>CM036777.1:432008-1784508 GCA_020796225.1 Arion vulgaris | reverse complement strand
GATCCCTAACCTGTTCCTGTTGTAAATGATCAGTAGGGTCTAATCTAAAGATAGACTTAGGCCACTTTGCTTTTCTCCGTACTCTTTCGGACTGCTGCTACAGGGCAGCACCCTTGAATGAAACCGCCCCTTACTATTGTGGCCCACCAACACTTGTTTAAAATTTTTCGAATTAACCTGTACTCTTTTATAACGTCCTCGCCGTTTTACTTTTGTTTGAACATTGGTAGTATCCTTAAAACCTGATGTATTAATCTTGCAACCTGTACGAGTTGCCTTCGCGCTCATAGAATCAATGCCATGTGTCCCATGAGGATAAAGTATACGATTTACATTGCGTTGTAATCCTGAGTGGTGAACATGAACAATATCCAAATGTTCTATTGGTTGTTCTTTGTCGTGGATGACCTTTTCAGAAGGCAGTGATAAACTGTTCTGTACCACTCGCAATTCCTCACCGGAATCAATAATGACTTCCTTAATGTCAGCCTCCTCCTGTTCATGTCCCTTATCCCCAAATACACATTGACTATCCTCTTTTATGTCCTGCGCTACAATTGTCTCACAGAGGAAAGACTCATTTACTATATGGGTTTCCTGAAAATTTACTGCCGCTACCAAGGGAGGGTCCGTTAAGACATAAGGCTCACTATCGGGACAATCGACAACGGATTCAGCTATATTGCTAATTTGAGAAGTAACCACTTCTACACAAGAAAACTGCAATAAAAAGTTCGGTTCTTCACAGGCCACATCGTCGGAAGATATCAAGCAATGGCATATCGGAGCAATCCATAACAGATCCCATTGTATCGCTATCTTGCGAATCAACTACCTCTATCCGTGAAAATTGCAGCAATAAATTCGGCTCTGCAGTCAGACCGTTGATGCTTGAAATCAATTTATGATTAGCCTGAGAATCGTCCTTCGCTGCACAGGGCAAATCTAATAAAAAAATTTGGCATAGTACTTAACCTCTCGAAGTCGGACACAAACATATCAATGTTTTGTTTGCCCAGCAATCAGCATTTGAAACCTGTAGTAAAGTATGTTGCTCACTCGACATACCATTATTTACGTCATGGCAAGTATATATTTGTCCTCTTGGCATTTGTCTATTGATAGAGAGGGACTAATGGGGAGAAAATTTCTGCTCCTCTTCCCTTCATCCTAAACACATCATATGTGTCAATGGTCTGGTTTTCCTGGGTCATACCCCTGGATACCCAGGGTTGTGCGCTCCTTCTTATGTCCTGACTGTGGAAAGAAGAACAATTATAGTTTCCCCCCCAAATTGTCTCTGTCATTGGGCCTCCCATAACCCCGTTGTCGATTTTGACGAAAATTTCTCTCCGGATGAGTAGTGGTGGGGAAGGATCTGGCAGGGTTTGGGCAGCGTATCTCAGAGTGGCGTTCCGCCACCTTCGATTCCAGGACGTCCATACGACGATGCATCTTAGAAATTGTATGGGCGTCTGACGCGGGGATGGGACTGCGCTCCCATCGTATGGCCGCATCACGAACCTGTAGGAAAGTCGTAGGCGGAAACTGCTCTATTTTTCCAATAAGACGGCCTTACAGGGCGATCTCGCAATGAATCGACAAAGCGGTCGCGTAATAACTGGAGGTCCATCACCGCCTGTCCTTCCTCTTTCTGTGCCGCAGTGATCTTAGCATATATATCAGCCAAGCGATGAGAATAATCGGGGCATGATTCCCACTATTTGGGACGCCTATAAAATACGAAAGAGCTCAGTGAGCGACCTGTTGTCGCCATACAACCTGACCATTGTCATCAATAATTGCTCAGGGTCATGTATGGTGAGCATCTGGATTGTAGCTCACTTCGGACGGAGGCCGACATTGTCAGGATGGTATACAGTTTATCTTCACCCGTTAGTCCGTAAAGTCTCCAATAGGCGTGCGCCCCTGGCAAACTCCTCTATGGAGGGCCCGTCACCATCACTGAATGTACTCAAGGTGATCCCAGGATAATCCTGTGGTGCCAGCCCCACCGCGCCTCTACATCTAACCCGGACCTCCTCTGTCATGCCTAGAGCCATCATAAATATTACGCAATGCGATAGAAATATAGCAATACAAATTAAGTGACCAAACGAGTACAATTGTCAGAATATATAACCTAAACACCAATAGTCAACCAGATGTTATATAATTAAGTAGTAATGATCATATACGTAAAAAAAATGCATATTCATATCTAGCAAGCAATGTGCGTAAATTGAATAAGAAAGATATACTCACGATGCAATTAGTGCCATATAATATGATGTAAGAAAAAAACTGGTAACATAATGTTCATAAATGTTCAACGCTATAGAAGTCACAAATCAGTCTTCATCCTGGGTAACGGACATCACTGTACACAGTATCCAGAACTATAATTGTAGACTGCATAAAGACAGTTCTTAGATACAACAGAGCAGACAATGGAACTATATAATCCAGGTTCACATCCCAGAGTACATGCACCAGTGAGAGACTGGCATAGCTCACTTCCATTGCAGGAACCTAATTTGTCACATAACAGTCCGTAAATATTTTCCAGACAATCCTTTCTGAAACAATGTAATCCTATGAATTCGGTTTTAAAAAGTGCGATGACCAATTGTGCTGGTGCATTTTTCAGAACAACCGTTAGAACAGTTGAACTCATAGTATGTTCCGCAAGTGCCTGGATGACATAATCAGTTCTTGTGTCGCATATGTCAACGCAACTGGAAGAACAAAAAACTGCAAGGAAATTCTGTTCCGAAAGTACCTGGTATATTCGTAGGTCGAATCCCAACTAGAAGGTTGAAAATAAGGTCGTTAATACCAGGTGAAGGATGATACCAAATTTCAATTGTGGACGAGACGCTCGATTGAACCCCCTATAGGAAGGTCGAGGGTCAGTGTGAAAACCTTCGTTGTAAGAAGTTATCAAGGTTCAAACGCCGACGACATTATCGTTAGAAATCGATAGAGCATTTCTTGTGGAAAGGGGCAGTGGAGGTTATTGCACTGCCGTTGTAAGCTGTTTCCAAATGTATGCAATCATGGAAAATAATGATCGATAGAGCCTTCCATGCAGGAAGGTGGAAACCAAGGATGTAGGCTAGAAAATAGTCAAATGTTGAAAATAGTTATCGACAAAAACAACTCACTTTGATAGGTGATTCTGGTCCACAGTTGGTGTGGGACAGGGGGGCAGATCTTTTTACCTCTGACACCAAATTGTTATAGGTGGGGGTCCATGACACTCGATAATAAAGCCAATGCTGTCGTTCAGGGATTCATATATATATTTATTTGACGATGTTAATCATGGCGACAAAAACACGCCTGTCTCATCTCAAGGGTTCAATCTTAGTCACCTTGTTTACTAAAAGAATGTTGCTAATTCGTCACTACACAGCTACGTAAAAACGTCATTGTCTCGTTGTTATGTGTTGCGCTCTCTTAGAGTGCAACACATAGTCTCAACTATTAATTATCTAATTACATACTACACTAACTATATGGCTAACTGTCCATTCCTCCACTTCATCTGGAACTATGCACTTCTTCACTTCTACTTCTACTTCTTCTTCTTCTTCTTCTTCGTCTTCTTCTTCTTCTTCTTCTTCTTCTACTTCTTATTCTACTACTTCTTCTTCTACTTCTTCTTCTTCTACTTCTTCTTCTTCTACTTCTACTTCTACTTTTTCTTCTACTTCTTCTTCTTCTTCTTCTTCTTATTCTACTTCTACTTCTACTTCTTCTTCTTCTTGTTCTTCTTCTTCTTCTTCTTTTTCTTCTTCTACTTCTACTTCTACTTCTTCTTCTTCTTCTTCTTCTTCTTCTTCTACTTCTACTTCTAAGCTTTTTTTATTCTTCTTCTACTTCTTATTATTCTTCTTCTTCTTTCTTCTTCTACTACTTCTTCTTCTTGCTTTTTATTCTTTATTATTTATTTTCTATTTTATTTATCTCTTCTTTATTCTTTTTTATTATTTATTAAATTTATTTATATTTATATTCTTTCTTTTCTACTATTTATTCATTATATTATTCTGCTTCTATTTTTCTTCTTCTATATTTACTTCTTCTTCTTCATTATTATTCTTTTCTTTTATTTATTTTTTTATCTACTATCTTCTTCTATTTTTTCTTATACTTATTATTCTACTATTATTTATTTTAAACATATTATTATATTATTTATTTATATTTATTTTGTTCTACTTCTATCTTTATTTTTATAACTTATTATTCTATTCTTTTCTAGTTATTTATTATTCTACTATTCTACTTTTCTTCTATTTTCTTATTCTTCTACTTCTTCTTCTTTCATTCTTATTCTACTTCTATAACTTCTATTCCCTTTTTTCTTCTACTTCTATTTATTCTACTACTTCTACTTATTCTTCTACTTCTTTTTTCTTATTCTATTCTTCTTCTTCTTTTATTTCTTCTTCTTCTTCTTCTACTTCTTCTTCTTTTCTTTTCTACTTCTGCTTTACTTCTACCTTCTTCTACTTCTTCTTCTACTTTATTTCTATTCTTATTTTCTTCTATTTATTTTTTCTTCTTCTTCTTCTTCTTCTTCTTCTTTACTTTATTCTTCTTCTATTTTTCTAACTATTTCTTTTCTTCTTCTACTTCTTCTTCTACTTCTTCTTCTACTTCTTCTTCTACTACTTATTCTACTATCTTCTTCTCTTCTTCTTCTATAGCTATTTATTTTCTTCTTCTTCTTTACTTTTCTTCTATTATTCTTCTTCTTCTATTCTTCTTCTTCTTTTCTTCTGTTATTATTTAATACTTCTTTATCTATTATTTTATTATTCTTCTTCTTCTTTATTTTTTTATTCTTCTTATTCTTTTATTCTTTTATTATTTATTTATTATTTTTTTATTTATTATTATTTATTTATTTATTATTTTCTTATAGCTATTTATTCTCATTTATACTTTTTTATTCTTCTTCTACTTCTATTTATTTACTTCTGTTCTTTCTTTTTATTTCTTCTGCTTCTTCTACTTCTTCTTCTTCTTCTTTATTATTCTTTTCTTATTCTTTTTTTTTCTTCTTCTTTATTTTCTATCTTCTTTTTTCTATTTCTTCTTCTTCTTCTTCTTCTTCTTCTTTTTCTTCTTTTCTTCTTCTTCTTCTTCTTCTTCTTCTATTCTTCTTTCTTTTTCTACTTCTTTATTCTTCTCTTATTATTATTCTACTTCTTCTTCTTATTCTACTTCTTCTTCTACTTCTTCTTCTTCTTTTTTCTTCTTCTTCTTCTTCTTTTTTCTTCTTCTTCTTCTTTTTTCTTATTTCTTTTCTACTTCTTCTTCTTCTTCTTTTTCTTCTTCTTTTTATTATTCTACTTCTTATTACTACTTCTTCTTCTACTTCTTCTTCTTTCTTCTTCTTATTTTTTCTTATTTATTTATTCTACTTCTTTTCTTCTACTTCTTATTTATTCTTCTACTTCTTCTTCTTCTACTTCTTCTTCTTCTTCTTCTTTTTTACTTCTTCTTCTTCTACTTCTTCTTCTTCTTCTTCTTCTACTTATTTTCTTCTTCTTCTTCTTCTTCTTTTTTCTACTTCTTCTTCTTCTACTTCTAATTTTCTTCTTTTTTATTCTTCTTCTTCTTTTTCTTCTACTTCTTCTTCTTCTTCTTCTTCTTCTACTTCTTCTTCTTCTTCTTCTTCTTATTTATTCTTCTACTTTTATTCTTTATTTACTTCTTCTTTTCTACTTCTTTATTTCTCTTTTTACTTCTTCTTCTTATTCTTCTACTTCTTCTTCTTCTTCTTCTTCTAGCCTTCTTCTTCTATTCTACTTCTTCTTCTACTTATTTTATTCTTCTTCTTCTTCTTCTTCTTCTTCATTCTTCTTCTTCTTCTTCTTCTTCTTCTTCTTCTTCTTTTTCTTCTTCTTCTTCTACTTCTTCTTCTTCTTCTTCTTCTTCTTCTTCTTCTTTTTCTTCTTCTTCTTCTTCTACTTCTTCTTCTTCTTCTTCTTTTTCTTTTTCTTCTTCTTCTTTTTCTTCTTCTTCTTCTTCTTATTCTTCTTATTCTTCTTCTTTATTCTTTTATTTTTTCTTCTACTTCTACTTCTTCTTCTTCTTCTTCTTCTTCTTCTTCTTCTTCTTTTTTCTTCTTCTTCTTCTACTTCTTCTTCTTCTTCTTCTTCTTCTTTTCTTCTTTTTATTTTCTTCTTCTTTATTCTACTTCTTCTTCTACTTCTTCTTCTACTTCTTATTCTTCTACTTCTTCTTCTTATTCTTCTTCTACTTATTCTTCTACTTCTTCTTCTACTTTTATACTTCTTCTATTTACTTCTTCTTTTATTCTGCTTCTCTTTTATTATTTATTCTGCTTATTCTTCTATTCTTTTCTCTTCTTTTTTATTTCTATTTTATTTATTTTTTATTTATATTTATTTATTTTATTATTTTATTTATTTATTTCTTTTTATTTTCTATTTATTTTACTTTGTTTATTTATTATTTAACTACTTATTTATTTATTTATACTTTTATTATTTATTTTATTATTATTTATTCTTTGACTTCTTTATTTTTCTATTCTTCTTCTTTATTTATATATTCTTCTTCTTCTTCTATATTATTATTTTTTATTTATTATTCTTCTACTTCTACTTCTTCTATTCTTCTTCTTCTGACTTCTCTTCTTCTATAAACCTATTTTATTATTTCTTACTTATTCTTCTTCTATTTTTATATTTCTTTTATTCTATTCTATCTTATTCTTCTTATTTACTTTCTTCTTCTTTACTTCTTCTTTATTTACTTCTTCTTTTTATTTTATATTTATTTATTCTATTTTCTCTTTCTTCTGCTTCTTCTTTATTTATTTTTCTGCTATTATTCTTCTATTTTCTTCTTCTTTTCTTATTTCTTCTCTTCTTATTTACTTCTCTTCTTCTTCTTCTTCTTATTCTTCTTCTACTTCATTCTTCTACTTCTTCTTCTTCTTCATTATTTATTTTCTTCTTCTTCTTCTACTTCTTCTTCTTTTTCTACTTCTTCTTCTTCTTCTTCTTCTTCTTCTTCTATCTTCTTCTTCTTCTTTTTACTTCTTCTTCTTTTCTTTATTATTCTTATTCTTCTTTTATCTATTTCTATTTATATTCTTCTTATTTATTCTATTCTTCTTTCTTTTTATTTTATTCTTCATTATTTATTCTTCTACTTTTCTTATTCTTATTTTCTATCTTTTTTTATTCTTCTTCTTTATTATGTTTCTTCTATTTATATTATTTATAACTATTTATTTATTATTTATTAATATTCTCTTATTATATTTATTATTTTATTTTTTATTTATTTATTTATTATTATTATTTCATTTTCTATTCTTCTATTATTATTATTTATTTACTATTTCATTCTTATTATTTTTTACTTCTACTTCTTCATATTTATTTATTATACTTTCTGTTATTTTAAGCTATTTATTTATTTATTTTTCTCTTCTTTATGCTATTATAACTATTCTATTATTTATTTATTATACTTTATTATTTTCTTCTTCTTATTTACTTATTCTGCTTTTCTACTTTCTTCTTTTTTATTCTTCTTCTTCTTCTCTTCTTATTCTACTTCTTCTTCTTCTTCTTCTTACTTTACTTTATTCTTCTTTATTTATTCTTCTTCTTCTTTTCTTCTTATTTTTTATTTCTATTTATATTCTTATTTTCTTCTTCTTCTTTATTTATTTCTTCTTCTTCTTTCATTCTTCTTCTTCTTCTATTCTTATTCTCTCTTATTCTTTATTTATTTACTTTATTTATTATCTTTATTTTATTATTTTTATTTATTTTTTATTCTTCTTCATTTATTTATTTCTTCTATTATTTCTTTTATTCTTCTTCTTCTTCTTCTTTATTTATTCTACTTCTTTTCTACTTTTCTTCTTTCTTTTCTTATTTTTATTTCTTCTCATTATTATTTTTTATTTCTTCTTTTATTCTATTCTTCTTTATTTTCTTTTTTATTATTTATTATTATTCTTTTATATTATTCTTTATTCTACTTCTTCTATTTTCTTATTCTACTTCTTTATTATTTTATTCTTTTATTTATTTCTTCTCTTATTTATTCTTTATTATTTATTTATCATTCTTTGCTATTTCTTCTTCTTTATTATTTACTTTTTTATTATAACTATTTATTTATTTATTCTTTTATTCTTCTACTTCTTCTTCTACTTCTTATATACTTTATTTATTATTCTTGCTTTTACTATTTATTTATTTATTTTTTTTCTTCTTCTTTACTTCTTTTTATTCTATTACTTCTTTCTTCTTCTTCTTCTAAACTATTCTTCTATTCTTTACATATATTTTCTACTTCTTCTCTTCTTTTACTTCTTCTTCTTCTTCTTCTTTTCTACTTCTTCTTCTTATTCTATTTTATTATTATTATTCTTCTTCATTATTTATTTATTCTTAATATTCTACTTCTTCTTATTCTATTTATTATAAGCCTACTCTTCTTATTTATTATTCTATTCTATTTACTACTTCTATATATTATATTTATTTTATTTATTCTCTTCTTTATTATTTCTATTATTCTATTAACTTCTCTTCTTCTAGCTTTTCTTCTTAATATTTATTTATTATTCTTCTATTATACTTTATATTCTATTATTTATTATTTATTTTAAGATTTATAGCTTTATTATTTATTTATTATTTATTTTATTTATTTATTTATTATTCTTTATATTCTTCTCTTTATTTATTTTCTATTCTTCTACTTTTCTTTTCTTTTTTACTACTTCTATTATTATATATTCTACTATTTTATTATTATATTATTTTTCTAAGCTACTTATACTTTTTCTTTCTTTATTTATTTACTTTATTAACTTTTCTTTATTTTACTTTACTTTTCTAAAATTCTATTCTTATTTTTATTTATTTGTTATTTATAACTATATATTTATTTCTATTATTCTATCTACTTTATTTACATTTATTTTCTATTCTTATTTATTTATTTATTACTTTTTATTTTTATTTATTTATTATTTATACTTTATGCTATTATTATATTCTATATTTATTCTACTACTATTATTCTATTACTTTTCTGTTTTTATTTTTTCTTCTCTTTTCTATTTTTATATTTTACTTTATTACTTCTATTATTCTACTTCTCTTCTTTATTTCCTACTTCTTTATTTATTATAGCTATTTATTTTATTAATTCTTTTATTTTTTTTTTATTATAACTATTTATTTATTTATCTATTTATTACTTTATTTAACTATTTTCTATCTTTAAACTCTATTATTCTATCTTCTTCTTTATTCTTTTAAGCTATTTATTTTTATTATTTTATTTATTATTTATTTATAAGCTATAAGCTTGCTTTACTTTATATTATATTTATTCTATTTTCTATTTCTTTATAATATTATTAGCTTCTATTAAATACTATATTTATTAGCTTATTTATTTAAACTATTTTTCTATTAAGCTATATTATAATGACTTTTAGCTATTTATTCTTCTACTTTATTCTTCTACTTCTTCTATTCTGCTTCTTTATCTACTTCTAAGCTTCACTTCTATACTTTATTATTCTTCTTCTTCTTCTTCTTCTTCAATTTTTTTGCTTCATATCGACCACTTGTTAATCACTCTGTGCGACTTGTATGTCATCTGAGCCTGAGAGCGATTGTACGTTGTACCAGTTATGCGTCTACAAGTAGGCCAGCACATCCGATTTCTGCGATGCATTTTGTTTACTAAGGTAGTTCCTAGGGCCTATATCAGTCGCCTCTTACGACATGCTTGTAGGTCGCAGTGGTACTATTCTTTGCTTCCCTTGCGGGACCCGGCCACACACGTACGAATATGAGTATACGATAAATATTTCCACAGCTTACGTTGATATCACTTTAATTAGATCACTATGCGTAGCACCGCCTAACCAATGTCTAGACTATCATAACTACTCACAATTCTTCCCCCATATGTGTTTTATCTGTCGTAGATAGGTATTCCATCACAATTTTATCCTTACCACCTACCCCTCGTGCTCTTACGCAACAGATAACTTCATATCTTCCTTCTGTTTAGTCTCTGTGTGAGTTCTATTAGATATCCCATAATTTCTTGTCTGATACCTCTACAACTACCACATGTATCTCTGCAACATCATCACTTCTCTACAACAGCATCATGTCTCTGGTGGATGCAGGGGGCCAGTGATTCCATTTTGTTTAACTATCGAATTCTGTTTTATTTGTCTCAATGTTCTCGTTTCTGCTTGAGTTCATTTGTTGATTACATTTCTGTTTTTTTTCTTCTTCTGCTTCTTCTTCTTCTTCTTCTTCTCTGTATCTAATTTGTTTTGTCATTTTTAGTTAAATTGTGTCAGTCCAGATTCTATTGTTTACTTATATCTTTCTCTCTCTCTCTCGCTCTTGTAGTTCTTCTCTCTCTCTCTCTCTCTCTCTTAGTTCTTCTCTCTCTCTCTTAGTTCTTCTCTCTCTCTCTCTCTTAGTTCTTCTCGCTCTCTCTCTCTTTTAGTTCTTCTCTCTCTCTTTTTTGTTCTTCTCTCTCTCTCTCTCTTAGTTCTCTCTCTCTCCTAGTTCTTCTCTCTCTCTCTTAGTTCTCTCTCTCTTAGTTCTTCTCTCTCTCTCTCTCTTAGTTCTTCTCTCTCTCTTAGTTCTTCTCTCTTTCTCTTAGTTTTCTCTCTCTTCCTCTTAGTTCTTTTTCTCTCTCTCTCTTAGTTCTTCTCTCTCTCTCTTAGTTCTCTCTCCTAGTTCTTCTCTCTCTCTCTTAGTTCTCTCTCTCTTAGTTCTTCTCTCTCTCTCTCTCTCTTAGTTCTCTCTCTCTCTTAGTTATTCTCTCTCTCTCTTAGTTCTCTCTCTCTTAGTTCTTCTCTCTCTCTCTCTCTTAGTTCTCTCTCTCTCTTAGTTCTTCTCTCTTTCTCTTAGTTTTCTCTCTCTTCCTCTTGGTTCTTTTTCTCTCTCTCTCTCTTATTTCTTCTCTCTCTCTCTCTCTTAGTTCGTCTCTCTCTCTCTCTTAATTCTTCTCTCTCTCTTAGTTCTTCTCTCTCTCTCTCAGTTCTTTCTCTCTCTCTCTCTCTTAGTTCTTCTCTCTCTCTCTCTCTCTTAGTTCTTCTCTCTCTCTCTTAGTTCTCTCTCTCTCCTAGATCTTCTCTCTCTCTCTCTTAGTTCTCTCTCTCTCTTAGTTCTTCTCTCTCTCTCTCTCTTTCTTAGTTCTCTCTCTCTCTTAGTTCTTCTCCTTTCTCTTAGTTTTCTCTCTCTCTCTTAGTTCTTCTCTCTCTCTCTCTCTCTCTTAGTTCTTCTCTCTCTCTCTCTCTTAGTTCGTCTCTCTCTCTCTCTTAGTTCTTATCTCTCTCTCTTAGTTCTTCTCTCTCTCTCTTAGTTATTCTCTCTCTCTCTCTTAGTTCTTCTCTCTCTCTCTTAATTCTTCTCTCTGTCTCTCTCTCTCTTAGTTCTTCTCTCTCTCTCTCTCTTAGTTCTTCTCTCTGTCTCTCTCTCTCTTAGTTCTTCTCTCTCTCTCTTAGTTCTTCTCTCTCTCTCTCTTAGTTCTTCTCTCTGTCTCTCTCTCTCTCAGTTCTTCTCTCTCTCTCTCTCTTAGTTCTTCTCTCTCTCTCTTAGTTCTTCTCTCTCTTAGTTCTTCTCTCTCTCTTAGTTCTTCTTTCTCTCTCTTAGTTCTTCTCTCTCTCTCTTAGTTCTTCTTTCTCTCTCTTAGTTTTTTCTCTCTCTCTCTCTTAGTTCTTCTCTCACTCTCTTAGTTCTTCTTTCTCTCTCTCTCTCTCTTAGTTCTTCTCTATCTCTCTCTCTTAGTTCTTCTCTCTCTCTCTTAGTTTTTCTCTCTCTCTTAGTTCTTCTCTCTCTCTCTTAGTTCTTCTCTCTCTCTCTTAGTTCTCTCTCCTAGTTCTTCTCTCTCTCTCTTAGTTCTTCTTTCTCTCTCTTAGTTCTGCTCTCTCTCTCTTTTAGTTTTCTCCTTCTCTCTCTCTCTCTAGTTCTTCTCTCTCTCTCTCTTAGGGTTTTTCTCTCTCTCTCTCTTAGTTCTTCTCTCACTCTCTTAGTTCTTCTTTTCTCTCTCTCTCTCTTGGTTCTTCTCTCTCTCTCTCTTGGTTCTTCTCTCTCTCTCTCTCTTGGGTTTTTCTCTCTCTCTTAGTTCTTCTTTCTCTCTCTTAGTTCTTCTCTCTCTCTCTCTCTCTCTTAGTTCTTATGTGTCCTTTTTCTGTTTTTATTATTCATTCTTCTGTTTTATCCTTTTTCTTCTTTTTGACCTTGTTCATTTTGTTTTGACCTTCTTTGGTCTGCTGTGTGATTCCTATATTTAAAATATGTCATTCATAATTATACAATGTCATTTAGTTTTGAAATGTCATTTTCTATTCTCTTGATTCTCTTTGTTTTTCTTTTTATTTGCTTTCATTCTAATTTCTCTCATTTCATAATAATATGTCCATGTTTTGTATACAGATTTCTCTCATTTCATAATAATATGTCCATGTTTTGTATACAGATTTCTCTCATTTCATAATAATATGTCCATGTTTTGTATACAGATTTCTCTCATTTCATAATAATATGTCCATGTTTTGTATACAGCTTTCTCTCATTTCATAATAATATGTCCATGTTTTGTATACAGCTTTCTCTCATTTCATAATAATATGTCCATGTTTTGTATACAGCTTTCTCTCATTTCATAATAATATGTCCATGTTTTGTATACAGCTTTCTCTCATTTCATAATAATATGTCCATGTTTTGTTCTGCTTTCTCTCATTTCATAATAATATGTCCATGTTTTTTGCTTTCTCTCATTTCATAATAATATGTCCATGTTTTGTTCACAGCTTTCTCTCATTTCAAACCCATTTCTCTTATTCCTTCTTCTTCTTCAAAGCTCTCTATCGACCGCTTGTTACTACTCTTTGTGATTTGTATGTGATCTGAGCCTAAGAGCTATTGTACATTGTGCCAGTTATACGCCTACAAGTAGGCTAGCACATTCGATTTCTGTTACGCTTTTTATTTACTAAGGTAGCTTCCCTCTGCTCCTACCTCAGTCGTCTCTTACGACATGCCTTGTAGATCGCAGTGTTACTAATCTTTGCTCTCCATGTGAGCCGTGGCAACACACGGGCGCTCATATTCCAAACTATTTATTTTATTCCAAACCGATTTATCTGATTTCAAATCAATGTGGTACGCTCTCATTTATGTGATATGGGCGAGTTTCAGACACTGGATAGATTGCGAGAATTATGAGTTAAGTTTGGACATGCCAGACAGTGTTGTCTTCGTGGTAGAGAGAGGAGATATCCTAAGCAACCTCTCATTGGTACGGTGAGCAAATCGACTTTGGGATGGCTGCTGCAGAGGAGGACAGAGCACACATGTGACGCCCAATGTGCCATGACGTTGATTGGATAACATAACAGTTCAAACACAGTTTTTTTGTTTCATCATGTTCTCTGTTAGTGTAGCCATGTATATTATTTCATACCTTTCTCATACCTTTCTCATACCTTTCTCATACATATTTCATACCTATTTCATACCTATCTCATACCTATCTAATACCTATCTCATACCTTTTTCATACTTATTTCATACCTTTTTCATACCTTTTTCATACTTTTTCATACCTTTTTCATACCTTTTTCATACCTATTTCATACATATTTCATACCTATCTAATACCTATTTCATACCTATCTAATACCTATTTCATACCTATTTCATACCTATTTCATACCTATGTCATATGTTGTTTCTTTCCTAGTTCTGAGGGATGACTTCAGAAGAGCCAGAATCAGTCACTCTAGCGGCAGGAGAACAAGCCTTCTTTCGTTGCAAACCCCCTAGAGGAGAACCCGAACCGAAGGTCCTGTGGCACAAGAGGGAACCCCGTTAACCCTGATACCCGGATTATCATAAGTCCAGATGGGGACTTAACTATTTCTTCTGTCAAGGGAACGGATGCAGGAAAGTACACCTGCCTGGCGATTAATCAGGGCGGAGAAAAGGAAAGTAGTCCTGCCTCTCTGACGGTATTAGGTCAGTACATTACTTTCTTTACTACTAGTTTAATTATTACTTTCTTTATTTACTAGTTTAATTATTACTTTTTTTATTTACTAGTTTAATTATTACTTTTTTTATTTACTAGTTTAATCATTACTTTTTTTATTTACTAGTTTTATCATTACTTTTTTCAAACATGCTCAACAAAAAGGAATGTTTATATTACAAATCACTGGACATGACCTAATTTAGTACCTCGAACAGCTGTTGTCTAGCCATTACTTCAACAGCTGTTGTCAAGCCATTACTTCAACAGCTGTTGTCTAGCCATTACTTCAACAGCTACCCACATTAATATAAAACATGTACACACGTCCTCCACACATACCATTGGTAAATGTACATGTCCTCAGCAATACTCAAAACACACACTCACAACACACACCTGCAAGACACACCCACAACACATACCCACAACAAACACCCACAACACACTCCCCAATACACACATACAACACAAACCCACAACACATACCAACAACACACACACACACACACACGCAACACATACCACAATACACAACTACATCACACACCTACAACACACCAAATGCCACCTACAATACACACCCACAACACCCACACACAACACACACCCACAACATACACCCACAACATACACCCACACACACACCCACAACACACTCACAACACCACCACAACACTCACCCACAACACTCACCCACAACACAAACCCACAACACACCCACAATACACACCCACAACACTCAACTACATCACACACCAACAACACACACCCACAACACACACACACACACAACATACAACTTTGGCACAATATTTGATTGAGGAAAGACAACTCATACAAAATTGAGTTACTTAACATGGTGACATCATTTTCTTCAGAAAAGCCCACATTCCGAGATATGCCAGACGATATTCAAGCTAATGTTGATGACACTGTTGAGCTCAAATGTCGAGCCGCTGGAGACCCTACTCCTGCCATACAATGGAGACGAGAAGATGGAAGAATTCCATTTGGAAGGTGAGACGAAGAATATGGCATTAATATTAATATAATAATTTATTTATTTTTTTCCAGATCCAGAAGCACTTGAGCTTATTAGCTCTTCGGCTCGGTGCCATGGACATCGTAACCCTTCGGTTCGGTGCCACGAACACCGTAAATCTGGGAATCTGTGGCTTTTCTGCCATCCCGCGGAATTGAACCCGCACACACAGAGGATAGTCACCCGTAGTCCAACGCGCTACGAACACGCTGGGCAGACGGGCTTATATAATAATAATAAAGCCCATAACCCGTTAGGGTCGTAGCGGTGTCACTGTGGAGATATCAACACAAAAAGTATGCCATGAGTCTCTGTCTTCAACTCTTCGAGCGAGTGTGGAGAAACTATGTCCTGACCAGCTCTTGATATTGTCAAACCAGGATTTTCTCTGCCCTCCTTTCTTTCTTCCACCCTCAACTGTTCCCTGTAGGATAATCTTAGTGAGCTATGTCTCATCACATGCCCGAACCACGCACGTTTACGCCGTTTCACGATTGTCAAGAGTGGTACTTGTCGACCTGCAAGGTTATTTATTTGGTCTCTTACATAAATATTCGTTTTATGTTCTATGTAACTAATACGTAGTACCCATCTGTAACACTTATATTCCTCTTATGTTCTATGTAACTAATATGTAGTACCCGTCTGTAACACTTATGTTCTATGTAACTAATACGTAGTACCCATCTGTAACACTTATATTCAAAGTCCTGAATTCTTCGTTCCAGTTCTGCAATGGCATTATCAGACCACGTCTAGAGCTTATGTTTAACTCAGAAATCTCTTGTGATATGAATATCCCATTACGGAACAGGTAATTCGAATATTCTCGATAAATCTAAGATTAATTACTAAACAACAAAGATCAGATAAACTCATCATCATCATCAAGGTGCGTATCCTTTATAGGACGTTGCTCTCTTTGCAGCGCATCTGAAATTCACTCTGTCTCTAGCCAGTTCACCCACTTCAGCGATGGTCATGTTCATGGTTTCTTTAATATCTTGTAGCCATCTTCTTCTTGGTCTGCCTCTGCGCTCTGGGACCCTGTCCTCTAATATTGTTCTCTCCAGGCCATAGTGACGCTTAATGTGACCAAAGTATGTAATTTTGTCTGTATAGTATGTTGTTTATCAGCCAACTCTTTTTAACATTTAATTCTTTCAGGACATCAGTGTTCTTTCTTTCAGCAGGACATCAGTGTTCTTTCTTTCAGAAGGACATCAGTGTTCTTTCTTTTAGAAGGACATCAGTGTTCTTTCTTTCAGGAGGACATCAATGTTCTTTCTTTAAGGAGGACATCAGTGTTCTTTCTTTCAGGAGGACATCAGTGTTCTTTCTTTCAGGAGGACATCAATGTTCTTTCTTTCAGGAGGACATCAATGTTCTTTCTTTCAGGAGGACATCAGTATTCTTTCTTTCAGGAGGACATCAATGTTCTTTCTTTCAGGAGGACATCAGTGTTCTTTCTTTCAGGAGGACATCAGTGTTCTTTCTTTCAGGAGGACATCAATGTTCTTTCTTTCAGGAGGACATCAATGTTCTTTCTTTCAGGAGGACATCAGTATTCTTTCTTTCAAGAGGACATCAGTGTTCTTTCTTTCAAGAGGACATCAGTGTTCTTTCTTTCAGAAGGATATCAGTGTTCTTTCTTTCAGAAGGACATCAGTGTTCTTTCTTTCAGAAGGACATCAGTGTTCTTTCTTTCAGAAGGACATCAGTGTTCTTTCTTTCAGAAAAAACTATATTGATAAATCGTCGTTGTTTATTTGATTTTGATAGTGGACATGCTTGCATCAACAGCTTTGATTGTCGGGGAGATGAAGATGGATAAGTGGAGATGTGCTTCTGCCTGTTGGATGAAGACACTAAAATAGATGTTGAATCGATCCAGCAATTTAAGAAGTTTGAAGTTACCGACTTTACAAGTAGAACTGGATGCACGAGGGGCAGAGTGAGGTGTGTATTTAACCAGCATATCAGAGTAGCCATCTGTATGCACACCCTTGACCCTGGCGGAGGTCTCTGTGGCTGAGTGGTTAAACCCTTTGCCTTGTGAGTCGAAGGTCGTGGGTTCGAATCCGGACCGCGCCGTTCTGTTCACGAGTGCAGTTTTTTCAGAGACCCCTATGATTGTTGCTGGAGCTACGGAGTTCATGCGCTGCAGCTGAGATCTTTCTGTTGTAAGAAAGAGATCGGATGACATATGGTTACTCACCGAAGTACAATCATGATGGTCCTATCAATCAATCAATCAACCAATCAACCAATCAACCAATCAATCATGTTTAACTTATAAATTGCTGTAAATGTTCTTGTATTTAGAGCAAGACAAATGGATGAAGGTACTCTCAGAATAGAGAAAGTCCAGGTCTCAGATGATGGTGTTTATGTCTGTGTGGCTGAGAATAGTGCTGGAATTGTAGAGGCTGTAGGAAGGCTGTCTGTTCAAAGTGAGTATCTATTTCTAACATCTATTCTCCTATTAAAGGAATTTGTAATTATATTTTGTTAGAGAAAGAATGGAAGGAAATATTGGGATCTTTATGGCGTGGATCTCGGCGATCGCAGCAAGGTTCGTATGAATGGCGAAAGATAGTGGTAATAGTTACAGCAGGCCTTCACGCAAAAATCAGTCAGAGGTGAATTTATAGCGGACGAACGAAAATAAATGTCCTTCTTTCATTCGTTTACTTGAAATATTGTCTATTGAATGTTGTCTCTTGTAACCTTCCTTCCTTTCATTCGCTTGAAATATTGTCTATATATTCAATGTTGTCTCTTGTATCCTTCCTTTCTTTCGTTCGCTTGAAATATTGTCTATATATTCAATGTTGTCTCTTGTATCCTTCCTTCCTTTCGTTTGCTTGAAATATTGTCTATATATTCAATGTTGTCTCTTGTATCCTTCCTTCCTTTCATTCGCTTGAAATATTGTCTATATATTCAATGTTGTCTCTTGTATCCTTCCTTTCTTTCGTTCGCTTGAAATATTGTCTATATATTCAATGTTGTCTCTTGTAACCTTCCTTCCTTTCATTCGCTTGAAATATTGTCTATATATTCAATGTTGTCTCTTGTATCCTTCCTTCCTTTTGTTCGTTTGCTTGAAATATTGTTTATATATTCAATGTTATCTCTTGTATCCTTCATTCTTTTCTCTCGCTTGAAATATTGTCTATATATTCAATGTTGTCTCTTGTATCATTCCTTCCTTTCGTTCGCTTGAAATATTGTCTATATATTCAATGTTGTCTCTTGTATCCTTCCTTCCTTTCGTTCGCTTGAAATATTGTCTATATATTCAATGTTCTCTCTTGTATCTTTCCTTCCTTTCTTTTGTTCACTTGAAATATTGTCTATATATTCAATGTTGTCTCTTGTATCCTTCCTTCCTTTCGTTTGCTTGAAATATTGTCTATATATTCAATGTTGTCTCTTGTATCCTTCCTTTCTTTTGTTCACTTGAAATATTGTCTATATATTCAATGGTGTCTCTTGTATCCTTCCTTTCTTTCGTTTGCTTGAAATATTGTCTATATATTCAATGTTGTCTCTTGTATCCTTCCTTCCTTTTGTTCACTTGAAATATTGTCTATATATTCAATGTTGTCTCTTGTATCCTTCCTTCCTTTCGTTCACTTGAAATATTGTCTATATATTCAATGTTGTCTCTTGTATCCTTCCTTCCTTTTGTTCACTTGAAATATTGTCTATATATTCAATGTTGTCTCTGTATCCTTCCTTCCTTTCATTCGCTTGAAATATTGTCTATATATTCAATGTTGTCTCTTGTATCCTTCCTTCCTTTTGTTCACTTGAAATATTGTCTATATATTCAATGTTGTCTCTTGTATCCTTCCTTCCTTTTGTTCACTTGAAATATTGTCTATATATTCAATGTTGTCTCTTGTATCCTTCCTTCCTTTCATTCGCTTGAAATATTGTCTATATATTCAATGTTGTCTCTTGTATCCTTCCTTCCTTTCATTCACTTGAAATATTGTCTATATATTCAATGTTGTCTCTTGTATCCTACCTTCCTTTCGTTTGCTTGAAATATTGTCTATATATTCAATGTTGTCTCTTGTATCCTCCTTCCTTTTGTTCACTTGAAATATTGTCTATATATTCAATGTTGTCTCTTGTATCCTTCCTTCCTTTCGTTCACTTGAAATATTGTCTATATATTCAATGTTGTCTCTTGTATCCTTCCTTCCTTTCATTCGCTTGAAATATTGTCTATATATTCAATGTTGTCTCTTGTATCCTTCCTTCCTTTCATTCACTTGAAATATTGTCTATATATTCAATGTTGTCTCTTGTATCCTACCTTCCTTTCGTTTGCTTGAAATATTGTCTATATATTCAATGTTGTCTCTTGTATCCTCCTTCCTTTTGTTCACTTGAAATATTTTCTATATATTCAATGTTGTCTCTTGTATCCTTCCTTCCTTTCGTTCACTTGAAATATTGTCTATATATTCAATGTTGTCTCTTGTATCAACTTCACTATCTGTTGTAGCTCACACAGAGGTCCGTGTAGTTTTCTGTCCAGTGCTGTTTCACAAGACCAGTGAGTTTGTCTCAGTAAATAATTTTGTTAGGGCAGTCTTGAAGTATATACTCTGCTATAAATTCAATATTAGTCAGGGCGCCTAATATGACATCTCTGATTGATAGTTGCATGAAGGCTTACTTTCCTTTCATCAGTGTCTATTCAGGCGAGCTTTACTCCCACTTCTGAGGTACTTGTAATTGAGATACCTAAATAAAGGATCGATACCTAAATAAAGGATCGATATCTAAGAAAAAGAATCATGAAACCTGTAGTCCAGTCACGTGCCATGTGCACACCGAACAAATGTTGTGACCCTAATCGAACCCCAGAATTAGCACAGCACGTTCGTGGTTACTAGTGACGCGTCTACTCGACTTCGCTATCAGCCACAGCACGTTCATGGTTACTAGCGACGCGTGTAGTCGACTTCGCTATCAGCCACAGCACGTTCGTGATTACTAGTGATGCGTCTACTCGACTTCGCTATCAGCCACAGCACGTTCATGGTTACTAGTGACGCGTCTACTCGACTTCGCTATCAGCCACAGCACGTTCGTGGTTACTAGTGACGCGTCTACTCGACTTCGCTATCAGCCACAGCACGTTCGTGGTTACTAGTGATGCGTCTACTCGACTTCGCTATCAGCCACAGCACGTTCATGGTTACTAGCGACGCGTGTAGTCGACTTCGCTATCAGCCACAGCACGTTCATGGTTACTAGCGACGCGTGTAGTCGACTTCGCTATCAGCCACAGCACGTTCATGGTTACTAGTGATGCGTCTACTCGACTTCGCTATCAGCGCTTCTTTTATTTTTATGTTGACTAATTTGTTGTTTTTTATTTTAGTTTGTTGTTGCTCTTTGTGTTGTTTTACCTTGATAAATGTGATGATGTCGACGATGGGGATGATAATAATGAGAATGATGATGGGGAGGATGATGAGGATGATGATGGGGAAGATGATGGTAAACATGATGATGAGGATAGTGACGATGATGATGATGAGAATGATAGTGATGATGATGATTATGGTGGTGCTATATAGAATTGAAATGTGGTGGTGTTGGTGATAATGTGTTGAAGATGATGGTGGCTGTGATGATACTGGTGATGTTGATGGTGGTGGTAATGATGATAGATAAAATTGAAGTGTAGTGATGGTGGTGGTGATAATGGTAATGGCGATGAAGATGATGGTGATGATGATGAAGATGATGAATTAGCCCCATAGTTATTGTCTTTGTATATCTTGATGTAAGACTTTCTCTACATTTGATGTCTTTCTTCAGCTCTGCCATCATTTCTAATCACGCCCAAGGATATGTCTGTGGGTCGAGGTCGTACTGCGGTACTACAGTGTGTTGTCACTGGCAACCCCCCACCAACAGTTTTCTGGAGCAAGGGGAAGGAACAGGTGAGTGTTTGTTATACAAGGGGAGAGAACACGTGAGTGTTTGATGTTAGTTATACAAGGGGACTGAACAAGTGAGTGTTTGATGTGAGTTAGTTATACAAGGGAGAGAACAGGTGAGTGTTTTGTTATACAAGGGAGAGAAAAGTAAGTATTTAATGTGTGGTAGTTATACAAAGGGAGAGAACAAGTAAGTATTTAATGTGTGGTAGTTATACAAAGGGAGAGAACAAGTGAGATTTTGACGTTAGTATGTATTTCTAGTAAGCTCTTTCAGTTTTCAATATCATAAAATGTTTGGGACCAATTTCTCGAAAATTCTATGATTGAAACAATTGTGTATTTTGTGGTCTTATTTTCCGACTAAATTGTTTTTTTCTGTTTTTGCGTCTGATTTTTTCGTGCATTTTTCAGGGTTTTTCTTGTTTCTTCTTTTTTTTGGGGGTTTCTTCTTCTGTTGTTTTCTTGGAGGTTTTTTTGTATTTTTCTGGTTTAGTTCCTTTTTGTCCTTCTTTTTTCCAATCTCATTACGTTTTTGTTTTTAGTTTTTACTTCTGTTTTTCTTGTTTTTTTAAATTTTGTTAAATACTTATTTGCTTTTTTGTTTTCTTGTGCATTAAAAAATGTTTGCTTGTTTTTCTATTTTTTTCCCATTTTATTTCATTTTTAAATATTTTCTTCAATTTTTGTTATTGCTGTTTTCGAGGGTGATGATTCCTGCTTTTTCTTTTTTCTTTTTCTGTTTCTACTTTGTTTTCTTTCTTGACAAGGCATATATCAGCGAAACAGGCAATATGCTTAGTGGCAGCTTTATATATTGCCGATATACGCCCAGTGCACTGTAACCCATGTAGCCACACATTTCAATGTAACTGACCATTTGGGAGCTCACGACGTTCAAGTAACGGCCATCCGATCATGTTCCTCTGATGATAGTAGTCGATTTGTCCTGGTGAATCGTTTTATTTCGTTATATGGTACCTTGCGACCTCATGGACTCAACGCTCTACATTCCTATGCTTCTTAGTACTTTCTCTTCTCATGTTCCATATTTTATGCGTGTATATGTTCAATGTATATGTTTTATATTTACTTGATTTTTTATTGTTTCTCTTCTTTTCTCACTTCTAGTTTTTTTCTGCATTTATTTCGTTATTCGTTTTGTCACAGATTTTTATTTTATGCCCGTTGGAAATCATCTCTGTCGTAGTCTATATGTAGTGTTCTTTGAAATTCGTCATTCCTGTTATATCGTTTGCTTGATGAAGGCCTTTTGGTCGAAACGTTGCTGTTTATTTTCATTGTTTTGTATTTTGTAAAACTGCAGTACTTTGTTATTACATTCACATATTAATTTATCCCCAATCTTGAAACACCCAGCAATTCAAGTAGAGACTAAAATATAGATTATAAATGCAATCTTCATACCAACACTGTGCTACCAGAGCCAGACATGGGCACTGACAAAAGAACAAGAAAGGAAAATTACCACATGCGAAATGAGATGTTTGAGGAAAGCAGTAAATAAAACAAGAAGAGACCATATAAGAAATGAGGAAATTAGAAGAACAGTCGGAACAACACCTGCTATTAGATTTATTGAAAAACAGAGACTGAAATGGTTTGGCCACTTGGTCAGAATGAACCCGAATACACCAGTTGCAGAGCGTACAACCTGAAAATGGAATCATCAAGAGGAAAGGGCAGACCAAGAAAAAGATGGATTAATGGAGTTACAGACATCTTAAAACTCCACAATGTCACAGTTTATCAAGCGACCGAGCATGCACTATCTCAGAAACCGATCATCAGTTAAACCTGCTACTCCCAACAGCAAAAAATCAGAGAAGGACAAAGGAAAGAAAGAAAGTTTTCTTCCCATTTCACTCACATTAAATTGTCCTGTTGTTGTTAGCATCTTTCCTTTGTACTTAGCGGGTTATTGATTGTCAGTTATTGATTATTGATCGACGATATCTATCTATAAATATTTATATATATCTATACATTTGATGTTATCTAGCTTCTGATGTTCCCACACCAAGATCATGGCCGGTTCTTGGTCTCAGAGGATGGGACATTGAGAATACAGAATGTTGAATACCATGACGAGGGGACATTTGTCTGTCAAGCCTTGAACAGTCTTTCTAACTCCAAGGTCTCCACTGTTTCTGCTGTGTTGACAATTTTAGGTAAGAATCTTCAGGGTATCCCAAAAATCTTGCTATTGATTGATATGATGATCTCCATTGCCCATCACAATGCCCTGTCTCATTCATGTGGCGAAACACGTAAAAACAAAGTACTATAGTTTTACAAAATACAATAACAATACACAGAGACGTTTCGAACAAAAGGCCGTTATCAAGCAATGTTTCGACAATCCTTTGCTTGATAAAGGCCTTTAGGTCGAAATGTTGCTGTGCATTGTTATTGTAATTTGTAAAACTACATTCGTTTGTACGTGTTTCGCCGTTGCTACATAGATTTACCGTAGTCTTCCCTTATATTGATAATGTCTCATTTATAGAGTTTAGTCACCCAAGGAGATTGTGGTGGGTTTGGTGGGGCTCTTTTTATCTGCACCAGATGATCACCATTAGCTAGAGCCGTGTTACTAGAAACAAAAATTACTTGACATTACAATTATTGCGAAGCTTGAAAAATACCATTGACTTTTTGGGGGAGGGGGTCATTTATAACTTTTTGTTTAGAAGACCTTTAGCAATAATAGTTGAGATTCTTAATATTTACATTTCTAGAATTTTTACATTTATATTTACATTTATAGCATTTACATTTCTAGCATTTACATTTCTAGCATTTACATTTCTAGCTATTGATTTTAAATGTTTTTCGTTTTTATCTCTCCACTTTCTTTGTGTAGAAATAATACTACTCTTTTTGTCTAATCCTGTTTTGTTTTTCAGGGTCAGAATAAGGTGAGATTTCTAGAACGGGCTTTTCTGTGCCTTCCTAAATAGAGTTTTTTTCGCCGCCTCTGTTAACTCTGAGGTCCACCTTTTGCGTGGATGGTCTTTTGCTTTGTACCCACTGTATGGGAGTAACTTGCTCTTTGTACCCACTGTATGGGAGTAACTTGCTCTTTGAGGCGCACTGAATGTTGGTAATCTACTTATGTGGCCGAACCATTTAATTTGTTGTTTCTTGATGAAGTCTAGTACTGATGTTGTTCCTCTTTTTCCTGATGTCTTCATTTCTTAACCAGTCTCTTCTTGTTGCACCCAGCATTCTGCGTAGACACTTCATCTCTGTCGTGACTAATTTTCTTCTATCGTTTGATGTCAGCGTCCAGGTTTAACTAAAGTTAACCAAACCATGATATTATATGTTGCTCAACTCTAATCTGTTGGGGTTCAACGTCCAAACTTTGACCATCGAAAAAGTTAATTATTTTGAAATGTGATTATTTTGCTATTGTTTCTTGATTTCCAAAACAATTTTTAATTAATTTAATTTAAAAATAAAAACTATTTATTTTCTTGGTGATGTTTCATTAAGGAAACAAATAATAAATTAATGGCTCATGTAAAATGTATAATTTCAGACCAAGACGACAGGGCCCCACCGATCATAATTGTGGGCCCTCAAAATCTGACTCTGGAAGCAAAAGAGACTGCAGTTATGAACTGTCAAGCTGAAGGTGATCCACACCCTTCCATCAGATGGTATAAAGATGGCAAACCGTTGATCAACTCGGATCCAAGAGTAGCTCTTCTTAGTTCTGGGACGTTGCAAGTTTCAGGTGAGAAATCTCTTCTAACTTCTCGAACGTTGCAAGTTTCAGGTGAGAAATCTATTCTAACTTCTGGAACGTTGCAAGTTTCAGGTGAGAAATCTATTCTAACTTCTGGGACGTTGCAAGTTTCAGGGGAGAAATCTCTTCTAACTTCTGGGACGTTGCAAGTTTCAGGTGAGAAATCTATTCTTAGTTCTGTGACGTTGCAAGTTTCAGGTGAGAAATCTATTCTAACTTCTGGGACGTTGCAAGTTTCAGGTGAAAAATCTCTTCTAACTTCTGGAACGTTGCAAGTTTCAGGTGAGAAATCTCTTCTAACTTCTGGAACGTTGCAAGTTTCAGGTGAGAAATCTCTTCTAACTTCTGGGACGTTGCAAGTTTCAGGTGAGAAATCTATTCTTAGTTCTGTGACGTTGCAAGTTTCAGGTGAGAAATCTATTCTAACTTCTGGAACGTTGCAAGTTTCAGGTGAGAAATCTTTTCTAACTTCTGGAACGTTGCAAGTTTCAGGTGAGAAATCTATTCTAACTTCTGGAACGTTGCAAGTTTCAGGTGAGAAATCTATTCTAACTTCTGGAACGTTGCAAGTTTCAGGTGAGAAATCTATTCTAACTTCTGGGACGTTGCAAGTTTCAGGTGAGAAATCTCTTCTAACTTCTGGAACCCCGCAAGTTTCAGGTGAGAAATCTATTCTAACTTCTGGGACGTTGCAAGTTTCAGGTGAGAAATCTCTTCTAACTTCTGGAACGTTGCAAGTTTCAGGTGAGAAATATATTCTTAGTTCTGTGACGTTGCAAGTTTCAGGTGAGAAATCTATTCTAACTTCTGGAACGTTGCAAGTTTCAGGTTAGAAATCTATTCTTAGTTCTGTGACGTTGCAAGTTTCAGGTGAGAAATCTATTCTAACTTATGGGACGTTGCAAGTTTCAGGTTAGAAATCTATTCTTAGTTCTGTGACGTTGCAAGTTTCAGGTGAGAAATCTATTCTAACTTCTGGGACGTTGCAAGTTTCAGGTGAGAAATCTCTTCTAACTTCTGGAACGTTGCAAGTTTCAGGTGAGAAATATATTCTAACTTCTGGGACGTTGCAAGTTTCAGGTGAGAAATCTCTTCTAACTTCTGGAACGTTGCAAGTTTCAGGTGAGAAATATATTCTTAGTTCTGTGACGTTGCAAGTTTCAGGTGAGAAATCTCTTCTAACTTCTGGGACGTTGCAAGTTTCAGGTTAGAAATCTATTCTTAGTTCTGTGACGTTGCAAGTTTCAGGTGAGAAATCTATTCTTAAACTTGTGGCTTTTTTTTTTAACTTGTGGCTTTTTAAAAAAAAAAAACTTGTGGCTTTTTATCGCGGCAATCGTAACTATAGAGAAGGAGAATATGCTTTTTATATAAACTCGTGGTTTTTTTTTTTTTATTTGGAGTTTTTTTTTAATTGACTTGTTTTGAATGGTGACTTTTTTAATTGTGGCTCTTTAATTTTTTTTTTTTAATCATGACTTTTTTAAGCAATTGTTTTTTGTTTAATCATGACTTTTTTAAGTAATTATTTTTTGTTAAAATGTGTAAGTAGAAGAGTTGTGTAAGTAGAAGAGTTGTGTAAGTAGAAGAGTTGTGTAAGTAGAAGAGTTGTGTAAGTAGAAGAGTTGTGTAAGTAGAAGAGTTGTGTAAGTAGAAGAGTTGTGTAAGTAGAAGAGTTGTGTAAGTAGAAGAGTTGTGTAAGTAGAAGAGTTGTGTAAGTAGAAGAGTTGTGAAACTTGAGGTAGTATTATATGAGAAGAAATGTTACTTCAACAACATCAACACCACAGACGTCATTAGCAGCAGAACTACTACTATAAGCACAATCTTCATCACCACTAACACAATCACCACTAATACTATCACCACTAACACTATCACCACTAACACCATCACCACTAACACCATCACCACTAACACCATCACCACTAACACCATCACCACTATTAATCATCTTCCATATTTTTGATTAAATTGTGTTATTTTAACAAAAAATGTTACCCTATAATTCTACATTTGTTTGCCCCGTCTTATAAACTTGTAACTATCTGTGCTTTATACAAACTTGTCTGCCTGTCGCTAGACGTGAGAGTGACAGACTCGGGGATGTACACCTGTAAGGCCATCAGTGAGACTGGTGAAACTGACTGGATTGCTTCCCTTTCTGTTTCAAGTAAGAGTTATCCCAATTTGTTGAATTTGTTCATCAATATCTCTCTATCGCTTTCTTTATCTACCCCTCTCTTTCTCTCTATTTCTCCTCTTTCTTTATCTACCCCTCTCTTTCTCTCTATTTCTTTATCTACCCCTCTCTCTATTTCTTTATCTACCTTTCTCTCTCTCTCTTTCTAGTCTAATCTATATCTATATTTCTCTATCGTACTCTTTCTTCGCATCCATCCACTCTCTAATACGCTGTATTTCACCCTAAATCTCTTCCACTCTATCCTACTCACGCCGTTCTAACTTATATATCATTCAGACTGCACTTAGAAATCCTCACTTCTCGGCCTTTTTGCTGGATACTCAATTCAATTGACTATATGACTAGAGCTGGACATCCCTACTTGACTGACTATATGACTAGAACCTGATACCCCTACTTGATTGACTATATGACTAGAACCTGATACCCCTACTTGATTGACTATATGACTGGAGCTGGACACCCTTACTTGATTGACTATATGACTAGAGCTGAACACCCCTACTTGATTGACTAATGACTAGAACATGACACCCCCACTTGATTGACTATATGACTAGAACATGACACCCCACTTAATAGACTATATGACTAGAACATGACATCCCTACTCGATTGACTATATGACTAGAACATGACACCCCAACTTGATTGACTATATGACTAGAGTAGGACACCCCTACTTGACTATATGACTAGAACATGATACCCCCACTTGATTGACTATATGACTAGAACATGACACCCCTACTTGATTAACTATATGACTAGAACATGACACCCCTACTTGATTGACTATATGACTAGAACATGACACCCCTACTTGATTGACTATATGACTAGAACATGACATCCCTACTCGATTGACTATATGACTAGAACATGACACCCCTACTCGATTGACTATATAACTAGAGTCGGAATAATTGACAGTTTTGATCTTGTTCACAGAGCAAGGACCATATCGTCGAATGGAAAACCCATCAGTATTTCCTGGTGCTCCATCAAAGCCTCGGATATCAGACGTGACTGACTCGTCTGTACATCTGACCTGGTTAGCTAGTGATCAGATCGGACAGTCTCAAGTCTACGCTTATGTTGTCGAGTATTTTAGCCCACAGACATCAGAGGTAACTTACTTTGAAACTTGTGTTTAATATTATTCATGTATTAGGTATTGTTGTTATTGTTGTTGGTGCATGTTTTCATTAAATCCAGTGTATTGTTGCCGGAGCTACGGAGATCGTGCTGTGTGCAATGCCCTCGGCAGATGGCATGTCATCTGTGATGAAAGGAACGGAGCCATATGGGGGCACCTGATGCAATGAAGCCATTCCGTTGTATTTTGACACTTTGGATTACTGCTGATGTTGGTCGCGGATGCAACTACCGGTGTTGTTGTTGGTGGTAGTGTTGGTGCTGTTTCTTTTAGTCCTGCAAGCGCTACTATTGGAGCGATTCCGACGGACGGTGCTGTTGATGCTGGTGGTGGTGGTGGTGGTGGTACTGTTTATGTTATGTTGGAAGAGAATTATTTCGAAAGCAGAGAATAAAACTTTCTTCTCTTTTCCTTGTGGCGGGTAAGTATAGTACTCACCTGTGGCAGGTAAGTATAGTACTCACCTGTGGCAGGTAAGTATAGTACTTGCCTCTCGTTAACAGGGTACTCGATTTGTTCAACGCGCGTGAAGCTGTCGGGATTTTTGTCCAGTGATCTCTGATCTCAATGTAGATCTATCGGAGACGGACGATAAAACGTAGATCCAGTGTTCAAGATGAAGACATCAAAGAACCCTTGACATTTGAGAAATGATACGAGTATGTTGTAAAACTTCTGCTCATACACATATTGTTAACAATAATAAATAATAATTCCTCTCGTACCGTTATACGTTACATAGGGCCTGCAAGTAATTTCTCCATACCGCTCTATCCTGGGCAACTCGCTCAATCTCCTACATGGAACTGAGACCGATATTTCTTGCCTCTCTCAGCAAAGTTCGTTTCAGGGTCTCCTTAAGTCGTCCTCTCTTTCTTGAAACCATTGTATCCACTTCAATACCTTCGTTGATCATTTCTCCTCAAGGTGTGCCCAACATATCTCCATCTTCTCTTTCTTATAACAGTTGTCACTAGTGGTTGACCAGACATGTCTCTGATTTCATCACTTCTTCTGAATTCGTTCCATTTTATATTCATTATTTTTCGCAGACATCTATTTTCAAATGCATTCAACTTGCTTTCTATATCTTTAGTCATTTTCCAACTCTCGCTGGCATATGTTAGGATTGATACAACATTTTCCAACTCTCGCTAGCGTATGTTAGGATTGATACAACTCTCGCTGGCATATGTTAGGATTGATACAACATTTGAATTGAAAATTCGTAAATTAGTATCTACTGCAATATAAATGAGACAGGAGGTAAAATCAAAACTCATCAAGAAATAACTTGTCCTGAATAGAACTTTGTCACTCCAACAGTTTTTCGGGATTTCTCTCTCTCGTAGGCCAGATGTCCTGTCTCTGCAGCCGTCATGTTCAAACCATCAGTTACATCCTGCATCCATCTTCTCCGTGATCTTCCTCTTCTCCTCTTTGCTGGTATACCTCCTTCCATGATGATCTTCATAAAATTCAAACCTACGAAGTCTAACGGCTAATGTTATACTTTACACATTGTCCACCTAATGTTATACTTTACACATTGTCCACGTAATGTTATACTTTACACATTGTCCACGTAATGTTATACTTTACACATTGTCCACGTAATGTTATACTTTACACATTGTCCACATAATGTTATACTTTACACATTGTCCACGTAATGTTATACTTTACACATTGTCCACGTAATGTTATACTTTACACATTGTCCACGTAATGTTATACTTTACACAATGTCCTCGTAATGTTATACTTTACACATTGTCCACGTAATGTTATACTTTACACAATGTCCACATAATGTTATACTTTACACATTGTCCACGTAATGTTATACTTTACACAATGTCCACGTAATGTTATACGTTACACATTGTCCACGTAATGTTATACTTTACACAATGTCCACGTAATGTTATACTTTACACATTGTCCACGTAATGTTATACTTTACACATTGTCCACGTAATGTTATACTTTACACAATGTCCACATAATGTTATACTTTACACATTGTCCACGTAATGTTATACTTTACACAATGTCCACGTAATGTTATACTTTACACATTGTCCACGTAATGTTATACTTTACACAATGTCCACGTAATGTTATACTTTACACATTGTCCACGTAATGTTATACTTTACACAATGTCCACGTAATGTTATACGTTACACATTGTCCACGTAATGTTATACGTTACACAATGTCCACGTAATGTTATACTTTACACATTGTCCACGTAATGTTATACTTTACACAATGTCCACGTAATGTTATACGTTACACATTGTCCACGTAATGTTATACGTTACACAATGTCCACGTAATGTTATACTTTACACATTGTCCACGTAATGTTATACGTTACACATTGTCCACGTAATGTTATACTTTACACATTGTCCACGTAATGTTATACTTTACACAATGTCCACGTAATGTTATACGTTACACATTGTCCACGTAATGTTATACGTTACACAATGTCCTCGTAATGTTATACTTTACACATTGTCCATGTAATGTTATACGTTACACATTGTCCACGTAATGTTATACGTTACACAATGTCCACGTAATGTTATACTTTACACATTGTCCACGTAATGTTATACTTTACACAATGTCCACGTAATGTTATACGTTACACATTGTCCACGTAATGTTATACGTTACACAATGTCCTCGTAATGTTATACTTTACACATTGTCCACGTAATGTTATACTTTACACATTGTCCACGTAATGTTATACTTTACACATTGTCCACGTAATGTTATACGTTACACGTACGTTACAATGTTATACGGCTGCCTTTATTAGAGAATTCAAAATCCCAATCTAGTGAGAACGCAGAAGAAGAAGAATAATACTTCTAAAGTGACCCTACAATGTTATAATAAAGTCTCTTCTCTCTAGGGCTGGCAGACATCCTCGGAGGCCGCATCTCGGGAGAGTTTTACAATGAAAAATCTGCGGCCAGACTCCAAGTATTTATTCTTTGTCAGGGCCAAGAACTCATTTGGTTTCAGTCCACCAAGCCTTGTCTCGGATTACGTCACAACAAGAGGTCAGTAAAATGGTAGATAGTATGGAAACTGGTGGGACATGGGGACTGTGGGACTGTGGTACATGGAGACTGGAGGACAGGGAGACTGGAGGACACGTGGAGACATTGAGGTTGGGGGACATGGAGACTGGGGATATGGAGACTCTAGCTTTAGTCAAATATTTTACTTTAAAAGTTCAGACAGTTATAATGTTTATGTAATGTGGTATCTTTTGTTTGATAGTATGAGAACTATTGGACATAATGGTTATGTAATGTGGTATCTTTTGTTTGATAGTATGAGAACTCTTGGACATAATGATTATGTAAAGTGGTATCTTTTGTTTATCGAAATAGGGGAAGACTGCAGTAAAACTTGGTAAATAGTGAAACACGTACAAACAAAGTACTATAGTTTTACAAAAACAGAAACAGTGACGATAAACAGCAACGTTTCGACCAACAAGGCCTTTATCAAGCAAACGAACAAATAGGAGTGACAAATTAAAATGAAACACAAATGGACGACCAAATACCAACGTATCTAAGGAAAATCTGGAATAAAAACGAATAACGAAATAAATGTAACACAAAAACACACATAAAAACTAGAAATAGAAAGAAACAATGAAACATCTAGTAAATATATAACTTGAATACATGCAACATATACCCATATAGATTATAAAGCATGGGAAAAGAAAGTACTAAGAAGCATAAGAATGTAATACATGCAACATATACCCATAGAGATTACAAAGCATGGGAAGAGAAAGTACTAAGAAGCATAAGAATGTAATACGTTGAGCCCGCGTGGTCGCAAGGTACCATACAAAGAAATCAACCGATTCTCCAGAGCAAATCGACTACGATCATCAGAGGAACATGATCGGATGGCTGTGACCTGGACATCGCAAGCTCCTGAATGGCCAGTATCATTGAAATGGTAGCTACAGGGGTCACAGAGCATTGGCGTATATCGCGCAAGTGTTGGGCGAATCGGTCACTGAGTCTCCTGCCGGTTTCCCCAATATAGGCCTTGTTGCACCGCTTGCAGATAATGGCATAGATAATATTACGGGACTCGCACGTGAAACTGTCTTCAACAACGAACGTGGCTTTTGGAAAAGACACCGTGCGGGTCTGTATTACATAAGCACAAGTGTTGCAGCGCCGACGGCCACACTGGATGGTGCCAAAATGACTCTGGATGTTAGGCTTGAGGCGTATATCTTCAATCCTATAGTCACCACACTACCTTCATTCTTGAAAGATACGAACCACACCTTGTCTGTTTTTCGTCTATTGAGTTGTTGCCTGGCAGGACTTACCGTCTCTTCCTCCTTGATGTGTGCTCATTGTACACCTCCATACCTCATTCCGACGGACTTAAAGCTCTCCAGTTCTTTCTCGACAGGAGAACTAACCCACTTGTCTCCACCTCGGCTCTCCTTCGTCTTGCAGAACTAGTTCTAACTCTCAACTCCTTTCAGTTCAATGACCAGTTCTTTGAGCAGATCAGTGGGGTCGCCATGGGTACTAAAATGGGACCCAGTTATGCTTGTCTATTCATGGGTCATCTTGAGCACCTAGTATGGAATTCCTATGATGGCCCTCTTCCGTCTGTGTATCATAGATACATTGATGATTGTATTGGCATTACCGATATGCCTGAAGCCGATTTGTCACGCTTCATTAATTTCATTAATGTCTTCAATCCGGCTATTCGGTTTACATCTCACATCTCTACCTCTTGTGTCAACTTTCTTGACATCACTATCACTATCAGCATATCCACCATCACTACATCAGTATACTACAAGCCTACTGATGCACATAGTTTTCTTCTTTATACCTCTTCCCATTCCCAGGCTTGTCGTGATTCTTTACCATTATCTCAACTCTTGCGCCTTCGTCGCCTCTGTAGCGAGGACGACGATTTTCTCGATAGAGCTCACGAGATGCTGGATTTCTTTCGTAAGCGCTTATACCCGGATAAGGTGCTTGCTTCTGCTATGCGGCGCGTTCAGCAAATTTCTCGCCAGGAGGCTCTCTCTAACCAGCATAGAACTTCCAATTCTGACAGGGTGAAACTTGTCTTAACTTTCCACCCTCATAGTTCCCTTGTGAAGAAAGTCTTATTCCGTCATCTCTCCATTCTTCAGTCTGATCCTGATACAGTTCAATCTTCCAACACTATCCTTTGGTGGCGTACAGACGGGACAGAAGCCTTAAGGATATGTTAGTTCGATCGCCTCAAGCCTAACATCCAGAGTCATTTTGGCACCATCCAGTGTGGCCGTCGGCGCTGTAACACTTGTGCTTATGTAATACAGACCCGCACGGTGTCTTTTCCAAAAGCCACGTTCGTTGTTGAAGACAGTTTCACGTGCGAGTCCGTAATATTATCTATGCCATTATCTGCAAGCGGTGCAACAAGGCCTATATTGGGGAAACCGGCAGGAGACTCAGTGACCGATTCGCCCAACACTTGCGCGATATACGCCAATGCTCTGTGACCCCCGTAGCTACCCATTTCAATGATACTGGCCATTCAGGAGCTTGCGATGTCAGGTCACAGCCATCCGATCATGTTCCTCTGATGATCGTAGTCGATTTGCTCTGGAGAATCGGTTGATTTCTTTGTATGGTACCTTGCGACCACGCGGCTCAACGTATTACATTCTTATGCTTCTTAGTACTTTCTCTTCCCATGCTTTGTAATCTCTATGGGTATATGTTGCATGTATTACATTCTTATGTTTCTTAGTACTTTCTCTTCCCATGCTTTATAATCTATATGGGTATATGTTGCATGTATTCAAGTTATATATTTACTAGATGTTTCATTGTTTCTTTTCTATTTCTAGTTTTTATGTGTGTTTTTGTGTTACATTTATTTCGTTATTCGTTTTTATTCCAGATTTTCCTTAGATACGTTGGTATTTGGTCGTCCATTTGTGTTTCATTTTAATTTGTCACTCCTATTTGTTCGTTTGCTTGATAAAGGCCTTGTTGGTCGAAACGTTGCTGTTTATCGTCACTGTTTCTGTTTTTGTAAAACTATAGTACTTTGTTTGTACATGTTTCACTATCTTTTGTTTGATAGTATGAGAACTCTTGGACATAATGATTATGTAAAGTGGTATTTTTTGTTTGATAGTATGAGAACTATTGGACATAATGGTTATGTAATGTGGTATCTTTTGTTTGATAGTATGAGAACTATTGGACGTTTTGGCAGAAAAATTGTGTAAATGCATAGCCAGGCTCCAGTGCTAGAGCCTGGCTGTGGTTAATGTTACATTTATAAAGTATTTCTAGTTTTGATCAAGTAGGTATCGTTGGGTTTTTATTTTTCTAATCCTGTTTAGATGTTTCTTTCCAGATAGATGTTTCTGATAAGAAGAGATTTCTAGAACGGGCTTTTGTGTGCGCTTTATAAATACTGCTTTTCACTGCCTCTGTTATTTCTGAGAGCCACTTTTTGTGTGGACGGCATTTTGTATTCTATCCACTGTATCCATTGTATCCACTGTATCCACTGTATCCACAGTATCATTGCTCTTTGAGGCACACTGTCTGTTGGTAATCTGCTTATGTGACCGAATCATTTAATTTGTTGTTTCTTGATGAAGTCTAGTACTGATGTTGTACACACTTTTTTCCTGTCTTCATTTCTAAACCTGTCTCTTCTTGATACTCCCAGCATTCTGTGTAGACACTTCATCTCTGTCATGACTAGTTTTCTTCTATTATTTGTTATCAACGTCCAGGTTTGGCACTGGTAACATAATGTGGGAGAAAGATTGTGTTGAACAATGATCTTTTTGTGTTCATGGTGACATGTTGGCATTTTAAAATTGATGTCATTTGTTCTATGATTTGATTTCTTGTCTTGAAATCTATGTTGGACTTCATTAGTTATTCTTTCATTTGCTGAAAAAAACTGCTCCCTAGTTATTTTAATGTTTTCAATTTATGTAATTATTGAAGTTCATAGTTTTAGAAAGTTGGCACAGTTTTAGAATAATTTTAAAGAAAACATCAAGCCCATTTAGAAAATAAGACCAACATGGAGACAAATACCACTATCTAGATAGAACAAAGAAACAAATACCACTATCTAGATAGAGCAAGAAAGAGGCAGTCATCATTTTTCGGGCATGTGATGAGGAGGGAGGTTTAGAACACATTGTGACAACCGGTAAAATCGAGGGTAGACGAGACAGGGAAGACAGAGAGAGAAAATTGAGGATAGCCTGACTTCATGGCAATGTAGAGCGTCAACATCTGAGTTGATAGCAAACACCAACGACAGAGATTTGTGGAGATCCATGATCGTCTACGCCAGCCGGCACGGCACCTGATGATGATGATGAGATAGAGCAAGGCAGGTGATATTGTTTCGAGTCAGAACTGGACACAACAAACTGAACAGACACCTACACAGATTAAAACTAGTTCCATCACCCACGTGTGCATGTGCACAGACAGCCGGACACACCTTGCAAGATTGTCACGTGATGAATCAACTCCGGAAAGAACACTGGCCAACAGAGACAGACATCAACACAAAGTTGTTTGGAAGCCTTGATGAGTTAACAAACATAACATCACACATCCAGAGAACCAGACTCATTGTCTAGACATTGAACAACATCAAATGAGAAGAAGAAGAAAAAATTGGCCAATTCCATATTTTCATATTAAAAACAATTTGAAAAGCTGTCAACGTTACAAGGAGAGATAGAGTGAGAAACGAGAATATCAGAAGCATCGTTGGTACTATAGCATGCATACAGTACATCGAGAAGCAAAGATTCAAGTGGTTCGGCCATCTAATGAGAATGGAACCACATTTACTACCATCACGTGCCTATAATAATCGACACTCAGGGCGCAGAGCACGAGGCAGGCCAAGAACAAGATGGATAGATAACATCTCAGAATCCCTGCGAAAGCATGGACTGACAACGTCAAGCGCAACACACCTGGCACAAGATAGAAACTAACTCTCCCACGACGCTTCACGGCAAATGTGGTTAAGATAAGATAAGATAAGATAACAATTTGAAAATATGAACAGCGAAGAAAACAAATGATGAGGTTTTAAATCAGGTCTGCACACAAAGAAACATTATCAAAAGAATAAGAATCCGACAATCAAGGTTCTTTGGGCATATAATGCGAAGAGAAGGTTTAGAACATTTGGTGACTACAGGTAAAATTCAGGGAAGGAGAGATCATGCAAGACAGAGGGAGAAGATGTTGGATGGCCTGGCATCATGGTTCGACACTAGATCGAGGTCAGAACTGATTAACTGCACCAAGCAGAGAGAGTTGTGGAGAGACAATGATCACCTACGCCAGCAGGCATGACACTTGATTGATTGATAGAAAAGTTTGCTGAGAGAGTCATTAGTTAGCGTCATGTAATGAGTATATGTGTATTGTCAAATTCAACAATTTGTAAATATTTTTAAATAATATATTGTTTCTTTTTCCTGCGTGATTTAGAGAAACGGCATAGTTTTGCTGTGAATATGCCCCGAGAGGAAATCTCCAGAGAATTCGGTGCGCTAAATATAGAACTGACAGCTGGGGAAGCCGTTAATGCAACATCTGTACGGGTCAAATGGGAGGTCAGTATCTATAAATAGATCTAATCAGTGCTTCTCACGTTTTTTCAGTGTTACACCCCGACAATAATGTATCTATTACAGCTGGTACTGGTGTCGCAATCCAGTGCCATGCCTACTGGCGTATGCGATCATGTCTCTTCACAGTTCTCTCACATTGGTGCAGTTAATCAGTTCTAACGTCGATCTTGTGTCGAACCAAGTCGTCAGACCATCCACCATCTTCTCCTTCTGTCTTCCACGATCTCTCCTTCCCTGAATTTTACCTGTTGTTACCAAATGTTCTAAACCTTCTCTTCTCATTATATGCTCGAAGAACATTAATTGTCTAATTCTTATTCTGTTGAGAAAGTTTCTTTGTGTGCAGGCCTGATTTAAAACTTCATCATTTGTTTTCTTGACTTCAATTCTTCAATTCTTTACTTATCTTAAATTTATTTTTCAAATTGTTCAAACTCATATTATCATTTAATCATACAGAGAAAATCTACAGTAGATTGGAAGACAAAACCTTCATACAGAGAAAATCTGCAGTAGACTGGAAGACAAAACCCTCATACAGAGAAAATCTGCAGTAGACTGGAAGACAAAACCTTCATACAGAGAAAATCTGCAGTAGACTGGAAGACAAAACCTTCATACAGAGAAAATCTACAGTAGACTGAAAGACAAAACCTTCACACAGAGAAAATCTACAGTAGACTGGAAGACAAAACCTTCATACAGAGAAAATCTACAGTAGACTGGAAGACAAAACCCTCATACAGAGAAAATCTACAGTAGACTGGAAGACAAACACTGGATATGATTATGGAAAAGACTCCCTCCAAGACCTAAGCAGAACAGACCAAGTCATTATATTTCGACTACGTACCGGACCCTGCAGACTCAACAAACACTTATATAGGCTAGGAATAAGTCAAACAGCTCTCTGCCAGTGTCAACAGGCGGAACAGACACCAGAGCATGTCCTGCAAGACTGTCCTCTCCTGGGTGAGCTAAGAAGCAACATGTAGCCACACCCAGTCGACCGGAAAATTTAACTTTGGGAAACCTGACAGACCTGAAGCTGACTGCCCAGTTTGTGGTCGCACAGTAAATTAAGCGCATGACCAGAGATCACTGAAGAATGAAACCTGACAGACCTGAAGCTGACCGCCCAGTTTGTGGTCGCACAGTAAATTAAGCGCATGACCAGAGATCACTGAAGAAGGAAACCTGACAGACCTGAAGCTGACCGCCCAGTTTGTGGTCGCACAGTAAATTAAGCGCATGACCAGAGATCACTGAAGAAGGAAACCTGACAGACCTGAAGCTGACTGCCCAGTTTGTGGTCGCACAGTAAATTAAGCGCATGACCAGAGATCACTGAAGAAGAAGAAGATATTATCATTTAATCATTGCAAGTTTAATCTTTCTCTCACCTGTATATTTCTCCACTATTTCTCCTCTTACCGGTAATTTTCTCCACTATATCTCCTCTCACCTGTATTTTTCTCCACAATATCTCCTCTCACCTTTACCTCATCGCCTTTGTTCTCCTCTCACATTTACCATTTCTCATCTTTTATTTCTCATGTTATTTTTGTCAATATAATTCCTTATATCTACTCTGACCTGTGTTTTGTCTTCTTGTTGAGTTTCATATCTTGCGATATAAGGGAAGACTGTAGTAACATTATATTACTACACTTCTGTTGTATCCATTGCTTGATAAAGACCTTTTGATCGAAACGTCGATGTGTATTGTTATTGTTGGTGTACTTTGTTTTCACGTGCTTCGTATCTTGCTATAGACGTTTCATATCATCTCACAATATACCCTCTCCAATAACATAGTTCTGGTGCCCCCTGCCCTCTCTACTCTTGACCAGGTGGGAACAAGTCTGGCAGCAATCGAAGGTTATATAATCAACTACACGCTTATCACTGACCTTGACCTCATGAGGCGTGGAGAGAGCCAGACAATCCGGATCGTTGACCCATATCAGTTTAAGACATACATTACAAACCTGGTACCATTTTCCTGGTATGAGATATGTGTCAGAGCGTATGCCAGAGACTTGATTAGTCGCTGTTCAAATCCTATGAAAGTTCCTACCAAAGAGTCTGGTAAGTGGCTAATATTAAACTTGAAGAGTGGGGGAATATTTGGTTACAGAGTGGGGGAATATTTGGTTACAGAGTGGGGGAATATTTGGTTACAGAGTGGGGGAATATTTGGTTACAGAGTGGGAGAATGTGTGGTTGCAGATTGGGGAAATGTGGGTGCACATAGTGGGGGAATGGGCGATTACAGAGTGGGGAATGTGGGCTTACAGAGCGGGAGAATGTGGGCTTACAGAGCGGGGGAATGTGGGCTTACAGGGCGGGGGAATGTGGGCTTACACAGTATAAATAAAAAATAGTGGCTCTCACATTGTGTAGAATTAAGAAATACGAATTTAATCAGGTTAATTAATTTTAACAGTTCCAGAGGCGGCGCCTGAGAATATCGTGATACATAAGGAGGGTAACACCTTCCATATCAGATGGTCACCTCCGCCACGACAACAACAAAATGGAGATATCAAAGGATATGACGTAAGTATTCAACTGTTGGCGCTGTTGTTGTTGTGTGTTGTTGTGTGTTGTTGTGTGTTGTTGTTGTGTGTTGTTGTTGTGTGTTGTCACCAAAAGATATTACTAAACATAGATAAACAAAGTTTAGTTTATGAATTTTACAATTAAAAATTACTATTTTACAAAATGTTCTGCACCCCCTCTCTCCCCCTCCCTCTTTCCCGTCCTTGAATCGTGGAGAGGATTTCACTAACATAAGCACCCGTGTGTTGCCAGGTCCGCGGGTGGTGGGGGAGAGAGTAGTAACACTGGAACCTACAAGGCATGTCGTAAGAGGCGACTTAGGTAGCGGTCTAGGTTAGCTACTCTAGTAAATAAAAAGCGTTGCATAAATCAAATGTGCTGGTCTACTAGTAGGCGCACAACTGTCACAACATACAATCGCTCCTAGGATCAGATTACATACAAATCATAAAGAGTGGTTAACAATTATTCGACATGGACTGTTCGAAGAAGAACAAATATAAAAAGTACAAAGAATGTCAAACTAACATATGATGTACATATCACCCATAGCTATAGCATGAACCTCCACTTTTTCTCTAAGCTGTGTATAAGCAGAGATATGGCTGTTCTAATTTGAAATGTTTTTGTGTATTTGGAAGGGCTATATTGCAAGAGCCATATCTACACAACCTCTTACGTTAGACATATTTCGATGATTCACGCTATAATGATGGGTGATATGTACATCGTATACTTGTTTGGCATTCTTTGCACTTATTATGTTTGTGAAATCTACTCCCGAGGTATGGTTGGTTGGGAGGGTGTTTGTTTTAATTTAATTTTTTTTCAAAGTAATTTTTTTTAAAATAAATAATAACAATGTATACACTAAACTGTGTTGGTTATCAAACACAATAACTTTTACAACATGTGACCACATTTTATGACAATATGTTTGTTAGTTTTTGTTTTTCTCTGTTAACTGTTAACAAAAGATAAACCCTGATTTTGGCTGCGTCTCACACCTTAAATGCCTACTTTGTAATTCTTTGATCTTTTCTTCTCACAGTAGGCCCAACATATCTCCATCTTCTCCTTCTTATAACAGTTGTTACTAGTGGTTGACCAGACAATTCTCCTCAAGGTATGCCCAACATATCTCCATCTTCTCCTTCTTATAACAGTTGTTACTAGTGCTATATACTTCTGTTATATTTAATTTAGAGTTTTGAATAAATGTTGATCTTTATTGTCTCCAGATTTACTGTATGGCTGAAGATAGCAATAAAAACTGTAGCACAACTGCTGCTGGTAGAGACAGTGGTGCTGTCATCTTCAATGTGGACACAGACGGGTCGTACCGAATTAAAATAGCGGCCAGGACCAGCAAAGGCAAGGGTGTTTGGAGCAGGGAATTCTTCATGGGTGAGTACTTTCCCTCTTTCTCTCTCTCTTTCTCTGTGAGGATGTTAGATCAACGCATGTAAGGTCAAAGAGTGTGTATATATGAAGTCAATAGGAGTGTGTACTTGACTTAAAAGGACATGTATCGGTTAGATCAAAAGTTGTGTTTGTGTTCATAGTTCATAAGTACGGTTCCAACTTCACTGCAACGGGTCACCCATAATTGCTCCGTTCCTGTGCCAATGAAAATCCCACGAAATACTAACAACTGTGAAATGTTTCCTGTGTGAACTTATTCCAGAATGAAACAGCCGTGCACCGCCACAATAAGAAACTTGCACCGCATAAAATGCATATGGCCGTCACTAATGTAGCAACACAAACTGTTCATCACTTGAATTGCAATTCTTGTCGAAGGGGACATCAATCACTGCAAAATCCAGCTTTCTGCACTCGCAATACAACTGCATACGGCAGATTGAGCTTGTTCGTCATAACCGCTGTCCGCCATTTTCTGAATATACACAACAAACGCACGATGTTTGTGTATGTTAGAGTAATGTGTGTGTATGTGGGTAAGAGATAGAGAGATAGAGAGAGAGAGATAGGGAGAGAGAGAGAGAGAGAGAGAGATAATAATCTGTCTATAAAGTCAATAGTCGTGAATCTGAAGACAAAGGTCATATATGTCAAATCAAGGTTTCTATATGAAGTCAAAAGTCCGTGTGTATGAGGTCAAAGGTCCGTGTGTATGAGGTCAAAGGTCCGTGTGTATGAGGTCAAAGGTCCGTGTGTATGAGGTCAAAAAGTCCGTGTGTATGAGGTCAAAGGTCCGTGTGTATGAGGTCAAAGGTCCGTGTGTATGAGGTCAAAGGTCCGTGCATATGAGGTCAAAGGTCCGTGTGTATGAGGTCAAAGGTCGAAGTGTGTGTGTGAGTTTAAATGACGAGTATGCGATCAAAGGTGCGTGTGGGAGAGTTGTAATACGTTTGTGCATGAGGTCAAAGGGTACGAGAGCTTGAGGAGAAAGGTCGTGTGTGAGGTCAAAGGTCGTGTGTGAGTGCAAAGGTCGCTGTTACAAATGACACTAGTAAACAAGAGTTGCAGATAAACGAATTATAAAAGAGAAGGACAAACAAATTAAGAAAAGAATCCTTATGTTTGGTCTTGTCCGATTGTAGCTATTTAACCAAACAATGTGTACAAAGTTCATCTGATAAATATCACCTGTGCATCCTATGTCAAGTTGTCCTCTACTATGTTATGTCATGGCCTCGGATAACACACGGCCGGTGGGCTCAGGTAAAATTCTGGGAAATCAGACCACAACCTCCGCGTGACCTCGTATTCCAGTAATGTTAGATAAAAACAAATATGTTACCACGGGCAACGGTTGTGTACATATTTTAGAGAGGGTCAAAGGTTATTGGAACGGAAGTGACATGATTCAAAGACAATTCATAAACTTTTCCTTGTTTCTCTCTATTTTTGTTATTAAATATGCAAGAAACAAGACATGTTAAACACAGCACCCTCGACTGTTCAACTTTTGTTCCGAACTCAGCGAGTCAGGTACATATTGATAACAGTTGTGCTGAGTCGATATCTTGTCACAATTTAGTTAAAAAGTCATGTTTATAACCATTTAGCTTATTGTTGGAATTTCTTGGAAGCAAACCTGAGCCGTTAAGGAGACCCTGAAGCGAACTTTGCTGAGAGAGGCAGGAAATATCGGTCTCAGTTCCATGGAGGAGATTGAGCGAGTTGCCCAGGATAGAGCGGTATGGAGAAATTACTTGCAGGCCCTATGTAACGTATAACGGTACGAGAGGAATTATTATTATTATTAAACCTGAGCCATGGTCTCCTATAACAGAAAGCCTGCGGGTTCAGGTAAGATTTCTAATAAAATCAGACCCCAACTGTCACGGGATCTGGCATTGTTAGATAAAGAGAAACTCATGTTACAAACAACACAACAGCAGTCGGAATCAAGATTATATTATGTTACAAATTCAGTTTAACAATAAGGAATATCAGTATTATTAATATTTTTCACCAATAAATAACCATAGACTTACAGCGTTCTATCAAACATGTACAAAAACCAGCCCCCATTAAATAGGAATCTTCGATTTCCCGTCTGAGCTAGTCGGCCTAATGTTCTCGGGAGCCACACCTGAGTCTAGTTAGTTGTATAAGATCGAATATGGACACATTATGATGGGGTTTTTCCTTGGTTGAGCTTTTGTTTATAAACTCGAACCACTAGCCTCTAAGAAGCGAGTGCACTAACAACTGTACTACTGCGTGAGTGCACTAACAACTGTACTACTGCGTGAGTGCACTAACAACTGTACTACTGTGTGAGTGCACTAACAACTGTACTACTGCGTGAGTGCACTAACAACTGTACTACTGCGTGAGTGCACTAACAACTGTACTACTGCGTGAGTGCACTAACAACTGTACTACTGCGTGAGTGCATTAACAACTGTACTACTGCGTGAGTGCACTAACAACTGTACTACTGCGTGAGTGCACTAACAACTGTACTACTGCGTGAGTGCACTAACAACTGTACTACTGCGTGAGTGCACTAACAACTGTACTACTGCGTGAGTGCACTAACAACTGTACTACTGCGTGAGTGCACTAACAACTGTACTACTGCGTGAGTGCACTAACAGCGTCTACTCGTGATGCTAACACTGTCTACTGCGTAAGTGCATTATCAATGTACTCTGCGTGAGTGCACTAACACTGTCTACTGCGTAGTGCACAACAGCTGTTACTACTGCGTATGCATTAACACTGTACTATTGCGTAGTGCACTAACACGTGTACTACTGCGTGGTGCACTAACTTACTGTTAATTCATCTGTTATATTCGTGCTATCATCATCATCGTTATCATATGCATACATCTATTCATCATCGTTATCATCATCGTTGTTATCATCATCGTTATCATCATCATCGTTATCATCATCGTTATCATCATCATTATCATCATCGTTGTTATCATCATCGTTATCATCATCATCGTTATCATCATCGTCGTTATCATCATCCTCGTTATCATCATCGTTGTTATCATCATCGTTATCATCATCATCGTTATCATCATCGTTGTTATCATCATCGTTATCATCATCGTTGTTATCATCATCGTTATCATCATCATCGTTATCATCATCGTTGTTATCATCATCGTTATCATCATCGTTGTTATCATCATCGTTATCATCATCATCGTTACATCATCATCGTATATCATCATATCATCGTTGTTATCATCATCGTGTTATCATCATCTCGTTATCATCATCGTTATCATCATCTCGTTATCATCTGTTATCATCATCGTTATCATCATCGTTATCATCATCACGTGTTATCATCATCGTTATCATCATCGTTGTTATCATCATCGTTATCATCATCATCGTTATCATCATCGTTGTTATCATCATCTCGTTATCATCATTCATCATCGTTGTTATCATCATCGTTATCATCATCATCGTTATCATCATCGTTGTTATCATCATCATCGTTATCATCATCGTTGTTATCATCATCGTTATCATCATCATCGTTATCATCATCGTTGTTATCATCATCATCTTTATCATCATCGTTGTTATCATCATCGTTATCATCATCATCGTTATCATCATCGTTGTTATCATCATCGTCGTTATCATCATCGTTGTTATCATCATCGTTATCATCATCATCGTTATCATCATCGTTGTTATCATCATCATCGTTACTATGTTGTTATCATCATCGTTATCATCATCATCGTTATCATCATCGTTTATCATCATCGTTGTATCATCATCGTCGTTATCATCATCAGTCGTTATCATCATCGTTTATCATCATCGTGTTATCATCATCGTTATCATCATCGTGTTATCATCATCGTTATCATCATCGTGTTATCATCATCATCATCGTTGTTATCATCATCGTTATCATCATCGTTGTTATCATCATCGTTATCATCATCATCGTTATCATCATCGTCGTTATCATCATCATCGTTATCATCATCGTTATCATCATCGTTATCATCATCGTCGTTATCATCATCGTCGTTATCATCATCGTCGTTATCATCATCGTCGTATTCATCATCGTTATCATCATCGTCGTTATCATCATCGTCGTTATCATCGTTATCATCATCGTCTTATCATCATCGTTATCATACTCTATCATCGTCTTTCATCATCGTTATATCATCATCGTCGTTATCATCATCGTCGTTATCATCATCATCGTTGTTATCATCATCGTTATCATCATCATCGTTATCATCATCGTCGTTATCATCATCATCGTTGTTATCATCATCGTTATCATCATCGTCGTTATCATCATCATCGTTGTTATCATCATCGTTATCATCATCATCGTTATCATCATCGTTGTTATCATCATCGTCGTTATCATCATCGTTGTTATCATCATCGTCGTTATCATCATCATCGTTATCATCATCGTCGTTATCATCATCGTTATCATCATCATCGTCGTTATCATCATCGTCGTTATCATCATCGTCGTTATCATCATCGTTATCATCATCGTCGTTATCATCATCGTCGTTATCATCATCGTTATCATCATCATCGTTATCATCATCATCGTTATCATCATCATCGTTATCATCATCGTCGTTATCATCATCGTTATCATCATCATCGTCGTTATCATCATCGTTATCATCATCATCGTCGTTATCATCATCGTCGTTATCATCGTCGTTATCATCATCATCGTTGTTATCATCGTTGTTATCATCATCATCATCATTATCATCATCATTATCATCGTCATCATTATTATCATCACCATCATCATCATTATCATCATCATCATCATTATTATCATCATCATCATCGTTATCATCATCATCGCCGTTATCATCATCGTTGTAACCCTTACCATCATCATCATTATCATCATGGTCGTTATCAAACTGGGAATCTCTAGCCAAGCAGAAAAAGAATACATCACTTCAGGGGCGTGTGCCACCGAATAAATTGTCAGCAGATACCCCTATGAAAGATGAATGTGAGGACCAGATTGGCTGTCCTGCCAGGGAACAAAGTTAATTTTAAGGTCACTTAACAGCACTCAATCACCGTAAAATAGTCCCCACGTTTCTTTCTCTTTCCCTCTCTAGTCTGTTTCTCTTTTTAACACAGTGAGTGCTTCTGATTGTGTGTCTGTCTGAGTGTCTGTCTGGGAGTCGTGGCACCTCTCTTGACCTCATTTCTCATTAAATATATTTGTCTTTCTTTCCTGTCTCTTGCTCCTTGCCCCCTGCCCCTTGCCCCTGCCCCTGCCCCTTGCCCCCTGCCCCTTGCCCCCTGCCTCTTGTACTTGCTTATAGAATTATGTTTCGCTTGTCTTCTTAACATTGGTCGTTGCCATCTCTGTGTCTCTCTCTTTCTCTCTCTTTTCATCTCTCTCTCCAACTCTCTATCTTTCCACCTCTCTCTCCAAATCTCTCTCTATCTTTCCATTTCTCTCTCTTTACATCTCTCTCTCTCTCTATCTTTACATCTCTCTCTATCTATCTTTACATCTCTCTTTATATCTCTCTCTCTCTATCTTTCCATTTCTCTCTCTTTATATCTCTCTCTCCAACTCTCTCTCTCTCTATCTTTCCATCTCTCTTTATATCTCTCTCTCCAACTCTCTCTCTCTCTATCTTTACATCTCTCTTTATATCTCTCTCCAACTCTTTCTCTCTCTCTATCTTTACATCTCTCTTTATATCTCTCTCTCCAACTCTCTCTCTATCTATCTTTCCATCTTTCTCTCTTTACATCTCCCTCTCCAACTCTCTCTCTCTATCTATCTTTCCATCTCTCTTTATATCTCTCTCTCCAACTCTCTCTCTATCTTTCCATCTCTCTCTTTTTATCTCTCTCTCTTTTCTCTCTCTCTCTTATCGCTCTCTCTTATCTCTCTTTTCAAATCTATCTCTGTCTTTCTATATCTCTCTCTTTACATTTCTCTCCCCCACTCTCTTTCTCTTATCTCTTTCCATCTCTCTCTCTCTCTCTTTACATCTCTCTCTCCAACTCTCTTTCTCTTATCCCTTTCCATCTCTCTCTCTCTCTTTACATCTCCCTCTCCATCTCTCACATTGTTTCCTCGTCTTTCTCGAATATCTCTTTCACGTCTCTCTCTCTCTCTCTCTTTCTCTCTCTCTCTCTCTCTCTCTCTCTCTCTCTGTCCCTCTCTCCATCACTCTTCATTTTTCTATCTTCCTTAAACAATTGTCAAGTTCACTAAATTTTCACACATTTTTGAAAATTATGTCTACGCAACAACTTTCATAAACATGGCGTCAGTAGGGAGTCGGTTATACCATCAGATCAGACTTGTCATAAAGATGGCGTCAGTAGGGAGTTAGTTACAACATCAGATCAGACTTGTCATAAAGATGGCGTCAGTAGGGAGTTAGTTACAACATCAGATCAGACTTGTCATAAAGATGGCGTCAGTAGGTAGTTAGTTACAACATCAGATCTGAATTTATGTTCACATTTTAAATGTATCACTTGAAAACACATGAATAAACTCAACTGTTGGACCAAAATAATCAAGACCAAAATGGGATTGGATAAAAACCAATCACAAGAAGGCCATCTAATGTTCCGGCTTTTCCAGTTACTGGGGAGGGAGGGAGGAGACGGGCTGCGTCTGTTTTTTTGTTTGTTTGTGTGTTTGTATCGAATTTTTAATGATTTAAAGCTGAAGAACTGACTTCATTGAACCGGGTTTTACCCCATATGGCGCGCCCCTCTCCGCAGAAATGGCACGCCACTTGGCGAGAGTATCTATAAAGCACGAGGTTCGTAGCTCAGGTATTAATCCTGGGGGTATCTGAAAAAGAATTCACTTGTGAAAAGAACGACGCGACCGGATTCGAAGCCACGATCTTCGGAACGCAATACAAAGGGTTAAGCACATGGCCACAGAGAATCCCAGTGTTATTAACAACTTATACACAGAACATGCGTACACAACTGACACACACAGAACATGCGTACACAACTGACACACACAGAACATGCGTACACAACTGACACACACAGAACATGCGTACACAACTGACACACACAGAACATGCGTACACAACTGACACACACAGAACATGCGTACACAACTGACACACACAGAACATGCGTACACAACTGACACACACACAGAACATGCGTACACAACTGACACACACAGAACATGCGTACACAACTGACACACACAGAACATGCGTACACAACTGACACACACACAGAACATGCGTACACAACTGACACACACAGAACATGCGTACGACACAACAGAACACACACAGAACATCAGTACAGCATACTGACACACACAGAACATGCGTACACAACTGACACACACAGAACATGCGTACACAACTGACACACACAGAACATGCGTACACAACTGACACACACAGAACATGCGTACACAACTGACACACACACAGAACATGCGTACACAACTGACACACACAGAACATGCGTACACAACTGACACACACAGAACATGCGTACACAACTGACACACACAGAACATGCGTACACAACTGACACACACAGAACATGCGTACACAACTGACACACACACAGAACATGCGTACACAACTGACACACACAGAACATGCGTACACAACTGACACACACAGAACATGCGTACACAACTGACACACACAGAACATGCGTACACAACTGACACACACAGAACATGCGTACACAACTGACACACACACAGAACATGCGTACACAACTGACACACACAGAACATGCGTACACAACTGACACACACAGAACATGCGTACACAACTGACACACACACAAACCCATTTACTTCTGTTCTTTTGTCGTCCCACTGCTACCGGGTTGTTGCCCAGTGTCGTCACACTGTTACCGGGTTGTTGCCCAGTGTCGTCACACTGCTACCGGGTTGTTGCCCAGTGTCGTGGTTTTCTGTTTTTGTCTTGCTCTGTTCTGGTGGCTTGGGTGATTGTTATATTTGCTCTTTGAAAGAATTCTGCTATGCCATCCAACCATCTTTTTCGTGGTCTTCCTCTCGCCTTCGTTCCTGATGTTCTGTTATAGAAGACTTTGTATACTGTGGAGTTTGGATGCATTCTTATTAAGCGGTCAAACCACTTCATTCTTTGTTTCTCAATGTAATTCAATCAAGGTTCTGTGCCAAATTTCTTTCTTATGCTGATGTTGGTGATTCTGTCTTTTCTTGTGTTGTTGGTAACTTTTCGTAGGCAAAGCATTTCACATGTAGCTATTTTTGTGACTGCGCTTTGCTCATTGTCCATGTTTGGCTCTAGTAACACAAAGTAGGTATAAAAATGTTGTTGATCATTTGTTGCTTAGCTGCCTGTGAAATGTGTGGGTGCCTTAACAATGGGGCTAGCTGATAGGTTACAGCATTTGCTTTTTGTACTCTAGCCTCTATCTCTCTATCTAGTCTTCCGTCTTCTGTGAATATGCTTCCTAAGTATTTCTTCTTCTCTTCTTGTCGAACGTTCTTCACGGCCAATTTTATCATTCTTTTTATGATATATAATTGATCCTTTGACACGAACGGAGTGATCTATGTTGGATCGATTATGAGCCCATGGTGACTAGGCTCGCCCACCCGGTTTCAACCAGCTTTTGATTTACTAGGGTGAGCTTTACCTAGGGTACGATCCTTTCTGCCGACTGTTACGGCCCCGAACTTCGCCTTTTCGATCAGCTTTGTCGTATATTTGGGTTTTGTGATCTACGCCTAAACAGTGAATTACGCTGTTATGCCCTTTCTGACTGTGAGGTCGTTCCTGATTAGGAACATTTCACGGGGTTTATAAGCTTGTCTTCGGACGGCGTCTTACACGTATCTTCGTCTTTGCGTTCGTTCTTTACGATCAATTTTAATCACTCTTTGTGATATGTTTGATCTTTGCCAAGAACGTGTATACGTTGCACATTGGTTTGTTAGGCCCCTAAACGCATAGACTTGTACACGTTTAGGACATGTGCATCCGATTTCAGCCAAACCTCCTTAGTCGCCTCTTACGACATGCGTGGCAGGTAACAGTGGTTCTATTCTTGACACCCCAAATTTGGGCCCCGGTAACCACTCGGGGGGTCTTACACGTATAAAACAAAGTATCGTTTCGTCACTGGATGCACCTCTCATCCTTTCATGTTTACTTATCTCCCCATCGGCAGAGAAACTGGTAATTTGTGGCGGGACCTTTGACTTACATGTCGAGCTTATGTATGGAGTCTCTTGCTCCGGAGATGGCAATTTGTGTTCGGCCCTTACTCCGGGGCAGTAGGGATTCTAGTAGAGACGTTTCGCTGCTGTTTCTTTTTGTTCAGGAACTTGGGCAATATTTTGTTGGACGTCGGCCATGAGATTCGTGCATTTTGTTCATATGGACTTGCATTGCTTTTCCTTACTTGCACTTCTACCAGTACCAGTAGTTCTTCCCGATCTCTGCCCCCATTAGCCAGACCGGAATTGGAATCTGTTTCCAGGGTAGGGGACAGGGTCTTGATTAGTGCCGGCTCACTAATCCTGCGCGCACCACCTCATGCGCTTTTGACCCCCCTAAGTATTTGAATTCTTTCACTTGGTTTATTTTAGTGCATTGACATGGATGTCTAGATTATTATGTTTTCTTCCCATATTCATTATTTCTGTTTTAGTGTTGTTGATTTTCATGTCATGATTTATACAATTTTTGTTCACGGTGTCAATATGATGTTGTAGATCTTGTTCATTTTGATGTATCAGGCACTGATCATCTGCAAAAGCAGTTCATTTATTTCATCATTATCTGAATTTGACTCGTTGAGTTATTTTATCCATATATGCAATAAAGATTAGTGGTTAAACCCATTTACAATAACCAATTATGGTATTATAAAATAATTTCGGTCAGAACTTTGTAACGTTCAAAGTACGGAAAGAGTTATCCAACATTTGTACACAGAGATTTCCATTTTCGAATCTATCATTTTCCACTTTTGAAATACAGATTCTCACTTATTTCCCCATCAGTTATTCTGCCTCATATATCTGCGTGTTCCAGTCTTTCCAATTCGAATTTCCATATTTTATTTTTCCATATATTTTTCTATGATATCAAAATATCTAGTATATTCATTTCCGTTTCTGATCTCTAAAATTCAGATTTAAAACTTGCCCATGACTTTCATTATTGTTAGATTTCTGTGGGGAGGTCGTTAGCGTCCAGAGACTGATCTCCATTATGGTTCCACCTATGACAGTTGTAGTTCGTGGATGATATGCAAACGAGACAAATTCTCTGAAGATTGAGTCAAAGATCAGATATTTATCCTCTTGTCCCTCCCCCTTTTTTTTTTTTGACTAACTTTGCTTCATATTCTCTCTTTATGTGCTTAACTCAAGTCACAGACTTTTACCTATGTATTGCCTTCTCAGTGGTTCAACGAGTATACTTTGGAAGATCGGAAGTGACTAGACTAGACGACAATGGTTCGAGTCTCTGGGAAGGTTCGAGCTGACAAAATACTGTGTTATTGTTATACTATAGGCTGCCAGATTTAAAACAAATGACCAAGCACAGGATTCGAACCACAAACTTTTATCTCTTACGGTACCTATTGCCTAGCTCTACAGACAAGCTTACGGTACCTATTGCCTAGCTCAGACAGCTTACGTCCCTATGCCTAGCTCTACAGACAAGCTTACGGTACCTATTGCCTAGCTCTACAGACAAGCTTACGGTACCTATTGCCTAGCTCTACAGACAAGCTTACGGTACCTATTGCCTAGCTCTACAGACAAGCTTACGGTACCTATTGCCTAGCTCTACAGACAAGCTTACGGTACCTATTGCCTAGCTCTACAGACAAGCTTACGGTACCTATTGCCTAGCTCTACAGACAAGCTTACGGTACCTATTGCCTAGCTCTACAGACAAGCTTACGGTACCTATTGCCTAGCTCTACAGACAAGCTTACGGTACCTATTGCCTAGCTCTACAGACAAGCTTACGGTACCTATTGCCTAGCTCTACAGACAAGCTTACGGTACCTATTGCCTAGCTCTACAGACAAGCTTACGGTACCTATTGCCTAGCTCTACAGACAAGCTTACGGTACCTATTGCCTAGCTCTACAGACAAGCTTACGGTACCTATTGCCTAGCTCTACAGACAAGCTTACGGTACCTATTGCCTAGCTCTACAGACGATCGGTTGCCCGTCTGCCCAGCGTGTTCGTGCGCGTTGGACTACGGGTGTAAGCTCCTGTGAGTGCGGGTTCAATTCCGCGGGCTGGCAGAAAAGCCACAGGTTCACCAGATTCACGGTGTTCGTGACACCGAACCGAAGGGTTACGATGTCCATGGCACCGAGCCGAAGAGCTAAAAGCTCAAGTGCTTCTGGATCGGTTAAAAAAAAAAAAAAAAGATCGGTTTTCTGTGTTATTTTTAAAAACACAACCAGCTAGCTTTTCTAATTGTGTTCTTACTCCGTCCGTCTCGTGCAGGGGCCTGCAATGGAAGCAAAGAATAGTACCACTGTGGCCTACAATGCATGTCGTAAAGGGCGACTGAAGTAAGGGACTAGGGAAGCTACTCTAGTAAATAAAAGCATCGCATAAATCGGATGTGCTGGCCTACTTGTAGGCGCGTAACTCTCACAACGTACAATCGCTGTTAAGCTCAGATCACGTACAAATCACACAGAGTGACTAACAAGTGGTCGATATGGAGCGTTTGAAGACGAAGAAGAAGAAAGTGTTCTTACTTGTCTGTAGAGCTAGACAATTGGTACCGTAAGCTCGTCTGTAGATCTAGACAATTGGTGCCGTAAGCTCGTCTGTAGATCTAGACAATTGGTACCGTAAGCTCGTCTGTAGATCTAGACAATTGGTACCGTAAGCTCGTCTGTAGAGCTAGACAATTGGTACCGTACGCTCGTCTGTAGATCTAGACAATTGATGCCGTAAGCTTGTCTGTAGAGCTAGACAATTGGTACCGTAAGCTCGTCTGTAGAGCTAGACAATTGGTACCGTACGCTCGTCTGTAGATCTAGACAATTGGTGCCGTAAGCTCGTCTGTAGAGCTAAACAATTGATGCTGTAAGAAATAAGAGTTTGTGTTCGAATTATGTGTTTAGTAACTTGTTTTGTCCCGAAAGGCTTCAATAATTATACAATTTCTATTTATTAATCATATTCATTGGCTTCTACTCTTTCCCTGAGGTTCTTTACTCTCCTTATTCTTTTTTAATACTAGATCACACAGATAGAAATTAGCATGTTGACAGTCTTGCGGGCATTGATATTGTAGAAAGTGAACGAACAATGGACCAGGCTGATATTCTGCGCCCTAAGGGAGACAAAGCTTGTAAACAAATCAAGGAATGGGAGTGAATTCTATGGCAACACTAACCAGACTACAAGAATACTAAATTAAACGGAATGTTACCAGACTACAAGAATACCAAATTAAACGGAATGTTGCCAGACTGCAAGAATACTAAATTAGACAGGATGTTACCAGACTACAAAAATACTAAATTAAACAGGATGTTGCCAGACTACAAAAATACTAAATTAAACAGGATGTTACCAGACTACAAGAATACCAAATTAAACAGGATGTTGCCAGACTACAAGAATACCAAATTAAACAGGATGTTGCCAGACTACAAGAATACCAAATTAAACAGGATGTTGCCAGACTACAAGAATACCAAATTAAACAGGATGTTGCCAGACTACAAGAATACCAAATTAAACAGGATGTTGCCAGACTACAAGAATACCAAATTAAACAGGATGTTGCCAGACTACAAGAATACCAAATTAAACAGGATGTTGCCAGACTACAAGAATACCAAATTAAACAGGATGTTGCCAGACTACAAGAATACCAAATTAAACAGGATGTTGCCAGACTACAAGAATACCAAATTAAACAGGATGTTGCCAGACTACAAGAATACCAAATTAAACAGGATGTTGCCAGACTACAAGAATACCAAATTAAACAGGATGTTGCCAGACTACAAGAATACCAAATTAAACAGGATGTTGCCAGACTACAAGAATACCAAATTAAACAGGATGTTGCCAGACTACAAGAATACCAAATTAAACAGGATGTTGCCAGACTACAAGAATACCAAATTAAACAGGATGTTGCCAGACTACAAGAATACCAAATTAAACAGGATGTTGCCAGACTACAAGAATACCAAATTAAACAGGATGTTGCCAGACTACAAGAATACCAAATTAAACAGGATGTTGCCAGACTACAAGAATACCAAATTAAACAGGATGTTGCCAGACTACAAGAATACCAAATTAAACGGAATGTTGCCAGACTACAAGAATACCAAATTAAACAGGATGTTGCCAGACTACAAGAATACCAAATTAAACAGGATGTTGCCAGACTACAAGAATACCAAATTAAACAGGATGTTGCCAGACAAAATTGCACATTCTAGAAGCTAAAGAAGAATAGTAAACTAACATAGAACTGGTGTGATTAGTTGCCAAATGCTGAGAGACATACTAAAGAAAAGATATGAACACATATGGACTAATTGGTTCAATGTTGCGGTGATGATGATCTGTCGACTAAACTATTTCTCTTGTTGTTAAATACCACACGACTTCCAGAGCATTTGCATGTGACAGTTCATGACATTTCACGAGATCTGACAAAACGATATGAAATGTTGGTGTAATTCATGAAACCTTGGTGTATTTCATAAAATCTTGGTGTAATTCATGAAATCTTGGTGTAACTCATAAAATCTTGGTGTAACTCATGAAATGTTGGTGTAACTCATGAAATGTTGGTGTAACTCATGAAATCTTGGTGTAGTTCATGAAATGTTGGTGTAATTCATGAAATCTTGGTGTAGTTCATGAAATGTTAATGAAGAGATTTCGGTCGCAACAACTACTACGCTACTATCAACTACTACGCTACTATCAACTACTACGCTACTATCAACTACTACGCTACTATCAACTACTACGCTACTATCAACTACTACGCTACTATCAACTACTACGCTACTATCAACTACTACGCTACTATCAACTACTACGCTACTATCAACTACTACGCTACTATCAACTACTACGCTACTATCAACTACTACGCTACTATCAACTACTACGCTACTATCAGCTACTACGCTACTATTAACTACTACGCTACTATCAACTACTACGCTACTATTATTTCACTAAAACAGCTTCGTATTTAATTTCTTCTTCTTCTTCCAACTTGTTCAGACATGGATTTGTAAACTTCTAAAGTAGCTAGTGGAGAACTGAAGTGAATATACATCTCTATATAGCTTGTCTTGGACTGACATGGATTTGTAAACTTCTAAAGTAGCTAGTGGAGAACTGGAGTGAATATACATCTCTATATAGCTTGTCTTGGACTGACATGGATTTGTAAACTTCTAAAGTAGCTAGTGGAGAACTGAAGTGAATATACATCTCTATATAGCTTGTCTTGGACTGACATGGATTTGTAAACTTCTAAAGTAGCTAGTGGAGAACTGAAGTGAATATACATCTCTATATAGCTTGTCTTGGACTGACATGGATTTGTAAACTTCTAAAGTAACTAGTGGAGAACTGAAGTGAATATACATCTCTATATAGCTTGTCTTGGACTGACATGGATTTGTAAACTTCTAAAGTAGCTAGTGGAGAACTGAAGTGAATATACATCTCTATATAGCTTGTCTTGGACTGACATGGATTTGTAAACTTCTAAAGTAGCTAGTGGAGAACTGAAGTGAATATACATCTCTATATAGCTTGTCTTGGACTGACATGGATTTGTAAACTTCTAAAGTAGCTAGTGGAGAACTGAAGTGAATATACATCTCTATATAGCTTGTCTTGGACTGACATGGATTTGTAAACTTCTAAAGTAGCTAGTGGAGAACTGAAGTGAATATACATCTCTATATAGCTTGTCTTGGACTGACATGGATTTGTAAACTTCTAAAGTAGCTAGTGGAGAACTGAAGTGAATATACATCTCTATATAGCTTGTCTTGGACTGACATGGATTTGTAAACTTCTAAAGTAACTAGTGGAGAACTGAAGTGAATATACATCTCTATATAGCTTGTCTTGGACTGACATGGATTTGTAAACTTCTAAAGTAGCTAGTGGAGAACTGAAGTGAATATACATCTCTATATAGCTTGTCTTGGACTGACATGGATTTGTAAACTTCTAAAGTAGCTAGTGGAGAACTGAAGTGAATATACATCTCTATATAGCTTGTCTTGGACTGACATGGATTTGTAAACTTCTAAAGTAACTAGTGGAGAACTGAAGTGAATATACATCTCTATATAGCTTGTCTTGGACTGACATGGATTTGTAAACTTCTAAAGTAGCTAGTGGAGAACTGAAGTGAATATACATCTCTATATAGCTTGTCTTGGACTGACATGGATTTGTAAACTTCTAAAGTAGCTAGTGGAGAACTGAAGTGAATATACATCTCTATATAGCTTGTCTTGGACTGACATGGATTTGTAAACTTCTAAAGTAGCTAGTGGAGAACTGAAGTGAATATACATCTCTATATAGCTTGTCTTGGACTGACATGGATTTGTAAACTTCTAAAGTAGCTAGTGGAGAACTGAAGTGAATATACATCTCTATATAGCTTGTCTTGGACTGACATGGATTTGTAAACTTCTAAAGTAGCTAGTGGAGAACTGAAGTGAATATACATCTCTATATAGCTTGTCTTGGACTGACATGGATTTGTAAACTTCTAAAGTAGCTAGTGGAGAACTGAAGTGAATATACATCTCTATATAGCTTGTCTTGGACTGACATGGATTTGTAAACTTCTAAAGTAGCTAGTGGAGAACTGAAGTGAATATACATCTCTATATAGCTTGTCTTGGACTGACATGGATTTGTAAACTTCTAAAGTAGCTAGTGGAGAACTGAAGTGAATATACATCTCTATATAGCTTGTCTTGGACTGACATGGATTTGTAAACTTCTAAAGTAGCTAGTGGAGAACTGAAGTGAATATACATCTCTATATAGCTTGTCTTGGACTGACATGGATTTGTAAACTTCTAAAGTAACTAGTGGAGAACTGAAGTGAATATACATCTCTATATCGAAATAGGGGGAAGACTGCAGTAAATATACATCTCTGAATATACATCTCTATATAGCTTGTCTTGGACTGACATGGATTTGTAAACTTCTAAAGTAGCTAGTGGAGAACTGAAGTGAATATACATCTCTATATAGCTTGTCTTGGACTGACATGGATTTGTAAACTTCTAAAGTAGCTAGTGGAGAACTGAAGTGAATATACATCTCATATAGCTTGTCTTGGACTGACATGGATTTGTAAACTTCTAAAGTAGCTAGTGGAGAACTGAAGTGAATATACATCTCTATATAGCTTGTCTTGGACTGACATGGATTTGTAAACTTCTAAAGTAACTAGTGGAGAACTGAAGTGAATATACATCTCTATATAGCTTGTCTTGGACTGACATGGATTTGTAAACTTCTAAAGTAGCTAGTGGAGAACTGAAGTGAATATACATCTCTATATAGCTTGTCTTGGACTGACATGGATTTGTAAACTTCTAAAGTAGCTAGTGGAGAACTGAAGTGAATATACATCTCTATATAGCTTGTCTTGGACTGACATGGATTTGTAAACTTCTAAAGTAGCTAGTGGAGAACTGAAGTGAATATACATCTCTATATAGCTTGTCTTGGACTGACATGGATTTGTAAACTTCTAAAGTAGCTAGTGGAGAACTGAAGTGAATATACATCTCTATATAGCTTGTCTTGGACTGACATGGATTTGTAAACTTCTAAAGTAGCTAGTGGAGAACTGAAGTGAATATACATCTCTATATAGCTTGTCTTGGACTGACATGGATTTGTAAACTTCTAAAGTAGCTAGTGGAGAACTGAAGTGAATATACATCTCTATATAGCTTGTCTTGGACTGACATGGATTTGTAAACTTCTAAAGTAGCTAGTGGAGAACTGAAGTGAATATACATCTCTATATAGCTTGTCGTGGACTGACATGGATTTGTAAACTTCTAAAGTAGCTAGTGGAGAACTGAAGTGAATATACATCTCTATATAGCTTGTCTTGGACTGACATGGATTTGTAAACTTCTAAAGTAGCTAGTGGAGAACTGAAGTGAATATACATCTCTATATAGCTTGTCTTGGACTGACATGGATTTGTAAACTTCTAAAGTAGCTAGTGGAGAACTGAAGTGAATATACATCTCTATATAGCTTGTCTTGGACTGACATGGATTTGTAAACTTCTAAAGTAGCTAGTGGAGAACTGAAGTGAATATACATCTCTATATAGCTTGTCTTGGACTGACATGGATTTGTAAACTTCTAAAGTAGCTAGTGGAGAACTGAAGTGAATATACATCTCTATATAGCTTGTCTTGGACTGACATGGATTTGTAAACTTCTAAAGTAGCTAGTGGAGAACTGAAGTGAATATACATCTCTATATAGCTTGTCTTGGACTGACATGGATTTGTAAACTTCTAAAGTAGCTAGTGGAGAACTGAAGTGAATATACATCTCTATATAGCTTGTCTTGGACTGACATGGATTTGTAAACTTCTAAAGTAGCTAGTGGAGAACTGAAGTGAATATACATCTCTATATAGCTTGTCTTGGACTGACATGGATTTGTAAACTTCTAAAGTAGCTAGTGGAGAACTGAAGTGAATATACATCTCTATATAGCTTGTCTTGGACTGACATGGATTTGTAAACTTCTAAAGTAGCTAGTGGAGAACTGAAGTGAATATACATCTCTATATAGCTTGTCTTGGACTGACATGGATTTGTAAACTTCTAAAGTAACTAGTGGAGAACTGAAGTGAATATACATCTCTATATCGAAATAGGGGGAAGACTGCAGTAAATATACATCTCTGAATATACATCTCTATATAGCTTGTCTTGGACTGACATGGATTTGTAAACTTCTAAAGTAGCTAGTGGAGAACTGAAGTGAATATACATCTCTATATAGCTTGTCTTGGACTGACATGGATTTGTAAACTTCTAAAGTAGCTAGTGGAGAACTGAAGTGAATATACATCTCTATATAGCTTGTCTTGGACTGACATGGATTTGTAAACTTCTAAAGTAGCTAGTGGAGAACTGAAGTGAATATACATCTCTATATAGCTTGTCTTGGACTGACATGGATTTGTAAACTTCTAAAGTAGCTAGTGGAGAACTGAAGTGAATATACATCTCTATATAGCTTGTCTTGGACTGACATGGATTTGTAAACTTCTAAAGTAGCTAGTGGAGAACTGAAGTGAATATACATCTCTATATAGCTTGTCTTGGACTGACATGGATTTGTAAACTTCTAAAGTAGCTAGTGGAGAACTGAAGTGAATATACATCTCTATATAGCTTGTCTTGGACTGACATGGATTTGTAAACTTCTAAAGTAGCTAGTGGAGAACTGAAGTGAATATACATCTCTATATAGCTTGTCTTGGACTGACATGGATTTGTAAACTTCTAAAGTAGCTAGTGGAGAACTGAAGTGAATATACATCTCTATATAGCTTGTCTTGGACTGACATGGATTTGTAAACTTCTAAAGTAGCTAGTGGAGAACTGAAGTGAATATACATCTCTATATAGCTTGTCTTGGACTGACATGGATTTGTAAACTTCTAAAGTAGCTAGTGGAGAACTGAAGTGAATATACATCTCTATATAGCTTGTCTTGGACTGACATGGATTTGTAAACTTCTAAAGTAACTAGTGGAGAACTGAAGTGAATATACATCTCTATATAGCTTGTCTTGGACTGACATGGATTTGTAAACTTCTAAAGTAGCTAGTGGAGAACTGAAGTGAATATACATCTCTATATAGCTTGTCTTGGACTGACATGGATTTGTAAACTTCTAAAGTAGCTAGTGGAGAACTGAAGTGAATATACATCTCTATATAGCTTGTCTTGGACTGACATGGATTTGTAAACTTCTAAAGTAGCTAGTGGAGAACTGAAGTGAATATACATCTCTATATAGCTTGTCTTGGACTGACATGGATTTGTAAACTTCTAAAGTAGCTAGTGGAGAACTGAAGTGAATATACATCTCTATATAGCTTGTCTTGGACTGACATGGATTTGTAAACTTCTAAAGTAGCTAGTGGAGAACTGAAGTGAATATACATCTCTATATAGCTTGTCTTGGACTGACATGGATTTGTAAACTTCTAAAGTAGCTAGTGGAGAACTGAAGTGAATATACATCTCTATATAGCTTGTCTTGGGCTGACATGGATTTGTAAACTTCTAAAGTAGCTAGTGGAGAACTGAAGTGAATATACATCTCTATATAGCTTGTCTTGGACTGACATGGATTTGTAAACTTCTAAAGTAGCTAGTGGAGAACTGAAGTGAATATACATCTCTATATAGCTTGTCTTGGACTGACATGGATTTGTAAACTTCTAAAGTAGCTAGTGGAGAACTGAAGTGAATATACATCTCTATATAGCTTGTCTTGGACTGACATGGATTTGTAAACTTCTAAAGTAGCTAGTGGAGAACTGAAGTGAATATACATCTCTATATAGCTTGTCTTGGACTGACATGGATTTGTAAACTTCTAAAGTAGCTAGTGGAGAACTGAAGTGAATATACATCTCTATATAGCTTGTCTTGGACTGACATGGGGATGGGTGGCCATGTGTTTTCTCTCTGTTCAATGTTGGATATTCTTGCAGTATGTGTGTCTCTGTCATCTTGCTGGTGCCACATGTACATATGTCAGATGGGCCTATTTTATACTTATTAAACAGATGGTACCTTAGTCTATTGTGCCCTGTTCGTAGACGAAAGATGACAACCTGCTCCTCTCTACTTAGTTGGTGGTAAGCATCGTCCTTTTCATGCCCTGGGTGATCTCTCAACCATTTGTTCCTGTATGTAATTTTTATCCGTACCGTTGCTTCCTCGTATGTCATACTGGTGTATGTCTGTGGTAGCCTGCTTCCTGCTTTTGCCAATATGTCTGCAGTCTCATTGCCAGGTATTCCGCAGTGAGATTGTATCCACTGTATTACCACTCTAGAGAAGATGTTGCCTACTTGGTGTAGTGATGCTTGCAGTTCCTTCAAGTTGTTATCGTCTTGATTTTTTTAGAGCAGTAATTACTGACATAGCACAGAACAGCCCCACACACAGAACAGCATCACAATCACAGAACAACCCCACAATCACAGAAAAGTACCACAATCCCAAAACAGTACCACAATCACAGAACAGCAAACAATCAAGTTGATAGAAGAAATTTTAAAAAAAACCCGGAAGATTTAAAATTGAAAAGAGACAACTCGAAATGAAAACATCAATTCGTTAATTATCGGAGACGCTGTTATCGCCCTTAGTCAAATCGTTTTAATATATTCTCTCTTTATTCGACAATTTCTATTCCTCTGTTCATCCAAGTTCGAATTTATTGTTCCGTTAGTTTTGTCCAATTTTAAAAAATGCTAATGGATTCTCAGTTGAGTTTGTTTGTTCTCGGATTCTCATTCAATTAATTAAATTAACGACTGATTTGTTCCTGAAATTTTCTTTCAAGTTTTTAACTGTCTGCATTTTTTTCTTTCATTTATTGATAGAAAGATGGCTTCCACGCAGTTGTTACAAAACTTGATATAAAAGAAAAACTTGTCAAACTGTTTCCGGAACGAAAGGTTATTGCAGAATAATTTGCTGAGCGGGAATAATAATACTGTGTGTAGTTGCTTGACATAACAAATGTTGAGAGGTTCGATTCCATGTTGTTTTATTTATGTCTGAAACACTTTGATTGTGTTTAGTGGATTTGCAAGGCGAGACACGTAAAAATAAAGTACTGTAGTTTTACAAATACAATAACAATACACAGCAACGTTTCGACCAAAAGGTCTTTATCAAGCAAACGATACAACAGGAGTGACTAATTTCACAGCACACTACATATAGACTAAGACAGAGATGATTTCCAACGGTCATAAAATGAACATCTGGAGGATTTACCTCCATTTCAACACGATCCACGATCACAAACTACGATCACGATCCACGATCACAAACCACGATCACAAACTACGATCACAAACTACGATCACAAACTACGATCACAAACTATGATCACAAAACTACACGATCACAAACTACACGATCACAAACTATGATCACAAACTACACGATCACAAACCACACGATCACAAACTACGATCACAAACTACACGATCACAAACCACGATCACAAACTACGATCACAAACTACACGATCACAAACTACACGATCACAAACCACGATCACAAACTACACGATCATAAACTACACGATCACAAACTACACGATCACAAACTACACGATCACAAACTACACGATCACAAACTACACGATCACAAACTACACGATCACAAACTACACGATCACAAACTACACGATCACAAACTACACGATCACAAACTACACGATCACAAACTACACGATCACAAACTACACGATCACAAACTACACGATCACAAACTACACGATCACAAACTATACGATCACAAACTATGTAGTTGGCATCTTTCAATTTATACATTCTTCATCATCCAATAGCTTGTCCTGAGTAGAATGTTGTCACCCTAACAGTCCTATAGAATGTCTCCCACTTTCATATGTCAGATGTCCCACCTCTGCAGCTGTCATGTTCAAACCATCAGTTACATCTTGAATCCATCTTCTCCGTGGTCTTCCTCGTCTCCTCTTTGTCGGTATGCCTCCTTCCATGATGGTCTTCTCCAGCTCTTCATGTCTTTTTATATATCCAAAATATCTCAATTTTCTCTTTCTTATTTTTAGCATCAGCCAGTTTTTCTTTGATTTTGAGTTCTTTCTGGATAGATCTATTTGTTCTCTTCTCTGTCCAAGATATACGGGGAACTCTTCTGTAACATTTATATTCAAAAGCACATATATGTCTTTCTACTAACGTAAGAAATGTCCATGCTTCACACTCATAAGATGGCACTGCGAATAGACATGCTCTTAGTTTTATCTCACAAACTTCGATATTTTAATTTTTTTTTACATTTACCTAGAATTAATTAGTCTTCCAACATTTTGTATTCTCTTGTCATGTTGATCATCATCATCAGGTGCCGTTCCGATGACTGGCTTGTGATAATGCTAGATTTGAATAAAGTATTAATCTTCCTCGTAAGGTTACATTTCCCACATATCTCGGTGTCTTAGTCTTGTCAGAATGGTCTTAATGTTTCATTTCAGTACTTGTTCAACCGGGACTACTTATATATTGACAACATTTCTTATTTCTGTTTTTATTTGTCTCTGTTTATTTGTCTTTGTTTATTTGTCTTTGTTTATTTGTCTTTGTTTATTTGTCTTTGTTTATTTGTCTTTGTTTATTTGTCTCTGTTTATTTGTCCCTGTTTATTTGTCTCTGTTTATTTGTCTCTGTTTAATTGTCTCTGTTTATTTGTCTTTGTTTATTTGTCTTTGTTTATTTGTCTTTGTTTATTTGTCTCTGTTTATTTGTCCCTGTTTATTTGTCTCTGTTTATTTGTCTCTGTTTAATTGTCTCTGTTTATTTGTCTCTGCTTAATTGTCTCTGTTTATTTGTCTCTGTTTATTTGTTTCTGTTTATTTGTCTTTGTTTATTTGTCCCTGTTTATTTGTCTCTGTTTATTTGTCTTTGTTTATTTGTCTTTGTTTATTTGTCTCTGTTTATTTGTCCCTGTTTATTTGTCTCTGTTTATTTATCTCTGCTTAATTGTCTCTGTTTATTTGTCTTTGTTTATTTGTCTTTGTTTATTTGTCTTTGTTTATTTGTCTTTGTTTATTTGTCTTTGTTTATTTGTCTCTGTTTATTTGTCTCTGTTTATTTGTCTTTGTTTATTTGTCTTTGTTTATTTGTCTTTGTTTATTTGTCTTTGTTTATTTGTCTCTGTTTATTTGTCCCTGTTTATGTATCTCTGTTTAATTGTCTCTGTTTATTTGTCTTTGTTTATTTATCTCTGTTTAATTGTCTCTGTTTATTTGTCTCTGTTTATTTATCTCTGTTTAATTGTCTCTGTTTATTTGTCTTTGTTTATTTGTCTTTGTTTATTTGTCTATGTTTATTTGTCTCTGTTTATTTGTCCCTGTTTATTTGTCTCTGTTTATTTGTCTTTGTTTATTTGTCTTTGTTTATTTGTCTTTGTTTATTTGTCTCTGTTTATTTGTCCCTGTTTATTTGTCTCTGTTTATTTATCTCTGTTTAATTGTCTCTGTTTATTTGTCTTTGTTTATTTGTCTTTGTTTATTTGTCTTTGTTTATTTGTCTCTGTTTATTTATCTCTGTTTAATTGTCTCTGTTTATTTGTCTTTGTTTATTTGTCTTTGTTTATTTGTCTTTGTTTATTTGTCTTTGTTTATTTGTCTCTGTTTATTGTCTCTGTTTATTTGTCTCTGTTTATTTGTCTTTGTTTATTTGTCTTTGCTTATTTGTCTTTGTTTATTTGTCTCTGTTTATTTGTCCCTGTTTATTTGTCTCTGTTTATTTATCTCTGTTTAATTGTCTCTGTTTATTTGTCTTTGTTTATTTGTCTTTGTTTATTTGTCTTTGTTTATTTGTCTTTGTTTATTTGTCTCTGTTTATTTGTCTCTGTTTATTTGTCTCTGTTTATTTGTCTCTGTTTGTTTATTTGTCTCTGTTTATTTATATCTGTTTATTTATCTCTGTTTATTTGTCTCTGTTTATTTATCTCTGTTTATTTGTCTCTGTTTATTTATCTCTGTTTATTTATCTCTGTTTATTTGTCTCTGTTTATTTGTTTCTGTTTATTTATCTCTGTTTATTTATCTTTGTTTATTTGTTTCTGTTTATTTATCTCTGTTGATTTATCTCTGTTTATTTGTCTTTGTTTATTTGTCTCTGTTTATTTATCTCTGTTTATGTATCTCTGTTTATTTATCTCTGTTTATTTATCTCTGTTTATTTATCTCTGTTTATTTATCTCTGTTTATTTGTCGTTCTTCATGTTTTTATTTCTTTCTTTCTCTTTTCTCTTTATAATTTACTTGTCTCTTTCTCTTTCTGCTTCTCTTTCTCTCTCTCTTCTCTCTTTCTCTTTCTCCCTCCTATCCTCTTTATCTTTCCATTTATAATTCACTTTATGTTGTCTTTGATGTTACAAATAAATTCTCATTGTTGTTGTTGCATATTTCATAAATTATTCCTCTAACATTTATTCCGTTTCTGTAGATCCAATTTTAAACTAACTCATTTTTTAACGAAACTAATCACAAAAATTATCATAAATAAAGATGTTTGTGTGTCAATGTGTGTGTGTGTGTGTGTGTGTGAATGTGTGTGCATGTATTTTTTTTTATGTGTGTGTGTGTTTGTGAATGTGTGTGTGTGTTTGTGAATGTGTGTGTGTGTTTGTGAATGTGTGTGTGTGTGTGAATGTGTGTGTGTTTTCTTTCTAACTAAACAAAATCTCTCAAGTGGGTATTGAAAGAAAGAAAACGAGGAAGAAATCAAGGACAGCTTCGCCGCCGGAGACATCATCATTATTATCTCGACTTTCTTAAAAATAACGGGTGACAACTCTGGTTCAATCGACGACCAAAATGTGATTAACTTCTCTTGAAAAGATATCAAAGAAAGTCATTTCTCACATCCCAAGTTTCCTCCCTTGCTTGCTAATCTGGCAATGTTTCTTAATTATCTCCCTTAGGTCTGTCTGTGTTAATTAAAAGCATGGCGTCAACTGAGATACTGCAGCCATTTTCTTCATTGATAATGGCCAATAGAAAAAAAACGAGAATAGCAATAACGAGATTGATTGATAAAACGATAACGACAATTGCAATACAATGATGATGGTTTGTTACTTGAGAACAAGATGGGACGAAATAGATTTATAGCCATTAGGGATGAGAGATGAAAGTGTTTGGGGATTTGGTGGTCGGTAGGGATGAGAGATGGAAGAGAATTTGGTGGTCGGTAGGGATGAGAGATGGAAGTGTTTGAGGATTTGGTGGTCGGTAGAGATGAGAGATGGAAGTGTTTGAGGATTTGGTGGTCGGTAGAGATGAGAGATGGAAGTGTTTGGGGATTTGGTGGTCGGTAGGGATAAGAGATGAAAGTCTTAGAGAAGTTGGGGCCCGGTAGAGATGAGAGATGAAAGTCTTAGAGAAGTTGGGGCCCGGTAGGGACAAGGCCGTTCCGTGCTATGATACAGAGAGGAGGTCGCATCGGGCGGTACAGTAAGGGCGGGGGAGAGGGCGCATAAGCAACGAAATCAAATTTACAATTGAAGGTTTTTAAACGAAAAAGATTTAAGGGGCGGCATTGTGAAGACTTGCATCATACTGAGAAAATATACCGCACGTTCTTGATTAGGGATGAGAGATGACAGCCTTAGAGAAGTTGGAGGCCGGTAGGGGTGAGAGATGAAAGCGTTAGAGAAGTTAGGGACCGGTAGGGGTGTGTGATGGGAAGAGTTCGAGAATTTGGTGGCCGGTATAGGTGTGTGATGGGAAGCGTTAGAAAACTATATACCTCATGCGACTTATCATAAAACAATGTATACCACTAATATGAGATGTATCCTTTGCTTGATAAAGGCCCTCTAGTAAAAACGTTGTTTTTTCCTGGGGGTTTTTTTTTACTTTGTAAAACTACCACCAGTTTTTATTTTGATATTTCTCCTTTTATTTTGTTGACAGGGCCCGAGCATACAGATATCACAAGTGAACCATGGTTTATCTGGATGTTGATTGGGACAATTGGTGGGACATTATGGCTAGCACTGTGTGTGTTCAGTATTTGGTTGTGTAGAAGACGGAGAAGAAACAAAAAGAAAATAGAACAGAACGGACTCTACAGTGGTAAGAGATCATCTTAAACATGGCACAGAAGAACATTATTTGTTTCAGTTTAACTTGTATCTTGTCTTTTTATCTTTATGGTTTCAGTTTTATGTTTTCTCTTGTCTTATCACTGATGTGGTTGAGAGTCGTTGAAAGTTTACATTCTCGTTGTTTGGACCAAGTGTTATGTTATGTTATGTTATGTTATGTTATATTATGTTATGTTATGTGTTATGTTATCGTGTGCCGACGGTCAATGCAAAATACGGGTCTAACAATGTATTACTCTACATAGTACCTGGTACAGAATGAGTTTCTTTTTGTGACATATAATATAGCATTTGATATTACCTATAGATTGTATGATATCTATCTACTTCTCATTCTGTTTGATATATCTACTTCTCATTCTATTTGATATATATCTACTTCTCATTCTGTTATATCTACTTCTCATTCTATTTGATATATCTACTTCTCATTCTATTTGATATATCTACTTCTCATTCTGTTTGATATATCTACTTCTCATTCTGTATGATATATCCACTTCTCATTCTGTTTGATATATCTACTTCTCATTCTGTATGATATATCTACTTCTCATTCTATTTGATATATCTACTTCTCATTCTATTTGATATATCTACTTCTCATTCTGTTTGATATATCTACTTCTCATTCTGTATGATATATCCACTTCTCATTCTGTATGATATATCTACTTCTCATTCTGTATGATATATCTACTTCTCATTCTGTTTGATATATCTACTTCTCATTCTGTATGATATATCTACTTCTCATTCTGTATGATATATCTACTTCTCATTCTATTTGATATATCTACTTCTCATTCTGTTTGATATATCTACTTCTCATTCTGTATGATATATCTACTTCTCATTCTGTATGATATATCTACTTCTCATTCTGTATGATATATCTACTTCTCATTCTGTTTTGTTTTATATTCGTTGATAGTGAGTCTTAAACGTAGAGGTTGGGCGCTCGCCTCTAGTATCAAATGTACTAGGTTCGCTCCCTCGTGGAGCGTTTGGGATATTTTTTCAGAGATCCCTGATCGAGAAAGGGAGATCAAGTTCCTAGTCTTATCAGACGATACAAGCTTAGGTCCCGTGTTAAAGTTGAGCACATAAAAGAACCTTTGGAAGTTCAAACTCAAGAAGAGCAGGCTGGAAAGCCGCTGCACTGGCAAAATTCATAAGAAATATATATTTTTTTAATTAAAAATTCCAATAAACATTTTCACCATTTTCTAAATTACACCGGGGATCCTCGCCGGTGCTACAGTGTTCCTGCATTGCCGCTGAGATCTTCCTGTATAAGAAAGAGATCGGAGCACACATGGCTAATCACCAAAGTGCAATGATGGTGGTCCCCTCTTTTTTAATCAATCAATCAAAACGAGTCTGCCTTGAAATTCAAGGTCTTTCTTTCTTTCTTTCTCGAATCCTGTATGCCTCACAGCGTCAGGTCAGGAAGAGATTTCTAAAACGGGCCCTAGTATGCGCTTCGTAGATAGTCTCTTTCGTCGCCTCTGTTATCTCTGAGGTCCATCTTTGCGTGGCCGGCCTTTTGCTTTGTACCCATTGTATCGGAGCAGCATTCAAGGTCTAAGGGAAACAATTCAAGATTTACTAAGCATAATCCGTAAACATATTTTCCTGGTTAACTCCCGTAGTCCAGTCTGTTTACTGTTCGGCTGTTATTGATCTTGATAATTGCTTGTCTGTTGTCCTGATCAGATCAAATCAAGTATTAAACTTATATAGAGAATTATTTGTAATTTATTTCCAATATGGTTTGTCCCTTTATGTTTTACTAGACTTCTCCTTGTCCACGTCGACATGTTTTCTTCCACTTATAGCTGTATATCCATTTATCTGTGCCATCTGTTCTGTTTTTCTATCTTTCTGACTAAATAGTGACCTATCTACTGGAGGAACCAAATACAAATGAATTTTATGACAATTTGATGACAGATTTTGCAATTGTATGACTTATGACTTTGTCATGTGACCTCTGACTTGTCATGTGACTCTTGATATTGTCATGTGATCCTGACTTTGTCGCGAGCTAAATTACTGTTCGTCCTGCAAAGTTTCTGGCCAAATATCATAACAAATGAGGAGCTTTTGAAACGTACGGATTGTGCATCCTTGGAGACCATCATTAAAAGACGAAGATGGAGTTGGTTTGGACATGTATGTCGTACGCCAGTGAGGGCATTGGCTAGGACAGCTCTTAGATGGACAGCGGATGCGAAGAGAAGGCCTCGACGTCCAAAGGAAACATGGAGAAGAACTGTTGAGAGAGAGTTGAAGGAGTGCGGCCTGACGTGGGAGACGGTTGGTAGAAAGGCAGCAGAACGGCAGCAGTGGAGGTCACTTGTGGAAGCATTATTTGTCAATCGAGACATGAAGAGGATATAGATATAAGCTACTGTTAACTTCAAATCTTTATGACTGTTAATTTTATCATTATATGACTGTTGTTTTAATCATTATATGACTGCTGTTTTAATCATTATGTGACTGCTTTTTTAATCATTACATGATTGATGTTTTAATCATTATATGACTGATGTTTTAATCATTATATGACTGCTGTTTTAATCATTATATGACTGCTGTTTTAATCATTATATGACTGCTGTTTTAATCCTTATATGACTGCTATTTTTTTTCATGTAAATGTTCCAACAGCTGTTCCAGTTCACAAGTCAGACGAATCAGCTCGAGCTGGAAGTGTTATGACGCATAATGACACAATGTACTTACAGAAGGAAGGAAACATCAACGGTTAGTCAGCAATTTTTTTATTCTGTTTGTACATCAGCACCATATCGGAGTAGCATTGCTATTTGAGGCGCACTGTCTGTTGGTAATCTGCTTATGTGACCGAATCATTTAATTTGCTGTTGTTTTTTATGAAATTCAGTACTGATGTTGTACCCACTTTTTTCCTGATGACTTCGTTTCTAAACCGGTGTCTTCTTGATACTCCCAGCATTCTGTGTAGACACTTCATCTCTGTCGTGACTAGTTTTCTTCTTGATACTCCCAGTATTCTGCGTAGACACTTCATCTCTGTCGTGACTAGTTTTCTTCTTGATACTCCCAGCATTCTGCGTAGACACTTCATCTCTGTCGTGACTAGTTTTCTTCTTGATACTCCCAGCATTCTACATAGACACTTCATCTCTGTCGTGACTAGTTTTCTTCTTGATACTCCCAGCATTCTGTGTAGACGATTCATCTCTGTCATGACTAGTTTTCTTCTTAATACTCCCTGCATTCTGTGTAGACACTTCATCTCTGTCGTGACTAGTTTTCTTTTTGATACTCCCAACATTCTGTGTAAACACTTCATCTCTGTCGTGACTAGTTTTCTTCTTGATACTCCCAGTATTCTGCGTAGACACTTCATCTCTGTCATGACTAGTCTTCTTCTATGTTAGATGATTCATGATATATCTTCTCCGTTTTATGAGTATAAATTTAATTTAATTAAATCAAAGTCAGCTTGCAACATTAGAAGTGTCGTTGTAATCACACTATGCATCCAACATATTATTATAATAAAAATAAAGCCTCTAACCCGTTAGGATCGTAGCGGTGTCACTGTGGAGACATCAGCACAAAAAGTACGCCATGAGTCTCTGTCTTCAACTCTTCGAGCGAGTGTGGAGAAACTCTGTCCCGATCAACTCTTGATGTTGTCAAACCAAGATTTTCTCGCTCTCCTTTCTTTCTTCCACCCTCAACTTTTCCCCTGTTGGATAATCTTGGAAAGTGAGCCATGTATATCCAACATATTAGAAGAAAAAAATAAAATGGTTTGGCCACCTAATGAGAATGAAACCAGATCTACTACCATCTTGCGCACATAACAACTGACAACCCGGACGCAGAGCCCGTGGAAGACCAAGAACACGATGGATAGATTAAATCACAGATATAATGCAACATCGAAGCTTAACAACTACAGATGCAACAGACATGACACGGGATAGAAAACTGAAACTCCCCACGACGTTTCACGGCACATGGGGATAAAACAAGACAATGTCGACTTGCTAGATCTGTCAGTGTCTTCAGAATTCCCTAGATGGGTCACACGAGCCACTTATCTTTATTTAACTTTTCTGTGAAAACATTTTCTTCAAATTTACATGAACCCGTTTTGTTCTTTTCATTTCTTCAAGGTCCATGCGGAGGTCTCCAGTCTGACCTAGCCAGTCTGTTAGAGTGTGGGCACAAGGATGCGATGGAGAACTGCCAGGTCTACAGCTCAGCAATGTCTATGCCACAGATGGCAACATTCTACCAACGACCTGGACCACCTTCAGCCGTGGCACCTTATGCAACAACGACATTAATAAACAAGGGAGGTAGCACTGTTCCAAGACCTGGACACAGTAACGTGAGTTATCTCCTATTATTTGCTTCCTTCATTTCTCGTACAACTATGTAGTCAATTAGTAACAACTGTTATAAGAAGGAGAAGATGGAAATATGTTGGACACATCTTGAGAAGAAATGTCTGGTCAACCACTAGTAACAACTGTTATAAGAAGGAGAAGATGGAGATATGTTGGACACATCTTGAGAAGAAATGTCTGGTCAACCACTAGTAACTACTTATAAGAAAGTGAAGATGGAGATATGTTGGACACATCTTGAGAAGAAATGGCTGGTCAACCACTAGTAACAACTGTTATAAGAAAGAGAAGATGGAGATATGTTGGACACATCTTGAGAAGAAATGGCTGGTCAACCACTAGTAACAACTTATAAGAAAGAGAAGATGGAGATATGTTGGGCATACCTTGAGAAGAAATGGCTGGTCAACCACTAGTAACAACTGTTATAAGAAGGAGAAAATAGAGATATGTTGGACATACCTGGAAAAGAAATGATCAAAGAATATCAAAGTAGGCATTGAAGTGGGAGGCAAAGAATATCAAAGTAGGCAATGAAGTGGGAGGCAAAGAATATCAAAGTAGGCAATGAAGTGGGAGACAAAGAATATCAAAGTAGGCAATGAAGTGGGAGGCAAAGAATATCAAAGTAGGCAATGAAGTGGGAGGCAAAGAATATCAAAGTAGGCAATGAAGTGGGAGGCAAATGGTTCAATAAAGAGAGGACGTCCTAAGGAAACCCTGAAACGAACTGAGAGTTCGCTGAGAGAGGCAAGAAATATCGGACTCAATTCCATGGAAGAGATTGCGCGAGTTGCCCAGGGCAGAGCGGTATGGAGAAATTACTTGCAGACCCTATACTGTAACATATAACGGTACAAGATGAATATTAAAACACGTTCACAAATATTTGTTCACCAAAACATGCTGCATTTGCTGCTATCCTAGACGACGCTAGTGGTATCACTAGACGAGGCTAGTGGTATCACTAGACGACGCTAGTGCTATCCTAGACGACGCTAGTGCTATCCTAGACGACGCTAGTGCTATCCTAGACGACGCTAGTGGTATCACTAGACGACGCTAGTGCTATCCTAGACGACGCTAGTGGTATCACTAGACGAGGCTAGTGGTATCACTAGACGACGCTAGTGCTATCCTAGACGACGCTAGTGGTATCACTAGACGACGCTAGTGCTATCCTAGACGACGCTAGTGCTATCCTAGACGACGCTAGTGGTATCACTAGACGACGCTAGTGCTATCCTAGACGACGCTAGTGGTATCACAGACTAAATTGAGAAAGAGAAGAAATGTTTTCCTGATAAGTTGTGAATCTCTCTCTCTCTTCTCTCTCGCGCGCGCGCATCCCGCTCAGACTGATGTACCAGATCTCTTCATGAATTCTGTTGTTGTTTGTAGTGTTGTGAATCTATTTTCCGTCGGGAAAAAAGAAAAGAATAAAAATTCAAATAGAATATATTTATATATTATGGATAACTAATACAACAACTGGTTTTATTGTGCAATGTATATCCAACCACAGGTCATTGACCCTAACTATCGACCAGTCAACCAGGCCTATGTCCACTCTAGTGCTAGCGGATCCGGTGACAGCTGTCAGAAGCATGATTTCAGATCTAGTGACTCCACCACCGACAGCTCTCGACCCAACACGGGTCACTACTCATATGGTATGTGTTTGTGTGTATGTAAGTGTGTACATGTGTATGTGTGTGTTTAAGTGTGCACATGTGTTTGTGTGTGTTTAAGTGTGTACATGTGTATGTGTGTGTGTAAGTGTGTGTATGTGTACGTGTGTGTGTGCTACTATAATTGATTGCTTATTAATATCAAACTCACACAATGTGTTCTAGTGTACGTTTCATGTTCCCCACACCTTACTTGTTCCCCACACACCATTCTTATCCCTCAAACGTTCCTCATCCCACTCCCCGTTCTTGTTCTTCTCAGTGCATTCTTTATTTGTCCCTTTCTGTCAGTCTATAATATTCTAACACCTGACATTATTTCATACACCTGTACTCCCAGGTAAATCATACCTGGACGGATCAGTAGTTAACCTGCATCAGTACATCTCAGCCTCTATTTCATCTACTCTCCTACTCTTCCTCTCTCTCTCTTCCTCTCTCTCTCTTCTCTTCCTCTGTTCCCTCCTTCTCTTCTCCTTCATGTTTGATGTACATCATTTATTCATTAACATCAAACATGACAGAATATGATTCTTCTAGAACCATCAGTGCGCATACTCTTTGATATCAGTTGGCAGAGACTGAGCACCTATGGGTCTGCCCGAAGTGCTGTGACGTCAGTTCGATAACCAATAACCAATATAACTATTCTTGTAACAATGTCTCAATAGATTTATGTCTTTCTCTTTCCCTTTCTCTCTCTCTCTCTCTCTCTCTTTTATGTTCTCGCACACTCTCATTCCTATTGCACCACATTCTCTCCCCCACATTCTCTCACTCCCACATATTCTCTCACTCCCACACATTCTCTCACTCAGTCTCTCTGTCTCCCATATTCTCTCACTCCCACACATTCTCCCACAGTTTCACACATTCTCTCCCTCCCACTCATTCTCCTACAGTCTCACACATTCTCTCACTCGCACACATTCTCCCACAGTCTCACACATTCTCTCACTCCCACATATTCTCTCACTCGCACACATTCTCTCGCACACATTCTCCCACAGTCTCACAATCACTTGTTGACATCTCTCTAACAGCAGGCTGCCCACATGACCTCTGTGATGGAATGACCAGCCCTGGTAGTGACAGTGAGAGTTTGACAACAGGTCAGTATGTTGTCTTGTTCTATTTTTTTCCGTCCCGTCCCTTTGCAAAACTAATACTACATGCTCTTCAGTTCAGAAAATTGCCAGGTCCCTAGTCTCTGAACTGTGCAACTAGTGCAAGGTCCCTATTCTCTGAACTGTGCAACTAGTGCAAGGTCCCTATTATCTGAACCGTGCAACTAATACAGGGTTTCTACTCTCTGAACTGTGCAACTAGTGCAAGGTCCCTATTCTCTGAACTGTGCAACTAGTGCAAGGTCCCTACTATCTGAACTGTGCAACTAGTGCAAGGTCCTTACTCTCTGAATTGTGCAACTAGTGCAAGTTCCCTACTCTGTGAACTGTGCAACTAGTGCAAGGTCCCTATTATCTGAACCGTGCAACTAATACAGGGTCTCTACTCTCTGAACTGTGCAACTAGTGCAAAGGTCCCTATTCTCTGAACTGTGCAACTAGTGCAAGGTCCCTACTATCTGAACTGTGTAACCAGTGCAAGGTCCCTACTCTCTGAACTGTGCAAGGTCCCTACTCTCTGAAGTGTGCAACTACTGCAAGGTCCCTACTTTCAGAACTGTGCAACCAGTGCAAGGTCCCTACTCTCTGAACTGTGCAACTAGTGCAAGGTTGCGATGCAGTGAATAAATTCTCACTGTGTAGTACCATAGAAGAAATACAACACCAACATGGACTTACAACACCAACATGGACTTACAACACCAACATGGACTTACAACACCAACATGGACTTACAACACCAACATGGACTTAGAACAACCTCTGCAACACACTTGGTAACGAGCGTGCTGACTTTCTCGCAAACAATGGCCCCGATTCAAACTGGCAGAAGTATGACAGAGCAGATGTCATAAATGCGGAACGCTCTCATTTATGTGATACTGTCGAGTCTCAGACACTGGAACGAGTTTGAGAATTAGGTTTGGACATGCCAGACAGTGTCGTCTTCATGGTAGAGAGAAAAGATATAGTAATCAACTTCTCATGGGTACGGTGAGCAAGTGGACTTTGTGAGGGCTTCTGCAGCGGAGGACAGGGCACGCATGATATTCTAATAAATTTTGTCCGGACAGCGGCATTCCAGCCTGCTTTTTTCAATTTTGACCTGGTAAAGGTTCTTTAACGTGCTCAAACTGAACACGGGACCTACGTTTTCGATAGGACTAGGAACTCGATCTCACCTACACTCAGATCAGGGACCTCTGGAAAAATATCCCCATGGCTTCACGAGGGAGCAAACCGAGTACCTTTCGCCCGAGAGGCAAGCACAAAACCTCTAAGCCACAAAGAGCCCCGTTTTCCTCTCTAGTGAATGTCAATACTTCGATTTTGTCGATGTTTATTCTCATATTGTATTCATTACATTTTAACATAAACTTATTTTGTTTACATAAATTTGATCTTGATATAATCTACAGATGAAAATGGAATGCCTGTTAAACAAAATAAATATGATAAGATTGGAGGATGCAGTTGTGGACAAGGCAAGCAACCAATAGTCAACTGGTCAGAGTTGCTTCCACCTCCCCCTGAGCATCCACCACCGAGTGGATCACTTCTTAATTGTTCCGGCGAATCTTCCCTGCATCGACGCAACAACATTATCAACCATGCTGATCCTCGATTTATGTACAATCGCAGTTTGGTATCGTCAGCTTCCAAATTGTCTGCCTGTTCTTGCCCAGTTCAACGTGACCACACTGCACTTCAGTCACGTGATCACACCTTACCTCAGTCACGTGACCACACAGTACCTCAGTCACGTGACCACACAGTTCAATACTCAGATTTCGATTATCCAAGTCTGTCCCGTCGTTACCATGGCGACTTGGCTACAACTTATCAAGATGGTAGTAGTGGTAGTTGTGGTAGCAACTACAACTCAGACTCTCCTTGCTCAGCAAACTCTGTGCGACTTCAGAATGTAGACTCGTTGCTACACACTTCTCAATCGCAGAAGTCATGCCACAACTGTAGTAGCTGTGTACATCCATCGTCAGGCCAGCACCAGCTGCTACAACCTTCACCTTTATCTTACAACCCTCACAACAACAATCCCGCCCTACAATATGGCACTCTAGAAACTGTCAATCGCCGTACACCATGCAATGGGGATTTGACTGACACAAGGGGCGGAGCCTCTTCTCAGGGAGGCGGTGCATATCAACAAGGAGGTGTGTCTACATCATTCACACAAACAGTCAATGGACAGTGTCAATATAACACAGTTGGTCTATACACACCCGCAGCACTGCATGGTTACAGAATGCCAACAATGGAGCCTGGAAACCAGTGGATCGCTAGCGACTTTGAACATTTTCAAGGTCAGATGTATTCCCCTGGGAACAGAGCCCATGAAGGACCACCTGTGGACTGGGTTGACCAGTCTTCTATGCCAGGTCACACTGAAGACTCAATGCTTGCTGAACATAGAAGACGGTAAGTGGATAAACACAGTTATTTCTTAGTATAACTGAATGTTGATGTATTCAAATTTAATTCTTCTTTCTTTCTTCTTTCTTTTGTCCTTCTCTGCTTTTTTGCCGCTAGGCGTAGCAGGTTTAACTGATGATCGGTTTCCGAGATAATGCACGCTCGGTCGCTTGATATGGTGTGGTATTGTGGAGTTTTAAGATGTCTGTAACTCCATCAACCCATCTTTTCTTGGTCTGCCCCTACCTCTTGATGATTCCATTTTCAGGTTGTACGCTCTTGCAACTGGTGTATTCGGGTTCATTCTGACCAAGTGGACAAACCATTTGAGTCTCTGTTTTTCAATAAATCTAATAGCAGGTGTTGTTCCGACTGTTTTTCTAATTTCCTCATTTCTTATATGGTCTCTTCTTGTTTTATTTACTGCTTTCCTCAGTCATCTCATTTCGCATGTGGTAATTTTCCTTTCTTGTTCTTTTGTTAGTGCCCATGTTTGGCTCTGGTAGCACAGTGTTGGTATAAAGATTGAATTTATAATCTGTCTTTTAGTCACTACTGGAATAGCTGGGTGTTTCAAAATTGGGGTAAGCTGGTATGTAATGTTGTTGGCTTGCTGGATTCTAGTTTCGATCTCTCTGTCCAGTCTACTATCAGATGTGAAGATATTTTTACTGCACAGTTTCTTCTTCTTCTTCAAACGCTCCATATCGACCACTTGAAGCTACTCTTTGTAATTTGTATGTGATCTGAGCTTAAGAGCGATTGTACGTTGTACCAGTTATGTGCCTACAAGTAGGCCAGCACATCCGATTTCTACGATGATTTTTATTTACTAGGGTAGCTTCTCTAGGCCGCTACATTAGTCGCCTCCTACGACATGCCTTCTAGGTCGCAGCAGTACTATTGTCTGTGGTACCCGGCACCACATGGGCGACACATGGGAACAACATCAACGTGCTGTAAGGTAGAGAACACGGCACAATCTTTGCATACATGTAGCACTAAGGTAAAAGAATTTTGCCAACACATTCTGTCACAACAATGTTGACTTCCTGACAATTTGTACCAACGATGTTATCTTTAATCTAGTACATGGTCATTTTAGTCTGTTAAATTTCAACTTAAGAAAAAAAGTTCTAGAAAAAGTCATATCTCAGTTGATTGCAATAAGATCCAAGTACCAACATGGAAGTTCTGTCATAACTATAGCACTGACATCCAGGCAATCACGTTGACAACTGAGAAACACCAGACTTGATTCACAACCTGTTGAATGTTTGACATATGTAAAATCAGTACTCCGAGTACTACAATCTAGACTAGCGTTTCTCAAAGTAGGCGGTACCGCCCCAGTGGGCGCTGAAGCCTTCCAGGGATGGGGGCGATAGTGGGTTCAGAAGCATTTTGGGGAGTTCTTTTATTTATTTTGCGAATGAATAATCATTTAAAATTTTAATTCTGCATTTAAATTCATCTTATGCCCATCTTAAACGATCCATTTTTTCATCAATTTTCTATTTCATGTATATAATCATTTGAAAATTAACCATGTATGACAGAAATATATTTCAATTTTCTATGTCAAAATAAAATTAGAGCATTGATACATATATGTTGGGGGAGACGTTACAAAGTTTATGTCCTGCAAAGTGGGCGGTGTTACAAAGTTTATGTCCTGCAAAGTGGGCGGTGGGCTGAAAAAGTTTGGGAATCTATGGTCTAGACAATTATCAGGTCTACACGCCTTGTTGTCTGAGCAATGTAACCATTTCAAGGTAACCATGGATACCATTTCACTGTGGAATACCAGACAATGAGACCGCATGCTGGCTGGACATGGAATGTGCTGCTGTACAGTGCCAGGACCTTCGCATGCTGGCTGGACATGGAATGTGCTGCTGGACAGTGCCAGGATCTTCGCATGCTGGCTGGACAAGGAATGTGCTGCTGGGCAGTGCCAGGATCTTCCAGTTATTTATTGTGAGAAGAAAAGGATGATTAAATTAATAGGAAAACCATCAATGCCAACACAGTTACTGGGACCAAAATATGAACAGATTAGAACAAGTTGTCATTCTGCGCCTTAGAACAGGACACAATCGACTCCGCAGTCACATGTATACAAAATTCAACATTGGAAATTCAGCCATGTGTACATGTGGACAGGTACATCAGACTGCAGAGCACATACTTCAAGACTGCCTCGAATATTATACTGAGCCTCACTGGCCTAACGAAACAACAATTGACAGAAACTAAACGGATCTCTCTCTCTCTCTCTCTCTCTCTGTGAGCTACAAAATACAATGAAGTTTATACAAGAGGCAACATTGAATATATACAGGGCCGCACCGTGGCTATAATACAGAGAGGTGGCCACATCAGGCGGACCGTAAGGGGGTGGCATAAGCAGCGAAATCAAAATCACAATTGAAGGTTATTTAAAAGAAAAAACATTTTTTCTCCTTCTTCAGCAGCGATCTCTGGTCATGGGCTTAATTTACTGTGGACCACAAACTGGGCAGTCAGCTTCAGGTCTGTCAGGTTTTCCCAAAGCTTAGTTTTCAGGTCGACTGGGTGTGGCTACATGTTGCTTCTCAGCTCACCCAGGAGAGGACAGTCTTGCAGGATATGCTCCAATGTCTGTTCCGCCTGCTGACACTGGCAGAGGGCTGTTTCGCTTGCTCCTAGTCATTAAAAAACATTTAAGGGGCGGCATTTCGATGACTTGCATCATTCTGAGAAAATATACCACATGTCCCTGAATATATAGATGTTGCTTGCATTAATGTGTTGAGGAATATTGTTCATTCTCCTGCAGGTCAGAATCTCTCATGTCTGAAGATGTCCAAGAGTCTGCAGGAGAATCAGACATGGATGTTCACAGGACAACAAACGGTCACACTTCATATTCTAGTTTAGATGGAACTGGACATGTTTCAGGTAACAACTTTCAGCTTTGGTTTACAGTTTAGTGAGATTTTTTTGCTAATCATAAATTAATCTCTTTCATTTTTTTCATTTTCTCATTAATCCTGTTTTGTCTCACAATGTCAGGATAAGAAGAGATTTCTAGAACGGGCTTTTGTGTGGGCTTCCTAGATAGTATTTTCACTGCCTCTGTTATTTCTGGCGTCCCCTTATTTTGCTTGAACAGCCTTTTTCTTTGTATACACTGTATCGGAGTAGCATTGCTCTTTGAGGCGCATTGCCTGTTGGTAATCTGCTTATGTGACAGAAACATTTAATTTGTTGTTTCTTGATGAAGTTCAGTACTGATGGTGTACCCACTTTTTCCTGATGTCTTCATTTCTCAACAGGTCTCTTCTTGTTACCCCCAGTATTCTGTGTGACACTTTATCTCTGTCGTGGCAAGTTTTCTTCTATCGTTTGATGTCAGCGTCCAGGTTTGGCATTAATAGCATAATTTTGTGAGAAAGATTGTGTTGAACAATGCTCTTTTAGTGTCCATGGCAACATCAACATCAAATTAGTCTGTACATATGGTTCAGTGGTTAGAGTACTGTCATCTTAAACGAAACGTATTACAATCATTACTGGATAACCAGTATGTTGTGCACATCAGATAACCAGTATGTTGTACACATCAGATAACCAGTATGTTGTACACATCAGATAACCAGTATGTTGTACACATCAGATAACCAGTATGTTGTACACATCAGATAACCAGTATGTTGTACACAACAGATAACCAGTATGTTGTACACATCAGATAACCAGTATGTTGTACACATCAGATAACCAGTATGTTGTACACATCAGATAACCAGTATATTGTACACATCAGATAACCAGTATGTTGTACACATCAGATAACCAGTATGTTGTACACAACAGATAACCAGTATGTTGTACACATCAGATAACCAGTATGGTGTGCACATCAGATAACCAGTATGGTGTACACATCAGATAACCAGTATGTTGTACACATCAGATAACCAGTATGTTGTACACAACAGATAACCAGTATGTTGTACACATCAGATAACCAGTATATTGTACACATCAGATAACCAGTATGTTGTACACATCAGATAACCAGTATGTTGTACACAACAGATAACCAGTATGTTGTACACATCAGATAACCAGTATGTTGTACACATCAGATAACCAGTATGTTGTACACAACAGATAACCAGTATGTTGTACACATCAGATAACCAGTATGTTGTACACATCAGATAACCAGTATGTTGTACACAACAGATAACCAGTATGTTGTACACATCAGATAACCAGTATGTTGTACACAACAGATAACCAGTATGTTGTACACATCAGATAACCAGTATGTTGTACACAACAGATAACCAGTATGTTGTACACATCAGATAACCAGTATGGTGTACACATCAGATAACCAGTATGCTGTACACATCAGATAACCAGTATGTTGTACACAACAGATAACCAGTATGTTGTACACATCAGATAACCAGTATGTTGTACACATCAGATAACCAGTATGTTGTACACATCAGATAACCAGTATGTTGTACACATCAGATAACCAGTATATTGTACACATCAGATAACCAGTATGTTGTACACATCAGATAACCAAACTATCAATGAAAACTTGATTCATGATTTCTCTTTCTTGCAGCTCAAACTTTGTTGAGGATTGTATATCATAACCATTGACATCCTTCTTCTTCTTCTTCTTCTTCCAATGCTCCATATCGATCATTTGTTAAACCACTCTTTGTGATTTGTATTAATCTGAGCCTAAGAGCGATTGTACACTGTCAGTTATGTGCCTACAAGTAGGCCAGCACATCCGATTTCTGCGATGCTTTTATTTACTAGGGTAGCTTTCCTATGCCACTACCTCAGTGGCCTCTTACGACATGCCTTGTAGATCGTAGTGTTACTTTCTTTGTCCCCATTGCGGGTCCCGGCAATGCACGGGCGTATTGTCATCCAGTAGATTGTCCTGAGCAGAATTTTGCCACCCTAACGATCCTTTGGAATTTTTCTCTCTCATATGCTAGATGTTCGCCTTTGTAACCGATGTGCTCATATCATCAGTTACACCTGCCGAATGCTGTAACATATCAAACAGTTACACCTGCCGAATGCTGTAACATATCAAACAGTTACACCTGCCAAATGCTGTAACATATCAAACAGTTGCACCTGCCGAATGCTGTAACATATCAAACAGTTACACCTGCCGAATGCTGTAACATATCAAACAGTTACACCTGCCGAATGCTGTAACATATCAAACAGTTACACCTGCCGAATGCTGTAACATATCATCAGTTACACCTGCCGAATGCTGTAACATTTATCATGTTAAACAAACCCCCATCTGCCCACCCAAAGCTACTGGTTTCTGGCACCAGCTACTCACCCCTGTCACCTTCTTCTGTCCGTTAAAATTGGTGGTTGGTTATATTCCATTCTTATTAAATGTCTAAACCACTGCATTTGTTGTCTTTCGATATATTCGGTGCATGAAGTTATGCCAACTCTGCTTCTGATGTCCTCATTTCGTAGTCTATCTTTCCTGGTGACTCCACTGCCTTCCTCAAGCATTTCATTTCACACATGGTGCGCTTTCGGTGTACATCTTGGTTGCTTTTTTAAAATAATCTATACACTAAAGTAGCTATATTACCTGTTCACTAAATAACAGACGGTGTAAGTGGGTAGTTAGTTGAACATAATTGGGTTCATCTGTATTTGTTAGTGTGATAATAGTGATACTAGTGTGATAATAGTGATACTAGTCTGATAATAGTGATACTAGTATGATAATAGTGATACTAGTCTGATAATAGTGATACTAGTGGGATAGTATTTCACCTTCTCTTTTCTTGTTTTTTTGCAGATGCTGATTTTGTCTCGACGGTTGCTACAGCAACAGACATGCCAGGGTTGACTTCCGCTAGAACTCCATTGACTGACGCAATAAATAGTAAGTCACATACAACTATAGATCCACATTCTCTGTTGTCTTATGTGTTCTTTCAGACCAGGTGAAACAGGTAACAATGCTTCTGTGTTCTTTCAGACCAGGTGAAACAGGTAACAATGCTTCTGTGTTCTTTCAGACCAGGTGAAACAGGTATGCATGCTTTGATGCAGACTACCAATGAAAAGGTGTACTGCTGGCATGGCTACTATAACAGAGGGAGCTGCGATGGACCAAAATGACATTCTTAACGCACTGAGAGTGAGAGAGTCTTTCCAAACAGAGGAGTTTCAGGGTTGGGAATCCCACTCGCTGACCAGATTGACAGAGATAGGTGTTGATATTGGTGCAGCATGATAAGAACGACATACCAAATATGCAAAAAGATTAATTCATTAACATGGAGCTGGTGTGTTGAGCTGCTGGATTTGTTGAGACGGAGATCGGAGCACCTATGGACGTGTCCCGAGTGATATGATGATTGTTCTTATATAACTGAAATGTACTATGGTGGTAACCCACACACTTTAAGCAACAAAGAAAGAAACAACGAGAATTGATGTTTTTGTTTACTATTAGAACTGTCTAGAATAATATGAGATACTGGTTTGGGTAAGTGGTTAGAGTACTCGCTTGGCCAAGTGGTTAGAATACTGGCTTGGACAAGTGGTTAGAGTACTGGCTTGGGCAAGTGGTTAGATGACTGGCTTGGACAAGTGGTTAGAATACTGGCTTGGACAAGTGGTTAGAGTACTGGCTTGAACAAGCGGTTAGAGTACTGATATGGACAAGAGGTTAGAGTACTGATATGGACAAGTGGTTAGAGTACTGATATGGACAAGTGGTTAGAGTACTGGCATAGCAAAGCTACACCTATACAGCGGATACAAAGCAAAAGACCATTCACACAAAAGATGGACCTAGAAAAAAAAAACAGAGACGATGAAACACACTATTTACAAAGAGAACACAAAAGCCTGTTCTAGAAATCTCTTCTTATCCTGGCGCTGTGAGGCTGATGCTGTGAGATGCTGCGCTGTGAGACGCTGCGCTGTGAGCGCTGATGCTGTGAGCGCTGTGAGATGCTGCCTGTGAGATGCTGACGCTGTGAGATGCTGACACTGTGAGATGCTGACGCTGTGAGATGCTGACACTGTGAGGACGCTGAGCTGTGAGATGCTGACGCTGTGAGATGCTGGCGCTGTGAGATGCTGGCGCTGTGAGATGCTGCGCTGTGAGACGCTGCGCTGTGAGACGCTGGCGCTGTGAGCGCTGGCCTGTGAGCGCTGACGCTGTGAGATGCTGACGCTGTGAGATGCTGACGCTGTGAGATGCTGATGCTGTGAGATGCTGACACTGTGAGACGCTGTGAGGCGCTGGCTGTGAGGCGCTGTGAGCGCTGCGCTGTGAGCGCTGACACTGTGAGGCGCTGCGCTGTGAGCGCTGGCGCTGTGAGGCGCTGCGCTGTGAGCGCTGACGCTGTGAGACGCTGACGCTGTGAGATGCTGACGCTGTGAGACGCTGACACTGTGAGATGCTGACACTGTGAGCGCTGACGCTGTGAGACGCTGTGAGCGCTGACGCTGTGAGACGCTGACACTGTGGGGCGCTGACACTGTGAGACAAAACAAGATTAGAGACAAGATTAGAGACAAGAATGATTGCTATTCACCATAACAGTAGTGATGATGGTTTTATCATTCAATAATTCTTCTCAACAGTTTGATAATTTTTCCTAACCTTATCCATGTTTTCCTACCCTTATCCATGTTTTCCTACCCTTATCCATGTTTTACTTACCTTATCCATGTTTTACTAACCTTATCCATGTTTTACAGATAGCAATAAGAAATACAAGAAACACAAGCAAACACACGGTCGGTCTCACAGTCCCTACAGTACTGATAGTAACATGAGTGCTGTCGTCTGCAGACCATATCCGAAATCAGAAAGAAAGAAGCAGCTCATTGAGCAAGGTTTGTCTAGTTTCTGATCTCAATTATTTTGTTGAATGTGTTTTTAATCATTGACTACAGACCATTTTTTTATCGGGAATACTAAGAGCATGTCTATGTTAATGTTATGTTATGTTAAGCGATCGAGGTCAGGCACATTGGGCATTCCCATTTGTACTCTGTCCTCCGCTTCAGCAGCCTTCCTAACGTCCATTTGCTCACGTACCCATGAGAAGTTGATTAGTATATCTTCTCTCTCTACCACGAAGGCGACACTATCTGGCATGTTCAAACTTAACTGCTAATTCTCAGACTCGTTCCAGTGTCTGAGACTCACTCATATCACATAAATGAGAGCGTGTCGCATTTATGACAACTGCTCTGTCTTATTTTTTATTTGTGAATCAACTTAGTGTCACACGCCTGGTACAGGGTTTATATATATGTATATATATATATATATATATATATATATATATTTTTCGTCTTTACAGACGGTCAATTGGCAAGTCTTTTACTGTGACAACTTCTGAGTTTTCGTTTTTCTCTCTTGTTGTTCAGCTCATACATAAGTCTCTTCTCAAAAGACTGCTGCGCCCTTTTGTAATTTGGCTTTCCACACAACTCTGTCATCAGCTAGTTTTTTCCCATGTGCTGGGACCTATAGAAAAGTTTTTCATTGAGGCTTTGCAGACATCTTTATATCTGAGCAGTGGTCTGCCCTGGTGCCTCTTCACCTCCGAAAGTTCACAGAACAACATTGGTACAGGTTTTATAATGACTAATAATGTTGGAAATACTTGCAGTATTAACCCTTACTTCTCATGACCTACTTTTATATATGTACATCCTTTAAACAACTGTTTGTTTTCTATACAGGCAGAAAGTATGGACAACGAAAAGATGGTGGTATGCAAGACTTGAACACAGATGAAACAGGTTAGCAAGGAAGTTCTTGTATCGTTAACTTTGAAATTTGTTTGATGGTCTTTGTTGCTAACTAAAAGAAAATAATCATCAACCAGGATCTCTGACAGATGTGACATTTACGTATCTAAGTTCAACCGTAATATTTTTGTTGATGTTTTTCTTTGCGTTCGGTTTTGTATGCTCGTCTAAACCATGAGATGGGTTGCCTCTATATGAAGCTGCATGTCAGTTGGAGTTCCTCGAGAGTTCCCCATAGCTTGCTCTGTAAGGTTTGTTCATGAGGCCATGCTCCATTTCGTTGGTGTATGTATGATGGACATGACTGCAGGATGTGCTCTGTAGTCTGTGCTGATGTTCAAACTTGAAGGAGTATTTGAGCTTATGTAGCTAAGATATTTTTCAGTTAATGAGTTTGCATACTGCTCTTTTCATGTTTTTTTCCCTGATCCAGAAGCACTTAAGCTTTCAGCTCTTCGGCTCGATGCCGTTGACATCGTAACCCTTTGGGTTGGTGCCATGAACACCGTAAATCTGGAGAACCTGTGGCTTTTCTGCCAGCCAGTGGAATTGAACCCACACTCACAGGGAGCTTGTCACCCATCGTTCAACGTGCTACGAACACACTGGGCAGGCGGGATTTTTCATTGTTTAAATGCTAAGAGTTCTTTCATCTGCCAATAATAACGATAGATCTATCTTTAATCCTCTATTATTGATAGAAAAAGAACTCAATCTCAAGCTCCGATTACACAGAAATGTAAGGGTATCAAGTGCCTAGTCTTATCAGAGATAAACAATAAGATATAGGTAGGCCTTGTGTTCAAGCTGACCACTTTAAAAAAAATGCATATCTATTGAAAATTGATAACAGAAGGCAAGAAAGCTGACCTTGTTAGTACATGTAAGGCATGTAACGACAGCTAAGAAAGTTGACCTGCAGTCAGTTAGTACATGTAAGGCATGTAACGACAGCTAAGAAAGCTGACCCGCAGTCAGATAGTACATGTAAGGCATGTAACGACAGCTAAATAACACACACACTATGATAATATCAATATTACACAGATATATAACAATATTACACAGATATATAACAATATTACACAGATATATAACAATATTACACAGATATATAACAATATGTAATAAAGATGGACCTCAGAAATAACAGAGGCAGTGATTGGTTTTTGGTTACTGAACTGACATCGAGCAGACCCATAGGTGCTCAGTCTTCCCCAACAGATGTCAAAGGGTATGCATATTGATGGTTCCTATGGCTCACTGGTTAAACATATTCCTCGCTCTGCCCCTCAAGCTTCCAGCTCTACTTGTAACAGGTAATACAAAACTCCTTAAATTGCTGGATTGATTCAACGTCAATTTTAGTGTCCTCATTCAACAGTAGGTCACCAAGACCCCAAAGAACATCCCCTGTATGCATCCTAAATTCCCCAACAATTGATGCAAGTCTGCCTATTTAATGTTTGAGGCCATTACTACTACCCTCCATAGGATCTCTGGGTCTCAATTTACTGGAGCTGTTGTTGTTTCTGACTCTCAGTCGATGCGTTGGCAGATCCAAAATGGCAGGTTTAGTATGAATGGATGTCATCTATAGAGGTCTCCAACCTCCAGAAACTCATGTGGATCTACTGTCCTGGGCATTCGCAGCAATGAGAGAGTGGACAGAGATGAGGGGAACACTGGACATATGGGTGTTCGCGGCAATGAGAGAGTGGACAGAGACGGGGGGAAAAAGACACTATTTATGAAGCACACACACAATTGCCAGTTCTAGAAATGTCTTCTTATCCTGACACTGTGAGGCAAAACATGATTAAGCAAAAGAAGAAAGGGAAAAAATGGAAGAAAATAACATCAAGTTGAGTCTTGTTGACTTGAAGAGTAACAGCAAACAGACATGATCGAGTTTAATTTTGTTTATTATTTTATTGATGAACTATTTCTCATATTAAATCATTCCCGATTTGATTGAATAATTTGTTTTTAATAACAGGCGTCTGCAGTGATAAAACATAACAGTACAGTTGACCTTAAGCAAGAATTATTCAGGTCATCACTGGCAGACATCGGTTAGATGCTCCCACTTTTTTATTGGATCATATGTCATTTATCTAGGACAAAAAGATGCAAGAGAGTCGATTGTGAATGTGGAAAATTGTGTTGAACAAGTAACTGTAACATAGTTGAGTGTAGCTAGACTGATCAAGTGTCATCTCCATTACTCAAAGTTTGACAGGAGCGGATTCTGTGTTATTTATTTCAATAAAACAATAAATTTTTATATATTTTTTCTTTGCCCGCTATGGATTCACTGGTAGTCTAATATGGCGCCTCTGACTGTTTTTTTGTGTGAAGGCTTGCTTTCCTTATTGCCAGTGTCCCTCCTCATTCAAGCAAGCCTTATTCTGACTTCAGACGTACTTGTAATTTAGATCCCCAAGTAAAGGATCAGGGTTTCTTGTAATCAAACTGTGTACACCGAGAATGCTGACCCTCGAACCCCAGAATTGATGCGGCATGTTGTGACTAATGCAGTGTTACCAACTTCACTATAGACAATCTCATGTTTTGAATGTTCTAATGTCATTATGAACACAAAAAGAGCATTGCTCAACACAATGCTTCTCCCAACATTATGCTATCAGTGCCAAACATGGACGCTGACAACAATAATAGAATAAAACTAGTCACAACAGAGATGAAGTATTTACGCAGAATGCTGGGAGTATCAAGAAGAGACTAGTCACGACAGAGATGAAGTTTCTACGCAGAATGCTGGGAGTATCAAGAAGAGACCAATTTAGAAATGATGACATCAAGAAAAAGTTTGTACAACATCAGTACTGAACTTCATCAAGAAACAACAAATTAAAATGGTTCTGCCATATAAACAGATTACCAACAGACAGTGCGCCTCAAAGAGCGATGCTACTACGATACAGTGGGTACAAAACAAAAGCCACAAACACAAAAAGGGGGACCTCAGAATTAACAGAGGCAGTGAACGACACCATGTACAAAGCGTGTTCTAGAAATCTCTTTATATCCTGACATAACAGGATTGAAGAAGAGAGAAGCAGATAATTGTGAAATTAAATGTCATAATGTGCTTTGGCAGAGTAGGCATTATGTATGAAGATAAGTAGTTATATATGATGGGTAAGACATGATGGCTGAAGTGTGTGTGTGGACAGTGAGCTATACTAATCATTATTGTGGTATTGCTTTCATCCTCTGCTGAGATAGACTGAGCCTGTATTGCTGTGAATGTATTAGACGTAACCTTTCTATCATCATCAACTTTAAACAAATGTTCCTCTAGCATTTTTATCTGAACAATGGCACACAATGGGTGATGTAGCCAACATGCTGGTCGATAATGGCTATTGTAGCCAACATGTTGGTCGATGATGCTTGATGTATCCAACATGTTGGTCGATGATGGCTGATGTAGCCAACATGCTGGTCGTCTTTACTTCCAAGTGTTTCTCTGGTACCCAACTGAGGCTGGGTCGACCTGAGAGCCGTTGCTGTGGGGTACTAAATTCCACTCCAACTGTGAACCGATCCTGGGGACAATTCATCTACAAAGCAAGTGCTCTAGCCACTTAGTCGATTATCTATAACTAGTGTATTATATGCAATTTCTTATTTATCATCATCATGAGCTGTGCTAACAGACATAGATGATCATGTACACAAGCTCATATTTCTAATGATGTCTATCAATTCTTTTGTTGTCATTTTCTGTTCCATGAGGTTATACTGTCCAGCATCTTCTCTCTGTTTCTTCTTACATCTGCCGTAAGAAGCGGGTGAGCAGGGGACAGTCTGATATTCTGAATTTCCTAAGGGAAAGGATGTGTAAATGATTCAAGTAATATTGGTAAATCTACAATCTTATCCAAACAGCAAGAATACCAAATTAAATGTGGTGTAGCTAGACAAGAGCACTGTACTGGTAGCCAAAGAAGAGTAGTAAACGAACATAGAACTTGTGTCGTTAGTTGCCACACGCTGAGAGACATCTGGAGGAGATCACAGCACTTATGGATTATTTGGTTTAGTGTGCAGTGATCATGATCTGATTGATTGATAGGACCATCATCATTGCACTTTGGTGAACAACCTTGTGTGATCCGATCTCAGCGGCTGATTCAATGACTAAACTAAGCTAAACCGTCTGACATCGATTTTACCTGCTGTCACATCACTTGTTCTAATATCTTCTCCCATTTTTTGATGATGTCCTCACAGTTTTTGATTACTGAATTACCTCTACATCGGAGAAGGTTTGCCTGAATGGTGAGGGGCACTGATGATAAGGAAAGCAATCCTTCATGCAAAAATCAGCCAGAAGCACCATGCTGGAGTACGCCTGAATACATAGCTGGTAAACGAGGAGAGAGAGATTACTGAATTTGTTCACAATTTTACCTGCTGTCATATTACTTGTTCTAATATCTTCTCTCGTCTGTGACGACATCCTCAAAGTTTGTTATGACTGAATTTGTTTACAATTTTACCTGCTGTGACATCATTTGTTCTAATGTCCTCTCTCATCTGTGACTACATCCTCACAGGTGTGATCACAATTTTACCCGTTGTCACATCGTTTGTTCTAATATCGTCTCCCATCTGTGACGACATCCTCAAAGTTTGTTATGACTGAATTTGTTCACAATTTTACCTGCTGTCACATCGCTTGTTCTAATATCGTCTCTCATCTGTGACGACATCCTTAAAGTTTGTTATGACTGAATTTGATCACAATTTTACCAGCATATTGTATAATTCAGCACTTATAATGCAATCCACAATTACTATGTCAATATTTCTCTCTGTACAGGTTATTTGTTATTTTCGTTACCCTGATAAAGACATTTTTGTCACTATATTGATTCTCTTATGTTCTTGCCTCAGTAAATCTATCCGTTACACTTATCTTAACCAAATTACTGATACTATTCTCATGTATGCTTACATACACAGTTTGAGAACCTCTTATCTGGCATATGAGGTTAGACATCAAAGCGATGTTTCTTTATATGTCCTACAATTTTGAATTGCATATTTTATTCTAAATTTCTTTTACAATATTTTAAATTGTATTCCTAATTTGTATTTTCTTATTTATTAAACACACACTATTGCATGAATTCACTGCTAATAACACTGCAGAAACGAGTACTCATGTATGGCAGCGAATCATGGACAATGAATAAGAAATCTATAAGACCATTGGAAGCTACAGTGGTTTTACAAAAGAATGCTGAAAATTCCATGAACAAGCCAGCACACAAATCTTATCAAAAGAATAAGAATCAGACAATCAAGGTACTTTGGGCATATAATGCGAAGAGAAGATTTAGAACATTTGTTTACTACAGGTAAAATTCAGGGAAGGAGATATCGTGGAATTTAGAGGGAGAAGATGTTGAATGATCTGATATGGTTTGACAAAAGATAGACATCGGAAATGATTAGCTGCACCAACGAGAGAGAGGGTTCTGGAGAGACATGAGATCCCCTACGCCAGCAGGCATGGCACTTGATTGATTGCTATATTGTTTTTATTTCTGTGAAATATTCCCACATTTTTCTGTTAATACTGATCTCAAATATTTCAACCTTGTCTTCTAGCGACTTGTTTATGTTTCTGTAAATATTTCAAGATATTGTTGGCAACGATTTATGAATTGAATGTGCAAAATGTAACTCTTCAGGGTGGACACAAACTTGCCATTTTGTTATATAATTATAATTCATGTTTTTTTAATCAAATCATAATTTATGCATATGAGAAAATTGATGAAATATATCCAGATGAAAGTGATAATTGTATCCATGTTTTCTGGGGATTTAAGAGTTGTCTATCTTTACTTTGTGTTTCTTTGCTTGTGTCATGTTCTAAGTTGATTAATTGATTGATTGATTGATTGATTGATTGATTGATTGGATCATCATCATTGCACTTTGGTTAGTAACCATGTGTGCTCCAATCTCTTTCTTACACAGGAAGATCTCAGCTGTAGTGCACTAACTCTGTAGCATCTGTGAGGGTCCCCGATGTAATTTTGAAGATGATGTGTTTTGTAGGAGTTCTATTTGTAATCCTTTCTAATGAATTTGTCCGAGCAGTGGCTTTCCAGTCTGCTCATTTCGATTTTGAACTGCCAAGGGTTCTTTTACATGCTCAAATTGAACACAGGACCTACGTTTTATCATCAGTGTCCGATATGACTAGGAACTTGGTCTCACCTACACTAAGGTCATGGATCTCTGGAAAAATATGCTGATGGCTCCACGAGGGAGCGAACTGAGTACCTTTGGCACGAGAGTCAAGCACCTTACCTCTACGCTTGTGTTTGAAATAGATGTCTATACTGTCAGCCTCTGATATTGTGTTGCTTGCTACGACTGACTTGGACATGGTTCATATCTTCAAACATTTTCATTCAAATCTTAGATGACCTTCTGCTCCATGTACATGTGAAGCATCAGACAATCTAATCTGTCTATATACTCTTCATGTTCCATCTGACATTAGTTATTGGTAACTGAACTGAAGTCACAGCACTCTGAGCAGACCCATAGGTGCTCAGTCTCCCCCAACAGATGTTGAAGGGTATGCATACTAAAGGTTCCTGTGGCTTGCTGGTTAAACATACTTCTCTCTCTGCCCCTCAAACATCCAGCACCACTTGTACAACTTGTGATTCCAAACTCTTTAAATAAATCGCTGGATTGATTCAACATCAATTTTAGTGTCCTCATCCAACAGTAGGTTCCCAAGAGACCGAAGACCATCCCCTTACCTCTCCTAAACTGCCCAACAATCGATGTTCAAGCATGTCCTCTCTCTTGTTTACACATAAAGTCCCTACAAGAGATTTCTACTGTTGCTATTCTACCACCTAATAAATTGCTTCCTGCATCAAATCCCAATCTTTCAACTGTTTCTTCTGTTTCCTTGGGACAGTCACGTCTTCTTTTCTTATCTGCTGTCCATCAGAGAGCTGTCATAGCCAATAGACACATGTCCATGGAAGAGCTGCCCTAGTCACTTTCTATTCATGGAAGAGCTGCCCTATCCATCTTCTGTCCATGGAAGAGCTGCCCTAGTCAATAGACATATGTCCATGGAAGAGCTGCCCTAGTCACCTGTTCATGGAAGAGCTGCCCTAGTCACCTTCTGTCCATGGAAGAGCTGCCCTAGCCATCTTCTGTCCATGGAAGAGTTGCCCTAGTCACCTTCTGTCCATGGAAGAGCTGCCCTAGCCATTTTCTGTCCATGGCAGAGCTGCTCTAGTCACCTTCTGTCCATGGAAGAGTTGCCCTAGTCACCTTCTGTCCATGGAAGAGCTGCCCTAGCCATTTTCTGTCCATGGCAGAGCTGCTCTAGTCACCTTCTGTCCATGGAAGAGCTGCTCTAGCCAATAAGCAGTCCAATACTGCTGTAAGAATATTCCTAGTTCTCTGGAAAACCAAAAAACTACTCACTGGAGATCAAAGGGTTGAATCATTTCTGTCAATCACATTAGGTTCTTAGCAGACTTCACCCAGGCATAAATGATGTTGTTAATCCTTGCTTCATTGTCTACACTGATATATCTTCACAATGTAACAAGAAGAAGCAGAAGAAGAGATGAAATAGGATCCAAGTGATTATGTGATTTCATTGACAAAGATTCAGATGTGCTTGTTCTCCATGTCTAATGATGGCGCAACATACTCATATTCTCAACTACACAGATCACAAAAAGTAGTTAACAAGAACAAACGAATGAATACAAACTTACAACAACCACTAATGTTACCCCACATTCTGTAGTATCACAACCCCCTCCAGTTGAAATATGCCAAGCTGTGTGTGAGTGAGTGTCGACACAAACAAACTGATATTATATATATTACTATATCTTGTTAAGTTTATATTTATTGAATGTTATATTTGATTTGTTTCAGGTCTATCAAATATTTGTCTCCTTATGTCATCTAGTAGTGAATGTGTATGTGTGTGGGTGGATGATGCAGGGACGACAAATTAGTTTGACGTAGTCGTTCTGTGGATGATGTAAATAGTTTAGAATTGTAAACATCATGGTTGTATGAATGGTAGCTATAGAAATATGGTATGAGATTCTGTTGGAAGAAATTATGTGGGACATACAGAGAGACAAGAGTTTGCGATATACGGAGAGACAAGAGTTTGGGACATACAGAGAGATAAGTTTGTGACATACAGAGAGATAAGTTTGTGACATACGGAAAGACAAGAGTTTGGGACATACAGAGAGATAAGTTTGGGACATACAGAGAGATAAGTTTGTGACATACGAAGAGACAAGAGTTTGGGATATATGGAGAGATAAGTTTGTGACATACGGAGAGATAAGTTTGGGACATACTGAGAGATAAGTTTGTGACATACATAGAGACAAGAGTTTGGGATATATGGAGAGATAAGTTTGTGACATACGGAGAGATAAGTTTGTGACATACGGAGGGACAAGAGTTTGGGATATATGGAGAGATAAGTTTGTGACATACGGAGAGATAAGTTTGGGACATACAGAGAGATAAGTTTGTGACATACAGAGAGACAAGAGTTTGGGATATATGGAGAGATAAGTTTGGGACATACAGAGAGATAAGTTTGGGACATACGGAGAGACATGAGTTTATGAATCAAGCTAGATTCAAAAAAGAATGGTAAGAGGAATGTTTTTGAGAAGGGAATACCAAGAGTGGACAGAACAGGAGAGTATAACAATGGGAACACCAAGAGCAGAAAATAAACAAGACTGGATGATAGTGGAAACAACAAGAGTGGACAGAACAATTGAGGATGATAGTGAGCAATGGAACCCCAAGAGTGGACAGAACAGAAGAAAATGATAGTGAGCAATGGAACCCCAAGAGTGGACAGAACAGAAGAAAATAATAGTGGGCAATGGAACACCAAGAGTGGACAGAACAGAAGAAAATGATAGTGGGCAGTGGAACACCAAGAGTGGACAGAACAGAAGAAAATGATAGTGGGCAGTGGAACACCAAGAGTGGACAGAACAGAAGAAAATGATAGTGGGCAGTGGAACACCAAGAGTGGACAGAATGGAAGAAAGTGATAGTGGGCAGTGGAACACCAAGAGTGGGCAGTGGAACACCAAGAGTGGGCAGAATGGCAATTTCTTCATCCTAGAAATGTCGACAGTAAGAGAGTATTTGGAAGCGAACACCACGAGTGGACAGAACAATTGAGGATGATAGTGAGCAATGGAACACCACGAGTGGACAGAACAATTGAGGATGATAGTGAGCAATGGAACACCACGAGTGGACAGAACAATTGAGGATGATAGTGAGCAATGGAACACCACGAGTGGACAGAACAATTGAGGATGATAGTGAGCAATGGAACACCACGAGTGGACATCGACAGCACATGAGAATATGACAATTAAGAAAGAAAAACCAAGAATTGACAACAAATTTCTGCATCAATCATCATCATCCTGCAACTGCTGCTTCAACCAACAATATGACTTGCTGAAGATCATCCATAGAACTATCCCCTCCGTCTCACCAACATCCTGCTGCCGGGTTTAATCCGCAAGTCTTGTCACAATAATGTTCCAACTTTTGGATATATCAAACATTCTTTATTTGTTAACAACACATTTCAAATACTTCATTTCAGGAATTTATTCATTGACAAAATTTGTTCTGGTAAACTGTTCCTAAATTTTATCTATCAACAGTGTCAAAGGTCATGACTCGTACAACTGACCTTTCAAAACGGCAATTTTTAATTTTCAACTCCCAATGTTTGATTTTATATGAATGCAAATTGTGTACTAACGTGCAAAAATAAACCAATTGTTACATGGTGTGTTACATGGTGTGTTACTTGTGTGTTAGTCTTATTTGGTTGAATGTGTTCATTATGTGTGTAGTGTCAGATTTGGTAGGATATAAAATATAAATGTTACAGAAGACTCCTTCGTAGATCATGGACAGAGAAGAGAACAAATAGATCTATCCAGAAAGAACTGAAAATCATGGACAGAGAAGAGAACAAATAGATCTATCCAGAAAGAACTGAAAATCAAAGAAAACTGGCTGGTGCCAAAAATAAGAAAATTGAAGTATTTTGGACATATAAAGAGACATGAAGGGCTGGAGAAGAGCATCATGGAAGGAGGTATACCAGCAGAGAGAAGAAGATGAAGACCATGGAGAAGATGGATTCAGGATGTAACTGATGGTCTGAGAATGACTGCTGCAGTGGCGAAATATCTGGCATATGAGAGAGAGAAATTCAGAAGGATTGTTAAGGTACTGCTCAGGACAATCTATTTGATGATGATGAATGGGCACTGCAAACATAGAAATATGTCAAACAGCTCTTTGCCAGTGTCAGCAGGCGGAACAAACACTAGAGCATGTCATGCAAGACTGTCCTTTTCTGGGGGAGGGTGAGAAGCAGCTTGTGGTCACACCCAGTCTACATAAAAACTAAGCTTTGATGTACCTGAAGCTGACTGCCTAGTTTGTAGTCCATAGTGGATTAATCGCATTGAAAAAGATGGTTAGATGGCAGAGCAGAATCCTGTCAAAGAGCAAAAATAACAATCACCAGAACAGCACAAGACAAAAACAGAAAACCACAACACTGGGCAACAACCCGGTAGCAGTGTGACGACAAAAGAAGAAGTGGATTAATCGAATGACCAGCAGAGATGACTGAAGAAAAAAGGAAGAGAAAGATGTATAGACATTACATAAATCCTATAACAACACAGACTCACTACAACCAGTGTACCACACTTTGACCCTCACTCAATGTGTCATGGTAACAGTCAACAGTAAAATATAAATAAACTAAACATAGGAGAGAAAAAAAACAGACTAATTATTGAAAATTACATGGTATTTATGTGACAAATGAGTATCAATGTGCAAGCTCCAGCCGTGTACAAGATACAACCATGTACAAGCTCCCACCTTGTGCAAGAAACAGCCGTGTACATAATACAACCATGTACAAGCTCCCACCTTGTGCAAGAAACAACCGTGTACATAATACAACCATGTACAAGCTCCCACCTTGTGCAAGAAACAACCGTGTACATAATACAACCATGTACAAGCTCCCACCTTGTGCAAGAAACAACCGTGTACATAATACAACCGTGTACATAATACAACCGTGTACAAGAACAAATGACAATATAAACAAAATCAATACGTAGCATATCTAAAAATTTGATGTGAGATTTTATTTTCAAACTAGCCTCAAACTCGTTATCTAGTTTAATGAAATCTTTCAAACTAGCCTCAAACTCGTTATCTAGTTTAATGAAATCTTTCAAACTAGTCTCAAACTCATATCTTGTTTAATGAAATCTTTCAAACTAGCCTCAAACTCGTTATCTAGTTTAATGAAATCTTTCAAACTAGTCTCAAACTCGTTATCTAGTTTAATGAAATCTTTCAAACTAGTCTCAAACTCGTTATCTAGTTTAATGAAATCTTTCAAACTAGCCTCAAACTCGTTATCTAGTTTAATGAAATCTTTCAAACTAGTCTCAAACTCATATCTTGTTTAATGAAATCTTTCAAACTAGCCTCAAACTCGTATCTAGTTTAATGAAATCTTTCAAATTAGTCTCAAACTCGTTATCTAGTTTAATGAAATCTTTCAAACTAGTCTCAAACTCGTATCTAGTTTAATGAAATCTTTCAAACTAGTCTCAAACTCGTTATCTAGTTTAATGAAATCTTTCAAACTAGCCTCAAACTCGTATCTAGTTTAATGAAATCTTTCAAACTCGTATCTAGTTTAATGAAATCTTTCAAACTAGTCTCAAACTCATATCTTGTTTAATGAAATCTTTCAAACTAGCCTCAAACTCGTATCTAGTTTAATGAAATCTTTCAAACTAGTCTCAAACTCGTTATCTAGTTTAATGAAATCTTTCAAACTAGCCTCAAACTCGTATCTAGTTTAATGAAATCTTTCAAACTCATGATGATGATCAATCAGCAATCTTATTTACATTCTAAGTGTTGCATCAGTTATCATATCAAGGGAATAGAATCTACGTCAATACCTTTAGGTCACCCATCATCAGCTGATCTTTTGAGTTTCAACATTTATGACAGCCATGATTTTTTTTTCGGACTCTCCATCGATGTTTCGGAAGATCTAGAATGGCGGGTTGCGGTATGAGTGGATGTTGTATACAGAGGTTTCCAGCCCTCCAGAGACTCATGTGGATCTACTATCCTCGTCATGCGGGTGTTTGTGGCAACGAGAGAGCTGACAGGCTTGCGTCAAAAGCATCGACTGTTGGGGTGTTTAGAATGGATAAGGGGGATGTTCTTTGATCTCTTGGGGACCTAGTTCTGGATAAAAAGTGAATTGCGTATCCTTTACAGGACTTTGCGAATCAACCCCGGCTTTGTAACGCTGTTTATGATTTTTCAAGGCATTATTACGTTCAGTAGTTTGCCATTGCTTTCTGAACGGGTGGTGCCATCGTCCTTTTGGGTTTTTTCCGATCCAGAAGCACTTGAGCTGAAAGCTCTTCGGCTCGTGTCATGGACATCGTAACCCTTCGGCTCGGTGCCACGAACACCGTAAATCTGGGGAACCTGTAGCTTTTCTGCCAGTCCGCGGAGTTGAACCCGCACTTACAGAGGACTAGTCACCTGTAGTCCAATGCGCTACGAACACGCTGGGCGCCCAGGCTCGTCCTTTTGTTAAAATCCACGTGAAACAATTTGCAACCAAATTGTCCGCAGCGTGATTCGAACTCAGAACGTTGAGGTTAATAGACTGAGTCACGAACCCCTAGGCCACAGACGCCACCAATTCTGGAAAAGGACACTAAAATTGATGTTGAATCAATCCAGCGATTTAACGAGTTTGGAATTACACATTGTACAAGTAGAACTGGATGCTTGAGGGGCAGAGAGGAGTGTTTAATGACCATGACCATGAACTCCGTATGAGGGTGTTGCATACGGAGTTCATGCAACACCCGCGGCAGGTGGTTTGCCATTTCTACCAAGAGGAACAGAGCCATATAGGAAAACTCTGTGCAATGAAGTCAATCCTTCACATCTAGGCCCTTTTAGAAAGTGGGAACCCCCTCTCATAAGTTTCTTCCCAGTAGTTCAGCCAATCAGTGAAAACTGTTGCCACAGAAGAGGAACACAAACAGACTATAGAAACCATGCGCAAGCTGGGCAAGAGCAAGAGCATGAGGGACCAAATAGGCTACAGGTTACCTCAAAAAGATGAGGCTGCTTCTCACTGTGAGGTACTAACCATGCAGACATTCCTGGCCCACCCCTTCCAGGACATACTTGCCGTTACAGAAGATCGAGATATTCACTGCTGTATAATAAAACACCCAGGAGAATAGAAATGATGACATTAAATTATTAATTACCACTCCGTGGATTACAGCATCTCATTAATGACCTTCTTAAAATGGATGACCAAAAAAATACAGTTAAAGCTTGTCTCAAGAAAATAGTCAAGTAGAGAAATGAAATTCAATCAAACACAAGTCAGTCAACAAGGAGATGATGGTCATCGGTACTGTCAGCAGGCATTAAATATGCATGCAGAATATGAGATGAGGTCAGCATTCATATTTAGCATACTTTTTCCATATTGACCACTTGTTAAACCACTCTTTGTGATCTGTATGTTATCTGAGCCTAAGTGTGATTGTACGTTGTACCAGTTATGCGCCTACAAGTAGGCCAGCACGTTCGATTTCTGCTACGCTTTTTATTTACTAGGGTAGCTTCCCTAGGATATTTATCAGACGATATACATGAAGTGTCAACAAGAGAATATGAAACCATCATCATACAAACAAGAAGCTGGAGATGGATCGGACATGTGATACGCATGGAGACTAACTCTGTCACTAAAACTGCACTGAGATGGACACCAGAGGGTCAACAAAAACATGTAAGACTCAAAACAACCTGAAGGAGAACAGTAGAACAAGAACTGAAAAAACGAATCATAGTTGAAACACAAAACAGAGGAATGGCCAAGAATTGCAAGTTAAAATAATACAACATTTATTATTACTCCATGGAAGAAACTACATGGTAAAAAAAACATCAAATATTTCATCAGATCACAGTTTGATATTACGTGTTATACATTATTTTTCTAATCAAAAACAAAATCAAATCTTCGACACATAAACATCATTAACTCTTAGTGGACCAGGGCAAAGGCCATGTTTTTACAAACCATTAGTTTCTAGAATAAAAAAGTGCCCTTTAGTATGGCTCCTGCTAAAAAGGTGTCCAACCCAAAGCCACAGAGTGTGACGTTTGGTCCACCAGGAGTTAATTATTGACTAATACAAAAATATGATGAGAAATTAACAGTGTTTGAAAAGTATATACAATGCTGACCTAGTTTGTAGATCAACTAACCAGTGTGTAGAGGATGATATAGGTCACTAGAACACATTGGTGAACACACAACATGAGAGTGTGTTGAAACTGTGCTCCCTTCCAGTTACGATACCTCACATGGTTTTTCTTATGTTTTGGAATCTGTGCACCTTAGCAATGAGATTTCAACCACAAACTGTAGTCTTGTCAGTTATATCAAGCTGCTTTAACCACTTATAGAAGCTACATCTTGTCCAGTTGCTAGTATGTCATGGTGAACTCTTGACTTAGAACCATCCATTTCTCTTGGATCTTCCTCCTGTGTCTGAGATTGCTGGATCTTCCTCCTGCATCTGAGATGGCTAGATCTTCCTCCTGCATCTGAGATAGCTGGATCTTCCTCCTGCATCTGAGATTTCTGGATCTTCCTCCTGCATCTGAGATTGCTAGATCTTCCTCCTGCATCTGAAATTGCTGGATCTTCCTCCAGCATCTGAGATTCTTGATATCCCTTCAGTACAACCAAGCTCAACTTATTTGCTAATATGCTCACATCGCAACAACTTAAAACGTTGACATTAGATGAACACAGATAGCCATTCCTACGATGTGCCTGACACCATGTCTATCACAATTCCATTCTGTTGAAGGTGACATCTCAAGAGAGCATTTTCTTGTTTATATTCTTCACATTGTTGTCGCAATAAATCATTATCTATATGTAGTCTCTCAGCTTCTTTAATACTTTCTGCCAGACGAATATTTGTAGTTCTCAACTCTTGTATATATTCACAAGCTTTCGACAAAATACCTCCTTTGCTCTGAAATTCATCAAAAAAATTGTGTATTAATAAAATTGAAAAATATGACTATTAATAATAATAATTTGTCTATTGTCTATTCCCAGGTAGATGATGGAATTGTCTATTCCCAGGTAGATGATGGAATTGTCTATTCCCAGGTAGATGATGGAATTGTCTATCCCCAGGTAGATAATGGAATTGTCTATTCCCAGGTGGATGATAGAATTGTCTATCCCCAGGTAGATGATGGAATTGTCTATCCCCAGGTGGATGATAGAATTGTCTATTCCCAGGTAGATGATGGAATTGTCTATCCCCAGGTAGATGATGGAATTGTCTATTCCCAGGTAGATGATGGAATTGTCTATCCCCAGATAGATGATGGAATTGTCTATCCACAGGTGGATGATGGAATTGTCTATCCCCAGGTAGATGATGGAATTGTCTATCCCCAGGTGGATGATGGAATTGTCTATCCCCAGATAGATGATGGAATTGTCTATTCCCAGATAGATGATGGAATTGTCTATCCCCAGGTGGATGATGGAATTGTCTATCCCCAGATAGATGATGGAATTGTCTATTCCCAGATAGATGATGGAATTGTCTATCCCCAGATAGATGATGGAATTGTCTATCCCCAGGTAGATGATGGAATTGTCTATCCCCAGGTAGATGATGGAATTGTCTATTCCCAGGTGGATGATGGAATTGTCTATCCCCAGGTGGATGATGGAATTGTCTATTCCCAGGTAGATGATGGAATTGTCTATTCCCAGGTAGATGATGGAATTGTCTATTCCCAGATAGATGATGGAATTGTCTATTCCCAGATAGATGATGGAATTGTCTATTCCCAGGTAGATGATGGAATTGTCTATCCCCAGGTAGATGATGGAATTGTCTATTCCCAGGTAGATGATGGAATTGTCTATTCCCAGATAGATGATGGAATTGTCTATTCCCAGGTAGATGATGGAATTGTCTATTCCCAGGTAGATGATGGAATTGTCTATTCCCAGGTAGATGATGGAATTGTCTATCCCCAGATAGATGATGGAATTGTCTATTCCCAGATAGATGATGGAATTGTCTATTCCCAGATAGATGATGGAATTGTCTATTCCCAGGTAGATGATGGAATTGTCTATTCCCAGGTAGATGATGGAATTGTCTATTCCCAGGTAGATGATGGAATTGTCTATCCCCAGGTAGATGATGGAATTGTCTATCCCCAGGTAGATGATGGAATTGTCTATTCCCAGGTAGATGATGGAATTGTCTATCCCCAGGTAGATGATGGAATTGGTTGTCCACTCTTGCTGTTAAGGGGGGATTCTGGTGTTGAAACTTTTTTCGTTGCTTTGGTATTAACTCTTTCCATGCTTTAAGCCGCACACTGCGCCATAGAGTTGCTTCCCTTATTAGAAGTCTTTCTAGTTTTACTTCTACTATTTTACTTATACAACTTTTTAACCTTGTTATTCTATTGTTTTCCAGTTTTCTTCAATTTAGTATATAATAATATATATATGTTTATTTATTGACGAGTAGTTGGGATCGTAATAACATTTTTTTTTTTACCTACCTTGAATTAACTGCTTAAAAATTGAGGAAATAAATGGGCGTGGAAAGAGTTAATGTAGAATTTGTATAACAATTTTGAAAGATTATGACTTAGAATAGTAGAAAAAATTAGTAAAAAAAAAAATGTCAATGCGTTGCCATGGAAACAAAAAAGATGGCCGCCAAACACAAAATTTCAAATCCCTAAGGCTCTGAAGGTAATGAATATAAATGAATTCTGTTTCCACTCTAAGGTTAGCAATTGTAATATCTAAATAATTACACATGATTTTTAGGATATATTAAATATTACATTTTTATGAATTTTGGGTAAACACACCCCCCAAAAACAGCTATTTTTGACCGAATTTTGAGGAATTTTTACCAAAACTTTATTTAAAAAGTTAAGTATTTAATATATCCTTAAAATCATGTGTAATATTTTAGATATTACAATTGCTCACCTTAGAGTGAAAACAGAATTCATTTATATTCATTACATTCAGAGCCTTAGGATTTGAAATTTTGTTTTTGGTGGCCATTTTGTATTGTTTCCATGGCAATGCTTTGACATTTTTTCTACTAATTTTTTCTACTATTCTAAGTCATAATCTTTCAAAATGGTTATACAAATTTTACATTAATGTGAAAACAACGAAAATAAGCTTCATGATCCCCATACCCCGAATCCCCCTTAAGTGTAGGGGTGTGAACTTTAATTTGTGTTTCAGGACCAGTCACCCTTGTTGTGTTATATTCATGTTTATTTAGTGTAGTCTTGAAATTGTCTATCCATATTTTTCTTGGTATTCCCTTGTCTCTAGTACCGATCCCTTCCCATTTCTAGCCCCCAAGTATGCAGGAGTATTAATTCATTTCCTCACTTCTTGGATATTAAGTGTGGGAATGAACCTCTCCCAACCTTGTTGTGTCTGAATCGGCAACCAAATGCTCCCTGAATTGTGCTAATCTGTCCCAACAACCAATGTTACCAGGCAGTCAAACACACTAAGTAAACAATACTGTGTACGATGACTTATTCCTCTCTGCGTAGAGTGTACAGTCTCAACAGTTGTATGCCACTTTTCCCAGTCTCTGGCAGTTTTCTTGAAGGTTTCCCAGGATAGTCCAGCATTCTTCAGTTCCCCAAGAAGATTTTTGTCTCCAGCTCTGTTTAGGACATCCACTTTCTGCTCCCCTTGCAGAAACAACTGCTTGTCTAGTAACACTTGACTGTATCTTTCTCAGGGTATGCCTGACTCATCTCTAGTTTATTCTCGTGACCTTCCTCATCATGGGTTCCTGCCCTGTTCTATTCCACAGTTTGTCATATCACCTCAGTCTGAGAATACGTCAAAGACATCTGTTGACAAATGTCTCAATCTTATTTGCATTGGTAGAACATTGTAAGCTTGATTAAAATTGTACATCATTCTAGGAGCCCACGATGTGTTATTGATGAAAGTTTTAATGATACTGATATTTCTTAGTATTAAATTAAATTTATAAAATAATATAGCAATGCTTTTGTATGTTGTGTTGCTTCTAAAAATGTATTCGTCTTAATATTCTTCTTCGAACGCTCCAAATCGACCACTTGTTAACAACTCTGTGCGATTTGTATGTGGTCTGAGCCTAAGAGTGATTGAAGCGTTATGTGCCTACAAGTAGGCCAGCACATCCGATTTCTGCAACGCTTTTTATTACTAGGGTAGCTTCCCCAATCCCCTACCTCAGCCGCCTGTTACAACATGCCTTGTAGGGTGCAGTGGTACTATTCTTTGCTTTCCTTGCTGGTCCCGGAACTAGACGGTAGAGCCTGTTCTATAAGTCTCTTCTTCCCCTGACGCTGTACGGCAAAACATGATTAGAGAAAACATAATGTACTCACAGCTTGTGTTTGTTTGATAGGTTCTTGAGCACAGTCCGGTACCAGCTTGGACAGTTGGACTATCCAATTGTTGATTTTATCTCGTCTACGTCTTTCAACTATTGACAAACAAATTGGCTCATGTTAGATTCTTAACTATTATTAGTACCTACAATAAAATGCTATTGACACTAACAAATTATATTCATAATATGAATGCACAAGCAGTGGCAGACTGGCCAGGGTAACAGCTTGCCTGATGGTAAGTGGGATCTTCAGTTCCTGGCCCGATGGTAAGTGGGATCTTCAGTTCCTGGCCCGATGGTAAGTGGGATCTTCAGTCCCTGGCCTGATGGTAAGTGGGATCTTCAGTCCCTGGCTCGATGGTAAGTGGGATCTTCAGTCCCTGGCCTGATGGTAAGTGGGATCTTCAGTCCCTGGCCCGATGGTAAGTGGGATCTTCAGTCCCTGGCTCGATGGTAAGTGGGATCTTCAGTCCCTGGCTCGATGGTAAGTCGGATCTTCAGTCCCTGACCTGATGGTAAGTGGGATCTTCAGTCCCTGGCCTGATGGTAAGTGGGATCTTCAGTCCCTGGTGAAGTGGTGCTTCCCTTAAGACAATATGTTAATGACCTTTGAGTAGCTTGAACGCCTGTGTGCTGCCATGACTTGCAAGGAGAGCAAAGAATAGTAACACTGTGACCTACAAGACATGTCATAAGAGACAACTAAAGGAGGGGGCCTAGAGAAGCTACTCTAGTAAATAATAAGCATTGCAGAAATTGGATGCGCTGACCTACCTACTTGTAGGGGCATAACTGGCACAACGTACAATCACTCTTAGGCCCAGATCACATACAAATCACAAAGAGTGATTTAACAAGTGGCCGACGTGGAGCGTTCGAAGAAGTAGTAGCTTGAAAATATCATCTCATCTTGTTCCTCTTGTATCCTAGCGGCGCCAAGTTCAAGTCTAGAGTACCAGAGACAGTCTTCTTATGCGCTTCGTGTGTAGGTGCTCAGAGACTCTGCAATTCCATCAGTCCTTGCATGTCCATCCTTTACCCCTGCTTCAATGAAGTCAATATTTTGGCTTCAGACCTTTAGTTAACCCCAACTCTGTTGGATACAGAGCTTGGCACCGAACACACCTTGCAGACTGAATATATTTCTTACATTGTTACACTTGGTATCAGAATACAACATTATAATTATCATTGAGTTTGGTTAGTAAAAATGTTCAACTATTGAAGAGTTGACCTTCATTATGTGTTGCTCTTCTTCGGTCATCCCTGGCAGATCTTGCTCCTTCCAGTTTTGGTGAGAATGAAGTTCTGGGTGCAATCTGTCGTTGACCTTGTAATACATCTTGTGGTGACATCATGACGTAAAACTGCCCTGTTTTGTGTGATAAAACAAAGATGTGAAAACAACAAGCCAATCTGGAGTGCAACAGTATAGTTAACTCTTAGAGTACCAAACGACACACTACATGGTGATAGTGTAAGATGCCTTTTTACAGGTGTCACACTAGTCTTCATCCAACGCTCCATATCAACCACTTGTTAATCACTCTTTGTGATTTGTATGTGATCCTAGCCTAAGAACGACTGTACGTTGTGCTAGTTATGCATCTACAAGTAGGCCAGCACATCCGATTTCTGTGACACTTTTTTTACTAGATTAACTTCCTAGGCCCCTACCTCAGTTGCCTCTTACGACATGCCTTGTAGGCTGCAGTGTTACTATTCTTTGCTCCCCTAGCGAGCCCCGAAGGCCACACTAGTGACTTTTGGTACTCTAAGAGTTCAACAGTTGTAGTAAATTTATATTTCAGTCCACCTTAATTAATTTAACCAAGGTTCTCCATCATATCTGGCTTCCTATGTGGACATAACTGTTTTCGATTTTAGTTTAGTAAACTGAAACTACACAAAATTTAACATCTGATTTTTTTAACGCACAATTTTGACTTGACAGAAAGGCTTCACCTTTTGATATAAAAGTTATTGTTAAAATGTTATTTATTTATTTAAGAAAATAATGAAACTTTCCTGGATTGTGTAAATATGGATGTTGTATGAACAGAAACATGTTTTATGACTTGTAAATATGTATAGAATATATTTAAATTGAGTGGTGACAAGTTTGTTCTCATTTTTACATTTTTTCTTTTTTTTCCCTCCTACTAAAAATCATTTTGCATTTGCATTTTCTTATAGAGAAATATTTGACTAATGTAAATAAACGGAGCATTGAATTCTAAACATTTTGAGATATAGTACATGCTCCATCAATCATTTATAACAGTTTGGTTGAAATCGGATGCTTCTTCTTATCGTAACCACATTTGCCGTGAAGCGACGTGGGGAGAGTTAGTTTGGCTGAAACCGGATGCATGTGTCCTAAATGTGTAGAAGTCTATGAAACATATCACAAAGAGTGATTAAAATTGGTCGTAAAGAACGAATGCAAAGAAGAAGAAGATATATAACAGTTTTACGACAAAACTAATAACAGCTGTCTGTTTAAAAATGTCTTCTGTATAGAAATGTCTGATTAAAGAAATGGTGTGTAAAAACGTGATGTTTACCATGGTCCACTAACAGTTAAGGGTTTGGTCAGACAATATCAATTAAACAAATGTGGTTTGTACAAACGTGATGTTGACCATGGTCCACTAACAGTTAAGGGTTTGGTCAGACAATATCAATTAAACAAATGTGGCTTGTACAAACGTGATGTTTACCGTGGTCCACTAACAGTTAAGGGTTTGGTCAGACAATATCAATTAAACAAATGTGGCTTGTACAAACGTGATGTTGACCATGCTCCACTAACAGTTAAGGGTTTGGTCAGACAATATCAATTAAACATTATGAACACTAAGTACCTGTTGGACTGCCGCCGTTGCTAAAAGGGTTCTGAATAACTGCCTGAAACAAACAGGTGAAATATTTATTAGAATTACACATTTATTTTCATGATTATTGGTCATTTTATATAACCTAAAGATGAAGGATTGGCTTTATTGCACCAGGTTTTACTCCATATGGCACAGTCTCCTCCACAGAGATGGCACAGTCTCCTCCACAGAGATGGCACAGTCTCCTCCACAGAGATGGCACAGTCTCCTCCACAGAGATGGCACAGTCTCCTCCACAGAGATGGCACAGTCTCCTCCACAGAGATGGCACAGCCTCCTCCACAGAGATGGCACAGCCTCCTCCACAGAGATGGCACGCCACCCTGCCATGAGTATTCCACAAAGCATGAACTCCGTAGTTCTAGCACCAATTCTAGAGGTCGTTCACAAAGCATGAACTCCATAGTTCTAGCACCAATTCTAGAGGTCGTTCACAAAGCATGAACTCCATAGTTCTAGCACCAATTCTAGAGGTCGTTCACAAAGCATGAACTCCATAGTTCTAGCAGCAATTCTAGAGGTCGTTCACAAAGCATGAACTCCATAGTTCTAGCAGCAATTCTAGAGGTCTCTGAAGAGATAAATCTACTTGTGAACACAACTGTACTGTCCGAATTCGAACCAATGACCTTCGGAACACATGGCAAGAGCTTAACCCGTTAATGCAGAATTTATTATTGTTGAAAAGTTTGATGAATATTGAGACTCTGTTGACAATGTTATTACTTCCTATATTTAGTTCTGGATACAAATCCATGGATGTAAACTGTATCATTTATAGACAAGATTACCTCCGTGAGAAATGGTTATTTGTTGATGTAACAGACTTCACAACAACTTTCCTTGTAGATATAGAGATGCTGAGTCAGTCAGCTGTATGCAGTCTGCTGATTCATGCAGATTAGAATAATCTATCTATGGATCCTTGCATACTGATGTCTTAGTGGTTTGCAAATTTCTCGTTCGGAAATAAGTCAACATAAAACCACTGACTGTGTAGGTAAAAGAACTGAGGATTGTACGGCAACAATATCAGAGGGAACTGCAATGGACCGAAATGACATTTTTAATGCATTGCAGAGAGTCTTTCCGAACAGAGGAGTTTCAGTATAGACTTTGACAGAAATATTCCAATGGGCATAAAAAGAATATTTCTGTCGTAGTCTATATGTAGTTTGCTGTGAAATTTGTCACTCCTGTTGTATGGTTTGCTTGATAAAGGCCTTTTGGCCGAAACGTTGCTGTGTATTGTCATTATTTTTTATAAAACTAGAGTACTTTGTTATTATGTTTCACCATTTTTCATAGTTTGACTGTTATAGTCTCCCCCTATATCAACATGAAACTGTTGGGTCTCTGAACGCTGCTGGATTTGTTGGGTCTCTGAACGCTGCTGGATTTGTTGAGATGGGAACGAAGCACTTATGAAGATGTCTGAAGTGCTACGATGATAGTCTTCGTATAATTGATAAAAGCACCAAATGTGTACATTAAAAAAAAGCGTTGACTGTGCAGTATGTCATGTGCAATATCAATTGTACTCCGAGTATGAAATTCTTTTTGTGTCTTTATTGTTCAGCTTTGCATGCTCTCAAGTTCAGTTTTGCATGCTCTCAAGTTCAGCTGCATGCTCTCAAGTTCAGCTTTGCATGCTCTCAAATTGAATCTGAGGTAGGTTGTGCTCAGCAAATCTTAGTTTTGTCTTCCTCCAACATTGAAAAGCCAAGCAGGCAACATATCACTCTGCAGCTTGTTTCTTTTGTCAACATAAGCATAATGTGTCTTGATCTGAATTCTTGGTATTCTTTCCATCTACATCGGCTCAGATTATTTCACCAGGGTGGTTATTTCACCAGGGTGGTTATTTCACCAGGGTGGTTATTTCACCAGGGTGGTTATTTCACCAGGGTGGTTGTTTCACCAGGGTGGTTATTTCACCAGGGTGGTTGTTTCACCAGGGTGGTTATTTCACCAGGGTGGTTGTTTCACCAGGGTGGTTATTTCACCAGGGTGGTTATTTCACCAGGGTGGTTATTTCACCAGGGTGGTTATTTCACCAGGGTGGTTATTTATTGCATTTTCTCCTGAATTATGTTGAACGATCCATATCGACCATTTGTTAACTCATCTTTGTGATTTATATGTGATCTGAGTCTAATAGCAAGTGTACACTGTGTCATTTATGTCCCTACAGGTAGTCCAGCACATCCGATTTCTGTGACGCTTTTTATTTACTAGGGTAGTTTCCTTAGGCTCCTATCTCAGCCTTGTAGTTGGCAGTTACTATTCTTTGGTCCCCATGTGAGCTCTAGCAACACAAGAGCAGTTTGGTGTGCATGAAACGTGTAATAGAACTATGCCGACACATACACCTGTTGAAATGACTGTGCTATGACACGAGAGTTCAGCTTGATTTCAATAACAATTGAACACACACACAACATACAGTCTACCTGCTGACCAGCAAATGTTGTTGTACCTTCAACCACCTGTGAACCTGCTTCAGTACCATCATGAGCTACCTGCACGACCCGATAGGTAACCTGACCTGTCAATCAATATGAAGAGTCATCTGCTGTGTGACTTTTTTCTTCAAGCGCACAGATAATGCAACTAACTAACATAAGTTTTTTTTAAATGTTAATTATTGTAGCCTTTACAGAGCTTAGGGTACGAAGTGCCTGTCACTTCACATTTCTAGGTCCTGGTGTGCAGGGGGTAGGAGGACCAATTCTTTACCTCACATGTGAAATGTCGAGTGTAGGATTGAACCCTAACCCTATAGAGTCCAAATAAATAGGCAAATGCTCTATGCATTATGTTAATCTGTCCCACGCGTACAACATATTTAAATTTACTGACAAACAAATAAAAAAAAACAATCTTCATCACCATCAGGTGCCATGTCTGCTGGGGTTGGCAATCATGGTTCTTCACAACTCTCTGCCCCCAGCATTAGAAATAAACTTAGCTGTTGATGCTCTTCCATGCCATGCAGTCAGATGATTCTTCTTCTTCACCTTTCAACTCCCAGTGAAGTACAGATCTAAAACAAACTTCTTGTCATGTGTACAAGCACATCAGAATGTAGAGCTTTCAACTCTCAGTGAAGTACAGATCTCAAACAAACTTCTTGCCATGTGTACAAGCACATCAGAATGCAGAGCACATACTTCAATGCTGCCCCAAATACAGGGTGTTCAACTTAAAAGCAGCCCCAGTGATAAATATAAATTTGCCAGGTACGCATTGCATCTCGTCTATTTACTATTTAAACCGGTTCTGACTAGCTTGTCCTACGTCACATTTGTTCATCGCCCATTCCCGCACTACAATTACACACCATTACACAACCTTGACCTATACTACGTCATAACTGAACCTTCTCATTTCCATACATATATGCCAGATTAGCTCCATTCACAGGCTATTTTAAGTTGAACACCCTGTATAATATACTGAGGCAAACTCACTGGCCTAACGAAACAACACTCGACAGAAAACTACACAAAACTCTGTGTGAGCATGAATATATAGACAATATTTCAAGCGAATGAAAGAAAGGAACAAACTTCTTCCAGCTCTTCCTCTCTCTTGCCATCCCTTCCAATTCTTTCCATGTTTTACCTATCCTTTTCATATCAGTCTCCAGCTCTCTTCTCCAGGTATGTCTAAGTCTTCCCCTAGTCAGATTAGTCGCTGTCTATTAGTCTATAAAAATAAATTCTAGAACTAAACAAAATTAGTATCACATAAAAAGATATTATCACAGATATACTGCGACATCAAAGGCTAACAACTACAGCTGCAACACACCCAGCACAGGAATGAAAACTGAAACTCCCCACAACACTTCATGACACATGTGAATAAGACAAGATAATAAAATGTAATTATTTCAAAGTGAAAATGAAGTACCAGAACTGTTGTCTGCCCTTATCTGATACTGTAGAGTTTGATCAAGAGTTATTGTTCCTTGATGATCCTGAACATTAGCAATGGCTGCTCCTTGTTCATCAGTATGATCTGAGGAACAGACACACAAAGATTAATATATGTCTGTAGTATGTCTCTGAGAGGACCAGACATGCATGCAAAGATTAATATATGTCTGTAGTATGTCTCTGAGGGGAACAGACACACATACAAAGATTAATACATGTCTGTAGTATGTCTCTGAGAGGACCAGACATGCATGCAAAGATTAATATATGTCTGTAGTATGTCTCTGAGGGGAACAGACACACATACAAAGATTAATACATGTCTGTAGTATGTCTCTGAGGGGAACAGACACGCATACAAAGATTAATATATGTCTGTAGTATGTCTCTGAGAGGAACAGACACACAAAGATTAATATATGTCTGTAGTATGTCTCTGAGGGGAACAGACATGCATACACAGATTAATACATATCTCCAGTATGTCTCTGAGAGGACCAGACATGCATGCAAAGATTAATACATGTTTGTAGTATGTCTCTGAGAGGACCAGACATGCATGCAAAGATTAATACATGTTTGTAGTATGTCTCTGAGGGGAACAGACACACATACACAGATTAATACATGTCTGTAGTATGTCTCTGAGAGGACCAGACATTCATACAAAGATTAATACATGTATGTAGTATGTCTCTGAGGGGAACAGACATGTATACAAAGATTAATACATGTCTGTAGTATGTCTCTGAGGGGAACAGACATGTTTACAATGATTAATACATGTCTCCAGTATGTCTCTGAGAGGACCAGACATGCATGCAAAGATTAATACATGTCTGTAGTATGTCTTATATTGTATATTTTACTTCACTAGAATGTATACATGTCTGTAGTATGTCTTATATTGTTTATTTTACTTCACTAGAATGTATACATGTCTGTAGTATGTCTTATATTGTTTATTTTACTTCACTAGAATGTATACATTATCCAATTTTACAATATTAAACAACAAAAGGATTTGAAAGTCAAAAAAATGCAACAACAAAAAGACACCAAAAATTACAGGAGCAACAAATTCATGAAATGCAAAAAAAGAAGAAAAAAAACACAACAAACTACAGGAGCAACAAATTCATGAAATGTATCCATTGACTAAACATGAAAATAAAAGAGATTGATAAAATAAAGAAATATACAAAGAACAAAAGAGTATACCTAAATCTGCTTCAACTGTTCCAGACAATTCCATACTAGAGTTTTCCAGTTGGTTCAACTCTTCTTTAACCTTGCAAACTGTAACAAATGATATTGATATTTCTTAGTAGAAGTTCATTCAGTCTGTTGTATAACAGTAAAGTAAAGGAACCACTTTTCATACCTTGATATATATTGGGTAATACAGTATTAGGCCTGTCCCAGATACAGAGGTCTTAAAAGAGCTGCTCTCCCCAGCATCTACACAATCTTGATGCAGTACCAGACAAGATGGGCAGGACATGTGGCTCGAATGCCAGATTGCAGAATACCCAAACGACTCTTTCATGGTGAGCTACAAAGTGGTAAACGCTCACAGGGGGGCCAGAAAAGCGATTCAAAGATACACTCAAGAACTCGATGAAATTTTTTGGCATAGATGTCAATAACTGGGAGAATGCCGCTCAAGACAGATAAGCCTGGCGCACACTTCTTCGATACGGTTCCTCGGCCTGCGAGGCAGATAGAACAGCACGGATGGAGCAAAGACGTCAAAACAAAAAGGCAGTAAAACTTCCCACAAGTGCAAGTATACCTTGCCCACACTGTACACGAACATTTCAAGCCTGTATCGGGCTCACTAGTCATCTACGCACACACAGACAAACATAGCGCAACTACATTCCCTTGGATGACAATTTGTGTGGTCATCATCACCCATGATGGATGAGCATCATTAGGTCTGTATTGTTCATTGACCGTCGGCACATGATGGATGATGTGGTCAACACCGGTCACCTTTACTTCACGGTGCTTTTCCTGGTACTAAATTGAGGCTAGGTCGACCTGAGACCAGTTACGGTCTGAAAAATATTCCACACCCACTATGTAATTCTTCTTCTTCGAACACTCCATATCGACCGCTTGTTAATCACTGTGTGATTTGTATGTGATCTGAGCCTAAGAGCGATGAATGTTGTGCTAGTTATGCGCCTACAAGTAGGCCAGCACATCCGATTTCTGTGATACTTTTTATTTATTAGGTTGCTTCCTAGTTCCTACATCAGTCACCTCTGACATGCCTTGCAGGTCGCAGTGGTCACAGTCTTTGCTTCCTTGCGGCCTCGGCTTCACACACTGTGGAATTGAACCGGACTACTAGAATTAGAAGAGAGTTCATTAATAGCTACAATACTGAGACTCTCCTGTTGTATAATAGTCACACAGAATCATTGCCAGCTCTGCCCAGAAGTGAAATATTGCACAGTATTACAAAGTGAAATATTATGTTATGCAAATATTCAATATATTCACACAGAATCATTCCCAGCTCTGCCCAGAAGTGAAATATTGCACAGTATTACAAAGTGAAATATTATATTATGCAAATATTAAATATATTCACACAGAATCATTCCCAGCTCTGCCCAGAAGTGAAATATTGCACAGTATTACAAAGTGAAATATTATGTTATGCAAATATTCAATATATTCACACAGAATCATTGCCAGCTCTGCCCAGAAGTGAAATATTGCACAGTATTACAAAGTGAAATATTATATTATGCAAATATTAAATATATTCACACAGAATCATTCCCAGCTCTGCCCAGAAGTGAAATATTGCACAGTATTACAAAGTGAAATATTATGTTATGCAAATATTAAGTATATTCACTTTCGAAAGTGTGAGAGCTAGAAGAAGTGTTCGTTTAATGATCATCTTCAATGCGTGTCAGACAAGACCATAAGTGCTTTGATCTCCTCCTGCTTATGTCTGTTAGCGTATTCTTCTTCTTCTTCTGCATTCTCACTAGACTGGGATTTCGGATACTCTAATAAAGGTAGCTGTCTGTCTCAGATTATCAGCCACGTCCTACAGTTTGTCTTGGACGCTGGTGTAAGTGGGCCAATTCTTTCTTCTCAGGTCTGCATACTGGGGGCAGTTCCACAGGATATGCTCCGTTTTCATACTCGCCAAGTCACAGGTCATTGGTGCCTATCTTGAATTTAGTGTACAGGCGGTGCTCCATTCTGTTGTGACCCGTCCGGAGGCGAAGTACGACTGTTAGCATATTCAGATTGACAACTACGATTATGTCTTGGTTAACACTATGCACATGTGTTGCCGGAGCCCTCAAGGGGAGCAAAGAATAGTAACACTGTGACCTACAAGGTATGTCGTAAAAGGTGACTGAGGTAGGGGCCTAGGGAAGCTACCCTAGTAAATAAAAACAGTCCCAGAAATCGGATGTGCTAGCCTACTTGTAGGCGCATAACTGGCACAACGTATAATCACTCTAAGGCTCAGATCACATACAAATCACAAAGAGTGGTCGATATGGAGCGTTCAATGAAAAAATTAACATAAGTGTTGGCGTTCTTATTGTTTCAATCCTGAGAAATACTTTGTTACAAAGAAATACTTTGTTACAAAGAAATACTTTGTTACAAAGAAATACTTTGTTACAAAGAAATACTTTGTTACAAAGAAATACTTTGTTACAAAGAAATACTTTGTTACAAAGAAATACTTTGTTACAAAGAAATACTTTGTTACAAAGAAATACTTTGTTACAAAGAAATACTTTGTTACAAAGAAATACTTTGTTACAAAGAAATACTTTGTTACAAAGAAATACTTTGTTACAAAGAAATACTTTGTTACAAAGACGAACAGGAATATAATCAAAGTTGGGATTTGCAAGAAAGAAAATGATCAAAAAGTCAAAACTGACCTAAATCTGTGTCCACTGTGGCAGATAGATGCATGTCACCAGTATCCACTGAATCATCACTTTTATCTTGGCTGGAAATAAGAAACAAAACTATATGATATCAGCATAAGAATCAAACATATAAATAAGTTGCATACATGCCATATTGACCGCAAACTTTTGTCTCATCATTGTTGAGTATGTTGCAACAAGATAGGACTCAGTTTCAGTTTGGAATATCTTCATTTCACTCTGGATATGTCCATAAGGACTCCGATCTCCTTCGCAATATCTCCAACAGCGTCCAGCCCCTGAGCGTACAATTTTGATTGATGAGCCTACCCATATACCTGTTGTTCTTTTCTGGCTACTCCAATCATCAATCCATGCTCTTGCAATCTAGTAATTGATGTGGATTAGTTTAAATGAAAATCTTCTTTGCGGCCGCACTCTATGAGCGCTTTCAAAATGTAAAGATTCACTGTATCACACCTTCTTTCAAAGTGTTGGCATAAATTGTACGTGTAACAGTTCTATTGTTACCAGGAGAGGGGTTGTCAGGGAGACAACTCTTTACTTATGTATCTGGAGACCTTGACTTAATTAGAATTTCCTGTTTACCAGTCCAGTTACTGACCAGTTGAGTACTCCACCTTGAGAAAGTGATTAAATGCGGGGAATGCGGGAATTTATGAGTAGGCGAGAATCTCGAGACCAGGGCAGGGGCCAGCTGGGTCTGAGAGTTGAACATAAGAAAGATAGATCAACAGGAGGGACTGACTGGAGAAGTTGAGTAGAACGGATCGTAATAATGTTTTAGTATCAGATTGACACTACTGTTAAGAGAGACTGACTGGAGAAGTTGAGTAGAACGGATCGTAATAATGTTTTAGCAGCAGATTGATACTACTGTTAAGAGAGATGACCAGAATGCCTTTAACAGTGATTTAAATTGATCGGATCTGCTAAGAGCAACACTTGGAGTCAAAGAGAGAGAGAGAGCTGTGAACTAACTTGAAGATGTTAACTAGTTCACATCCATAAACAGCCATTTACCAGAGAAGAACAGCGAGTTTTTTTTATATGTACTGTGAACCAAGACGACGAGATGACGACCAGAGAACTGACGCCTAGATGAACCGCTGCCAGACTAACCGATGACCAGTGCCTGACGACCAGAGGACTGATGCCTGAAGACTATAGAAGCAGATGAGCAAGCGACCCGCTGACTGTGAAGACTAGTTTTCGCGCCAAAGACGAGACCAGTAAGGTGCCAGAAGCATCCTATTTTCCCTGAGGTTGAAGGGAATTGTGAATGACCATAGTATTTCGAAACATCAACTCCAGGTAATGAACTGTTATGAGTTAATGAACTATTTTACAGTGTGGACTGAATTCCTTATAGGGACATCAGCGTAAAACTAACTTTATTGATATAGACCAGTGAGCACAGAAGACAGTATTTCGGAAGGATTCATGGAATTATATAGTGAAATTGTTGTTATTCTATTCGGGTAGACGCTAGTGAGAGTGAGACAGATTTGTACACTGAATTATATGAATTGTTGTGAATTGAGTGTTGCCGGATCTGTTGCTATTCACTCTCCAAGACAGAAAGAGATTGATATTACAAATGATTAAATATATTTATGACTTTCTAATCAGTTACCTGTTGTATTTCCTTATATTTGTGATCATTGGTATCGTGACGTATAACTTGCAGATGTTGAGAAGAGGAGTAGTTAGAGAGCCCAGTTGATGTAGATATCGATTCTATAGTCAATCTCAGACTTATTAATTTACCTGGGACCTTGTACCAGGGAACTGCTACATATGGTGCTTGTCTTATGTCGCTTAGTTCTGAATTTATATGGCTCCTACGTGAGTAACTACAGAGACAAGGCCATTAGAGACAAGGACTATTTGTACTTTCCTCTCTTACCAGAGTTTCTACTGCAGTTTTCAAGGCACAATCTTCTGCTCTTAAGGTCTTTGAAAATTTAGCTGTTGCTACTGACAATGTTGCTATCAATCGTCACGATGGCCTGGAAAGAACAATATTAGAGGGCAGGGTCCCAGGACGCAGAGGCAGACCAAGAAGAAGATGGCTACAAGATATTAAAGAAGCCATGAATATGACCATCGATGAAGTGGGTGAACTGGCTAGAGACAGAGTGAATTTCAGATGCGCTGCAAAGAGAGCAACGTCCTATAAAGGATACACACCTTGATGATGACTGACATTTTTGTGTGCTTTTATTTAAGAAAGATTATACCCCCCTCATTTTTATTGCATTAGTTGCTGATCCATCTGAACTCTATGAGCATGATAAGGAAGATCAAGATCGGTTTTGTGCGAAAGCAGTGGATACAGCTAAAACAAAATGCAACAATCCAGACACTTAACTTCATCTTTGTCCCTGGTCATTCCGGAGTGAAGGGCAATGAGAGAGAAGATGTACTGGTCATGCTGGGTTGAAGGGCAATGAGAGAGAAGATGTACTGGAGAGCAATGCTGCGATCAAGTGTCTTTTATGGAAAAAGTGACAGCATCAATGCTTCTAGAGAAAACGCTCAGAGGGTCTCAAAGAGGATAACAGGTATTCTCTATCTCGGCTGCACAAGCTGGTCATACTGATAGGTGTGGCAAGATGGGAAAACCATGATAGAAACCCCAATCGATATATCAACTGGTACAGAGCAGGAGTTTTTAGTACAAACACACTGAAAGACATGCTGGGTGGGGGGGAGATCAGAGCAATTATAGACATGCCCGATGTAGATGATCCTCAAATGAGCAATGAACCATCTGAATTGAACCCAAGGTCCCAACACCATCACTACAACAGCTGTGCTAGGAATAAACTAAAGACAACTTAGTGGAAAACTACCTGGACTGTCCTACCAAAGAGTCATAAGTTGAACACAGTGAAGAGTGGACAGTTTCTTACAGCTTTACAAGACACTGTAAACCATAAAGATCACTGAACTCTTCAGTAATTAGAAGTGCAAGAAAACAAACAGCTACTCTCTTCACAACTATGTATAACATATACATTGATTACTGAGCCAACGGCATAGAGCGCTGGGCAGACCCATAGGAGCTCAGTCTCCCCTAGCATGCATACCGATGGTTTCTGTGGTTCGCTGGTTAAACACACTGGCCCACAGTTCTATTTGTACAATGTGGAATTATCATCATCAAGGTGAGTATCCTTTATAGGACGTTGCTCTCTTTGCAGCACATCTGAAATTCACTCTGTCTCTTGCCAGTTCACCCACTTCGTCGATGGTCATGTTCATGGTTTCTTTAATATCTTGTAGCCATCTTCTTCTTGGTCTGCCTCTGCCTCCTGGGACCCTGTCCTCTAATATTATTCTTTCCAGGCCATCATGACGCTTGATGTCACCAAAGTATGTAATTTTTCTGTATAGTATGTTGTTTATCAGCCAATTCTCTTTAACATTTAGTTCTTTCAGGACATCAGTGTTCTTTCTTTTTTCTGTCCATGGTATTCATAGGATCTTTCTGTAGCATTTAGTTTTGAAGGACTGGATTTTCGTTCTTAATTTTTGTGTAACAGTCGATGATTCACAACCATAAGTAGCCACTGGGAAAATGCATGCTCTCAATATTTTTAATTTTAGTATTTTGCAGGTGGAATTCTAAACTCCTTAAATTGCTAGATAGATTTAACATCAATTTTAATGTCCTCATCTAACAGGCCAAGAACAAGCCCTTTCTCAACTCCCCAATGATCTTCTTCTATGTTCCTGTTGTACTTCTACAAACTTGTTCGCTAGTACAGAGATACCAACTGAGTTGGTAGTAGGCATCATGTTTTTGTTGACCCAGGAGTGTTTTCGCTTCCTCATGTCATACTAGTGTCTGCCTGGGATAATTCACAGGATCTAGAAGGGCAGGTATCGGTATGAGTGGATGTCGTCTATAGAAGTTTCTAACCTCCAGCAGCTTACGTGGATATACTGTCCTGGGCATGCGGGTGTTTACGGTAAGAGAGAGCGGACAGGCTTGCATCAACAGCATCGATTGTTGGGGAGTTGAAGATGGATAAGGGGGATATTCTTCGGTCTCTTCGTGACTGTCTGTTGGATGAGGACACTAAAATCGATGAACTGATTTAGGCAGTTTGGAGTTACCGTTGTTCAAGTCGAACTGGATGCCTGAGAGGCAGAGTGAGGGGTGTGTTTAATCAGAGAGCCACTGGAACCATCAGTATGCATACTCTTCAATATCTGTTGGGGAGACTGAGCACCTATGGGTCTGCCCGGAGTGCAATGACGTCAGTTTAGTAACCTTCCTTCCTTTGCGTTCCCGAGTTTAGTAACCAATAACCATCTTCTAAGGAGCTAAGGAAATGTTTCTAGCACTGCAGGCAAGTAAGCACATGCCTTCACTTCATAGTCTTTCTAGTCGAAGTTAGTAGTGCTACACAAAAAGTCAATGCGACCTACATTTCCAGTAGTAAATTTTAGACTGGAGCTAGACATTGTTCTATTATTTTGAGAGTCTGTGTATCGTGGAGGTACACTGCTCGCCTCTCTCTCCAGAAGTATTCGGTTCGTATCCCGCGTGAAGAGATCCTGCTATTTTTCATTGTTCCTTGATTTCAAGTAGGTGAGATTGAGATTCTAGTCCTATCGCATCGGCGAATGACAATTGATTTCGTAATTGAATAAAACGTTGGTAAAAGAGCCATTGGCAGCAGAAAATCGATACGAGTAGACTGAAAAGCCGCTCTCGGGACAACAATCATAAAAATTAAAATAACATTCCTACAATTTTTCACAATTTTCAAAATTACATTCAGGACCATGACCGGTGCCACGAGGTTCGTGCATTGCCGCTGAGATTTTCCTATCATCATAATCATCAATGTGTGAACGAATGAGATATGAGCACACATCGTTATTCATCGAAGTGAAATGATGACGGTCATAGTGATCAATCAACCGCTATAATGATTAGCAAGACGTTAAATCAAGAAGACACGTCCCTGACCATATTACGCAGTAGCAAGTGATTAGTGATTTGAATAATCTAAATTTAGCCATTATCCACGTGGACAAGCAGACCATCGAGACGGACAGAGCAGTCGAGTGTTCACTGTACGATGTTGCAAACCTGGTAACGATTTGATCAAAGTGCAGTGCAAGAGATAATTAAATATACACTTTCATCTCCTACACCTTTCCGACGTGATCGCATACCTTGAATCTAATGCATTATCCAGCATATCCATGATATTTGACACCTGTGATATGTTTGAATTTGCCTGGAAACAGCGATAGCTTGATCACGGGGCCAAACAAGAGGTCATGTGAGAAGGAAAAGTGAACATGTGACAAGTATGGCGGTCTCGTCTGACCAGCAAGACCTGGCGAACGAATACGTGTACATCAACATTGAATTTTATTGTCATATTTATCATTTATTTTCCATATAAAATTCAATATAATGTACAACGTTGAATACAAAACGTAATGTTAAAGAATAAAGTTATGTTATATTTAAAATTATATTTATAGTTTTGTTAGACACTGCTTGTACACATGGGAATATATTTTAGCGCTGCGTTGCTATTTCTTGTCTGTGTGTTTCGTCAAATGTCATTATTTTTATGTTTATAAGGTTACTGACATCAGAACAAGAAGGGTAAGGAAAATTAACATCTGTGAAATGTGATGCTTGAGGAAAGCGGTAAACAAAACCAGAAGAGACCATATAAGAGAACAACATAGAGAACCGTGCGGTATATTTTCTCAGTATGATGCAAGTCTTCGAAATGCCGCCCCTTAAATGTTTTTCTTTTTCGATCCAGAAGCACTTGAGCTGAAAGCTCTTCGGCTCGTTGCCATGGACATCGTAACCCTTCGGTTCGGTGCCACGAACACTGTAAATCTGGAGAACCTGTGACTTTGCTGCCAGCCCGCAGAATTGAACCCGCACTCACAGATGGCTTGTCGCTACGAACACGCTGGACAGGCGTGCATGTTTTTTTCCTTAAAATAACCTTCAATTTTGATTTTGCTGCGTATGCCCCCACCCCCGTCCCTTACGGTTCCGTCTGATGCGACCGCCTCTCTGTATCATAGCACGGCATGGCTCTGGAACAATACCTGTTGTTAGATTCATTGAAAAAGAGACTCAAATGGTTTGACCACTTCGTGATAATGAACCGAGTACACCAGTTGCGTTTTAGAGATTGGGGCAACATGAAGGCTGATCTTGCAGTTAAGCAGCTGATAGAATATGCAAGGGATGATGATGTTGTATATACCGATGGGTCGGTTCATCGTGGTGAGAAGTCTGGCTGGGGTTTCTTGGCTAATGCGCATGGTAAGGTTGTTGTAGAGCGAAGTGGGGCATACAGGACAACTACTTCTAGTATGAGGATGGAGGTTGAGGCCGTTACTGCTGCCCTTCATTGGCTCTCTGGGACTTCATTTACTGGGGATCGTTGTTGTATCTGACTCTCAGTCGATGCTTCACAAGATCCAGAAGGGCAGGTTTCGGTATGAGTGGATGTCGTCTATAGAAGTTTCTAACCTCCAGAGGCGTACGTGGATATAGCCTAATGTCCTGGGCATGCGGGTGTTCACGATAATGTGAGAGCGGACAGGCTTGCATCAACAGCATCGATTGTTGGGGAGTTGAAGATGGATAAAGGGATGTTCTTCGGTCTATTCGCGACTGTCTGTTGGATGAGGACACTAAAATCGATGTTGAATCGATCAAGCGATTTAGGCAGTTTGGTGTTACCTATTGTACAAGTCGAACTGGATGCCTGAGAGGCAGTGAGAGGTGTGTTTAATCAGCGAACCACTGGGACCATCAGTATGCATACTCTTCGATATCTGTTGGGGAGACTGAGCACCTATGGGTCTGCCCAGAGTGCAATGACGTCAGTTTAGTAACCAATAACCAATATGTTTCTGTCCGTTCAGAAAGCAATAGCAAACTACTGAACGTATAAATAGTGGCTAGAAAATCAACAACTCGTTTATTGTGGTTGATAGATACGTCAACCACATATATTTCTGTGTGGTACATAAACTATCCAATCAGACGCAAGATTGTCATATATTTATGCGTGGTACATAAACTATCCAATCAGACACAAGAAGGTCATATATTTCTGCGTGGTACATAAACTATCCAATCAGACACAAGATTGTCATATATTTCTGAGTGGTACATAAACTATCCAATCAGACGCACGATTGTCATATATTTCTGCGTGGTACATAAACTATCCAATCAGACGCAAGATTGTCATATATTTCTGCGTGGTACATAAACTATCCAATCAGACGCAAGATTGTCATATATTTCTGCGTGGTACATAAACTATCCAGTCAGACGCAAGATTGTCATATATTTCTGCGTGGTACATAAACTATCCAATCAGACGCAAGATTGTCATATATTTCTGCGTGGTACATAAACTATCCAATCAGACGCAAGATTGTCATATATTTCTGCGTGGTACATAAACTATCCAATCAGACACAAGATTGTCATATATTTCTGTGTGGTACATAAACTATCCAATCAGACGCAAGATTGTCATATATTTCTGCGTGGTACATAAACTATCCAATCAGACGCAAGATTGTCATATATTTCTGCGTGGTACATAAACTATCCAATCAGACACAAGAGGGTTGTGGGTTCAATTTCACACTTGGCATTCCACATATGAGGAAAAGAATTGGTCCTCCTACCTCCTGCACACTAAGGACTAGAAATGTGAAGTGACTTGATAACCTAAGGTCTGAAATGGCTACCGGAAATTGTATTTATATTATCTATTTCACAAACTTTGCTGAGAGAGGCAGGAAATATCGGTCTCAGTTCCATGGAGGAGATTGAGCGAGTTGCCCAGGATAGAGCGGTATGGAGAAATTACTTGCAGGCCCTATGTAACGTATAACGGTACGAGAGGAATTATTATTATTTATTTCAGAAATTACTTTACGAAGCTGTAAAATGTCTAATTTTAACTAGTAGGCCTACTTATTATTCAAATTAGTGATGCGGCGATGTACGGGAACATACACATCTGAGGTGGTCAGAGCGGATCAGATCAGATCTGGAGAAAACCTAGGGGTGGCTGCGGTGATACGTAATAAATTAACGTTTTAGAACAAAGACAAGTATGTATGGTATCATATAAACAAGCAATATTATTGCTGGGTGGATTATTGATAAAGATCAAATAGTTTGAAAATCAATCAAAATATTTGAAAATGCAGGAAATATTATAGTTCGACTATATTAGGAGAATAATAAAAGACGTCCATCGTAACCGACAATGATAAGAAGTCTCAGGTATGTGTTGTGTTGCACTTTTTTAAGTTTGTGTGGAGGGTGGCTGTAGAGTTCAATCCTGCAATACAATTCCCCTAAAACCGGTGCGGCCTACATGATCAGCGTTGAATATCTGGGTGTTGTGTCGCCCGAGTGGTTACCGGGGCCCAAATTTGGGGTGTAAAGAATAGAACCAATGTTACCTGCCACGCATGTCGTAAGAGGAGGTTTGGTTGAAATCGGATGCACATGTCCTAAACTTGCAGAAGTCTATGCGTTTAGGGGCCTACAAATCAATGTGCAACGTATACACGTTCTTGGCAAAGATTAAACATATCACAAAGAGTGATTAAAATTGGTCGTAAAGAAAGAACGCAAAGAAGAAATATAGTGCTCTTGTCTAGCTACACCACATTTGACTTGGAATTCTTGCAGTCTGGTTAGTGTTGTAGGTTCCCCACCATTCCTTGAATCAGTAACACATCCTCTCTACTTTAGAGCATTCAGAATATCAGCCTGAGATATCGCTCACACACTTTCTACAGCAGCCATATCTGCAAGCCTATCAGTGTGTTAATTTCACCTTCACAACTGCATGCCCTGGCACAAAAATAAATTAATTGTTGTCAGTCTAGACCTCTTCAAAGAAATATATTTTGTCTATTCCCAGGTGGATGATGTAATTGTTGTCCACTCTTCCCGTTAAGCGTAGGGGTGGGAGCTTTAATTTGCGTTCCAGGGCCAGATGAATAGCCCTTGTGTTATATCTGTGTTTATTTAGTGAATTTTAGTGTGGTCTTGATGTTGTCTATCCATCTTTTTCTTGGTCTTCCCTTGGCTCTAATACCTGATCTCTTTTTACTGTATGCTGTTATTGGTGGTTGGTTGTATTTCATTCTCGTTAAATGTCCAAACCACTGCATTTATCTTTCGATGTATTCGGTGCATTAAGTTATACCCACTCTGCTTCTGATGTCCTCATTTCGTAGTCTGTCTTTCCTGGTGTCCCCCACTGCCTTCCTCAAGCATTTCATTTCACACGTGGTTAGCTATCTTTCCTGGTGACCCCCACTGCCTTCCTCAAGCATTTCATTTCACATGTGGTTAGCTATCTTTCCTGGTGACCCCACTGCCTTCCTCAAGCATTTCATTTCACATGTGGTTAGCTATCTTTCCTGGTGACCCCCACTGCCTTCTTCAAGCATTTCATTTCACATGTGGTGAGCTTTCTGTATACTCTGTTAAATATCCAAACCACTGCATTCTTCAAAGAACTACACAAGAAAATATCAACAACAAAGTCTACTAGTTATCAATGAACACACAGACCAATATTTATTCTGTCAGATAACATTACAGTTGTATTATGTATGAACAAAAAGAAACCAAATATAAATAGATTTGTATAAACATTCATGAAAAGTAAACATTTCAAAATGTTTGACCAGTAATCAGACAATAATAGAAATGCAGGTCAAGGTAACAATGATATGAATAAACAATTTCATAACAAACAAGAGCAGCAACAGCAACAAGATGATGATGTTGTAGTATGATACTGAGATTATCAGCATGTCTACTTTCTTCATCAATTCTTCTTATTCTTATTCTTTGTTCGTCCATGAATTTTTCTTCTGAATTCAGGCGTTAGCCATGGCACCTGGTACGCCGCTTCTAACTGATTTTTGCGTGAAAGCTTGCTTTAACATTTGAATGGCGTTCCTCGCCATACAAGCAGTCCTTCACCGACGTCAGAGGTGATCAAAATTTCTAAATTAAACATCTTATATCAATTATTATATCCTTCTGTTATTTTGATTTTCATATTATCTACTTGTCTGTATTATCTACTTGTCTGTATTATCTACTTGTCTGTATTATCTACTTGTCTGTATTATCTACTTGTCTGTATTATCTACTTGTCTGTATTCATCTTCATTTGTTATTTTCCTCATTTGTTATTATAAGTTGCTAGATTCATTGAAAAGCAGAGACTCAAATGGTTTGGCCACTTAGTGAGAATGAACCCGAATACACCAGTTGCAAGAGCGAAGAACCTGAAAATGGTGCCATCAAGAGGAAGGAGAAGACCAAGAAAAAGATGGGTTGATGGAGTTATAGAAATCTTAAAACTCCACAATACCACATCATATCAAGCGACAGAGAGTGCACTATCTCGTAAACCGATCATTAGTTAAACCTGCTATGCCTAATGGCAAAAAAGCAGGGATGGACACAGCATATCAAGCGACAGAACGCGCACTAAGAAACCGATCATTAGTTAAACCTGCTATGCCTAATGGCAAAAAGCAGGATGGACACAGCATATCAAGCGACAGAACGCGCACTAAGAAACCGATCATCAGTTAAACCTTCGATGTCTAGCGGCAAAAAAGCAGAGAAGGACAAAAGAAAATTATTATCCTATATTCTATCATGTCTAGATTGATATTAAAGGATGTGTAAGTTTTCTAAGCATACAATTTAATGACGTACATTAGTTTTACAAATATGATCAAGAACATATTTTCACATGATAATGTTATATTCATAGAAAGAACTCAAAATCAAAGAAAACTGGCTGATGCTACAAATAAAAAAAAGAAAATTGAAGTATTTTGGAGATATAAAAAATACAAAGAGTTGGAGAAGACCATTATAGAAGAAGGTACCCCACTAAATAAGAATGGAAGACTATAGAGAAGATGGATTCAGGATGTAACGGATGGTTTGAGTATGACTTCTGCAGAGGCGGGATATCTGGTCTATGAGAGAAGAGAAATTCTGAAGGACTATTATAGTGGCAAAGTTCTGCTTAGGACAATCTATTTGATGATGATGATATATTGGGTGGCGTCCATGGCTTAGGAGTTAGTGACTTGGTCTATTAACCCGACGTTCTGAGTTCGAATCACGTTGCGGACAGTTTGGTTGCAAATTGTTTCATGTGGATTTTTACAAAAGAACGATAGCAAACTACTGAACGTAATAATGCCTAGAAAAATCACAAACAGCGTTAAAAAGCTGGGAGTTGATTCGCAAAGTCCTGTAAAGGATATGCAATTAACTAACTAATGATATATTGAGGAGTACAACATAACGTCTGTAATTGTCTTAAAATAACAGAATACCTTGAGTGATATGATTAATATCACGCCGGCCACCTTAACTTATCATTGGTCCGCCGGCCACCTTAACTTATCAGTGGTCCGCCGGCCACCTTAACTTATCAGTGGTCCGCCGGCCACCTTAACTTATCAGTGGTCCGCCGGCCACCTTAACTTATCAGTGGTCCGCCGGCCACCTTAACTTATCAGTGGTCCGCCGGCCACTTTAACTTATCAGTGGTCCGCCGGCCACCTTAACTTATCAGTGGTCCGCCGGCCACCTTAACTTATCAGTGGTCCGCCGGCCACTTTAACTTATCAGTGGTCCGCCGGCCACCTTAACTTATCAGTGGTCCGCCGGCCACCTTAACTTATCAGTGGTCGCGCACCTTAACTTATCAGTGGTCCGCCGGCCACCTTAACTTATCAGTGGTCCGCCGGCCACCTTAACTTATCAGTGGTCCGCCGGCCACCTTAACTTATCAGTGGTCCGCCGGCCACCTTAACTTATCAGTGGTCCGCCGGCCACCTTAACTTATCAGTGGTCCGCCGGCCACCTTAACTTATCAGTGGTCCGCCGGCCACCTTAACTTATCAGTGGTCCGCCGGCCACCTTAACTTATCAGTGGTCCGCCGGCCACCTTAACTTATCAGTGGTCCGCCGGCCACTTTAACTTATCAGTGGTCCGCCGGCCACCTTAACTTATCAGTGGTCTTTTGGTCATCATCATCATCAAATAACATGTCCTGAACAGAACTTTGTCACCCTAACAGTGCATTGGAATTTCTCTCTTTTTTGTGTGTTTATATCACCAAAATACTTCATCTTCTTTGCGTTCATTCTTTACAACCAATTTTAATCACTCTTTGTGATATGTTTAATCTTTGCCAAGAACGTGTATACGTTGCACATTGGTTTGGTAGGTTCCTAAACGCATAGACTTCTACACGTTTAGGACACATGCATCCGATTTCAGCCAAACCTCCTTAGTGGGCTCTTACGACATGCATGACAGGTAACAGTAGTTCTATTCTTTACACCCCAAATTTGGGCCCCTGTAACCACTCGGACGACCAAAATACTTCAATTTTCTCATTCTTATTTGTAGCATCAGCCAGTTTTCTTTGATTTTGTGTTCCTTCTTAGATCTATTTGTTCTCTTCTCTGTCCATGATATACAGAGGACTCTTCTGTAACACTTATATTCAAAATCACATATATACATTTCTGGTACTTATTTGAAACTGGGTCAACCTGGGACTCTTCTACAGTCTAAAAAAATCTCACTTCTAATAAGAACTGAACCAGGACAACTCGTCTAAGAAACAAGTTGGTGAACTACTGTACTGCTAGAGCTCACATATGTATGTACATAAGTAAACTTCACATATTTGAAATAGATCGGAGCACGTATGGTTATTCACCGAAGTTCAAAGATGATGGTCCTATCAATCAATCAGTCGATGCTTCACAAGATCCAGAAGGGCAGGTTTCGGTATGAGTGGATGTTGTCTATAGAAGTTTCTAACCTCCAGAGGCTTACATGGATATACTGTCCTGGGCATGCGGGAGTTTACGGTAATGAGAGAGCGGACAGGCTTGCATCAACAGCATCGATTGTTGGGAAGTTGAAGATAGATAAGGGGATGTTCTTCGGTCTATTTGCAACTGTTGTTGGATGAGGACACTAAAATCGATGTTGAATCGATCAAGCGATTTAGGCAGTTTGGAGTTACCCGTTGTTCAAGTCGAACTGGATGCCTGTGAGGCAGAGTTAGAGGTGTGTTTAATCAGCGAGCCACGGGAATCATCAGTATGCATGCTCTTCGATATCTGTTGGGGGTGACTGAGCACATATAGGTCTGCCCGGAGTGCAATGACATCAGTTTAGTAACCAATAATCAATCAATCACATATTTATCTCAAAACATTTCATTATGTGAAAACCATAAGCATATTCCCCATACAAAAACAATGACATATCAGAATATACCATTTAGAACAAGAAACATCCATTTTGATTATTTGTAAAGAAATACAACAAATACCTTGAGACTCACGTCTAGAATACGGCCATGAATATGTTCTCATGGCTCTCCTTTATGATAAGTCAGATATGTCACCATAGCTACAGTCTAACTTAGTAGATGTAGTAATAAAATGTGAGGGCTTTGTGCTTGTAAATGTCACCATAGCTACAGTCTAACTTAGTAGTAAAATGTGAGGGCTTTGTGCTTGTAAATGTCACCATAGCTAGTCTAACTTAGTAATAAAATGTGAGGGCTTTGTGCTTGTAAACGTCACCATAGCTACAGTCTAACTTAGTAATAAAATGTGAGGGCTTTGTGCTTGTAAACGTCACCATAGCTACAGTCTAACTTAGTAGATGGGGTAATAAAATGTGAGGGCTTTGTGCTTGTAAAATCTTATGGGTAAAATATATGTACAAATGTATACTATTGGATAGGTAATACTCCTGCAGGTTATCTATCTGCGGTTTAGTTAGAGCTAACAACCCAAATCTAGAAACAATGAGTTTGTTACAGAAACCACAATGGTAAATTGAACTGAAATATTGTTATAACAAGTTAAGGCAGAAATACTGATATCTTCTTCTTCTTCTTCGAACGCTCCATATTGAGCCCCTGTTAAACTACTCTTTGTGATCTGTATGTGATTTTAGCCTAAGAGCAATTGTACGTTGTGCCAGTTATGCATTTAACCCTTTCGCTGCTACATACTTTCCAAAGACGGATCTAAAAATAGCTACTCTTTGTTTCTAGGTCACAAACGTGAATGAACGCCTATAACAGTGACAGTAGAAATGTATAACGTGGTAACCCATCTTTAGCCCACAGAGAAGAGATAATAACAGATGTGTTAATGTGTCTTTAGAAGTGAATGGAAAAACGTATATATATACGTCCTTAGCGGATAAAGGGTTAAAAGTAGGCCAGCAAATCCGATTTCTGTGATGCTTTTTATTTACTAGTGTAGCTTCCCTAGGCGCCTACCTCAGTTGCCTCTTACAACATGCCTTGCAGATCACAGTGTTACTATTCTTTGTTCCCTTGGGAGGCTCTCGGAATTCTAAAGTACAAATCACACACAGACCAGGAAGCTGATAGCAAGGTCACTAACAAGCTTGACTAGTAACCCCATGCAGTGCTAATTCAAAGGTTTGAGCTAACAAGCTTGACTAGTAATCCCATGCAGTGCTAATTCAAAGGTTTGAGCTAACAAGCTTGACTAGTAATCCCATGCAGTGCTAATTCAAAGGTTTGCACTAACAAGCTTGACTAGTAACCCCATTTGAGCTAACAAGCTTGGCTAGTAACCCCATGCAGTGCTAATTCAAAGGTTTGAGCTAACAAGCTTGACTAGTAATCCCATGCAGTGCTAATTCAAAGGTTTGAAACCAACTTGGGCTCAACAATTTGTTTGGTGTGTACATGGTACGCACTTGGACTATATTTTTTCTGGTACTTTACTTGAGGATAAAAATTACAAGTACCTCAGAGGTCAGAGTAAGGCTCGCCTGAACATCAATGGACATTGATAATAAGGATAACAAGCTTCCAGCACAAAAATAGTCAGCCGGAGACCTGACTACACCAGAATTCATAAGCAAAAGAGTAAAATAAATACGCACAGATCAGAAAAGGTAGACAAAGAAGTGGTTGATATACAGCCAAATCAAATAACAAGGAAAAACATAACAAATAAAACAATAAAGAATGAAACAAGTCATCTAAACTCTTAATATCCCAAGAGCCGCCATTACTGTGAGGAGTCTACCGCTACACATCACTAAGACATTATATAATACGGGGTCAATAAATCTAAACATATTTCATAATAAATTTGTCATGACATAAAATGCAACAACATATTTCCAAACAATAAAATTTGCCCTTCACAATTCTAACAAATTGTCAAATATTTAACAAAAGAAATGCATGTCTGATCTTCTTCGATCGCTCCATATCGACCACTTGTCAACCACTCTGTGTGATTTGAATGTGATCTATGCCTAAAATTAATTGTACGTTGTGCCAGTTATGTGCCTACAAGCACATCCGATTTCTGTGATGCTTTTTATTTACTAAAGTTGCTTCCCTAGGTCGCTACCTCAGTCACCTGTTACGACATGCCTTATAGGTGGCAGTGGCATTATTCTGTACTTCCCTTGCGGCTCCCAGCAACACACAAGCGATTTGTCATAACATAAAATACAACAACATATTCCAAACAATAAAATCTGCCCTTCACAAATTCAACAAATTGTCAAATATTTAACAAAAGAAATGCATGTCTGATAAAAGCAAATATTCTTCTTGTGTCTTGACTAAATTAAAAAAATAAATGTTCAATGTTTATAAATGCAAGATAATATGCACAAGAAATGTCAGGAAAACTCAAAACCAAATTTGGTAATAAAAATAAAATAGGAATGTTCAACATCAAAGACTAGATAATTTAGTCATATGAAAGTATCGGCAATAAAACACAGCTCTGTCAATGAATCATCAATAAAACAGCTCTGTCAATGAATCATCAATAAAACAGCTCTGTCAATGAATCATCAATAAAACAGCTGTCAATGAATCATCAATAAAACACAGCTCTGTCAATGAATCATCAATAAAACAGCTCTGTCAATGAATCATCAATAAAACAGCTCTGTCAATGAATCATCAATAAAACACAGCTCTGTCAATGAATCATCAATAAAACAGCTCTGTCAATGAATCATCAATAAAACACAGCTCTGTCAATGAATCATCAATAAAACAGCTCTGTCAATGAATCATCAATAAAACAGCTCTGTCAATGAATCATCAATAAAACAGCTGTCAATGAATCATCAATAAAACAGCTGTCAATGAATCATCAATAAAACACAGCTCTGTCAATGAATCATCAATAAAACAGCTCTGTCAATGAATCATCAATAAAACAGCTCTGTCAATGAATCATCAATAAAACACAGCTCTGTCAATGAATCATCAATAAAACAGCTCTGTCAATGAATCATCAATAAAACAGCTCTGTCAATGAATCATCAATAAAACAGCTCTGTCAATGAATCATCAATAAAACACAGCTCTATCAATGAATCATCAATAAAACATAGCTCTGTCAATGAATCATCAATAAAACACAGCTCTGTCAATGAATCATCAATAAAACACAGCTCTATCAATGAATCATCAATAAAACAGCTCTGTATGGTGAGTCATAGATTCTTCTGACAGTAGCGTATAAAGACTGACTCTCTATGGTGAGTCACAGACTAATCTGATGTAGTGTATAAAGATTGACTCTCTATAAAGATTGAGCCATAGACTCTTCTGATGGTAGTGTATAAAGATTGACTCTCTAAAGGGATTGCATCATAGTTACAAAATATTCTGAACAAACTGTTAACAAACATTTCAATCTAGGTATTACTTTAGCTGTCCTGTGCACATAAACCTATTACTTTAGTAATTTTCCAACTCTCGCTGGCATAAGCTAGGATTGATACACCTTTACTTGGGGATCTAAATTACAAGTACCTCTGAAGGCAGAAAAAGGCTCGCCTAAATGATGAGGGAGACCAGTGTTAAGCAAAGCAAGCCATCATGTAATAATCAGTCGTAGGCATCATGACTAAGCCTGAATTAATAGCAGGCAAACGGAAACACATTTTTCAAATATAATTAAAAAATGGATTGATGTAACATTGAAATAGAAAATTTGTCATTTAGTACACCCCATAGTTACAGTAAAATATAACATCTGTACAACTTCAATATTTCATACAATACTTCAACTAGTGACCATACAATACTTCAACTACTGACCATACAATATTTCAACTAGTGACCATACAATATTTCAACTAGTGACCATACAATACTTCCAACTACTGACCATACAATATTTCAACTAGTGACCATACAATATTTCAACTAGTGACCATACAATATTTCAACTACTGACCATACAATACTTCAACTAGTGACCATACAATATTTCAACTACTGACCATACAATACTTCAACTAGTGACCATACAATATTTCAACTACTGACCATACAATACTTCCAACTACTGACCATACAATACTTCAACTACTGACCATACAATATTTCAACTACTGACCATACAATATTTCAACTACTGACCATACAATATTTCAACTAGTGACCATACAATACTTTCAACTAGTGACCATACAATATTTCAACTACTGACCATACAATATTTCAACTAGTGACCATACAATACTTCAACTAGTGACTATACAATACTTCAACTACTGACCATACAATATTTCAACTAGTGACTATACAATATTTCAACTACTGACCATACAATATTTCCAACTACTGACTATATTGATTAGCTGTGAGAAGTAGAATATTTGAATACTGTTCTTGTATTACCAACAATACTAAGATTACCAACCGACTTAGTGTGTCTCATAGAGCAATGCTACTCCAATATAGTGGATACAAAGCGACAATACAGTGGATACAAAGCGACAATACAGTGGATACAAAGCGACAATACAGTGGATACAAAGCGACAATACAGTGGATACAAAGCGACAATACAGTGGATACAAAGCGACAATACAGTGGATACAAAGCGACAATAGAGTGGATACAAAGCGACAATAAAGTGGATACAAAGCGACAATACAGTGGATACAAAGCGACAATACAGTGGATACAAAGCGACAATACAGTGGATACAAAGCGACAATAGAGTGGATACAAAGCGACAATAAAGTGGATACAAAGCGACAATACAGTGGATACAAAGCGACAATACAGTGGATACAAAGCGACAATACAGTGGATACAAAGCGACAATAGAGTGGATACAAAGCGGCAATACAGTGGATACAAAGCAACAATACAGTGGATACAAAGCAAAACACCGCCTCACAAAAGCTGGACCTCATAAGTAACAGATGCGACGAAAGACACTATTTATGAAGTGCACAGAAAAGCTCACTCTAGAAATCTCTTCTAATCCTGACGCTGTCGAAACAAAATAGGATTAGAGAAGCGCACACAAAGCTCATTCTAGAAATCTCTTCTTATCCTGATGCTGTGAGACAAAACAGGATTGGAGAAGAGAAAGAAAATCAGAAAAGTTATTGTATCTGTGCGTAACAATTCTTTCTTCCTATGTGACTGTATATATGCCCATCTGCCCAGCTTATTCGTAGCATATTGGACAACAGGTGACAAGCCCCCTGTGAGTGCGGTCAATTCCGTGGGCTGGCAGAAAAGCGAAAATGTTCTCCAGATTTACGGTGTTCGTGGCACCGAACCGAAGGGTTACGATGTCAGTGGCACCGAACCGAAGGGTTACGATGTCAGTGGCACCGAACCGAAGGGTTACGATGTCAGTGGCACCGAGCAGAAGAGCTGAAAGCACAAGTGCTTCTGGATCGGAAAAAAAAGTCACTGTATCAGTCAGCTCAAACAACAAATTATATTAAACAATCTGATAAACAGAAAAAAATAATAAATTTAAAAAATAACATTCGATAAGAAATAACATTACAAAAATAAAATATGATAAGTATCAAACAAGAAAAACTACGACATCCAGAAATTTTACCTCTGTTAAAAATGATATTCACTCTTAGTAGACCAGGACAAAAGCAATGTTTTTACAAGCCATTAGTTTTTAGAATAAATCACACACCCGTTAGTGTGGCTCCTGGTAAAACGGTAACCAACCCAAAGCCATGTAGTGTGGCGTTTGGTCTACAAGGAGTTAATTCTAGTCTTTGCTTTCTGATATGGTCTGATACAGTTTATCATCCTCATAGAGGAAGGATGCTTTAATCTACTGTATTCTTACCTTGAGGTAGTTATGTACATACAAGTAGATTTACACATCCGATAATGCTCTTATTTACTAGGTAGCTTCCTAGGACCCTACCTTAGTAGCCTCTTATGACATGCCTTGTAAGTCGTAGTGCTACTATTCTTTGCTTCTCTTGCGAGCCCTAACAACAAACGCGTGTGACATGGTCTAAGACAGTAAATCACACTTGTAGAGAAATGATGAACTAAATCTACTGTATTCTACTTCTTCTTCACCGTTGAGTTCCCTGTGGAGCACAGGACACACAACTTCTTATTCTTCTTTGAACGCTCCATACCAACACCTTGTTAAACCACTCTTTGTGATTTATATGTGATCTGAGCCTAAGAGCAATTGTACAAGACCCTCCCCTAACTTTCTCATATGAAATGATATGAAATCTCTCTTAGAAGAGGATTGTGTACCACAATGACATCAAACACAATGCATGTGTTACTATTTGCTTTAGTAAGTTGACATCAAACACAAGGCATGTGTTACTATTTGCTTTAGTAAGTTGACATCAAACACAAGGCATGTGTTACTATTTGCTTTAGTAAGCTGACATCAAACACAAGGCATGTGTTACTATTTGCTTTAGTAAGCTGACATCAAACACAATGCATGTGTTACTATTTGCTTTAGTAAGTTGACATCAAACACAAGGCATGTGTTACTATTTGCTTTAGTAAGCTGACATCAAACACAATGCATGTGTTACTATTTGCTTTAGTAAGCTGACATTAAACACAAGGCATGTGTTACTATTTGCTTTAGTAAGTTGACATCAAACACAAGGCATGTGTTACTATTTGCTTTAGTAAGTTGACAGATTTGTTGGTAGTTTCATGTTTTTTTAAGCGTTTTTATGATAAAAAGATGTGCTTAAAATTTCAGAAATTATCACTGCAAAAGGGCAACAGCCAAGAAAGCTGTTGAATTTATGTTGAATTATTCCAAATATGAATTAAGATTTGGACTGTGATTATTCTGATAATGATATCGAAAGTGGATCAGATGATGATTTAGTGATGAATTGTTTGAATCGATTGAAGTTCATGCTAAGTTTGTTTAATGTGAATACGGTACATGCAAGTTCACCAGGTGCAACCCACATGATAAATCAAGTACACCAGGTGTTAACCACATGATAAATCAAGTTCACCAGGTGTTACCCACATGATAAATCAAGTTCACCAGGTGTTACCCATATGATAAATCAAGTACACCAGGTGTTACCCACATGATAAATCAAGTACACCAGGTGTTACCCAAATGATAAATCAAGTTCACCAGGTGTTACCCATATGATAAATCAAGTACACCAGGTGTTACCCACATGATAAATCAAGTTCACCAGGTGTTACACACATGATATATCAAGTACACCAGGTGTTACACACATGATAAATCAAGTACACCAGGTGTTACACATATGATAAATCAAGTAAATTGAATACAGTTTGGTCTGGTGAAAATATATAATAAGCAAGAACGGAGATGATGGGGTAAGTCAATAACAAATAATAGAACCCGTAGTTGTGCCACATTATCACGTTTTTTAGTATCACTCTGATTTGTGCTGTTTTTGCTCAGGAGCTCAGGGGAATGGGTTTTTAGAGGAAAGTGGCCAGTGTTCAAAGGGTTAAAGGAAGAGGAATAGTTGAAAGCATCGACTGAATTGATTGATAGAACCATCATCAGTGCACTTCGGTGAGTGCTCCATACCCTTTCCTACATTGGAAGATCTCAGTGACAGTGCACAAACTCCGTAGCACCGACAAGAGTCCTCGGCGTAATTTAGTCGATGGTGAAAATATTTTATAGGAATTTTATTTTTCAATCTTTCTAATGAACTTTGCCCGGGCAGCGGCTTCCCAGCCTAATTTTCTCTATTTTGAACTATCACAGGTTCTTTTACATGCTCAACTTGAACATGAAAATTTATCATCCATTTCCGATAGGACTAGGAACTCAATCTCACCTACACTGAGATCAGGGATCTCTAGAAAAATATCCCGATAGCTCCATGTGGGAGCGAACCGAGCACCTTTGAAACGAGAGGTGAGAAACACAGAGAAAGGATTAAGAAGCAAACTAACACCAGGTCTCAAGAAACACAGGTGACAGGATTAACAGGTGAACACTTTAAAAGTAAATCATGAACTCATTGAAGGACTCAAGAACAAGCTGCTCATAATAATATTGTCACATTTACTTTCTTCTACCGATTACGTCTGTGTTAATTATTTCATCAACATTTCTATGTTCCCTTGATATATCTCTATTCCGCTGATATATCTCTGTTCCATTATTCCACCAACATTTCACTGTTCCATTATTCCACCAACATTTCACTGTTCCATTATTCCACCAACATATCTCGGCCCCCTTATTCCACCAACATTTCACTGTTCCATTATTCCACCAGCATTTCACTGTTCCATTATTCCACCAACATTTCACTGTTCCATTATTCCACCAACATTTCACTGTTCCATTATTCCACCAACATATCTCAGCCCCCTTATTCCATCAATATTTCACTGTTCCATTATTCCACCTGTTCAATATTTCTCTATTGCCTTATACCAATGAGACTTGCCAGTTGTCTAACAAATGATCCGCCCCCTAACATTGTTGTAAAACTATTCATTGTTAATGTTATTGCATACAAGTTGTCTGTTTCATTCTAGTCATGATGTGAGAGAGAGATAGAGAGAGGAAATAAAAAAAGGAAGTCAATAATGGAATGATAGTGTATAACCAAAATAAACATAAACAAAAGGTATATAACACATTACAAATTGATGATGATGTTATTATTGTTGTTATGTGTTATGCCTGTCAGGATCCTTCGTCAGCTGCTGCAGGTTGTGAACTTGCTCTCAAAGATTTCTGAAGACCAAATAGTGATGTCTTGATCTGTCAGAAATAATAGTGGGAAATGTTACAATGTTGTGATAAAAAAACTGATGATGATGATGATGCTCGTCCATCACGGGTGATGATGACCACACAAATTTTCACCCAAGGCAATGTAGTTGCGTTATGTTTGTCTGTATGTGCGTAGATGACTAGTGAGCCCGATGCAGACTGATAAAAAACTAGTCAAGTAATGTCTCGACCAAAGTAAACTGTAAAAACAATCTGATTTCACAGTACACATTTTCACAGTGTACACATTTTCACAGTACACATTTTCATAGTACACATTTTCACAGTACACATTCAGAATCAAAATTTCTTCAACAAATAGATCATTATAAGAGAGAACACAAGACAAAATTTTAAAATGAAACTTTCTTTCTTTTTCTTCCAACGCTTCATATCGACCACTTCTTTACCACTCTGTGTGATTTGTATGTGATCTGAGCCTAAGAGCGATTGTACATTGTGCCAGTTATGCGCCTACAAGTAGGCCAGCACATCCGATTTCTGTGACACTTTTTATTTACTTGTGTAGCTTCTCTAGGTCCTACCTCAGTCGTCTCTTACGACATGTCTTGTAGGTCGCAGTGGTACTATTCTTTGCTTTCCTTGCAGGCTCTGGCACTACACGGGCAAAATGAAACTAATCTTCTTTTTCTTCGCTCCTTGTGAAGCATAGGGTATCAACGGTTGTTCTCCACTATTTTCTGGTCTCTAACTGTTTTTCTTTATTGCTTCCCAGGACAGAACAGCATCCTTTTGTTCCTCTTCTTCTTCTTCTTCTTTGTCTTCTTCTTCTAACCAGGTCTGTGAGTTTTCACTCTTGGGCATCCAATGCCACATTGTCAAATCTGCATGTGTTCTGTAATTGTGGAAGACTAGTGTAAAGTGTATTCTGAACAGATGGGTGTGGTGGGAGGAGTTCTTGTCTAGCTTTATGTAGTCCAGGGCATTCAAGTAAGATATACTGTACTGTCTCAGATGAATGACTGCACTTTCTACAGTGTATCCTTCAGTTCCTCAACAAGAATCCATCTCCAGGTTTGTTTAGGGTGTCTCTTTTCCATTTATCTTGCAGGTTTCACTCAAGTGCTTGTCTAGTAACACTCAATATGTCTTCCAGGGTATTTCCAACCCATCACCATCTTCTCCACTTAACCTGGGTCAACGTGGATTCTAGTTGGTGCTTCTTATCCACACATCTGTGGTTGCAACTCTGTTATACCATCTCAGTCTGAGAATTATACAATCTGAGAATTATACAATCTGAGAATTATACAATCTGAGAATTATACAATCTGAGAATTATACAATCTGAGAATTATACAATCTGAGAATTATACAATCTGGAGAATTATACAATCTGGAGAATTATACAATCTGAGAATTATACAATCTGAGAACTATACAATCTGAGAATTATACAAGTCGATGTATTTCACATTTCAAGAAGAGGAAGAAGAAAGTAGAGAAATCTTGACAAGTTATATTTACCTGTTCAACAATACTTATAGATGCAGACGTTATATTTACCTGTACAACAATACTTATAGATGCAGACGTTATATTTACCTGTACAACAATACTTATAGATGCAGAGCTTATATTTACCTGTTCAACAATACTTATAGATGCAGACGTTATATTTACCTGTTCAACAATACTTATAGATGCAGACGTTATATTTACCTGTTCAACAATACTTATAGATGCAGACGTTATATTTACCTGTACAACAATACTTATAGATGCAGACATTATATTTACCTGTTCAACAATACTTATAGATGCAGACATTATATTTACCTGTTCAACAATACTTATAGATGCAGACATTATATTTACCTGTTCAACAATACTTATAGAAGCAGACGTTATATTTACCTATACAACAATACTTATAGATGCAGACATTATATTTACCTGTTCAACAATACTTATAGAAGCAGACGTTATACTTACCTGTACAACAATACTTATAGATGCAGACATTATATTTACCTGTTCAACAATACTTATAGAAGCAGACGTTATATTTACCTGTTCAACAATACTTATAGATGCAGACATTATATTTACCTGTTCAACAATACTTATAGAAGCAGACGTTATATTTACCTATACAACAATACTTATAGATGCAGACATTATATTTACCTGTTCAACAATACTTATAGAAGCAGACGTTATACTTACCTGTACAACAATACTTATAGATGCAGACATTATATTTACCTGTTCAACAATACTTATAGAAGCAGACGTTATATTTACCTGTTCAACAATACTTATAGATGCAGACAAGACTTCCTCCCACTTTTTTATTTCATTCTCATGTAGTTGTTTCTGTTGCTGTAGCAACAAGTTCCACTCATCTTGGCTGCGAGGATATTTACTGACAATGAGAAGAAAGTAAACATAGATAGTGCTGCTGTTGTAGAATAAATAGTACCAGCATCATTTATTATCAATACAAAGAGACTGCAGTCAAACTATGAAGCTAAGACAAAACAAGGAGACTGCAGACAAACTATGAAGCTAAGACAAAACAAGGAGACTGCAGACAAACTATGAAGCTAAGACAAAACAAGGAGACTGCAGTCAAACTATGAAGCTAAGACAAACAGACAAACTATGAAGCTAAGACAAAACAAGGAGACTGCAGTCAAACTATGAAGCTAAGACAAACAGACAAACTATGAAGCTAAGACAAAACAAGGAGACTGCAGTCAAACTATGAAGCTAAGACAAAACAAGGAGACTGCAGACAAACTATGAAGCTAAGACAAAACAAGGAGACTGCAGTCAAACTATGAAGCTAAGACAAAACAAGATGACTGCAGTCAAACTATGAAGCTAAGACAAAACAAGGAGACTGCAGTCAAACTATGAAGCTAAGACAAACAGACAAACTATGAAGCTAAGACAAACAGACAAACTATGAAGCTAAGACAAACAGACAAACTATGAAGCTAAGACAAACTATGAAGCTAAGACAAACAGACAAACTATGAAGCTAAGACAAACAGACAAACTATGAAGCTAAGACAAAACAAGGAGACTGCAGTCAAACTATGAAGCTAAGACAAACTATGAAGCTAAGACAAACAGACAAACTATGAAGCTAAGACAAACAGACAAACTATGAAGCTAAGACAAACAGACAAACTATGAAGCTAAGACAAACAGACAAACTATGAAGCTAAGACAAACTATGAAGCTAAGACAAACAGACAAACTATGAAGCTAAGACAAACAGACAAACTATGAAGCTAAGACAAAACAAGGAGACTGCAGACAAACTATGAAGCTAAGACAAAACAAGGAGACTGCAGACAAACTATGAAGCTAAGACAAAACAAAGTCAAGTTATTTGACAAAGTACGCAAACAAAATACGGCGATGTTTCAACCAAAAGGTATTTATCAAGCACAAGATACAAGATAAACTGACGATGTAGCAGTCTATGCATTTAGGGCCTACCAAACCAATGTGCAACATATATACATGTTCTTGGCAAAGATCAAACATATCACAAAGAGTGATTAAAATTGATCATAAAGAACGAACGTAAAGAAGAAGAATGGTACAATTGTGATAAAGTCTTGTGGTACAGCATATTCAATTTCAGCATTTGTTTTTGGTTGTGTTCGTTCTCTTCCCTAGCTGTGAAAGTCTGCACACTGATTACCGAGCATTGCCTGCAGCTCATCTGGGCATAAGCAGTCTATAGTACTGTCCTGGGCATAAGTGGCCTATAGTAGTGTACTGGGCATAAGCAGTCTATAATACTGCCCTGGGCATTGAGCCATTATCTCTGAGAGTGTGCTCCAGAAACACCCACAACTGTTTCGAACATGTCGGTTGTATCTGTTGACTGGGACACAAGGTAAACGTCACAGTGGTTTGGAGAGAATGGTAATGGAAGGCATGGTTCCATGAGGCAGCGGACGACCAAGACAAAGGTGGCAGCAGGACATCACAGAGACCTTGAACATGACGCTGGAGGAGGCGGGAAAAATTGCTAGAGACAGAAAGTTTTTCAGGCAGGCTATGATGAAAGTGACGTTCTCCAAAGGACATGCTACTACTTGTCTCTGTAGACTGGGACTCCAGGTAAACTAAGTTGTAGACTGGGACTCCAGGTAAACTAAGTTGTAGACTGGGACTTCAGGTAAACTAAGTTGTAGACTGGGACTCCAGGTAAACTAAGTTGTAGACTGGGACTCCAGGTAAACTAAGTTGTAGACTGGGACTTCAGGTAAACTAGGCTGTAGACTGGGACTCCAGGTAAACTAAGTTGTAGACTGGGACTCCAGGTAAACTAGGCTGTAGACTGGGACTCCAGATAAACTAAGTTGTAGACTGGGACTCCAGGTAAACTAAGTTGTAGACTGGGACCCCAGGTAAACTAAGTTGTAGACTGGGACTCCAGGTAAACTAAGTTGTAGACTGGGACTCCAGGTAAACTAAGTTGTAGACTGGGACTCCAGGTAAACTAGGCTGTAGACTGGGACTCCAGATAAACTAAGTTGTAGACTGGGACTCCAGGTAAACTAAGTTGTAGACTGGGACTCCAGGTAAACTAAGTTGTAGACTGGGACCCCAGGTAAACTAGGCTGTAGACTGGGACTCCAGGTAAACTAGGAACACCTACAATTGTCTGAAACATTTGTTGGTTAAAACTGTATTGAGACTGAGATGAGAATGTTTGAATACTCACGCCAAATTTTCAATGGATTCTTGTGTTGTAGTTCCCAACAGTGAACTTGCATAACCTTCTAGGTACCACAGCTTGTAGAACAGCATGGCATTGAACAAGAGAAGGAGAACAAGTCTGTGGAAATTTGGATAAATAAATGTAGTCGCAATCAGAGTGTAAGACTTGAGAAATGCCCCTCACTAACTATTCATATAAAGCCCATGCTATTGTCACTCAAGTAGCAGCATGTCCCTTGCAGAACGTAGCTATTCCGGCTGAAAAATTCGGTCTCTAGCAAGTTCTCCCGCCTCCTCCGGCATCATGTTCAAGATCTCTTTGATGTGCTGCTGCCACCTTCGTCTTGGTCATCCCTTGCGCTATTGTCACTTAAGTAGTAGCATGTCCCTTGCAGAACGTCGCTTTCATCACATTACGCCTGAAAATGTCTCTGTTTCCAGCAAGTTCTTCACCTCCTCCAGCACCATGTTCAAAATTTCTTTGATGTCCTACATGCCAGACAGTGTTGTCTTCGTGGTAGAGAGAGATGTGACTAATCAACCTCTCATGGGTACAGTGAGCAAGTGGACTTTAGGATGGCTGCTGCAGCGAAGGACAGAGCACTAATGGGAATGTTCAATGTACCATGACATAGATCGCATAACATAACATAACAAATGTTAATGACATCTGATGACTGACAAAAGAAACAAGTAAAATATGAATTATATAGTACATTGAAGCTACCGGTACTGTGATCTGATGACTGACAAAAGAAACAAGTAAAATATGAATTATATAGTACATTGAAGCTACCGGTACTGTGATCTGATGACTGACAAAAGAAACAAGTAAAATATGAATTATATAGTACATTGAAGCTACCGGTACTGTGATCTGATGACTGACAAAAGAAACAAGTAAAATATGAATTATATAGTACATTGAAGCTACCGGTACTGTGATCTGATGACTGACAAAAGAAACAAGTAAAATATGAATTATATAGTACATTGAAGCTACTGGTACTGTGATCTGATGAAGCATAATTTGTGATGTTAAAGTTGATCAAAATGATAAAACTTACATGACAATGATGATCCTGACCAATGTGTGTGCTTTCATTTCAATCAGTTTATCCTCTCTGTATAATCCTGTCAACAAATAAACATGATGGTGATCATACAGACTATTTGCTGTTTCCATGGTTACCTAATAAGCATGATGTTCATAGACAAGTTGTTTCCATGGTTTCCATGGTATAGCAGAAATCATAGGAATTATATCCTACAGAACTGCCCCCAGTATGCAGACTTAAGAAGAAAGAGGTGACCCACTTACACCAGCGTCCAGGACAAACTGTATGGCGTGGCTGAGATTCTGAGGCAGACGGCTGCCTTTATTAGAGAATCCGAAATCGCAATCTAGTGAGAACGCAGAAGAAGAAGGAAGGTTATGCCTTTCAGTTGACTTTTGTGTCAATTGTCAACCATAATATTTAATATCCCACACTAGAATTAGCTGACCAACGTGAACCATTTGTTTGCGATAGACAGCATCAATGACTGGACCGATTTTTATCGTACACAATTGAGATTTACTTGTAAAGTCTGATATTAAGATAACAAATAGATCTATCCAGAAAGAACTCAAAATCAAAGAAAACTGGCTGATGCTACAAATAAGAATGATTGGTTATTGGTTACTAAACTGACGTCATTGCACTCGGGCAGACCCATAGGTGCTCAGTCTCCCAACAGATATCGAAGAGTATGCATACTGATGGAGCCTGTGGCTCGCTGATTAAACACACCTCTCACTCTGCCTCTCAGGCATCCAGTTCGACTTGAACAACGGGTAACTCCAAACTGCTTAAATCGCTTGATCGATTCAACATCGATTTTAGTGTCCTCATCCAACAGACAGTCGCGAAGAGACCAAAGAATATCCCCTTATCCATCTTCAACTCCCCAACAATCGATGCTGTTGATGCAAGCCTGTCCGCTCTCTCTTTACCGTAAACACCCGCATGCCCAGGACAGTATATCCACGTAAGCCGCTGCAGGTTAGAAACTTCTATAGACGACATAAATAAATAAGAATGAGAAAATTGAGATATTTTGGACATATAAAAAGACATGAAGGGCTGAGAAGACCATCATGGAAGGAGGCATACCGGCAAAGAGAAGAAGAGGAAGACCACGGAGAAGATGGATTCGGATGTAACTGATGGTTTGAACATGACGGCTGCAGAGGCATGACATCTGGCATATGAAAGAGAGAAATTCTGGAGGACTGTTGGGGTGGCAAAGTTCTGCTCAGGACAAGCTATTTGATGATGATGAAATATAAATGATTTACTGGTGTTGTTTCAAAATTGTCTTGGTTGTATTAAACATGATTCCTTCGGAATGACCGGAAACGGAAAAACAACTTAGCCAGAGACCCGCCCTCCCAACAGAATACATAATACACAATATGACCTACCCTTTGAGGGGGATGGTGGTGTAGACGTCTGCCTCTCCATGTACGGCTGTCGAGATGCTGCACCGCCTTCAGAAACAGCTGCATGAGCTTTGGCTCGTCTTCTACGTACTCTTTTCTTAGTGACAGTCATCTGGTGTCCAACAATGATGGCTTCCAGTCGTTGAGCTTCATTCCTGAGATGTACAGCTAGAAGACAAACAGAATAGGATGCTCAAGCAAGATCAAGCATGACAATGTCATCATCAAGGTGCGTAGCCTTTATAGGATATTGTTCTCTTTGCAGCACATCTGAAATTCACTCTGTCTCTAGCCAGTTCACCCACTTTGCCGATGATCATATTCATGGTTTCTTTAATATCTTGTAGCCATCTTCTTCTTGGTCTGCCTCTGCTTCTGCGTCCTGGGACCCTGTCCTCTAATATTGTTTTCTCTCCAGGTCATCGTGACGCTTGATGTGGCCAAAGTATCTCATTTTCCTGTATAGTATGTTGTTTTATCAGCCAATTGTCTTTAACATTCAGATCTTTCAGGACATCAGTGTTCTTTCTTTTTCTGTCCATGATATTCGTAGGATCTTTCTGTAGCATTTAGTTTCGAAGGACTGGATTTTCCTTCTTGTTGTTTGTGTAATGGTCCATGATTCACAACCATAAGTAGTTACTGTAAAACTGTATGTTCTCAATATTTTTACATATCATTATTATTATTCTCTTTGCTTTTGTCAAATCTCAGTTTAAGAATATGAATATTTGAAAGTGGCAATCATTTTAGTCTCTGTGGTGTCATAGAGGTTAGGTGCTCACCTCTCATTGCAAAGATACTTGGTTCACTCCCTCGCGGAGCCATCTGGAATATTTTTCCAGAGATCTCTGATCTCAATGTTGGTGAGATCAAGTTTCTAGTCCTATCGGAGACGTATGATAAAACGTAGGTTCCGTGTTCAAGTTGAGCACGTAAAAGAACACTTGGCAGTTTAAAATCTAGAAGAACAGGCTGGAAAGCCTCTACGCGAAGAAAATTCATTAGAAAGATTTGAAAATAAAATTCCTACAAAAATATTTTCACCATCTTCAAAATTACAATGGGGAACCTCGGCGGAGCTACGAGTTTGTATGCTGAGATCTTCCTGTGTAAGAAAGAGATCGGAGCACACATGGGGAACCTCGGCTGTTGCTACGGAGTTTGTACGCTGAGATCTTCTTGTGTAAGAAAGAGATCAGAGCCCACATGGGGAACCTCGGCTGTTGCTACGGAGTTTGTACGCTGAGATCTTCTTGTGTAAGAAAGAGATCGGAGCACAAATGGGGAACCTCGGCGGAGCTACGGAGTTTGTACGCTGAGATCTTCCTGTATAAGAAAGAGATCGGAGCACACATGGTTACTCGCCTAAGTGCAATGATGAAGGTGAGTGTTTGAATTAGTTTTGTATTAGTTGTGTCATTGAAAAATAGTTTTTACTGCAGTCATCCCTTATATCTATAATTGATTGATTGGATCATCATCACTGCACTTCAGTGAGTAACCATGTGTGCTCCGATCTCTTTCTTACACAGTAAGTTCTCAGCTGCAGTGCACAAACTCTGTAGTACCGTAGTATCCCGTTGTAATTTTGAAGATGCTAAAGATATTTTTGTAGTGATATTTTAGAGTTTTTATTTTGTAATCTTTTCTAATGAATTTTGCCCAGTCAGCGGCTTTCCAGCCTGCTCTTCTCGAAATCTATAATCGTATGAAACAAGTACTTACATAGCTGTCTGCAGTAATCTGTGAGACCATTGATTGCACTCTTCTCAATCATACCTGGACAAAGAATACGATAAGAAAATATATAGCACATACAGCATACAAAAACACTTTTCATAAATGCTAGTATGTTACAAAAATGTTGATAAGTTGCATAAAATTACAATCCACCAACTTTTATTCCCCCCATTCATCTTCCTTTGCGTTCCCGGCCTAGCCTGATGGACCAACTTCCATCATGAATTTTACTGTTGTTTTTAGGGACTCCGTCCTCCGTACAGCTTTCCGAGCTCTGTGTTCCACATTCATCTGTTTTTCTTCTTCAAATGCTCCATATCGACCACTTGTTAAACTACTCTTTGTGATATGTTATCTGAGCCTAAGAGTGATTGTAAGTTGTGCCAGTTATGCGCCTACAAGTAGGCCAGCACATTCGATTTCTGCGATGCTTTTTTATTTACTAGGTATCTTCCTAGGCCCTACCTCAGTCACCACATACGACATGCCTTGTATGTCGCAGTGTTACTATTCCTTGCTCCAGTTGCTGCACCGGCAACACACAAGCGGTCGGTCCTGGTGCCTAATATGTCATCTCTGTTTTTTGCATGAAGGTGTGCTTTCATTAACACCAGTGTCCCTCGTCATTCAGGCAAGCCTTAATCTGAGTTCAGAGGTACTTGTAATTTATATCCTCAAGTAAATGGTCATGATTTCCTTAGTCCAATCGTGCACTGTGTGAATTTCGGAATTTCCACATCTATGGTCACTAGCAGATTGCATTATCAATTTCGCTTTCAATGACCCCCAATCTACCATGACTTCCATGCTCCAGGCAATTACTCACCTTTGAACATTCCAATGACTCCCATGCCCCCAGGTAGCTACACACCCTTGAACATTCTCAAGCCCCAGGTAGCTACTCACCCTTGAACATTCCCATGACTGGCTTCTTGTACCTGAGCTCTCCTGTTACAACGACCCGACACTTGGTTGGTGACACACGTGTCAGGCAGTACCTCAATAACACATAGAAGGAATCTGCATAGGGATTCCCATTACAACATTCACAGTCAACATGATAGATGCGACCAGGTCTACTCATCTTATAGCAGATCTGAAAGATATCGTTACAGTATCATCATAAGACAAGATCTACACATCTTATAGCAAATCTGAAAGATATCGTTACAGTATCATCATAAGACAAGGTCTACACATCTTATAGCAAATCTGAAAGATATCGTTACAGTAGCATCATAAGACAAGGTCTACACATCTTATAGCAAATCTGAAAGATATCGTTACAGTAGCATCATAAGACAAGGTCTACACATCTTATAGCAGATCTGAAAGATATCGTTACAGTAGCATCATAAGACAAGATCTACACATCTTATAGCAAATCTGAAAGATATCGTTACAGTATCATCATAAGACAAGATCTACACATCTTATAGCAAATCTGAAAGATATCGTTACAGTAGCATCATAAGACAAGGTCTACACATCTTATAGCAAATCTGAAAGATATCATTACAGTATCATCATAAGACAAGGTCTACACATCTTATAGCAAATCTGAAAGATATCGTTACAGTAGCATCATAAGACAAGGTCTACACATCTTATAGCAAATCTGAAAGATATCGTTACAGTAGCATCATAAGACAAGGTCTACACATCTTATAGCAAATCTGAAAGATATCGTTACAGTAGCATCATAAGACAAGGTCTACACATCTTATAGCAAATCTGAAAGATATCGTTACAGTATCATCATAAGACAAGATCTACACATCTTATAGCAAATCTGAAAGATATCGTTACAGTACCATCATAAGACAAGATCTACAGATCTTATAGCAAATCTGAAAGATATCGTTACAGTAGCATCATAAGACAAGGTCTACACATCTTATAGCAAATCTGAAAGATATCGTTACAGTACCATCATAAGACAAGGTCTACAGATCTTATAGCAGATCTGAAAGATATCGTTACAGTACCATCATAAGACAAGGCCTACACATCTTATAGCAAATCTGAAAGATATCGTTACAGTAGCATCATAAGACAAGGTCTACACATCTTATAGCAAATCTGAAAGATATCGTTACAGTACCATCATAAGACAAGATCTACAGATCTTATAGCAAATCTGAAAGATATCGTTACAGTACCATCATAAGACAAGGTCTACAGATCTTATAGCAAATCTGAAAGATATCGTTACAGTATCATCATAAGACAAGATCTACACATCTTATAGCAAATCTGAAAGATATCGTTACAGTACCATCATAAGACAAGGTCTACACATCTTATAGCAAATCTGAAAGATATCGTTACAGTACCATCATAAGACAAGGTCTACAGATCTTATAGCAAATCTGAAAGATATCGTTACAGTATCATCATAAGACAAGGTCTACAGATCTTATAGCAAATCTGAAAGATATCGTTACAGTACCATCATAAGACAAGGTCTACACATCTTATAGCAAATCTGAAAGATATCGTTACAGTACCATCATAAGACAAGGTCTACACATCTTATAGCAAATCTGAAAGATATCGTTACAGTACCATCATAAGACAAGATCTACAGATCTTATAGCAAATCTGAAAGATATCGTTACAGTATCATCATAAGACAAGGTCTACAGATCTTATAGCAAATCTGAAAGATATCGTTACAGTACCATCATAAGACAAGGTCTACACATCTTATAGCAAATCTGAAAGATATCGTTACAGTACCATCATAAGACAAGGTCTACACATCTTATAGCAAATCTGAAAGATATCGTTACAGTACCATCATAAAACAAGATCTACAGATCTTATAGCAAATCTGAAAGATATCGTTACAGTACCATCATAAGACAAGATCTACACATCTTATAGCAAATCTGAAAGATATCGTTACAGTATCATCATAAAACAAGATCTACACATCTTATAGCAAATCTGAAAGATATCGTTACAGTACCATCATAAGACAAGGTCTACACATCTTATAGCAAATCTGAAAGATATCGTTACAGTATTATCATAAAACAAGAGTTGAAGAATGATGGATATTTTAATGTTGCTTGCTTGTTTGTCTGCATTTGTTCTTATCAAAGATGTTATAATAGCTGTCCATCGCAAGCAATAATAACAACAATCTCAGACGTGTGGATATTAGTTTAGAACCCTTCTTCTCTCTCTTCAATGCCTGCTTTGTGATTGTTTCTTCTCAGAGTATGTCCAACATATCTTCATCTTCTCTCTCTTCAATGCCTGCTTTGTGATTGTTTCTTCTCAGAGTATGTCCAACATATCTTCATCTTCTCTCTCTTCAATGCCTGCTTTGTGATTGTTTCTTCTCAGAGTATGTCCAACATATCTTCATCTTCTCTCTCTTCAATGCCTGCTTTGTGATTGTTTCATTATTTCTTCTCAAAGTATGTCCAACATATCTTCATCTTCTCTTTCTTCAATGCCTGCTTTGTGATTGTTTCTTCTCAGAGTATGTCCAACATATCTTCATCTTCTCTCTCTTCAATGCCTGCTTTGTGATTGTTTCATTATTTCTTCTCAAAGTATGTCCAACATATCTTCATCTTCTCTTTCTTCAATGCCTGCTTTGTGATTGTTTCTTCTCAGAGTATGTCCAACATATCTTCATCTTCTCTCTCTTCAATGCCTGCTTTGTGATTGTTTCATTATTTCTTCTCACAGTATGTCCAACATATCTTCATCTTCTCTCTCTTCAATGCCTGCTTTGTGATTGTTTCATTATTTCTTCTCACAGTATGTCCAACATATCTTCATCTTCTCTCTCTTCAATGCCTGCTTTGTGATTGTTTCATTATTTCTTCTCAGAGTATGTCCAACATATCTTCATCTTCTCTCTCTTCAATGCCTGCTTTGTGATTGTTTCATTATTTCTTCTCAGAGTATGTCCAACATATCTTCATCTTCTCTCTCTTCAATGCCTGCTTTGTGATTGTTTCATTATTTCTTCTCAGAGTATGTCCAACATATCTTCATCTTCTCTCTCTTCAATGCCTGCTTTGTGATTGTTTCATTATTTCTTCTCAGAGTATGTCCAACATATCTTCATCTTCTCTCTCTTCAATGCCTGCTTTGTGATCGTTTCATTATTTCTTCTCAGAGTATGTCCAACATATCTTCATCTTCTCTCTCTTCAATGCCTGCTTTGTGATTGTTTCATTATTTCTTCTCAGAGTATGTCCAACATATCTTCATCTTCTCTCTCTTCAATGCCTGCTTTGTGATTGTTTCATTGTTTCTTCTCAGAGTATGTCCAACATATCTTCATCTTCTCTCTCTTCAATGCCTGCTTTGTGATTGTTTCATTATTTCTTCTCAGAGTATGTCCAACATATCTTCATCTTCTCTCTCTTCAATGCCTGCTTTGTGATCGTTTCATTATTTCTTCTCAGAGTATGTCCAACATATCTTCATCTTCTCTCTCTTCAATGCCTGCTTTGTGATCGTTTCATTATTTCTTCTCAGAGTATGTCCAACATATCTTCATCTTCTCTCTCTTCAATGCCTGCTTTGTGATCGTTTCATTATTTCTTCTCAGAGTATGTCCAACATATCTTCATCTTCTCTCTCTTCAATGCCTGCTTTGTGATCGTTTCATTATTTCTTCTCAGAGTATGTCCAACATATCTTCATCTTCTCTCTCTTCAATGCCTGCTTTGTGATCGTTTCATTATTTCTTCTCAGAGTATGTCCAACATATCTTCATCTTCTCTCTCTTCAATGCCTGCTTTGTGATCGTTTCATTATTTCTTCTCAGAGTATGTCCAACATATCTTCATCTTCTCTCTCTTCAATGCCTGCTTTGTGATCGTTTCATTATTTCTTCTCACAGTATGTCCAACATATCTTCATCTTCTCTCTCTTCAATGCCTGCTTTGTGATCGTTTAATTATTTCTTCTCAGAGTATGTCCAACATATCTTCATCTTCTCTTTCTTATAACAGTTGTTACTAGTGGATGACCAGACATTTCTTCTCAAAGTATGACCAACATATCTCCATCTTCTCTTTCTTATAACGGTTGTTACAAGTGGTTGAATTGGCATTTCTTCTCAAAGTATACCCAACATATCTCCATCTTCTTTTCTTATAACAGTTGTTACTAGTGGTTGACCAGACATTTCTTCTCAAAGTATACACAACATATCTCCTTCTCCTTCTTATAACAGTTGCTACTAGTGGTTGACCAGACATTTCTTCTCAAAGTATACCCAACATATCTCCATCTTCTCTTTCTTATAACAGTTGTTACTAGTGGTTCACCAGACATTTCTTCTCAAAGTATACACAACATATCTCCTTCTCCTTCTTATAACAGTTGCTACTAGTGGTTGACCTGACATTTCTTCTCAAAGTATGTCCAACATATCTCCATCGTCTCTTTCTTATAACAGTTGCTACTAGTGGTTGACCAGACATTTCTTTGATCTCATCATTTCTCCAGAATTAAAATAACGTAAGAAGACTGTCATGAAAAGATGCATGATTGAGTGAGTGAAGATTGTCAACTAGGACCAATAAACAGAATGTCAACTTGAACCATTAAACAGATTGTCAACTTGAACCAACAAACAGATTGTCAACTTGAACCAACAAACAGAATGTCAACTTGAACCAACAAACAGATTATCAACTTGAACCATTAAACAGATTGTCAACTTGAACCAACAAACAGATTATCAACTTGAACCAACAAACAGATTATCAACTTGAACCAACAAACAGATTATCAACTTGAACCAACAAACAGATTGTCAACTTGAACCAACAAACAGATTATCAACATGAACAACAGTGTGAGTACTAACCTGTTTCTCAGTGGATGGTGATGTCTTTGGTCCAATTGAATGATTCAGTGTCAGGGTGTAGCAGATAAGTCTGATTTTGTTCCCGTTCTCGTCCAGATCTTCCTCCCAGTTGGGTAAATTCAGATCTGAAAAACATTTGAGTCTTTTTTACAAATATTTATTCTGCCATAATACATCAAGAATAAAAAAAGGGTCCAAAAGGCAAAGGATTGACTTCAGTGCACAGGTTTTCCATAAATGGCCCCATCCCTGTCTGCAGACATGGCATGCCATCTGCCGAGAGCATTACACAAAGCACAAACTCCATAGCTCCGTCAACAATCCTAAGGATCTCAGGAAAAATTGCATATGTGTCTCAGTCTGGATTTGAACCCACAACCTTTAGTACGACAGAAAAAGCGAGTTAACCACTTCGCCATTGATACCCTCCCCCTAATGTTGGAAGCCATGAGAGAATATGTATACACTATCTCAGACTGCTCAGAATGTGTACACTCTCACACAACCTTCAGTACGACAGAGAAATGAGTTAACCACTTCGACATTGATACCCTCCCCCTAATATTGGAAGCCATGAGAGAATATGTATACACTATCTCAGACTGTTCAGAATGTGTACACTCTCACACTGCCTTTTGCTTTATATCCACTGTATCAGAGTAGCATCCCTCCATATTAGCCTACCTTATCGTGGTTGGAGTGTTTGTGTGCTTTTAGGATCCTTCAGGCTATGTCGGCGGGAGTCTAACTCCTGGCAGGTCTAACCAAGCCGAACAGACTGAAGGTAAAGCGGCCAGACCAAAGGCGGGGAGCAGGATGGGGCCTCATAAGGTGACAGTGCAGAACCCACCGGCGAGTGGTAAATGCTCTGGCTGCAACCAACCCATCCCCAGCTATGGGACAAATAGCACTTGTCCTCTCTCTCTTGAGGAGGACATCCTTTTTCATGTCTTGTCTTCTACTTCTATGACACTTTCCCTTAAGCAAAAGGGATTAAACTACAGTGTCCAGGGAGCACACCCTGCAAAAAGCCTGGGTTGGTGAGCCCGGCAACAGAAGGCTGAAGTCATCTAGAGTAGGACGACTCCAGACAAACCGGGAAGACAGATCTCGTCAGCAGGGGACTGCAACTGTCTAGAGAACAACCTCAAAAAAAGATGTCCTCAGAAACGGAATGTGTCAGCCATTATTGGCGGGAGGAATCGACACATACGAACAACTCAAATGGCCATGCGCAAATATTTATATAACTGTGGTGCCACCACCATGGGAAACAGCCAGGTGGTGGTGGGACCGAACCCCCTGCCTCGAAGGGGTTCACCCTTAGCTACTGGCGGCCCTGTTGATTCTTGCAAAGCCAGGGGAGGACAGGGTATTACTACTGGCAGCAAGACTGTCCTCTTCTGTGTGAGCTGAGAAGCAACATGTGGCCACACCCAGTCGACCTGAAAACTAAGCTTTGGGAAACCTGACAGACCTGAAGCTGTCTGCCCAGTTTGTGGTCCACAGTAAATTAAGCGCATGACCAGAGATCGCTGAAGAAGAAGAAGAAGAGTAGCATCACTCTATGAGCCTGTTAGTAATCTGCTTATGTGACCAAATCATTTAATTTGTTGTTTCTTGATGAAGTTCAGTACTAAAATGTATCAACTTTTTTTCTGTCTTCATTTTTCAATCGGTCTCTTCTTGATACACCCAGCATTCTGCGTAGACACTTCATCTCTGTTGCGACTAGTTTTCTTCTATCGGTTGATGTCAGCGCCCAGATTTGACACTGATATCATAATGTGGGGAGAATGATAGTTTTGAACAATGCTCTTTTAGTGTTCATAGTGACATGTTTGCATTTCAAAATTGGTGCCATTTGTCCTATGATTTGCTTTATTGAATCTATTTTGGATTTCCTTCGTTATTCTTCCATTTGCTGAAAAAAAATGCTCACTAAGTATGTTAATCTTTTCAACTTGATTTAATTGATGTTTGTCGATGGAGATGTATGTCTTTTATGTATGTTCTAAGATGTACATAACTTGTTTTCTTTCTGACATATTTTATGTATGAAATCTGTTGCATGTTGCTATCAATAGAAGATATGCAAGATCAATACTTACCAAATGTTTTCCTAGATTCAACAAAGTTACGAAAGAAGGACGAGTCGGTAAACAAACATTGGAATACTGTGTCAACGTTGATAGTAAACACTTCATCCAGGTACATCTTCTCCAGATGATCATGACAGTCACAAATATATTCACCTGTGGAACAATAAACAAATATATTCACCTGCGGAACAATAAACAAATATATTCACCTGCGGAAAAATAAATAAATGCGTAGAAATTTAGTACATTTTAGTACCTACCTAGTTAAACTGAAAAAAACCCAGTAATTTCAATACAAAGCATTAATTCAGTGAGCTACAGGGACCAGCACAAGGACCAGCACTACAAGGACCACCACTGAGCTACAAGGACCACCATTGTGCTACAAAGACCACCACTGAGCTACAAGGACCAGCACTACAAGTACCACCACTAAGCTACAAAGACCACCATTGTGCTACAAAGACCACCACTGAGCTACAAGGACCAGCACTACAAGGACCACCACTGAGCTACAAGGACCACCATTGTGCTACAAAGACCACCACTGAGCTACAAGGACCAGCACTACAAGGACCAGCACTGAGCTACAAGGACCAGCACTGAGCTACAAGGACCACCACTGAGCTACAAAGACCAGCACTGAGCTACAAGGACCAGCACTACAAGGACCAGCACTACAAGGACCAGCACTGAGCTACAAAGACCAGCACTGAGCTACAAGGACCACCACTGAGCTACAAGGACCACCACTGAGCTACAAAGACCAACACTGAGCTACAAGGACCACCACTGAGCTACAAGGACCACCACTGAGCTACAAAGACCAGCACTGAGCTACAAGGACCACCACTGAGCTACAAGGACCACCACTGAGCTACAAAGACCAGCACTGAGCTACAAGGACCACCCCTGAGCTACAAGGACCAGCACTACAAGGACCACCACTGAGCTACAAGGACCAGCACTGAGCTACAAGGACCACCACTGAGCTACAGGGACCACCACTGAGCTACAAAGACCAGCACTGAGCTACAAGGACCACCACTGAGCTACAAGGACCACCACTGAGCTACAAAGACCAGCACTGAGCTACAAGGACCACCCCTGAGCTACAAGGACAACCCCTGAGCTACAAGGACCAGCACTACAAGGACCACCACTGAGCTACAAGGACCACCACTGAGCTACAAGGACCACCACTGAGCTACAAGGACCACCACTGAGCTACAAAGACCAGCACTGAGCTACAAGGACCACCACTGAGCTACACAGACCACCACTGAGCTACAAGGACCACCACTGAGCTACAAGGACCACCACTGAGCTACAAGGACCACCACTGAGCCACAAGGACCACCAATGAGCCACAAGGACCACCATTGTGCTACAAGGACCACCACTGAGCTACAAGGACCAGCACTGAGCTACAAGGACCACCACTGAGCTACAAAGACCACCACTGAGCACTACATTGCCCATAGGAAACTATAGTTAATACTAGCATAATTACAGATACCCCATGCATGTATACCCTCCCCCATACATGCTGAAGTAGACTATATACTGACTAATAATAGCCGTCCATCGCATGCGATGATGACAACAATCTCAGACGTGTACTGTTGCACCTCTCTGGTGTGTGCGGAGGTGACTGTAGAGTCCAATCCTAGAACAGAATCCCGACCACAGGTGGGGCATACATGATCAAGGTTAGACATGTGCGTGTTGTGTGCTCTGTCTTTCGCGCTGCTCGTTTCTCTGTGACTCAACAATACGATGATTCTCAGCTATTCGGGTTCCTCTTTTGTTGTTACAGCGCCACATTTGGCGATCTTGCGCAAAGGATTCCCAGCACGTATTGTCTATATCGAAGCATTTCAGAGACACTTTAAGAGTGTCTTTAAAGCGTTTTTCTGTCCACCAGCTAAACGTCTGCCCCCTTCAAGCTCTTACTTACTTACTTAATCCCGTCATGCCTAGTGACACATGGGGCTTCAGAAAGGACTTTCCATGCTCTCCTGTCCCGTGCAACCTTCAGCGCAGAGCCCCACGTCAGAGATGCGGTGTCCAGTTCCTCTTCCATCATGCGCCTCCATGTTGTCCGTGGTCTGCCTTTCTTTCTCTTTCCTCTGGTGTCCAAGTGAGGGCTATCCTTGCAGGCATTTCTTGTCTCATTCTCATAACATGTCCGAGCCATTTCCATCTTCTCTTTTTGAGTATGTCATTCATTGCCTCTTGTCTTGTGTCTTGGAGTAGTTGGTTATTGGATATTTTTACTGGCCAAAAGATTCCCAAGATTCTGCGAAGACAAGAGTGGTGGAAAACTGACAGCCTGCTAGTATCTCCTTTGGTCATCCTCCAACACTCCGATCCGTAGAGCAAAACTGGCAAAACACCCCTTCAAGCTCGCCATACATCAACTGTTTTGGGATGCGTTTATCAGGCATTCGAGCAACGTGACCGACCCATCTCAGTTGGGCCTTCGGCAACAGGGTGTTGACGCTGGGATCTTTGCTCTTGTGAGGACTTCGCTGTCTGGAATTTTGTCCTGCCAGTTTATTTTTAGTATTCTGCGTAGACAGCTTGTGTGGAAATGGTTTAATTTTCTTCCGTGTCTGCTATACACTGTCCATGTCTCGCTTGCGTACAGCAGCGTGGTTAGCACTATGGCCTGGTAAACTTTCAGCTTTGTGACTATGCTTATCCCTTCCGTTCCCACACAGTGACACGTAACCTTTCGAACGCAGCACTGGCTTTGGATATCCTATTGTGGACCTCAGAATCTATGTTTGCCGATCTGGATAGGAGGCTGCCAAGATAAGCAAAGTTGTCCGTTGACTGGAGGCGCTGGTGTTTAATGTTGATGACTGGATCGTAATACTGTTCTCTAGGGCGGGCTGGAACATGACCTCTGTTTTTGGTGTTAATGGTGAGGCCAAACCTATCACAGGCCATTGAGAACTTGTCCATGTAAGTCTGCATTTCTTCCTCAGAGTTGGTAGCGAAGGCACAGTCATCAGCAAACAACAGGTTTGAGATAGTTGATTCTTTTACCTTGGTGGAAGATTTTAACCTCCGAAGATTGAATAGGTTACCGTCTGTCCTGTATCTAATCTTTACCCCATGTTCGTCGCCTTCCCAAAGACATCCGTGAGCATGGCAGCAAACATCATGCTGAAGAGTGTTGGGGCCAGTACACAGCCCTGTTTGAGCGCCGTTGGGACATGGAAGGCTTCCGACAGCTCCCCTTAGTCAAGTACCGTGCCATCATGCCCTCGTGAAACTGTTGAGCGATCTTGATGAATTTCCTTGGGCATCAAATTTTTCCATGATCTTCCATAGACCCTCCCTGTTAACTGTGTAAAGCCTTTGTCAGATCGACAAAGACCATATAGAGGTTACGGTGCTGCTCTTGGCATTTCTCCTGTAGTTGGCGAGCAGCAAATATCATGTCTGCTGTTCCACGACCTGCTCTGAAGCCACATTGGGTCTCAGGGAGTAAGTCATGTTCAGGTGATCGATTAATCGATTGAGGAGGACTCTGGCCAGTATTTTGCCAGCGATTGACAGGAGGGAGATCCCCTGTGGTTATCGCAGGCCTGGCGGTTTCCTTTCCGCTTGTACAGGTGGACAATAGTGGCATCCTTTAATTCCTGTGGCACACGTTCGTTGCACCAAATGGATGTAAATAACTCTGTCAATTTTAGCATCAACGTGGGCCCTCCTTCTTGTAGACTTCGGTTGGTATTGAGTCCGCACCCGGTGCCTTCCTGCTGGACATCTGGCTTGTTGCCTTCTTGACCTCTGCTAAGGTAGGTGGAATATCAAGCTTGGCATTGATTGGGACCTGGGGCATGCGCTCTATGGCTTCATAACATATAGTGGATGGATGGTTGAGGACAGAACGGAAGTGTTCTGCCCAGCGATTTAGTATCTGAGGCTTGTCAATTAGTAGCCTTGCTCCATCTGCATCGAGTATGGGAGTGGGGTGAGATTGTTGAGGTCCGTAAACAGTTTTTAGGGCATTGTAAAAGCGTTTGAAATCATGTCTGTCTGCATATATCTGGATTTCATCAGATTTTTGCTTAGCCATGCGTCTTGTAATTTCCTGATTCTCTCTTGAGCCCTTCTACGAGCATCTAGGAAAGCTGTTTTTTTTGGATGATGATGGGTCATTTTGATAGGCTCTGTATGTCTCATGTTTCGTGAGAAGAATAGACTTGATTTCTTCGTCATTTTCGTCAAACCAGTCGTGGCTCTTGCGTACAGAGTGTCCTATGAGCTCAGAGGTAGATAGGTACACGGTGTCTCTGAGGGCAGTCCAGTCATCGTCCATGCTGGTTTTGCCAAATTGGAGGTCCTTCAATTTGTCGTCCAGGTCTCTTATTAAACTTTCGGTGACAGTGGAGATTTCAATTTGGAGACTGCCAGCTTTTTGTTGGTTTGCGACCTGGTGACGTTTTCTAGGCTTGATGCGGAGGTTGAGCTTTGACACGATCAATCTATGATCGGTCCAACATTCTGCTTCGCACATAGCCTTTGTGACTCTGACGTCACGTCTGTCATTTTCCTTACGATGACGTAGTCAATGAGGTGCCATTGTTTGGAACAGGGATGCATCCATGACGTTTTGTTTCGGGTTGGTAAGCGAAACAAGGAGTTTGTAATTGTTAGGTCGTGGGCAGCCCATAGTCTGAGTAATAGAAGCCCATTACTATTGCACTTGCCCACGCCGTGTACTCCTAGTACTCCATCCCAGACCCGATGGTCTGTCCCTACTCTGGCATTGAAGTCCCGAGTATGATGAGCTTCTCAGACCTTGGGACCGCTGAGATGGCTGAGTCAAGGTCCTCGTAGAAACCATCCTTGATTTCGCTTGGATTTGTCATTGTCGGGCGTAGACGCTGAGTAAAGTGGCACTCTTTTTTTTCTCCTAGTGAGATCTGAAGAGTCATCACTCTGTCACTGACACCTTTTGGGAGTCTGGTGAGGCCACGCACAAGATGAGATTTGACAGCAAACCCTACACCAGATTCCCGACGTTCTGTATTGGCTCTCCCACTCCAAAAGAAAGTGTAACCTCCGCCCACCTCTGACAGCTGACCCTCGTCAGAGAGTCTGGTCTCACTCAAGGCAGCTATGTCGATATCGTAGCGTGCCAGTTCTCTAGCCACGAGTGCAGTCCGTCTCTCAGGTCTTTCAGCTTTGTTGTTATCTAATAGTGTTCGCACGTTCCACGCGCCTATGGTGAGAGCTTTAAGCATGTTCTTCATGTTGTGTGATTTGTGTTGTATGTAGTTGTCTGAAACTGTAGCTTGCGCTGTATTTGGATTATAGTGAGGAAAAGTTGCGCTATTCGTCAACCTCACTCTCTCGTCCAGGACTATCTGTATCCAGGGCAAGACAAGTCAAGACGACTGGAGATAGTGCCAGATGCAGTGGATGACCAGGGCTTTCTAAAGTGCCTCGCCGTGCTCTATGCGGTCCACACCGCTCTGCTGTGATCCGCCTTTCTAACCGTTGAGCCAACTAGTGGCCTCATCCGTGAAGTCAGCCGGATCCAGTCTTTGCATGCACAGGCAGACAGTGCCTAGATTACCGATGCTGCTAGACCCATCGGTTTCCCTCACCTGGTTTGACCACCGAATAGGCGATGTAACCGTTGTAGTCGCTGTGCATGTTACAGCTAAACTACAGGCAAGAGTTGTGTGTTGTAGTCACGTTACAACTATTGTTCCGGCCGCCCTGCTGTGTGTAAGTTTACATTTCCAGAAGCGATGGCGGTAGGATAGACCTGTCCTGGCATGTGTGTCTGTCCGAAAAATTACTGGACAATTCTCTTGTCCCAAGGTGTGCTGGTATTTTTCATCAGCACATAACAGGAACCTTTGCAGACAACACACTGACGCTTTTAACAGGTTCCGTTACGTGACCTTGACCTTCCTTGACCTTCCTGGTGATGCGTGAAGTGTTTCTTTTGTTGCGTGGAATCGCGTGGTAGTTTTCAGCGCTTGGCGTTAATTGAAAATTGTTATCGATAACTGGTGTCGACTAGAAACACGATCTTATTTTCTATTTACACTGTAGTAGAATATAATTGATGATGATAGTAACACAATTACACCTTGAGTTCTTTCACTGCTTATACACAACCGAATAATGATATAAATATATATGTACTCCGTTTAGAATTTACACAGATTAATTAATTTTTTTTTTAAAAGTTCAAGAGCAAACAGTTAACACGCCCGCACACTGGGCGACCGGATAACCACTCCGAATATACTGACTAGAGCCTGCTATAATCAACATCAAAGACAAACTTTCTCATCTTACCTTCACTATCATCACTAGAATCCAAGAATCCTGGAGCAATCACCGTCAAACTTGGCTTGACATCCAGAAGAGGAAGCGGAGCGTCGCAGGCAGACATGTTGAATACTTCATCTGAAACAAATGCGTCTGTGTCTTCAGTGCTTACTGTCTGGTTATTCTCAGCGGTTGTAGTGGCTGCCTCCGAGTCTGTTGCTTGTTCCTAATGCAACAATAAAAAACTATAGATGATCCATATGATAGATGTGGTCCTATGCTCACCAGGGAACAAGGGTTAACTTAAGTCAATGCTCTCAACAAGCGACAGTTTATCTTTTTTTATTTGAAAAAATAAAAATTGAGTACCAAGAAAACTTTTTTAATTTTTCTTCTTGACGCACCATATAGACCATTTGTTAACCTCTCTCTGTGATCTGTATGTGATCTGAGCCTAAGAGTGTTTGTACACTGTGCCAGTTATGCACCTACAAGTAGGCAAGCACATCCGATTTCTGCGATGCTTTTTATTTACTTGGGTAACTTCCCTAGGCCCCTATCTCAGTTGCCTCTTAGAACATGCCTTGTAGGTGGCAGTGGTACTATTCTTTGCTCCCCTTGAAAGCCACTGCAACACACAGTGAGAAAAACTATGTCATAAAAACCATTAAAATCTTCATTTCTAAAAGAATATAAAGGCAAGTGATTCCATATCGCTAGTTGCACATCATTGTAAAAACTGCAGTAAAACTATGAATCAAAGGTGAAATATGGGAACAAACAGGATTCGAGAAAGAAAGAAAGATGCAAGGTAGGCTTGCAAAGCATAAAAACAACATTTAAAAAGTCATGTTTTTGAGTAAAGAACAAATGCTTCTGTTCTGCAACAGATTGATATTAACTCTTAGGGGACCAGGGCAAATATTTTTTTAGAGTAAAAATGCCACAGTGTGGCGTTTGGTTCCAAGGGTTAAACAGAGTTGGCTATTACAAAGCATAAAAACAAGGAAAATTTAATATTTCAGACACATCAAACGATATGAGTGCCTAGAGAAGATCATTTTGGAGGGAATATTGCATGGAAGAAGAATGAGAGGAAGACCTAGAAGACGATGGGTGTAGATGTCATTGACAACCTGAGAATGACTGCTGCTGACGCCGGACATCTTGCACAGAATAGAGAGTTTTCAGGACTGCTGTCATGGGAGCCGAGTTCCGGAAGGGACAAACTACTTGCTGATGATGATAGTAACTAACACAAGTATGAACTTACTTTGACAGACATGATCTCTTCTTTGATCTTCTCGGACAACTCTTCCAATACTTGAGGAGCAACATAATCATCATCATCAGAGGTCAGACCAAGGTCATCTCCGTAACTGTAGTGTACCCAGGTCCACAGTTCCTTAGCTGACATTGGCTGAAATAATTGAAATCTGATATTAGAACGGAACAAAATTTTACAATTAAGTGTCGAGAGATATCATGTGATCATCTATATTATTTTCTCAATGACTAAAGATATAGAAAGTAAGTTGAATGCATTTGAAAATAGATGTCTATGAAAAATAATGAATATAAAATGGAATGAATTCAAGAAGTGATGAAATCAGAGAAATGTCTGGTCAACCAATAGTAGACCTGCTATAAGAAGGAGAAGATGAAGATATGTTGGACACACATTGCGAAGAAATTATTAAAGAATATCAAAGCAGGCATTGAAGTGGGAGGTAAAGGGTTCAAGAAAGAGAGGATGTAAGGAGACCCTGAAATGAACTTTGCTGAGAGAGACAAGAAATATCGGTCTCAGTTCCATGGAGGAGATTGAGCAAGTTGCCCAGGATATACGGTATGGAGAAATTGCTTGCAGGCCCTATTACGTATAGGTACAAGAGGAATTATTAATATATTATTTGCTAACATAGGCAATGCACAAGAAGATAGAAAGTATGGTTAAATTTATTGCTATATGAATGTACAGTAGAATTTGGTACATTCAACAAAAACATAGAGGTCTGTGGCTAAGCCCTTGCTTTGCAATCCGAAGGGTGCAGGTTTGATTCCGGGTAGAGCAGTTCTGTTCGTGAGTGCATTTTTTCCAGACCCCTAGGATTGTTGCAGGAGCTACGGAGTTCATGTTTTGAGCAATACTCTCAGCAGGTGGCATGTCATTTCTGCAGAGAGGGACCAGACCATATGGGGTAAAAACCAGTGCAATAAACTCAGTCCTCGCTGTAAACCCCTAAACAAAAAATGTTATCTACTTCCCTGACTATTGTATCATCATCAAATAGCTTGTCCTGAGCAGAACTTTGCCACCCTAACAGTCCTTCAGAATTTCTCTCTCTGACATATGCAAGATATCCCTTCTCTGTAACTGTCATGCTCATATCATCAGTTACATCCTGAATCCATCTTCTTCATAGTCTTTCTCTTCTCATTTAAGGGGATTGAACCTTACGTTTGTTAAGTTTAGATCATGTATTTTATGGCGTACCTGAACATGCCTATTCTGAGCCACCATTCGACTTGTTGAAATGAAGAACCCACTTACAAATGATGTGCTGTCGATTCAAGCTTTCTTATGGTGAGAGTAGATGCAAGGTAGAGTATCCATGTTCATGTTTTTAAAACAACGTGGTTCTTGGACTTGCCTATCACCCATGGCGGTGTTTATCACTGCCGTCTACATTAATACAAGGACAACAGTTGAGCGTTGTTTACTCGCGCTCCACCATGGCACTTGTCACCTTTTATTCCGAGGTATGACTTGGAAAAAGATTGTAAAAAGTCAGTTTCGTCCATATTGTACCGTCCCCGAGGCATACTTTTCTCTCACTCCGTAAAATCCATGCAACCAGTTGTTTGCCCTTCTTCATCAACTTTATTTGCTTCACACAAATCACTACTGATGAAATTGAGTGTCTCTTTGGAACGGTACAGCCAACCAGCGGATCAGCTGAAATCTTGAATGTCAAATTTTGCAATCTCATTTGCTTTGACTGAATTATAGGTCCACTTAAGGTACATTGGAAGTGCGTATGGTTGAACCATTCTAAGTAGCGTTTCAATATCTTCGTACTTAGCACTCTGAAGTCGCTTAGATTTGTTCGGAACCTAATGCAACAGCATTAAGAATTTTCCCAGTCTTTAAGTACTGTGGATAAGTGTAGACTTGAATTCCATACTGTTCAGCAATTGTCTTTTTCTTCAATGCACCACGGTCTACTACGTTTAGAATTCTTAGTTTTGTTTCCAGATCTATGCCTGTCTGCTTCCTCTTAGACATGACTCTTCAACTGACTCTATCTAACTTTCCGTCCTATCTGAACATTTTCTCACCAGATTTTTATCAACTGGAATTTCACTTTCATTTCACTTTCTCCTCCTCCCTTCTCTCCTCCCCCTTCCTGCCCAAAACCATACTTTACTTCTAATTGGGTGTTCTGGCTATAAAATTCTCGTACCTGTAATAAAAATACAGTACCCAGAGCTTCTACAGTGTAACCGAATCCTGGAAACAACGAATTTACTTCCGACAGATCTGGTATCGCAACTTCGGGGCATTCATCTTTTCCCGCTGTCCGAAAATGCTTTGTGTACATATTAATGTCTTCACCTATCTACGTCTATCTCAAACTCAAGGGCATTCCTTTTACACAAACTGGACATCCACAGGTAAATGAAACTGTTAGTATTACCTTTCCGATCACTAACAATGAAAGGCTTTAAGGTGACAACAAACATTGTGAAGCTTTGGAAGTTCGGTTAAATGAGATAAAATTGGCGGAGGACTAAAATACAGTTAAGTGATTCGTGGTACACAGAAATTTGTGTTATTTACTGATAAGAAATAGACATTTATGGCGGGACCACATTTTGTTCTTGTTAACCGGGTGTTCGTGTTAAGCGAGTTGTGTTAGACGGTTTACTGTATGTCCAAATACTTCAATTTTTCTTATTTATAGCATCAGCCAGTTTTCTTTGATTGTGAGTTCTTTCTGGATAGATCTATTTGTTCTCTTCTCTGTCCATGATTTTCTTCTTCTTTGCGTTCGTTCTTTCGACCAATTTTAATCACTCTTTGTGATATGTTTGATCTTTATCAAAGCGTGTATACATTGCACATTGGTTTGATAGGCCTCTAGCGCATAGACTTGTACATTTAGGACACATGCATCCGATTTCAATCAAACCTCCTTAGTCGCCTCTAACGACATGCGTGGCAGGTAACAGTAGTTCTATTCTTTACACCCCAAATTTGGGCCGCACCACTCGGGCACCTGTCCATGATATATGGAGGACTCTTATGTAACACTTATATTTAGAAGCAAAAAAAACCAAGAGAATAATGAAGGATACAAATAAAACAACAGAATAATATAGAATAACAAAATTAACAGAGAAATGAAGGAAGAAAGATATAGTTGTAGAGTATGTAAGGATATTTTTTAAATATAGCACAATGAAAGATACAAACAAGAGAACAACATAATAATAAGAGACACAATCTAGACAAAGCAAGAGAGGTGATATTATTTCCACTCAAAACTGGAAAACAATAGACTGAACAGACACCTACACAGACTAAGATTTGTTCTATTATCCACTTGTGTGTGACAGCCAAACATCCTGCAAAATTGTCACCTGATGAATCAACTACAGAAAGAACACTGGCCAAAAGAGACAAACATCCATGCAAAGCTATTTGGAAGCTTTGATGAACTAACAAACACAACAACACACATCCAGAGAACCAGACTCATTGTGTAGACATTGAACATCAAGACGAGAAGAAAATGAGACACACACACACAAAAAAAAACAGAATATTGCATATTGGTTACTAAACTAGCGTCATTGCACTCTGGGCAGACCCATAGGTGCTCGTCTCCCCCAACAGATATCGAAGAGTATGCATACTGATGGTTCCCATCAGAATAATGAAGACCTGTACAAAAAGTAAAGCAAGACTAGAATTATATGTTTACCTGATCTAAAGAGCATTCTGCCAGATACGAAACAACATCATATCGTCTTGTCTCTGGCACAAATGATGTGAAAAAGTACTTGATCCTCTCTGTTGTTATCTGGATTGCATTTGGTATGACTCGAGCTGTTTTCTCCTTGGTGATGGCTATGATATCTTTACATGGTGTCATCAACTGCAAGCATACAAGACAATGATGCTACTCTTAGGCTCAGATCATATATATATATCACAAAAAGGTATGGGCGTTCAAAGAAGAAGAAGATGCAGTGAATCAAATGGCTAAAAGCAGGAGTTGCCGATAGTCAATTTGATAACATCTTCACTAATGGCTAATGCTGTGCAAATTCTGGTTGATTGCTGTAACAATTACCATATTTTTTAACATCCTTTATGTCTGTGCTACATAATCTACAGAAGGTCAGAATACGAACTTTGCTAAGCTTTCCCGCCATGTTTGGTCGGGTATTTTCCGGTTTCGTTGAGGCTACTGAGTTAGTGCTGAGCAACGCTGTTAGCTTAAACTTTACATGGAATGCTTTTGTGTCAACGTCGTTGTTGTGTATTCGAAAATGGCGGACGGCGGTTTGACGAACAAGCTCAATCTCCGTATGCGTTATATGTGATGAAGCTGGATTTGTTGATTGATTCCCTGACAAGAATTGCTATTCAAGTGATGAACAGTTTTGTGTTCTACATTCGGGGCGCCATATCTATTTTTCCGGTGCAGGTTGCTTTTTGTGGCCGTGCACTGTTTCATTCTGGAATTAGTTCCAGGACTTTTCACAGGTGTTAGCATTTGTGGATATTCATTGGAAAGGAGCGGAACAATTATGGGGTGCCCCGTTGCAGTAAAATTGGAACCCGTACTTATGAACTATGAACTTAGAATATCTGGACAGAGAAAGACAAATGCACGAAAGTACTAGAATATCATGCACAGAGAAAAGAACAAATGCTTCTGTTCTGCAACAGCTTGATATTAAAAGCTGGTAATAAAGGCAATCAAGAAAAAAAATTTAAAAATTTCTGAAAATCAAACAACATGAGTGACTGGAGATAATTTTGGAGGGAATGGTGCCTGGAAGAAGCAATGAGAGGAAGACCTAGAAGACAATGGGTCATTGATGATCTGAGAATGACTGCTGCTGGCGCCGGTCAACTTGCACAGAATAGAGAGTTTTTCAGGACTGCTGTTATGGGAGTCAAGTTCCGGAAGGGACAAGCTACTTGATGATGATGATGATATGTCTGAGACAATTACCATAGTTTCCCAGTTGAAAATTTGATGATGATATGTCTGAAACAATTACCATAGTTTCCCAGTTGAAAAGCTACTAGATGATGATGATGATGATATGTCTGAAACAATTACCATAGTTTCCCAGTTGAAAAGCTACTAGATGATGATGATGATGATATGTCTGAAACAATTACCATAGTTTCCCAGTTGAAAATTTGATGATGATGATATGTCTGAGACAATTACCATAGTTTCCCAGTTGAAAATTTGATGATGATGATATGTCTGAGACAATTACCATAGTTTCCCAGTTGAAAAGCTACTAGATGATGATGATGATATGTCTGAGACAATTACCATAGTTTCCCAGTTGAAAAGCTACTAGATGATGATGATGATGATATGTCTGAGACAATTACCATAGTTTCCCAGTTGAAAAGCTACTAGAAGATGATGATGATATGTCTGAGACAATTACCATAGTTTCCCAGTTGAAAAGCTACTAGATGATGATGATGATATGTCTGAGACAATTACCATAGTTTCCCAGTTGAAAAGCTACTAGAAGATGATGATGATGATGATATGTCTGAGACAATTACCATAGTTTCCCAGTTGAAAAGCTACTAGATGATGATGATATGTCTGAAACAATTACCATAGTTTCCCAGTTGAAAAGCTACTAGATGATGATGATATGTCTGAAACAATTACCATAGTTTCCCAGTTGAAAAGCTACTAGAAGATGATGATGATGATGATATGTCTGAAACAATTACCATAGTTTCCCAGTTGAAAAGCTACTAGATGATGATGATGATGATGATATGTCTGAGACAATTACCATAGTTTCCCAGTTGAAAATCTTCGCATAAAAGCAGATCCAGTTCTGAGAGATGTACATGCGACCTTGAACCAGTATGTCTTTCTGAAGTGCACATGAGTAGTCTGTGGATAATATGGATATGTGGATCAGTAATAAACTGAAGTGATGCCATGGATAAACATTTGACATGTAATGTGCATGGATAACTTCTTTGTTGCCTCTCGGATATCAACTAAAAGAACATTAAAGAGTGGTTACCTTACGATACGTATGGAACGACCTCACCAAAGGCAGGAAAGCCGATAGAGAAGTCATCCGTTCTGCCATCACTAAACTAACTCTGTCCGAGAAAGAGTTAGAAAAAGAAAAACAAGAAAAACAGGTCTCCTGCAATTCCTGCAACAATCACTCTTGAAGGATCTAAGCTTCAAGTACCTCAGAAGTCGGTGAAGCTGTCCATATGGTTGAGGGATGCCCGTAAAAGGATAATATAGGCAGACGTAAAAATCAGTCAGAAGCGCAATACCAGGCATCATGACTTTCTGCCTGAATTAACAGCGAGAGAACGAGGAACCATGCATCATGACTTTCTGCCTGAATTAACGGCGGGAGAACGAGGAACCAGGCATCATGACTTTCTGCCTGAATTAACGGCGGGAGAACGAGGAACCAGGCATCATGACTTTCTGCCTGAATTAACAGCGAGAGAACGAGGAACCATGCATCATGACTTTCTGCCTGAATTAACGGCGGGAGAACGAGGAACCAGGCATCATGACTTTCCGCCTGAATTAACAGCGAGAGAACGAGGAAGAAGATATCAACTTAGTAATTAATGAGAAGTATAATCATTGCACTTCAGACAGGTCCATAGGTACTCAGATCTCCTCCTGAACATTCCCATCAGCGTAAGATGACTGATCACTCCAGTTCTGTGTTGATTAATCAAATGTCTTGTAGCAATAGCAAAGTGTTCAGCTTTGGTGGTGCTTGGTTTAAATCTCAGCGTTACCCAGTTTCAGTCTCAGCGGTGCATCGTTTCAGTCTCAGTGGTGTATCATTTCAGTCTCAGTGGTACCCGGTTTTAGTCTCAGTGGTGCATCATTTAAGTTGCAGTGGTATCGGTTTTAGTCTCAGTGGTGCATCATTTAAGTTTCAGTGGTACCCGGTTTTAGTCTCAGTGGTGCATCATTTCAGTCTCAGTGGTATCCGGTTTCAGTATCAGCAGTGCCCGGTTTCAGTCTCATCTTCACTCTGGACAGAGTACGAACTTGAATGTATTCAAAGAAAACAATGGTCTATCATTCTCTATCTCTTCACTCTTACATTAGCCAATCATTTGCTACCTTAGAGGAGCGTCTGGCCGATGGATTACACCGCTGGCTCCCATTCGGTAGACCCACGCTCGATCCCTGGTAAGGTCAAGATTTTTTCTGTCGGGGGCATAAAGAGAAAATTCCAACCTGAACAGTGTCACAGTGACTGCACTAGATATTGCGACCATTAAATTTCTCAGGCTCATGTCCCCACTGTCCGTTGTCATCCTAAAAAGCGGAAACACGGGCCGCAAAGACATTTTAAAAAGAAATCATTTGCTGCCTCTTCAATTTGACACTGACACAATAAATAATACTGCTTCGTTGAATTGAAAGAAAAGCTACATATCAACATGAACATGGACTTACCAACAATGAGCCGCTCATTTTTGGGGACATCCTTAAACATACGATGGAAATCCTCACTTCTAGATTTATATGTGGCACTCATAATCTGAATGATAACATGTTGATAACATTAGTAACAAGAACACAACAAGATTCATTTAGAAATAACAGAGAGAAAGTAGTGATAGATAGTTACACAAATTCATTAACTCTTAGTGGACCAGGGCAAAAGCCATGTTTTTACAAGCCATTTGTCCTTTAGTGTGGCTCCTGGTAAAAAGGCATCCAACCAAAAGCCACGCAGTGTGACATCTGGTCCACAAGGAGTTAAACAAGCAGCTGATGTACATATATTTTAAACCCCCCCTCTCCCTGATACCTCTAGGTATATTGGGTAATATGGTGTTAAGCCCATACTTTTCATTGACCGTCGGCACATGATGGGTAATGTGGTCAACATCGTGCTGGCCGGCCGTATTTACTTCCCAGAGCTTTTCCTGGTACACAATTAAGGCAGGCAAGAAAGGTAAGTTACCTTGCAAAAACATTCAGATTTAAAAAAAAATTTATTTCACAATAATACAATCATTTTTTTTTCCACGATCCAGAAGTACCTGAGCTGAAAGCTGTTCGGCTCGGTGTCATGGACATCGTAACCCTTCGACTCGGTGCCACGAACACAGTAAATCTGGGGAACCTGTAACTTTTCTGCCAGTCCGCGGAGTTGAACCCGCACTTACAGAGGACTAGTCACCCGTAGTCCAACGCGCTTACGAACACGCTGGGCGCGCGGGCTTAATACAATCATAACAACCGCTCTTTGTTTGTCATAATATACCCAACATCAAAATGTCATGTTGTGTTGCTGGATGTTGCTGCTGGATTTGTTGAGGTGGAGATCGGAGTATCTATGGGCATATCCAGAGTGCTATGATGATAGTCCTCATATAACGGATAACTGAACTGGTGGGTTGGATCTCTGGAAGCTGCTGGATTTGTTGACATGGGGTCAAAGTACCTATGGACATGTTCGGAGTGCTAGGATGATAGTTCTCATGTAACTATTAACCAACAGGCACTGAGTACAGCATTATTCCTTTTTTCTTCTTAACATTTTAACTCCCAATGGAGCACAGGTCTTCAACAAACTTCTTCCAGCTCTTCCTCTCTCCTACCATCCCTTTCAATTCTTTCCATGTTTTACCTTTCCTTTTCATATCAGTCTCCAGTTCTCTTCTCCAAGTATGTCTAGGCCTTCCCTTACTCCTCTTTCCCTGCAGGCTTTCCCGGCTGAGGTTTCTTGGCTAGTGAGCATGGTAGGATTGTTGCTGAGCAAAGTGGAGCATACAGGACAATTACTTTCAGTATGAGGATGGAGGTTGAGACCGTTATTGCTGTCCTCCATTGGCTCTCTGGGACTTCATTTACTGGGGGCCATTATGTTTCTGACTCTCAGTCGATGCTTCAGAAGATCTAGAATTGCAGGTTGCAATATGAGTGGATGTCATCAATAGAGGCTTCCAACCTCCAGAGACTCATGTGGATCTACTGTCCTGGGCATGCGAGTGTTCGCAGCTGCGAGAGAGCGGACAGACTTGCATCAAAAGCATCGATTGTTGGAGAGTTTAGGATGGATAAGGGGGATAATCTTTGGTCTCTTGGCATCCTACTGTTGTATGACGACACAAAAATTGATGTTGAATCTATCCAGCGATTTAAGGAATTTAGAATTACATGCTGTTCAAGTAGAATTGAATACTTGAGGGGCAGAGAGAGAAATGTGTTTAACCAGTGAACCACAGGAACCATTAGTATGCATACTCTGACATCTGTAGTGGAATACTGAGCAGCTATGAGTCTGTCCGGAGTGCTGGGACGTCAGTTCAGTAACCAATAACCAATTTATACAACAAGAAAAGACAAATGTTTTTTGTGAGTACTTACATTGTACCATTTGTTTTTCTTCTTCTCAGATTTTGATGCTTTGTTTCCACTGCTAGCGGATAGTTGGTCTGGGGACTTTCCTCCGTTCTGGGACAATGAGTTCCAGGAATCCACAGACAAGTTCAGATCTAGAGATTTCTCTGAGCATTTATCTGTCAAGATATACAGGAATCGCATGATTAACTCATTTCTTACTAACTGCTGCAGTATGCGTTAAGATTGTCTATTAAAATTGCCCAACTGCCACACTCCGACAAGCATTATTTCATGTAAAATTAGTGCTAGATTTACATCAATGCATTCTGATCAACTTTCAGGTTATCTACAGCAAAGGTATCTATTTCTACATCATATTCTGATCGGGAGTTTGGTAAAATTAATTAGATGAAACATTTATATTGTGCAAGCTGGAAAATGTGAACAAAAAATTAATTTGTGGCCACATCCTGTTTTTTAATTTGGTTGTTATTATGTTAAACAAATGTTCTTTGGCAAGCATAGATAACTGATTTTAAAAAGGAGAAAATTTGAAATTCTAACAACATTAAAAGAACAGGGTAAATGAAAGAAAAACAAACTTGATTGAATACCCTATACTGACATACGGATGCGAGTCATGGACAATAAACAAATAGATCGAAAAATCTGAGGGCCACACAGATGTGGATTTACAGAAGAATAATGAGAATCCCGTGGACTGCTAAACTGACTAATGTTGAGGTATTGAATGAGATCAAGACACAGAGAAGGCTTATCATCAATATAAGAAAGAGGCAGTCATCATTTTTCGAGCATGTGATGAGGAGGGGTTGTTTTAGAGCACATCGTGACAACCGGTAAAGTCGAGCGTGGATGAGACAGAGAGAGAAAATTTTGGATAGCCTAACTTCATGGCACGGTAGAGCGTCAATATCTGAGTTGATAGCAAACACCAAAGACAGAGATTTGTGGAGATCCATGATCGCCTACGCCAGCCGGCACGGCACCTGAAGATGATGATCTCTTGCCTACATCAGTAAAGTTCATTTCAGGGTTTCCCTAGGGCATGCTTTCTTTTTTTAACCCTTTGACACCACTTCAATGTCTGCTTTGATCATTTCTTTTTTTTAACCCTTTGACACCCCTTCAATGTCTGCTTTGGTATTCTTTCTCAGAGTATGTTCAACATATCTCCATCTTTTCTTTCTTATAACAGTTGTTACTAGTGATTGACCAGACATTTCTTCTCAGAGTATGTTCAACATATCTCCATCTTTTCTTTCTTATAACAGTTATTAGTGGATGACCAGACATTTCTTCTCAAGGTATGCACAACATATCTCTATCTTCTCTTTCTTATAACAGTTGTTACTAGTGGTTGACCAGACATTTCTTCTCAAGGTGTGCCTAACATATCTCCATCTTCTCTTTCTTATAACAGTTGTTACTAGTGGTTGACTAGAAATTTCTTCTCAAGAGTACGTTCAACATATCTCCATCTCTTTCTTCTAACAGTTGTTACTAGTGGTTGACCAGACATTTCTCTGATTTCATCACTTCTGAATTCAGTCAATTTTATGTTCACTATTTTATGTAGACATCTATCTTCTATATAACCCACATTTATTTCTCTCAAAAACATTGTCAATTTCATCTTAGACTTCTCTTTATCATCATATTTTTGTTTCTCACTAACACAGCTCGGAGAACTTCAAGATGTCACTCTGCTACAGTGAAGCAGACATACTTGAGAATATGTTGAATTTATTTGGGTTGTTGTTTGTTTACGTTCATTCATCCGTATCAACCAACATAACCACTCCTTGTGATGTTTGTGGTTTACGCAGAGAATGTTGTGCTCTAGTTATGCCCCTATGGCATGTAGGACAGACACATTCAAATTACAGCCAAATAATGATGTATATTATCCAACAGGATAAACATTTGTGCAGACAAGTAATTGTAAGATTTGACAAACAGGAAAACCCCACTTTAATGTAGCACATCAAGAGTTATACTTAGATCTGATTGGACATAGGAAAGTCGGCAGATCTGACTCATGCCAACTTTAGTTTAGTCGTCGGATCATCATCACTGCACATCAAACCAATTGTCCATAAGTGCCCCAATCTCCTTCTCAGTATGTCTCTCAGTTTAGTTTAGTCGTCAGATCATCATCACTGCACGCCGAACCAATTAGTACATAAGTGCACTGATCTCCTCCTCAGTATGTCTCTCAGCCTGTGGCAACAAACGACACTGCTTTTTTGCTGGCTTACTATTCTTCTTTGGCTACCAGTATAGTGCTCTTGTCTAGCTACAGTGTAACAAGTAAAAACAAAGTACTGTAGTTTTACAAAATACAAAAACAATACACAGCAACGTTTGCCCAAAAAGGCCTTTATATAGTAAAGGATACAAGAGAGGTTAAGGATTTATTGAACTGACGTCCCAGCACTCTGGGCAGACCCATAGGTTCTCAGTCTCTGAAAACAGATGTTGAAGGGTATGCATACTGATGGTTCCTGTGGCTCGCTGGTTAAACACACTTCTCTCTCTGTAACTCAGGCATCAAGCTCTACTTGTACAACGAGTAATTCCAAACTCCCTAAATCGCTCTATTGATTCAACGTTAATTTTAGTGTCCTTATCTAACAGTAGGTCACCAAGAGACAGAACATCTGCTTTATCCATCTTCAACAACGATGCTTTTGATGCATGCATGTCCGCCTTCTCGTTGCCACAAACACCCGCACGACCAGGACAGTAGATCCATGTCAGTCTCTGGAGGTTGGAAACATCTACAGATGACATCCACTCATACTGCAACCTGCCATTTTGGATCTTCTGAAGCATTGACTGAGAGTCTGAAACAACAATTGCCCCAATAAATGGAGTCCCAGATAGCCAAAAACAGATGAAAGCATCAACAATGATCACATTTAGTGATGCCTTGTTGGGCAGCAACAAACTCAATTGTTGCTGTTTCTCGAACAGTTTACATTTTGTCAAAATAGACATGGATGTTAAACGATCCCTAACCAGTAGGGGCCCTTGCCTGTCCAACGGAGTTCATGCACCGCAGCTGAGAATTTCCTGTGTAAGAAAGAGATCGGAGCATACATGCTTATTCCCACAAGTGCAATGATAGTGGTCCTATCTTCTTTTTCTTGAACGCTCCATATCGACCACTTGTTAACCACTCTGTGTGATTTGTATGTGATCTGAGCCAAAGAGCGACTGTATGTTGTGCCTGTTATGCGCCTACAAGTAGGCCCAGCACATTTGATTTCTGATATACTTTTTATTTACTAGGTAGCTTCCTAGGTCCTATATCAGTTGCCTCTTATGACATGCTTCATAAGGCACAATGTTACTTTTCTTTGCTTTTCTTGCGGGCCCCTACACCACACGGATGATGGATCAATCAGTCAATCAGATGGAAATATCCACATGCAGACAGACAGAAGATATTCTAGTGACTTACCTAATATGTTATCTAATGATCTCTCAAACGAACGGTCTCGGATACTTTGTGGAATCAAGGATGCTAGTTCATAATTATCCTGTGCAGATCTAGGTCTCTTCTCGTAGGCATTACTTGAATTGAAATCTGTAAAGTTACACTCTCCGCTATCTGACAAGTATTCATGGTTAGTTGAGCTATCAAACGTACTGTGTAGCTTATCTGGAGATGCACTGCGGCTACCCATGGGAGAGTTGAAGGTGGAACCATTGTTTGTCCCTTCATCACTGTAACAACAACAAAAGATGTATGTACATCAGATATGATATCATAATAATAATTACTCCCGTACCATTATATGTTACATAGGGCCTGCAGGTAATTTCTCCGTACCGCTCTATCCTGGGCAACTTGCTCAATCTCTTGAGACCTATATTTCTTGCTTCTCTCAGCAAAGTTCATTTAGGATTTCATAAGTCGTCTCTTTCTTGAACCCTTTGTATCCCACTTCAATGCCTGCTTTGGTATTCTTTGATCATTTCTTCTCAAGGTGTGTCCAACATATCTCCATCTTCTCTTTCTTATAACAGTTGTTACTAGTAGCTGACCAGACATTTCTTCTCAAGGTATACGCACCATATTTCCATCTTCTCCTTCTTATAACAGTTGCTACTAGTGGTTGACCAGACATTTCTTCTCAAGGTATGCCCAACATATCTCCATCTTCTCCTTCTTATAACAGTTACTACTAGTGGTTATCATCATATGATGTCATCATGAGCATACAGAATACCAAATGTCATCATATCTCTCGCTCTCTTTCTTTCTCTCATATGCCATGTTGTTTTGCAATAGTCAATGATGGACATTGACAAGCTATTATTTATAGTGCTGCTAACAAGTTTTGTTAACCCTTTAGCTACTAAGGACGTGTATAGACGTTTTCCAATTCCTGCTAAAGACGTGTTAACGCGTCTGTAAATATCCGTCGTCTGTGGGCTAAAGGCATGTTAACACGCTATACATTGCTACTGTCACTGCTATAGGCGTACGTTCACGTTTATGACCTAGAAACAAAGAGTAGCTATTTTTAGGTCCATCTTTGGAAAGTATGTAGCAGCGAAAGGGTTAACAAGTTCTTCCATGCCATGAGGATCCAGCAACCTTTCCTTTTTGTTGTCTCTTGTCTCCGTTGTCATGAATTTTTCCTGCTGTCGTAATGATCTACAGTCCATTTTATGTCCGTATATGCCCCAAAAATCTGGACTGCTCTGTTTGGTTAGCTTCTTTGGTGCATTGGCCACACTCAACATTGTCAAATGTTATGTTATGTGTGAACTATGGCATGTATGAACTGTGACGTGTGAACTATGAAGTGTGAACTGTGACGTGTGAACTGTGACATGATTGAACTGTGACATGTATGAACTGTGACATGATTGAACTGTGACATGATTGAACTGTGACATGATTGAACTGTGACATGATTGAACTGTGACATGTGTGAACTGTGACGTGTGAACTGTGACGTGTGAACAGGTGATGTGTGGAGCAGATGACTTGTATGAGATGTGATCTGTTTGCAAGCTGTGATATGTGTGTGTGAGAGCTGCATCACAGGTTTTTCTTCTTCTGCGACATTCATTTTTAGATGGAGATTCCAGATTCTCTAATATAGTCTGTTGTCTGTTTCAGTATTTCAGTTCCATCATAAACAGTTTCTCTTCAAAGATGGTGGCTGTGTGTCACATTATTTTCTTGAGGTCATCCTGGCAGTGGACGACAGTTTTAAGGAACAACATGTTCTACCATTATATCTGTTAATTCATGATAACATCAGCTAGATACCCATCTCGACGTGGTGCCGGGTCCCTCAAGGGAACCAAATAATAGTAACACTGTGACCTACAAGACATGTTGTAAGAGGCGACTAGGAAGCTACCTAGTAAGTAAAAATGGTCACAGAAATCGGATGCGCTGGTCTACTTGTAGGCGCATAACTGGTACAATGTACAATCACTCTTAGGCTCGGATAACATAAAAATCACAAACAGTGGTTAACAAGTGGTCGATATGGAGCGCTTGAAGAAGAAGATACTCATCTTGAATTCGGTGTACACGTGGTTGTCTCAAGTTGTTGTGTCTTGTTTTGATGCAAAGTACAGGGTGTTCAACTTAAAAGCAGCCCCAGTGATAAATAGAAATTTGCCAGGTACGCATTTCATCTCGTCTATTTCCTATTTAAACCGGTTCTGACTAGCTTGTCCTACGTCACATTTGTTCATCGCCCCTTTCCGCACTTCAATTACACACCATCACACAACCTTGACCTATACTACGTCATAACTGAAACTTCCATTTTCATACATATATGCAAGAATAGCTCCATTCACTGGCTGCTTTTATCTTGAACACCCTGTATAACATCTTGGTTTCTTCTGTACACTTGGTAATATACTATTGAGAATAGGTCTTCTATGGACAAAATCGACATCACTAACGCTCTCAGGGAAAACATACGCTCTGAAGATTTCAACGACGAAGATAAAGGGTATTCTCTATCTCGGTTGCACAAGTTATGTATACAGATATGTCCTGCAAGATGAGAAAACCACGAGAGAAACCCCAGTAGATACATCAATCAACACAGAACGGGAGTTGTTAGCCTAAACACACTGAGATACATGCTTGGGAGGAGATCGGAGCAATTATGGACATGTACAATGAAGATGACCCTTAAATGAACAATGGTAATATTCATTCTATGTTTAGTGTTTGCTGTGTGTGCTTTGTGTGTTTATTTTTTCCAGGTTTGCTTTGTTTACTTGTATGTTCTGTAAGTAAATTTGCAAAATATGTGAACAGTTATCAGTTATATCTCTCTCTCGTGATCACCTAAATGACTGATGTACCAGATCTCTCCATAACGTCATTCATGTGGAAATCTGATTCATGCAGCTTTAGCATAGTTGGATTTCATCACATCTTCAGCGCCATTTGGAGCTCTGGTGCTTATCCTCTCGCGATGTGTCCGGATTCAGCCAGCGTTTACTGGGTTCGCTCTCCGTTAGCCTTTGGCTGTCTCCAGCCATCCTGCAAGGCAGCAGCTTGGCTTCTACACATTTAGGAAAGTGCATCTGATTTCAGCCAAACCTTCTTAGTCGCCTCTTACGACATGCATGGCAGATAACAGTGGTTCTATTCTTTACATCCCAATTTGGGCCCCGGTAACCACTCAGCAGTTATATGAGGACTATCATCACAGCACTCTGAACATGTCATACGTACTCTGATCCCCATCTTAACAAATCTAGCAGCATCCTGCGGCCCAACATGTCAGTTCAATGATGATTAATTAATATTTTGCATATTTGGTATGTTGTTCTCGAACTGTATCAATATGGACACCCATCTCTCTCAATCTGGTCGGCAACTGGGATTGACAACCCAACAAAAATTGATCAATTTGTACCTTTCTTTAATATTTGTTGAACTTCCTCGAAATGATGCTCGTGGCAGTCGAGGGGAGGACAATGACTCCTGACTTGAGTTTAACTCCTTGGATCTTCGACTGAAAGTAATTATAAAAAACAAATCTTTTATTTATCTGGCAACCAAAACATCAACATCAATAATAAATAAGACTAGACTAAATAATAAATAGAGACTAGTTGCCAAAAGGCCAATGTAGTGACATACCAACGGTCCCCACTGTTCAACCGCCCAAACATAGACATGACAGTCCAGCGACAACTGATAAATTTCACATTTCTACCAATTCTCTGTTATTAATGTCAAATATAGTCTCTAACTAAATCCCAAGAAAGAAAGATCACAACATGTGAACTGAACTGTTTAAGACAAGCTGTCAATATTACAAGATGGGATAGATTAAGAAATGAGAACATTAGAAATGTCGTTGTAATCACACCATGCATCCAACATATTAGAAGATAATAAATAAAATGTTTCTGTCACCTAATGTGAATGAAACCAGATCTACTACCATCTCGTGCATATAACAACAGGCAACCTGCAGAGACTGAGGAAGATCAAAAACACGCTGAATAGATAATATCACAGGTGTCCTGTGACATCAAAGACTAACAACTACAGATGCAACACACCTGGCACAGGATAGAAAACTGCACCAAAGTTGAATATCAAAAACAAACTGAAGCGACAATTCAACCAAAACGTCCTTTATCAAGCAAAGGATACACTACAAAAAGACACACAAGACTACTATGTGTGAGAGAGTTGACTCAGTGTTCACTTTGAGCAACTTCATGCTCTCTTCTTATCAATCAATTTAATCCCTCTTTGTGATTTGTGTGGTTTAAGCCGAGAACAGAAATACGTTGCGTTTCGGTTCATAGGTTCCTACACTTGTAGGACAGGTGCATTCAGAAACGTTCTGCCTAATGAATTATCAAGAAGATAGCTTTAAGAAACCTGTTCCAACGTTCACTTATACGTAGTGTTGTGTGTGTGATTGTTATAAACAGAAGTGAAGAAAACATAATTGCAGAATTGTTGCAAGCACTCGATTTTGTCAGTATAGTTCTTTGTGTCCATCCAGAAGAAAGTAACGCAGATAATTATTACACACTCAATGTATTGCCATAGTTCTTTGTGTCCATCCAGACGAAAGTAACGCAGAGAATTATTACACACTCAATGTATTGCCATAGTTCTTTGTGTCCATCCAGAAGAAAGTAACGCAGAGAATTATTACACACTCAATGTATTGCCATAGTTCTTTGTGTCCATCCAGAAGAAAGTAACGCAGAGAATTATTACACACTCAATGTATTGCCATAAAAGTGATTTGGGTGAGGAGATGTAAAATTACTAGTACAGAGAAGGGGATCGCTGGTAGCAAAGTTGATAGCACAATGAGTTAGTAACCACTTTTCGTAGAAATTTCAGGGTTGAAGGCCAGCTTGAGCCACCAAAATTCTCAATGTGCACACTGTACATTGTTGGACTACAGGAAACCATGATATTTTACTTGGTGATCTAAATTACAACTACTTCTGAAGTTGGAGTAATGCTCACCTGAATGGTGATGCTCACCTGAATGGTAATGCTCACCTGAATGGTGATGCTCACCTGAATGGTGATGCTCACCTGAATGGTGAGGGATACTGGTGATAAGGAAAACAAGCCTTCATGCAAAACTCAGTCAGATGTACCATATTAAGTGCCTTGTTAGTTACTTTGTTCCTTTCGTGTCAAAGGCGGCACATAGGGCAGAGGTTTTAGAACTCCATGTAACGCAGTTCGTTACTAGCAGTTGGAGATCTTGAATGGTTTTACATCCCAATAGTTTACTTTCTTGTAGGATAGTTCTTAATAGGGTGATCTTAGGTCTTCCACGTTTTCTTTTCCCATCTGGTGACCACATAAGGACTTGTTGATTTAGTCTCTTTTCGTCTGATCTAAGAACATGACCTAAATATTTCCACCTTCGCTTCCTTATATTTGATATGGGTTGTTGTTGTGTTCAATCTCTCACTGTGTTGTTTGAAACGACTAAGTGCCATGGCTACGCCTGAATTCATAACAGGCGTACGTAGAAGAAGTACCAGTCTATAAAGTCGACATGTTTTATGTAGCTAGGAAGACTTCTGTATAAGTTATTTTGGGTAGATCAGCATGTTGACAAGAGGTCTGACCTAGTTGACAAGAGGTCTGACCTAGCTTCTTCTTCTTCTTCTTTGCGTTCGTTCTTTCGACCAATTTTAATCACTCTTTGTGATATGTTTGATCTTTGCCAAGAACGTGTATACGTTGCACATTGGTTTGGTAGGCCCTAAACGCATTGACTTCTACGCGTTTAGGACACATGCATCCGATTTCAGCCAAACCTCCTAATTCGCCTCTTACGACATGCGTGGCAGGTAACAGTGGTTCTATTCTTTACAACCCAAATTTGGGCCCGGTAACCACTCGGGCGTGACCTAGCTTGATGAAGTCCAGGATACTCCTACAAGAACTGGTGTACTATGTGTGGGTAATTACAGCATCTGCAATGTGATGGGCGAGTTGGGTGTCAACTGTTTAAGTGGGAGTTCAGTCCAATATGTCGTGTTCTGAGCTGGAAGTTGGTGCTTTGCTCTGTCGTGTTCTGAGCTGGAAGTTGGTGCTTTACTCTGTCGTGTTCTGAGCTGGAAGTTGGTGCTTTACTCTGTCGTGTTCTGAGCTGGAAGTTGGTGCTTTGCTCTGTCGTGTTCTGAGCTGGAAGTTGGTGCTTTGCTCTGTCGTGTTCTGAGCTGGAAGTTGGTGCTTTGCTCTGTCGTGTTCTGAGCTAGAAGTTGGTGCTTTGCTCTTAATGTTGCAGAATGTTGATGTTGTTTGTCTTCAGGTTTTCATTCATTCCGTTCAGTCTACATGGCACAACCAGTCATTCCAGCAACCCACTAGTGCAGCTATACTTTTTGAGAATTATAGTTTAAGATCTGCTTAATAGCTTAGTTGTTAATAAGTTTGTTCACTTGTGACATGGAGAATTCTTCCTTTGCAGATGGTCTTACATTCCATATGAATACATGTGTGACCAGGAGAATTCTTCCTTTGTAGATGGTCTTACATTCCATATGAATACATGTGTGACCAGGAGAATTCTTCCTTTGCAGATGGTCTTACATTCCATATGAATACATGTGTGACCTGGAGAATTCTTCCTTTGTAGATGGTCTTACATTCCATATGAATACATGTGTGACCTGGAGAATTCTTCCTTTGTAGATGGTCTGCTCTTACATTCGGTCTGCTCTTACATTCCATATGAATACCTGTGTGACCTGGAGGATTCTTCCTTTGTAGATGGTCTGCTCTTACATTCGATCTGCTCTTACATTCCATATGAATACCTGTGTGACCTGGAGAATTCTTCCTTTGTACATTCGGTCTGCTCTTACATTCCATATGAATACCTATGTGACCTGGAATTTACTGTAGCATTACATACATGGATATCTTAGGAGGGTAGCAAGCTGTTGCTAGCATACACCAGGAGGAGGGAAGGGAACAAGATATTGATATCATACACCAGGAGGAGTGGAGCAAGTTGTTGACATTGTATACTAGGAGGAGGGAGGAACAAGTTGATAGGAGTGGAATGAAATTGGATATCAATTGGTAAATAAACAATGAATAAAACATAAAATGTGTGAGTTAAAAGTTAAAATGCAGCTTAACAAATGAACAAATATATATACAGACTCAAGCAAAAGATATTTATACAGATATGATGGACAAACAAATATACAGACTCAAGCAAAGGATATTTATACAGATATGATGGACAAACAAATATACAGACTCAAGCAAAGGATATTTATACAGATATGATGGACAAACAAATATACAGACTCAAGCAAAGGATATTTATACAGATATGATGGACAAACAAATATACAGACTCAAGCAAAGGATATTTATACAGATATGATGGACAAACAAATATACAGACTCAAGCAAAGGATATTTATACAGATATGATAGACAAACAAATATACAGACTCAAGCAAAGGATATTTATACAGATATGATAGACAAACAAATATACAGACTCAAGCAAAGGATATTTATACAGATATGATGGACAAACAAATATACAGACTCAAGCAAAGGATATTTATACAGATATGATGGACAAACAAATATACAGACTCAAGCAAAGGATATTTATACAGATATGATGGACAAACAAATATACAGACTCAAGCAAAAGGATATTTATACAGATATGATGGACAAACAAATATACAGACTCAAGCAAAAGATATATATGCAGATATGATGGACAAACAAATATACAGACTCAAGCAGAAAAAAAAGTATGGAAAAGAAGTTTGACTACTAAATCTGTAGTATTAGATATGTGGGTTATAAATAAAAAGATAAGAAAGTAATCTGGCAGACGAATAAATAGAAGCATACTTGAGTTACATGATAAATAATAGTGCCCCATGTAGGGGGACTGCCTAGAGTAGTTAGTAGTAGCTCGGCCTGCTAGCTGTGAGACGCCTCATAGCTCGGGTTCGAACCTACTGTCCGGCATTTGTTCGAGTCCCTGGTCTTACTCAGGATGATAACGTGAGTACCTCTGAAGTCAGAGAAAATCTGCCTGTATGGCGAGGGAATACTAATTACGATTACATTGAGCACACGGCTGCCAGTGTAAAGTAATTTACAATGTGCACGCTGCTGCCATTGTAAGAAATTGGAAAACGGATTTTCACGCAAAAATCAGTTTCAGAGATGAAACTCGTCCTGAGTTGAAAGCGGACGACAGAAAAAAAAAACTGCCCAAGGTAAACAGTTAACAAGGCAGTGGAAAAACATATGCTTTTGAATATAAGTGTTACAGAAGAGTCCTCTGTATATCATGGACCGAGAAGAGAACAAATAGATCTATCCAGAAAGAACTCAAAATCAAAGAAAACTAACTGATGCTACAAATAAGAATGAGGAAATCGAAGTATTTTGGATATATAAAGAAACATGAAGGGATGGAGAAGACCATTTTGAAAGGAGTCATCCCGACAAAAGGAGAAGAGAAAGACCATGGAGAAGATGGGTTCAGGATGTGACTTATGATTTGAGCATGACGACTGCAGAGGCCAGACAGAGTGAAATTATGAAAGACTGTTAGGGTGGTAAAGTTTTCCTTAGAACAAGCTACTTGATGATGGTCATGTGGTTTGACATTCTCAACAATTATAGAATGAAATAAACTGTGTACAAGTATTAGGGCTTCCGGAAAAACAAATACCAAACACAGAATTCGAACCACACACTCTTATTTCTTATGGCACCCATTGCCTAGTGCTACAATACAAGCAATTTTAAGAGCACAACCATCTAGGTAATGGGTGCCGTAAGAAATAAGGATGTCGGGTTTGAAAACCTGTGTTTGGTCATTTAGTTTTTCCTGAAGCTTCTAATACTTGTACACCAACTATATATTGATCATATTCATTGCTTCCGTTGTTTCCCCTGGGGGGGGGTTCTTGTTTTCTTCTTAGAATGAAATAGTAGGGTTTTGAAGAAAATTAATGTGTAATATAATTAGCAGCACATATTTGTATGCATGTTCTCGCCCGTGTGGTGCAGTGGCCCAAGGAAGCAAAGAATAATACCAATGCAACCTACAAGGCATGTCGTAAGAGGCAACTGATGTAGGACATAGAGAAGCTACACTAGTAAATAAAAAGCAGCGTAGAAATCGGATGTGCTGGCCTACTTTTAGAAGCATAACTGGCATAACGTACAATTGATCTTAGGCTCAGATCACATACAAATCACACAGTGGTTAACAAGTGGTCGATATGGAGCGTTTGATGAAGAAGAAATATGCATGTTCTAACAACATAACAACTGACTGCTCTTAACCACATACATATAGCAGTCTGAGTCAAGCTGCAATAACCAACTTACTGTCTGATCATCATACTTGGACTTGGAGCTCTTTTCACATCCATAGCTGCCCCAGTATCAATCTGCACTGAAACAGCCTGCATTTTTATCCTTGAAGTTGTCACTACTGTGTCAGGGGAGTCATTATCATCATCCAACAGTTGGACGAAAGGAAAATCGCATCTCTGAGTTAGCACAGGAAGCTCAACAGTGACAGTAGGGACAGTCATTCACCACTGGTACTTTCTCATCTCAATTTTCATTAATAATGTTATAATTACAGGCATCACCATCATCATGTTACAAAATATACTTTTACATCATACGTCTGTCAATGTCATACTTAAAATTATATAATAAAGAAGCCATCAAGTTATGTTAGTAGTAGGACTCCGTGTAACAAACGTCCCTCCCCTTATTGATATAATATAAACACTTCAACTTCATTATTCTTTTAAATATGTATTATGTGCAGACGAGTCTACAAATCTAGTGTTGGGAGTTCGTTCAGTTTTGTTAACTGATGAATTACAACACAATGTATTATAAATACACTACGCAACACATTGCCACATACATGATACAGTCCCTACTATTAATACTTTAACTAGTAGTCCTGGTAAATCCAGTGAATGTACTCAACTGTACTGTTGTTACTACTGTACTTAACTCGGTACTCTGCGCAGTTGAGTTGTGTAGCAGGTTGCGCAAGAAAATGTTCTAATCGTCTGCTACTAGCTGATAATAACACCGGGTTGCATACTGTTTAAGATAACAACAATTAATCACTGCTGTCGCACTCATTTTCCACTAGACGACACATGCCCTGCTCTCTTGCAAAACTGGAGCAGTGATTAGAGCGATAATCTGTCAACACTTTTGGGATTAATCAAATATTCCACAATTTTAATAAATTCAAACTAAAAATTATTTCTGGAAGTCAACCGTTTTGATCTACACTGGTTCAGTGTGTGTATTTAATAAGTCCACAAATATTAAGCCCGAATTCATGTAAGAAGTTTAACTGGTAATGCATTAAGATGAACCAAGATAAACATTATTTGTTTCAAGGGCTGAAACGTGACCACCATTGTGTTTTTTTTCTGCATCGGATCGATAATACTGTCACAAGCAAACACATTACAAAACATCAACTGCGAACTTTTCATACGAAACTATTCAATTTTCAGAACGGCTACATTCGTAACTTTTATTATTTAAAAAAATATGGATTATAGTTCATCATCATCTGCAAATAGCTTGTCCTGAGCAGAACTTTGTCACTCCAACAGTCCTTCGGAATGTCTCTCTCTCATAGGCCAAATGTCCTGCCTCTGCAACCGTGTAGTTCAAACCATCAGTTACATCCTGAATCCATCTTCTCTGTGGTCTTCCTCTTCTTCTCTTTGCCGGTATGCCTCCTTCCATGATGGTCTCCTCCAGCCCTTCATGTCTTTTATATGTCCAAAATATCTCAAGTTTCTCTTTCTTATTTGTAGCATCAGCCAGTTTTCTTTGATTTTGAGTTATTTCTGGAAATATCTATTTGTTCTCTTCTCTATCCAAGATATACGTAGGACCCTTCTGTAACTTATATTCAAACAGAGAACGATTGTACTTTGTGCCAGTCATGCGCTCACAAGTAGGTCAGCAAAGCGATTTCTGCGACGCTTTTTATTTACTAGGGTAGCTTCCTTAGGTCCTTTCAGAAAAATAGTAGGATTCAAATTTTTCGTAATCACAATATTTAACAAATAATTAAAACTATATTATTTTTCATATTGTTAATTATTGCCTATCTTGGCAGCATCCTATCCAGATCGGCAAACATAGATTCTGAGGTCAATAACAGGATATCCAAAGCCAGTGCTGCGTTCGGAAGGCTGCGTGTTACTGTGTGGGAGCGGAAAGGGATAAGCGTAGCCACAAAGCTTAAAGTTTAACGGGCCATAGTGCTAACCACGCTGCTGTATTCCAGCGAGACATGGACAGTGTGTCGTAGACACGCAAGAAAACTAAACCACTTCCACATAAGCTGTCTACGCAGACTACTAAAAATAAACCGACAGGACAAAATTTCAGATACCGGAGTTCTTATAAGAGCAAATATCCCAAGCATCAACACCCTGTTGCAGAAGGCCCAAGTGAGATAGGCCGGTCACGTTGCTCGGATGCCCAAAACAGTTGATGTATGGCGAGCTTGAAGGGATAGACGTTCAGCTTGTGGACAGAAAAACTCTTAAAGTGTTCCCGAAATGCTTCGATATAGACACCACGTCCTGGGAATCCCTGCGAAAAGACAGAACACCCACATGTCTAAACTTGATCATGTATGCTCCACCTGTGGTAGGGGATTGTGTTTTATGATTGGACTCTATAGTCACATACGCACACACACACTAGAGGTGCAACAGCACACGTCTGAGGCTGTTGTCATCATCGCTTCCAATAGACGGTTATTATTATTATTACAATTGACAGATGGCGCCCTCACCCAGTTATTAGATGCGTCCCAATAGATGAAAACGTTTGATAGCACTGTCTTGGACACTTCAGTTTGTCAGGATACCATCGGCAAAAGTTTATGTCCGGCCCAGCCCGAGAGACTGAATTTTGGCTATCGTTGCTATGAAGATGTTGAACAACCAGGATTTTAAGGGGTTTTACAGCTGAAGGACTTTGTTGACTTCATTACATCGGGTTTTAGCCCATATGGTATGGTCCCTCTCTGCAGAAATGACACGCAACCTGCAGAGAGTATTGCACAAAGCACGATCTCCGGCAACAATCCTAGGACTCTGGAATAAACTGCAATAGTGAACCTACGACCTTCAACTCGCAATGCAAGATTTTAACCACATAAATGCCTCCGTGAACAACAAAGATGAAAGAGGTCAACTATGAGCCTATCCCGGGTCTGCTGCCCATGTTTCTAAATGTAATGCAACGGGATTTCAGGGATTAAATGGGTTTTTTTAACACTCCTGTTTAAAAAAACAAAACTATGGCATACTCTGTGGTACATTGAGTAGTACGTTGTTAGGTCCTCATGGGGACGTCATGCCAGGATTAGTGAGCTGGCACTAATCAAGATCCTACCCCACCTCCACGTGGTGACCCTAGTAACAGACATTGGTTCCTGTCTGGCTAAGCGGGTAGGGATCGAGGGAGAGCTACTCTGGTATAGGTAGAGATACAGACGTAGTCAGGTTGGATGAGATCCGCTCGCAACACAGACGAACGGAATCGCAAAGTGACTATTAAAGCACGTCTCTCCCGGCCGATGGGAAAAGCTGAACGGATAATCATCAAGGGATGAGGGGTGCATCCAGAGAAGAGACGTGGGACGAAACTCGGAATTCGCAGGTGGGGTGCCCCAAGTTGAGTTGCATGTGGGCCCACATGGGCGAAACTCGGTGCCCTGAAGTGGGGCCGAACAAATAAAAAAAAAAGGGATGAGGGGTGCACCCTGAGAAGAGACGTGGACCGTGTGGGACGAAACTCAGAACCCGTAGGTGCTGGGCCCTGGGTTGAGGTGCATGTGGGCCCATATGGGTGAAACTATGAGCCCTGAGTTTAGCTCCATGTCCGGACAGCCTAGAGGCATTGTGAATGTGAGCACGGTGGGAGTTGATAGACACGGTGGGCAGGCACCAAAGCAAGCGTAGGGGTGCAGGAAAAGTGGAAAGCCCAACAGAGTCTTGAATCCAATGCGCATTTCCGTTCGCAGGGAACTACTACTGACTTGTAAGTACTACTTAGGAACCTTTGTCTGTTACCAGGGTCATCACATGGAGGTGGATCTTGATTATTGCCAGCTCACTAATCCTGGTGCGGCGTTGTCCCTATGCGCCTTTGACCCCGTGGTGGTGTTCTGTTGGACAGTAATCTTGTTATGTACAAAACATTTGGTTTGTTGTTTTTTAAACTGCTCTAGCACTGGTGTTATTCCTATCAAGTCTCTAATAGTCTCATTTTTTTAATCTTATCTTTCCTTGTTACTCCAACAGGCATTTAATCTCATTGCAATTTTTCTTTTTTCGTTTGTTGTAAGTGTCCAATTTTGACAATAGATAGCACAAAGTTGAGATGAAGATTGTATTGTATAAGGCTCATTTTATGCGCTAAGATACAAGTTTGCAATTGAGAATCTGTCATTTGGTCGATGATTTAGCTTGTTTTGTTTTATCTTTGCTGTATCTTTGTATTGATTCTTTCAGATTTTAAAACATAAGGAAGACCAAGAGTTAGATAGATAGACAACATTAAAGAAATCTTACTTCTTCCTCGAACGCTCCACATCGACCACTTGTCTTCTTCTTCTTCTTTGCGTTCGTTCTTTACGACCAATTGTAATCACTCTTTGTGATATGTTTGATCTTTGCCAAAACGTGTATACGTTGCACATTGGTTTGGTAGGCCCCTAAACGCATAGACTTCCACGCGTTTAGGACACGCATAGACTTCTACGCGTTTAGGACACATGCATCCGATTTCAGTCAAGACCACTTGTTAAACCACTCTTTGTGATCTGAGCCTAGGAGCGATTGTACATTGTGTCAGTTAAGCGCCTACAAGTAGGCCAGCACATCTGATTTCTGCAATGCTTTTTATTTACTAGGGTAGCTTCCTAGACCCCTACCTCAGTCACCTCTTACGACATGCCTTTTAAATCGCAGTGGCATTCTTCTTTGCTCCTCTTGTGAACCCCAGCAATACACAGGCAAGAAATCTTACAATCTGGTTGTAGAAGAGGAAGACTAAGAGACAGCTGGTCACTGTCTGATGCTCCGGAGGTGAATGTTGCAGATATGCTGTGTTTGCTCTAGCTTGACTAAGGAGGTTAGGGATGAGCCTCCTCTCCCTCTGAAAAGGTGTTGATGTAGGCGATACTAAGTCAGAAAATGCACCAGAAACCGTAGCATCACACATCTCACATATGATGATTATACCATCCGATATATGTATGCTGTTGATCAACCTACCGAGCTTTGCATAGTTAAGTCACTATATTCAAAACTACATGGCATCAGAGATGAGCTCCAGACAACAGCTGACTTCATTAAAAGAACACATCTGATGGCATAATCATCTAAATGGCAACCGCGAGAAGAAGAATAGACAGGTCTACTCCAACATCAAGTCTCTATCATGTAATTGCTGATGTCAAAAACATCTGTACAGGTGATATCAACATATGCTCATCAAGTTACATCAATTAACAAATATGAACAGCACACAGATATGAACAGCACACATATATACACAGATGTCAACAGCACACAGATGTCAACAGCACATAGATGTCAACAGCACACACATATGATGTCTTTAATAGAAATCAATATTTGTATAAGATGATATTTGAAATGTTGTTTTAATGTTGTCTACAACATCATCTACTGCTTGAGCTGCAACAATGTTGATCTTGTTAGTTCTGGTTTAGGTCCTTGATTCTGGTTTCAGAAAGAATACAAACTTAATATCAACTCTATACAAACATACAATAACAATATCAACTCTATACAAACATACAATAACATTATCAACTCTATACAAACATACAATAACATTTCATTTCATGTGACATATTAATAATTCCTCTTGTACTGTTATACGTTACATAGGGCCTGCAAGTAATTTCTCCATACCGCTCTATCCTGGGCAACTCGCTCAATCTCATCCATGGAAATGAGACCGATATTTCTTGCCTCTCTCAGCAAAGTTCGTTTCAGGGTCTCCTTAGGTCGACCTCATCATGTGACATAGGTCGCCAAATATTAAATGCAATAATTCATACACTTTATTGGAAGTCCAAGACACTATCTGTCATCCCATCCAAGGAAACATGTGTCTCCACACCGACTAAATGCAATAATTTGCAGACTACATGCAGAGCTTACCGACGTCATGACAACAAATATGAGATGATCCAATGTTGATTAACCATGTCCATGTTTCCCATCAAAATATTTTACAATTGAAACCCCCAAAAATATGGTTTTGTAAACTACATAAAATTTTATAAAAACTTGACTATAATAAAAGTTTCTAAAATATAGGAAACTTTTTATGGAGAACTCTTCTATAATAAAATGCAGCTTTCTAAACTAGAGGAAACTCTTCTATTTATTGGAGTAAGATGTAAGTGTGGTTATGTTAGCCTCTTTGACTTGTTTTTTTCCAATTTTTCATAGAGCAGTCAGCAAGTATGTTATGTGAAATATGTTAGCTGTCAATACATCATCAAACATATATGTAATATGTACTCACAATCTTGGCTGCTCTGGGTCTCAGTATAGTGTCGTAGGTCCATGGATGTAGCTGAAAGTTAGCAATGACAGACAGTGAGACATTCATTATAAATGAGCTGCTTCTCTTACCGATATCTTCTTCAGCGATCTCCGGTCATGCGCTTAATTTACTGTGTGACCACAAACTGGGCAGTCAGCTTCAGGTCTGTCAGGTTTACTTCTTCAGCGATCTCTGGTCATGCGCTTAATTTACTGTGCGACCACAAACTGGGCAGTCAGCTTCAGGTCTGTCAGGTTTCATTCTTCAGCGATCTCTGGTCATGCGCTTAATTTTCTGTGCGACCACAAACTGGGCAGTCAACTTCAGGTCTGTCAGATTTACTTCTTCAGCGATCTCTGGTTATGCGCTTCATTTACTGTGCGACCACAAACTGGGCAGAGTCAGCTTCAGGTCTGTCAGGTTTCCTTCTTCAGCAATCTCTGGTCATGCGCTTCATTTACTGTGCGACCACAAACTGGGCAGTCAGCTTCAGGTCTGTCAGGTTTCCTTCCTCAGCGATCTCTGGTCATGCGCTTAATTTACTGTGCGACCACAAACTGGGCAGTCAACTTCAGGTCTGTCAGGTTTCCCCAAAGCTTAGTTTTCAGGTCGACTGGGTGTGGCCACATGTTGCTTCTCAGCTCACCCAGGAGAGGACAGTCTTGCAGGATATGCTCCAGTGTCTGTACCGCCTGCTGACACTGGCAGAGAGCTGTTTGACTTATTCCTAGTCTATAGAAGTGTTTGTTGAGTCTGCAGTGTCCGGTGCATAGTCGAAATATAATGACCTGGTCTGTTCTGCTTAGGTCTTTGGGGAGTCTTTTCCATAATCATATCCAGTGTTTGTCTTCCAGTCTACTGCAGATTTTCTCTGTATGAGGATTTTGACCTCTTGAAAAGACAGGGGTTGGTAAATTTGCTCCTTGGCACTGACCATCTTAGCTAAGACATTGGCACTCTCATTGCCTGCAGTGCCGATGCACACACAAGATTACTACGTTTCACCCCCAACACTTCTATAAAAAAGTAAATGGTGGAAGAGAAGAAGAACAAGCACACACAAGATCACTCGTTCCCCCAACACTTCTATAAAAAGTAAATGGTGGAAGAGAAGAAGAACAAGCACACACAAAATCACTACGTTTCCCCCAACACTTCTATAAAGAAGTAAATGGTGGAAGAGAAGAACAAGCACACACAAGATCACTACGTTTCCCCCAACATTTCTATAAAGAAGTAAATGGTGGTAGAGAAGCTGTCTTTCTATTAGTTGTTTCCTAAGTCAGGCCACAATCTTTCAATGTTTTTGCCTTCGTTCTTCTCCATGTTTCCTTTGGACATCCAGGCTTTTTTCCCCTTCCGCTGTCCAGCGGAGAGCAGTCATGATATATAAGTTCAATCTACCTCCATCTTCATTTGTTAATGATGGTCTTCTCTTCCTCGCTCAAATATAGGACAAAATGTGAAAAAGCATAATGCCTGAGTGTTCGATAACAACAACAACGATGGTCTCCAAAATGCTGATTATACTTACAGTTAATTGTGATGGCAAAGCAAGACCTTGAACTCTCTGTAGTTTACCAAATGTTTGGCTAGTGATGTCATGTACCTGGCAATGTGTACAGACAATTTTTATTAGAACAGGAATCTCACACACACACACATTCACTTCTTCACTGATTATCATGTATAATGTGAGCGTACATCAACAAGATGTTCTTTATGTTGTTAGAACACTGATGAGAAATAACAATGCACAACAAAACTTTTAGCACAGAGAACTACCAACAGGAGAACCGCGGTAGCGTAGTTGTTAGTGAACTCGCTTCTCAAGGCTGGTGGTCTGGGTTCAGCTCCGCAATGCGCGTGGAATTTTTCCAGACCGCGGCGGCTCTCAGGTCGTCCCAGCCTCAACTGGGTACCAGACATGCTCTGGGAAAGTAAAGGTGGCCGACGTGATGCTGACCACATCACCCATCGTGTGTCGATGGTCAATGAAAAATACAGGCCTAACACTGTATTGACCTATATACCACGAGGTATGAAAGGGTTCCTTTACTTTTTTTTTTTACCTTACTACCAACAGCCTCCAGAAAGTACAATAACACAATACATACTTACAGAATATATACATGTGTGTCCGAAACCAAAGATAAAATATCCTCTCCATTTATGCCTAGTCGGGCAATTAATATAGTGAATGTGCTTTGCCCATTTTGTACAACCCCACCCCACCAACTTTTTAATCCAAAAGAAAGAAAAAGTCCATACATTTGAAACCATAGAGCGTTTTCAGAAGATGGAATGGAATACACACCTAACCATCAACTGCCTTAGGTTAGCCATACGGTAGCAGATGGTACAGTCTATTGTCATATGGTAGCAGATGGTACAGTCTATTGTCATAAGGTAGCAGAAGGTACAGTCTATTGTCCGAAGGCAGCAGATGGTACAGTCTATAGTCCAACGGTAGCAGATGAAACATCTGATCTGAATGTCGTCTATAGAAGTTTCTAACCTCCAGCGGCTTACGTGTATATACTGTCCTGGGCATGCAGGTGTTTACGGTAATGAGAGCGGACAGGCTTGCATCAACAGCATTGATTGTTGGGGAGTTGAAGATGGATAATGGGGATATTCTTCTGTCTCTTCGCGACTGCCTGTTGGATGAGGACACTAAAATCGATGTTTAATTGATCAAGCGATTTAGGCAGTTTGGAGTTAACCGTTGTTCAAGTCGAACTGGATGCCTGAGAGGCAGAGTGAGAGGTGTGTTTAATCAACGAGCCACAGGAACCATTAGTATGCATACTCTTCGATATCTGTTGGGGAGACTGAGCACCTATGGGTCTGCCTGGAGTGCAATGACGTCAGTTTAGTAACCAATAACCAATCTGACTGTATAAGACAATACTTACTGCACATACAGAATATCTTCCAATTTGTGAAGTTCGTGAAATCAAAGGACCAGAGCTCATATCAATGTGATCTCCCATTCTGTAGACAGTCACAGATGAACCAGACTTGGACTTCTCTGCAATGGATGAAACTTGCTGCCTCTTGAAACGGTTGTCGGCAAACATATCATGTGCTAGAGAAACTGGTATATCTAATCTCTGAAACTTGAGATCTTCAAAGTTGAGTCGAAGACCGATTCTGCTGAGGCAGTTGAGCTCTGTCTGAAAGTACACAAATAAATAATATGGTTTGATTAGTCCAAAGCCCGATTCTGCTGAGGCAGTTGAGCTCTGTCTGAAAGTTACACAAGCAAATAATATGGTTTGATTAATCCAAAGCCCGATTCTGCTGAGGCAGTTGAGCTCTGTCTGAAAGTTACACAAGCAAATAATATGGTTTGATTAATCCAAAGCCCGATTCTGCTGAGGCAGTTGAGCTCTGTCTGAAAGTTACACAAGCAAATAATATGGTTTGATTAGTTCAAAGCCAGATTCTGCTGAGGCAGTTCAGCTCTGTCTGAAAGTTTCACAAGTAAATAATGTGGTTTGATTAGTTCAAAGCCCGATTCTGCTGAGGCAGTTGAGCTCTGTCTGAAAGTTTCACAAGTAAACAATGTGGTTTGATCAGCTTTGTGGTTATTGTTAAACTAGAACTGTTGTGTTGGTTACTATTTGCAAGTTATTACTGGAGAAATGAATGCACTGGTAGGTTTGCAGGTATGGCTGCTGTAAAAAGTGGGCCAGCAATGGACAAGACTGATATTATAAATTCGCTAAGGGAGAGTGGCAGTGTAAATTATTATTCTTTTTCTTCTTCCTGGAATGTTCCATATCGACCACATGTTAACCACTCTTTGTGATTTGTATGTGATCCGAGCACAAGAGCGAATTGTACATTGTGCCAGTTATGCGCCTACAAGTAGGCCAGCACATCCGATTTATGCTACAATTTTTATTCACTAGGGTAGCTTCTCTAGGCTCCTACTTAAGTCGCCTCTTACGATTTGCCTTGTAGGTTGCAGTGTTACTATTCTTTGCTCCCCTGTGAGCCCCGGCAACACACGGGTAGTACAACAGATGAAAAAGAGGATTGATATAAGTATACATACAGAATTGTTATAGATATCCATGTTTGTACAGCACAAGACTAGATTAAATGTACTAAACAATTGTTATTTGTATAGACTTGTTCTTACCTTAGTGAACGTCCAGTCTTCCACTTTCAGATCTGCATCGTACACAAAACTGCCGCTTGAAACTAGAACAGACAAGAAATATTGATTATTGGTTATTGAAGCAACCACCTGGGAAATGAGATGCTTGAGGAAAGCAGAAAATAAATCAAGAAGAGACCATATAAGAAATGAGATGCTTGAGGAAAGCAGAAAATAAATCAAGAAGAGACCATATAAGAAATGAGATGCTTGAGAAAAGCAGAAAATAAATCAAGAAGAGACCATGTAAGAAATGAGGAAATTAGAAGAACAGTCAGAACAACACCTGCTATTAGATTCATTGAAAAACAGAGACTTAAATGGTTTGGCCACTTGGTGAGAATGAACCCAAGTACACTAGTAGCAAGAGCGTACAACCTGAAAATGGAATCATCAAGAGGAAGGGGCAGAACCAAAAAAGATGGATTGATGGAGTTACAGACATCTTAAAACTCCACAATATCACAGCATATCAAGCGACTGAGCGTGCGCAATCTCAGAAATCGATCATCAGTTAAACCTGTTTCATCTAACTGCAAAACGCAAGAAAGACAAAAGAAAGAAAGAAGAAAGGACATATAACTTCTGGCAGACACATAGGTGCTCAGTTTTCTTCAGAAGCTGTTAAAGGATATGCATACTGACAGCTCATATAACTCGCTAGTTAAACCCAAATTGTTTTCTGTCCAGTACTTCTCAAGCAAAGTATGATATCAAACTCCTTGATTTTAATTGCAGATGTGTCATCACTTGCTGTGTACTCATTCAACATCATCATCAAATAGCTTGTCCTGAACAGAACTTTGCAACCTTAACAATCCTTTAGAATTTCTCTCTCTCATAGGCCAGATGTCTCGCCTCTGCAGCCATCATGCTCAAACCATCAATTACATCCTGAATCCATCTTCTCTGTGGTCTTCCTCTTATCCGGAATGCCTCCTTCCGTGATGGAGTAAATCTAGACTCATTCAACAGACAGTAAGAAAGCAGCCACAGTATGTTCAGTTTATCCATCTATATCACTGGCTATTGGAGTGGGGTTTTTCTGAAGCAAATCTTGTCTGCTATTACATTACTGCCTACAGCTGCATGTCCAGCACAGAAGATCCATGCCAGCTCCTGGAGGTTAGAGGTAAGACTGCCTCCGGAATGTCAAAACCAACCATCCGCCACTTGAATTTGCAATTAATGGAGGAGACAGCAGTCAAAAAAAAATCAGCAGCACGCACATGCATTACTGCATTAGACAGCCATCAACCAGCTGCCCACCATTTTCTCAATATGCAATTCCCAACACAATCCCCTGTAAACGCAAACAAAAAGCATCCCAAATGACATTCACGGCACACAGTGTCGCATAAAGAGACTCAACTCTGTAGCAAAACAAGGCCCAAACATCATGAGAACAACACAGATTAAGATAGAACTAAACACTATAACTGTCATGGAGAATGAAAATATATACTTACCATTTGGTGGTGGAAAGCTACATAATTCAACATAATATTTCTCATCAAAAGCAGTCTCCAAAACATGACCCAACACAAACGAGCATGTTTTCCAAAATGTCTGTGGATATAAGATGACATTAGTCTTTCATTTATCGATTTTATTATGAGTAAGAATCATCCCTACTGAAGAGATTATACATCACAAGTTTTGAAGTCTACTGTGTATGAACAAATACTATAGAGACATCTTTCCAGCTCGACAACAGAAATGAGCAACAACTTTCTGGGAGTTCTCAACAATAAAAGATCATTTCATTAGAGCACATTTCATTAGAGCACATTTCATTAGAGCACATTTCACTACAGCACATTACATTGCTGCACATTTCTTCTTCTTCTTCTGTGAACGCTCCATTTCGACCACCTGTTAACCACTCCGTGTGATTTCTATGTGATCTGAGCCTAAGAGCGATTGTATGTTGTGCCAGTTATGCGCCTCAAGTAGGCCAGCACATCCGATTTCTGTGCTGCTTTTTATTTACTAGGGTAGCATCCCTACTGCCTACATTAGTCGCTTCTTACAACATGCAGTGTAGGTCGCAGTGGTACTCTCTCTTGTGATCACCGCCCAGATTGATGTACCAGACCTCCCCATAACTTCTATTCATGTGGAAATCTGATTCATGCAGCCTTAGCATTGGTGTGTTTTACGTCACATCTTCAACACCATTTGGAGCTCTGGTGCTTATCCTTCAGTGATATGTCTGGTTTCAGCCAGCGTTTACTCAGTTTGCTCTCCATTCTGTAGCCATCTAGTGTTTTTATGGTGTGGGGTAGCTAGCGCCCCCAACCTCCTTACTTGCCTCTTATGACATGCGTGGCAGCTAACAGTGGTTCTATTCTTTACACCCCAATTTGGGCCCTTGTAACCACTCGGGCGGCAGTGGTACTCTATTTTTTGCTTCCCTTGCAGGCCAGGCACCACACTGATGAGAGCATATGTCATTAGTGCACATTTCATTGCAGCTCATTTCCTTAGAGGACATTTCAAGACATCTTATAAGTGTGGTGCATATGGTAAGCAGTTGGACTACCAGGAGAATCTTGATCCTTTACTTGGCAATCTAAATTACAAGTAATTCTTCTCCTTCTTCTAACGCTGCATATCAACCACTTGTTAATCACTGTGTATGATTTGTATGTGATCTGAGCCTAAGAGCGACTGTACGGTGTGCCAGTTATGCAACTACAAGTAGGCCAGCACATTCGATTTCTGCAATGTTTTTTATTTACTAGGGTAGCTTCCCTAGGTCCTACATCAGTCACCTCTTACGACATGCCTTGTAGGTAGCAGTGGTACTATTCTTTGCTTCCATTGCTGTTCCTGGTACCACATGGGCATAAGTAATTCTAAAGTTGGAGTAAGGCTCGCCTGAAGGACAATGGATTGGTGATTAAAAAAAGCAAGTCTTCACGCAAAAATCAATTTGAGGTGCCATATTAGGCACCATTGCTACACCTGAATTCATAGCAGACAGATGTAAAAATCAGTCGGAGGCCCCATTAGTACATGTGAATTCATAGCAGACGGATGTAAAAATCAGTCCAAGGCCCCATTAGTACACGTGAATTCATAGCAGTCACAAAAAAGCACAACAGTTTTGGATGTGGAGATGGCACTTGAACTGATAAAAAAATAAAAAGACTAAAGATACTTACATTATTGACCATTCTTGAATCCTCTTCTTCAAAATGTAATAAATTCAGCTCACAGTCCTCAACTAAAGGTCTGTGCATGTCCCATGGTTCTCCGTTGACCAAAGCTAGTACTGATCTGGTCATCAGTAGCTCTTGCATATCTGAAAATTATGTGGACAGAAATTTTCTTCAATTTTTGAAAAGTTTCTTCTGTGTTCAGGTCATGTTAGATCAGCAAGCTTCAGTGAGACATAAAATTTATTCTTTGAGTAAACCTCATCATAATAGACGCACTCATTGCCAGTACTTGCATTGACAGAAACAAGTGGTAGAAAGTATTGTCAATCTATAGGGTTAATGACCAATTGTCAATCTATGGGGCTAATGACCACCTAATTAACCTATGCAAGAGCCTCTATATAAACACCCAATGTACAATCGAAAAACACAGGATTATTAGTAATGTTCCATGTAGGGTCAGGAGTAAGACAAGGATGCGTACTATCACCACTGCTGTTCATCACATATATCGATCAAATCTGTCAAGTATCTAACACCAGTGAAGGAAACAATCTTGGGGAACTCTTATAAAAATTTATTTTTGCAGACGATCAGGCAATCGTATTAACAACAGAGGACAGCTACAGCAACACAATAACAGTCTGCAGTTAACATGCAATGAATACAATATGAGAATAAACATCAACAAAACCGAAGTAATGACATTCGCTAGAGAAGAAAACACTACCAATATCTACCATCGGCAAATGCCCATTAACACAAGTCAAAGACTTTACATTTCTAGGGAGTATTTTTTCAACGAATGAATAACTTGATTGTACTTCCTATCAGACAATCGCAATTCATGTTAAATGCAGACTTGAGACGAAGAAAATTACCAGTATAGCTGGAGATTAACGACAGAAAGTACAGATGGATATCATACACTCTCAGGAAACAAAATAACTGGACGAACACTGGACTGTAGCCCAGTACAAGATAACAGTGACGAAACAAAGACAACACCCAGTACAAGATAACAGTGATGATACAAAGACAGAACACCCAGTACAAGATAACAGTGATGAAACAAAGACAGAACACCCAGTACAAGATAACAGTGATGATACAAAGACAGAACACCCAGTACAAGATAACAGTGATGATACAAAGACAGAACACCCCGTACAAGATAACAGTGATGATACAAAGACAGAACACCCTGTACAAGATAACAGTGATGATACAAAGACAGAACATCCAGTACAAGATAACAGAGATGATACAAAGACAGAACACCCAGTACAAGATAACAGTGAACTACAAAATTTAGAGAAACTGGCCTCAAGTGTGAAACTTACGAAGATGTGAGAAAACATAAATTAATTACAAGAAACAACTTGAGTTCAATGCATCACAGAAAAACCAAAACCATTACTTTAAAAAAAATCATGCTATGTGATGAAGACAATAAAGAGACTTACGCATTGCACAGTTGAAAGGCGTTGACATATACTTGTTCATGATAAGAGTACACTTTTCTGGCAGCCCAACATATTTGACTTGAATTTTCTCAATCCTTGTCACCAGTGCAAGTTGTCTTTGTTGTTCATTTTCAAACAGGTCCACACGTTTCTTACGTACTTCAGCATTTGTCAATTTTTGTGATGACAATGTACCTGCAATTGAATATAGAAATAACTAATTATGACAATATTTAAAACATGAGGTGAATATTACAAGGGCACTTTCCTGGATCTCGCAGGGAAACTGAAAGAGAATGAAGCCTAGACATACATAAAGAGGTCAGGAAGCAGAGATTAATGATATACAAAAGAACTGCTTCTACGAAGCTGCAAGAGATAGTCATAGTGAGATAGCTAAAAAAATAAGAGGAGTTGGCATAAGCTGGTTGAGGGTCTATAATAAGTCTATGCCCCCCAACCGGGGTTAAAAGGGCACAAGAGAGAGATGACAATATTAGATACTTATACACATTTGATAAATCTGTTAAATGTGAAAAATGGCTAAAGTTAAAGACTAAAGTAAAAATGAGTGAAGAGAATCAGAGATAAATCATGATGATAATCAGTCATTGATTGGGCGGCTTGAGACGAGTGTGACTGTCTTATTAATTATCTGGCTTATACGCAAAAAGACATTAAATTGAACGGTCAAACGAAATCCATCTGACTGTTTCATATTCATTGTAACAACATGTACGAGCTAGCGAACAATTGGAACATGTCAGACATGTGTGTTTGTGTTTTTACTGTTCAATATTTATCGGGAAATTTACATAAAATTGATTAAACAAAACACTTAACTTAATTATGTGCTTCATTTAAATAGTATAAAGGCAACAAGATTTGCCAATATAAGCTGGAATTAATTATTATTTAATCTTCATTTTATTTGCTTACGTAAATGATGTTGCAGAAGTTTGTGAGTGTTTAAACACCGCTGCAATACCCTTGACGTTTGGCTAGCGACTGCCATTTTGATAAGTTGCCGGAAATAATTGAGAGTTACTTCACTTCGACAATCTAAAATTCAAACACCAAATTAGTTTAGTCGTTGAAACATCATTACTGCAGATCGAACTAATTAATCCATAAGTGCACCAATCTCTTCCTCAGTATGTCTCTCAGCTTAGTTTAGTCATCGGATCATCATCACTGCACATCGAACCAATTAGTCCATAAGTGCACCAATCTCTTCCTCAATATGTCTCTCAGCTTAGTTTAGTCATCGGATCATCATCACTGCACATCGAACCAATTAGTCCATAAGTGCACCAATCTCTTCCTCAATATGTTTCTCAGCTTAGTTTAGTCATCGGATCATCATCACTGCACATCGAACTAATTAGTCCATAAGTGCACCAATCTCTTCCTCAATATGTTTCTCAGCTTAGTTTAGTCATCGGATCATCATCACTGCACATCGAACTAATTAGTCCATAAGTGCACCAATCTCTTCCTCAATATGTTTCTCAGCTTAGTTTAGTCATCGGATCATCATCACTGCACATCGAACTAATTAGTCCATAAGTGCACCAATCTCTTCCTCAGTATGTCTCTCAGCTTAGTTTAGTCATCGGATCACCATCACTGCACATCGAACCAATTAGTCCATAAGTGCACCAATCTCTTCCTCAATATGTCTCTCAGTTTAGTTTAGTCATCGGATCACCATCACTGCACATCGGAGCACTTAATGGACTAATTGTTTCGATGTGCAGTGATTATGATCCGACGACTAAACTAAGCTGGGAGATATACTGAGGAAGAGATCGATGCACTTATGGACTAATTGGTTCCGATCTCTTCCTAAGTATGTCTCCCAGCTTAGTTTAGTCGTCGGATCATCATCCCTGCACATCGAAACAATTAGTTCATAAGTGCTCCAATCTCTTCCTCAGTAGGTCTCCATCCCAGTGTGTGAATTTTTAACAATTGATTTTCACTTCGTTATCAGTTATCAGTTATATGAGGACTATCATCATAGCACTCCGGACATGTCCATAGGTGCTCCGATCTCCGCCTCCGCAAATCCAGCAGCGTCCAGCGACGCAACACGCCAGTTCGATGTTGAGTAATCAATCTCTTTGCATATTTAGTATGTCGTTCTTTTTGGGCTGCACCAATATTGACACCCATCTCTTTCAATCTGGTCAGCGAGTGGGATTCACAGCCCTGAAACTCCTCTGTTCGGAAAGACTCTCTCAATGCGTGAAGAATGTCACTTCGATCCATTGCAGCTCCCTCTGATATTGTAACTAAGCCAGCCAATCTATCAGCTCGTTCATTACCCCTAACTCCTGCGTGCCAAGGGACACAAATAAAGGTGATTTCTCTGATCATTGTCTGTACCAGTTTAGTTTAGTTTAGTCGTCGGATCACTGCACGTCGAACAAATTAGTCCATAAGTGCTCCGATCTCTCCCTCAGTATGTCCATCAGCGTGTGGCGACTAACGACACCGGTTCTTTGTTGGTTTACAATTCTTCTTTGTCTGCCAGCATAGCGTTCTTGTCGAGCTACACCACACTTAACTTTGAGTTCTTGCAGTCTGGTTAGTGTTGTGGATTCACCGCTATTACGTGAATCATGTACACGCTCTCTCTCCCTTAAGGAATTTATAATATCAGCCTGGTCCATTGCTCGTCCGCTTTGGACAGCAGCCATACCTGCAAGACTATCCGCACGTTCATTCCCCTTACACCTGCATGCCCTGGCACAAAAATAAAACTGATCTTTGTCAGCTTAGACCTCCCCAGCGATTCTATCCAATGTCTCCTAGCCCATCCTGTTTCAATCTTCCTGAGCATACTCATTGAGTCACTGAGAAAATATGCATGGATAAAAGTCTGTGATTCTAGCCAAATCATCGCTTTGGTAACCGCCATGATTTCCATAGTGAGACTGCTTGTAGTCACGGCAAACCACCACTGTCTTCCTTCACAACATCACCTCCGACCTGAGCAGTGAAAGCCCATGAGCTCCGCACATGTCGAATCACCGAACCATCCGTATAAATGATTACATCATGCTCAGATGCGTTCTCAGAAATTAATGCCTGAACCTCTGCCTCCACAACAAGTGGGTTGTGTTGCCTGCATTCTTTATCAAGTTCGATGCATACAGAAAAGGATGTAGCGATTCCTGTTGGGACTGGTATCCATTCTTCACCGGTACCAGTACCTCCACACAGTTGCGTCTCACCATACCTGATTCGACTTTACGAATCATGCTCATGGAGTCACTGAGTATGAAAACACGAGAGTAATTGTGAGATGCCAACCAGTTCACCGCCTCCGTAACCGCCTGAACCTCCATTGTCAAGCTACTTGTGATTGTTTCACTTCGTTATTCTTAACTAATAGACTCTCTCTATGATAACTAAAATTGTATACATTTGTTTTTAAATTTGATGGTTGAAAAAAGGATATATTCTTATGACGGCACTTGAAGAAGACTGCAACAAAAGTGAGAGTTGAAGCGCTGATGTGACTTCACATATTCATATATACTTTCTTCGTCTTAGGCGTCTTCGTGCTAGAGAGAGAAGATATACTAATCAACTTCACTTCTCAATGGGTACGGTGAGCAAATGGACTTTGGGATGGCTGCTGCAGCAGAGGACAGAGCACGAATGGGAATTCCGAATGTGCCATGACGTCGATCGCATAACAAAACATATATACATTCTGATATGAATCAGTTATGGCGGCTTCCTATAACCAATCAGATCTGGTGGCTTCCTATAACCAATCAGATCTGGCGACTTCCTATAACCAATCAGATCTGGCGGCGTCCTATAACCAATCAGTTCTGGTGGCTTCCTATAACCAATCAGATCTGGCGGCTTCCTATAACCAATCAGATCTGGCCGCTTCCTATAACCAATCAGATCTGATACTATGTTACAGTATACCTCCAGATGTGGTACTTTAAATGGTCTACAAGGTGTGTCCTGATCCTAGCCCTGCACGGGCAGGGTTGGGATCGGCTAGTCTCTCTTAGGAGGGGCGAAAAGTGAAAATTAGTAGCCTGCTGATGACCCTCAGAACACATAAGTCTCAGGACAAAATATCTCGATGGAGGTCTGGCCTTCCAGACTTGTGATATCAGTGGATTTACCCTGATATCCAAGATCCAGACCCCCAGCCACGGGCTAATAGCCCCACTGCCTTGTGGGAGCCTCGGGAGAGGCAAAGGCTATGGGAGTAAACCCAAACAGAAAATCTGAAGCGGAGCCCCTTAGGCGGACAGGCATCAAATGATGTCCTACCGACAGCTTCTGCAACCGAACTGATACCAGATGTCGTGCTTGCACTCCTCTGGACTATCAGCGAGGTCGAGAGGAGGTAGTTGACGCTTGGGCAACTCAGCTACTCCATAAAAATCGTCCAGGCATGCGTCACGGAGAGGTCACTTCGTGGTCGACTTTGTCGACCAAACCAACACGGAAGACAACAGTTACGGGTTATGAGACCAGCTCAATTGGCGTAGAGTATCGGACGCCACTGGTTTTCTTCGACGGTGGGAGAGATCATCGCGTCTCATTGACACTTTAAAGTAGGGTTCTCTGTAAATATCTTTGTTACCCCTCTGTAGAAATGTGTGTCCTGTTAGATAATATTTTTACACGTTTGACCAAATTTGGATGTGTTTGTTTTTCATGTCGTAGGAGCTTAGAGGGAACGCATAGTACTCACGTTCTCAGCGCAATCCACACAGATCACAAAAGTAATTAACTTGGTTGATAAGAACGAATGCAAACAAACAAACATACAGACATACACAAATGTAAGTGACGGCTGTAACATGAGATTTATGATTCTTCTTCTTCTTCTTTGAGTTCGTTCTTTACGACCATTTTTAATCACTCTTTGTGATATGTTTGATCTTTGCCAAGAACGTGTATATGTTGCACATTGGTTTGGTAGGCCCCTAAAAGCATAGACCTACACGTTTAGGACACATGCATCCGATTTCAGCCAAACCTCCTTAGTCGCCTCTTACGACATGCGTGGCAGGTAGCAGTGGTCCTATTCTTTACACCCCAAATTTGGGCCCCGGTAACCACTCGGGTGAGAGAGATTTATGATTGATTTCAGAAGTATGCTCAGTAAAGCCGTACCTGGGTTGATACGCAGCAATAGATATCTCTCTCCATCGTTATTGTTCGGCCATTTTGATCATTCTAGAGTGATATATAAACAGCCTTTGCCAAGAACGTTTTTACGTCACATCTTCAGTACCATTTGGAGCTCTGGTGCTTGTCCGTCGGCGATGTGCCCGATTTCAACCAGCGTTTACTAGGTCCGCTCTCCGTTAGCCTTTGACTGTCCCCAGCCGACCTGCAATGCATCAGGTTGCTATTTTCTTTTAGGATGCAATAGATATAATTATTGCGATCTTCTGTGGTAAAAAAAAAGTCATTTTGTTTTCAGGCCGGGACATGCGGGAGTTACGAACTAGCAAATCAACACGTGGCCATGCTGACAGTCTTGGCAATTGTGTCAGAAGGGAAAGCAAGGAACTGCCCGGTGAAATCCTGTCTGGGTAGGGGATTTTCAAGAACGTAGATCATGGTATCTGGCAAGGATGCAGGCGTTGGCAGTTCTGTTTGGGGCTGTCCATATGAACAACCACAACTTATGTACGAAACGATTGTGCAGTCAACACAGAACCGGTATTAGAAGACGTTATACTCTGACGGAGATGCTGAGATGGTATCGGAACACCTTCGTATACTTATGTTAAATGCACTGATGATAATTCATTCCAAACCTATATACAAGAGTTAATAATAATAATAATAATTCCTCTCGTACCGTTATACGTTACATAGGGCCTGCAAGTAATTTCTCCATACCGCTCTATCCTGGGCAACTCGCTCAATATCCTCCAAGAAATTGAGACCGATACTTCCTGCCTCTCTCAGCAAAGTTCGTTTCAGGGTCTCTTTAGGTCGACCTCTCTTTCTTGAACCCTTTGCATCCCACTTCAATGCCTACTTTGTTATTCGTTGATAATTTCTTCTCAAGGTGTGCCCAACATATCTCCATCTTCTCTTTCTTATAACAGTTGTCACTAGTGGTTGACCAGACATGTCTCTTTCATAACTTCTTCTGAATTCGTTCCATTTTATGTTCATTATTTTTCGCAGACATCTATTTTCAAATGCATTCAACTTGCTTTCTATATCTTTAGTCATTTTCCAACTCTCGCTGGCATATGTTAGGATTGATACAACATTTGAATTGAAAATTCGTAATTTAGTTTTAGTACTATATAACTTGCAGTTCCATATTTTATTTAGACTTTTAAAAGCTGATGCTGCTTTGCCAATTCGTATCATAATTTCTTTTTAACATTTCCTGTGCAATCAAAATTGCTACCCAAATAGGTGAACTGCTCTGTTATTTTTATCATTTTAGATTCCAGTGTGATATCTGCATTACTTGCCATAAGTGTCTTCATTATATTTGTATTTTCATATACAAGTGTTGCAACATCAGATATCCAACGAAATGTGTCCATAGAGAAAATAATTCTGGAGGGAATGGTACCTTCAAGAAGAATGAAAGGAAGACACGATGGGTGAAGGATGTCAATGACGATCTGAGAATGACTGCTGCTGACGCCTGTCAACTTGCACAGAATATAATTTTTCAGGGCTGCTGTCATGTGAGCCAAGTACCTGAAGGGACAAACTACTTGATGATGATGATAAATATTAGATATACAAACGTGTAAGTGACAGTTGTAATATAAGACGTTTGGAAGTGTTAACGGTAAAAAAATCCACTGAGATAACATTCTCTCTCTCTCTCTCTCTCTCTCTCTCTCTCTAATATATTTGAACACTGAGTTCGATTTTTTAAAATTTCCAACACACAGGAAGTGATAAAATTGAGTTTCCAAGGCAACGTATTGGCTTGCGAAGGAAATTGACGAATCCGAACGACTTTCAAACATATCAACCACACATATCACCGTCTGCTCTATGTGATGAACTGAATGAAAACATACACTAGATGGTATAAACTGCAATCATAATTGTACTTCATTTATCTTGAAATTATCTTGATTAGATCAAATCAAAAAATAACACTTGATACTTAGATTATTGGTTGGCTAACTATTACTATTATATATAAATATATTAGTAATACTATTAGTTCTATAATAGTATTAGTATTGTATTATTTATGTGTATGATCAATAGGATTTTTATACCTACTTTATGTTACCAGAGCCAAATATGGACAATGAGCAAAGCGCAGTCACAAAAAATTACTACATGGGAAATGTGGTGCCTGCGAAAAATTACCAACAACACCAGAAAAGATGGTCACCAACATCAGTATAAGAAAGAAAGTTGGGACAGAACCTTGCTTGAATTACATTTAGAAATAAAGAATGAAGCGGTTTGGTCACTTAATAAGAATGCATTCAAACTCCACAGTATACAGAGTCTTCTATAACAGAACATCAGGAAAGAATGCGAGAGGAAGACCACGAAAAAGATGGTTAGATGGTATAGCAGAATCCTGTCAAAGAGCAAAAATAACAATCACCCAAGCCACCAGAACAGCGCAAGATAAAAAGAGACACGCACGATACTGGGCAACAACCCAGTAACAGTGTGACGACACCAGAACAGCGCAAGACAAAAAGAGAAACGCACGGCACTGGGCAACAACCCAGTAACAGTGTGACGACACTGGGCAACAACCCAGTAACAGTGTGACAACACTGGGCAACAGCCCGGTAATGGTGTGACGACACTGGGCAACTACCCAGTAACAGTGTGGCGACACTGGACAACAACCCAGTAACAGTGTGACGACACTGGGCAACAACCCAGTAACAGTGTGGCGACACTGGGCAACTACCAGTAACAGTGTGACGACACTGGGCAACAACCCAGTAACAGTGTGACAACACTGGGCAACAACCCAGTAACAGTGTGACAACACTGGACAACAACCCGGTATCGGTGTGACGACACTGGGCAACAACCCAGTAATAGTGTGACGACACTGGGCAACAACCCAGTAACAGTGTGACGACACTGGGCAACAACCCGGTAACAGTGTGACAACAAAAGAAGAAGAGGATTATTAACGTTCAGTGTTTTCGCTGCATTCCAAGCAGGTTAGCACATATTTGCTTTTATATCATAGCCTATCCCAGTTGAAGTACGGATGCAAGTCATGGGCAATAAACAAACATATCGAAAAATCTCTGGAGGCCACAGGGATGTGGTTTTACAGAAGAATGATAAGAATCCCATGGATTGCTCCTTCTTCTTCTTTGCGTTCGTTCTTTACGACCAATTTTAATCACTCTTTGTGATATCTTTGATCTTTGCCAAGAACGTGTATACGTTGCACATTGGTTTGGTAGGCCCCTAAACGCATAGACTTCTACATGTTTAGGACACGTGCATCCGATTTCAGCCAAACCTCCTTATTCGCCTCTTACGACATGCATGGCAGGTAACAGTGGTTATATTCTTTACACCCCAAATGTGGGCCCCGGTAACCACTTGGGCGGCATGGGCTGCTAAAATGACTAATGTTGAGGTGTTGAATGAGATCAAGACACAGAGAAAGCTTATCATCAACATAAGAAAGAAGCAGTCATCATTTTTCGGGCATGTGATGAGGAGGGAGGTTTAGAACACATTGTGACAACCGGTAAAATCGAGGGTAGACGAGACAGAGGAAGACAGAGAGAGAGAAAATTCTGGATAGCCTGACTTCATGGCACAGTAGAGCGTCAATATCTGAATTGATAGCAAACACTAACGACAGAGATTTGTGGAGATCCATGATCTTCTACGCCAGCCGGCACGGCACCTGATGATGATGATCTCAGTTTACCTTTCTTAAAATAATAAGTGTGCAGAGATGGTAGCCGAATGGTTATTTAGCGATGATGTTTCATCATACAAACATCTAATGTCCCTAGACGAAACACAAGCACATGCACAATATGACATGCCAAAGTAATCCTATCTACAATATGTTATTATTTCTTCAAGAAGAACGCTTGGAGTTAAGCCTCTGCTGGCCGAATGGATTATGGCGCGGGTTCTCATGCGGGTGGCCCAGGTTCAATCCCCGGTAAGGTCAAGAAGATTTTATTTTATCTGTCGGGAGCATAAAGAAAAATCATAACGTGAACAATTTCACGGCGACTGCACTAGTCACGCGGCCATTAAATTCCACAGGCACATATCCTCCGCCTCCCCTCCATGTTCTACACCACCCAAAAAAGATATTAGAGACAGTAGGACCTTTTTTATCCTCTTAAAGAACCGTCGTTTTTGGTTCTATTGGTGTCTTGTATTCTTTACTTGATAAAGACCATTTTGTCGAAACGTCTAGTTTGTCTGCTTTTGTGCTATTTAAAAACCACATTCTTTAATGTTTAGATATTTTGTTTTATGAATAATCTTTTTTTTCCGATCCAGAAGAACTTGAGCTGAAAGCTCTTCTGCTCCGTGCCATGGACATCGTAACCCTTCGATTGGTGCAACGAACACCGTAAATCTGGGGAATCTGTGGCTTTCCTGCCAGTCCGCGGAGTTGAACCCGCACTCACAGAGGACTTATCACCCGTAGTCCAACGCGCTACGAACACGCTGGGCAGGCGGGCATTCTTTACTTGATAAAGACCATTTTGTCGAAACGTCTAGTTTGTCTGCTTTTGTGCTATTTAAAAACCACATTCTTTAATGTTTAGATATTTTTTTTAATGAATAATCTTTAATTACTAACAAACCGATGTTACTTTTGATAACAAATCGATGTTACTTTTGATAACAAATCGATGTTACTTTTGATAACAAATCGATGTTACTTTTGATAACAAATCGATGTTACTTTTGATAACAAATCGATGTTACTTTTGATAACAAACCGATGTTACTTTTGATAACAAATCGATGTTACTTTTGATAACAAATCGATGTTACTTTTGATAACAAATCGATGTTACTTTTGATAACAAATCGATGCTACTTTTGATAACAAATTGATGCTACTTTTGATAACAAATTGATGTTACTTTTGATAACAAATCGATGTTACTTTTGATAACAAATCGATGTTACTTTTGATAACAAATTGATGTTACTTTTGATAACAAATAATGCGTTAAAACTTATCATTAACATGTTCATTTAGCTGCAATTTACCTCTCCTCTTCAACCAGGCAACATGAATACAAGACTATGCCATATTTGTGGTGTGAGGCGATGTCAAGGTGGCAGATACCGCACGATTAGCCATCAGTCATATGTTGATGAGTCTCTCTTTGGGTATCATCAAGAAGAAGGAGCGGGTCTAGTCAAATTGAAGTCAAGCTTCAAGTCGACAAAGGTATGTCGATGTTTCTCGAGGATGTGAAGTGGTCAGCGTAGAGGTTAGGTGATAGTTTCTCGAGGATGTGAAGTGGTCAGCGTAGAGGTTAGGTGATAGTCTCTCGAGGATGTGAAGTGGTCAGCGTAGAGGTTAGGTGATAGTCTCTCGAGGATGTGAAGTGGTCAGGGTAGAGGTTAGGTGATAGCATCTCGAGGATGTGAAGTGGTCAGGGTAGAGGTTAGGTGATAGCATCTCGAGGATGTGAAGTGGTCAGGGTAGAGGTTAGGTGATAGTCTCTCGAGGATGTGAAGTGGTCAGCGTAGAGGTTAGGTGATAGTTTCTCGAGGATGTGAAGTGGTCAGCGTAGAGGTTAGGTGATAGTCTCTCGAGGATGTGAAGTGGTCAGCGTAGAGGTTAGGTGATAGTCTCTCGAGGATGTGAAGTGGTCAGCGTAGAGGTTAGGTGATAGTCTCTCGAGGATGTGAAGTGGTCAGCGTAGAGGTTAGGTGATAGTCTCTCGAGGATGTGAAGTGGTCAAGGTAGAGGTTAGGTGATAGTCTCTCGAGGATGTGAAGTGGTCAGCGTAGAGGTTAGGTGATAGTCTCTCGAGGATGTGAAGTGGTCAGCGTAGAGGTTAGGTGATAGTCTCTCGAGGATGTGAAGTGGTCAAGGTAGAGGTTAGGTGATAGTCTCTCGAGGATGTGAAGTGGTCAGCGTAGAGGTTAGGTGATAGTCTCTCGAGGATGTGAAGTGGTCAGCGTAGAGGTTAGGTGATAGTCTCTCGAGGATGTGAAGTGGTCAGCGTAGAGGTTAGGTGATAGTCTCTCGAGGATGTGAAGTGGTCAAGGTAGAGGTTAGGTGATAGTTTCTCGAGGATGTGAAGTGGTCAGCGTAGAGGTTAGGTGATAGTCTCTCGAGGATGTGAAGTGGTCAAGGTAGAGGTTAGGTGATAGTTTCTCGAGGATGTGAAGTGGTCAGCGTAGAGGTTAGGTGATAGTCTCTCGAGGATGTGAAGTGGTCAGCGTAGAGGTTAGGTGATAGTCTCTCGAGGATGTGAAGTGGTCACGGTAGAGGTTAGGTGATAGTATCTCGAGGATGTGAAGTGGTCAGCGTAGAGGTTAGGTGATAGTCTCTCGAGGATGTGAAGTGGTCAGCGTAGAGGTTAGGTGATAGTCTCTCGAGGATGTGAAGTGGTCAGCGTAGAGGTTAGGTGATAGTCTCTCGAGGATGTGAAGTGGTCAGCGTAGAGGTTAGGTGATAGTTTCTCGAGGATGTGAAGTGGTCAGCGTAGAGGTTAGGTGATAGTCTCTCGAGGATGTGAAGTGGTCAGCGTAGAGGTTAGGTGATAGTCTCTCGAGGATGTGAAGTGGTCAGCGTAGAGGTTAGGTGATAGTCTCTCGAGGATGTGAAGTGGTCAGCGTAGAGGTTAGGTGATAGTCTCTCGAGGATGTGAAGTGGTCAGCGTAGAGGTTAGGTGATAGTCTCTCGAGGATGTGAAGTGGTCAGCGTAGAGGTTAGGTGATAGTCTCTCGAGGATGTGAAGTGGTCAGCGTAGAGGTTAGGTGATAGTCTCTCGAGGATGTGAAGTGGTCAGCGTAGAGGTTAGGTGATAGTTTCTCGAGGATGTGAAGTGGTCAGCGTAGAGGTTAGGTGATAGTCTCTCGAGGATGTGAAGTGGTCAGCGTAGAGGTTAGGTGATAGTCTCTCGAGGATGTGAAGTGGTCAGCGTAGAGGTTAGGTGATAGTCTCTCGAGGATGTGAAGTGGTCAGCGTAGAGGTTAGGTGATAGTCTCTCGAGGATGTGAAGTGGTCAGCGTAGAGGTTAGGTGATAGTCTCTCGAGGATGTGAAGTGGTCAGCGTAGAGGTTAGGTGATATTCTCTCGAGGATGTGAAGTGGTCAAGGTAGAGGTTAGGTGATAGTCTCTCGAGGATGTGAAGTGGTCAGCGTAGAGGTTAGGTTATAGTTTCTCGAGGATGTGAAGTGGTCAGCGTAGAGGTTAGGTGATAGTTTCTCGAAGATGTGAAGTGGTCAGGGTAGAGGTTAGGTGATAGTATCTCGAGGATGTGAAGTGGTCAAGGTAGAGGTTAGGTGATAGTCTCTCGAGGATGTGAAGTGGTCAGCGTAGAGGTTAGGTGATAGTTTCTCGAGGATGTGAAGTGGTCAGCGTAGAGGTTAGGTGATAGTCTCTCGAGGATGTGAAGTGGTCAAGGTAGAGGTCAAGGTAGAGGTCAAGGTAGAGGTCAAGGTAGAGGTTAGGTGATAGTCTCTCATGCCAAAGGTAACTGGTTCGCTCCCTCATGGAGCGGGTTAATTTTTCAGAGATTCCTGATCTCAGTGTAGGTGAGATTGAATTCCAAGTCATATCGGAGACGGACGATAAAACGTAGGTCCCGTGTTCAATTTGAGCACGTAAAGAACCCTTGGCATTTCACAATTGAGAAGAGCAGGCTGGAAAGCCGCTGTCCGTGCAAAATGCATCAGGAAAAGATTGATAATAAAATTCCTAATTTCAAAATTACATCGTCGCCGATGACACGGAGTTCGTGCACTGCAGTTGAGATATTTCTGTGAAAGAAAGAGATTGGAGCACACATGGTTGGTCACCGAAGTGCAATGATTGAACACGAGACCTAAGTTTTATCGTCCGTCTCCGATAGAACTAGGAACTCGATCTCACCTACACCGTGATCAGGAATTTCTGGGAAAATATCCAGATGACTCCACGAGGGAGCGAACTTCGTACCTTTGGCACGAGAGATGAGCAACTAACTTCTTCGACAAGGAGATCCTCGACCGACAGACAGGAAATTACACAGAACAATAAATATTAACAGTTCAAAGTTACTGAAATGATTACGGTATATACGATCTATTTCACCCGAGTGGTTACTGGGGCCGAAATTTGGGGTGTAAAGAATAGAACCACTGTTACCTGCCACGCATATCGTAAGAGGCGACAAAGGAGGTTTGGATGAAATCGGATGCACGTATCCGCTAGGGAATGCTAACCCGAAACAAATGTTTGCAGAAAACGGATGCACCAGACTGTAAGGCACATAACATGGTGCAACGACCCTCACAATGAGGAATGGGATAACGGATTCTACGGTCGCCAATCTGCCTCGGAGATTTAGCCACGCAGTAAGAATGTCAGACTTACCATCACAAGGGTGGCCACAACTTACCACGGGAAGAGGTCGGCACAAACGGGGAAGCAGAAATCATAGGAATTATATCCTACAGAACTGCCCCCAGTATGCAGACCTGAGAAGAAAGAGATTACCCACTTACACTAGCGTCCAAGACAAATTGTATGGCGTGGCTGATAATCTGAGGCAGACGGTTGCCTATATTAGAGAATCCAAAGGGGACTGCCTAGAGTAGTTGATAGTAGCTCGACCTGCTAGCTGTGAGACGCCTCATAGCTCGGGTTCGAACCTACTGTCCGGCATTTGTTCGAGTCCCCTGGTCTTACTCAGGACGATAACGTGAGTACCTCTGAAGTCGGAGAAAATCTGCCTGTATGGCGAGGGAATACTAATTACGAGCACATTGAGCACACGGCTGCCAGTGTAAAGTAATTTACAATGTGCACGCTGCTGCCATTGTAAGAAATTGGAAAAACGGATTTTCACGCAAAAATCAGGTTCAGAGATGAAACTTCGTCTGAGTTGAAAGCGGAAAAAAAAGAAGAAAAAAAGAAAAGAGAATCCAAAATCCCAATCTAGTGAGAACGCAGAAGAAGAAGAAATATAATCTACTTCAAGTGAAATTTAAGGTGTCTATTTGTTAATTACTTTTCAGGATCGATCGTCAATGTGTGAAGAAGGTGGATGTAGAAAGTGGCATTCACAAGCCAAGCAAGAAAAGCAGTTGTGCAGGAAGAATGGCCAGGGAAAGTATCAGCAAGAGAATCTGACGACTAAAACATGCGGTCACGTTGGGAAATTACCGTAAGCAATGTTATCAACATTTGTTTATTATTATGTAGATTTTATATCAATGGTCTGACACCTCTGAAATCAGTGTAAGTTTCGCCTGAATGACGAGGGACAATGATGATACAAGTGAGTGGTTATAGCACTGATGTAGTTAAGTGATTAGATTACTGATGTAGTTAAGTGGTTATAGCGCTGATATAGTTAAGTGGTTATAACGCTGATGTAATTAAGTGATTATAGCACTGATGTAGTTAAGTGATTATAGCACTGATGTAGTTAAGTGATTATATCACTGATGTAGTTAAGTGATTATAGCTCTGATGTAGTTACGTGATTCGATCACTGATGTAGTTAAGTGATTAGAGAACGGATGTAGTTAAGTGATTATAGCACTGATGTAGTTAAGTGATTATAGCACTGATGTAGTTAAGTGATTATAGCGATGATGTAGTTGAGTGGTTATAGCACTGATGTAGTTAAGTGATTATAGTGCTGATGTAGTTAAGTGATTATAGCACTGATGTAGTTGAGTGGTTATAGCACTGATGTAGTTAAGTGGTTAGATCACTGATGTGGTTAAGTGATTAGATCACTGATGTGGTTAAGTGATTAGATCACTGATGTGGTTAAGTGATTAGATCACTGATGTAGTTAAGTGATTAGATCACTGATGTAGTTGATTAGATCACTGATGTAGTTAAGTGATTAGATCACTGATGTAGTTAAGTGATTAGATCACTGATGTAGTTGATTAGATCACTGATGTAGTTAAGTGATTAGATCACTGATGTAGTTAAGTGATTAGATCACTGATGTAGTTAAGTGATTAGATCACTGATGTAGTTAAGTGATTAGATCACTGATGTAGTTGATTAGATCACTGATGTGGTTAAGTGATTAGATCACTGATGTAGTTGATTAGATCACTGATGTAGTTAAGTGATTAGATCACTGATGTAGTTGATTAGATCACTGATGTAGTTAAGTGATTAGATCACTGATGTAGTTAAGTGATTAGATCACTGATGTAGTTAAGTTATTAGAGGATCGCGTTGTCACTAGAGGTAAGACATCAAACCGTACAATGGCTGACTTCACAATCGAACAGTACCATTCTTCTTCTTCTTTTGTCGTCACACTGCTACCGGGTTGTTGCCCAGTGTCGTGGTTTTCTGTTTTGTCTTGCGCTGTTCTGGTGGCTTGTGTGATTGTTATCTTTGCTCTTTCACAGGATGCTGCCACGCCATCTAACCATCTTTTCCGTGGTCTTCCTCTTGCCTTCTTTCCCGATGTTCTGTTGTAGAAGACTCTGTATACTGTGTAGTTTGGATGCATTCTTATTAAGTAGCCAAACCACTTCATTCTTTGTTTATCTATATAATTCAAGCACGGTTTTGTGCCAACTTTCTTTCTTATGCTGATGTTGGTGATTCTGTCTTCTGTACCATTAACGTTTCTAAATGTAATGCCCAATCTAGGTAACCCAGCTGTAAGTTGTAAGAACCAGGATACAAGAATATATAGCCGCCCATCGCAAGCGATGATGACAACAATCTCAGACGTGTGCTGCTGCACCTCTTTGGTGTGTGTGCGGAGGTGACTGTAGAGTCCAATCCCAGAACACAATCCTCTACCACAGGTGGGACAAACAAGAACATATACCAAAGATGAGAACTGGTATGCTTACCTCCAAACGCATGTGTTTGAGGCTTTTAATACTTGTCCATACTACGACATTATGTTAAAGTATTATTTTCTTGTTGTTTATTATGCATATTTGAGTAAACAATTGTTGTTGACTAGATTGTTATAAGATTTTATTTTCTGTTTCATACAGAGTATCATCTGTATCCTTCTCGTATGGAGCAGTCATTATACCTAGATGCCAATTTCTTCGTATCGTAGAGTCATCGGGACGAAGGGAAATACAAACGTGAAGACAGAAGACTTGCAATTGCATTGTTATTTGTTATTGATTACTAAACTGACGTCATTGCACTCTGGGCAGACCCATAGGTGCTCAGTCTCCCCAACAGATATCGAAGAGTATGCATAATGATGATTACCGTTGCTTGTTCCAGTTCTACTTGTACAACGGGTAACTCCAAACTGCTTAAATCGCTGAATCGTTTCAGCCTCTATTTTAGTGTCTTCATTCAAAAGACAGTCGCCAATAGATCGAAGAACATCATCATTATCCATCTTCAACTCCCCAATAATCAATGCTGTTGATGCAAGCATGTCCGCTCTCTAATTGCCGCAAACACCCGCATGCCCATGACAGTCGATCCACGTAAGCCTCTGGAGGTTTTTTACACTTCTATAGACGATATCCACTAATTCCGAAACCTGCCATGCTGGATCTTGTGAAGCATCGACTGAGAGTCAGATACAACAACGGCCGCAGTAAATGAAGTCCCAAAGAACCAACGGAGGGCAGCAGTAACGGCCTCAACCTCCAGCTTCACACTAGAAGTAGTTGTCCTGTATGCTCCACTTCACTCTGCAACAACCCTACCATACGCATTAGCCAAGAAACCCCAAGCTTGACTTCTCACCACGATGCACCGACCCAATTACACTGTATAATTTTTGAATAATTTCTCTCAGCAATGTTTACATAATATTATGTTATGTTTAATGACAGCTTTCTATTCAAAGCTTGTCCCTTGCAGAATGTGTCTTTCATCACAGCCCGCATGACACATTGTATCATGTGTCTATCATGTTTTCCCGCCTTCTCTGGCGTCTCGTTCAACGTTTCTTTCATGTCCTATTGCCATCTTCGTCTTGGTCGTCCCATGCCTCGTACTCCAGGAACCATACCTTCCATTCCCGTTCTCTCTAAACCATTGTGAGGTTTAGTTAATTAGTTCCTTTCGTGCCAAAGCCGGCACATAGGACAAAGGTTTTAGATCTCCATGTGATGCGGTTTGTTGCTAGCAGTTGGAGATCTCGTATGGTTTACATCCCAATAGTTTACTTTCTTGTAGGATTGTTCTTCGAAGAGTGGTCTTAGGTCTTCCACGTTTTCTTTTCCCAAACGTTTAAACTGTGACGTTTCAAGTAGCTTAAATTTGTCGTTCCCGAACATGATGTTATTTATGAGCCAATGCTCATCGTTCAGTATGCAGATTTTGTATGATGTCTTTGCTTTCTCTCTTCTCTGTCCAGGATGTCCATACAGACACCGATGTGTTCAGACTCCCGTAGCGACGAAGGGTGGACATAATAATGGTTGATATGGTTTGCAGTTCATTTACACTCATCTTTCCGTTCCTCATGTGCACAACCTTACTTGCACATTTGATTTATAATTCCTTCAAGCGGTTTATAAATGCGTCATCACTTGTTGTGTTCACGTAGAAACACTGAATTCTCTCAAAGGAAGTTGATGTGTTTATGTGTGTAGGCCTACACACTCTTATATAAATATTTATATTTTAAAAAACTCGCTGTTAGGCTTAAAGCTGCGTGCCTCTGCTTAAAACTCCTGTATAACAGTTTCCAACGTTGAACAGACGATCGTTGAGCAACTTCCGTTCCTTTGTTTACTATCTTTGTATCATATAATGTTAAACTGAGATTGAAAGGTACATCATGACAAAAAACATACAGATTGTCAGAATGAAGTCACTTTTTTAATATGACGGCACGCCTGTCTGCCCTGCATGTTCGTAGCGAGTTGGACTACGGGTGACAAGCTGCCTGTCAGTGCGGGTTCTTCTTCTTCTTAATCACTCTTTGTGATATGTTTGACCTTTGCCAAGAACGTGTATACGTTGCACATAAGTGCGGGTTCCATTCCGCGGGCTGGCAGAAAAGCCACAGGTTCACTAGATTCACCGTGTTCGTGGCACCGAACCGAAGGGTTACGATGTCCACGGCACCGAGTCGAAGAGCTTCAAGTGCTTTTGGATCGGTAAAAAAACAAAAAACATGACGACATAACATATTGGTTATTTATTAGATTCAACTTTAGAAGAGAATCCATTGATATGAGCGAAACATTTGACACAGTTAGCAGACAGATTCTGTTGGGTCATGACCTAATTAGGTTACACAAACAATTATGATGCATTTATCCGCCAATTTCACGATAGCTTGTTTACTAATTTATTGAGGATTCCTCAAATGTCGTACCTATCATAAGCGGTATCGTCGCTCAGTTGTTTTACATATTATACATGTTCCCAGGTCATTCTGAGTTGAAGGGCAATGAGCGGATGCACTGGTGTGTGAACTCTACGATCGAGAATAGGCATTCTATGAAGAAAAGAGACATCATCAATGCTCCAAGAGAAAGCATACATAAAGCTCTATTCTCATGCTATGCTCTAAAAATTCTAATAAATAAGATAAATGGGATTTTTCTTTTACTTCTGCACGAGCTAGACATAGAGATGTTTGCGGTAAAACGAGAAAACTATGCGGTAAAAGTAAACTAGATACATCAACCAGCGTAGAACGGAAGTTGTTAGTCTGCATCAGTGGTAGACAACCTACGGTCCGCAGGTACAAGTAGCCCGGAGATATTTTTTGACAGGCCCTTTGGAAATTTAAACATTACTATACACTTCGGTCTTTAAACTAAACAAAATTAATTAGGAAGAAGTACCCACATAAAGTGCAGCGACTCTAGGTTAATGGACATATATAGCATTTATTTTTCACATGAAAAAGATCACATTAAATGCCAAAAAGATGTCTCATTATTTGGTAGCACTTCTGTCTTAGAACAGCTTTTTTTTTCAAAATGATGTGGACTTAAAAGCTAGAAGTTGGTTAAGGGACGAGCATCTTGATAGCACACTGCATTTAGACAAACAGCACCATATTTGGACAGGCTTGTGTGAGAAGTTCACGCACAATTCTCTAATAAAATCTGCGAGCTACACATTAAAAGTGTATTGTTTACTTCTCTTTATCTCCCGCCCCTTCCCCATCTCATTCTCTTATTTCCGTTTTCTACTTTCCCTCAGTAACATAATTTATACATTATATTAGCGTGTGCATGCAAATTAAGTAATTGTAAGGTTTCCAATAAGTGAGAGTATCAGGCCCTATGCATTCTCAACTGTTTCAGGTCAGACACCTGGCATAGCAAAGGTTACCCACCTCAGGTCCAACCGTGGCCATCGTAAATAACGATTATTTACGATGGCCGTGGTCTAACACACTCTGGACGACATACTTAGTGGGATATCGGAGAAATTATGCAATGTCCGATGCGTGATGAAGATAATTTAAACAAATGCACAATAACATGGCTCCACCCAGTCGACATAAAAACGAAACTTTGGGGAAACTTGATAGACCTTATTCTCACTGACTAATTTGTAGTCCACAGTAAATTAAGCGCATGCCTAGAGACCGCTGAAGAAGAACAATGAGCGAATTTATTTCATGTTAGTGTGTAACTAAGGAACGATCTTTAAGAAGCGCTAGTTTTGTCATGTTAACTGTTGGTTATGCTTTTTGTGTTAAATTTTTCCTTTCAAAATGGAAAGGGAACTGGAAGATCTTGTCGTGAATGACAACTTCGCCCCAGTGGTTACGGGGCCCAAATTTGGAGTGTAAAGAATAGAACCATTGTTACCTGCCACGCATGTCGTAAGAGGCGACCAAGGAGTTTTGGCTGAAATTGGATGCATGTGTCCTAAAAGTGCAGAAGTCTATGCGTTTAGGGGCCTACCAAACCAATGTGCAACGTATACACGTTCTTGGCAAAGATCAAACATATCACAAAGAGTGATTAAAATTGATCGTAAAGAACGAACGCAAAGAAGAAGAAGAAGATTGATAACTTTACAGAAATAAATAATGATCCTTTGTTACCAAGAAACATAAGAGAACTAATTATTGGTGGTTATTGGGTTTTCCAATCGCGTTTCTTTAAATGATTTAGCTCATATGCTTTCTAAATTGCCGGAGTAATTTTTAGCATTACAAAACTAGTGCTGCTTAAATATCGCTCCTTAGATACACATAGCAACCGGTAAACATATCAAGAAAAGTTGATACCATCAAATATTTGTTATATACTTCTTTCTTTATATGAATTTAATTTTTTTAATTAAAATCATTGATTATTTTTTCTTTCCAATTTTTGTACTGAAATAAAAAACAGGAATGTACAATTTTTTTCATGAATGTTCTTTAGGTACATAGTTTAACCATTTCAATATTAGTATAGAAATGTGTGCTTCGATCTCTTTCTTACGCAGCAAGATCTCAGCGGCAGTTCACAAACTTCGTAGCATCGTCGAGGATATCCGATGTCATTTTGTAGATGGAGAAAATTTTGTCTGAATTGTACTTTAATTTTTAAAAATTAATTTTGGTCGGGCAGTGACTTGACATTCTTATCGATGACTACCAAAGTTTCTTCTATATTCTCATCTTAAACACGGGATCAAGAGTTTATTATGCTACAAGCGGAAGATTCTCTTGCGATCCAGGGAGCGGAAGATTCAATTATTTTCACATTGAAAGGAATCAAGGAGATTGTTCTAAGACAAAAAACAAAATATGTTGTTGAACTTGTGCTCAGTGATTTTGAGGTCAATGAATTTGATTAAGATGTGAGGTGCACAATCTATTACAGATATAAAAATATAAAAGCAGGCATTGAACTGGGATGCAGAGGGCTCAAGAAAAAAGGAACGACATAAGGAGACCCTGAAACGAACTTTTCTGAGAGAGGCAAGAAATATCGATATCAGTTCCATAGAAGAGATTGAGCGAGTTGTGCAGGATAGAGCGGTATGGAGAGATTACTTGCAGACCCTATGTAAAGTATAACAGTACGAGAGGAATTATTATTATATTCATTGATAACGCTGTTTGACTGAGATACGCAGTGTATGATATCAAGATTAACTCTTTGTTATCACGACACCACAATAAGGAAGTAATAACAATTAAGTCATACTTTCCTGGAAAGTGAAACATTCTTGGTCCACTTTTCGCTACTTGCTTGACATTGTGTAACTTGTGACAAATAATTACAGACGGGACAGAAGTTTTAAGGATATGTTGGTACACAGTCGCCTTAAGTCCAATATCCAGACTCATTTTGGCACTGTTCAGTGTGGCCGTCTGCGTTGCAACACGTGTGCTTATGTGATACAGACGCGTACTGTATCTTTTCCTTTAGCTACGTTTCTTATTGACGATGTTTTCACATGCGAGTCCCGTAATCTTATCTATGCCATTATCTGTAAGCGGTGTAACAAGTCTTATATCGGCGAGACAGGCAAGAGGCTTAGTGACTGATTCGCCCAACACTTGCGCGACATACGCCAATGCTCTGTGACCCTGTAGCCACCCATTTCAATGATACTGGCCATTTAGGAGCTCACGATGTCCAGATCACAGCCATCCGATCGTGTTCCTCGGATGATCGCAGTCGATTTGCTCTGGAGAATCGGTTGATTTCTTTGTATGGTACCTTGCGACCACGTGGGCTCAACGTATTACATTCCTATTCTTCTTAGTACTTTCTCTTCCCATGCCTTGTAATCTATATGGGTATATGTTGCATGTATTCAAGTTATATATTTACTATATTTGTCATTGTTTCTCTTCCGCTTTATTTCTAGTTTTCGTGTGTGTTTTTTGTGTTACATTTATTTCGTTATTCGTTTTTATTAACAGATTTTCGTTTTTATTTCCAGATTTTCATTAGAAACGTTTGTTTTTGGTCGTCCATTTGTTTTTTAAAATTTGTCACTCCTGTTGTTCGTTTCCTTGTTGGTTGAAACGTTGCTGTATTTGTCATTGTTTTTGTAATTTGTAAAACTACAGTACTTTGTGATTACGTGTTTTGCCAATCAAATAGTTTTACTGCAGTTTCATCTGTTTTGTGAATATTTGGATATTTGGACAAATAATTACCAATTTCAATGCTACCATTATATGCCTACCATTCATCTCCATCTAAACCAGGACTGTTCAACGTTGTTATATATCGTTGCGCATCTCGTTATGATTGGGAAGGCGCAGGCGCCATGTAACGATTGCCAATATCACTACTACTAATAATCATCATCAGGTGCCGTGCTGGCTGGTGTAGGCGATCATGGATCTCCACAAATCTATGTCGTTAGTGTTTGATATCAACTCAGATGTTGACGTTCTACCGTGCCATGAAGTCAGGCTACCAACATTTTCTCTCTCTGTCTTCCCCTATCTCGTCTACCCTCGATTTTACCGGTTGTCACGATGTGTTCTAAACCTCTCCTCCTCATCACATGTCCGAAAAATGATGACTGCCTCTTTCTTATATTGATGATAAGGTTTCTCTGTGTCTTGATCTCATTCAACATCTCAACATTAGTCATTTTAGCAGTCCATGGATTCTCATCATTCTTCTATAAAACCACATTTATGTGGTCCTCAGAGATTTTTCGATCTGTTTGTTCATTGTCCGTGGTTAAGTGGTTAAGTGGTTAAATGGTTAAGTGGTTAGCCTTTGCCTTGTGCTCGAGGTCGTGAGTTCGAATCTGGACCACGCCGTTTTGTTTGCGATTGCACTTTTATCTAGAGATACTTTGGATTACTGCCAGAGTTACGGAGTTCGTGCTTCATGCAATACTCTAGGCAGGTGTAACGTGTCATTTCTGCAGACAGGGGCCGAACCATTTGGGATAAAACCCAGTACAATGAAATCAGCCCTTCGACCTTAGATCCTTTATAAAAGAGAGGCGTTAGGGAGCAACAGAATATTTATAAAATAAAACGGGATGGCAAAAGCCGGAAAATTGTGTTCATAGAATGCTCATAAAAAACACTGAAAAATTGTGTTTCTGATTAACGTTTGCCCCAGAGTAAAATATGGCACCATGAATGTAGGACACGGGCATCGCTCTGGATAGCACTGATCTCCACAGTTCATTCTCTATACCACCCGAGTGGTTCCAGGATCTACAAGGAAGAAAAGAATAGTACCACTGCGACCTACAAGGTATGTCGTAAGAAGCGACTGAGGTAGGGGCCTAGGGAAGTTACCCTAGTAAATAAAAATCGTCGCAGAAATAGGACGGGCTGGCCTACTTGTAAGCGCATAACTGGAACAACGTACAATCGCTCTTAGGCTCAGATCACATACAAATTACACAGAGAGTGATTAACAAGCGGTGGATATGGAGCGTCCGAAAAGAAGCATTCTCTACACGACTCTTGATTTCTCAGACATGTCTCGACTGTAGTCAATGTTGCTGTCTCGACTGTAGTCAATGTTGCTGTCAGACATGTCTCGACTGTAGTCAATGTTGCTGTCTCGACTGTAGTCAATGCTGCTGTCTCGACTGTAGTCAATGTTGCTGTCTCAACTGTAGTCAATGTTGCTGTCAGACATGTCTCGACTGTAGTCAATGCTGCTGTCAGACATGTCTCGACTGTAGTCAATGTTGCTGTCAGACATGTCTCAACTGTAGTCAATGTTGCTGTCAGACATGTCTCAACTGTAGTCAATGTTGCTGTCAGACATGTCTCGACTGTAGTCAATGTTGCTGTCTCGACTGTAGTCAATGCTGCTGTCTCGACTGTAGTCAATGTTGCTGTCTCAACTGTAGTCAATGTTGCTGTCAGACATGTCTCGACTGTAGTCAATGCTGCTGTCAGACATGTCTCGACTGTAGTCAATGTTGCTGTCGACATGTCTCAACTGTAGTCAATGTTGCTGTCAGACATGTCTCAACTGTAGTCAATGCTGCTGTCTCGACTGTAGTCAATGTTGCTGTCAGACATGTCTCAACTGTAGTCAATGTTGCTGTCAGACATGTCTCGACTGTAGTCAATGTTGCTGTCTCGACTGTAGTCAATGTTGCTGTCAGACTGTAGTCAATGTTGCTGACTCGACTGTAGTCAATGTTGCTGTCAGACATGTCTCGACTGTAGTCAATGTTGCTGTCGACATGTCTCAACTGTAGTCAATGTTGCTGTCAGACATGTCTCAACTGTAGTCAATGTTGCTGTCAGACATGTCTCAACTGTAGTCAATGTTGCTGTCTCGACTGTAGTCAATGTTGCTGTCAGACTGTAGTCAATGTTGCTGTCAGACATGTCTCGACTGTAGTCAATGTTGCTGTCGGACATGTCTCAGACTGTAGTCAATGCTGCTGTCTCGACTGTAGTCAATGCTGCTGTCAGACATGTCTCAACTGTAGTCAATGCTGCTGTCTCGACTGTAGTCAATGTTGCTGTCAGATATGTCTCAACTGTAGTCAATGTTGCTGTCAGACATGTCTCAACTGTAGTCAATGCTGCTGTCAGACATGTCTCAACTGTAGTCAATGCTGCTGTCAGACATGTCTCAACTGTAGTCAATGCTGCTGTCAGACAAGTCTCAACTGTAGTCAATGCTGCTGTCTCGACTGTAGTCAATGCTGCTGTCAGACATGTCTCAACTGTAGTCAATGTTGCTGTCAGACATGTCTCGACTGTAGTCAATGTTGCTGTCAGACATGTCTCGACTGTAGTCAATGCTGCTGTCAGACATGTCTCGACTGTAGTCAATGTTGCTGTCAGACATGTCTCGACTGTAGTCAATGTTGCTGTCAGATTCTCGACTGTAGTCAATGCTGCTGTCTCGACTGTAGTCAATGCTGCTGTCAGACATGTCTCAACTGTAGTCAATGTTGCTGTCAGACATGTCTCGACTGTAGTCAATGTTGCTGTCAGACATGTCTCGACTGTAGTCAATGCTGCTGTCAGACATGTCTCGACTGTAGTCAATGTTGCTGTCAGACATGTCTCGACTGTAGTCAATGTTGCTGTCAGACATGTCTCAACTGTAGTCAATGTTGCTGTCAGACATGTCTCAACTGTAGTCAATGCTGCTGTCTCGATTAGTCAATGTTGCTGTCAGACATGTCTCAACTGTAGTCAATGTTGCTGTCAGACATGTCTCGACTGTAGTCAATGTTGCTGTCTCGACTGTAGTCAATGTTGCTGTCAGACATGTCTCGACTGTAGTCAATGCTGCTGTCTCGACTGTAGTCAATGTTGCTGTCAGACATGTCTCAACTGTAGTCAATGTTGCTGTCAGACATGTCTCGACTGTAGTCAATGCTGCTGTCAGACATGTCGACTGTAGTCAATGCTGCTGTCAGACATGTCTCGACTGTAGTCAATGTTGCTGTCTCAACTGTAGTCAATGCTGCTGTCTCGACTGTAGTCAATGCTGCTGTCTCGACTGTATCAATGCTGCTGTCTCGACTGTAGTCAATGTTGCTGTCAGACATGTCTCGACTGTAGTCAATGCTGCTGTCAGACATGTCTCGACTGTAGTCAATGCTGCTGTCAGACTGTAGTCAATGCTGCTGTCAACATGTCTCGACTGTAGTCAATTGCTGTCAGACATGTCTCGACTGTAGTCAATGTTGCTTCAGACATGTCTCGACTGTAGTCAATGCTGCTGTCAGACTGTAGTCAATGCTGCTGTCTCGACTGTAGTCAATGCTGCTGTCAGACATGTCTCGACTGTAGTCAATGCTGCTGTCTCGACTGTAGTCAATGCTGCTGTCAGACATGTCTCGACTGTAGTCAATGTTGCTGTCTCGACTGTAGTCAATGTTGCTGTCAGACATGTCTCGACTGTAGTCAATGTTGCTGTCTCGACTGTAGTCAATGCTGCTGTCTCGACTGTAGTCAATGCTGCTGTCTCGACTGTAGTCAATGTTGCTGTCAGACATGTCTCGACTGTAGTCAATGTTGCTGTCTCGACTGTAGTCAATGCTGCTGTCTCGACTGTAGTCAATGCTGCTGTCTCGACTGTAGTCAATGTTGCTGTCAGACATGTCTCAACTGTAGTCAATGTTGCTGTCAGACATGTCTCGACTGTAGTCAATGTTGATGTCTCGACTGTAGTCAATGTTGCTGTCAGACATGTCTCGACTGTAGTCAATGCTGCTGTCAGACATGTCTCGACTGTAGTCAATGTTGCTGTCAGACATGTCTCGACTGTAGTCAATGTTGCTGTCAGACATGTCTCGACTGTAGTCAATGTTGCTGTCAGACATGTCTCGACTATAGTCAATGTTGCTGTCAGACATGTCTCGACTGTAGTCAATGCTGCTGTCAGACATGTCTCGACTGTAGTCAATGTTGCTGTCAGACATGTCTCGACTGTAGTCAATGCTGCTGTCTCGACTGTAGTCAATGCTGCTGTCTCGACTGTAGTCAATGTTGCTGTCTCAACTGTAGTCAATGTTGCTGCGACATGTCTCGACTGTAGTCAATGCTGCTGTCAGACATGTCTCGACTGTAGTCAATGTTGCTGTCAGACATGTCTCAACTGTAGTCAATGTTGCTGTCAGACATGTCTCAACTGTAATCAATGCCTGTCTCGACTGTAGTCAATGTTGCTGTCAGACATGTCTCAACTGTAGTCAATGTTGCTGTCAGACATGTCTCGACTGTAGTCAATGTTGCTGTCTCGACTGTAGTCAATGCTGCTGTCTCGACTGTAGTCAATGTTGCTGTCTCAACTGTAGTCAATGTTGCTGTCAGACATGTCTCGACTGTAGTCAATGCTGCTGTCAGACATGTCTCGACTGGTGTCAATGTTGCTGTCAGACATGTCTCAACTGTAGTCAATGTTGCTGTCAGACATGTCTCAACTGTAGTCAATGCTGCTGTCTCGACTGTAGTCAATGTTGCTGTCAGACATGTCTCAACTGTAGTCAATGTTGCTGTCAGACATGTCTCGACTGTAGTCAATGTTGCTGTCTCGACAGTAGTCAATGTTGCTGTCAGACTGTAGTCAATGTTGCTGTCAGACTGTAGTCAATGTTGCTGTCAGACATGTCTCGACTGTAGTCAATGTTGCTGTCAGACATGTCTCAACTGTAGTCAATGTTGCTGTCAGACATGTCTCAACTGTAGTCAATGTTGCTGTCAGACATGTCTCAACTGTAGTCAATGTTGCTGTCTCGACTGTAGTCAATGTTGCTGTCAGACTGTAGTCAATGTTGCTGTCAGACTGTAGTCAATGTTGCTGTCAGACATGTCTCGACTGTAGTCAATGTTGCTGTCAGACATGTCTCAACTGTAGTCAATGCTGCTGTCTCGACTGTAGTCAATGCTGCTGTCAGACATGGCTCAACTGTAGTCAATGCTGCTGTCTCGACTGTAGTCAATGTTGCTGTCAGACATGTCTCAACTGTAGTCAATGTTGCTGTCAGACATGTCTCAACTGTAGTCAATGTTGCTGTCAGACATGTCTCAACTGTAGTCAATGCTGCTGTCTCGACTGTAGTCAATGCTGCTGTCAGACATGTCTCAACTGTAGTCAATGCTGCTGTCAGACATGTCTCAACTGTAGTCAATGCTGCTGTCAGACATGTCTCAACTGTAGTCAATGTTGCTGTCAGACATGTCTCGACTGTAGTCAATGTTGCTGTCAGACATGTCTCGACTGTAGTCAATGCTGCTGTCAGACATGTCGACTGTAGTCAATGTTGCTGTCAGACATGTCTCGACTATAGTCAATGTTGCTGTCAGACATGTCTCGACTGTAGTCAATGCTGCTGTCTCGACTGTAGTCAATGCGCTGTCAGACTGTCTCAACTGTAGTCAATGTTGCTGTCAGACATGTCTCGACTGTAGTCAATGTTGCTTCAGACATGTCTCGACTGTAGTCAATGCTGCTGTCAGACATGTCTCGACTGTAGTCAATGTTGCTGTCAGACATGTCTCGACTGTAGTCAATGTTGCTGTCAGACATGTCTCAACTGTAGTCAATGTTGCTGTCAGACATGTCTCAACTGTAGTCAATGCTGCTGTCTCGACTGTAGTCAATGTTGCTGTCAGACATGTCTCAACTGTAGTCAATGTTGCTGTCAGACATGTCTCGACTGTAGTCAATGTTGCTGTCTCGACTGTAGTCAATGTTGCTGTCAGACATGTCTCGACTGTAGTCAATGCTGCTGTCTCGACTGTAGTCAATGTTGCTGTCAGACATGTCTCAACTGTAGTCAATGTTGCTGTCAGACATGTCTCGACTGTAGTCAATGCTGCTGTCAGACATGTCGACTGTAGTCAATGCTGCTGTCAGACATGTCTCGACTGTAGTCAATGTTGCTGTCTCAACTGTAGTCAATGCTGCTGTCTCGACTGTAGTCAATGCTGCTGTCTCGACTGTAGTCAATGCTGCTGTCTCGACTGTAGTCAATGTTGCTGTCAGACATGTCTCGACTGTAGTCAATGCTGCTGTCAGACATGTCTCGACTGTAGTCAATGCTGCTGTCAGACTGTAGTCAATGCTGCTGTCAGACATGTCTCGACTGTAGTCAATGCTGCTGTCAGACATGTCTCGACTGTAGTCAATTTTGCTGTCAGACATGTCTCGACTGTAGTCAATGCTGCTGTCAGACTGTAGTCAATGCTGCTGTCTCGACTGTAGTCAATGCTGCTGTCAGACATGTCTCGACTGTAGTCAATGTTGCTGTCTCGACTGTAGTCAATGCTGCTGTCAGACATGTCTCGACTGTAGTCAATGCTGCTGTCAGACTGTAGTCAATGCTGCTGTCAGACATGTCTCTACTGTAGTCAATGTTGCTGTCTCGACTGTAGTCAATGTTGCTGTCAGACATGTCTCGACTGTAGTCAATGTTGCTGTCTCCACTGTAGTCAATGCTGCTGTCTCGACTGTAGTCAATGCTGCTGTCAGACATGTCTCTACTGTAGTCAATGTTGCTGTCTCGACTGTAGTCAATGTTGCTGTCAGACATGTCTCGACTGTAGTCAATGTTGCTGTCTCGACTGTAGTCAATGCTGCTGTCTCGACTGTAGTCAATGCTGCTGTCTCGACTGTAGTCAATGTTGCTGTCAGACATGTCTCGACTGTAGTCAATGTTGCTGTCTCGACTGTAGTCAATGCTGCTGTCTCGACTGTAGTCAATGTTGCTGTCAGACATGTCTCGACTGTAGTCAATGTTGCTGTCTCGACTGTAGTCAATGTTGCTGTCAGACATGTCTCGACTGTAGTCAATGCTGCTGTCAGACATGTCTCGACTGTAGTCAATGTTGCTGTCAGACATGTCTCGACTGTAGTCAATGCTGCTGTCAGACATGTCTCGACTGTAGTCAATGTTGCTGTCAGACATGTCTCGACTGTAGTCAATGTTGCTGTCTCGACTGTAGTCAATGCTGCTGTCTCGACTGTAGTCAATGTTGCTGTCAGACATGTCTCGACTGTAGTCAATGTTGCTGTCTCGACTGTAGTCAATGTTGCTGTCAGACATGTCTCGACTGTAGTCAATGCTGCTGTCAGACATGTCTCGACTGTAGTCAATGTTGCTGTCAGACATGTCTCGACTGTACTCAATGTTGCTGTCAGACATGTCTCGACTGTAGTCAATGTTGCTGTCAGACATGTCTCGACTATAGTCAATGTTGCTGTCAGACATGTCTCGACTGTAGTCAATGCTGCTGTCAGACATGTCTCGACTGTAGTCAATGTTGCTGTCAGACATGTCTCGACTGTAGTCAATGCTGCTGTCTCGACTGTAGTCAATGCTGCTGTCTCGACTGTAGTCAATGTTGCTGTCTCAACTGTAGTCAATGTTGCTGTCAGACATGTCTCGACTGTAGTCAATGCTGCTGTCAGACATGTCTCGACTGTAGTCAATGTTGCTGTCAGACATGTCTCAACTGTAGTCAATGTTGCTGTCAGACATGTCTCAACTGTAGTCAATGCTGCTGTCTCGACTGTAGTCAATGTTGCTGTCAGACATGTCTCAACTGTAGTCAATGTTGCTGTCAGACATGTCTCGACTGTAGTCAATGTTGCTGTCTCGACTGTAGTCAATGCTGCTGTCTCGACTGTAGTCAATGTTGCTGTCTCAACTGTAGTCAATGTTGCTGTCAGACATGTCTCGACTGTAGTCAATGCTGCTGTCAGACATGTCTCAACTGTAGTCAATGTTGCTGTCAGACATGTCTCAACTGTAGTCAATGTTGCTGTCAGACATGTCTCAACTGTAGTCAATGCTGCTGTCTCGACTGTAGTCAATGTTGCTGTCAGACATGTCTCAACTGTAGTCAATGTTGCTGTCAGACATGTCTCGACTGTAGTCAATGTTGCTGTCTCGACTGTAGTCAATGTTGCTGTCAGACTGTAGTCAATGTTGCTGTCGACTGTAGTAAATGTTGCTGTCAGACATGTCTCGACTGTAGTCAATGTTGCTGTCAGACATGTCTCAACTGTAGTCAATGTTGCTGTCAGACATGTCTCAACTGTAGTCAATGTTGCTGTCAGACATGTATCAACTGTAGTCAATGTTGCTGTCTCGACTGTAGTCAATGTTGCTGTCAGACTGTAGTCAATGTTGCTGTCAGACTGTAGTCAATGTTGCTGTCAGACATGTCTCGACTGTAGTCAATGTTGCTGTCAGACATGTCTCAACTGTAGTCAATGCTGCTGTCTCGACTGTAGTCAATGCTGCTTCAGACATGTCTCAACTTATCAATGCTGTGTCTCGACTGTAGTCAATGTTGCTGTCAGACATGTCTCAACTGTAGTCAATGTTGCTGTCAGACATGTCTCAACTGTAGTCAATGTTGCTGTCAGACATGTCTCAACTGTAGTCAATGCTGCTGTCTCGACTGTAGTCAATGCTGCTGTCAGACATGTCTCAACTGTAGTCAATGCTGCTGTCAGACATGTCTCAACTGTAGTCAATGCTGCTGTCAGACATGTCTCAACTGTAGTCAATGTTGCTGTCAGACATGTCTCGACTGTAGTCAATGTTGCTGTCAGACATGTCTCGACTGTAGTTAATGCTGCTGTCAGACATGTCTCGACTGTAGTCAATGTTGCTGTCAGACATGTCTCGACTGTAGTCAATGTTGCTGTCAGACATGTCTCGACTGTAGTCAATGCTGCTGTCTCGACTGTAGTCAATGCTGCTGTCAGACATGTCTCAACTGTAGTCAATGTTGCTGTCAGACATGTCTCGACTGTAGTCAATGTTGCTGTCAGACATGTCTCGACTGTAGTCAATGGTGCTGTCAGACATGTCTCGACTGTAGTCAATGTTGCTGTCAGACATGTCTCGACTGTAGTCAATGTTGCTGTCAGACATGTCTCAACTGTAGTCAATGTTGCTGTCAGACATGTCTCAACTGTAGTCAATGCTGCTGTCTCGACTGTAGTCAATGTTGCTGTCAGACATGTCTCAACTGTAGTCAATGTTGCTGTCAGACATGTCTCGACTGTAGTCAATGTTGCTGACTCGACTGTAGTCAATGTTGCTGTCAGACATGTCTCGACTGTAGTCAATGCTGCTGTCTCGACTGTAGTCAATTTGCTTTCAGACATGTCTCACTGTAGTCAATGTTGCTGTCAGACATGTCTCGACTGTAGTCAATGCTGCTGTCAGACATGTCGACTGTAGTCAATGCTGCTGTCAGACATGTCTCGACTGTAGTCAATGTTGCTGTCTCAACTGTAGTCAATGCTGCTGTCTCGACTGTAGTCAATGCTGCTGTCTCGACTGTAGTCAATGCTGCTGTCAGACTGTAGTCAATGCTGCTGTCAGACATGTCTCGACTGTAGTCAATGCTGCTGTCAGACATGTCTCGACTGTAGTCAATGTTGCTGTCAGACATGTCTCGACTGTAGTCAATGCTGCTGTCAGACATGTCTCGACTGTAGTCAATGCTGCTGTCTCGACTGTAGTCAATGCTGCTGTCAGACATGTCTCGACTGTAGTCAAGCTGCTGTCGACTGTAGTCAATGTTGCTGTCAGACATGTCTCTACTGTAGTCAATGTTGCTGTCTCGACTGTAGTCAATGCTGCTGTCAGACTGTAGTCAATGCTGCTGTCAGACATGTCTCGACTGTAGTCAATGCTGCTGTCAGACATGTCTCGACTTAGTCAATGTTGCTGTCAGACATGTCTCGACTGTAGTCAATGCTGCTGTCAGACATGTCTCGACTGTAGTCAATGCTGCTGTCTCGACTGTAGTCAATGCTGCTGTCAGACATGTCTCGACTGTAGTCAATGCTGCTGTCAGACTGTAGTCAATGCTGCTGTCAGACATGTCTCTACTGTAGTCAATGTTGCTGTCTCGACTGTAGTCAATGTTGCTGTCAGACATGTCTCGACTGTAGTCAATGTTGCTGTCTCGACTGTAGTCAATGCTGCTGTCTCGACTGTAGTCAATGCTGCTGTCTCGACTGTAGTCAATGTTGCTGTCAGACATGTCTCGACTGTAGTCAATGCTGCTGTCAGACATGTCTCGACTGTAGTCAATGTTGCTGTCAGACATGTCTCGACTGTAGTCAATGCTGCTGTCTCGACTGTAGTCAATGCTGCTGTCTCGACTGTAGTCAATGTTGCTGTCTCGACTGTAGTCAATGTTGCTGTCAGACATGTCTCGACTGTAGTCAATGCTGCTGTCAGACATGTCTCGACTGTAGTCAATGTTGCTGTCAGACATGTCTCAACTGTAGTCAATGTTGCTGTCAGACATGTCTCAACTGTAGTCAATGCTGCTGTCTCGACTGTAGTCAATGTTGCTGTCAGATATGTCTCAACTGTAGTCAATGTTGCTGTCAGACATGTCTCGACTGTAGTCAATGTTGCTGTCTCGACTGTAGTCAATGCTGCTGTCTCGACTGTAGTCAATGTTGCTGTCTCAACTGTAGTCAATGTTGCTGTCAGACATGTCTCGACTGTAGTCAATGCTGCTGTCAGACATGTCTCGACTGTAGTCAATGTTGCTGTCAGACATGTCTCAACTGTAGTCAATGTTGCTGTCAGACATGTCTCAACTGTAGTCAATGCTGCTGTCTCGACTGTAGTCAATGTTGCTGTCAGACATGTCTCAACTGTAGTCAATGTTGCTGTCAGACATGTCTCGACTGTAGTCAATGTTGCTGTCTCGACTGTAGTCAATGTTGCTGTCAGACTGTAGTCAATGTTGCTGTCAGACTGTAGTAAATGTTGCTGTCAGACATGTCTCGACTGTAGTCAATGTTGCTTCGACATGTCTCAACTGTAGTCAATGTTGCTGTCAGACATGTCTCAACTGTAGTCAATGTTGCTGTCAGACATGTCTCAACTGTAGTCAATGTTGCTGTCTCGACTGTAGTCAATGTTGCTGTCAGACTGTAGTCAATGTTGCTGTCAGACTGTAGTCAATGTTGCTGTCAGACATGTCTCGACTGTAGTCAATGCTGCTTCTCGACTGTAGTCAATGTTGCTGTCAGACATGTCTCAACTGTAGTCAATGTTGCTGTCAGACATGTCTCAACTGTAGTAAATGCTGCTGTCTCGACTGTAGTCAATGCTGCTGTCAGACATGTCTCAACTGTAGTCAATGCTGCGACATGTCTCAACTGTAGTCAATGCTGCTGTCAGACATGTCTCAACTGTAGTCAATGTTGCTGTCAGACATGTCTCGACTGTAGTCAATGTTGCTGTCAGACATGTCTCGACTGTAGTCAATGCTGCTGTCAGACATGTCTCGACTGTAGTCAATGTTGCTGTCAGACATGTCTCGACTGTAGTCAATGTTGCTGTCAGACATGTCTCGACTGAGTCATCGCTGTCTCGACTGTAGTCAATGCTGCTGTCAGACATGTCTCAACTGTAGTCAATGTTGCTGTTCGGACATGTCTCGACTGTAGTCAATGCTGCTGTCAGACATGTCTCGACTGTAGTCAATGTTGCTGTCAGACATGTCTCGACTGTAGTCAATGTTGCTGTCAGACATGTCTCAACTGTAGTCAATGTTGCTGTCAGACATGTCTCCACTGTAGTCAATGCTGCTGTCTCGACTGTAGTCAATGTTGCTGTCAGACATGTCTCAGACTGTAGTCAATGTTGCTGTCAGACATGTCTCGACTGTAGTCAATGTTGCTGTCTCGACTGTAGTCACAGTTGCTGTCAGACATGTCTCGACTGTAGTCAATGCTGCTGTCTCGACTGTAGTCAATGTTGCTGTCAGACATGTCTCAACTGTAGTCAATGTTGCTGTCAGACATGTCTCGACTGTAGTCAATGCTGCTGTCAGACATGTCGACTGTAGTCAATGTTGCTGTCAGACATGTCTCAACTGTAGTCAATGTTGCTGTCGACATGTCTCAACTGTAGTCAATCGCTGTCTCGACTGTAGTCAATGCTGCTGTCAGACATGTCTCAACTGTAGTCAATGCTGCTGTCAGACATGTCTCAACTGTAGTCAATGCTGCTGTCAGACATGTCTCAACTGTAGTCAATGTTGCTGTCAGACATGTCTCGACTGTAGTCAATGTTGCTGTCAGACATGTCTCGACTGTAGTCAATGCTGCTGTCAGACATGTCTCGACTGTAGTCAATGTTGCTGTCAGACATGTCTCGACTGTAGTCAATGTTGCTGTCAGACATGTCTCGACTGTAGTCAATGCTGCTGTCTCGACTGTAGTCAATGCTGCTGTCAGACATGTCTCAACTGTAGTCAATGTTGCTGTCAGACATGTCTCGACTGTAGTCAATGCTGCTGTCAGACATGTCTCGACTGTAGTCAATGTTGCTGTCAGACATGTCTCGACTGTAGTCAATGTTGCTGTCAGACATGTCTCAACTGTAGTCAATGTTGCTGTCAGACATGTCTCAACTGTAGTCAATGCTGCTGTCTCGACTGTAGTCAATGTTGCTGTCAGACATGTCTCAACTGTAGTCAATGTTGCTGTCAGACATGTCTCGACTGTAGTCAATGTTGCTGTCTCGACTGTAGTCAATGTTGCTGTCAGACATGTCTCGACTGTAGTCAATGCTGCTGTCTCGACTGTAGTCAATGTTGCTGTCAGACATGTCTCAACTGTAGTCAATGTTGCTGTCAGACATGTCTCGACTGTAGTCAATGCTGCTGTCAGACATGTCGACTGTAGTCAATGCTGCTGTCAGACATGTCTCGACTGTAGTCAATGTTGCTGTCTCAACTGTAGTCAATGCTGCTGTCAGACATGTCTCAACTGTAGTCAATGTTGCTGTCAGACATGTCTCGACTGTAGTCAATGCTGCTGTCAGACATGTCTCGACTGTAGTCAATGTTGCTGTCAGACATGTCTCGACTGTAGTCAATGTTGCTGTCAGACATGTCTCAACTGTAGTCAATGTTGCTGTCAGACATGTCTCAACTGTAGTCAATGCTGCTGTCTCGACTGTAGTCAATGTTGCTGTCAGACATGTCTCAACTGTAGTCAATGTTGCTGTCAGACATGTCTCGACTGTAGTCAATGTTGCTGTCTCGACTGTAGTCAATGTTGCTGTCAGACATGTCTCGACTGTAGTCAATGCTGCTGTCTCGACTGTAGTCAATGTTGCTGTCAGACATGTCTCAACTGTAGTCAATGTTGCTGTCAGACATGTCTCGACTGTAGTCAATGCTGCTGTCAGACATGTCGACTGTAGTCAATGCTGCTGTCAGACATGTCTCGACTGTAGTCAATGTTGCTGTCTCGACTGTAGTCAATGCTGCTGTCTCGACTGTAGTCAATGCTGCTGTCTCGACTGTAGTCAATGTTGCTGTCAGACATGTCTCGACTGCTAGTCAATGCTGCTGTCAGACTGTCTCGACTGTAGTCAATGCTGCTGTCAGACTGTAGTCATCTGCTGTCAGACATGTCTCGACTGTAGTCAATGCTGCTGTCAGACATGTCTCGACTGTAGTCAATGTTGCTGTCAGACATGTCTCGACTGTAGTCAATGCTGCTGTCAGACTGTAGTCAATGCTGCTGTCTCGACTGTAGTCAATGCTGCTGTCAGACATGTCTCGACTGTAGTCAATGCTGCTGTCTCGACTGTAGTCAATGCTGCTGTCAGACATGTCTCGACTGTAGTCAATGCTGCTGTCAGACTGTAGTCAATGCTGCTGTCAGACATGTCTCTACTAGTCAATGTTGCTGTCTCGACTGTAGTCAATGTGCTGTCAGCATGTCTCGACTGTAGTCAATGTTGCTGTCTCGACTGTAGTCAATGCTGCTGTCTCGACTGTAGTCAATGCTGCTGTCTCGACTGTAGTCAATGTTGCTGTCAGACATGTCTCGACTGTAGTCAATGTGCTGTCTCGACTGTAGTCAATGCTGCTGTCTCGACTGTAGTCAATGCTGCTGTCTCGACTGTAGTCAATGTTGCTGTCAGACATGTCTCGACTGTAGTCAATGTTGCTGTCTCGACTGTAGTCAATGTTGCTGTCAGACATGTCTCGACTGTAGTCAATGCTGCTGTCAGACATGTCTCGACTGTAGTCAATGTTGCTGTCAGACATGTCTCGACTGTAGTCAATGTTGCTGTCAGACATGTCTCGACTGTAGTCAATGTTGCTGTCAGACATGTCTCGACTATAGTCAATGTTGCTGTCAGCATGTCTCGACTGTAGTCAATCTGCTGTCAGACATGTCTCGACTTAGTCAAGTTGCTGTCGACATGTCTCAACTGTAGTCAATGTTGCTGTCAGACATGTCTCAACTGTAGTCAATGCTGCTGTCTCGACTGTAGTCAATGCTGCTGTCAGACATGTCTCGACTGTAGTCAATGTTGCTGTTAGACATGTCTCAACTGTAGTCAATGTTGCTGTCGACAGTCTCGACTAGTCATCTGCTGTCTCGACTGTAGTCAATGTTGCTGTCAGACTGTAGTCAATGCTGCTGTCAGACATGTCTCGACTGTAGTCAATGTTGCTTTCAGACATGTCTCAACTGTAGTCAATGTTGCTGTCAGACTGTAGTCAATGCTGCTGTCAGACATGTCTCGACTGTAGTCAATGTTGCTGTCAGACATGTCTCAACTGTAGTCAATGTTGCTGTCAGACTGTAGTCAAGCTGCTAGTCAGACATGTCTCGACTGTAGTCAATGTTGCTGTCAGACTGTAGTCAATGTTGCTGTCAGACATGTCTCGACTGTAGTCAATGCTGCTGTCTCGACTGTAGTCAATGCTGCTGTCAGACATGTCTCGACTGTAGTCAATGCTGCTGTCAGACTGTAGTCAATGCTGCTGTCAGACTGTAGTCAATGCTGCTGTCAGACTGTAGTAATGCTCTGTCAGACTGTAGTCAATGCTGCTGTCAGACTGTAGTCAATGCTGCTGTCAGACATGTCTCGACTGTAGTCAATGCTGCTGTCAGACATGTCTCGACTGTAGTCAATGCTGCTGTCTCGACTGTAGTCAATGCTGCTGTCAGACATGTCTCGACTGTAGTCAATGCTGCTGTCAGACATGTCTCGACTGTAGTCAATGTTGCTGTCAGACATGTCTCGACTGTAGTCAATGCTGCTGTCAGACATGTCTCTACTGTAGTCAATGCTGCTGTCAGACATGTCTCGACTGTAGTCAATGTTGCTGTCAGACATGTCTCAACTGTAGTCAATGCTGCTGTCAGACATGTCTCGACTGTAGTCAATGCTGCTGTCAGACATGTCTCGACTGTAGTCAATGTTGCTGTCAGACATGTCTCGACTGTAGTCAATGCTGCTGTCAGACATGTCTCAACTGTAGTCAATGTTGCTGTCAGACATGTCTCGACTGTAGTCAATGTTGCTGTCAGACATGTCTCGACTGTAGTCAATGCTGCTGTCAGACATGTCTCAACTGTAGTCAATGTTGCTGACAGACATGTCTCGACTGTAGTCAATGTTGCTGTCAGACATGTCTCGACTGTAGTCAATGCTGCTGTCAGACATGTCTCGACTGTAGTCAATGTTGCTGTCAGACATGTCTCGACTGTAGTCAATGTTGCTGTCAGACATGTCTCGACTGTAGTCAATGTTGCTGTCGATGTCTGACTGTAGTCAATGCTGCTGTCAGACATGTCTCGACTGTAGTCAATGTTGCTGTCAGACATGTTCGATGAGTCGACATACTGCTTGTCAGACATGTCTCGACTGTAGTCAATGCTGCTGTCAGACTGTAGTCAATGCTGCTGTCAGACATGTCTCGACTGTAGTCAATGCTGCTCAGACTGTAGTCAATGCTGCTCGACATGTCTCGAACTGTAGTCAATGCTGCTGTCAGACTGTAGTCAATGCTGCTGTCAGACTGTAGTCAATGCGCTGTCAGACTGTAGTCATGCTGTCACATCGACTGTAGTCAATGTTGCTGTCAGACTGTAGTCAATGCTGCTGTCAGACATGTCTCGACTGTAGTCAATGCTGCTGTCAGACTGTAGTCAATGCTGCTGTCAGACATGTCTCGACTGTAGTCAATGCTGCTGTCAGACATGTCTCGACTGTAGTCAATGCTGCTGTCAGACATGTCTCGACTGTAGTCAATGCTGCTGTCAGACTGTAGTCAATGCTGCTGTCAGACTGTAGTCAATGCTGCTGTCAGACTGTAGTCAATGCTGCTGTCAGACTGTAGTCAATGCTGCTGTCAGACATGTCTCGACTGTAGTCAATGCTGCTGTCAGACTGTAGTCAATGCTGCTGTCAGACTGTAGTCAATGCTGCTGTCAGACATGTCGACTGTAGTCAATGCTGCTGTCTCCTCAGTTTCTTGTTATCAAGAAATTCTAAAACTTTCTCCGTAGCATCTGAGTTATTTTCTCACACCCTCCCTTCCTTAATACATGTTTAGCGTTAACACTTGTTTTACTTTTAAGATCAATGTCTTGTATACTTGTATCCCTGGTTCGCTAAGCAGAAAATGGACTGAATCCTTACAAACGTCTACAATTCGCAGAATTGCATTCATCTTCGTTCTAGGGCACATAAGTGTCGATGGAAATGAATAGAGAGCAGACAGGCTGGCATTCTAAGCACCCCCAGTGAGTGTGACCGCAAAGAGGACTTTCATCTCAACTAATTCAGGTAAATATCTAGATTGCACACCAGACGTATGAGTTTCTTTTCTCTTTCTTTTTCGAATCCTGTTTGCCTCACAGCGTCAGGTCAGGAAGAGATTTCTAAAACGGCCTAGTATGCGCTTCGTAGATAGTCTCTTTCGTCGCCTCTGTTATCTCTGAGGTCCATCTTTTGCGTAGCCGGCCTTTTGCTTTGTACCCATTGTATCGGAGCAGCATTGCTCTTTGAGGCACACTGTCTGTTGGTAATCTGCTTACTTGGCCGAACCATTTAATTTGTTGTTTCTTGATGAAGTATAGTACTGATGTTGTACCCACTTTTTCCTGATGTCTTCATTTCTCAACCGATCTCTTCTTGTTACACCCAGCATTCTGCGTAGACACTTCATCTCTGTCGTGACTAGTTTTCTTCTATCGTTTGTTGTCAGCGTCCAGGTTTGGCATTGGTAACATAATGTGGGGAGAAAGATTGTGTTGAACATTGCTCTTTTGTGTTCATGGTGACGTGTTTGCATCTTAAAATTGGCGCCATTTGCCCTTTCATTTGATTTGCTTTGTTACATCTGTGTTGAGTTTCATTAGTTATTCTTCCGTTTGCTGAAAAAATGCTCCCCAGGTATGTGAAGGCTTTTACGTATGAGTAGGCTCACTAATCAACATCGAACTGGTACAGCTACCTCCTGGACGCTGTCAATGAAGATATCCAAAAAGTGAAACTGAACAGAATGTGGTTTGGACAGGACATCGGAAACGTTGTACACTCAAAGTACTTAGTTTACCAAGGCGAACAAATATATAATGAACAGCCATGACAGTTATATATTTGCATGCTCCAGTTATTTATCTTTGAATTTCTTGGAAAAATCACATTTCTTGGACATCGAGTAATACAACACAGATAGTGTGCAATGAAACTATGAATGTGCAGTGTTACAGTGTATAACAGGATCGGTGGGGGGTGATCTTTTCTTTAAATTCTTATGTTTCAGTAAAATAAATTCAAGTAGTTTTTCCAGCTTCATCTTCATTAACATGCCCATTACACTTTGTTCTTTCTTACACCAAAATGTGATATAAAATAAGTATTGTTTAATAATAAGTAAGCTGAAGTACAAGTTTGAAAACTAATGTTATCAACGTTTTGTTTCCGAAAAAATATCGCTGCTATATTTACACTTTACATCCAGTGCAGTTAAAAAATAGAGATCATTTATTAAACGAAAACAAGTAGGCACACGTAAAAGCTGATGTTATTTGCTAAACGTTTAATCAGGTATTTTTTAAATCTTACACACAGAAGTCCAATTTTTAGAAAACTGGTGGCCTCCTTCTGTGTACATTAGAGTAATTAGACTTGATCAGGTCAGGTATGGACTATTATCATTATTAATATTATGATAGTTAAGTTAGTTATCATCCTCCAACTCCGTTCTTGTCTAATTTCTAATAGATTCTAATTTAGTCTTAATGAACTAATCTAAATCACTAGTTTACTTTTAGTACTTTAACTTTTACTATTTAGTTAATTTAGCGTCCTTCCTGGTTCTGTTGCTCTTACTCAGACCTGAGACTGCATAGTCAGCATAGTATCGTACTCATACAGTGTACACTACTATACCACCGTTAACACTGTAGTGTGCACACAGGTGACACTGACAGTACACACTACCAGTACGTACAGTAGTTAGTAGTAGTAGTAGTACTAGTTAGTACACAGACACACCGTGACACTGGCGTGTCACCACTGACCAACTTTGAAGACCTAAGTACGAGTGAGTCTAACCTAAGAGTACTAACTAATCACTAAATCAGTATTTACTATTTAAATTTAAGCATTCATTGAGTATGAGTATGTAAAACTTAACACAATACATAGGAAGGCCATGAACAGGGAAGAATGGTGTGTGTTTGTTGCTGCCCTAAACGCCAAGGGCGTAACAGGCTAAAGAGAGAGATGTAATACTTGTTCCAACCACCAAAATTTGGCTGAAGTAGGTCAGCAGTCGGCACTGATTACTAATTTTGAGTGACCTGACCTATCTTTAATTTTATTCGTTTTGGTGCTATTTCACGAAAAATAGATTAATTGAACTTTTATACTAGTTGTCAGTAGGAAGTACTAAAGTAGTTATTATATGAGAATAAGAATTTTAAATGTTATTATGTGTTTTTTTTTTTTTTTTTATTAGGAAGGGCAGTCGGTGTTCGTTATGATTCCTCAAATGGAACTATTAAGGGCTAATATAAATATGTTTACCTGCGTCCTGGCCGGTAACTGGTTATTCTAGATCATTTGACCTGTTAACACGGAGATGTACAAACTGTAACAAAGTATTTTCGTTATTTATAGGTTGAGGCGACTAACTCATAGTTTCTGAAAGCAGTTCTGCAACTTGTAGCAATATCCATTCTTGGGGATCATAAGTATAAGCTGGTAAGTATGTTGCAGTTAGTAGTAATTTATTTTCTATTATACGGTTGCTACCCCATACATAATTCTCTGTAGTTCTAACACATACCTACTAGTTTCTGTAGTAATTTGTTTGTCATGGTAAAGTTACTGCACCCTCATAAGTCACCTCTTATAACAAGGTAAGGTGCAGGCAGTGGCACTGTTCTTCCCACCCCCACTATTAAGAGGCCACTGAGCCGAAAGCAAGGATGAAGTTCCTCTCCATTTATACCTAGCCTGGGCAACTGATATAGGAAATGTGCCTTGCCAATTTTGCACAAACTCCCTCTCTGTTTCATCCAAAGGAAAAACAAAGACCTTATGTTTGGAATCAAGAAGGGTTGCCAGAAGATGGAATAGAATACACACATAACCATCAACTTCCTTAGGGTCCCTTCCTCTGGATTTACGGTCACGGTTTACTCCTAGTCTTCTGCATAACCGTGTTGACCCACAAGACAGTGAGGGTTTTCTATCAGGATATACTCCCTAGCCTTTAGCTGGCTTTAGCTTCTTCCCCTCCACAAGGCAGTGGGTTTAACAGTTGCAGCATAGGATGCACATAGGGAGTCTGTACACTTTACAAAATATTCTTCAATATGAATTGGGTGAAGTACCAGAACCATTTGAAATATTGTGTATTGTATATGCAAAATTAAGATATTATGTTACAACACAGATTGCTATTCTGCATATCATGATCAAATAGCTTGTCCTGAGCAGAACTTTGCCTCCCCAACAGTCCTTTGGAATTTCTCTCTCTCGTAGGCCTGATGTTTCCTCTGCAGCCATCATGTTCAAACCATCAGTTACATCCTGAATCCATCTTCTTCGTGGTCTTTCTCTTCTCCTCTTTGCTAGTATGCCTCCTTCCATGATGGTCTTCTTCAGCCCTTCATGTCTTTTTTTATGTCCAAAATGTTTCAATTTTCTCTTTCTTATTTGTAACATTAACCAATTTTCTTTGAATATGAGTTCTTTCTGTGATCTATCATTGCCAAATAGACATGTAAATATGGTTTAAATATTGTTCTATTGTTAGCAACTAAGTTGAGCATATCAGATTTAAGATTTCAGAATTGATATAATAATGATCGAATCCTGTTTGGCTCAAGAAACAACCAATGTGGTGGGGGTTTTGTAGTAGTTGCAGCTTTTTTCTTCCAGACACATTTTATATCAACATACTTGGTCTCTTACTATGACTTGATCAGTTCTCCGACCAGTGTTCAAAACCTGGTTCCAGCTGGATCTGATCTGGAGAGCTCGTCCTAGAGTGGTTTATTCATGTCCATCAAGTCTTGTATGCAAACATTACAGAAGACATATCATAAAATGCTGTAACCGACCAGCTACCCTCATTGTTAAGGTACATCTCACTGACAGCTAAACATCTGATGATCAACAGCATTTTCATGCCTACTCTGTGTTACCAGAGGCACACATGGACAATGAGCAAATATATATACTATATACAAACTATATATAACTACATGTGAAATGCGATGCCTACGAACAGTTACCAACAGCACCAGAAGAGACAACAAAGAACGGTTGCTTGAATTACATTAAGAAACAAAGAATGAAGTGGTTCGGCCACTTCATAATAATGCATCCGAACTCCACAGTATACAGAGTTCTTTACAATAGAACACCAGGAAAGAAGGCGAGAGGAAGACCACAAAAAAGAAGACATAGCAGAATCCTGTCAAAAAACAAAAATAACTATTACCAAGCCACTAGAGCAACGCAAGACAAAAACAGAAAACAACGACACTGGGCAACAACCAGTTAACAGTGTGACAAAAAAGAATAGACATTCTTGTAGCAATGGAAAGTTCCAAAGTTCTTTTGCCAGAAGTCAGCTCTTTGTACAAAATATTCTTAGGTATCCTGCAATCTTCCATCCAGCACAGGTCAGTGAGAAAAAGTTGGAAACACTTCTTTTGGTCATGATGATTTAATGGATATCTGGTGCTCATGCTGCAGTAATGCTATGCAGCTGATGAACACAAGGGGATGTCAGGACTGATACAGCACGGTGCTAGCGTTGTTGAATGAGTCTCTAGATTGTCACTAGATATAGTAGGCTTATAGTACATAAGATGACCAAATTTAGCATCTGTAATCAGGCACGGATCATGAACTGGTCGGAGTTGTGGTCTACAATGCGACGTTCTCTCTCTCGCAATCACTCGCGATGTACCAGATCTCCCCATAAATTCTATTCATGTGGAAATCTGATTCATGCAACCTTAGCATTGGTGTGTTTACGTCACATCTTCAGCACCATTTGGAGCTCTGGTGCTTATCCTTCCGCGATGTGTTCGGTTTCAGCCAGCGTTTACTCGGTTCGCTCTCCGTTCTGTAGCGATCTAGTGTTTTTACGGTGTGGGGTAGCTAGCCCCACGGCCAACATCCTTAGTCGCCTCTTACGACATGCGTCACATGTAGCAGTGGTTCTATTCTTTACACTCCAATTTGGGTCCCGGTAACCACTCGGGCAGGCGCGACTTTAAGACTGATAGGCCCGTAACACTTTGGCTGCCACCCATTTTTCAACAAAGTCTGACTCACTGCCACGCTATTTTTTAGTAATCAGTTTTCAGATTGGCAATTTAAAAAAATCATAAAATATAAACTAACAAACTTAGGACTTTTAAGCTATGGAATAATGTTCATATATGAATGAGCTACTAACCTGTATATATGTAGAGTATATTGTTCATAATCCACAAGCTATTGTTGTAACTGATATTGACGTCACGCTCCATACCTATCCACAGTATGATATGCCACTGTTTTTGAGATGGGTGTCCATCACCTACTCCTGTACCCGTGGGAATATCTGCTATCGATCTATAAACATCATCACGTGAATCACAGTTCAAATTCATATCACATTCAGAGTTCGTTTTAACACTATCACTGGCTAAAAAGTCTGAAAAAGAGTCATTTTGGACATCACTATTCATCAGCTACATCGCCCATTTTGAAAATCTTTGTTTACTTACAAAAATCGTGTCAAAATCGGACTTATGTTATGTTTACCACGCATACGTTAGATCCGCCATTTTGGAGAGCTTTTCGTAAAATACGGAGGTAGTGCGTAATGTGATACCGTGTACGGTCTCCCGTTTCAAAAATACATCAGCGCAGACAAATATCGGACGACAAAAGTCGACGACGGCAGCGAAAGGGACTTGGTCTTTTGTCGTCGGTGGCAGCCAAAGTGTTAAGGAATCCATCAGACACAAGTAACCTTTGACCTAATTGACTGTGTCCTAACTAATATAATAGTTTATGTTTATCATTGTACCATGCTCAGATGTTCTACTAGTTTACGTATATCATTGTACCATGCTCAGATGTTCCAATGTTTTATTTTTTTTCCCCCCACAGATTTCATTACACTGCTGACATTTGCGGATATATCTGAGTAAAATGGAACCTATGCTATCCTTAAATGCCCTTCCTGCGCTTTCTGATTCAGATATTGAACTTTGGACAGATTGTTTGGGTAATGTACCTCACATGTAGAATTTGTTATGTCCCCTGTTTGGGTAATGTACCTTACATGTAGACTTTGTTATGTCCCCTGTCTGGATAATGTACTGTACATGTAGACTTTGTTATGTCCCCTGTCTGGGTAATGTACCTTACATGTAGACTTTGTTATGTCCCCTGTCTGGGTAATGTACCTTACATGTAGACTTTGTTATGTCCCCTGTCTGGATAATGTACTGTACATGTAGACTTTGTTATGTCCCCTGTCTGGGTAATGTACCTCACATGTAGACTTTGTTATGTCCCCTGTTTGGGTAATGTACCTTACATGTAGACTTTATTATGTCCCCTGTCTGGGTAATGTACCTTACATGTAGACTTTGTTATGTCCCCTGTCTGGATAATGTACCTTACATGTAGACTTTGTTATGTCCCCTGTTTGGGTAATGTACCTTACATGTAGACTTTGTTATGTGCCCTGTCTGGGTAATGTACCTCACATGTAGATTTTGTTATGTCCCCTGTGTGCTAAGAAAATATATGTCAGAAGAAGAATTTTGTCATATTTCATGGGATTTAATCACAATCTCTTCATAATTCTACGAGCACAAATTAGATTATACAGAAATGAAGACATCAGGGAAAAAGTGGTACAACATCAGTACTAGACTTCATCAAGAAACAACAAATTAAATGGTTCGCCACGTAAGCAGATTACCATCAGACAGTGCACCCCAAAGAGCAATGCTGCTCCGATACAATGGGTACAAAGCAAAAGGTCGGCCACGCAAAAGATGGACCTCAGAGATAACAGAGGCGACGAAAGAGACTATCTACGAAGCGCATACTAGGGCCCGTTTAGAAATCTCTTCCTGACCTGACGCTGTGAGGCATACAGGATTCGAGAAAGAAAGAAAGAATCACAATCGAGTCAACTAGTCATGACAGAGATGTAGTGTCTTTGTAGAATGTTGCGTGTAACAAGAAGAGACAGGTTGAGAAATAAAGACATCAGGAAAAATGTAGGTACAACATCAGTACTAAACTTCATCAAGAAACAACAAATTAAGTGGTTCTGCCACATAAGCAGATTACCAACAGACAGTGCACCTCAAAGAGTGATGTTGCTCCGATACAATGGATACAAAGCAAAAGTCCGGCCACGCAAAAGGTGGAGCTCAGAGATAACATAGGCAACGAAAGACACTATTTATGAAGCATACACAAAGGCTCATTCTAGAAATCTCTTTCTTATCCTGACGCTGTGAGACAAAACAGGGTTGGAGAAAAGAAAGAAAGAAAGTAGTGACAACTAAATTTGTTATTAAACATTCGCTGTTGGTCTATTTTCAGGAGACTATATTTCTGTATGGTTGAGAAATTCATCCCAGTTTTTAATGGAACAGCAACAAAAATGTTCGGCTGGCACTTTGTCCATTTTTATTTGGAATTACTTATAATGTGCCTCAGGCTTGGCAAGACATACTTCATACATACAGCATTATTGAGAAAGATAGGTATGTCTACATATTGTATGTGTTATGTTATCTGGTGGAAGAAATTGTGAGGGAATAGATTGGAATTGTGAGGGAATAGATTGGAATTGTGAGGTATTGGGAAGAAATTGTGAGGGAATGGAATGAAATTATGAGGGAATGGAATGAAATTGTGAGGGAATGGGAAGAAATTGTGAGGGAATGGAATTATCGATATAAGGGAAGACTCCAGTAAAACTATGTAGCAATTGTGTAACACATAACAACAAAGTACTAAAGCTTTACAAAGTACCAAAACAATATACAGTTTACACTTCTATCCTCTTCTTCTTCTTTGAACACTCCATATTGACCACTTGTTAATGACTCTTTGTATGTGATCTGAGCCTAAGAGCAATTGTACGTTGTGCCAGTTACAAGTCGGCCAGCACATCCAATTTCTATGAGGCTTTTCATTTACTAGGTAGCTTCCCTAGACCCCTACCTCAGTCGCCTCTTACGACAGGCCTTGTAGGTCGCAGTGTTACTATTCTTTGCTCCCCTTGTGAGCCACGGCAACACACGGGCAATGTTTCAACCAAAAGACTTTTATCAAGCAAAGGATACACCATTTTGTTGCAGCTATTCGTGTTATTGTCATTTAGTTTAGAGACTAAGTAGTTCTTTCTTCGCTTCTTTTATATCCTTTACTTGATAAAGACCTTTCAGTTGAAATGTTGCGGAGTATTGTTTTTGTACTTTGTAAAACTACTTTGTTTTTACTCAGTGGTGGCTCTTGATCATTTTCGTTGGTGGGGCCAGACACAAACTTTCGGGAAAATCATGGCTTTGGGTTAGGTTATATTTTTTATTTATTAAATAATAAATACATGTTACACATTATTTTTGGTGGGGCCCGGTCCCTCTGGCCCTTAATGACGAGCTGCCACTGTTTTTACTTGTTTCACATTGGAGAGAACAGAAAGAAAGTCTAAAGGAATTATGTTGCCACAGAGAATATGCATGTTTTCAGAAGTCTTACTTTTGTTTCTTTGCTTGTGTCTTGCCATAGTTTCTTCACTTTCATTACTGTTTCTCGCCCGAGTGGTTATCGGGCCCAAATTTGGGGTGTAAAGAATAGAACCACTGTTATCTTTACATGTCATAAGAGGCGACTAAGGAGGTTTGGATAAAATCGTATGTATGTGTCCTAAACATGTAGAAGTCTATGCGTTTAGGGGCCTACCAAACCATTGTGTAACGTATACACGTTCTTGGCAAAGATCAAACATATCACAAAGAGTGATTAAAATTGGTTGTAAAGAACGAACGCAAAGAAGAAGATTACTGTGTCTAATTCAGTTGTTAAGGCGTCTGCTTCTATTCTAAAGTGACTAGAAAATTATCTTTACAGACCTTGTGATCGATCTCACTATAATAACAATACAGATATCATTATCTACACCGATGGCTCTGTCAAGCGTGGGCTTACTCAGCACAACGAAACTGTCGCACACTTCATGAGGACTGCGGGGCTTTTGAGACAACGACATCGAGCATGATTATGGAGATCACTGTTGCCTCCAGGGCTCTGTCATGGGTGGCTGAGCAACAGGTTACCCATACGATCATCATATCAGACTCGATGAATTTGCTTCAACTGATTGAATCTGGAAGTATGTGTGTGGAATGGATGGACATCATTCGGAGATCACATCTCAAGAAAATGACTTGGCTGTACATGCCTGGACATGCTGGAGTGCTGGGTAACGAGCGTGCTGACTCTCTTGCAAACAGTGCCCCGACTCAAGTGGGCAGAAGTATGGACAGAGTCGATATCATCAATGCAGTACGCTCTCAATTGTGTGACATGGGCGGGTCTCATGCACTGGAACGAGTTTGAGAATTAGGCGTGAAGTTTCCACATGCCAGACAGTGTCGTCTTCGTGGTTGAGAGAGAAGATATAGTAATCAACTTCTCATGGGTACTGTGAGCAAATGGACTTTGGGTTGGCTGCTGCAACGGAGGACAGAGCACGAATAGGAATGCCCAATGTGCCATGATGTCGATCTCATAACATATCATACAGAAGCTTTTTGTTCAAATTTGTTTTGATGATATGTGACATTCTGTCTTAGAATCCGTGCTCTAGTAGGTCATATTATTTGTTTGATATCTTCCTCAGGGAGTATTTAACTGTCTCTCTCAGTGAAAAAGACTTGGAGATACTGGAAATGGCTGAGACAATATTTGTTCGATGTTCACAACTAGTGGTAAGTCTTGCCTTATCTTGAAGTCGTGTCCCTTGTGGTGTGAAAAGTTGTGGACAATTTTCAAGTTCTTATTGTTGGGACAAAGCGGAGAGGGGCCGAACCATATGGGGTAAAACCCGGTGCAATGAAGTCAATCCTTCGTTTTTTTATCATTTTAGACAATAAATATTGAGAGATCAATTATAGACAACATGAAATATTTTCTAGACAAATAAATATTGAGAGATCAATTATAGACAACATGAAATATTTTCCAGACAATAAATATTGAGAGATCAATTATAGACATGAAATATTTTCCAGACAAATAAATATTGATAGATCAATTATAGACAACATGAAATATTTTCCAGACAAATAAATATTGATAGATCAATTATAGACAACATGAAATATTTTCTAGACAATAAATATTGAGAGATCAACTATAGACAACATGAAATATTTTCTAGACAAATAAATATTGAGAGATCAACTATAGACAACATGAAATATTTTCCAGACAATAAATATTGAGAGATCAACTATAGACAACATGAAATATTTTGTAGACAAATAAATATTGAGAGATCAACTATAGACAACATGAAATATTGAGAGATCAACTATAGACAACATGAAATATTGAGAGATTAACTATAGAAAACATGAAATATTGAGAGATTAACTATAGAAAACATGAAATATTGAGAGATTAACTATAGACAACATGAAATATTGAGAGATTAACTATAGACAACATGAAATATTTTCTAGAGAAAACATTTTGCACTATACTGAAAAGAACTTCCTGTGTGGTTTCTGGGGTAGCAAAGAATAGAACCACTGTCTATTTTTGCATGTTAGAGGTGATTAAAATTGGTAGATGATAGGGCTGAAACCTCACGCCTTAAAATAAAAGGAAGCAGCCACAGATAAATAGAAAAACTCAAAACTGCTAGTGAAGATTCAGCTATAGTGGATCGATTGAATTGATTGAACATTTTGTGGGGTCTCTGCCTTATGTGCCCTTAAGAGCAACCAGGAAGAATGATGATGATGGTATTAGAAGGACAGCACTTGATCTAATCCGATGTAGACATCAGACCAGACAGAGAAAATATTGATCTAATCCGATGTAGACAACAGACCAGACAGAGAAAATATTGATCTAATCCGATGTAGACATCAGACCAGACAGAGAAAATGTTGATCTAATCCGATGTAGACATCAGACCAGACAGAGAAAATGTTGATCTAATCCGATGTAGACAACAGACCAGACAGAGAAAATGTTGATCTAATCCGATGTAGACATCAGACCAGACAGAGAAAATGTTGATCTAATCCGATGTAGACATCAGACCAGACAGAGAAAATGTTGATCTAATCCGATGTAGACATCAGACCAGACAGAGAAAATGTTGATCTAATCCGATGTAGACATCAGACCAGACAGAGAAAATGTTGATCTAATCCGATGTAGACATCAGACCAGACAGAGAAAATATTGATCTAATCCGATGTAGACAACAGACCAGACATAGAAAATGTTGATCTAATCCGATGTAGACATCAGACCAGACAGAGAAAATGTTGATCTAATCCGATGTAGACAACAGACCAGACAGAGAAAATATTTATCTAGTCCGATGTAGACAACAGACCAGACAGACAAAATGTTGATCTAATCCGATGTAGACATCAGACCAGACAGACAAAATGTTGATCTAATCCGATGTAGACATCAGACCAGACAGACAAAATGTTGATCTAATCCGATGTAGACAACAGACCAGACAGAGAAAATGTTGATCAGTTCATAATCAACAACTCAATATGAACATGATATTTGGCCTTCTTCTTCTTTGAACTCTGCATATCGACCACTTGTCAACCACTCTGTGTGATTTGTATGTGATCTAAGTCTAAGAGCGATTTACGTTGTGCCAGTTATGCGCCTACAAGTAGGCCAGCACATCCAATTTCTGCGATGCTTTTTATTTACTAGGGTAGCACCCCTAGGGCCTACATCAGTCGCCTCTTATGACATGCATTGTAGGTTGCAGTGGTACTATTCTTTGCTTCTCTTGGGCCCGGCACTACACAGGCGACACTTGACCTAATTAAGTTATCTTACTGTGTTATCAATGCATGTTATCGCAATGACTCAATGAGTATGCTCAGGAAGATTGAAACAGGTTGGGCTCAGAGACAATGGATGGAGTCGCTGAATAGATCTATGCTGACAAAAATCAGTTTTATTTTTGTGCCCGCGCATGCAAATGTAAGTAGGAAATGAACGCGCCGATAGGCTTGCAGATATGACTGCTGTAAAAACGTGCGAGCAATGGATCAGGCCCATATTCTGACTTTCTTAAGGGAGAAAGGACGTGTGAAGGATTCAAGTAATAGTGGTGAATCTAAAACCCCTAACCAGATTGCAAGAATACCAAGTCAAATTCGGTGTAGCTAGACAAAAAGCCAAAGAATAGTAAACGAACATATAATTGGTGTCGTTAGTCACCAAATGCTGAGAGATACTGAGGAAAAGATGGAATCACTTATGGACTATTCAGTTTGATGTTCAGTGATGATGATCCGGCAACTAAACTAAACTGAGAGACATATTGAGGAAAAGATGGGATCACTTATGGACTATTCAGTTCGATGTTCAGTGATGATGATCCGACGACTAAACTAAACTGAGAGACATACTGAGGAAAAGATGGGATCACTTATGGTCTATTCAGTTCGATGTTCAGTGATGATGATCCGGCGACTAAACTAAACTGAGAGACATACTGAGGAAAAGATGGGATCACTTATGGTCTATTCAGTTCGATGTTCAGTGATGATGATCCAACGACTAAACTAAACTGAGAGACATATTGAGGAAAAGATGGGATCACTTATGGTCTATTCAGTTCGATGTTCAGTGATGATGATCCGACGACTAAACTAAACTGAGAGACATACTGAGGAAAAGATGGGATCACTTATGGTCTATTCAGTTCGATGTTCAGTGATGATGATCCGACGACTAAACTAAACTGAGAGACATATTGAGGAAAAGATGGGATCACTTATGGTCTATTCAGTTTGATGTTCAGTGATGATGATCCGGCGACTAAACTAAACTGAGAGACATACTGAGGAAAAGATGGGATCACTTATGGTCTATTCAGTTCGATGTTCAGTGATGATGATCTGACGACTAAACTAAACTGAGAGACATACTGAGGAAAAGATGGGATCACTTATGGTCTATTCAGTTTGATGTTCAGTGATGATGATCCGGCGACTAAACTAAACTGAGAGACATACTGAGGAAAAGATGGGATCACTTATGGTCTATTCAGTTCGATGTTCAGTGATGATGATCCGACGACTAAATTAAACTGAGAGACATACTGAGGAAAAGATGGGATCACTTATGGTCTATTCAGTTCGATGTTCAGTGATGATGATCCGACGACTAAACTAAACTAAAAAAAAAACTATTGTAGCTGTTATTTGTTTATTGTATCCATTACTTGAGCGTCTGTAACTCAAGCGGTAGTGAACTGATCACAAACCCAAGCGTACCTGGTTCAAACCCACGGTGGGCACGTTTGGAAGCAAATTCGTTTCTGTGGGATTTTTTACAAAAGGTAAAAATAGACCCCACCGTTCAGAAAGCATTGGCAAACTACTGAACGTATAAGTGGTGCCTAGAAAATCAACAACTCGTTTACTGTGGTTGATGGCTACGTCCTGTAAAGGATATGCCAGGATTTTCAATTTATCTGTTACTTGACACACAAATGTGCTGTTATATCTTTTATTAGTTTACCTAGAGACTTCGTTCAAATCAATAACTTTTGTACTTTTCATTGACAGGAGAACAAAAATGACTTAAAGACTATACTGAACTTCATCTATGATCTGGAAGACAGATCAGCTTTAATGGAACGTATCGATATGAATTATGCCTTGCAAGAAGTTGTGACGTTAGAAGTATTTGCTAGTATGTGGTAAGTTGACATTACTTTATGCTTGTATGTTTATGTTGTCCTAAATTTTAAGCTATCTATCGCCAGTGGTTACGGGGCCCATATTTGGGGTGTAAAGAATAGTCACTGTTACCTGCCACGCATGTCGTAAGAGGCGACTAAGGAGGTTTGGCTGAAATCGGATGCATGGGTCCTAAACGTGTAGAAGTCTATGTGTTTAGGGGCCTACCAAACCAATGTGCAACATATACACATTCTTGGCAAAGATCAAACATATCACAAAGATTGATTAAAATTGATCGTAAAGAACGAACAAGAAGAAGAAGAGACTAGCTTTACTACGCAACTTTTCCTGAGATTTTCACCTGGAATTTTGTCTGACTGTAACGGCTCTCATGTCAACCCTAGGTACCAGAGAAACACTGTGAAATAAAGGGAGTCAGCTTGCAAGAATGTTGACCACATCACCCTCAGTGGGCAGTTTGTCAAAGAAAATATGGGCATAATACTGTAGTTCCTAATACACATCATGCTACGAAAATAGTTGTCCTGAAGATCTCAACTTTCTTCTGGAGGTCTCACCTTCCCTCTGGAGGTCTCAAATTCCTTCTGAAGATCTCAAGTTCCTTGTGGATGTCTCAGGTTCCTTCTGGAGAACTCAACGTTCCTGCTGGAGATCTCACATTCCTTCTGGAGATAGCACGTTTCTTCTGGGGATATCACGTTCCTTCTGGAGATATCATGTTCCTTCTGGAGATATCACGTTCCTTCTGGAGATATCACGTTCCTTCTGGAGACATCACGTTCCTTCTGGAGACATCACGTTCTTTCTGGAGATATCATGTTCCTTCTGGAGATGTCACGTTCCTTCTGGGAGATATCACGTTCCTTCTGGAGATATCACGTTCCTTCTGGAGATATCACGTTCCTTCTGGAGATATCACGATCCCTCTGGAGATATCACGTTCCCTCTGGAGATATCACGTTCCTTCTGGAGATATCACGTTCCTTCTGGAGACATCACGTTCCTTCTGGAGACATCACGTTCCTTCTGGAGATATCACGTTCCTTCTGGAGATGTCACATTCCTTCTGGAGATATCACGTTCCCTCTGGAGATATCACGTTCCTTCTGGAGATATCACGTTCCTTCTGGAGCTATCACGTTCCTTCTGGAGATGTCACGTTCCTTCTGGAGATATCACGTTCCTTCTGTAGATATCACGCTCCTTCTGGGAGATATCACGTTCCTTCTGGAGATGTCACGTTCCTTCTGGAGATATCACGTTCCTTCTGGGAGATATCACGTTCCTTCTGGAGATATCACGCTCCTTCTGGAGATATCACGTTCCTTCTGGAGATATCACGTTCCTTCTGGAGATATCACGTTCCTTCTGGAGATATCACGTTCCCTCTGGAGATGTCACGTTCCTTCTGGAGATGTCACGTTCCTTCTGGAGATGTCACGTTCCTTCTGGAGATGTCACGTTCCTTCTGGAGATGTCACGTTCCTTCTGGAGATATCACGTTCCTTCTGGAGATATCACGTTCCTTCTGGAGATATCACGTTCCTTCTGGAGATAATCATGTTCCTTCTGGAGATATCATGTTCCTTCTGGAGATATCATGTTCCCTCTGGTGACATCACATTCCTTCTGGAGACATCACGTTCCTTCTGAAGGTCTCAGGTTCCCTCTAGAGATCTTAAGTTTCCTGGGGTCATCTTGGAAATGTCAAGTTTTCAACTACTTGACTTTCCATTCTTGATCTACATCTGGTCTTGTTGCTCAACCATGTCTGGACTACAAGTATAACTACAGGAAGAAATACACACACACACACGTATTATTATCTGTGTCAAGTACATCACGACAATACATGTTTCACATACCACACACACACACACACCCACACATACATAATCTGACTAGAACTGTAAGATAGTAGAATTCTAGTAATGTCCATATACATACGTCAACGATATTAATAAACTTATCATTAACATGGAGAAATGAGAAATTCAAGTTACCTTATCTCTGCTGACGATACACAATCCTGTTGGCGTCCAATCAGTTGTTATCCACAAGGTTGCCATATTGGATTTTGTAAAGCCATTTAAAAAAAACACGCAGAAACGCTTGACGGTTCCTTACAATTTTTTAAACATCATTACCATTTTTGAAATAATTTGGGTTTCCAAATTGTCATGATAAATATTGTGTATTTGGAGTCTCAGAGATTGGGGGCTCTAAGTGGTTAACTTTCGCCTTGCGTTCCAAAGATCGTGAGTTTGAATCCGGACTGCGCCGTTCTGTTCACGAACGAATGCATTTTTTTCCAGAGACCCATAGGATTGTTACCGGAGATCGTGCTTTGTGCAATACTCTCGGCAGGCGTTGAAAATGGATACGGGGGATGTCCTTTGGTCTCTTCATGACTGCCTCTTGGATGAAGTCATTAAAATATATGCTAACACGCTGCGTTAGTTACCGCGTGCCGTGGAAATGCCAGCTTTTTAGGTCGGCACACGCCACGCGGTTGGGCTACAAGATAACCCCGATCCTTTCTTTACCTGGGCATCTAAATTACACGTACTTCTAAAGTCGTAGTAAGGCTCGCCAGAATGGAGGTGGACACTTGATACGGAAAGGAAGACTCTACGCAAAAAATAGTTACGCTTCATGCCTATACATGAATTCATAGTGGACATACGAAAAATAAATTTAACAAACATACTCTTGTCATCCTCCTAGGCAGACTGTGTACGTATATATATATATATAATGTCATGCATGGCGTATGCGATCATGCCTCTCCACAACTCTCTCGCATGGGGTGCAGTTAATCAGTTCTGGCGACGATCTAGTGACAGACCACGATGTCAGACCATCCAACATCTCCCTTTGCCTTCCACGATCTCGCCTTCCCTATATTTTACCCGTTGTCACCAAATGTTAAAGTATATGATTTCGTCTCTCATGAGGGTTGTGGGTATAATTCCACACTCAACGTTCCACACGTGAGGAAAGAAATTGACCCTCCTACCTCCCACAGACTAGGATCTAGAAATATGAAGTTACAACCACTTCATACCCTAAGGTCTGAAAAGGCTACATGAGACCAGCATTAGTCCGAAGTCGTATATCAGGATTTTAAAAGTAGCACTAAACACATCTGAATAAATACACTAGTAGTTGTAGAAGAAGAGACAGACCAAGAAGAAGATGGCTACAAGATATTAAAGAAACAATGTATACGACCATCGACGAAGTGGATGAACTAGCTAGAGACAGAGTGAATTTCAGATGTGCTGCAAAGAGAGCAACGTCCTATAAAGGATACGTACCTTGATGATGAGTAGTAGAACTGAAATAACTATTGGAATAATGAAGGCCCAAATAAGAGATGTAAGAATAGAACCACTGTTACCTGCCACGCATGTCCTAAGAGGCGTCTGAGGAGGTCGGACGCAGGGTCTAGCAACACCACCCTCTAGATAACTACAGAAATCACAACCTAGAAAATTTATAGCTCGCCACAGGAGGAAGAAGAAAGATCTGGAAAAGGCGGGATTGTAAGGCCTTGGTTGCATTCCTCCCTAGGGGCGAAGTTAGAAGAAGAATGGTAGAGTATGTTAGTTCTCCTCTTCGCGCTAATAAATAATACGTTGTATAAATATCGTCGTAATATAAATACATATTTGAACATTCAAAGCTATTTGCTTGGTAATGTTGAATCACGTGATACACATGCTTACTAATGAACACGTAATTGGAATTTGAGGGAATTCCCGCTCGACAAAAGCACCAGGAACAAGAGTATCACACACAGTTTTAGTAACTTAGTCATACTAGGCTAGCAATCGGATGTATGTTTTACACACACATATACATACACACACTTAGTTATGCGTGTTTATGCTGTGAAATAGTTGGTGAATAGTACATATCAGGAACGTATTTATGACTGAGCATATTGGAGAAACGGGACTGATAAACTTGTGAACCAGCTGGAAAATTCGTCGTTGAGGAACTGTAAGGAAGGTAGTTGTTTTTAAAAAATTTAATACATTTTCTTTCCACTGTGTGTGTATATTATATATATACTTAGTGTTTTTCTCTCTCCTACACACTTAGTGTCTTTCTCTCTTACACATTTAGTGTCTTTCACTCTTACACGCTTAGTGTCTTTCTCTTACACACTTGGTATTTCTTTCTTCATCATCATCATCATCATCAAGTAGCTTGTCCTGAGCAGAACTTTACCACCTTAACAATCCTTCGGAATTTCTCTCTCTCTCTCATAGGCCAGGTGTCCCGCCTCTACAGATGTCATGGTCAAACCATCAGTTATATCCTGAATCCATCTTCTCAGTAGTCTTCCTCTTCTCCCATTTGCCGGGATTTCTCCCTCCATTATGGTTTTTTTGTGTGTCTCTTTATATACTAACACATTCTTCTTCAGCCTTCGCCCCTAGGGAAGCATTGGTCCGCATCCAAGGCCTTCCAAGCTCGCCTATCTCATCTTCTTCAGTCTTCGCCCCTAGGAAGCATGGTCCGCAACCAAGACCTTCCAAGCTCGCCTATCTCATCTTCTTCAGTCTTCGCCCCTAGGGAAGCATAGGTCCGCAACCAAGGCCTTCCAAGCTCGTCTATCTCATCTTCTTCAGCCTTCGTCCATAGGGAAGCATTGGTCCGCATCCAAGGTTTTCCAAGCTCGCCTATCTCATCTTCTTCAGCCTTCGTCCCTAGGGAAGCATTGGTCCGCATCCAAGGTTTTCCAAGCTCGCCTATCTCATCTTCTTCAGCCTTCGTCCCTAGGGAAGCATTGGTCCGCATCCAAGGTCTTCCAAGCTCGTCTATCTCATCTTCTTCAGCCTTCGCCCCAAGGGAAGCATAGGTCCTCAACCAAGACCTTCCAAGCCCGCCTATCCAAGGCCATCATTTCCAGATCTCTTCACTCTCTCCCTATTTTAGTCAGACCCAGTTGTTGTGAGATAGAAGGTGAGTCGGCAGCCCGATTCACACACTAACTATATATATATATATATATATATATATATATATATGGTGTGTCTATTTGATGTTGGGTGTAACTGCTACAATAGTTGTGTTCCACATTCTTGCTGTGCCTGTTTTTTTCTTCCTGGTTGGTCTCAGTTTCAAACATCGATCTATCGAGGAACATCCAATGTTGTCATTTCATCTCACATTGCTGGATTGTTGGTCTCCTATGCTTAATGTAGTAATACAGTCATATTTCATCTCCTATGCTTAATGTAGTAATACAGTCATATTTCATCTCCTCTGCTGCCTTCTTGTCATTTACTGATATCATCTTGTCTGTCGTCTACGTGTAGTTTTGCACATATTCTCTTTAGTTGAAATCGTATCCCCCCCTCCTTCCCTCTTGGATTAGGTGTTTCAGAGTCTCCGATTGTTTCTCTATCTCGCCGCGTGGTGCCGGAGTCCGCAATGGAAGCACAGAATAGTAACACTACGATCTACAAAGCATGTCGTAAGAGGCGACTGAGGTAGGGGCCTAGGAAGCTACCCTAGTAAATAAAAAAGCATCGCAGAAATCTGGTGTGCTGGCCTACTTGTAGGTGCATAATTGGCACAATGTACAATCGCTCTTAGGTTCAGATCACATAGAAATCACAAAGAGTGGTTAACAAGTGATCAATGTGGACCGTTCGAAGAAGAAGAAGAAGAAGATATGTAACATGTTCTCTCAAGTTTTTATCTGTTTTTTTTCTTTCTATTTTATAACATCGGCGTGTACATAATAAATGCGCCCCTCGTGTGTTTAGTTCACAATAGCCAGCTTAGAGTATCAGGAGCAGAGGAATTATATAGTAGCACCGGCGACGATTCAACTAAAATCGACTATACTTGCAAACAACTGCACCTACTGATGTACACGTTCAGCTACTTTATTACAGTTGAATCTGATGTTAGATAATGTTGTGTTTGAACTTCCTGTATGTTTTGTTCTCCGTACTGGGATATGATCACTATCATACTCTGCTTATAATATTCTTTTTGTAACACTAAGTGCATTTCCTTGTTCTTTTTACTATCTTCAATTCAATCTGGATTGAGTTCTTTTTCTCGGTTAGTTTGAACTTTTCCAAATTCATAATTATGAAAACCATTAACGGTATTGTTCTTTTTATTCCTTCATGCCCCTCTGTCCATCTTCTTCTTTTGTCGTCTCACTGCTACCGGGTTGTTGCCCAGTGTCGTGGTTTTCTGTTTTTGTCTTGCGTTGTTCTGGTAGCTTGGGTGACTTATTATTTCTCTTTGACAGGATTCTGCTATGCCATCTAACCATCTCTTTCGTGGTCTTCCTCTCGCCTTCTTTCCCGGTGTTCTATACCTCTGTCCATACCGCCATAACAAACGGTAACACAGGCAGTTCTTGTTAATATAAGTTCTCCATTTTGTTTGTGATCTCAACGACATAATATTAGTGAAATGTACACACTGTATTAAATAACACCCTCGCTATCAGGCTCGAGATTTGATCTACGAATTTCGGGTAATAAGAAACAAGCGGGAATTTCCTTACAATGAAGACGGCGGGAACGAACAAAATACTTCTGGGACATGTCAGACTGATACGATACAGGTGGTGTATCTTCTGCTTAGAGCATAGGTTCCCAAAGTGGGCGGTACCGTCCCCAGTGGGCGTTGATGCCTTCTAAGTGGGGGCGGGCAATAGTTGATTCAGAAGCATTTGGGTGGCGTTTATGCGATCTAGGTGTCGGTGGCTCTGTATATAAATAATTGGTATGTGCCAAGCCACAAAACTGAAGGTATATCAAGCTGTCGTGCTCCCAGTACTTCTTCACACATGCGAAACTTGGACTGTATATCAGAGACACGCAAGGAAGCTAAACCACTTTTACACAGTCTGCCTTAGAAAAATAATGAACATTAAATGGCAGGATATGATTCCAGATACAGAGGCCTAAAAGAGCCGCTCTCCCAGCATCTATACAATCTTGATGCAGTCCCAGACACGATGGGCAGGACATGTGGCTCGAATGGCGGATTGCAAAATACCCAAACGACTCTTTTATGGTGAGCTGCATAGCGGTAAACGCTCACAGGGTGGTCAGAAAAAGCGATTCAAAGATACACTCAAGAACTCGATGAAATCATTGAGCATAGATGTCAACAACTGGGAGAATGTTGCTCAAGACAGAGCAGCCTGGCGCACACTTCTTCGACACGGTTCCTCGGCCTGCGAGGCAGATAGAACAGCACGGATGGAACAAAAACGTCAAAATAGAAAGGCAGTAAAACTCCCCACAAGTGCAAGTATACCTTGCCCACACTGTACACGAACATTTCAAGCCGCATCGGGCTCACTAATCATCTACGCACACACAGACAAACATAACGCAACCACATTCCTTTGGATGAAAATTGTGTGGTCATCATCAGCCGTGATGGACGAGCATCATCATCAAAGAAATAATTACAAAATGTATGTCTTGCAAAGTGGGCGGTGCCCCCAAAAAGTTTGGGAACCTATGGCTTAGAGTAACGCAAGTAGAATAGCTGTTAGTGAACTCGGCTTGTGTTAGTGAACTCGGCTTGTGTTAGTGAACTCGGCTTGTGTTAGTGAACTCGGCTAGTGTTAGTGAACTCGGCTAGTGGTCCGGGAATTAGGCAATCAAGGAAAGAGATAGAATATTCCGGAAATTTGTTGCATTCAACACTTGATGTGAGCACGGGACAGGCTGATGATGAATGGTAGTAATGATAATAGTTAGTGTAATAGTAGTAATACTAGACGTAGATATAATATTTGTAGCAATCCACTTCAGTATGTGAAGCATTGACATTTAACAAGGCAGTAGAAAATCATTTGATACAGTCAGTAGACCAGCAAAGTTGCTCCAATTAATTGTCTCCTTACATGAGGGCAGGAAAACCAGCATACAGTTCGATGGCAGCACATCTGATAGTTTTGAGGTTAAGAGTGGAGTCAAGCAGGGTTGTGTCCTTGCCCCTACTCTCTTTGGCATCTTCTTAGCAGTCCTTTTGAACCACGCCCTAGGGAACGCTGATGGTGATGTTTTCATCCACACTAGATCTGATGGTTCACTCTTTAACTTGGCTCGCTTAAGAGCCAAGACAAAAACGACGGAAATTCTTCTCAAGGACCTCCTTTTCGCTGACGATGCTGCCTTAGTCGCCCACATTGACGCTACACTGCAATGCCTAATCAATAATTTGTCAAAGGCATGCGACCTATTTCTCTGACTATAAGTGTCTCCAAAACAGTTGTTTTATATCAGGAGGTAACACATCAAATATCACTTTAAATGGTAACCATCTAACACCAGTTCAAAAATTTTGCTATCTCGGGTCCATGGTCACTGCCAGCCTTTCTCTTGATGAAGAAATCAACGCTCGTATAGGGAGTGCGGCTACTACATTCGGCAAACTATCAAAGCGAGCGTGGGACAACACAAAACTGACATTACAGACGAAGATTCAAATATATCGAGCCTGTGTAATTAGTTCTTTACTATATGGCTCAGAAACATGGACAGCCTACTACAAGACACGAGAGGAGACAACATCTTTCACCTTCGATGTCTCAGCAAGATTATGAACATCAGGTGGTACGACAAGATAACCAACTCTGAAGTACTGCAACGTGCAAATCTGCCTTCCATCATGGGCATGCTCAGCAGTAGACGACTAAGATGGTTGGGCCATGCGAGGAGAATAGCAGTTTGTCGCATACCAAAACAAATGTTGTTCTGTGAACTTTTAGAGGGGAAGAGGCAAGGTGATACAATGTCTGCAAAGCCTCAATAAAAAAATTTCTATCGGTCCCAGCCGATGTGAAAAACTAGCTGATGACAGAGTTGTGTGGAAAGCGATATTGCGCAAGGGCGCTGTCTTTTGAAAAGAGACTTTTGTATGAGCTGAAAGACAAGAGAGAGATAAGTGAAAACTGAAGTTGTCACAGTAAAACACTTGCCAATTGACCGTCTGTAAAGTTGTCACAGTAATACACTTGCCAATTGACCGTCTGTAAAGTTGTCACAGTAATACACTTGCCAATTGACTGTCTGTAAAGTTGTCACAGTAATACACTTGCCAATTGACCGTCTGTAAAGTTGTCACAGTAATACACTTGCCAATTGACCGTCTGTAAAGTTGTCACAGTAATACACTTGCCAATTGACCGTCTGTAAAGACGAAAAAGGCCATATTTAGAAAAACATATATGTGCTTTTGAATATAAGCGTTACAGAAGAGTTTTTCGTATATCATAGACAGAGAAGTGTACTCAAAATCAAAGAAAACTGGCTGATGCTACAAATAAGAATGAGAAACTTAAAGTATTTTGGACATATAAAAAGATATGAAGAGTTGGAGAAGACCATCATGGAAGAAGGCATACCAGCAAGGAGAAGAGGAAGACCACAGAGAAGATGGATTCAGGATGTAACTGATGGTTTGAGCATGACGACTGCAGAGGCATCATAAAAGTGTTTGTCGTCGCCTCTGTTATCTCAGAGATCCACATTTTGCATGGACGGCCTTTTGCTTTGTATCCACTGTATCGGAGTATCATTGCTCTTTGAGGTGCAATATCTGTTGGCAAGACGGGCGACCATTGTTCCATATAATATAACATATAGGAAAGCTACTTGCAGGATGAGGATGTAGGTCGAGGCCGTTGCTTCTGGCCTCTATTGACTCTGTGAGACTCCGTTTACTTGGTCCGTTGTTCTGACTCTCGACGCTTCAGAAGATCCAGAATGACAGATTGCAATATGAGGGAATGTCGTTTATTATTAAAGTTTCAAACCTCTAGACACTCACGTGGATCTATTGTCCTGGTCATGCGGGTGTTCGCAACAGCGAGAAAGCAGACATGCTTGCATGGAAAGCATCGATTGTTGGAAGTTTAGGATGGATAAGGGGGAATGTTCTTCGTCCTCTTGACTACCTACTGTTGGATGAGGACACTAACATTGACGTTGAATCAATCCAGCCATTTAATTAAGTAGTTTGGAATTTTGAGGGCAGAGAGAGAGAGAGGAGTATTTTTAACCAGCGAGCAACAGGAACCATAAATATACATACCCTTTGACGTCTATTGGGGTAGACTGAGCACCTATGGAAATGCCCGGAGTGCTGTAACGTCAGCTCAGTAACCAATAACAACCAAATAACCAATCGATATAACATATTCCATTTTTATGACACTCCCAGATAACGAAATATATATCTGACGTCATATCGCGTTGTCAAAGATGTCATTGTTATATTTTGTGGAATTCCGTTGACAAATATTGATGTAAACAGTGTGCAACGTATACACGTTCTTGGCAAAGATCAAACATATCACAAAGAGTGATTAAAATTGGTCGTAAAGAACGAACACAAAGAAGAAGAAGAACAATGATTTGATTCTTACAAAGGAACACTTTAATAGGAAATGTTGATTCTGTCTGCAAACTTGGAATTCTTGGAATCTAATCTACACTACTTGCTACAGTTTCACTTTCTCAGAAAAATTTTGAATAAGGGAAAATGTTTTTCTTGCAAATTGGAAAATGAAAGCAAATGATATATAACTGGAAACCAACAAGCTGAGATATATTTATAAGATTTCTTTTTCCTTCTACCAGCTGCCTGTGGAGCATAGCATATATATTTCTTATCTGTTCTATTTAGTTGCATGTTGAACATAGTATATACTACATTTTATCTATTCCCTGTACTCAACTGTCAAGCATATAATATATTTCTTATCTATTGCCTCCAGCTCCCTGTTGAGCATGGCAGCTATTTCTTATCTATTCCCTTTCTTCTTCATCGAACGCTCCATATTGACCACTTGTTAACAACTCTTTGTGATTTGCATGTGAGCCTAATAGTGATTGCACGGTGTATCAGTTATGTGCCTACAAGTAGACCAGCACATCCGATTTCTGCGATACTTTTTAATTACTATGGTAGCTTCCCTAGGCCACTACCTCAGTCGTCTCTTACCACATGCTTTGTAGGTCGCAGTGCTACTATTCTTTGCTCCCCCATGGGCCCCTGCAACACACAGGCGATCCATTCCCTTTAAGTTAGACACTCAATGTTCTTCAGACAGATAATGCGGAGAAAAGGTTTGGAACATTTGGTGACGAAGGTTTTTTTTATCGATCCAGAAGCACTTGAGCTGAAAGCTCTTCGGCTCGGTATCATGGACATCGTAACCCTTCGGTTCGGTGCCATGAACACCGTAAATCTGGGGAACCTGTAGCTTTTCTGCCAGTCCGCGGAGTTGAACCCGCACATACAGAGGACTAGTCACCCGTAGTCCAACGTGCTACGAACACGTTGGGCACGCCGGCGTTGACGAAGGTTAAATACTGGGTAAATATTAGATGGTCTCGCATTGAGGTTCGACAAGAGAGCAGCTTTAGAACTGATACCAATCATATCTTCCACCTCAGTAAGGTCTAACAGTAGATCAAGCACTTTTCTTCTTCTCATTGTTGACAGAACAACATAACAGCTTCCAACATCTGATCAGTAGAGACATCTGTACTCTCTTCTTCTTCGTTCTTCACAACCAATTTTATCATTCTTATTGTGATATATAATTGATCTTTGACAAGAACGGCTAACGTTAAACCCCTGTTAGTAGGCCCCTACTTGTGTATGCAGGCTTCCGCTTTTATCTAATCCTACAGGAAATGTTTTGAGTCTGTCTCGCTGACAGTTAGTCCAGCACACTTTCCTTTCCTTCAAGTGTACAAGTTAAATGATCCATTTAATGACCACTTTTCTAGATTTCATGTTGACAGAACAACACAACAGCTTCCAACATCTGCTCTATAGAGACATCAGTACTCTCATCAACGATTAAAGAAATTATTTCTGTAGATATTTATCACGTTAACTCCTTGTGGGCCAAATGCCACTCTATATGGCATTGGGGTTGACACCTTGTTACCAGGAGCCACACTAAAGAGCATTTTGTATTCTAAAAACAAATGGCTTGTGAAAACATGACCTTTGCCCTGGTCCACTAAGAGTTAAGCCTCATAAAATGAACGTCATATATAATTATAGTGCATCACATACGCCGCCGTGATGTGCTCATTTACATTTGTTGATCAAGTGTGCTGCTTTCTGACATCATCATCGGATACAATTCTAGCAAATTATTAACTATAAATAAAAGCCTAATTTTTAACAAAATGTTTACTTTCTTCCACCCCAGGGCTCCAATAAAAAGAATTTATGAAAGAAGAAAGAGACAAGCCCATGTTGTCATTATATATTACTTCAAAATAAGTAAGTATCTGACTTTTCTTTGTTTCAATTTTTTGTTTCTGTTAATTTTATAATATCAGGAAATAACTGATGATTTGAGCATGATCGCTGCACAGGCAGGACATATGATGATTTGAACATGATCGCTGCACAGGCAGGACATATGATGATTTGAGGATGATCGCTGCACAGGCAGGGCATATGATGATTTGAGCATGATCGCTGCACAGGCAGGACATATGATGATTTGAGGATGATCGCTGCACAGGCAGGACATATGATGATTTGAGCATGATTGCTGCACAGGCAGGACATATGATGATTTGAGCATGATCGCTGCACAGGCAGGACATATGATGATTTGAGCATGATCGCTGCACAGGCAGGACATATGATGATTTGAGCATGATCGCTGCACAGGCAGGACATATGATGATTTGAACATGATCGCTGCACAGGCAGGACATATGATGATTTGAGCATGATCGCTGCACAGGCAGGACATATGATGATTTGAGCATGATCCCTGCACAGGCAGGACATATGATGATTTGAGCATGATCGCTGCACAGGCAGGACATATGATGATTTGAGCATGATCGCTGCACAGGCAGGACATATGATGATTTGAACATGATCGCTGCACAGGCAGGACATATGATGATTTGAACATGATCACTGCACAGGCAGGACATATGATGATTTGAGCATGATCACTGCACAGGCAGGACATATGATGATTTGAGCATGATCGCTGCACAGGCAGGACATATGGCCTATGAGAGAGAAAAATCCTGGTGGACTGTTAAGGTGACAAAGTTCTGTACAGGACAGGCTGTTGGATGATGATGATCCACTAATTTAGGTTGCTAAGTGGATAAGCCTTTGCATTGTGTTCTGAAGGTATTGGGTTTGAATCCGGACCGCGCTATTTTGTTCATAAGTGCATTTTGTCCATAGACCCCTAGAATTGTTTCCGCAGCTACAGAGTTCGTGTTTAGTGCAATACTCTCGGCAGGGGGCGTGTCATTTCTGCAGAGAGGGACTGAGCCATATGAGGTAAAACCTGATGCAATGAAGTCAATCCGATATCTTTAGACACTTTAGATCCGCTAATCCCAATGTAGATGCCACCTGTAGATGCCCCCTTTAGATGCCACCTGTAGATGCCCCGTGTAGATGATGTAGAGGACCATCTGACTGAATGGATTAGATCGCAGCACCCATGCTGTAGACCCATGTTCAATTCACGGTAAAGCCAAGGTTTTTTTCTGTTGTGGACATAAAGGAAAATTCCTAGCCTGAACAGCTTTGTGGTGCCTGCACGATCCCTGCGGTCACTAAATTCCTAAGGCTCTCATCTCACCTGTCATACACTCTGCCCATGCCCGTCTGCCCAGTGTGTTCGTAGCGCGTTGGACTACGGGTGACTATCCCTCTGTGTGTTCGGGTTCAATTCTGCGGGATGGCAGAAAAAGCCACAGATTCCCCAGATTTACGGTGTTCGTGGCACCGAACCAAAGGGTTCACGATGTCCATGGCACCGAGCCAAAGAGCTGAAAAGCTCAAGTGCTTCTGGATCAAAAAACACAAAAAAACACTCCGCTAAAAACGGTACTACAGATATTAACAACGACGACAATCCCCCCCTGTATTTATCATGCTTCTGTATTCAGTAACATATATAATAATAAACTACATTACTCTGCAATAAGTCATCATGTTACACTTCTACTTTTCTTACAGTCAGCGATCAAGTCATACTGTATGGACGTGACGGCATTGATAAAGCAGACTTAGTTAAAGGACTTTTATCTGAGCGTACTGTAAGTACAGTTATTATTCTCTCGTTGTGAGTTATTATTTAGTTTGAACATTTTGGAGCAATGCTGATCCTGTACAGTGGATACAAAACAAAAGGTTGTCCACGTAAAAGGTGGAATTTAGAAATAACAGAGGCGTTGAAAAGCACACAATTTATGAAGCATACACAAAAGCTGTAGAGTAGTTGTTAGTGAAATCGCTTCTTAGTCTAGAGGTCCGGGTTCAATTTCACCAGTAGGCATGGGATTTTTTTCTGAACGTAACAACTGTCAGGTCGACCCAGCCTCAATTGGGTACCAGGAAAAGCACTGGGAAGTAAAGGCAGCTGACAGGATGTTGACCCATCACCCATCATGTGCCTACAATCAATGAAAAATACAGGCCTAACACCATATTACCCTTTATACCCCATGGTATAAAAATGGGTTCCTTGACTTTACTTACCCAAAAGCCAGTTCTAGAAATCTCTTCTTACCTGCGCTGTCAGACAAAACAGGATTAGAGAATAGAAGAAAGAAGGATAACTTCTGCCCTGGCAATAATCATTACATATTAAAACAAAATTGCTGCAAATTTAATCCATTCTAAAAATTACATAGAGTATCTTAACCTTTTCCTGCTGAGCTTGTGCTCTGACGTTGAGATCTTCCTGTGTACGAACAAGATTGGAGCACACATGGTTACTCAAAGAAGAATAATAAACCAACAAAGAACCGGTGTCGTTAGTTGCCACAAGCTGAGAGACATACTGAGACATCAGAGCACTTATGGACTATTTGGTTCGACATGCAGTGAGGATGATCTGTCTGACAACTAAACTAACGGAAATGAAATAATGATGGACAAATCAATCAATCAGTCAATCAATGTTTTCCACAAGTTTTAGTTTGTTGTTTAAAGGGTTTTAAAGCCGAAGGATTGACTTCATTGCACGGGTTTTACCCCATATGACTCGGCCCCTCTCGCAGAAATGGCACGCCACCTGTAACGAGTATTGCACAAAGCACGAACTCCGTAGCTCCGGCAACAATCGTAGGGTCTCTGGAAAAAACTGCACTCGTGAACAGAAGGTCGCGGTCCGGATTGAACCCACGACCTTCGACTCATAAGGCAAAGGGCTTAACCACTCAGCCACAGAGTTTGTTGTTATCACTTGTAATTATCAGTTATATGAGGACTATCATCATAGCACTCGGACATGTCCATAGGTGTTCCGATCTCTGCCTCAACAAATCCAGCTGCCCAACACGCAAGTTCGATGTTGATTAATCAATCTTTTGCATATTTGGTATGTCGTTCTTTTCAGGCTATACCAATATCGACACCCATCACTCTCAATCTGGTCAACGACTGGAATTCACAACCATGAAACTCCTCTGTTTGGGAAGACTCTCAATGTGTTAAAAATGTCATTACAGCCCATTGCAGCTCCCTCTGAAATCGTTGCCATGCCAGCCAATCTATCAGCTCGTTCATTAACTTTGACTCCAGCGTGCCCAGGGACAAAAATTAAGATGATTTCTCTGATCCCTGTTTGTGCCAATACCTCCACACAGTTTCATCATTACCATTCCTGTTTTGACTTTACGAATCATTTCTGATTAACAGATAAGAAATAGATAAATAAGATACACCCCTATTGTTGAAGATAATAGACTCTTCTATCTGGTTGTTACAGAGAGCTGCAAGAGAAGACTCAACTATCACAGAGGGTAATCAAGCTTTTAATGATGGAGATTTCAAACTTGCTGTTCAACGATACTCTTCCGTCATCGAGAATGAGTAAGTTAGTTTTTATATGTATTAAGTTTGTTGTGGAAAGTGCAGGGGTATTACAAATTTGGGAAATCATAGTTCATAAATCAGGTTCCAACTTCACTGCAATGGGTCACCCCATAATTGCTCCGTTCCTGTGCCAATAAAAATCACACAAATTGCTAACAACTGTGAAATGTTTCCTGTATGAACTAATTCCAGAATGAAACAGCCGCATACCACCACAAAAGCAACCTGCACCGCATAAAATGCATATGGCCGTCGCTAATGTAGCAACACAAAACTGTTCATCACTTGAATTGCAATTCTTGTCGAGGGAACATCAATCACGACAAAATCCAGCTTTCTGCACTGCAATATAACTGCATACGGCAGATTGAGCTTGTTCGTCATAACCGCTGTCCGCCATTTTCTGAATACACACAACAACGCACGTTGACACAGCAAAAGCATTCCATGTAACAGTCCTAGCTCACAGCGTTGCTCAAGCACTAACTCAGTAGCTCGGCAAGCGAAACCGGAAAATACCCGACAAAACATGGCGAAAATGTGCTAGCAAAGTCATGTTCAGAATCAAACACTTCTGACTCTGAATGGCCCTCCCGCATTCCGCCATTGCTGGTCAGATTTTTCGGGGAAATCATGACACCACAATAGACTACTATTGTATCCTTTTGCTTAATAAAGGCCTTTTGGTCGAAACGTTACTGTATCGTTATTGTTTTTGTGGTTTGTAAAACTTTGTTTTTCACGTTTTTCGTTATTGCTACATAGTTTGACTGCAGTATTATAGAGTGTGGCCGCAAAGAAGATTTTCATTTAAACCAATCCACGTCAACTACTAGATTGCAGGAGCTGGGTTTGAAGATTGGAGTATCAAGAAAAAAACAGCATAACAGGTATATGAGTAGACTCATCAATCAAAATCGAACTGTTACGGTCAGTCGCTGGACGCTGTTGGAGATATTGCTAAGGAGATCGGAGCACCTATGGACATGTCTGGAGTGCAATGAAGATATTCCAAACTGAAACTGAAACTGCAATCTTCCCTTATATCAGTAATAGACTACTTTAAACATTGTGTTGAGTAAAATAGAGAGAAATGTATGAGTTACTGTAGGGTTAGGGTTCGTGACCCTGTCACTGTTTTGTCACTTTACTTCATAGTGCTTACGGTCCACACTTAAGATATAAAATGTTAAATTTAAGTCTATTCAAAGCAACCGTCATAACACCTGTATGATGCCGGGGCTGAAGGGAAGCAAAGAATAGTACCACTGCAACCTACAAAGCATGTCATAAGAGGGGAATGATGTAGGGGCCTAGGAGTTACCTAGTAAATGAAAAGCATCGCAGAAATTGGATGTGCTGGGCTACTTGTAGGCGCATAACTGGTACAACACACAATCGCTCTTAGGCTCAGATCACATACAAATCACACAGACTGGTTAACAAGTGGTCGAGATGGAGTGTTCAAAGAAGAAGAAGAACAATCATAAAATGACCAGAAGAGTGAACCCAAGCAAAAATAGCATGATGAAATTGAATGTGCTGTTTTGAAAGTTACAACTTTCGTGCAAATATGTTACAATGTACTCACACTCAGACTGCAAAATATAATTTAAAAAATCATGTTTTGTGAGTAGCTAGACTGGAACAACTAAAGACGAGATTACAAACTAGAAGAAGAAAAAAACAAGAAAATAAAGAAATAGTACTGGGTACATACTTACAGAACAAAATGTAGGAAGCTGTTTGTTTAAAGGTTTGAAAGCGAAAGATTTACTTCATTACACGGGTTTCCCCATGTGACTTAGTCCTTCTCCGCAGAAATGGAACACCACCTGCCGAGAGTATTGCACAAAGCATAAATTTCAGCAATAATCATAGAAATCTCCATGAGAAATGCACTTGCAAAGAAAACATCATGGTTCAGGTACAAAGCATAAATTTCAGCAATAATCATAGAAATCTCCATGAGAAATACACTTGCAAAGAAAACATCATGGTTCAGGTACAAAGCATAAATTTCAGCAATAATCATAGAAATCTCCATGAGAAATACACTTGCAAAGAAAACATCATGGTTCAGGTACAAAGCATAAATTTCAGCAATAATCATAGAAATCTCCATGAGAAATACACTTGCAAAGAAAACATCATGGTTCAGGTACAAAGCATAAATTTCAACAATAATCATAGAAATCTCCATGAGAAATACACTTGCAAAGAAAACATCATGGTTCAGGTACAAAGCATAAATTTCAGCAATAATCATAGAAATCTCCATGAGAAATACACTTGCAAAGAAAACATCATGGTTCAGGTACAAAGCATAAATTTCAGCAATAATCATAGAAATCTCCATGAGAAATACACTTGCAAAGAAAACATCATGGTTCAGGTACAAAGCATAAATTTCAGCAATAATCATAGAAATCTCCATGAGAAATACACTTATAAAGAAAACATCATGGTTCAGGTACAAAGCATAAATTTCAGCAATAATCATAGAAATCTCCATGAGAAATGCACTTGCAAAGAAAACATCATGGTTCAGGTACAAAGCATAAATTTCAGCAATAATCATAGAAATCTCCATGAGAAATACACTTGCAAAGAAAACATCATGGTTCAGGTACAAAGCATAAATTTCAGCAATAATCATAGAAATCTCCATGAGAAATACACTTGCAAAGAAAACATCATGGTTCAGGTACAAAGCATAAATTTCAGCAATAATCATAGAAATCTCCATGAGAAATACACTTGCAAAGAAAACATCATGGTTCAGGTACAAAGCATAAATTTCAGCAATAATCATAGAAATCTCCATGAGAAATGCACTTGCAAAGAAAACATCATGGTTCAGGTACAAAGCATAAATTTCAGCAATAATCATAGAAATCTCCATGAGAAATGCACTTACAAAGAAAACATCATGGTTCAGGTACAAAGCATAAATTTCAGCAATAATCATAGAAATCTCCATGAGAAATACACTTGCAAAGAAAACATCATGGTTCAGGTACAAAGCATAAATTTCAGCAATAATCATAGAAATCTCCATGAGAAATACACTTGCAAAGAAAACATCATGGTTCAGGTACAAACTCACTACTTTTGGAAAGCTAAGCAATAGCTGAACCACAGAGACCCTCTCTCTTCCTTCTCCACCCAAGCTGAGAACAGAAAAGTAAGTGGTTAATGAACAAAGAAAATCCGACAGAGAAAAATGTACTGGTGCGACATGATAATATGGTGGAAGTCACAGAGAATAGAAAAGTAGTCTTTGGATCAAGTTGCAGATTGTTATCATTAGGTACGACTCATGATGATGATGATGATGGTCGTTTAAGTAAAGTTAATTGCATATCCTTTACAGGACTTTGTGAATCAACCCCAGCTTTTAACTCTTTCCACGCCCATTTATTTCCTCAATTTTTAAGAAATTAATTCAAGGGAAGTAAAAAAACAAAAACATTTTTAATTACGATCCCAACTACTCGTCAATAAATAAACATTTATATATTATTATATACTAAATTGAAGAAAACTGGACAACCCAATAGAATAACAAGGTTGAAAAGTAGTAGAAGTAAAACAGTAGAAGTAAAACTAGAAAGACTTCTTATAAGGAAGCAACTCTATGGCGCAGTGTGCGGCTTAAAGCGTGCAACGGACTTCCGCCGTGGCGCAGTGTGCGGCTTAAAGCGTGGAAAGAGTTAATGCTGTTTGTGATTTTTCTAGGCATTATTACATTCAGTAGTTTGCCACTGCTTTCTGAACAGGTGGTGCCATCGTCCTTTCGTAAAAATCCATACAAAACAATTTGCAACCAAACTGTCCATAGCGTGATTCGAACTCAGAACGTCGGGGTTAATAGACAGAGTCACTATCCCCTAGGCTACAGACGCCACCGATGGTCGTTTATAAAACTAAATTTCGAAAACCTTTAGGACAATGTTTCAACAGAGAATTGTGTTACTGATAATTTGTGACACTTCTAACATTTTGTTGTATTTGAATCTTTACAGACGTTTGAATAGTATACTGTACAGTAAGAGAGCTCAAGCTTATCTCAATTTATCCGATTACAGGTAAGTTTTTTCTGATTTATTATCATTTATCTCTTTGATATATTTACTAGAAGGTTGTACAGATTAGCGGTAGCGTTTGCCTATCGACTCGGACATAGCGGTAGCGTTTGCCTTCGACTCGGACATAGCGGTAAGCGTTTGCCTATCGACTCGGACATAGCGGTAAGCGTTTGCCTATCGACTCGGACACAAGACAGTTGTGGGATCAATCCTACACTTGATGTTCCTCATGTAAGGAAATGAATTGACAATCCTCACATGAAAAGAACGCTTGACAGTTGAACAATGATCGGATTAGACTTAGAAAGTTACTGCTAGTGAAACATCCTCACATGAAAAGAACGCTTGACAGTTGAACAATGATCGGATTAGACTTAGAAAGTTACTGCTAGTGAAACATCCTCACATGAAAAGAACGTTTGACAGTTGAACAATGATGAGATTAGACTTAGAAAGTTACTGCTAGTGAAACATCCCCACATGAAAAGAACAGTTGAACAATGATCGGATTAGACTTAGATTTTACTGTTAATGAAAAAGTAATTAATACAAATTTTAAAAAAGATCTAAATTGTCTTTTTCTTCTTCAAAATGATGTCAGGGATTCTCATTGCTACTACAGAGTTTGTGCTCTCCCGTTGAGATCTTCCTGTCTAAGAAAGAAATCAGAGCATACATGGTTATTTATTGAAGTGCAGTGATGATGGTCCTATCAATTATTTTCGCCCGAGTAGTTACCGGGCCCAAATTTGGGGTGTAAAGAATAGAACCACTGTTACCTGCCACGCATGTCGTAAGAGGTGACTAAGGAGGTTTGGCTGAAATCGGATGCACATGTCCTAAAGCGTGTAGAAGTCTATGCGTTTAGGGGCCTACCAAACCAATGTGCAACGTATACACGTTCTTGGCAAAGATCAAACATATCACAAAGTGATTAAAATTGATCGTGAAGAATGAAGCAAAGAAGACAAAAGAAGAATTTTCATTTTGGATTATCTTCATTACACTGTAGACATGTCCATAGGTGCTCCGATCTTCTCTACAATATCTTCGACAGTGTACACTGTACAGCGACTAACTGTACCAGTTCGATGTTGATTGATGAGCCTGCTCATACATCTATTGTGCTGCTTTTTTTCTGACACTACAGTCTTCAATCCAAGCTCTTGCAACCTAACTATTCATCTGGATGGGAATAGGGAAAAAAGTCCTCAATGAAGGCACACTCTGTAAGTCTGTTGTATAATTTACATAGCTGGAAAATTATTCGGAGTTTCTGGCCGAATGGATTAATGTGCGGCTTCCATGCAGGAGACACGTGTTCAATCCACGGTAAGGTCAAGGATTTTTTTCTGTCGGGGCATAAAAGAAAATCCTAACTTGAACAGTTTCACGTCAACTATACTAGCCCTAAAAAGCGGTACTACAAGCAGTAACATAACGGAAAATTATGACCTGGTCTCGTCCTGATAACTGACGATAGGCATGCTTTTTTAGTTGACGTGGTTGCCTAGTTACCTGATCTAAGAGTGACTTGATATGTTTGTAATATGTTTTATCAATATATAATTTCTGGAATGTCATTGATTGCTTTCAGAAGTGCACTGTGTGATAGTAAACGAGCTGTTATACTTGATCCAAACAATTCTAAAGTAAGTCTCTTCAACCTATTGTGTGTCTCTCTCTTCTCTAGCACATTTTCACTTGTCTTCACATGTCTTCTTGTTTGTATTTCTACTTATCAACCAAGTTAACCACTTTGTGGGATCTGTGTGGTTTATGCCGAGAACATAAGTATGTTGCACCTCAGTTATTATGTACATATGGTGTGTAGGACAGGCATTTCCTGTCACATGTCAACTTGAATATTTATCAAGAAAGCAGGGGTCACTGCCTTTCTTTCTTTTCTTTTCTTCAATTCTGTTTTGTCTCACAGCACCAGGATAAGAAAAGATTTCTTGAACTGACTTTTGTGTTTGCTTCATAAATGGTGTTTTTCACAGCTTCTGTTATCTCTGAGGTCCATCTTTTGCGTGGCTGGCCTTTTGCTTTGTACCCATTGTATCGAGCAACATTGCTCTCTGTGGTGCACTGTCTGTTGGTAATCTGCTTATCTGGTCGAACCATTTAATTTGTTGTTTCTTGATGAAGTCTAGTACTGATGTTGTATTCACTTTTTTCCAGATATCTTCATTTCTAAACCGGTCTCTTCTTGTTACCTCCAGCATTCTTCGTAGACACTTCATTTCTGTCGTGACTAATTTTCTTCTATCGTTTGACACTGATAGCATAATGCTAGGGAAATATTGTGTTGTACAATACTCTTTTTGTGTTCATGGTGACATGTAAGTGTATCATCATACAACTTGTCACAGAATGATACTGTTAATTTGTAAGCCTTCTCTGGTCCTTATATGTTGTATATTTATTTTGTAGGATAGTTTAATAGATTTTACTTGGCTCTGTTGGCACCTGTAAGCTAGCATGTGCTCATTAAATTGATAGTCTGGCAAACAATAGAACATGTTCTACGAGACAGACAGCACAGACAAGACAGAATTATCTGAATAATAATAATTCCTCTCGTACCGTTATATGTTACATAGCGCCTGCAAGTAATTTCTCCATACCGATCTATCCTGGGCAACTCGCTCGATCTCCTCTATGGAACTGAGACCGATATTTCCTGCCTCTCTCAGCAAAGTTCATTTCAGGGTCTCTTTAGGTCGACCTCTCTTTCTTGAACCCTTTGCATCCCACTTCAATGCCTGCTTTAATATTCGTTGATCATTTCTCCTCAAGGTGTGTTCAACATATCTCCATCTCTTTCTTATAACAGTTATCTGAATAATATAGTTATATAAAACAATAAAGTTGACTGTATCCTGCTGGATGACTCACCCGGTGCCGTGGCTTGCAATGGGAGCATTGAATAGTACCACTGCCACCTACAAGACATGCCGTAGAAGCGACTGAGGTGTTGGCCTAGGAAGTTACCTAGTAAATAAAAGCATCGCAGAAATCAGATGTGCTGGCCTACTTGTAGGCGCATAACTGGCACAACATAAAGTCACTTTTAGGCTCAGATCACATACAAATCATACCGATTGGTTAACAAGTAGTCGATATCGAGCGTTCGAAGAAGAAGAAATACACAAAGTATGTTTTGTGTTATTGATGAGATTTGATGTTGACAATAAATATTGATTGATTATTTCGGTGAACTTTTGTTCATTTGTTTGTTCTAGCATTATTTCCGAGCAGCCAAAGCTTATCTGGAGCTCGGACAATTAGATAAAGCAGAGGAGACCAACCTACAATCATTAGAGTATTGTTTAGATCAACTTCAGAGGGAGGCAATATTACAACAGGGACAGGAGATTCTAGGTTTGTAGGTTACACCTGGTCATCGCTAGACCTGGTCTCAAAACTTTTTAATTGTGAAGAATGTTGATTTTTGTTTAGTTTTCTGTCTGTGGTTTGCTTCTTTTGTTTCTGTGTCCACACATTGTCAAGTCATTTGTAGTTTTGTTTCTGTGTCCACGCATTGTCAAGTCATTTGTAGTTTTGTTTCTGTGTCCACACATTGTCAAGTCATTTGTAGTTTTGTTTCTGTGTCCACACATTGTCAAGTCATTTGTAGTTTTGTTTCTGTGTCCACACATTGTCAAGTCATTTGTAGTTTTGTTTCTGTGTCCACACATTGTCAAGTCATTTGTAGTTTTGTTTCTGTGTCCACACATTGTCAAGTCATTTGTAGTTTTGTTTCTGTGTCCACACATTGTCAAGTCATTTGTAGTTTTGTTTCTGTGTCCACACATTGTCAAGTCATTTGTAGTTTTGTTTCTGTGTCCACACATTGTCAAGTCATTTGTAGTTTTGTTTCTGTGTCCACACATTGTCAAGTCATTTGTAGTTTTGTTTCTGTGTCCACACATTGTCAAGTCATTTGTAGTTTTGTTTCTGTGTCCACACATTGTCAAGTCATTTGTAGTTTTGTTTCTGTGTCCACACATTGTCAAGTCATTTGTAGTTTTGTTTCTGTGTCCACACATTGTCAAGTCATTTGGAGTTTTGGCTGAGACAAATATTCTTTAATGTGTTGTCCGTCTCTTAATCTTCCTTTTATTCATCTGTCTCTTAGTCTTCCTTTTATTCATCTGTCTCTTAGTCTTCCATTTATCCATCTATCTCTTAGTCTTCCATTTATCTCTTGGTCTTCCTTTTATCCATTTATCTCTTAGTCTTCCTTTTATCCATTTATCTCTTAGTCTTCCTTTTATCCATCTATCTCTTGGTCTTCCTTCTATCCATCTCTCTCTTGGTCTTCCTTCTATCCATCTATCTCTTGGTCTTCCTTCTATCCATCTGTCTCTTGATCTTCCTTCTATCCATCTATCTCTTGGTCTTCCTTCTATCCATCTGTCTCTTGATCTTCCTTCTATCCATCTATCTCTTGGTCTTCCTTCTATCCATCTATCTCTTGGTCTTCCTTCTATCCATCTGTCTCTTGGTCTTCCTTCTATCCATCTATCTCTTGGTCTTCCTTCTATCCATCTGTCTCTTGATCTTCCTTCTATCCATCTATCTCTTGGTCTTCCTTCTATCCATCTGTCTCTTGGTCTTCCTTCTATCCATCTATCTCTTGGTCTTCCTTCTATCCATCTGTCTCTTGATCTTCCTTCTATCCATCTATCTCTTGGTCTTCCTTCTATCCATCTATCTCTTGGTCTTCCTTCTATCCATCTGTCTCTTGGTCTTCCTTCTATCCATCTATCTCTTGATCTTCCTTCTATCCATCTATCTCTTGGTCTTCCTTCTATCCATCTGTCTCTTGATCTTCCTTCTATCCATCTCTCTTGGTCTTCCTTCTATCCATCTATCTCTTGGTCTTCCTTCTATCCATCTCTCTCTTGGTCTTCCTCATGTTCTTGTAAGGCTGAAAAGAAGTAGAAAAAATGTGGGTTGGTTCATTGATGTCAATATAATTTGTAAACATCATCAAAACATTAACTAACTGATGTTTTGTTTTATCTTCAGCAAAGAGTAGGATGACTAAAGTCAGGTAAGTTGTTTTAACCAAAAAATATCAACTTTGATGATTATTATTGAAGTGGGAATATACTCAAGAGATATTCATCAATTGATGACTTCTTTATGCAGATGACTTCTTATAGAGTTTTGTTACTGAATTCACATCATTGTACTCTGAGCAGACATTTAGGTGCTCAGTCTCCCCCAACAGATGCCGAGGGGTAGGCATATTGATGGTTCCTGTGGATCACTATTTAAACAGTCCTCAATCTGCCCCTCAGGCATCCAGTTCCACTTGTACAATGTGTAAGTCCAAACTGCTTAAATCGCTGGATCGATTCAATATCTATTTTAGTGTCTTCATCCAACAGGCATTTGTGAAGAAATCGGAGAACATCCCTCTTATCCATCTTCAACTCCCTGCTGTTGATGCAGTCCTGATCGCTCTCTCATTACCGTAAACACCGGCATGTCCTGGATCTCTTAAAGAGCTGCTAGATGACATTGCAAGCACAGACTGCTATACGAGATCAAGACTTTAAATACAGACTTAATAAACAGTCTAAACATGTTGCATTGACTTTGTTGCATCGAGTTTACGCTGTATAGCTTAGTTACTCTCATGCAGAACTGGTGTGCCACCAGAGAGAAGTTTTACACTGTATAGCTTGGTTACTCTCATGCAGAACTGGTGTGCCATCCCGGAGAAGTTTTACACTGTATAGCTTGGTTACTCTCATGCAGAACTGGTGTGCCACCAGGAGAAGTTTTACACTGTATAGCTTGGTTACTCTCATGCAGAACTGGTGTGCCACCGTAGAAGTTTTACACTGCATAGCTTGGTTACTCTCATGCAGAACTGGTGTGCCACCGTAGAGAAGTTTTACACTGTATAGCTTGGTTACTCTCATGCAGAACTGGTGTGCCATCCGGCGAGAGAAGTTTTACACTGTATAGCTTGGTTACTCTCATGCAGAACTGGTGTGCCACCTGGCGAGAGAAGTTTTACACTGCATAGCTTGGTTACTCTCACGCAGAACTGGTGTGCCACCGAGGAGAGAGTTTTACGCTGTATAGCTTGGTTACTCTCACGCAGAACTGGTGTGCCACCTGGCGAGAGAAGTTTTACACTGCATAGCTTGGTTACTCTCACGCAGAACTGGTGTGCCACCGGGAGAAGTTTACGCTGTATAGCTTGGTTACTCTCACGCAGAACTGGTGTGCCACCGGAGAGAAGTTTTACACTGTATAGCTTGGTTACTCTCACGCAGAACTGGTGTGCCACCGGCGAGAGAGTTTTACACTGTATAGCTTGGCTACTCTCACGCAGAACTGGTGTGCCACCCGACGAGAAAAGTTTTACACTGTATAGCTTGGTTACTCTCACGAGAACTAGTGTGCCACCAGTAGAGAGTTTTACACTGTATAGCTTGGTTACTCTCACTCAGAACTGGTGTGCCACCCAGAAGTTTTACACTGCATAGCTTGGTTACTCTCACGCAGAACTGGTGTGCCACCCGGCGAGAGAAGTTTTGCGCTGTATAGCTTGGTTACTCTCACGCAGAACTGGTGTGCCACCCGGCGAGAGAAGTTTTACACTGTATAGCTTGGTTACTCTCACGCAGAACTGGTGTGCCACCGGAGGAAGTTTTACACTGTATAGCTTGGCTACTCTCACGCAGAACTGGTGTGCCACCCGACGAGAAAAGTTTTACACTGTATAGCTTGGTTACTCTCACGCAGAACTAGTGTGCCACCCGGCGAGAGAAGTTTTACACTGTATAGCTTGGTTACTCTCACTCAGAACTGGTGTGCCCCCCGTAGAGTGTTGCACAAAGTCCTTAGGTTAGACATGACAGACAAGGGTGACTGGTGTTGTAACAGGGACATTTGTGATGGATGGTACGATCGAGACAAGGGTGACTGGTGTTGTAACAGAGACATTGATGATGGATGGTACGACAGGGACATTGATGATGGATGGTACGACAGAGACAAGGGTGGCTGGTGCTGTAACAGGGACATTGATGGTGGATGGTACGACCGAGACAAGGGTGACTGAAGATGACTTTTTTGTGTTATGTTTTGTGATTATGATAATGAAGATATGTTTTACAATTATACTGGGCCCTTACCTGTCTCACATTTATTGTTTCAGACAAAATGATGTCAGCAGCGGAAGTGAGGAGAGAGAAATTGATGTAAGTAAAGTTTGTGAACAAATAACTTACCCGTGTGTTGCCAGGGCTCTCAAGGAGCAAAGAATAGTAACACTGCGACCTACAAGGCATGCCGTAAGAGACAACTGAGGCAGGGGCCTAGGAAAGCTACCCTTGTTAATAAAAAGCGTCACAGAAATTGGATGTGCTGGTCTACTTGTAGGCACATAACTGGCAAAATGTACCATTGCTCTTAGGCTCAAATTACATACAAATCACAAAGAGTGGTTAACAAGTGGTCATTATGGAGCGTTCGAAGAAGAAGAACAAACAGCTAAGAAGACACGAATGAAGTCTCTGAAATGAGAATTTACAGAACAAATACTCGTATTATTTTACCAAATCTAAACAAGCATGAAGTCTCTGAAATGAGAATTTACAGAACAAATATTCGTATTATTTTACCAAATCTAAACAAACATGAAGTCTCTGAAATGAGAATTTACAGAACAAATATTTGTATTATTTTACCAAATCTAAACAAGCATGAAGTCTCTGAAATGAGAATTTACAGAACAAATATTTGTATTATTTTACCAAATCTAAACAAGCATGAAGTCTCTGAAATGAGAATTTACAGAACAAATATTTGTATTATTTTACCAAATCTAAACAAGCATGAAGTCTCTGAAATGAGAATTTACAGAACAAATATTCGTATTATTTTACCAAATCTAAACAAGCATGAAGTCTCTGAAATGAGAATTTACAGAACAAATATTCGTATTATTTTACCAAATCTAAACAAACATGAAGTCTCTGAAATGAGAATTTACAGAACAAATATTCGTATTATTTTACCAAATCTAAAGATGGAACTAGAAGATATCTGTAGCGAAGTGGTTCTTCTTCGAACACACCTCCACATTCATCATTCTAGCAGTCGAAGGGATTCTCATCATTCTTCTGTAAAACCATATCGCTGTGTCTTGACCTCATTCAACGCCTCCACATTCATCATTCTAGCAGTTGAAGGGATTCTCATCATTCTTCTGTAAAACCATATCGCTGTGTCTTGACCTCATTCAACACCTCCACATTCATCATTCTAGCAGTCCATTGGATTCTCATCATTCTTCTGTAAAACCACATCTCTGTGTCTTGGCCTCATTGAACGCCTCCACATTGTCATATTAACAGTCAATGGGATTCTCATCATTCTTCTGTAAAACCACATCTCTGTGTCTTGGCCTCATTGAACGCCTCCACATTGTCATATTAACAGTCAATGGGATTCTCATCATTCTTCTGTAAAACCACATCTGTATGAGATACATGAGATATATTAGGTATTAACAACCCCCTTCCCAACTGAAACTTGGTACACAAGGTCTGTTTCCAATTAAAATTTGCAACTACTATTTGTTTTCTAATGCTGGCATTTTCAATAAGCTGAAAGGGACTAAGTACATTTGGGAGTGCGATGAGCGTAGTGGCATCCAGTCTAACCAGTTTATTTATGTCAAGTTTATAAATTTTTCTACCAGAATAAATACCATCCATGTTATATCTTGTTGCAGCAAATGTCATTCTTATCTGTTGTCATTTTTGTGCTCACAGACTGCACAATTACAGTACACAAGATTGACATGTGAGGGCTTCAGGTTGTACCTGTCTGGTGCATATAGCCAAGCTGTGGAACAGTTTAAGAGTGCATTAAATATTTTATCCAGACCAGAGGTTGGTACCGCTGCAGTCTCATAATTGTTGTTTATCTGAAATATTTTTATACATATTTAGCTTGCTTTCCTTATTACCAGTGTCCCTCGACATTTAGACGAGACTTACTCTAACTTCAGGAGTACTTGTAATTTAGATGCTCAAGTAAAGAAGGATCAGTGTTTCCTGTAGTCTAACCATGTACTGTGTGCACAGCAAGAGTTGTTGGTCAGCTGTCCTTGAACTCGGGAATTTCCACAGCATGTGGACAATAGCTCAATGTCTAATCAACTTTGCTATTGGTGACCTCGTTTTGTTAATAATATGCATTTACGTTCTTGACCTTCAAACCCCCACCCCACCCCTACCCGCCCCTACCCTATGGATGTTGGGTTACGGTTGACTCTCAGTAAAGTTACAAATAAAAAGACATGTAACTAAAGTCACATCATTTTGGGATGACCTGAAGTTTATGTGGTTGCACACCTCATGTGCGATGAGAATGAGTTTTTTATAAGAACTGCAGAGGAAGCAGCGGAAGCACTGAATATGATCAATAAATAGACAGTGTACAAGTATTAGCAGCTTCCGAACAAAGAAATTACCAAACACAGGATTCGAACCACTTACCCTTATTTCTTAAGGTGTCCATTGCCTAGCTAAGCAACACAAGCGTTCTTATCAACACAATCGGCGAGCCATTCCTAAAAATGACTTTACTGAGGAGTGTATTTCACAACGCTTTGTTTTAGCTAGACACAGAATAATCAGGTAAGGTTGGATCGAACAGTGTTTACACAAACACTTGCTATAAGCTTAGTGGGATAGTATATTTGAGCTAAAATGAAGCTTCTGTGAAAGACACTACTCAGTAAAGACATTTTATTGAATGGCTTGCTAGTTGTGTTCGTAAGAACGCTCATATTGCTAGGCTAGGCAATGGGTGCTGTAAGAAATAATGGTAAGAGGTTCAAATCCTGTGTTTGGTAATTTTTTTTTTTTTTCTAAAGCTCCTAATACTTGTACACCTCATGTGTACGGCTCCCAGAATCTGATGGTGTACAGCTACTTCTTCTTTCTCCTACTCCCCCTCCCATCTCTCTCATGTAAAGCTCCTAATACTTGTACACCTCATGCGTACAACTCCCAGAATCTGATGGTGTACAGCTACTTCTTCTTTCTCCTACTCCCCCTCCTATCTCTCTCATGTAAAGGGACAACAGCTTTGGCTGTTCAGCTAAACTGTGCTGAGAAAACTCAGAAATGAAGTTTGCAATAAATAATAAACACAGCTGTTGCTGGCAAAGTTAATGGAAGTTGATAATTTCACAAGTTTCTCAAATGTACAAAAAAAGTCATTAGGAAGCAGCTTGTGATTTATTGTTATGCCTTGTTGCTAAAACAAATATTTTACAGCTGGACTGATGTTGCCATATGGAGTCAGACTGTGGGCGAATTGATTGTTGAATGTTCCCTCCAAAAGTTGAATGTTCCCTCCAAGAGTTGAATGTTCCCTCCAAGAGCTGAATGTTCCCCCCAAGAGCTGAATGTTCCGTCCAAGAGTTGAATGTTCCCTCCAAGAGTTGAATGTTCCCTCCAAAAGTTGAATGTTCCCTCCAAGAGTTGAATGTTCCCTCCAAGAGTTGAATGTTCCCTCCAAGAGCTGAATGTTCCCTCCAAGAGCTGATGTTGTTTGTTTGACTATTCATTACCTTACATTCTGAAGATTGTGAGATTGAATCCGGGTCGCGTCAATCGGGTCATAGGTGTATTTTTCCAGATATCCTAAGATTAATGCTAGAGCAACAGAGTTTCTGCAGTATTCTCAGCATGTATTGTGCCATTTCTGCAGTATTCTCAGCAGATAGTGTACCATTTCTGCAGTATTCTCAGCATGTATTGTGCCATTTCTGCAGTATTCTCAGCATGTATTGTGCCATTCCTGCAGTATTCTCAGCATGTATTGTGCCATTTCTGCAGTATTCTCAGCATGTATTGTGCCATTTCTGCAGTATTCTCAGCATGTATTGTGCCATTTCTGCAGTATTCTCAGCATGTATTGTGCCATTTCTGCAGTATTCTGCGGATCACAGAATCTATCACAGAATCATTACAAGTTTAAATTAATTATTCTCTCATTTGTTGGGGATGTTATGTTCATTTCTACTTCTTATTTTTCTTCTTTTGTCGTCATATTGTTACCGGGTTGTTACACAGTGTCGTCACATTGTTACCGGGTTGTTACCCAGTGTCGTCACATTGTTACCGGGTTGTTGCCCAGTGTCGTGGTTGTCTGTTTTGTCTTGCGCTGTTCTGGTGGCTTGGGTGATTGTTATTTTTGCTCTTTGATAGGATTCTGCTATGCCATCTAACCATCTTTTTGTGGTCTTCCTCTCGCCTTCTTTCATGATGTTCTGTTGTAGAAGACTGTATAACGTGAAGTTTGAATGCATTCTTATTAAGTGGCCAAACCACTTCATTCTTTGTTTCTCAATGTAATTCAAGCAAGGTTTTGTGCCAACTTTCTTTCTTATGCTGATGTTGGTGACTCTGTCTTGTCTGATGTTGTTGGAACTTTTCACAGGCATCGCATTTCACATGTAGTTATTTTTGTGACTGCACTTTGCTCATTGTCCATGTTTGGCTCTGGTTCAGTTCTATTGTTTGTCACTATTCGATTATTTTAATTTTGTTGGATTTATTTTAAAATGTGTAAGTGCTGATCCACTTTTTGTATTTCTATAACCAGGGCTTAACAGTTGAAGAGGATGAGCTGATGGTTGTATGGTTTGTCTATGGAATCTCGTGTGTCAAATCTGGTAACACAAGGGTAAGTTGTTCTAAATTGTCTCTTTCTGTCGTGTCTCTTTCTTTCTCTCTCTCTCTCTCTCTCTCATCTTCTATTAATTTTTTCAGTTATCACTATGTTCAGAACTTCCTTTTTTTTTTTAATGTGATGCTCGTCCATCATGGGGTGATGTTGCTCGTCCATCACGGGTGATGATGACCACACAATTTTCATCCAAGGGAATGTAGTTGCGTTATGTTTGTCTGTGTGCGCGTAGATGACTAGTGAGCCTGATACGGGCTTGAAATGTTCTTGTACAGTGTGGACTTGTGGGAAGTTTTGCTATCTTTCTATTGGGTGACTTGCTCGATGATTTGGTTTAAAGTGAGAAAGAGTTGATCGATCTCACTCTCTCACCCAATTTCTTCTACGTCCAGTGGCAGGACAAAGTCGAGATGGCTGGAGAAGGATCTGGGTGCAGTGAATGACCAGGGCTTTCTACATGCCTGGCAGTGCTCTACTACAACGCGTTGCTAGCAAACGCCATCTTGCCCGTTGAACCAGAGTATGGTTTCTTCCGCACAATCTGCCGAGTCCAGTCTTCGCATGCAGGGCAGGCATATCCTGATTCACCGATTGGTTTAGTACCGAATCGGTTACCACTTGTCACAGCCATTGTCCGGAGATGGCGCTGTCGCATGATGACAACTACTAGGAGCCACAGGCGTGAGCTGGAAGTCAGGTTTGGACCAAAGGGGGATGGACCCTGAGAAGGGTGTGACAGTCATCCTTACCAGAGGTACTACCAATCCCTGACTTTCCCAGACCCCCCACCCCAATCCCCCTTGTTTTATGTAGCATTTTTGGGGAAAAGACACTGGAGATAGACAGGACATGTCTTAAGCATGGAGGGAGGCTGACTGTCACAAAAACTGCACTGAGATGTACATGATGTTATTTGCGAGTCAATGCTCCTTGATTTGCAGGTTTTGTAGGTAGGATGTCTTTGTTTATTCTCTTCTCTGTCCAAGATGTTCTAAGAACTTTTCAATAGCACTTTGTTTCAAAAGTTTTAATTTTGTTTTTTAATGTTTTATATTTGATATTTTGTTAATTGTTCTTATTTGACAAATATTTGATCTGTTTCAGCCTTCATTTTTTTAGTTGTACATTCATGTTGCTATGGTAATTAGATAATTTCTCAATTTGGTAATTTCGCAATTTTATATTATCCCTCACAGAACTTACAAACTGCGGTAGAAAAGTTCAACGCAATCATCGCACGTACGGACACATTTCCTGCAGCTTACTACGGATTGGGTCTAACACATATGGCCTTCAAGAGGTATGTGCATAATGTTTGTATAGAAGTCAGTCTGTTCTATTCATTGAGGAGACTTAGAGCACATTGACATAGACTGCAGAAGGTAGATAGACTGCAGAAGTTAGATAGACTGCAGAAGGTAGATCATAGATTCCAACTGCACCCAGTATGCAGACTTGAGAAAAAACAGGTGGCCCACTTACACTAGCATCCAAGACGAACTGTATGGCGTGGCTGATAATCTTCGGCAGATGGCTGCCTTTTATTAGAGAATCCGAAATCCCAATCTAGTGAGAACGCAGAAGAAGATCATAGATTCTTAAACATTTTCGGCCCACTGCTCACTTTGCACAACATAAACTTTGTAACGTCCCTCTCCACATTATAACAGTTTGCCAATGTGCCCCAATAAGACGAGCATGAGATGAATTTAAATGCAGAATTCAAATTTTAAATGATTATTTGATCGCAAAATCACAATATTTATTATTAATTTCTTCTTTAAGGAGTCACCAACCCTTAATCGCCTGAACACCCCTCCCCCACACCTCCCCTCCCCCAATTCTTCTAAACCCACTAACGCGCGCCCCACTGGAGGCGGTACATCCACTTTGAGAAACGCTGAGGTAGATAGACTGCAGAAGTTAGATAGACTAGACTGTACTGAAATGTAACACTAAAAATTGGTGCGCAAGTCAGTCCAGCTGATCACTGCTAAGCTGCACCAGCTCATGGCTTGACTATGCGGTAAGCTAGTGTCTATAACAAGTGCATCTTTCAGTGGTAAATAGTTAATTATTTTTCTATCATCAGGTATAAAGATGCAGAGGAGGCACTAATGTTGGGGTTGAAGAGGATTAAGGAGGTTAAGGAAAGAAAAGTGTATGTGTGGCCACAAACAGACAAGACCATTGATGAAACAGATGTTACTATAGTTGCGGTGAGTTTGTTATGTGCCAGTTTGGATGTGAGAAACACGTAAAACAAAATACTGTAGTTTTACAATAACAATACACAGCAACTTTTCGACCAAAGGGCACTTATCATACAAAGGATACAACAGAAGTGAAGAAATTCAGATGATAACATATACATTCAGACAATAAATTCCTATTGTCTATTCCCAGGTGGAAGATGTAGCTGGTTGTCCACTCTTGCCGTTAAGTGTACCGATGGGAGCTTTAATTTGCGTTCTAGGGCCAGATGAGTCGCCCTTGTTGTGTTATATCCGTGTTTATATAGTGTGGTCTTGATATTGTCTATCCATCTTTTCTTGGTCTTCCCTTAGCTCTAGTACCCGATCTCTTTTTATTGTATGCTGTTATTGGTGGTTGGTTGTATTTCATTCTCATTAATTGTTCAAACCACTGCATTTGTTGTCTTTCGATGTATTCAGTGCATGAAGTTATGCCCACTCTGCTTCTGATGTCCTCATTTCATAGTCTGTCTTTCCTGGTAATAAATTCCTAGCAGCCCTAAAAGGAAAAATATGTTGACTAAAAATGAATAACGAAATAAATTGCGCAAAACTAGAAATGTAAGAAAAGACGATAAACAATAAAAAAAACAAATATATACATAGCTTATATACATTAAACATATACACATATAGAATATGGAACATGAGAAGTGACAATATTAAGAAGCATAGAGATGTAGTGCGTTGAGTCCAAGAAGTCGCAAAGTACCATATAAAGATAAAAAAAACTATTAAATCGACACCGATCAGAGCTCTGTGACCTGGATATCGTAAGCTTCCAAATGGTCAGTTCCATTGAAACGAGTGTCTACAGGGTCAAAGAGCATTTGCGTATATCGCGTAAGTGTTGACCGACACAGTCACTTAGCTTTTTGCCAGTCTCGCCTATATATGCCTTGTCACAGCGTTTACAAGTGATGGTATAGATTATGTTGTGGAACTCGCATGTAAAACCATCAATTAAAAAAAGTTACGTTAGGAAACGATACATATACCAAGGATATCACAGACTAAAGAGAATTAGAGTGAGAGAGAGAGAGAAAGAGAGAGTGATGCAACACATGTGTGTCTGCTTTATCTATATAAAGTATATGAATAGTCTTCTTCCTGCCATCTTGAATAAATTCTCTGTTGTGTTGTTCTTGTCTACAGAAACTAATGGAGGACATGCTGAAGGAATGCAAGCACCCACCAAAGCCAGATGCTATATGCAAGTTTCATGCAGAGACAGACAACTCTAAAAGAGAAATCTACATCTCTGACCCAGATTATAAGGTTAGTTATGCAAGGGAGACAAACATGAAATTGTTGGATGTACAGTTGACGTACATGTGCTTATAGTTCTGCTCTTAAAATAAAAATCTCTTCTTCTTCTTCTCTCCCTTTCTCACTCTCTCTCTCTCTCTCTCTCTCCCTCCCTTATTCCTTTCCGTTCGCAATCTTCTTCTGCTTTGTCGACCGATCCATATCGACCACTAGTTAATTCACTTTTTGTGATTTTATGTGATCTGAGCCTAAGAGCGATTGTACGTTGTTCCAGTAACTCGCCTACAAGTAGACCAGCACATCCGATTTCTGCTACATTTTTTATTGACTAGGGTAGCTTTCCTAAGCCTCTACGCCAGTCACTTCTTACGGACATGCCTTGTAGGTCACAGTGTTACTATTCTTTGTTCCACTTGCAAGCCTCGCCACCAAACCGGCGCCGTTCACAATGAAACATAGGATTACAGACACTGGTGATAAAGGAAAGCAATCCTTCATGCAAAAATCAATCAGAAGTGCCAGGACCAACCTGATGTCATGGGGGTGTTATTATTTTGTGCTGTAATCTTTGCGGTTATTTTGTCTTCCATTATAGCTACTTGTGTACAAACATACAACATTCCTAAAATAATCTGTTATTCTGTCTGTCTTCTGTTTGACAGGGGCACATCTGTATCAAATGTCGAGCAGATTGTTCCATTGAGTTCCATGCTCAGTGTTGGAAGCCAAGTGAGAACCAAACCAGAGGGAAACATAACTGGAAGGTTTGCTGTTACTGTTGTTATCTATATTTTGTTAGCATTAGTATGTTCATGGCCTGATAGTTGAATCAATGAAAATCTTGGCATATCCTTTACAGGACGTTGTCATCAAGCACAGTAAACGAGTCTTCAATTTTCTAGACACCACTTATACGTTCAGTAGTTTGCCATTGCTTTCTGTTTTTACTGTTCGTTAAAAATCCATGAAGCACAGGCTGGAAAGTTGTTGCCATGGTGATATTCGTTAGAAGTATTAAAAAATAAAATTCCTATAAAATATTTTCACCATCTTCTAAATTACATCGGGGAACCTGGTCGGTGCTATGGAGTTTGTGCTCTGCTGCTGAGATCTTCCTGTGTAAGAAAGAGATCGGAGCACATATGGTTACTCTCTGAAGTGCAGTTAGGAAGTTGAAGATGGATAAGGGGATGTTCTTCGGTCTCTTTGCGACTGTCTGGTGGATGAGGACACTAAAATAGATGTTGCAGCGATTTAGGCAGTTTAGAGTTACCTGGTGTACAAGTAGAACTGGATGCCTGAGGGGCAGAGTTAGGAGTGTGTTTAATCAGTGAACCATGGGAACCATCAGTATGCATACTCTTCGATACCTGTTGGGGAGACTGAGCACCTATGGGTCTGCCCGGAGTGTAATGACGTCAATTTATTAACCAATAACCACCGAAGTGCAATGGTGATGGTCCTATCAATCAATCAATCAATCAATCAATCAATCACACACTCTCTGATCATGTTTTATTTTTTTAAGCTTATGTTCTGTAAGATATCAGACTTTATATATGTGAAACATGAACAATCTGTCATGGGTTAACCAGTCCCATACATAACACATACATGTATGTTTTACATATGATCGGTTGCGGATGTTATGTGTGTGACCAATGGAGGAATGGGCGGTTACAGAGGCGGTGACTTGATTGGTATGTCATAACTAATCTCATGCATCCGTACTCAGTGACTCCATGAATATGATTTGTAAAGTCGAATCTGGAATGGTGAGATGAAACTGGGTGGAGGTACTAGTACAGACAGGGATCAGAGAATCACCTTCATTTCTGTCCCTGGTTACGCAGGAGTAATAAATGAGCTGATAGATTGGCTGTCTTGGCTACAATCTCAGAGGGAGCTGCAATGGACTGAAATGACAATCTTAATGCATTGAGTCTTTCCGAACAGAGGAGTTTCAGGGCTGGGAATCCCAGTCACTGATCAGATTGAGAGAGATGGATGTCGATATTAGTACAGCCTGTAAAGAACGACAAGTCAAATATGCCCAAAGATTAATTAACCAACATCGAACTGGCGTATTGGGCCACTGGACGCTGCTGAATGCTGCTGGATTTGTTGAGGCGGAGATCAGAGCACATATGAACATGTCAGGAGTGATATGATGATAGTCCTCATATAACTAATAACTAGATCGGAGCACATATGAACATGTCCAGAGTGATATGATGATAATCCTCATGTATCTGATAACTAACTGATAACTGTGTGTAAGACAAGTGTTATGTTCTGATCTACAGGAAATACTTGACACACAATGTCCAACTCCTGGATGCTGGGGTCTGATCTCTGAAATCTTCATTTGTAGACCAGATCAAGAGAAGTCTTTGAAGGTGAGGTACCATTCTTATGTTTACTGTGTCTGTGTTCAATGTGTGTTGCTGTGTCATGTTTACTGTGTCTGTGTTCAATGTGTGTTACTGTGTCATGTTTACTGTGTTCAATGTGTGTTACTGTGTCATGTTTACTGTGTTCAATGTGTGTTACTGTGTCATGTTTACTGTGTTCAATGTGTGTTACTGTGTCTGTTCAATGTGTGTTACTGTGTCTGTTCAATGTGTGTTACTGTGTCATGTTTACTGTGGCTGTGTTCAATGTGTGTTACTGTGTCATGTTTACTGTGTCTGTGTTCAATGTGTGTTACTGTCATGTTTACTGTGGCTGTGTTCAATGTGTGTTACTGTGTCATGTTTACTGTGGCTGTGTTCAATGTGTGTTACTGTGTCATGTTTACTGTGTCTGTGTTCAATGTGTGTTACTGTGTCATGTTTACTGTGGCTGTTTTAGTGTGTTACTGTATCATATTAGCTGTGTTATACTTACTGTGTTACATGTTATTTCTCTGTGATTCATAAAACAGTGTTCCTCTTGTAAGTTTTTGTACTTTGCTGTGATATTTTTGTGTGTGATGCTGTATAGTGGTTATTTTGTATGTTGATGTATGGTCATCTCTGTTACCGGGATGTTGCCCAGTGTTGTGGTTTTCTGTTTTTGTCTTGCGATGCTTCAGTAGCTTGGGTTATAGTGTTATTTTTGCTTTTTGACAGGATTCTGCTGTGCCATCTAACCATATTTTTCGTGGTCTTCCTCTTGCCTTCTTTCCTGATGTTCGGTTGTAGAAGACTCTGTATACTGTGGAGTATGGATGCATTCTTATTAAATAGCTAAACCACTTCATTCTTTGTTTCTCAATGTAATTCAAGCACGTTACTGTGCCAATTTTCTTTCTTATGCTGATGTTAGTGATTCTGCCTTTTCTGGTGTTGTTGGTAACTTTTCATATTCATCGTATTTCACATGTAGCTATTTTTTGCGACTGTGCTTTGCTCACTGTCCATGTTTGGCTCTGGTAGCACACGAGTAGGCATGATAATGCTGTTGTTTAGCTGTCAGTGAAATGTTTGGATGTATTAACAACGGGGCTGGCTGGAAGGTTACAGCCTGGAACATTGAAGTCAATCCTTCATCTTTAGACTCTTTTTTTCACCCGTGTGTTGCCGGGCTCACAAGGGAGCAAAGAATAGTACCACTGCAACCTATAAGACATGTCATAAGAGACAATTGATGTAGGGGCCTAGAGAAGCCACCTAGTAAATAAAAAGCGTAGCAGAAATCGGATGTGCTGGCCTACTTGTGGTCGCATAACTGGCACAACGCTCAATCGCTCTTAGGCTCAGATCACATACAGATCACAAAGAGGGGTTAACAAGTGGTCGATGTGGAGCGCCAAAGAAGAAGACTTTTGTTTAGACACATACTTTTGTTTAGACAACCACTTTCTGGTTGTATAGAGTGTCTGTAGTTTACATTATGTTTTTATTTGTTTACAGTTGAGCTCACAGAGTGATCCAAAACCAAAAAGTCAACAACCACTTCGCCCAAAACTCAAGATGAAATCAGACAGGTAGGTAAATTATGCAGGTGTTTTAATAGAACATGTACCTGAAGAAAAGAGATGGGAAGTGAGCTGTTTCATTTTGTGCACAGTCTGATCAAACAGACAGAACTAAAGGGACTGTACTCTAAGATGCAATCTTATTTCAGGAAACTCTTCATTAGGAGTGGGAAGGTTGTCACTCTGGAATGTGACTTAACAGTCACCAGTAGTGCTACCGCTTTTGGGCGTGTAAGATGGAAATTTAATGGCTGCATGGCTAGTGTAACTGTTATAAGAAGGAGAAGATGGAGATATGTTGGACCGACCTTGAGAAGAAATGTCTGGTCAACCACTAGTGGTCATTGAAGTGGGATGCAAAGGGTTCAAGAAAGAGAGAACGACCTAAGGAGACCCTGAAATGAACTTTGCTGAGAGAGGCAAGAAATATCGGTCTCAGTTCCATGGAAGAGATTGCGCGAGTTGCCCAGGATAGAGAAGTATGGAGAAATTGTTTGCAGGCATTAAAGTAACATAAAACGGTACAAGAGAAATTATTATTATTATTATGGCTTGCGCAATCACAGCATAACTGTTCAGGTTATAATTTTTCTTTATGCCTGAGACAGAAAAAACTCGTTGGCCTTACCCTGGATAGAACTGGGTCTCCCACATTTGAGCTGCGCTCTAATCCATTCGGCCATACCCTCCACTCAGAAGTGAAAAGTAATAGTAATACTACTTTCACCACAAATCTAGACACTAGAGCCAAGGAAGACCAAGAAAAGATGGATAGACAATATCAAGACCACACTAAATAAACACAGATATAACACAACAAGGGCAACTCATCTGGCCCTGGAATGCAAATTAAAGCTCCCACCCCTACGCGTAACAGTAAGAGTGAACAACCATTTCCATCATCCACCTGGGGACAGACAATAGACTAATTTTGTTTTATGTCATCATTTCAGTGCGTCCAAGATTGAGAGAAAGATGGAGAAGAAGAAGCAGAAAATGGAGAAGAAACAAGAAGCTCAACTCTCAAATTTGGAAATGGAAAGCACTGTAGATAATTCAGAGGTCACAGCTGGTAAATCTTTTCAACCACAGCTAGGTAAGATAAATAGATTACAGCTGGGTAGGGTTTCTAGGTCACAGCATAGGTAGGTAGGGTTTTATGTGACAGCTACATTATATATGACCCTTTTGTCTTTACAGACGGTCAATTGGCAAGTGTTTTACTGTGACAACTTATTAGTTTTCACTTGTCTCTCATGTCTTTACAGACAGTCAATTGGCAAGTGTTTTACTGTGACAACTTCTTAGTTTTCGCTTGTCTTTACAGACGGTCAATTGGCAAGTGTTTTACTGTGACAACTTCTGAGTTTTTGCTGTCTCTCTTGCCATTCAGCTCATCCCTAAGTCTCTTTTTAAATGATTCTGCAGCTTTGCATAATGTTGTATTCCACACAACTATATAATAAGCTAGTTTTTCTCTTTTGCTGGGAAAATTTCTTCATTGAGACCTTACTTCTTCTTTGCGTTCGTTCTTTACGACCAATTTTAATCCCTCTTTGTGATATGCTTGATCTTTGCCAAGAACGTGTATACATTGCACATTGGTTTGGTGGGCCCCTAAACGCATAGACTTCTACACGTTTAGGACACATGCATCCGATTTCAGCCAAACCTCCTTAGTCGCCTCTTACGACATGCATGGCAGGTAACAGTGGTTCTATTCTTTACACCCCAAATTTGGGCCCGGTAACCACTCGGGCGAGACCTAACTGATATCCTTATATGTGAGCAGTAGTCTACCTTGGAGCCTCTTCTTTCTGAAAGTTCACAGAACAACACCTGTTGGAGTGTGCAGCTATTGTCCATTGATGAATATACAAACTAGACCAGATTGAGAGAGATGGGTGTCGATATTGGTACAGCCTGAAAAGAACGACATACCAAATATGCAAAGAGATTGATTAATCAACATCGAGCTGACGTGTTGGGCCACTGGATGCTGCTGGATTTGTTGAGGCGGAGATTGGAGCACATATGGAGGTGTCCGGTGTGCTATAATGACAGTTCTCATATAACTGATAACTGGTGTGTAGGGCCGCTGGACACTGCTGGATTTGTTGAGATGGAGATCGGAGCACAAATGGATGTGTCCGGTGTGCTATAATGACAGTTCTCATATAACTGATAACTGGTGTGTAGGGCCGCTGGACACTGCTGGATTTGTTGAGGCGGAGATCGGAGCACATATGGATGTGTCCGGTGTGCTATAATGACAGTTCTCATATAACTGATAACTGGTGTGTAGGGCCGCTGGACACTGCTGGATTTGTTGAGGCGGAGATCGGAGCACATATGGATGTGTCCGGTGTGCTATAATGACAGTTCTCATATAACTGATAACTGGTGTGTAGGGCCGCTGGACACTGCTGGATTTGTTGAGACGGAGATCGGAGCACATATGGATGTATCCGGTGTGCTATAATGACAGTTCTCATATAACTGATAACTGGTGTGTAGGGCCGCTGGACACTGCTGGATTTGTTGAGGCGGAGATCGGAGCACATATAACTGATAACAAACATAAACAATAAGAATGTACTACCCTTATAGAGAAATCATAAATTAATGATAAGACTATACATATTTCTAATTCTACTGTTTAATATGATGTGATTATATGACAAAAAAGAGATTAGGTACTAGAGCTAAAACTGAGATATTGTGGACATATAAAAAGACACAAAGGGTTGGAAAAGACCATCATGGAAGGAAGCATACCGGCAAAGAGGAGACGAGGAAGACAACGGAGAAAATGGATTCAAGATGTAACTGATAGTTTGAACATGATGGGTGCAGAGGCAGGACATCTGACCTACGAGAGAGAGAGAGAAATTCAGAAGGACTTTTGGAGTGGCAGGACAAGCTCAGGACAGCTCAGGACAAGCTAACTATTTGGTGATGGCTATAAGATTGTCAGTAATTTCATTGTTTTGTTTACTAGTATAGCCAGATTTTTTACAATTTACCAACTTAAAATGAAATAAGTGTAACAATGTCAGCATGATCTGTGACCAAATTGTTGTTTCTTAACATCTTCTTCTTTCAACGCTTTATATCGACCACTTATTAAACCAATCTTTGAGATTTGAATGTGATCTGAGCATAAGAGAGATTGTACGTTGTGCCAGCTATGCGCCTTCAAGTAGGCCAGACCTTCCGATTTCTGCAACGCTTTTTATTTACTATGGTAGCTTCCTTAGGCCCCAACCTTATTCGCCTCTTACGACATGCCTGGTAGGTCGCAGAGTTACTATTCTTTGTTCCCCTTGTGGACTCTGACAACACACGGACGATTCTTTCTTAATATTGAGTTATTGTCAAATTTTGTCAGTTTGTGAGATTGTTTGCTGTTGTCAGTATTTGAGATTGTTTGCTGTTGTCAGTGTTTGAGATTGTTTGCTGTTGTCAGTTTGTGATGATGAATATATTTGTGAACTTCTGTTCAGCTGATGAAGTTGCCAATATAAATATTGATCGGTCTGGAACTCTGCTACGGAAAGATGAACCGGAGGTGCTAGTAGAGGTAAGACTGTGTTTCTGCTCATCTAGAAAGTGAATCAAAACTGCAGTAGACATCAGACTTTCATTATAAATAACACTTTAACTATAAATGAGGCTTTCAGTATAAATAAAACTTTAACCATAAATGAGACTTTCATTATAAATAACACTTTAACTATAAATGAGGCTTTCATTATAAATAACACTTTATAAATGAGACTTTCAGTATAAATAACACTTTAACTATAAATGAGGCTTTCAGTATAAATAAAAATTTAACCATAAATGAGACTTTCATTATAAATAACACTTTAACTATAAATGAGACTTTCATTATAAATAACACTTTAACTATAAATGAGACTTTCATTATAAATAACACTTTATAAATGAGACTTTCATTATAAATAACACTTTAACTATAAATGAGGCTTTCAGTATAAATAACACTTTAACTATAAATGAGACTTTCAGTATAAATAACACTAACTATAAATGATACTTTCAGTATAAATAACACTTTTACTATAAATGAGGCTTTCATTATAAATAACACTTTATAAATGAGACTTTCATTATAAATAACACTTTAACTATAAATGAGGCTTTCAGTATAAATAAAACTTTAACCATAAATGAGACTTTCATTACAAATAACACTTTAACTATAAATGAGACTTTCAGTATAAATAACACTTTTACTATAAATGAGGCTTTCATTATAAATAACACTTTATAAATGAGACTTTCAGTATAAATAACACTTTAACTATAAATGAGACTTTCAGTATAAATAACACTTTAACTCGTGTGGACCAGGAACCACACTAAGTGGCGTTTTACTCTATAATGGCTTTTGCCCTGGTCCACTAAGAGTTAACCATAAATGAGACTTTCATTATAAATAACACTTTAACCATAAATGAGACTTTCATTATAAATAACACTTTAACTATAAATGAGACTTTCATTATAAATAACACTTTAACTATAAATGAGACTTTCAGTATAAATAACACTTTAACTATAAATGAAACTTTCAGTATAAATAACACTTTAACTATAAATGAAACTTTCAGTATAAATAACACTTTAACTATAAATGAAACTTTCAGTATAAATAACACTTTAACTATAAATGAAACTTTCAGTATAAATAACACTTTAACTATAAATGAGACTTTCAATATAAATTACACTTTAACCTTAAATGAGACTTTTGGTATAAATTAGGCTATCAATATAAACCAGACTTTTAGTTTACACCAGACTTTTAGTATTAAATGCTGGTTCCAGAGACCCAATCTTATTGAGAGGATCACCACTAAAAGAGGTGGGCACATTTATAAATCTGGGAAGTGTCGTCAACATTCAAGGTGGCACAGATGAAGATGTTAAGGTTAGAATACAAAAGGCAAGATCAGCATTTGCCATTCTGAAGAACATATGGAGTTCAAGAATGATTAGGAATAGAATTAAGATAATGATATTTAACTCAAATGTCAAGTCTGTCCTTCTGTATGGAGCAGAGACATGGAGAACAACTAAGGTGAACACCAAAAAGTTGCAGACATTCATCAATAGATGCCTACGCAGGATACTCCATCTGAGATGGTACGACAGGACCACAAACAGAGAACTGTGGGATAGGGCAGGACAACGGCAGGTGGAACAAGAGATAATGAGCAGAAGGTGGAGATGGATAGGACACACACTGAGGAAACCCCTGACAGCATCGTGAGACAGGTTCTCCGATGGAACCCCAGGGCAATAGAAGTAAGGGAAGACCCAGAAACACCTGGAGACAGGAGTTAGAGATGGAATGCAAGAGGACGGGGAGAGAGTGGCGAGATCTGGAAAGGATGGCCTTGGATAGGCGGGCTTGGAAGGCCTTGGTTTACGGACGATGCTCCCTAGGGCGAAGGGTGAAGAAGACTTTTAGTATGAACTAGACTCATTTTTAAACCAGTTTTAGTATAAACAAGACTTAATATCAACGAGACTCAGCCTATAGACTATCAGAAATAGACCAGACACAGATTATAGATCAGATTCATTCTATAAATTAGATAGCCAATATACTGCTACCAAACTCAGCCTATAAACTAGATGCGCCCTAGTGGTTACAGCGGCCCAAATTTGGGATGTAAAGAATAGAAGCACTGTTACCTGCCATACATATCGTAAGAGGCAACAATGTATAGAAGTCAACCTGCTGCCATGCAGGTCAGCTGGGGACAGCCAAAGGCTAACGGAGAGCGAATCCAGTAACCGCTGGCTGAATCCGGACACATCGTCGAAGGATAAGCACCAGAGCTCCAAATGGCGCTGAAGATGTGGCGAAACCCACCCATGCTAAGGCTGCATGAATCAGATTTCCACATAAATGAATTTATGGGAGATCTGTACATCAGTCTTTTAGGTGATCACGAGAGAGATAGATAGCCAATAGACTACCAAACTCAGTCTATAAATTAAATTGTCAATAGAATACCAAACTATGAATATAAATATGTTAAAATATATGTGTGTGTGTGTATGTCTCCAGAGGAAACAGAAAAGCAGTAAAATCAAGAAAAAGGAGAAAAAACAGAAACAGTTTCTGACCCTGGATGTACAGTTCAAAGGTGACGAGGACAAGGAAAGATTTGGTGTACACTCTCTAGATGATGATGGGTATGTTGATTATTGTATGCAATACAGTCCCTGTTACTGGATATTACTAGTTTTACTACCCAACTTTGTGTGAGATTTACCTGGGAAATTATTGTATGCAATACTGTCCCTGTTACTGGATATTACTAGTTTTACTACCCAACTTTGTGTGAGATTTACCTGGGAAATTATTGTATGCAATACTGTCCCTGTTATTGGATATTACTACCCAACTTTGTGTGAGATTTACCTGGGAAATTATTGTATGCAATACTGTCCCTGTTATTGGATATTACTACCCAACTTTATGTGAGATTTACCTGGGAAATTATTGTATGCAATACAGTCCCTGTTATTGGATATTGCTAGTTTTACTACCCAACTTTGTGTGAGATTTACCTGGGAAATTATTGTATGCAATACAGTCCCTGTTACTGGATATTACTAGTTTTACTACCCAACTTTGTGTGAGATTTACCTGGGAAATTATTGTATGCAATACAGTCCCTGTTACTGGATATTACTAGTTTTACTACCCAACTTTGTGTGAGATTTACCTGGGAAATTATTGTATGCAATACAGTCCCTGTTATTGGATATTGCTAGTTTTACTACCCAACTTTGTGTGAGATTTACCTGGGAAATTATTGTATGCAATACTGTCCCTGTTATTGGATATTACTACCCAACTTTGTGTGAGATTTACCTGGGAAATTATTGTATGCAATACAGTCCCTGTTATTGGATATTACTAGTTTTGCTACCCAACTTTATGTGAGATTTACCTGGGAAATTATTGTATGCAATACTGTCCCTGTTATTGGATATTACTACGCAACTTTGTGTGAGATTTACCTGGGAAATTGTTTCAGACCATAGCAGCTCTCGGGTCGACCCAGGTTCAACTGGGTACCTACCAGAGAAATACTGGGAAGTAGAGGTGACCAACATGATGTTGACCATATCACCCACCATCTGCTGTGGGTCACAGAAAATTATGGGCTAAACACAGTATTCACTACCCCATTTTACTTACAGACTTTAACGAAAATCAGAATTTCAGGAAATTCCTAGAAATTTTCAAGGAAAATTATTTCCGAATAACCGTATGTTTTGGTATTTTGTAAGCACAATTTTAACAAAAATTGTAACAAAAATTTTAACGGTTAGTCAGGATTCAGTTTTCATTCTGTTATTATTATTTTTTTTAAAACTTAGTGTTGCTTTTAATAATACTTTGCCCATGTGTTTCCAGGGCTCACAAGGGAGCAAAGAATAGTAACACTGCCACCTACAAGGCATGTCGTAAGAGGCGACTGAGGAAGGAGCCTAAGGAAGCTGCCCTAGTAAATAAAAAGCGTAGCAGAAATTGAATGTGTTGGCCTACTTGTAGGCGCATAACTGGTACAACATACAATTGCTCTTAGGCTCAGATCACATACAAATCCCACTGATTGGTTTAACAAGTGGTCGATGTAGAGCATTCGAAGAAGAAATTGCTTAATTGTTATTGCGATTGCTACACGCCACTCACACCTTCATAGTTGTCGGTCACATGCGCCCCAATATATAACAATGTTGTAAAGCACCGCTGTAGAAAATGATCTCTTGAATATTATTGTTATTATATTCTTCTAAAACATAGGGACTTTGTGAACAGACCGACAACGATGGTCAACATTGGCCTATTTCCAACTCCAGGCTCTGGAGTGTTTCAAGCTCAAGGTACAGGGATGTTTCCAACACCAAGTTCTGGGTCTACTTCTTTAACGGGCAGACCACAAACGTTTCATTCAACTGATATAGAAAAGATGGATTTGTCATTATATGAGTAAGTTGATGAGATAACGTTCTTGACATTGACAACATTTCATTCAACATTTGAACAGGTTTTTTAATTGTTATATTAGAATCTTGTTACACAAATTCAAATTTTCTTTAACGTATTCAAATTTTCTTTGACATTTTCTTTGACATATTCAAATTTTCTTTAACATATTAAATTTCTTGAACATATTCAAATTTTATTTAATATATTCAAATTTTCTTTAACATATTCAAATTTTCTTTAATATATTCAAATTTTCTTTGACATATTCAAATTTTCTTTAATATATTCAAATTTTCTTTAACATATTCAAATTTTCTTTGACATTTAAATTTTCTTTAACATATTCAAATTTTCTTTAATATATTCAAATTTTCTTTGACATATTCAAATTTTATTTAACATATTCAAATTTTCTTTAACATATTCAAATTTTCTTTGACATATTCAAATTTTCTTTGACATATTCAAAATTTCTTTTACATATTCAAATTTTCTTTGACATATTCAAATTTTCTTTAACATATTCAAATTTTCTTTAACATATTCAAATTTTCTTTGACATATTCAAGTTTTCTTTGACATATTCAAATTTTCTTTAATATATTAAAATTTTCTTTGACATTCAAATTTTCTTTAACATATTCAAATTTTCTTTAACATATTCAAATTTTCTTTGACATATTCAAATTTTCTTTGACATTTTTAGACATTTATTAATCATCATCATTATTAAGTAACTTGTCCTCAGCAGAACCTTGCCAGCCAAGCAATCCATCAAGATCTTCTCACTCTCGCAAGACTCTGCAGACGTCATGATCAAATCATGAGTTACATTATGAATCCATCTTCTCTGTAGTTTTCCTCTTCTCTTTGCTGGGTTGCCTCTTTCCATAATGATCTTCTCCAACCGTTCATGTCTTTTTTTTATGTCCAAAATACTTCAATTGTCTTATTTGTAGCATCAGTCAGTTTTCTTTGATTTTAAGTTCTTTCTGGAAAGATCTATTTGTTCTCTTCTCTGTCCTTGATATATGGATGACTCTTGAGTAAGTGCTCTGCTGCGGAGGCATTGATATATTAGCTGAACTAGACTGAGTACCTATAGCTGTGTCCTGTGTGCCTAGATATTGATTCTAATACATGTCGTATATCTTTTAATGAAATGTTAGTATAACATTTAGTTTTTGTAAATATGTTCAAATAGGACACACACTGAGGAAACCCCTGACAGCATCGCGAGACAGGCTCTCCGATGGAACCCCAGGGCAATAGAAGTAAGGGAAGACCCAGAAACACCTGGAGACGGGAGTTAGAGATGGAACGCAAAAAAATGGGGAGAGAGTGGCGAGATCTGGAAAGGATGACATTGGATAGGCGGGCTTGGAAGGCCTTGGTTGCGGACCTATGCTCCCCTAGGGGCGAAGGAAGAAGAAGAAGAAATATGTTCAAACATGTAAAAAACAAAGCACTGTAGTTTTACAAAAACAATAATAATACACAACAACGTTTTGACCAAAAGGTCTTTATCAAGCAACGGATACTACAGAAGTGAAGGAATTCACTTCTTACATGGCACAGAACATATAAAATCAGACAATAAATTCCTAACGCCCCTAAAATCCTGTGCTTGATAAAGGCCTTCTGGTCGAAACGTTGCTTGTATTGTTTTTTGTATTTTGTAAAACTACAGTACTTTGTTTTTACTTGTTTTACCATTGCTACATAATTTTACTGCAGTTTTCCCCTTATATCGATAATACTATATTTGTTCAATTTAACCCTTAGAACCGGGCTCCGATATTTCGGGATTTAATGTAAGCGCTCCATACCCCGAGCTCCGATATATTGGTCTGAGCATATTTTTTCACTATTTTTCGGTATTTAAAAATAAATTTTGTACAAATGAGACGTAAAACACAATCCATGTGTTCTACATCATTTTACCAGATGGCTGATTTTATTGTACTTCTTCTTCTTCTTTGTCGTCACACTGCTACCGGGTTGTTGCCCAGTGTCGTGGTTTTCTGTTTTTGTCTTGCGCTGTTCTGGTGGCTTGTGTGATTGTTATCTTTGCTCTTTCACAGGATGCTGCCACGCCATCTAACCATCTTTTCCGTGGTCTTCCTCTTGCCTTCTTTCCAGATGTTCTGTTGTAGAAGACTCTGTATACTGTGGAGTTTGGATGCATTCTTATTAAGTGGCCAAACCACTTCATTCTTTGTTTATCTATATAATTCAAGCACGGTTTTGTGCCAACTTTCTTTCTTATGCTGATGTTGGTGATTCTGTCTTTTCTTGTGTTGTTGGTAACTTTTCTCAGGCAACGCATTTCACATGTAGTTATTTTTGTGACTGCGCTTTGCTCAATGTCCATGTTTGGCTCTGGTAACACAAAGTAGGTATAAAATGCTGTTGATCATTTGTTACTTAGCTGCCTGTGAAATTTTTGGGTGCCTTAACAATGGGGCTAGCTGGTAGGTTACAGCATTTGCTTTTGTACTCTAGCCTCTATCTCTCTATCTAGTTTTCCGTCTTCTGTGAATATGCTTCCTAAGTACTGATAAGGTAATTAGTTAAGTATGTAATCTTTATATCTTCATATACGGGACTATTCGCTGCCTTGCCCACATATTAAATCAAATAAATTTTAAAGTTTAATATTCTTCAAATATATAATAAGCAGGAATAACGGAGATGATGGGGTAAATCAATAACAAATTATAGAGCACTTAAGAGTGCTAAATTATCGTATTTTAATATAACTCTGATGTGTACTGTTTTTGCCCAGGAGCTTCGGGAAGAGATTTTTAAGGTACAGGTGGTCAGGGTTCAAAGGGTTGTCAACTTTATTCCTTCTTACTAAAAACTGCTTGCTTAAATCAATAATTGCTATTATTTGTTATCTTTTACTTCCCAGCTTTTTCTACAAATTTCTTATTGAGCACGGCCCTATGGACATCTTTGGCAATGAACTAGAATCTCAGACTAAAGTTCTACCAGAAGAGATGCAGACTCGAATACATTACTACGGTGGTCTCATCGACTTTCTGTCTGCCAGTTCTAGGTTTAGTGTCTCCCAGACTAATGTTGTTACTGCTGTTACGCCAGGGCAACCTGGTAGAAAAGCTCAAGGAAATCCCTGGGAACAATTAAAGAATAATAAAACAGATGAGCTTCAGATGTTGAATCATTTTCGTAGCTTGAATCCAAGTGCAACAGAATTTATCCCACAAGAGGCAGTTGGTAGTTCAGAGTTACCGGATCATCATATTAGTGGATATACAGATTCTATTCCTGTCGTTAAGTCAGCCATTGATGAATTTCCCCTTCCTGCTGTTGTTGATGATGATGATGATGATGGTTTTACAACTGTTGTAAACAAGAAACATTCTCATAATCTACATCCTGTCGCTCTAGCAGACGCAGATAAACATTCCACCGCAAGGCCAACCTCTTATTACTCGCTTGATGAAATAGCCCTTGACTCTCAACTTCCTCACAAAGTACAACTTACTACAACAGATATTGTTGACAATTTGGATAAAAGGAAAATGGGAGAGGAAACAGCTAAAACTGGAAAAGAGCATGGAAAAACTGTGGCTTTAGATGATTTCTACTTTAAAACTGGAAATGAACATGGAAATACTGATGCTTTAGATGATTTCTACTCTAAAACTGGAAAAGAACATGGAAAAACTGATGCTTTAGATGATTTCTACTCTAAAACTGGAAATGAACATGGAAAAACTGATGCTTTAGATGATTTCTACTCTAAAACTGGAAAAGAACATGGAAAAACTGATGCTTTAGTTGATTTCCACAATGACTACTTAGAAAAACCCTCTAATAGAAATAGAAGTACAGTTTTACTGGCAGCTACAGTTGGTCAGAACACTGATGTCTCAGATGTGTATGTCGATCACATCCAAAGAGTATCATCTCCTGCATTATCCACTAACTCTGGCAGTTCATCCAGCAGAACAGATGGTTCTAATACCAGTAACCAAGCAGCAGGTCACCAGAAATCTTCTCTACATCCACTGAAAGCTCCATCCATCATCTTGCCCTCTCGGGGCAAAAAAAAGAGGCCTCTAGGACATTTCTCATCAAAGTATGACCTCATTTTTGTTGTTATTATTGTTGTTAATATTGGCATTTTATGTGATACATTGATTATTATGTTAGCGCCGTGAGTTGTCTGTTCATCATTGGAGGCCATCATTAGAAGATTAAAATAGATTAAGCATATATGTTGTATGCCAGTAGGGACATAGGCTAGGAGAGCTCTCTGATAGACAGCGGATAGGACAGCTCTCTGATAGACAGCGGATAGGACAGCTCTCTGATAGACAGAGGATAAGACAGCTCTCTGATAGACAGCGGATAGGACAGCTCTCTGATAGACAGCGGATAAGACAGCTCTCTGATAGACAGAGGAAAAGACAGCTCTCTGATAGACAGCGGATAAGACAGCTCTCTGATAGACAGCGGATAGGACAGCTCTCTGATAGACAGCGGATAGGACAACTCTCTGATAGACAGCGGATAGGACAGCTCTCTGATAGACAGCGGATAGGAACAGAATTTTGGAGAGCAAGCCGGTTGTGTTCTTAAAAGCGCTTGTCTGTAGGGCTAGGCAATGGGTGCCGTAAGAAACACATGTTTGTGGTTCGAATCCTGCGTTTAGTACCAAAACAATTCCTGAAACCCTCTAATACTTATTGACTGTCTATTTATTGATCGTATTCATTGTCTCTGGTGCTTCCCACGGGTTTCTTACATGATCATATTCATTGTCTCTGGTGCTTCCCCACAGGGTTTCTTATATGATCATATTCATTGTCTCTGGTGCTTCCCCACGGGGTTTCTTATATGATCATATTCATTGTCTCTGGTGCTTCCCCACAGGGTTTCTTACATGATCATGTTTATTGTCTCTGGTGCTTCCCACGGGTTTCTTATATGATCATATTCATTGTCTCTGGTGCTTCCCCACAGGGTTTCTTACATGATCATGTTTATTGTCTCTGGTGCTTCCCACGGGTTTCTTACATGATCATATTCATTGTCTCTGGTGCTTCCTCATGGGGTTTCTTACATCATCATATTCATTGTCTCTGGTGCTTCCCCACAGGGTTTCTTATATCTCCATATTCTCTTCATGAGAGAAAGAAGGTCTGAACATCCAAAGGAAACATGTAGAAAAACTGTAGAAAGAGAGTTGAAATATTGTGACCTGATATGGGAAACAACTGGCAGAACGATAGCATTGGAAATCTCTTATGAAAGCATTATGTCTCAAACAAGACAGAAAGAGAATAGACCATTGTGACATGGAGAAGTATATTACATGAGAAACAACTGACAGAACGGTAGCAGTATGGTAGCATTATGTCTCAAACTAGACAGAAAGAGAATAGACCATTGTGACATGGACAAGTATATTACATGAGAAACAACTGACAGAACGGTAGCAGTATGGTAGCATTATGTCTCAAACAAGACAGAAAGAGAATAGACCATTGTGACATGGACAAGTATATTACATGAGAAAGACAAGATTAAATATCTTTTAAAAAAATGAAAACACTATGTTTCAAACATAGGACTTTATCAAGAAAACAACTACAAACACGAAATACTAAATAAGATATCTTTCATTGCGTGAACACCTGTGCCCAGTGGCTAATAAACTTGGAATGTTTGGGGACAGGGGGAGCGGAGAGTCCCATCACTTCACTGTTTGTATTATTAAGTTATCTAATATGGTTAACATGTTGAAGTGGGAGACAAAGGATTCAATAATATAGTTTACTCGTTGAAGTGTGAGACAAAGGATTCAATAATATAGTTTACTCGTTGAAGTGTGAGACAAAGGATTCAATAATATGGTTTACTCGTTGAAGTGTGAGACAAAGGATCCAAGGAAGAAAGGCCGCCCTGGAGAAACCCTAAAACTAACTTTTCTGAGAGAGGCGAAAAATATCAGATTCAATTCCATGGATAAGATTGAACGAGCTGCCATGATAGAGTGGTATGGAGAAATTGCTTACAGGCCTTAATGTAGCGTATAAATTGATTTTGTGTCATAATCAGGTGCCGTGCCGACTGGTGTAGGCGATCATGGATCTCAACAAATCTCCGTCTCTGGTGTTTGCTATCATCTCAGATGTTGACGCTCTTTCGTGCCATGAAGTTAGGATATCCAAAATTTTCTCTTTCTGTCTTCCTCTGTCTCATCTACCCTCAATTTTACCGGTTGTCACAATGTGTTCTAAACCTCCCTCCTCATCACATGTCCGAAAAATGATGACTGCCTCTGTCTTATATGTATGATAAGCTTTCTCTGTCTTGATCTCATTCAGCACCTCAACATTAGTCATTTTAGCAGTTTATGAGATTCTCATCATTCTTCTGTAAAACAACATCTCTGTGGCCCTCAGAGATTTTTCTATATGTTTGTTTATTGTCCATGACTCGCATCCATATGTCAGTATTGGTTCTATGTAGCACTGTATAAATCTCATTCGGATCTCAATTTACAGTGACTTATTGCATATAATGCTTCTCATTTTATGGAATGCTTCTTTGATCTGCCCTATTCTGCTCTTTATTTTTGATCTGCATCTGCCATCTGATGTTACCAGGACTCTGAGGTATTTAAATTGCTGTACTTGTCATGTCCCTGTGTTGCCGGGGCCCACAAGGGGAGCAAAGAATAGTAACTGTGAACTACAAGGCATGTCATAAGATGTGACTGAGGAAGGTCTATGGAAGCTAACCTAATAAATAAAAAGCGTTGCAGAAATCAGCTGTGCTGGCCTACTTTTAGGCGCAGAACTGGCATAACGTACAATCGGTTTTAGGCTCAGATCACATACAAATCACAAAGAGTGGTTAATAAGTGGTCGATATGGAGCGTTGGAAGAAGAAGAAGAAGCTGTACATGTCTGAGCTCTGTTCCCATTGATTGATTTTGTTAAACAATGCATTACAAAAATAATATGTCACATTTTTGTTCTATTGATCTTCATACATATTTATCTATCAACTCAGGCTGCACACTCATCATCGTCCTTCTTCTAGTGATGGAAACTTTATTTATGATGGATTTGAGGAAGAATCAGTATCTTCTACAGCTTCTGATAAAGACAGCAGTTGTGGAGACCCAAGAGCCAATATTCCTGACAGATCTTTACTGCCCCGAGCAAGCATATCATCAGAGCCAGATAGCACTTCGTCGGCTGCTGGAAAAGATTTGTTTTCTGAAAATAAATTGTCCGATGCTGCTTCAAAAGTGGGTCAACACCATTTATTGTTTGAGAGTCACCATAACAGAACCGTTGGGCTGGAGAATTCATACAAGAACTTTGACGATGATGATGATGGCTCAGAAAATATAGGAGTCTCGGATGTATATAGTCGAAGATTAGATGATGATGGTTCAGAAAATATAATGATCTCGGATGGATATAATCGAAGATTAGATGATTTTTTCCAAGCAGAAACTCATTCAGAATACTTTGGTGAAGAGGAACTTCCTGTGAATTTTAGATCGTTATATGATACTAAGAAATCTGGCAATAGTTCTGATGAAATCCAGGGAAGTGGGAGCAGAAATAAAAGTCTGTCAAAAGTTACATCACAACCGCAACATCCACCACAGCATCGTCAGTCTCGAGTTTTGAGTCAAGTCGCAGCACGATCTGAGAAGCCATCAGTATTGGAGACAGAGAAATTACAAGCTGCGACATGGCTTCCTTGGGATTATACCAGCATGTATAGAGCAGAAAGTGAAGTTGGGGATGAAGTTGTGGTGCCTCCTAGTGATCCTTGGCTGGGTAGGGTCAGTGACATACCTTATCCAAAGGGACTTGAGGAACCAAATCATTTGTTGTCTGCACAGAAAAAAACAAGTTTAAATGAGAGTTCTCATCCAAAAACTAATCATAACAGTATCCTTCAGTCCAAAGATTTGAGTTATCTTGGATCAGGAAAAGAAAAACAGTATGACCCATGGTCAACAGCATCAACTGATGATCATTTACGCTCTGGTTCATCTTTTCTGATGTCAGACGAGACCTCCAATAGAAAAAGTTTATACATTTCTCCTTTCAGCGCTTGGGTTGATGACTTCAATCCACCCACATCCACCAATTCCCTACATGCATCCACATCCACCATTTCCCAACATGCATCCACTTACACTCCACCACAAAGAACAACAAATGTAGAAGATGCGAGGACAGAACAAACAAGTATAGGAATAAGAAATCTACCCAAAGAAAATCTTACTGAAGACAATAGTGATTCCATATTATTTCACACACAAGAACATAAAGTCTACGATGCTAGTAGCGTTAGATTCCGTGCAGTAAATGCTGAATATAAAAATGTTGAAATACAGACAACCTTAGTGGGAGGGAACATTGAAGACATGTTGGGGAAGGTGAAAATGTTGAACGAAGTCCGAGCAGTGAAAGAAACAGCTCTGCAGGAGAAATTCCAGCTGCAGGTAAGCATTCTTCGCTGTTTATTTTTGTTTGTTTTTATACATCTCAGTTCAAGTAGTAAAACACGTAATCACAAAGTACTATAGTTTTACAAAAACAATGACAAAATACAGCAACGTTTTGACCAACAAGGCCTTTATCAAGCAAACGAACAACAGGAGTGACAAATTAAAAAAAAACATATGGATGACTACAAACAAACGTATCTAATGAAAATCTGGGAATAAAAACGAATAACAAAATAAATGTAGCACAAAAACACACATAAAAACTAGAAATAGAAAAGAAGAGAAACAATGAAAAATCAAGTTAATATATAACTTGAATACATGCAACATATGCCCATATAGATTACAAGGCATGGGAAGAGAAAGTACTAAGAAGCATAGGAATGTAATACGCTGAGCCCACATGGTCACAAGGTGCCATACAATGAAATCAACCATATATGTTGTATATGTTCCGTCTGTGTATCATAGATACATTGATGATGGTATTGGCATTACCGATATGCCTGAAGCCGATTTGTCACGCTTCATTAATTTCATTAATGTCTTCAATCCGGCTATTCGGTTTACATCTCACATCTCTACCTCTTGTGTCAACTTTCTTGACATCACTATCACTATCAGCCTATCCACCATCACTACATCAGTATACTATCAACAAATAAACAGATACAGGTATTAAGAGCTTCCGAAAAACAAATAGACAAACACGGGACTCGAACCACTTACCCTAGTCCTTACGACATCTATCGCCTAGCCTAGCAATACGAGCGTCCTTGAATGGCTCATTGGTTGTGTACGTAAGGACGCTCGTATTGCTAGGCTAGGCGATTGGTGTCGTAAGGACTAGGGTAAGTGGTTCGAGTCCCGTGTTTGTCTATTTGTTTTTCTGAAGCTCTTAATACCTGTATCTGTTTATTTGTTGATCATATTCTTTACTTCCGTTGCTTCCTCTGGGGTTCTTGTAAGAAAACTCCTTGTGCTCATCAGTATACTACAAGCCTACTGATGCACATAGTTTTCTTCTTTATACCTCTTCCCATTCCCAGGCTTGTCGTGACTCTTTACCATTCTCTCAACTCTTGCGCCTTCGTTGCCTCTGTAGCGAGGACGACGATTTTCTCGATAGAGCTCACGAGATGCTGGATTTCTTTCGTAGCGCTTATACCCGGATAAGGTGCTTGCTTCTGCTATGCGGCGCGTTCAGCAAATTTCTCGCCAGGAGGCTCTCTCTAACCAGCATAGAACTTCCAATTCTGACAGGGTGAAACTTGTCTTAACTTTCCACCCTCATAGTTCCTTGTGAAGAAAGTCTTATTCCGTCATCTCTCCATTCTTCAGTCTGATCCTGATACACGTTCAATCTTCCAACACTATCCTTTGGTGGCGTACAGACGGGACAGAAGCCTTAAGGATATGTTGGTTCACAGTCTCCTCAAGCCTAATATCCAGAGTCATTTTGGCACCATCCAGTGTGGCAGTCGGCGCTGCAACACTTGTGCTTATGTAATACAGACCCGCACAGTGTCTTTTCCAAAAGCCACGTTCGTTGTTGAAGACAGTTTCACGTGCGAGTCCCGTAATATTATCTATGCCATTATCTGCAAGCGGTGCAACAAGGCCTATATTGGGAAACCGGCAGGAGACTCAGTGACCGATTCGCCCAACACTTGCGCGATATACGCCAATGCTCTGTGACCCTGTAGCTACCCATTTCAATGATACTGGCCATTCAGGAGCTTGCGATGTCCAGGTCACAGCCATCCGATCATGTTCCTCTGATGATCGTAGTCGATTTGCTCTGGAGAATCGGTTGATTTCTTTGTATGGTACCTTGTGACCATGCGGGCTCAACGTATTACATTCTTATGCTTCTTAGTACTTTCTCTTCCCATGCTTTGTAATCTATATGGGTATATGTTGCATGTATTCAAGTTATATATTTACTAGATGTTTCATTGTTTCTTTTCCGTTCTATTTCTAGTTTTTATGTGTGTTTTTGTGTTACATTTATTTCGTTATTCGTTTTTATTCCAGATTTTCCTTGGATACGTTTGTATTTGGTCGTCCATTTGTGTTTCATTTTAATTTGTCACTCCTGTTTGTTCGTTTGCTTGATAAAGGCCTTGTTGGCAGAAACGTTGCTGTTTATCGTCACTGTTTCTGTATTTTGTAAAACTATAGTACTTTGTTTGTACATGTTTCACTATTTACCAAGTTTTACTGCAGTCTTCCCCCTATTTCGATGTTTTTATTCCCAGATTTTCATTAGAAACGTTTGTATTTGGTCGTCCATGTTTTTTTTTAAATTCGTCACTCCTGTTGTTCCTTTGCTTGATAAAGGCCTTGTTGGTCAAAACGTTGCTGTATTTTGTCATTGTTTTCGTAATTTGTAAAACTACAGTACTTTGTGATTACTTGTTTTGCCAATCAAATAGTTTGACTGCAGTCTCATCTATTTTGTGATTACTTGTTTTGCCAATGAAATAGTTTGACTGCAGTCTCATCTATTTTGTGAATGTTCAAGTAGTAGCATGTGTCCCTTGCGGAACGTCACTTTCTTCACAACCTACCTGAATAACTCGCTGTCTCTAGCAAATTTTCCTCGTCTCCTCCAGCGTCATGTTCAAAGTTTCTTTGACGTCCTGCTGCCACCCTCGTCTTTGTCATCCACAGCTTCGTACTACAGGAACCATGCCATCTATGTACAGAATGAGAATATTTTTCCTTACATCTGTGTAGGTGAGATCGAGTTCCTAGTCCTATTGGTGACAGACGATAAAATTTAGGTCCTATGTTCAATGTAAACATGTAAAAGAACCCTTGGCTGTTCAAAATGGGGAAGAGCAGGCTGGAAAGCCACTGCCGGTACAAAATTCATTCGAAAAGATTAAAAATAAAATTCCTTCACCATTTTCAAAATTACATCGGGGACCCTTCCAGGTGCTACAGAGTTTGTGCACTGTTGTTGAGATCTTCCTGTGTAAGAAAGGGATCGGAGCACATATTGTTACTCACCGAAGTGCAATGATGATGGTCCACTCAATCAATGTATTATTATACAGTAGTGAGTGCTGGACAATATATAGAAGCAGTGTCCTGGGAGTGTCATTATACAGTAGTGAGTGCTGGAAGAAGCAATGTCCTGGGAGTGTTATTATACAGTAGTGAGTGCTGGAAGAAGCAATGTCCTGGGAGTGTTATTATACAGTAGTGAGTGCTGGAAGAAGCAATGTCCTAGGAGTGTTATTATACAGTAGTGAGTGCTGGACAATATATAGAAGTAGTGTCCTGGGAGTGTTATTATACAGTAGTGAGTGCTGGAAGAAGCAATGTCCTGGGAGTGTTATTATACAGTAGTGAGTGCTGGAAGAAGCAATGTCCTGGGAGTGTTATTATACAGTAGTGAGTGCTGGAAGAAGCAATGTCCTGGGAGTGTTATTATACAGTAGTGAGTGCTGGATAATAGAAGCAGTGTCTTGGGAGTGTTATCAGTTATATGAGGACTATCATCATAGCACTCGGACATGTCCATAGGTGCTCCGATCTCCACCTCAGCAAATCCAGCAGCGTCCAGCGGCCCAACATGCCAGTTCAATGTTGATTAATCAATCTCCTTGCATATTTAGTATGTGATTCTTTTCGGGCTGCACCAATATTGACACCCATCTCTCTCAATCTGGTCAACGAGTGGGATTCACAGCCCTGAAACTTCCCTGTTCGGAAGGAAGTTTGGGAATTTTTGATTTAGTCAAACTGTCCGATGTTGTATGTTGTTTATTTAGTCAAACTGTCCGATGTTGTTTATATTTCTCCGTTGTTCTTGCCCCAGGAATCATTGAAAAGTTGTGAGAAATTGCTGAGTCGTGAGAAGTTGATGACTGACAAGATGAGGCAGGATGTGAAGAAGCTGATCATGAAACTTGAGATTGCAGAGACATCGGCAGGAAAGTAAGAACTCCGTCTGTGTTTGTATCAAGACAATAGCAAGACTTGTTTGAGTTTGTCTGTCTGTGTTTGTATCAAGATTATAGCAAGACTTGTTTGAGTTTGTCTGTCTGTGTTTGTATCAAGACTATAGCAAGACTTGTTTGAATTGTTGGTGAACAACAATTCATGAGACAAGGTTTAGTCGAATGAGACAAGGTTTAGTCGAGTGAGACAAGGTTTAGTCGAGTGAGACAAGGTTTAGTCGAGTGAGACAAGGTTTAGTCGAGTGAGACAAGGGTTAGTCGAGTGAGACAAGGTTTAGTCGACTGGGACAATGTTTACTCGACTGGACCACTTTTATCAGGTTCTTGCTCTCTCTCTCTCTCTATCTGTCCTCTCTCTCACTATCTCCTTTTAACCCTGGATTGGGGGCATAGGCAGTCAACCAATTGATGCCAAATCTTCCTATCTTTAGCTATTTCTTACAGCAGCCTCTTCTATATATTCTTAATCACTGCCTCTAAATCTCTTCTCCATGCACTTTTAGGCTTTCCTCTCTGTTTTGTTCCCTGTGTGTTCCACGAAAGATCCCTTAATCAAGACCTTAGTCTTCATTAATTCTGTTTTGATGTTGCATTTTGTACCTAATTTTTTTTTTTAAAACCTTGTTGTGGAAACATTCATTTGATGATTTGACTTTTCTGTTTTAGTTTATTTTTTTGTTATATTTTTTCTGGAGTAAATCAGTTTTACCAGATTCTAGTTTTGTATCCTTCTTCTTCTTCGAATGCTCCATACCGGCCACTTGTTAAACCAATCTTTCTGACTTGTATGTAATCTGAGTCTAAGAGTGATTGTATGTTGTGTCAGTTCTGTGGCCTAAAAGTAGGCCAGCACATCCGATTTCTGCGATGCTTTTTATTTACTAGGGTAGCTTCCATAGGCATCTACCGTGTTCGCCTCTTACGACATGTCTTGTAGGTCGCAGTGTTATTATTCTTTGCTCCCCTTGTGAGCCCCGAGAACACACTGTCAGTTTTATATTCTATTGTGTATTATTGTACAGAACTGGTAGTTATAGTTCATTTGATTATCTTTCACAGATGGAAGGATGACTTGGAGCAGCAGATGAAAGAGAACAATAATTTAACTGTACAGAATCAGATACAGACTAAGGAAGTCAAGAAGTTCAACAAAAAGTTACAAGTAGAACAGATGAAATTATTTCACTCTCAGGTATTATATTTATCATCAAATAGCTTGTCCTGAATAGTACTTTGTTATCCTAAGATGAGCACACAGAGGTTTTTTCAAGAACCGCAGAGCAAGCAACGAAAGTACGAATATGATCAACAAATAAACATGGTACAGGTATTAAGAGCTTCCGAAAAAACAATTAGACAAACACGAGACTTGAACCACTTACCCTAGTCCTTACGACACCAATCACCTAGCTAGGCTAGGTGAGAATGGCTCATTGGTTGTGTACGTAAAAATGCTCATATTGCCAGGCTAGGCGAGAATGGCTCATTGGTTGTGTACGTAAAAATGCTCGTATTGCTAGGTTAGGCGAGAATGGCTCATTGGTTGTGTACGTAAAAATGCTCGTATTGCTAGGCTAGGCGATTGGTGTTGTAAGGACTATGGTAAGTGGTTCGAGTCCTGTGTTTGTCTTTTTGTTTTTTCGGAAGCTCTTAATACCTGTACCATGTTTATTTGTTGATCATATTTGTCATCCTAACAGTCCTTCAGAATGTTTCTCCTAGGCCAGATGTCCTGTCTTTGCTATTGTCATGTTCAAATCATCAGTCCGCCAGAGTGGTTGCCGGGCCCAAATTTGGGGTGTAAAGAATAGAACCACTGTTACCTGCCACGCATGTCGCAAGAGGCGACTAAGGAGGTTTGGCTGAAATCGGATGCATGTGTCTGTTAAGGAATGCTAACCCAAAACAAATGCTTGCAGAAAACGGATGCACCAGGCTGTAAGGTGCATAACATGGTGCAACGACCCCTCACAATGGAAATGGGATGGCGGATTCTACGGTCGCCAATCTGCCTTGGAGATTTAGCCTTGCAGTAAGAATGTCAGACCTACCATCACGAAGCTGGTCAAAACTTACTGCTAGAAGAAGTCGGCACAAGCGGGGAAGCAGAGATTACAGGAATTATATCCTACAGAAGTGCCTCCAGTATGCAGACTTGAGCAGAAAGAGGTGGCCCACTTGTACTAGCGTCCAAGACAGACTGTATGGTGTGGCTGATAATCTGGGGCAGACGGCTGCCTTTATTGAAGAATCCGAGATCCCAATCTAGTGAGAACGCAGAAGAAGAAGAAATCATCAGTCATATCCTGAAACCCACTTCTTCATGATCTACTTCTCCTCATTATCGTGGTGCCTCCTTCCATAATGATCTTCTCAGTGTACAAGTATTAGGGACTTTCAGAACAAACAAATTACCAGACACAGGACTCGAACCACAAACCCTTATTTCTTACAGTACCATTGCCTAGCTCTACACTATTAGAATAGAACACAGCCAGCTAGCTCTACACTATTAGAATAGAACACAGCCAGCTAGCTCTACAATATTAGAATAGAACACAGCCAGCTAGTTCTACTAAAAAAAGCTCTACTGAGGAGTGTCTTTCATAAACGTTTTGTCTGTTAAACACAGAATAATTAGGTCAGATATTTGTTATTTTAGGAAGCACCTAATACTAGTACACTGTCTTATTTATTGATCATATTCATTGCTTCCGTTGCTTCCTCTGGGGCTCTTACATAAACTCCTTATGCTCTTCTTACAGAAAACTTGAAGCTGCTATCAATGATGTCTGCATATATATTATATGTGTATACATGTGTGTATGAATGTTATATGTGTATACATGTGTGTATGTATGATGTTTCGTCTGAGATATACAAGCACAATGAGCTTATTGCATATGTTGGTAAAAACACTGTTTGATCGAATCTGACCTCGTAAGACACCAGACAATACAGAAAGAGATTGATTGACTGATTGATAGGCCATCATCATTGCACTTCGGTGAGTAACCATGTGCGGCCCTATCTCTTTCTTATACAGGAAGATCTCAGTGGCAGTGCATGAACTCCGTAGCACCGGCAAGGATCCTCGATGTAATTTTGAAGATGGTGAAAGTAGAATTTTACTTTAAATCTTTCTAATGAATTTTGCACGGGCAGCGGCTTTCCAGCCTGCTCTTCTTGATTTTACACTACCAAGGGTGCTTTTACATGCTCATATTGAACATGAGACCTACTTTTTTAGTCCGTCTCTGATAGGACTAGGAATTTGATCTCACCTACACTGGGATCTCTGGAAAAATATCCCGATGGCTTGACAAGGGAACGAACCTAGTACCTTTGGATTGAGAAGTGAGCACCTAGCCTCTATGCCACAGAGTCTTGTTAAGAGTAGAACAACATTGTGACTTCAATACAAAAGTCATCAGTAGTTTCTGCTTGTGACTCCAGTACAAAAGTCATCAGTAGTTTCTGCTTGTGATTCCAGTACAAAAGTCATCAGTAGTTTCTGCTTGTGACTCCAGTACAAAAGTCATCAGTAGTTTCTGCTTGTGACTCCAGTACAAAAGTCATCAGTAGTTTCTGCTTGTGACTCCAGTACAAAAGTCATCAGTAGTTTCTGCTTGTGACTCCAGTACAAAAGTCATCAGTAGTTTCTGCTTGTGACTCCAGTACAAAAGTCATCAGTAGTTTCTGCCTGTGACTCCAGTACAAAAGTCATCAGTAGTTTCTCTAAAGGACGTAGCAATCAACCACAGTAAACTAGTTGTTGATTTTCTAGGCACCACTTATAGGTTCAGTAGTTTGCCATTGCTTTCTGAACGGTGAGGTCTATTTTACCTTTTTGTAAAAATCCCACGGAGACGAATTTGCTTCCAAACTTGCACACCGTGGGGTTTGAACCAGGTACGCCTGGGTTTGTGATCGAGCTCACTACCGCTTGAGCTACAGACACTCACACACAAAAACTACCTTCCAATATAACCTTCCTACTTCACGACTAACCCTAACAAGGGTCTCAAAGATTCTACAGACGAAGGATTGACTTCATTGCATCATGGTTTATCCCATATTGCTCGGTTTCTCTCCGCAGTAATGGCATGCCACTTGCAGAAAAGTCCAGTACAAAGCACAAACTCTGTAGCTCTGGCAACAATCCTAGGTAATACAACAAGAGGACAATAAAATATTGCAACGTTTTAACTACGTCTGCACATGAACAGACAAACAAGAAGTCATGAAGCAAGAAACAAGAAGGCTGGTAACAACAAACAGAACTGAAACAGATATAACCCAAGAAGTGTTAAGTAGTCGTAGCTCTTGTTCACATTCCTTGCTGTCTGTAGTATTATTCTTAGCATTTATTTCTCTGAAATATGACTTGTTTACTTCATTCTCCATTTTTGATGATCATCTTTCAGAGTTACATAATGACTACATTGTCTTGTTCTACAGATAGAGATATTGGAACTGAAGAAGGTGATGACTACCGACAGGATAGATGTAAAGAAACAAGAAGCTGTACAACATTTACAGAGACTAACTAATGTTATCTTACAGTAAGGGGGAAGTTATCCCAAGTTGCTTCAGTTCATTTTATTATTTAGACCAAGAGTTGCTTACCCTTTAACTCCTTGTGGACCAAACATCACACTAGAGGGCATTATCTACTCTCAAAACAAATTTGCCCTGGTCCACCAAGAGTTAAGTCTGTACCATGACACACTTCATGAAGTCTGTACCATTCTGTGGGATGTGCCCATGTACTCAAATAGTTAAAGCACAGGTATTTATCTGTACAAATTGCCCGTCTGCCCAGCGTGTTCATAGTGCGTTGGACTACGGGTGACTTTCCCTCTGTGTGTGCGGGTTCAATTCCGCGGGATGGCAGAAAAAGCCACAGATTCCCCAGATTTACGGTGTTCGTGGCACCGAACCGAAGGGTTACGATGTCCATGGCACCGGCCGAAGAGCTGAAAAGCTCAAGTGCTTCTGGATCGGGGGAATCTGTACAAAAATCTTACATGCATTCTTGCCAAGAACTATCTTTAACCAACAACTGCTTACACCATGTCAGCAAAAGAATATGAACACCATCATCTACAAGAGAAGCTGGAGTTGGATCAGACATGTGATACACATGGAGACTAACTCTTGTCTCGAAAACTGAACTAAGATGGACACCAGAGGGTAAACATAAACGTTGAAGATATCAAACGACCTGAAGGAGAACAATAGAACAAGAACTGAAAGAAATGAATCACAGCTTGAACACAATGCAGACGACGATCAAGAATATCTAAGGATAATGTGCATTTGTTCCTAACCTAAACACTGCCAGGGGATTCACAGAATAGACAGTGAGAGATAGTCAGGTCCTGGTCTAGCCAAAATATTAAACTTCTGGTATAGTCAGATGGTTAGATTAGTGTGGTCAAGTAGTAAGAGCACTGGTGTGGGTGCTGACTTTGCATGCAAAGGTAGCCAGGATCTCTCCCAGTATAGAAGGCTTCAGTCGACCCAGCTGTAATTGGGTGCCTGACTTCTTGAGTCAGAAAGGATTGATTGTTTGATTATTAAAACCATCATCATTGCACTTCGGTGAAAAACCATATGTGTTTCGACCCCTTTCTTACGTAGACATATCTCAGTGACAGAGCACAAACTCTGTAGCTCCGAAGGTCCCAAATGTAATTTTGAAGATAGTGAACATTTGTTTAGGATATTTTTAATCTTGTTCATGAATTTTACCCGGACAACAATTTTGCAGCATACTCCTATTAGTTTTGAACTGTCAAGGATACATATAAGTGCTCTACTCGCCCGTGTGTTGCCGGGGCTCTCAAGGTGAGCGAAGAATTGTAACACTGCAGCCTACAAGGAATGTCGTAAGAGACGACTACGGTATGGGCCTAGGGGAGCTAACCAAGTAAATAAAAAGCAGCGCAGAAATCGGATGTGCTGGCCTACTTGTAGGCGCATAACTGGCACAAGGTACAATCGCTTTTACGATCAGATCACATACAAATCACAAAGTGTGGTTAACAAGTGGTCAAGATGGAGGTTAACAAGTGGTCAAGATGGAGGTTAACAAGTGGTCAAGATGGAGCGTATGAAGACAAAGAAGAAGAAATAATATTTACCAGAAATATTTCTTGCTATAACCATCATCATATTGTTTTTTCTATTTGTAGAGCTAATAGTTCATCAAAGATGTTGTGTTTTTTCTATTTGTAGAGCCAATAGTTCATCAAAGATATTGTTTTTTCTATTTGTAGAGCTAATAGTTCATCAAAGATATTGTTTTTTCTATTTGTAGAGCTAATAGTTCATCAAAGATGTTGTGTTTTTTCTATTTGTAGAGCCAATAGTTCATCAAAGATATTGTTTTTTTCTATTTGTAGAGCTAATAGTTCATCAAAGATATTGTTTTTTCTATTTGTAGAGCTAATAGTTCATCAAAGATGTTGTGTTTTTTCTATTTGTAGAGCCAATAGTTCATCAAAGATATTGTTTTTTCTATTTGTAGAGCTAATAGTTCATCAAAGATATTGTTTTTTTCTATTTGTAGAGCTAATAGTTCATCAAAGATATTGTTTTTTTCTATTTGTAGAGCCAATAGTTCATCAAAGATATTGTGTGTTTTCTATTTGTAGAGCTAATAGTTCATCAAAGATATTGTTTTTTTCTATTTGTAGAGCCAATAGTTCATCAAAGATATTGTTTTTTTCTATTTGTAGAGCCAATAGTTCATCAAAGATATTGTGTGTTTTCTATTTGTAGAGCCAATAGTTCATCAAAGATATTGTTTTTTCTATTTGTAGAGCCAATAGTTCATCAAAGATATTGTTTTTTCTATTTGTAGAGCCAATAGTTCATCAAAGATATTGTGTGTTTTCTATTTGTAGAGCCAATAGTTCATCAAAGATATTGCCCAAATCTGTGTACGAAAAACAAGCAGAATTCTCATCGTACATAACTACATGTGACAGCTTGAAAAAACAAATTGAAGTGAGTAGATTTTGAGTTCTTTTATTGAAGCAACTTCCAACTAAAACTATTCTGCTGAGCCGAAACAGGAAGATTTTGATTGTTCAGGGGAGGCAACATTTCCCCTATCTATTATTGATACAAATAGTGCATCTAGTACTCTTATTTCTTCTCTTACCTCCCCTTGAAGCATACAACATCAACAAATCTCCTCCAACCAAATCTGTCTTGAGCAAACCAACTTAGTTTATTCCAGGTCTTTCCCACCTCTTCGTTTTCTGTCTATAGTTGTCACCATGTCTCTCAGGTCGCCCTACCTCTCTTGTCTCCTGGATTCCATTTCACAGTCACAAGTGGGTGTCTGGTCTTTTGCATACTTAATGTATATCCCAACCACTTCTATCTCCTATGTTTTATTTCCCTGTTGAAATTGTTGATGCATGTACGCCGGGTGAGATATCTCAGTATTTGGTATTCTCTGATCTCAAGAAATTCGGATAATTTTGAGACATCTTCCTCAAAGCCTCTTATACAACTGTCTGTCTTGTTACTTGTTTTCCATGTCTCTGATCCATACAGTAAGACAGAGCGCATATTTGATTTGTATATATTGAGTTTAGTCTGTGTCCTGTAAGCTGATGATCTCCATATGTTGTCCATGTCTCTAATCCATACAGTAGAACTGGCGCATATTTGATTGTATATATTGAGTTTAGTCTATGTCCTGTAAGCTGATGATCTCTATATGTTGTCCATGTCTCTGATCCATACAGTAGAACTGAGCGCATATTTGATTTGTATATATTGAGTTTAGTCTATGTCCTGTAAGCTGATGATCTCCATATGTTGTCCATGTCTCTGATCCATACAGTAAGACTGAGCACATATTTGATTTGTATATATTGAGTTTAGTCTGTGTCCTGTAAGCTGATGATCTCTATATGTTGTCCATGTCTCTGATCCATACAGTAGAACTGAGCGCATATTTGATTTGTATATATTGAGTTTAGTCTGTGTCCTGTAAGCTGATGATCTCCATATGTTGTCCATGTCTCTAATCCATACAGTAGAACTGACGCATATTTGATTTGTATATATTGAGTTTAGTCTATGTCCTGTAAGCTGATGATCTCCATATGTTGTCCATGTCTCTGATCCATACAGTAAGACTGAGCGCATATTTGATTTGTATATATTGAGTTTAGTCTATGTCCTGTAAGCTGATGATCTCTATATGTTGTCCATGTCTCTGATCCATACAGTAGAACTGAGCGCATATTTGATTTGTATATATTGAGTTTAGTCTATGTCCTGTAAGCTGATGATCTCCATATGTTGTCCATGTCTCTGATCCATACAGTAAGACTGAGCACATATTTGATTTGTATATATTGAGTTTAGTCTGTGTCCTGTAAGCTGATGATCTCTATATGTTGTCCATGTCTCTGATCCATACAGTAAGACTGAGTGCATATTTGATTTGTATATATTGAGTTTAGTCTGTGTCCTGTAAGCTGATGATCTCCATATGTTGTTCAATGATTTGAATGTTGCAGTTGCTATTCCAATTCTTGTGTTGATTTCATTTTCCTACATCCCCATCTAAAGCTACACCTCTGCTCAAATATTTGAATTCTTCTACTTAGTACTCTTATTCAGCTCATTTCAAGATCATTTCAAGATCATTTCAAGATCATTTCAATAGATCTGATGTACAACTATATATGATGTACTATTAGATATGATGTACTATTAGATATGATGTGAAACTAGATCTGATGTACAACTAGATCTGATGTACAACTAGATCTGATGTACAACTAGATATCATGTACAACTAGATATCATGTACAACTAGATATGATGTACAACTAGATCTGATGTACAACTAGATATGATGTACAACTAGATATCATGTACAACTAGATCTGATGTACAACTAGATATGATGTACTATTAGATATGATGTGAAACTAGATCTGATGTACAACTAGATCTGATGTACAACTAGATATCATGTACAACTAGATATGATGTACAACTAGATATCATGTACAACTAGATATGATGTACAACTAGATATGATGTACAACTAGATATCATGTACAACTAGATATGATGTACAACTAGATATCATGTACAACTAGATCTGATGTACAACTAGATATGATGTACAACTAGATCTGATGTACAACTAGATATGATGTACAACTAGATCTGATTTCACTAAAAGTCAAGTAACTATAGACTATACTTGTATTTTCTTCATGTGTATGGCTAAGATGACAATTTTGTTGCAAATAAATATATTCATATACCTAATTACAACTAAAATTATATTTATATACTATATTTATTTATATATAAATTCTGTATGTATATATATATATATATATATATATATATATATATATATATATATATATATAGAGAGAGAGAGAGAGAGACACACACACACACCCACATGTGGCTACTCCACTACCAAACCGTTTCTCTGTTTTCTCCCAGGTGACTGCCCAGAGACTTAGAGAAGATTTGAAGCCAGGTAGCAGCATTGACACATCAGATATTGAAATTAGTCTACCTGCATTCCCAAAGCCACCAAGCGAGGTACACTTTTCTTTCTAGAAATATCATTTTTCTATCAACATATTCAAATGTGTTCTGCGTGCTCAGCACATTACTTTATGTCACTGAATCAAGGTCACTCCCTACACATGCGTCGCAGGAGAAAAACTTCATTCTGAATACATTAGTGTCGTTCACATTGTGATCTTGATATCATGAGAGATCAGTGTCCATAATCTGCCACGGACTTAACTAGTTGCTAGAACAGAAGGACAAGTAGTGTCTGCTCAAGGGGTGTGATTACCATAACCTTGAGAGCAGCAAGACCACACTTGCAAGGTTGTGTCATTCGTCTACCATGCACACTATCTAAGAATACTTCATAAGGCAGCTACTAGATCGGCAGCATCTAGTCGTTCACTATTTTGTGAATATGCAGTTCGCACCAAAACCACTGTAGACACAAACGTTGCATAAGGCAGCTACTAGATCGCCAGCAACTAGTCGTTCACTATTTTGTGAATATGCAGTTCGCACCAAAACCACTGTAGACACAAACGTTGCATAAGGCAGCTACTAGATCGCCAGCAACTAGTCGTTCACTATTTTGTGAATATGCAGTTCGCACCAAAACCACTGTAGACACAAACAAAAAGCATTTCAAATTAAATTCACAGTGTTTCACCAAGCACTCAACTGACAAGAAACCCGGGTCCTGCAAGTTCAGACATGTGAGAAAATGTGCTAACAACTGCACTCAGATTCAACACTCGAGCATCTTAACTGCCCATCTGTCTTTCCACCAAGTTAGCCCTTATTTATTCTTCAGCTTAATTGCAAACCATCATCATCATCAAGTAGCTTGTCCCTTCCAGAACCTGGCCCCCATGATAGCAGTCCTGAAAAACTCTCTATTCTGTGCAAGTTGACCAGCATCAGCAGCAGTCATTCTCAGCTCATCAATGACATCTTGTATCCATCATCTTCTACGCCCTTTCCCATCATTCTTCATCCAGGCTCCATTTTCTCCAAAATTATCTTCTCTAGGCACTCATGTCGTTTGATGTGTCCGAAATATCTTCTGTAGGCACTCATGTCGTTTGATGTGTCTGAAATATCTTCTCTAGGCACTCATGTCGTTTGATGTGTTCGAAATATTTAATTTTCCTTGTTTTTATACTCTTTAATAGCCAACTCTCTTTCATATCAAGCTGTTGCAGAACAGAAGCATTTGTTCTTTTCTCTGTCCATGATATTCTAAGTACTCTTCTGTAACATTTATTCTTTACTCTGTACGTGATATTCTAAGTACTCTTCTGTAACATTTGTTCTTTTCTCTGTCCATGATATTCTAAGTACTCTTCTGTAACATTTGTTCTTTTCTCTGTCCATGATATTCTAAGTTACTCTTCTGTAACATTTATTCTTTTCTCTGTCCATGATATTCTAAGTTACTCTTCTGTAACATTTGTTCTTTTCTCTGTCCATGATATTCTAAGTTACTCTTCTGTAACATTTGCATTCAAAGGCATTAATGATCTTCTCCAAACCATTGTAAACCACTTACTTGTTATTTAAGATGTATGTCAACACCGTAATGTATCCATACCACTTAATATATCACTGTCATTAGCTTACCCGCAATCTTCACTGTCATTAGCTTACCCGCAATCTTCACTGTTTCTAGAATGTATTTGACATTTTGGTTTATTTATGTGCTCAACATATTTCTTTTGTTAGTTTTTCAATCTTGTTTTGTTCATTTAAATATTATTTTGTGAGGGACATACAGAGTATGTTGGGAGGAACATACAGAGTATGTTGGGAGGGACACACAGAGTATGTTGGGAGGGACACACAGAGTATGTTGGGAGGGACATATAGAGTATGTTGGGAGGGACATACAGAGTATGTTGGGAGGGATATACAGAGTATGTTGGGAGGGACATACAGAGTATGTTGGGAGGGACACACAGAGTATGTTGGGAGGGACATATAGAGTATGTTGGGAGGGACATATAGAGTATGTTGGGAGGGACATACAGAGTATGTTGGGAGGGATATACAGAGTATGTTGGGAGGGACATACAGAGTATGTTGTGTGGGATATACAGAGTATGTTGGGAGGGACATATAGAGTATGTTGGGAGGGATATATAGAGTATGTTGGGAGGGATATATAGAGTATGTTGGGAGGGACATACAGAGTATATTGGGCGGGACATACAGAGTATATTGGGCGGGACATATAGAGTATGTTGGGCGGGACATACTGAGTATGTTGAGAGGACGTTTAAAAAGACTGATATTTTTTGCATGTTATCAAAAAAAGCAGACGGACAGGCCTCAAGTATCCTCAAACAATGGACCACAGGTTGCCACCAATACTGTACCACAAGTAGCCTCCAACAACAGACCACAAGTTGCCACAAGCAGTGTACCACAAGTAGCCTCCAACAACAGACCACAAGTTGCCACAAGCATTGTACCACAAGCTTCCTCAAACAACAGACCACATATAGACAGGAGTAGAACACCTGTACGGTCAACTCCCAATAATGAATCCCAGAATAAAGGTAAGTTATAGGTCTACATTTGAGGTCAGTTTAATTGCTGATCAAAGTGTCATTATGTACAAGATGACAAACTAGTTCTTCCATCAAAGTGTCATTGTTTCAGTGTGTAATATCTTCATTGCACTCCGGACATGTCCATTGGTGCTCCAATCTCCTTCGCAATATCTCCAACAGCAGCCTGCGACTGACCATACCAGTTTGATGTTGATTGATGAGCCTACTCATATACCTGTTGTGCTGTTCTTTTCTGGTCACTCTAATCTTTAATCCGAGCTCTTGCAGTTGACGTGGGATGGCTTAAATTAAAATCCCACCCGAGTGGTTACCAGGGCCTGCCCGAGTGGTTACCGGGGCCTGCCCGAGTGGTTACCGGGACCCAAATTTGGGGTGTAAAGAATAGAACCACTGTTACCTGCCATGCATGTCGTAAGAGGCGACTAAGGAGGTTTAGCTGAAATCGGATGCACATGTCCTAAATGTGTAGAAGTCTATGCGTTTAGGGCCTACCAAACCAATGTGCAACGTATACACGTTCTTGGCAAAGATCAAACATATCACAAAGAGTGATTAAAATTGGTCGTAAAAACGAACGCAAAGAAGAAATGAAAATCTTCTTTGCGGCCACACTCTACAATGGCGTTCAGAATGTTAGCTCTATCTATTGGCTGACCCCTTCATATGGTAGCAGAGCCAGCCAACCTGTCTGTTCTCTTATTACTAGCGACACACGTGTTTCAATATGATGTACAAGATTAGGCTTTAGTTCTACCAGTCAAGTGTCTATGCACTTGTGATTGATTGATTGATTGATTGATAGGATCATCATCATTGCACTTCAGTGAGTAACCATGTGGGCTCCGTTCTCTTTCTTACACAGGAAGATCTCAGCTGTTATGCACGAACTCTGTGGCACCGTTGAGGGTCCCGATGTAATTTTGAAGATGGTGAAGATATTTTTATAGAAATTTTATTTGTAATATTTTCTAATGAATTTTTGCCTGGGCAGCGGATTTGCAGCCTGCTCTTCTCGATTTTAAACTGTCAAGGGTTCTTTTACATGCTCAAATTGAACACGGAACTTACATTTTATCGTCCGTCTGCGATAGGACTAGGAACTCAATCTCACCTACACCGCGATCAGGGATTTATGGAAAAATATCCAGTTGGCTCTGCAAGAAAGCGAATCTGTTACCTTTGGCTTGAGAGACGAGCACTGAACCTCTACGTCACAGAGCCCCATAAGCACTTATATCATAAGTTCATTGTTGACATTTAGTTCATTGTTGATATTTAGTTCATTGTTCACATTTAGTTCATTGTTCACATTTAGTTCATTGTTGACATTTAGTTCATTGTTCACATTTAGTTCATTGTTGACATTTAGTTCATTGTTGACATTTCTTGAAAAATTTGTCAAATATTTGGTAACAATATAAATAAATGATCACTTTGTCTAGACAGAAACATAACCTTACTTTGTTCAACGTATCTCTTGCAGTTGTCTCGGCACAAATAGCACCAGATGATGATGAAGATTCCAAGGCATACTTAAATATGTTTGGCAGTAACTCAGCTGCTGATCCTCAACCTAAGTTGAAAGATGGCGGTGCTGCTTCTGCTAGACAATATTTGGAGGATTCTGTCGAGACCAAAGCAGATTTCTTTTGTGAGTGTAATAGTCATTCAAGTTTGTTTTGCAATGTGTGCCTGGCTGTGCATCTAGTAGAGACAAGGTGTGTCTGGCTCAGCATCCATTAGAGACACGGTGTGTCTGGCTCTGCATCCATTAGAGACAAGGTGTGTCTGGCTCTGCATCTAGTAGAGACAAGGTGTGTTCTGTTGCCTAGCTCTGCATCCAGCAGAGACAAGGTGTGTTGTGTTGTCTGGCTCTGCATCCAGCGGAGACAAGGTGTGCTCTGTTGCCTGGCTCTGCATCCAGCAGAGACAAGGTGTGTTCTGTTGCCTGGCTCTGCATCCAGCAGAGACAAGGTGTGTTGTGTTGCCTGGCTCTTCATCCAGCAAAGACAAGGTGTGTTCTGTGCCTGGATCTGCATCCAGCATAGTTGGGGTTGGCTAATTTTTCTTAGGAAGGTGAAAAGTGAAATTAGTATCCTATTGATGACCATTAGAACACAACAGCCAACTCCACCTCCCAATGATGTAGATCGGGAAACTTTAACCTTGTGGTATAAGCTAGGGATAATGGCTTCCTAAGGGATAGACTTCATAGTCAGTTTTTTTAAATTGTGTGTGTCCTACAAAGGAAAGTGGATTCGAACAGAAAAGCATACAGAAACTAGATGTTATGTTACGTTATGCGATCGACGGCACATTGGGCATTCCCATGCATGCTCTGTCCTCCGCTGCAGCAGCCATCCTAAAGTCCATTTGCTCACCGTACCCATGAGAAGTTGATTACTATATCTTCTCTCTCTACCACGAAGGCGACACTGTCTGGCATGTCCACACTTAACGCCTAATTCTCGAACTCGTTCCAGTGTCTGAGACGTACCCGTGTCACATAATTGAGAGCGTACGCATTGATGATATCGGCTCTGTCCATACTTCTGCCCGTTTGAGTCGGGGCATTGTTTGCAAGAAAGTCTGCACGCTCGTTACCCTGCACTCCAGCATGTCCAGGTGTGTACAGCCAAGTCATTTTCTTGAGATGTGATCTCCGAATGCTGTCCACCCTTTCCCACACACATACTTCCAGATTCAATCAGTTGAAGCATATTCATAGAGTCTGATATGATGATCGTATGGGTAACCTGTTGCTCAACCACCCATGACAGAGCCCTGGAGGCAGCAGTGATCTCCATAGTCATGCTCGATGTCGTTGTCTCGAAAGCGCCGCAGTCCTCATGAAGTGTGCGACAGAAACTAGATGTGCTGTTCTATGGGTAGTGCACACCTAACTAGCACAATGAACCCATGCTCTAAGGCACAAATCACATACAGACCACAAACAGTGATTTCATAAGTGGTTGGTGTAGAACAAAGAAAGAAAAGCAGAAGACATTCAAGGTTGTTTCAAAAAACGTCCCATGTTAAGCTAAAGTTTCATCTATTATACTGGTTTGTCCCAATACACAAATAAGACAAGAGACCAAGCAAGAAAATGTATCAAATTTTATAAGAAAGCGCAGCTGGAACTACATCGGCCACACACTTAGAATGGATGAGAGAAGACTCCTTACCAATCCCTCATATGGACACCAGAGGGAAAAAGAAAACGAGGAAGACCAAAAGAGACTCTCGTAGAACCATCACCAGAGAAGGCTCAACGATGGGCCTAGTAAACATTAAAGACCTAAAACAGATAGCAACGAACCGCGAGACATGGAGAACTATGACCTCTGCCCTATGCGCGCCCACAGGCCCAAGAGGAAAGACTAACTAACTAACTGGTTTGTTCCAAACATTCACATTTCTTGACAAATTAAATAAACCAAGAACATTATTGATTGTGACTCATGTGGATATTTTTCTCAAATTTCTTGTCAAAAAATGAGTTTTACAAAAACGTTTACATTTCTGACTGCCACTGTTATTGTGTTCAGAGGACAGTGCTGTTCTGTATGTTAGTTGCTGTTATGTATGTCAGTTGCTGTTATGTATGTCAGTTGCTGTTATGTATGTCAGTTGCTGTTCTGTATGTCAGTTGCTGTTATGTATGTCAGTTGCTATTATGTATGTCAGTTGCTGTTCTGTATGTCAGTTGCTGTTCTGTATGTCAGTTGTTGTTATGTATCTCAGTTGCTGTTGAGTGACAGCCTCAGCTGTGTACGAGAAACTCAGCTGTGTACTAGAAACACATTGGGAAGTAGAGGTGACCAATTCGTTGTTGACAACATCACTCATCGTGTGACGGTGGTCATAATACAATGGTCAATGAATAACAAAATGAGTACAAAGTACACAGAAAAAGTATGATGAGTACAAAGCAAGAGGAAGACCACGCAAAAGATGGAGTGACGACATCAAGAACAGCCTTACGAAAATGAATATCAGCTTACAATGTGCTTTAAAACAAGCACACACAAGATCACTACATCCCTGTCCCCCACTTGTATAAAGAAGTAAATGGTGGAAGAAGAAGAAGAAGAAGAAAGTATAATACCGCTAACACTGTATTCCTCAATATACATGATGGTATGAAAAATAGGTTTCTTTTCTTTTAAAATAAATTTATATTTCAAATATTGAGAAACTGATCTCTTCTGGACAAGAATTTCTGGTGTTGTCATTATTTTGTTTATAAACTGAAATATTTATGGTCATAGCTAATTTATGACATTACTTTTCCAATTTATTTCTCATTTCAGCCTCAGATAGTAAAACTAGACCAGTTTATTCTCAGCCTCAGCTTAGGCCTCAGTCTCCTGTTTGGTTCAGTGCAGCCTCTCCTGTATTCCCATCAGGCGGTTGGAACCTACCAGATCAGAGGATACCCAAGCTTGCAACTGAAACTTTGTTCCCAGTGGATGCTACTCAGACAACACAATATCCTAGAGTACTTACGCCACCAGTTGTTCAAGAAAAAATTCAGCACAAACCACAACAGCAGCAGAAACTACAGCAGCAGCAGAAACTACAGAAAACATATTTTGAGAGAATTGTTGAAACTGTGCAAGATAATTTGCCAGGTTATAGCAGGTAACGTTTGTTAAGTTTATTAAATTGAAATAACTAGCCTACATTATCAGCAGTGCCAACTGGCATATACAGTGATATTTGTCAACATTTTTATCAGTAAGTAGTCGGTTATCGGTTACTTTTTTTTTTCTTTTTTTTTTTCTTTTTCTTTTTCTTTCTTTTTTTTTCTTTCGTCAGCTTTCAACTCAGACGAAGTTTCATCTCTGAAACTGATTTTTGCGTGAAAATCTGTTTTTCCAATTTCTTACAATGGCAGCAACGCTGCACATTGTAAATTACTTTACACTGGCAGCCGTGTGCTCAATGTACTCGTAATTAGTATTCCTCGCCATAAAGGCAGATTTTCTCCGACTTCAGAGGTACTCACGTTATCGTCCTGAGTAAGACCAGGGACTCGAACAAATGCCGGACAGTAGGTTCGAACCCGAGCTATGAGGCGTCTCACAGCTAGCAGGCCGAGCTACTATCAACTACTCTAGGCAGTCCCCCATATCGGTTACTAAACTGGCGTTACAGCACTCCGAGCAGACCCATAGGTACTCAGTCTCGCACAACAGATGTCAAAGGGTATGCGTACTGATGGTTCTGTAGCATGCTGGTTAAACATACTCTTTCTCTCTGCCCTCAAGCATCCATCACTACTTGTACGACGTGTAATTCCAAACTCCTAAATCGTTCTATTGATCCAACATCTATTTTAGTGTTCTCATCCAACAATAGGTCTCCAAGAGACAGAAGAATATCCCCCATATCCATCCGAAACTTCCTAAATCGTTCTATTGATCCAACATCTATTTTAGTGTTCTCATCCAACAATAGGTCTCCAAGAGACAAGAATATCCCCTGTATCCATCCGAAACTTCCTAAACTTCTTCTTTGAATTCTCCATATCGACCAATTGTTAACTACTCTTTGTAATTTGTATGTAATCTGAGCCTAAGATCGATTTGCGTTGTGTCAGTTATGCACCTACAAGTAGGCCAGAACACCCAATTTCTGCAACGCTTTTAATTTACTAGGGTAGCTTTCCTAGGCCCCTACATCAGTCGCATCTTACAACATGCCTTGTAGGTGGCAGTGTTACTATTCTTTGCTCCTCTTGCGAACCTTGGCAACACACGGGCACCAAACTCCCTAAATTGTTCTATTGATTCGTCTGTTTTAGTGTCCTCATCCAAAGTAGGTCGCCAAGAGGCCGAAAAACATCCCCCTTATCCATCCTAAACTCCCCAAAAATCGAAGTAGTATGTAAGACTAAATACTCCATTGATTGCTATGGGTGTTTCCCATCATGATTTCATCACACACACTTTTGTTGCAATATTGTTGATGTTTTTATTCTAAATTTGATCATTGTTTTCCCCTCTCTCACACACAGAAATGATATCCAATTGATAGTAGATAGACTAAGACGTAATAGCGGTGGCTCCTTGTCCAACTGGACTTTTGAAACACTCACCAACAAAATTTTAGATATGATTCTGGACCAACAGCAAGGAGAGGTAATTATAATCACTTTCAGATTTCTAACATTTAGAGTTATGTCCTTTGTTGTTTTCTGTGTCAGCTTTAAGATGTGATAAGATCACAAAGTTACGATATCTGTTTGTTTTGTTACATTTTCTTGACTTCTTCTTACGCTACATATCGACCACTTGTTAAATCACTCTTTATGATTTGTATGTGATCCTAGCCTACGAGGATTGTACTGTTGTGCGTTATGTGCCTACAAGTAGGCCAGCACATCCGATTTCTGCAATGCTTTTTATTTACTAGGTAGCTTCCCTAGGACCCTACCTCAATCTCCTCCTATGACATGCCATGTAGGTCACAGTGCTACTATTCTTTGCTCCCCTTGCAAGCCCCATCAACACACTGATTGTTTTGTTACAAAACAAAGTTACTGCATCAGTTTGCTTTGTTACATTACCAAGTTATAGTATAGTTTCATTGTGTTGCACAGCATAACAACATTATAGTATAGTTTCATTGTGTTGCACAGCATAACAACATTACAGTATAGTTTCATTAGTTTGCACAGCATAACAACATTATAGTATAGTTTCGTTGTGTTGCACAACAATGTAACAGTATCTATTTTTGTTACATTACGCAACAAAGTTACAGTTGATAAGTTAATGTTTCCCACAATTTTCTTTCTCTGTCATTCTTTGTCATGTCACTCACTGACTTTGTCATGTCACTCACTGACTTTGTCATGTCACTCACTGACTTTGTCATATCCCTCATTGACTTTATCGGTTGTCACCGTGTGTTATAAACCTACTTTACTCATGACATGTCCAAAAGTTATCACTGTGTAATATTTTGTAACAGCCTTTTGTTTAAGAGTAAAGTGTAGTGACCACTTAATCGTGACCATAGATTGAAAGCTTTCACGTGACCATAGATTGAAAGCTTTCACGTGACCATAGATTGAAAGCTTTCACGTGACCATAGATTGAAAGCTTTCACGTGACCATAGATTGAAAGCTTTCACGTGACCATAGATTGAAAGCTTTCACGTGACCATAGATTGAAAGCTTTCACGTGACCATAGATTGAAAGCTTTCACGTGACCATAGATTGAAAGCTTTCACGTGACCATAGATTGAAAGCTTTCACGTGACCATAGATTGAAAGCTTTCACGTGACCATAGATTGAAAGCTTTCACGTGACCATAGATTGAAAGCTTTCACGTGACCATAGATTGAAAGCTTTCATTAAACACCAAATTGCGTATTAAAACTTATCATCATTATCAAGGTGCGTATACTTTATAGGACGTTGCTCTCTTTGCAGCACATCTGAAATTCACTCAGTCTCTTGCCAGTTCACCCATTTTGTCGATGGTCATGTTCATGGTTTCTTTAATATCTTGTAGCCATCTTCTTCTTGGTCTGCCTCTGCGTCCTGGACCCTGCCCTCTAGTATTGTTCTTTCCAGGCCATCGTGACGCTTGATGTGACCAAAGTATGTAATTTTTCTGTATAGTATGTTGTTTATCAGCCAATTCTCTTTAACATTTAGTTCTTTCAGGACATCAGTGTTCTTTCTTTTTCTGTTCATGGTATTCGTAGGATCTTTCTGTAGCATTTAGTTTCGAAGGACTGGGTTTTCGTTCTTAATTTTCGTGTAATAGTCCATGATTCACAACCATAAGACGCCCGAGTGATTACCGGGCCCAAATTTGGGGTGTAAAGAATAGAATCACTGTTACCTGCCACACATGTCGTAAAAGGCGACTAAGGAGGTTTGGCTGAAATCGGATGCATATGTCCTAAACGTGTAGAATTCTATGCGTTTAGGGCCTACAAACCAATGTGCAACGATACACGTCTTGGCAAAGATCAAACTTATCACAAAGAGTGATTAAAATTGGTCGTAAAGAACGAACGCAAAGAAGAAGAAGAACAACGATAAGTAGCCACTGGGAAAATGCATGCTCTCAATATTTTTAATTTTCACTTAAAACTCACTTAAACAAATTCCGAACGCTCTCCTTCAAAATATTGATGACACTCCGAGTTTACATTCAATCGTACTGGTCCATAAAAAGAGTTGGGGGATTGTAAGGAAGACCTAAAAATTAGGAAGACGAGTTGCAGACAGAGAAAAGGAAGAGGTGGGAAAGACCTGGAACGAATGATCTTGGTTTGCTTCTTCGTCTTCGGGCGTAGCCATGACGCCTGGTGTGACGCTTCTGACTGATTTTTGCGTGAAAACCTGCTTACCATTTTATGGGTTTCCTCGTCATACAGGCAAACTTTCTCTGACTTCAGAGGTAGATCTTATGTTGCTCGAAACAGATCTGGTTGGAGGATGTGTGTTGATGTTTTATGTTTCAAGGGGAGTTAAGAGATGACGATAAATCTCAGTGGGTTATGGTTTTTTTTAATATATTTGTTTCTTCTCTGACAGGTCCATGCATCTTATGCTGAAGCCAGTGCAGCTGATGAAGATTTAGCTAGCTCAAGTCATGTCAACAATACATTTGACTTCCTCTGTAGTATATGTCAGTCAGAGGTGGAACCACTAGAAGCACTGACGTTAGCATGTGGACATAAGTTTCATGAATCGGTGAGTATGTGTGTCTGTATATATATATTTCATGAATCGGTGAGCATGAATATTTGTTATATATTTTTGAAAATAAAGAAACCTGTTTTCATCGCTGATAGGTCGCTGATAGCAAAGTTTATAACAAGCCCCAGTAGGGACCAAGTGCTGCGGTGACCAAGCACCGTGGTGACCAAGCACCGTGGTGACCAAGCACCGTAGTGACCAAGTGCCATGGTGACCAAGTGCCGTAGTGACCAAGCGCTGTGTTGACCAAGCGCCGTAGTGACCAAGCGCTGTGGTGACCAAGCACCGTAGTGACCAAGTGCTGTAGTGACCAAGCGCTGTGTTGACCAAGTGCCGTAGTGACCAAGCGCTGTGTTGACCAAGTGCCGTAGTGACCAAGGACCATGTGCCATAGCAATTTTCTGGGATTTACTGAAAAAAAAAATTCTCATTGTTGACATGATACATTGTTGGACTACAGGTGACACATGATACATTGTTGGACTACAGGTGACACATGATACATTGTTGGACTACAGGTGACACATGATACATTGTTGGACTACAGGTGACACATGATACATTGTTGGACTACAGGTGACACATGATACATTGTTGGACTACAGGTGACACATGATACATTGTTGGACTACAGGTGACACATGATACATTGTTGGACTACAGGTGACACATGATATATTGTTGGACTACAGGTGACACATGATACATTGTTGGACTACAGGTGACACATGATATATTGTTGGACTACAGGTGACACATGATCTTTTACTTAAGGATCTAAATTACATGTACTGCTGAAGTTGAAGTAAGGCAGTCGATATGGACACTGGTGATCTGGAGAGCAAGCATTCACCCAAAAATCAGTAAAAACTGCCATATTAGATGCCATGACTACACCTTGCATTCATAAATGATTAACTCTAACCGTGTTTTCATATATGATTTTAACCTTCTAACCGTGTGTTCGGTGACATCTGTGGCTTAAGGGATAGTGACTTGGTCTATTAACCCTGAAGTTCTGAGTTCGAATCACGCTGCGGACAGTTTGGTGGCAAATTGTTTCACGTGAATTTTAACAAAAGGACGATGACACCACCCATTCAGATAGCAATGGCAGACTACTGAACATAATAATGCCTAGAAAAATCACAAACAGCATTATAAAGCTGGGGTTGATTCGCAAAGTCCTGTAAAGGATATGCAATTAACTTTTAACCGTGTGTTAATATTGTCATTGTTTTTGTAATTTGTAAAACTACAGTACTTTGTGATTACGTGTTTCGCCAATCAAATAGTTTTACTGCAGTCTCATATATATATTGTGAATATTCTATCTTCTAACAGTGTGTTCACAAATGTCTATTATTTTATCTTCTAACCGTGTGTTCACAAATGTCTATTATTTTATCTTCTAACCGTGTTCACAAATGTTTATTATTTTATCTTCTAACCGTGTGTTCACAAATGTCTATTATTTTATCTTCTAACCGTGTTCACAAATGTTTATTATTTTATCTTCTAACCGTGTGTTCACAAATGTTTATTATTTTATCTTCTAACCGTGTGTTCACAAATGTTTATTATTTTATCTTCTAACAGTGTGTTCACAAATGTTTATTATTTTATCTTCTAACCGTGTGTTCACAAATGTCTATTATTTTATCTTCTAACCGTGTGTTCACAAATGTTTATTATTTTATCTTCTAACAGTGTGTTCACAAATGTTTATTATTTTATCTTCTAACCGTGTGTTCACAAATGTTTATTATTTTATCTTCTAACCGTGTGTTCACAAATGTCTATTATTTTATCTTCTAACCGTGTGTTCACAAATGTTTATTATTTTATCTTCTAACAGTGTGTTCACAAATGGCTTGCAAGTGACAGAAGTTGTCCAAACTGTCGATCCCATGCCCTGCTAGCCCAGGATTTCCCATCTCTCAAGTAGACCATATGATTCTCCTCCAAGTTCATACTTCTCACCAAACGTTATACCAACTTCCGACATGTACACAGAACCAGATATTACCATGTGACTTGACATACAGATATTAATTAAAATTTACATTGGCGACGGCAGTGACCCAGAAACCGTCATGGAGGAAAGCAGTATTTATTTTTAATATTTAGGCAATATCTGTTTTGTTTCTTTTAATATATATAAAAACCGTTGGTGCAGGTACCATTTTTTTTACATCATCTGTGTGAACCATCTCATACGCCGATGCCGCTTGCAGCATAGTTAACAAACTCTCATAGTCTTCTTCTTTGACTGGGATTCTAATAATTGCGATGTCTGCTATCCTCAAACACCCCTCCTTGTCTAGTAGACTAGTCTAACTCAAACACCCCTCCTTGTCTAGTTTAGTTTAGTTTAGTTTAGTCGTCGGATCACCATCACTGCACGTCGAACAAATTAGTCCATAAGTGCTCGATCTCTCCCTCAGTATGTCCATCAGCGTGTGGCGACTAATGACACCGGTTCTTTGTTGGTTTACAATTCTTCTTTGTCTGCCAGCATAGCGTTCTTGTCGAGCTACACCACACTTAACTTTGAGTTCTTGCAGTCTGGTTAGTGTTGTGGATTCACTGCTATTACGTGAATCATGTACACGCCTCTCTCCCTTAACTAGTAGACTAGTCTAACTAAACACCCTCCTTGTCTAGTAGACTGGTCTAAATGTTCGAAAGATGAAGGCTTTATTGCACCGGGTTTTCCCATATGATTCCGTCCCTGTCTGCAGAAATGGCACATGATTTGCCAAGAGTGTTGCACAAACTCTGTAGCTCCACCAACAATCCTAGGGATATCATGTAGATTGTGTTATGTAACAAACATTAGAAGACAAGAGGAAGCCATATACTTATTAGATATTTCATCAACAACTGAAGGTCACCAACAATTGTTTCTCATTATATTCATGTTCTATATGGTTCTGTTTGATATCACTGTCTGTTATTGTGGGCATCTGTAGCTTCAGCGGTAGTGAGCTCGGTCACAACCCAAGTGCACCTGGTTCAAACTCCGCTGCCGGCAGTTTGGAAACAAATTTGTTCAGCATGAATTTTTATGAAAGGTAAAGCACAGACCTCACCGTTCAGAAAGCAATGACAAACTACTGAACGTATAAGTGGTGCCTAGAAAATCGATAACTCTTTAACAGTTGTTGACGGTGACATCCTGTAAAGGATATGCCAGGATTTTCATTTTTTCTTCGTTATAATTAACATTATATCCGTTTATCATCAGTAATATTATATCTGTTAATCATCAGTAATATTACATCAATTTATCATCAGTAATATTATTTCTGTTTATCATCAGTAACATTATATCCGTTTATCATCAGTAATATTACATCCGTTTATCTTCATTAATATTATATCTGTTTATTATGACCGCGTTTATGTTTATTAGTGTTAATATTATCTCCGTTTATTCAAATTAATAATGGATTTTTATTATCGTGAATATTGTCTTGCTTCATCATCGCATAAATTATAATATCATTTATTAATATTGTTTCTTCTTACTCTGTTTATTATGTTTCATTATTGTTTATGTTTGTTATGTTTCATTATTGTTTATGTTTATCGCTTCCATTATTGGAATTATGAATCTTGTTGGAATCACACAAGACCATGGCAGCAGCCCTTTCTTCCTATACCTCTCCTATCTCAATGTCTGATATAATCTGTAACATCTCGATAAGTTGTATAAATGATTTCTTCTGTTAATGAGCGTATATTAACTATCATATGGTGAAACATGTTTTGGCCACACTAATATTTATTCACTTGTTCACCTGCCAGGTGTGCCCATAAATTCAGTTGTTAAAAGAAACCATTTTTCATACGTCAAGGTATATTGGGTAATACGGTGTTAGGTCAGTATCTTTTTTATTGACCGTCGGTACACGATGAGTGATGTGTTCAACATCATGTCGAACATATTTACTACTTTGTGCTTTTTTCTGGTGCCCCCTATTGATGCTGGATCGGCCTGAGAGCAGTTACGGTTTGACAAAATGCCACGCTAACTGGAATTCAAAATTAAGTTGTACTTTTTGTATATTTTAACCAAATTTGATGAATAAAATGTCAATTTTTGTCAAGAAATAAATGTGCTTTTATGACAAGTTGACAGAATGGGAGAGTGCTTTATAACAAGTTGACAGAATGGGAAAGTGCTTTTATGACAAGTTGACAGAATGGGAATGTGCTTTTATGACAAGTTGACAGAATGGGAAAGTGCTTTTATGACAAGTTGACAGAATGGGAAAGTGCTTTTATGACAAGTTGACAGAATGGGAAAGTGCTTTTATGACAAGTTGACAGAATGGGAAAGTGCTTTTATGACAAGTTGACAGAATGGGAAAGTGCTTTTATGACAAGTTGACAGAATGGGAAAGAATAAATTTTAAAGTCGCTAACAATTAGAGAGCATTCATGTAAAAGCTATATGAAGATGTACACAGACTTCAGTTGACCACTAACTACTTTAAAAGTATACAAGTCCATGTCTGAAAACTTGGAGAAGAAAAAGAGTTAAATAACAATTGAACAAATCATGGCACAGACCGTGACACATGGTCAATTGGATCAAACAAAATGAACATAAACTGTGATACATGGTCAATTGGGACAGATAAATGGATACAATCCATGGCACATGGTCTATTGGGACAGATAAGTGGACATAAACTGTGACACATAGCCAAATGGGACAGATAACTGGACATAGAATGTGACACATGGTCAATTGGAACAGACAAATAGACACAGGCTACAGCATTTGGTAGTTGTTGTGTTAAAGTTATTGGATTATTGTTAAACTGTTATCTATTTCTACCAGTTTCTGCCTAGATTGTTATTATTTTGTTGAATTTCTTGTCTAATCTGCTCAACATAATCAAACTTTGTTTTATTTCTTCAAGAAATTGTCATTATTTATTTACCAATCATTAAAACTATATTTGTTGTTTACTTTTGTTGCTAAGAGAAGCACAGTTGCTATGCTGTTTTTCAGTGATGTAGTACACAGAATAGTTATATAGATATTCAGATGTGACCTTGCAAATTATGTTGTTGAATTTATATCAGTCAGTTCTCTGAGGAAGGTAATCCTGACTGGCATGTTGACACTCTATTACTCTGACCTACTACTGCCCTGACCGCCTTCTGCCCTGATCGCCTTCTGCCCTGATCATCCACTGCTCTGACCACCTACTGCTCTGACCACCCACTGCTCTGACTACCTCCTGCCCTGACCGCCCACTGCTCTGACCGCCTACTGCCCTGACCACCCACTGCTCTGACCACCTACTGCCCTGACCACCCACTGCTCTGACCACCTACTGCTCTGACCACCCACTGCTCTGACTGCCTCCTGCCCTGACCGCCCACTGCTCTGACCTCCTGCTCTGACCACCTACTGCTCTGACCACCTACTGCTCTGACCGTCTCCTACTTTGCTGCTAGTGTTCAGCTGCTGTTTCTAATATTTGTATTGACATGAAAGATGACTAATGTTATCAACAACCATTATGTTCACATGTTGCTGTCCTCTCTTGTGACTTGAGCATGAACTTTGATGAGAACGATGATGCTGATATTGGCAGTATTATCTTCAACCAAGAAACTAAACATTTCTTACTTCTTGTTTGATTTATTTGCCTTAGTGTCATGTCATTATGATCTACTTCCATACGGGACATTAGTCCCAACAGTGGTTGCCCCTGCTTCTTCCATACGGGACATTAGTCCCAACAGTGGTTGCCACTGCTACAACAAAGTGCTATGTCAGATAACTCTGTATTATTATATAGTTGTCTGCTCTCTAGCAATATACTTACTGTCACACAAGTTTAGGTACAAACCAACCCTATCCTAGTTTATATGTTGCTCGTCAGTCATCATATTAACAACACAGACAGAAAGTCACACAAGGTTATGTACAAGCCAGCCCTATCCTAGTTTATATGTTGCTCGTCAGTCATCATATTAACAACACAGACAGAAAGTCACACAAGGTTACGTACAAGCCAGCCCTATTCTAGTTTATGTGTTGCTCGTCAGTCAATCATATTAACAACAGAGACAAGGTTTTCATTCCGTATTTGTTGGTAACATAAACAGATAATGATTAGAACGATACGATGAGATTGAGAATGTTCTTCATAATATTACGACAGAGTTATAAACATGATGCTGATTTCATAACAAATGATATGGTAAAGAAATAGTAAACAATTATTAACTCTTAGTGGACCAGAGCAATAGCTATGTTTTTTTACAAGCCATTTATTTTTAGAATTTTAAAAAACGCCCTTTAGTATGGCATTTGGTTCAAAAGGAGTTAAAAGCCTGAATTTTTTTAAATTACTAAACAAAGGATTCGAATCACAACTTTACTTCTTATAGCACCCTTGCCTAGTCCTGCAGACAAGCGTTTTTCAGAGCACATCCATCTACGTAAAGGGACATTACATTTGAATGAAGTCACCTGTTCCAGTTCTCATAGTTTTGTGTTGTACGATCAACTGGTTTGATTGCTAGTACCATCATCATTTCACTTCAGTGAATAGCCATGTGTGCTCCAATCTCTCTCATAGATAAAAAGATCTCACCGACAGTTCATTAACTCCCTAAGGCGAGGGTCCCCAATGTATTTTTTAAGATGGTGAAAGTTTTTGTAGGAATTTTTGTTTTAATTTTTTTTAATGAATCATAATGCAACATTTAACTCTTTTTGTTGACTAGCGCATACTTAAGTATTTTGCTTTCAATTTTAATTAATAACTTTTAGTCTGTGTATATCTGCTCAATCTCTCACACCAAATCTGTGTATATCAGGAAATATGGTTCATGTTTCCATGGTAACGGTATTACATTTAGTTTCTTTGAGGTCATGACAAATAATGTCCACAAAAAACATTAAATTTTTTTGATTTGAGAAAAGTGTTGTTTTTAAATTAATTTTTTGCTGTTGTGTCCGCTGGTTTGTTGATGTGTGTGTGTTTGTGTCTGGTAGTTAGAGCATTGAAGTTGTAAACCTCCGTCAGTTATTATCATGCAGTCCAACTATAATCAAGAAATCAGCAGAGAAACAGTAACACACAAAACATCGGTAATGCTACGTTAGAAATTACAGCTGCAATAACTTTGTTCTCTATACAATCACAGACACATTGTCTTGTTACCAGAGTTTGGCAATCGGTAAGTAACAGACCCATCTGTTAGCAACATAGTTACTAAATAACCTGCACTAGTGATAAGTTAGCATCCACCACCATTAGTGACACCACAAAGTGGTTTCAGAAATGAAATTCAATTTACTCTGATAGAGCAGCTGGACGATCTGGAATTTGCTGAATAGGTAGCCCTATTGTCCTGTGCATGTTACCAGATGCAGGATAAACTAAACACACTTGATCAAAGGTCACAAAACAACTAGGGCTAAATGGATCTCTGTGGCTGAGTGGTTAAGCACTTTGCCTTGCGAGTGGAAGGTCGTGGGTTCGAATCTGCGTCGTTCAGTTCACGAGTACAGTTTTTCCAGAGACCCTAGGATTGTTGCCGGAGCTACAGAGTTCGTGTTTTGCGCAATACTCTTGGTAGGTGGCGTGCCATTTCTGTGGAGAAGGGCCGAGTCATATGGGGTAAAACCCGGTGCAATGAAGTCAATCCTTTGGCTTTAAAACCCTTTGAGGGGAAGACAAAGCTGAGAATTAACCAAGCAAATGACAACTCAATTTCCCTGGGTGAAATCCCACTTCCAGAGTTAGAATCATACACATATTTGGGCGGCAATGTAGACAAAGAGGGAGAAACTGATAGAAATGTAAAAATAAGAATATAGAAGGCTAGAGAAACTTTCATCATACTATGCAATCTATGGAAGTCTAAAGAAATCATATTTCAAACCAAAATTAGAATATTGAACTCCAATATTAAAGCAGTTCTGTTGTATAGTTCAGAAACATGGAGAACGACTAAAATAACTCATAAACTACTAATGCTGTGAGGCAAAACAGGATTGGAGAAAAAATGAAAGAATTCAACTGAAGTCTGCGCTGAATAGAGGGACTGAGATGGTATAATAGGCTCACAAATGAGAGACTTATGGAGAGAACAAGACAGATTCCAGTGGACCAAGAAGTGAAGAAAAGATGCAGGATACAACTAGAGAAAATTCTAGAATATAACAAGGACTCTTTCCTGGAACACACAGGTAAAGCGAAAGAGACGAACACCTAGAAATACACAGAGAAGAGATTTGGAGGTAAAGATTAATGATATGCAGAAGAACTGGAAGTAGATAGCAGGTGTTAAAAAATAAAAGGGAACATTTCTGTGGAGTCTACTTTACCACTTGAGTAATATTCGTTTTTTCTATTCCACCAAGTTTTCTCTTGTCGTTACTTGTTTTGCTAGTTTTTTTCTGGGATTGACGCATATGTCCTTTTAACCTCTGAACCAGTCTTTTACAGTGGATACAAAGCAAAAATCCGCCCAAGCAAAAGATGGCCACAGAAATAACATTAACAGAGGCGGTGAAAAACACTTTATGAAGTGCACACAAGAGCCCGTTAAAGGGCCGTTATACTTTTATAGAAATCTCTGCTTGTCCTAACGCTGTGAAGTAAAACATGATTAGAGTAAAGAAAAGAAGAAGAACCAGTCTTTTATGATTTATCAAAAAAATTGGCCAACAAGCAGATTTAAGGATTGAAATATTACGGAAAATGCAATTACTTCTCGACGCCTTTAAAATTATACTTAGAGCCTACTCCAGATTTGTTCTCATCTGTAGAAGATTAATATTGTCAGCCTGTCACGTGATTGTGCAAAATGGCGGCATACTTGAAATAACTGACCCGATAACAACAAAGTATTACAATTACAATAAATACATGACAGCGTTTAATTTTATCGAAATGGCAATAAACTTTCAAACATCGTTGCCTCCACATGGTGTACCTATGACGATTCCAGAAATAATTTCTGCAGGAGCTGACATGGATGGAAAATCAGTCCGAATCGTAGGAAGGTAAAAAAAATTAAAATAAGATTTAGATTATAATAATTATATTATGATTTTATGATTATCCATCCATTAAGTCCGAAAATTCTATCGTATAATAATACTCTTGGCAACAAAATATCTTAAAATAGATTGTTGCCATATTATACGATATGATAATATCATTTTATACCAATGATTAATGAAATGTCAACATCTTACACTTACGTTATGCTGACCCATCAGACAGTAAGTCGTAGTTTAGTTACCAGTGTTTCCAGTGACCAAAATGAAAATAACGACGGCCGTAGCCTAAGGTAGGTAGACGCGAGATCCATAGTGATAGTGTTGCCGGGTAGGAAAAATCCCAATTCAATTCTGAGACTAAATCTAAGCTATAATCGCTGTTCTCAAAATGTTCAAAAATATGTTCTTAAGGTGTCCACATTTCCTTGAATGTGAGAGACCAGCAAATTTGCTATCTAGGAAGACTATTTCAGTATTTGATCACCTGGGAGTGTAAAATAATTTTTACACATGGTCCAAAATTTACTGCTGATTGTCTCAAATGAACTGAATTTAATTTTACCTTTGTATCTCAATTCAGATAAATGTATACTCAACCACTACTATCAACTGTTATAAGAGATTGAGATATGTTGGGCATACTCTGAGAAGAAATGATCAAAGAATCACAAAGCAGGCATTGAAGTGGGGGGAAAATATTTCAAAAAAGAAGGGATGACCTAGACAAATCATGAAAACGAACTTTACCGAGAGAGGTGAGAAAAACTGAACTTAGAAGAGATTGAATGAGTTGCCAAGGATAGCACGGAATGGAAAAATTACATGCAGGCTCTATGTGACGTATGACAGTCGTCAGATAGTGGCATGTCCCTTGCAGAATGTTGCTTTCATCACAGCCCCCCCTGAAAAAATCTGTCTCTTGCAAGTTCTCCCGCCTCCTCCAGCGCCATGTTCAAGGTTTCTTTAATGTCCTGCTGCCACCTTCGTCTTGGTCATCCCCTGCTTTGCACTCCAGGAACCATGCCTTCCATTACAGTTCTTTCCAGACCACTGTGACGATTCTTCTTCACCTTTCAACTCCCAACAAAGCACAGGTCTTCAACAAACTTCTTCCAGCTCTTCTCTCTTGCCATCCAATTCTTCCCATGGTTTACCTATCCCTTTAATATCAATTTCCAGCTCTCTTCTCCTGGTATTTCTATGCCTTCCTCTACTCCTCTTTCCCTGCAGATTCTAAAACAGTGCCTATCTTGCAATATTGTGACATTTAACGGTGCCAAAATATTTCATCTTTTTGAACACGTTTTTTATGAGCCATTATTATTATTTATGACATATTTTATTTACGAAATATAATATATAATGCCATTTCATATTTTCTTTAAATTATTTTGTTCCATGAGAGTGGATCACTATGATGCTTATAGATCACTTGCTATTCTGTCAGAACCAAACAGATCAGTTGTTTCTTCACCAATTATGAAGCTGACTGTTGACACAAGTCTGACAGATGCTTCAGATTATAGACTCAGCTCTCAGATTATGTTGATTGGGGAGTTAGAAAAATGTGAAGACATAAACACCGAGCAGATTGTTGGTAGTATTATTCTGAAAGCAAGAGTGTCAAGATGCGTTGAAAGGCTTGATTATGCTCTTTATTGTAAGGCTATAAATGTGTGGAGAACATATGATATAGTTGACAGATGAACTTAGATGTGTGGAGAACATATGATATAGTTGACAGATGAACTTAGATGTGTGGAGAACATATGATACAGTTGACAGATGAACTTAGATGTGTGGAGAACATATGATGCAGTTGACAGATGAACTTAGATGTGTGGAGAACATATGATACAGTTGACAGATGAGCTTAGATGTGTGGAGAACATATGATACAGTTGACAGATGAACTTAAATGTTTATGTAAATTGAAATTATAATTGTGGAAGTTAATATGGACAGTTTTTTGTTTCATATTTTGGAGAGTTATGTTATGTCATCGATGCCATAGCACATTGCACATTTTCATTCGTGCTCTGTCCTCCGCTGCAGCAGCCATCCCAAAGTCCACTTGCTCACTGTATCCATGAGAGGTTGATTGATATATCTTCTCTCTCTACCACGAAGGCGACAGTCTGGTATGTCCAAACTCAACTCCCAATTTTCGCACTCGTTCCAGTGTCTGAGACTGGCCCATATCACATAAATGAGCGTGCACTGCATTGATGACATTGGTTCTGTCCATACTTCAGCACGCTTGAGTCGGGGCATTGTTTGCAAGAAAGTCAGTATGTTCGTTGTCCTGCTCTCCAGCATGTGAAAAGTAATTCTACCGTTGTATGTTCTAAAATGTACTTGTGTTACATGGAGAAAACGTCATGACATCACTATTCAAGATGGTTGTAATGTTTTGTTTGCATGACTAGATTCTTAGAGAACATCAAAGAAAGTGCAAGTGAAATTTACATATAAAGTAACTAACTCTTGGTGTATTTAGATTGTGTACTTGTGGCCTTCCTGGTCTTTTGCTACAATTTAACTGCTCATCTCTTGTTTAGCCATATGTATCAAGACAGTTGTGGGAAAGACCAGGTTTCATATAGATAGTCTGTTCTCATCCTCTGCTGGGAGTCGAATAGAATTTGAAGCCAGGGCACTGGATTCATTCTGCTGCAAATTTGTTTCCTGAATCATGAAGATGTCAAAATCATAAAACAACTTCTGTAGAATTGGTGCTCATTGATTTGCACTTTGAAAATTCCATTAGCCAATGCGTAGTATCATGAGGACAAGTCGATCTGTCCATCCAACCTCTTACATTCTCTTCTCCTTCTTCTATGAGTATCTTGTACTTAGACATAACTACAGTATTCTGCCATGGAGAAGTGATAAGGAAGGCATGCCTGAAGTAAGAGGACCACTCACTTGACCACTTTGCCTGTTTATGAGTGGAAAACATTAAAAATAATGACTACATGACAATGAAACAAATGTTTGTTTGGTTTTTTTTTGTTTAATAAAATTCCATTTTCATCAGTTTTGTAAAAACAAAATTCAGACGACATTGGGAATTTTTTTTAAAAATATAGTAAAAAATTAAGCATGAGATGGGGAAAGCATTAAGTAGGTCATTATAAAATAGTCTGTCCTGGAGCAGAACTTTGCCACCCTAATATTGTCTTTCACAATTTCTCTCTCTCATAGGCCAGATGTTCAGTTTCTGCAGCCATCATGCTCAAACCATCGGTTACATCCTGAATCCATCTTCTTCATGGTCTTCCTCTTCTCCTCTTTGTTGGGATACATCCTTCCATAATGGTCTTCTTCAACCGTTGTCTATTTAAATGTTTAAAATACTTCAATTTTCTTTTTCGTATTTGTAGCATCAGCCAGTTTTCTTTGATTTTGAGTTCTTTCTTAATAGATTTATTTATTATCTTCTCTGTCCATGATATACGAAGGACTCTTCTGCAAAACTTATATTCAAAAGCACTTATATGTTTTTCAACTGCCTTGTCAAATATCCATGCTTCACACCCATACGTTGCCACTGGGAATATACATGCTCTTAGTATTCTGATCTTTGTTTTCTTATCAGTTCAATTCCATACTGTTTTTAGATGTTTTATTTTTTGTAAGATAAAAAAAACCCAACTTAAATCCGACATCAAATACTACATGCTCTGTACACTTTTCTGTATTCTGCTTCACTAATATATCAAAACTCAATTGGTTTGGACACCTGACTGGCATTACCTGGTATCGCCTACCACAGAGAGCCACACAGAAAAAGTATAACAAGTACAAAGCAAGAGGAAGACCACGCAAAAGATGGAGTGGCGGCATGAAGAACAGCCTTACAAAAATGATTATCAACTTACAAAGTGCCTTAAAACAAGCACACACAAGATCACTACGTTTCCTCCCAACACTTCTATAAAGAAGTAAATGGTGGAAGATAAGAAGAATTGTATTTGGTAAAGTTTTATGAAGTAGAAGTAACAACACATGTTGGAGTCACACAGAGAAGTTATCACCTGTACAGAACAAGGAAGTGATATTTGTAAACAAGACAGGAGTAAGTGAAGATCAAACATAAATATTTGCTAAAGGTGACATTCATTCTATTTTATGTAACACTTGATCAATATATTTTTGGAGAAGAGACATGATTGAGCATCCACACACAAGATACATTGTTGTACCAAGCTCAAGATTGTGAGTATCCACACACAAGCCACATGTTGTATCAAGATTGTGAGCACCCACACACAAGCCACATATTGCACCTAGCTCAAAATTGGGAGCACCCACTCACAAGTCATATGCTGTACCCAACTAAAAATTCAAACCATAAGATTAAAATCCAGAGTCTCTTTATTAATTGTTACACATCTGTCACCACTTGATCTAACATGTGCCATCCCTAGATCCGACATGTGTCACCACTAGATGGGAACGAGAATACTTATGTAAAGAATACAAATATTGTCTGCATGAAATGTCAGCTCGTTACTACAAGATATTACCAACTATTCAAACATAAAAGATATTTGAATCAAGACAGAAACACTTCTATATATTTATCAAAGATATTCATAATCTACATATATATATATATATATATTTCATAATTGATATGTGGGATATCGAAAGCGAAACCACAAACACTAAAAATGGAGCGGAACTATAATTAGAAAAATGAATATCAAACAGGGACAGTACTATTATTAGAAATGGGAAAACCCGTGTTAAATATGATTTCTACGGTTAATTAATTAACTACTTGTGCAGATGATTTATGCTAGTACAACTACCTTTTTTTTAATTTTCACACATAAATACATACACACATTCAAGGTGGTACTATTTTATTGAAATAGAACTCGACCGCAGTGAAACATTTGTCTCTCAAGCTTCCAGCATGTTCTATGTACACCATTTTCCAAATGACAAGAGATCTTCTAAAATAGTGGAATACAGCAGGACTCTGTTGGATGGGGATAAGTTGTCTTTCAAATCATTATTGAAAAGTTGAAATAATAAACTACCCTAATAGAAAATAGCAACCTGCTGCCTTGCAGGTCGGCTGGGACAGCCCAAGGCTGACGGAGAGCAAACCTAGTAAACGCTGGCTAAGCCCGGGACACATCGCCAAAGGATAAGCACCAGAGCTCCAAATGGCGCTAAAGATGTGACGTAAACACACCCATGCTATGGCTACAAGAATCAGATTTCCACATTAATAAGAAAACAACCGCAGAATTTATGGGGAAATCTGGTTCATTAGTCTAAGCGGTGATCACGAGAGAGAAATTATAGACAAATAAAAGTTAACTATTGGATGTACTTGTTTATCAAAACTGCAAAGTCTGTTTACACGATCATTTTTATATGTACAGTGGGGGTTACTGATAGAGATGTTGATAACACACTGAGCTAGTGACCATATGCCAGAGACATTCTGGGTTTCGGGTCCTGCTTAGGCCCAAAACTTTTGGTGTTCACATGGTACGCAGTTGGACTACAGGAAACCCTGATCCTTCACTTTGGGATCTAAATTACAAGTACCTCTGAAGTCTGAGTAAGGCTTGCCTGAATGGTGACGGATTAAGAAAGCAAGTCTTCACATAAAAATCAGTCAGAGGTGCCACCACTGAATTCATATCTGGCGAGCAAAATAATATGTACAGTAAATCTAGACCTAACAAAAATATCCTCATATGAGGGAACAGTGGGGGACATGTAACAATAACTATCTTTCTACAAGAACTGGATAAGCGATAAACTTAAAGAATATGTAGATAAGTCAAAACTGTTGTACTGAGGTGGCAGCAGGACATCAAAGAAACCTTTAACATGACACTGGAAGAGGCATGAGAACTTGCTAGAGACAGAGTTTTCAGGCAGGCTATAATAAAAATGATGTTCCGCAAGGGACATGCTACTACTTGAAGTTGTAATAAAAGAACATTAAAACACAGAGCCCTGCTGTATCTCGCTTAAGTTATACATAAATTTACATAACTTAAGACATAACCAACTGGATTTATGAAGCCGAAGCAGTTAATGGTTCTAACGAAATAGAAGATTCTCTGTAGTCATTTTCTTCCTGGTTTTGTTGAACAAGTGAACTATTTCGAGAACCTTCTCTTGAATTTTCACTGGATTTCGATTTTCTTTGACTCATCGATTTCATCAATTTCTTCACGTCTGTTACTATTGTTCTCGACTTGATGCTTGGAGAAGTAGTTGTAATATTTGGTTGTAGTCTCCTATGCTCCATGTCATCTGATGGAAGAAGCAGCAACATAAATAGTTGGTTAGATATTAAAATAACACAAAAAGAGCATTGTACAACACAATCTTTCTCCCGACATTTTGCTATCAGTGCCAAACCTGGTCGCTGACATCAAACGATAGAAGTAAACTAAGGGTTTTAAAGTCGAAGGATTGACTTCATTGCACCGGGTTTTACCCCATATGGCTCGGTCCTCTCCGCAGAAATGGCACGCCACCTGCCGAGAGTATTGCACAAAGCACGAATTCGTAGCTCTGTAACAATCCTAGGGGTCTCTGGAAAAAACTGCACTTGTGAACAGAAGGTCGCGGTCCAGATTCGAACCCACGACCTTCGACTTGCAAGGCAAAGGGCTTAACTACTCAGCCACAGAGACTCCCAGAAGTAAACTAGTCACGATAAAAGTGAAGTGTCTACGCAGAATGCTGGGAATATCAAGAAGAGACCTGTCTAAAAATGAGGACAGGAAAAAGTGGGTACAACATCAATACTGAACTTCATCAAGAAACAACAAATTAAATGGTTCGGCCACATAAGTAGATTACCAATAACCTCAAAGAGCAATGCTACTCCGATATGGTGGATACAAAGCAAAAGGCAGTCCACACAAAAGGTGGATGACAGAGATAACAGAGGCGATGAAAAACACTTTATGAAGCGCATACAAAAGCCTGTTCTATAAATCTCTTCTTATCGTGACGAGGCTGTGAGGCAAAACATGATTAAAGAAGAGAAGAAATTAGATATTTACATATTAAAATTTGTCCACATTTTTGTATATGTGTTCTCGGTTTAAATATGGATATGTTTATAATAAAATAACATACAGAAGGTGAAGTCAATGAAATCTTCATGAAGTGGAAGAAACAGACAGGGCAACAAGAGTCTGAGTATGGCTACTTCTGTACTATGGCGTTACTGTCTGTACTACCGAGTTTTAGTGTGTGGTGTAGGACAGGAGGGGACATGAACCTGTGGAATTTAATTTCCACATAGCTAGTGCAGTTACCGTAAAGTTGTTCAGGTTATGCTTTTTCTTTATGCCCCTAACAAAAAAAAAACTTGACCGTACTCAGGATTGAACCGGGTCCCCGGATGATGATAGCCTGTGCTCTAATCTATTTGGTTAGACTAGTAAAAAATCTATTTGGTCAGACTAACTAAATAATCTAAAGATGAAGAATTGACTTCATTGCCCCAGCGTTTCCTGCATGACTCAGTCCCTCTTCAGCGAAATAGCATGCCAGCTGCCGAGAGTATTGCATGAGCTCTGTTGCTCAAGCAACATTTCTAGGAATCTCTAAAAAAATGCACTTGTGAGCAGAACAGCGTAGCCTTGATTCAAACCTACAACCTTCAGCACACAAGGCAAACAACTGAATTATTTAACCACATAAACCTCCAAGTACTAAGAATATGCATATATATTTCCAGTGGCAACATACAAGTGTGAAACAGAGACATTTAGCAAATCAAATGACAAACATATATGAGCTTTAGAATATAAATATCGTCAGTGTGTTGCCGGGGCCAGTAAGGGGAGAAAAGAATAGTAACACTGTGACCTACAAGACATGTTGTAAGAGGCGATTAAGGTAGGGGAAATTTGGAAGCTACCTTAGTAAATAAAAAGCGTAGCAGAAATCAAATGTGCTGGCCTACTTGTAGGCGCATAATTGGCACAAGGTACAATTGCTCTTAGGCTCAGATCACATAAAAATTACACAGAGTGGTTAACAAGTGCTCAATATGGAGCGTTCAAAGAAGAATATAAATATTACAAAGGAGGTGTCAACTTTCTGTGGAGAATTAGATAGATAACTTGCAACATAGATTGGACCTGTTCTCAGAAGAGAACAGCAAAGACATGCAATGCAGTGGACACCACAGGGATAGAGAAAAAAAAGGAAGGCTTAGGGGCATATGGAGGGAACAGAGCTTACAAACATACATTTCTAACCAATATTATCATTGACATCATTAAATGAATATCTATAGATATTAAAACTTTGTAAGATTGATCTAAGTTTTCATGAAAATCTGGACATATTATGTTTATAAATAAATAATGGTTTCACAAAAAATGTCACAATAAATTTCCTTGTTCTGAAAGAAAGAGACAAACGCACAATCAACATCTCAACTACTTCTACCAAAGCCAGAACAATAAACATAGATATCAACGTAGATCAATTTCAAAGTCAACCATCTCCTGTGTTAATCGAGGACACAGATCACACTTAAAGGGTTAGTTTAGTTTGAACAAAGATGGTCATTGAATCAGTTGGGTTGAAAAGGACAGGAGATTCATAACTAATGAGACTGTAAGATGGTAAATAATCTAGTAATAGCTGTGTTATTATCACATACAGATTAAAGATAAAATTAATACCCTAAATAATAAATCTCAGCAACTAGGTTTGAAAATACACAGGGAAAGACCAAGGTCATGAGAATAAATGCAGTTAATGTAAACCAGATTATGCTGGAGGAAACAGTTCTACAAGATGTAGAATCATACATATACCTTGGTAGCAACATAGACACAGAAGGAGGAACAAACAAAGATGTCAAGATAAGAATTAAAAAAGCAAGGGGGAAACGTTTTTGCATTGCGTAATATATGGAAGTCAAAAATCAAAACAACGCAGAGAATCTTTCAATCAAATATGAAGTTAGTTTTTGTATTATGGCTTGGAAACACGGAGAACACCAGAAAACTACAGACCTTTGTAAATGGATGTTTACATAGAATAGAGAACTAAGCAGATACCAGTGGAAAAAGAGCTATGGAATTGATGCTGGCGATGGATAGGACACACATTGAGAAAGCCAACCGGAAACATTGCAAGACAAGCATTGTTTTGGAACCCGCAGGGAAAGAAGAATAGGGAAGGCCTAGAAATATAAGGAGAAGAGAGCCGGAGACTGATATTAAAAGGATACGCAAGATGTGGAAAGAATTGGAAGGGATGGAAAAAGTTTGTTGAAGACCTGTGCTCCGCTGGGAGTTGAAAGGTGAAGTATAAGAAATATGTTATTGGACTATAGCTATATTACTGGATGACGGGACTTAAAGATGGCGACTATGACTAAATATATATCAGAAGTTTTAAAACTTATGTTTACAAAACAAAATTATATGTTGTTAATTTTGGGATCGCGAGAGAGATATGCTGTTAATTTTTTGTTTCAATGAAGGTGTCAGGAATCTAAAAAAATCAACAAAAATGAATGACCACAAAATATAAAATATTTGTTAAGTACAAATGGATCATTCAGGAGAAAATTAGATTTGGCTTGGAATTAAGAAATCAAAATGTAGTTACCAAAATGTCTGCACTGTTGAGATGACAGTTATGTCCCTTTAAGCTGAAAGTTGGTAGTACAAAGAATATAGAGAAGAATCTTTGAAATGGTGATAAAAATGTAATCAAATGTAAACATTAACAAAAATGACCTCATAACCTGTAGTACTGTAGGTGTGTGATGTTTTATAGGCCTCACAGTCCTCGATAACTAAACGAGGACATCAGAAGCAGATCTCAGTAGCAGACAAGATCAGCATGACTTTTTTTTCATTTGGCTATGAATTCAGATGTAGTCCCGGCACTTAATATGACACATCTGAATGATTTTTGCGTGAAGATTTGTTTTTCTTATCACCAGTGTCCCTCGTCATTCAGGTAGCCATACTCCAACTTCAGAGATGCTTGTAAGTTGGATCCCCAAGTAAAGGATCAGGGTTTCATGTAGTCCAGCCGCACACTGGTGGTGACCACATGTTGGGGAAATTCCAAGGTTCATGGCCAATTTGGTTCATAAATTGTTAGTGCCTGGCTGGACAATAGGAGACCCTGATCCTTTACTTTGGGATGTAAAATAAAGTAACTCTGAGCAAGTATAGTGTGATTGCCGAGAGACACTGGTGATAAGAATGAAAGCAAGCATTCGTGCAAATATCATATTAGGCGAGCAACTGCAGTCTATAACTACAACTGAATTCATACCAAGCAAACAAAAAATAAAATGTGTGTTTCAGCGTGTTGCTGTTCCTACAGTACTAACACTTTTAGAAGTATATGCATCTTGTCTTACTTCACTTGATAAAGACATTTTGATTGAAATGTCTATTCAATCTTTCCAATTATTCATTATAAGAACAGATTAATTTGACAAAAAATGACTCTAACTAAGTTGAGAATAATTGCAGGAGCTACTCATAATTGATTTATGAAACAGGCAGAAACATTGTCGTATTGAAAGAATGAAAATCGAGGCATATCCTTTACAGGACTTAGTCATCAACCACAGTAAAAGAGTTTTTGATTTTCTAGGCACCACTTATATGTTCAGCAGTTTGCTGTTGCTTTCTGAACGGTGAAGTCTATTTTTACAGTTTGTAAAAAAAATTCATGACAACGAATTTGCTTCCAAACTGCCGGCCACAGAGTTTGAACCAGGTACACTTGGGTTGTGATTGAGCTCACTACAGCTTAAGCTACAGACGCCCACAAACGGTCCCAGTACAAAATTTTAAAAATGAATCAAGTTTTGCGAAACAAATTTCTATTAGATGTTGAGATAACATTATCTAGTGTATCATTGTTGTGATACCGCTGAAGTCAGAGTACGGATTGCCTGAATGGTGAGGGACAATGGGGATAAGGGAAGCAAGCCTTCACGCAAAAATCAGTCTCTCTCTCTCTATCCCCAATAAAAAATCAGTCTGAGGTGTTATATTATTAGATGCCATGACTCATTTCATCATACATTTCTATTTATCAAAAACTCTGATTACAAAACAAATACGTGACAACATATAAATAAGTATTAAAAATTATTTAAAAAGAAAGAGATTCCAAGTTCTATAAAAAATTGTTAAAAAAGAAAGATATTCCAAGTTCTATGTGAAATTTGAGAACTTACCTTTCAGTGCAATTGGTTGTTGTTGGTTATACAACTGGTTCAAAGGGTAAAGGTTATTGAGGTCATCTGTAGCCTATATTAAGAGAGACAAAAATATAGCAAAAATAGTTATAAGGTTTCAAACTTTTGATTCATCAATGTTGTGCAAACTTCTTTGTCTTATGGCCATGCCCGATTCATTTCCGGCATAAGCCAATTAATTGCCGATAATCTTGGTGGACATATTCCGTTTCTCTGGATATGAAGTTTTTTTAGTTTGATCTCTAGACAGTTGTAGTCACCTTCTAATGAGATCTATCTTCCCAGGTTTGTCTGTAGACGTCATACTCTAGCGAATGTCAGCTTTCTGCCATCGGGCTCACCAATGCTAGTTTTTGTGCATGGTTTGCTACCTGGGCACTATAGGTTAATCCTCCTATACTTAGGGGAAAGTGTTGTAGAAGACAAGAGAAGAACAAAGAGGTGTTCTCCTCAAGAGAGAGACAGAGATGTATTTGTCCCTAGCTGGGCTATGGGTTGTTTCCTATGTATATACTTCTTGGTAATCGTGTGTTTTGGGGCCGCCACAGGGAGACGGAGTGGAGCCGTGGTCAGTTTTGTTCTTACGCTGACACTAGCAGTTATTTATGAGTCGCTGACTGCTACAAGCCCATGCAGTTTGTGTGTAATCCTTCAAAGAGGAGCAGAACGTCTAGCGAAGTTTAATGAAAAATCCATTTAAAATATTAGTATAAGTTGCAGTCTTATGCTCTACTGGGAACATAAAGAAATATAAGAAAAATATGTCACCTGCAAGGACTCATTCTGAATAAAGTTGCTCAGAACTGGTGGAGACATATTGTTTGGTAGAGTTGATGCAGCCTTGAGAACCTCGTGCTCTGTTGACTGCTGCTCCTTTGTATCCTTCTGCTTCTGTTGGCCTTGCTGCTGGTTTGCTGAGTTGGCAGGGCTGGATGCTGGCTCGTTGATTTTGTGTGTCTCTGGGTTGCGCGTTTGAGCTGGGTGAGTTTTTATCTGTTGATATGGAGACAGTATTATGATAATGAGAATACCATCATCTAACAGAGAAACTGGAGATTGATCAGACATTTGATAAGCATGGAGACTAAATCTGTTACGAAAAATGCACTGAGATGGACACCAGGAGGTAGCTGAAAATGTAGAAGACCCAGAACGACCTGTAGGAGAACGAGAACTGAAAGAAATTAATCACAACTGGAACATAATACTGCTGATGACCAAGGACAAAGAATAATGACATGCATTTGTTGCTGCTCTAAGCGTCAAGGGGCATGACAGGTTAGAGTGGTAGAGAGGAGTGGATAAACTAATGTCAGATGTTATTGCAGGACTTGAATCTTGTGTTATTATAATTTTCTCAGAACATGCTCAACTTAAACACCATATTCTCACACACTTACTCAAATAATATCTTTTCAAACATAATTCACTGGAATAACATCTGATATATCATCTACTCATATCTATCTATGGATAGGACACACACTGAGGAAACCCCTAACAGGATCACAAGACAGGCTCTCCGATGGAACCCCCAGGGCAATAGAGATAAGGGAAGACCCAGGAACACCTGGAGACGGAAGTTGGAGACAGAATGCTAGAAAATGGGGAGAGAGTGGACAGATCTGGAAAATATGGCCTTGGATGGGCGGGCTTGGAAGGCCTTGGTTGCGGACCTATGCTTCCCTAGGGGGGATGGGCGAGGAAGAAGAAGAAGAATATCTATCTATATCTTCTTCATGTCCCATAGTCCAAAACAATGCATTTCTTGCAATACTTTCGATCTGTCTTCTTAATTTGTGCCTTATCCACAACCAGCATCTCTTCCTTAACTCTTTTTCCACAGGTATTTGCTTAGTTCTTTCTCTGAGTTCATTGTTCATTATCTTATCATAACATCTCAGTATCTCGATTTTACATCCATTTACGAAGGTCTGTAGTTTTCTGGTGGTTTCTTTACTGTCCTCCATGTTTTCGAGCCATAGAACAGCACTGATTTCACATTTGATTGAAAGATTCTCAGCTTTGTGTTTGTTTTGATCTTCTTTGACTTCCATATAGTATTCAATGCAATAGAATTTCTCCTTGCTTTTTGTATTATTATCTTGACATCTTTGTTTGTTCCTCCTTCTGTGTCTATGTTGCTACCAAGGTATGTGTATGATTCTATATCCTGTATAGTTGTTTCCTCCAGCATAATCTGGTTTACATTTACTGCATTTATTCTCATGACCTTGTTCTTTTCCCTGTGTATTTTTAAACCTACAATTCTAAGTTAGGCATCATTAAAAATTAATTCTTCTTCGAACGCTCCATATCGACCACCTGTTAACCTCTTTGTGTCATTTGTATGTAATCTTAGCCTAAGAGCGATTGTACGCTGTGCCAGTTATGAACCTACAAGTAAGCCAGTACATCTTTTTATTTACTAGGGTAGCTTCCTAGGGCCTACATCAGTCGCCTCTTACGACATGTCTTGTAGGTTGCAGTGGTACTATTCTTTGCTTCCCTTGCACCAGCACCACACGGCCCGGCACCACACGGACAAAAATTAATTCAGGAAATGTTTATTATTTTGTTTTGTTTATGTTTTAAAACTATAAATGACCTTTGCTTTGATCTTGACCTCCGCCCTTGTCACCAAAGTCATGGTTGACTGTGTTTAAGTTTCCAGGCATGAGTAAGTGGGTCACTGTGAAGGTTGTCTTAGCCAGGATGATGGAGTTGCGGACGTTGGCTTCCACTACGCCGAGATCAACTAATTCATTGGTATCCTGGATAATATAACATTTTAAAACATAGGTTAAAACATGAGTTAAAACATGGGTTAAAATGTTATTATAGTATCATCATCATCAGGTGTCATGTCTGCTGGTGTTGGATATTATGAATGTCTACATTTCTCTGTCCCCAGTATTGTCAATTAACTCCGTAGCTGAACTCTTCCATGTCATGATGTTAAATTGTTAATATATTTCTTTCTTTTCTTCAATCCTATTTTGCCTCACAGCATCCAGGATAAGAAGAGATTTCTAGAACGAGTTTTAGTGTGTGCTTCACAATGTTTCACAGAGGTGCAATTGAAGCTTTAGTCAGGACTTATCAATAATAATAATAATAATAATTCTCTCCATCGTTATACGTTACATAGGGCCTGCAAGTAATTTCTCCATACCGCTCTATCCTGGGCAACTCGCTCAATCTCCTCCATGGAACTGAGACCGATATTTCCTGCCTCTTTCAGCAAAGTTCGCTTCAGGGTCTCCTTAGGTTGATCTCTCTTTCTTGAACCCTTTGCATCACACTTCAATGCCTGCTTTGATATTCGTTGATCATTTCTCCTCAAGGTGTGTCCAACATATCTCCATCTTCTCTTTCTTATAACAGTTGTCACTAGTGGTTGACCAGACATATCTCTGATTTCATCACTTCTCCTGAATTCGTTCCATTTTATATTCATTATTTTTCGCAGACATCTATTTTCAAATGCATTCAACTTGCTTTCTATATCTTTAGTCATTTTCCAACTCATGCTGGCATATGTTAGGACTTATCAATGTTGTTGTTTAAATCGACGTAGCATGGAGAGAAAACATTGTTATTAATATTGAAAGGTCCATCTGATGGTAAATTTCACAGCTACCATGGAATTACAAACAAACTAACGATGTGAACATTATCTTAACATTAAGACACGATAGTGTTGATGAGCTACAGAATATACAGCATCTGTTACAATAATTATGTTAGAAGTTTCAAGGGGACCATGGAGATTGATGACAATTTCAAAATAATCATCAATGCTAACAGAAAATCAAATAAAGAACATTCGGGAACATTTTAACACTCCAACTGTAAACGAAGTTGCAGTTCTAATTGTAGGTGAGGACTTTGAATAAAAGAGACATTGTTATTGAAGTTGAAGCAAGAAACATTTGTTTGTACAGAGTATCAGAAATTCTTCGATCATATGATGCTCTTCTGAACCCATTTATGTTTTCCACAGTGAGGATGTATACTGTAAAAAAGTGTATTTACATCTTTTCGTGCAACTTTTGATTCAATTTTTGATTGATTTGTATGTGAAAATTGAAACGGAACTATTCTCTTTTATTAAGAACAATTAAAAATAGCTGCCAACAGAAAATTACATACATCTAAATGATGCAGTGCAAAGTTCATGACATATGTCAAATGGTAATTCTTCCATCATCTTTCATTGAAGTTCCAAGGTATTCGCAAGAACGATTTCATGCGAATCCAAGATGTCATGACCTATGTTAGGAAGTATGGTCACCCTGATCTTTTCATAATCTTCACATGTAACCCTAGATGTAATGAAATATCCAACATGTTGCAAGGACACAAGCCACACAACAGATATGACATCAATTACAGAGTTGTCAGGCTGAAAGTTGTATCCCTCCTCATGGATTTATTTACAAATTAAATCAACACCTTCATAAGTGCTGAGCTGTCACATTCTACCTTGGACCCAAGAATATATATCATAGTCAAATACATGATTCATGGACCTTGTGATATTTTCAACCAAGCATCCCCCATGCATGCAACATGAAATGTGCTGAAAAATGTATTCTAGGCCATTTATGATGGAGAGCAGGACAATAGAGGATGGCTACCCATACATACAGACCTGGTCACCAGAATATGGAAGGTATTTCTGTAGATATCAGGCATAAAGGTAGAGTTGTAACTGTTGACAACAGACGGGTTAACTAGCCTGAAGAATCTCTGAACTCTTTGACTATACCAGGCTTGCTCATCCCACTTCCCCCACAGATTAAAGCTCAAGATCGGGGCCCGATAATATTGATAAGAAATCTGAATGCTCCATCCCTTTGAAATGGATCTAGGTTACAAGTGTGCTGCTTAGGTTTAGGGATATAATGTTGGGATAAGTAAATTTCTCCGTAGCTTCTTCCCATACGTACGTTACTACAACATTTTTCAATAAGGTCTGTCGAGACAAATCGCACTTCCACATAAGAAACGACTTATTGTCAAATCCACGCAATTTTTATGTAATGCAAACAAACGTTGAACATCCATATCCAATTTCGTTCATTAACTACACTTACAACAAGATTTAAACTATAACTTTCCGTGCGAAGAATGGGTACATCTGCTAATATTATATATCTGATACAGACCGAGCAAGAAGAAGTCCAAGAGATAAGTGGGAGGAAACTTTAAGAAATGGACAGGTTACAGTCTGGCAGAGTGCAACACCAAGGCGAAAGACAGAGGATGCTGGAGATTCATTGCAGCCAGCCTTCGTTGTGGAGACGGCACCTGATGATGATGACAGATATATTATATATCTGATTTACTGATTTAAACACAGCCACTTGCCACTTCTCGAGACAAACTAACATTAAATCTAATATTGTCAATACATGTAAGCTCAAAGCAGAACTATCCACACATAACACATGCAATTGTTTTTTGTGATAATAGCTGCCTCAGCTTTTAGGAGCGGCCACATGGTATATTACAAACAAAATAATTGTAGTTGTGTGTAGTTGTCCGTAACTGTAACTAGCGCTGTATTCGGATTAAGGTGAGGAAACGTTGCGCTATTTGTCAACCTCACTCTCTCGTCCAGAACTATCTGTATCCAGGGACAAGACAAGTCGAGACGACTAGAGACGATTGGTGAGCGGTCGCCAATGATGCACCTGCACTGTAAACCGAAATAAAAGGGTACCGAAAGCGCTGAGACATGCGATAAATCATAAATCGTATACATCAATATCGGAATAATATAGACCAATATAGAAAAGTGTTGAGTAAAGATTTTCAATTATTGAATGGTTCAAATTGTATTTTGATTTTGCTGCTTATGCCGCCCCCCTTACAGTCCCACCTGATGCAGCCACCTCTCTATATCATAGCACGTCACGGCCCTAGATGAACAGAAGTGTGTGATCCAAGTTCAAACCCATAATCTTCAGAATGCAAGGCTAGTGGCTTAACCACTTAGCTCCTCCCCCCCCTCTTCCCTTACCAAATATAATATATTATGGCAAGCAATGGTTCAGGGAAACAAAACAGGAGACAAAATTGCACTAATCTCTGTGTGACCTAAAAAAAAGATATGCTTCGCTAGTCACCATTAGCAGCGGAAATGTTATGGTTCAAGGCAAACTTAAGTCAAATATGTTGAGTGTGTACATGATACACGGTTGGTCTACAGGTTCCCTGATCTTTTACTTAGAGGTTTAAATTGCAAGTACCTCTGAAGTCGAAGTAAGGCTTGTCTGAATGGCAAGGGGCACTGGTGATAAAGAAAGCAAGCTTTACGCAAAATTCAGTCAGGGGTGCCTTATTTATTTATTAGGAGCTCCGCCTATGTCTGAATTTTTAGAGGATAAATAGAAATAAAAAACATCTCCACCACCAACCTGGTATGGATTCAGAGGCTTGACCAAGACTTTAATCTCTGGCTTGCCTTCAAAGTTGAAACTGATCTTGACATCTGCCCCTTCTCTGTAGGAGTGCACTCGGAGCTGCTCATGTTGAGTAAAACGAAACAGGAAGTTAGTCACTAGCATCACCTTAACCTTTGTAAACCTAAATAATTCTAGACAAGTACACAGTATGATACAATCTGTATATTCTGTCTATGATACAATCTGTGTACATTCTGTCTATAATACAATCTGTACATTCTGTCTATGATACAATCTGTGTACATTCTGTCTATGATACAATCTGTGTACATTCTGTCTATAATACAATCTGTTATAGAAGACCCAAGTGAGATGGGCTGGTCACGTTGATTGGATACGTGATAAGCGCATCCCAAAACAGTTGATGTATGGCGAGCTTAAAGGGGACAGATGATCTGTTGGTGGACAGAAAAAAACACTTCAAAGACACCCTTAAAGTGTCTCTACAATGCGTCCATATAGACACCTGAGCTGGGAATCCTTGCAAGATCGCCAAATGTGGCGCTGTAATAACACAAAAAGAACCCGCATAGCTGATAATCTTCGTGCCGTTGAGGCACAGAGAAAACGAGCTGCGGGAAAAGACAAACCACATAACACCCCCATGTCTAACCTAGATCATGTATGCCCCACCTGTGGTAGGGGATTACGTTTGAGAATTGGACTTTACAGTCACCTCCGCACACAGCAGAGATGTGCAGCAGCACACGTCTGAGACTTGTCATCATCGCTTGCAATGGACGGATATTATTATTATTCAGTGGCGGCTCATCAGTGCCGGGCCCCACCAAAAATAATGTATAACGTGTATTTATTCATTTATACAGTAAAATATAGCAACTCAAAACCATGATTTATCCGGGAAAAGAGGTCTGTTTCCTTCCCCCAACAAAAATGATATCGAGCCGCCACTGTTATTATCCATGTCCCAAAATTAAAAACATTTTTAAAAATGATTAAACATTCGAATATTTTTGTATCAATAAAAATAAAAAACACAAGAACTCACCGTTCTCTCATTTCATAACATAACTCACCGTTCCCTCACATAACTCAATGTTCCCTCACATAACTCACCGTTCCCTCACATAACTCAATGTTCCCTCACATAACTCAATGTTCCCTCACATAACTCACCGTTTCCTCACATAACTCACCGTTTCTCCACATAACTCAATGTTCCCTCACATAACTCACCGTTCCCTCACATAACTCACCGTTCCTCACATAACTCACCGTTCCCTCACATAACTCACCGTTCCCTCACATAACTCACCGTTCCTCACATAACTCACCGTTCCCTCACATAACTCACCGTTCCCTCACATAACTCACCGTTCCCTCACATAACTCAATGTTCCCTCACATAAACTCACCGTTCCCTCACATAACTCACCGTTCCCTCACATAACTCAATGTTCCTCACATAACTCACCGTTTCCTCACATAACTCAATGTTCCCTCACATAACTCACCGTTCCCTCACATAACTCACCGTTCCCTTCAGCCTAAGAACATTGGCTGTTACATTAGTCAGTTTAACCCCCTCGTGGGTCTGCTGACTGGCAAATACAACAAAGGACAGATCTCGAGCCTCCAGTTTGGCGTGAATAATCTGAAAGAAGAGGAGGTACCATGTGATAACTGCTGAAAGAGGAGGTACCATGTGATAACTGGGCATTCTGATTCTTGTTATTGTAATTAATTCCATAATATTTGTATTATCTACAGTCGGAAGATAACATAGACAAGTGAGATACAGGCTGGTTCTTGAAGACAAATCATGGACACTGCAGATATGAGAGACAGGATTGGGAGACAGCAGGGACACGGAAGAAAGAGAGACAGGATATGAGAGACAGGATTAATGGACAGGAACAAGATACACAGGATTAAGAGACACTGGGAAAATTGAGAGACACAGGAATGAGAGAAACATTAACGAGAGACATATTAACGAGAGACATATTAACGAGAGACACAGGAATGAGAGACACATTAACGAGAGACATATTAACGAGAGACATTAACGAGAGACACAGGAACGAGAGACACAGGAAAGCGAGAGACACAGGAACCAGAGAAACTGAGAAGATTATGAGACACATAAATGAGAGATGATGAGAGGGAGAGCTAAAAATACATGTAGAAGAGATTTGGAGGAAGAGATTATCGAGATACGTAAGACATAGAAGGAGCTCTAGAAGAGATAACTAAAGATAAGAAAACTTGGCATGAGTTGGTTGAAGGTCAGTGTTCTAGTCAAGGCTAAAGTACACTAGCGAGAGAGAGAGAGAGAGAGCGAGAGAGAAAGGAATACAAACAATAAAAGCATATATCCACACACACAGAGAGAGAGCGAGAGAGAGAGAGAGAGAGAGTATGAAGTAGCTACAAGAGATAACTAGATAAGTAAACTTGGCATGAGATGGTTGAAGGTCAGTACCCTGGTCAAGGCTAAAGTACACTAGCGAGAGAGAGAGAGAGAGAGCAAGCGAGAGAGAGAAAGAGAGATAGAGAAAGGAAAGCAAACAATGAAAGCATATATCAGCACAGAGAGACAGAGAGAGAGAGAGCGAGAGAGAGAGTATGAGAGAGGGAGAGAAAGAGAGTATGGGAGAGAAAGAGGGTATGAGAGAGAGATAGAGAGAGTATGAGAGAGAGATAGAGAAAGAGAGTATGAGAGAGAAAGAGGATATGAGAGATAGAGAAAGAGAGTATGAGAGAGAAAGAGGGTATGAGAGAGAGATAGAGAGAGTATGAGAGAGATAGAGAAAGAGAGTATGAGAGAGCGAGAAAGAGAGTGTGAGAGAGAAAGAGAGTATGAGAGAGATAGAGAAAGAGAGTATGAGAGAGATAGAGAAAGAGAGTATGAGAGGAAAAGAGAGATGAGAGAGAGAGAGAGAAAGAGAGCATGAGAGAGAGAAAGAGAGAAAGAGAGTATGAGAGAGAGAAAGAGAGTATGAGAGAGAGAGAGAAAGGAAGGCATAAATGAAAGCATATATCCGCGCACACAGAGAGAGAGACTATGAGAGAGAGACTATGAGAGAGAGACTATGGGAGAGAGACTATGAGAGAGAGAGACTATGAAAGAGAGAGATACTATGAGAGAGAGAGACTATGAGAGAGAGAGAGAGACTATGAGAGAGAGAGAAAACTTACAAATCTATCCTGAGGTGAAGCCTCACTTGAGACATGAGTGACCCTGGGCGGAAGACTTCCAGGCTGAATTCTGTCAAACTTGGCCTGGACTGGTCCCTGTAGGAAACCAATGAAGTTAGTGGATTTAGAGAAGTCAATTTTTTTCTATTGAAATAAACCAGATTCTTGCATACGTTGGTTATTGGTTATTGGTTATTGGTTACTAAACTGACGTTATTACACTCCGGGCAGACCCATAGGTGCTCAGTCTCCCCAACAGATATCGAAGAGTATGCATACTGATGGTTTCCATGGCTCGCTGATTAAACACACCTCTCACCCCTACCCTCAGGCATCGTTCAACTTGAACAACGGGTAACTCCAAACAGCCTAAATCGCTGGATCGATTCAACATCGATTTTAGTGTCCTCATCCAACAGACAGTCGCGAATAGACCGAAGAACATCCCCTTACCCATCTTCAACTCCCCAACAATCGATGCTGTTGATGAAAGCCTGTCCGCTCTCTCATTACCGTAAACACCCTCATGCCCAGGACAGTATATCCACGTAAGCCTCTGGAGGTTAGAAACTTCTATAGACGACATCCACTCATACCGAAACCTGCCCTTCTGGATCTTGTGAAGCATCGACTGAGAGTCAGATACAACAACGGCTCCAGTAATTAAGTTCCAGAGAGCCAGTGGAGGACAGCAGTAACGGCCTCAACCTCCATCCTCATATTAGAAGTAGTTGTCCTGTACGCTCCACTTCGCTCTGCAACAACCCTACCATGTACATTAGCCAAGAAAGCCAAGCATATATCTCATCTTCACAATGGGGCTATCTCTAATGCAGCCCAGGACTATACGCAAACCTTCATTCTGAACCCGTTCGAGTCGTTCACATTGTGATCTTGATATCGTGAGAATGCCGAGTCCGTAATCTACCACTGACAGTACCAGTCGATCGAACAAAAGGGCAAGTAGTCTTTGCTCAAGGTGTGCGGCCACCACAACTTTGAGAGCCGCAAGATCACGCTTGCACCGTTGTATCGTCTGTTCAATATGGTGTTTGAAAGATAGACTACGATCAAAGGTTATTCCAAGATAGCGCAGCCTGTCTCTTCGCGCGATGGTATGTTCATCAAAGGTTATTCCAAGATAGTGCAGCATGTCACTGCGCGCGATGGTATGTTCATCAAAGGTTATTCCAAGATAGCGCAGCCTGTCTCTGCGCGCGATGGTATGTTCATCAAAGGTTATTCCAAGATAGCGCAGCCTGTCTCTTCGCTCGATGGTATGTTCACCAAAGATAACACATGTTGATCAGCATTGACTATGGAATTATTCAAAGAGCACCACGACATACATGCCTTTTGTATGCTGTGGTGCTCTTTGACCTGAGAGCGAGACTCTCTACATCAACCCGAGATGGTATGCAATGTTTTCTGAATGTCGTCAACCATCTCTCGTTTATCTGACCCAGTCCTATATATTAAGATATCATCTGCAAATGTCAATGTCCGACCCAATCTGGTTGGCTGCATTTTAGCTACATTTGCTGTGTAAATATTAAACAACACGGGTGATAGAGGAGAACCCTGGGGTAATCCCGGCATATACGTGCAGGATCCGATGTCCATGTTCCTAAACGTAGTGCAACGGTTCTCTCCATTAAAGAAGCATACATATGGATATATGGGGAGACTGTAGTCAAACTATGAAAACTGACGAAACATGTAATAACAAAGTCAAAATTCATGTTATGCCTGTTGGAATATCTGTCGTAGTCTTCTTCTGCGTTCTCACTAGATTGTCTTCTGCGCTCTCACTAGATTGTCTTCTGCGCTCTCACTAGATTGTCTTCTGCGTTCTCACTAGATTGTCTTCTGCGTTCTCACTAGATTGTCTTCTGCGTTCTCACTAGATTGTCTTCTGCGTTCTCACTAGATTGTCTTCTGCGTTCTCACTAGATTGTCTTCTGCGTTCTCACTAGATTGTCTTCTGCGTTCTCACTAGATTGTCTTCTGCGTTCTCACTAGATTGTCTTCTGCGCTCTCACTAGATTGTCTTCTGCGCTCTCACTAGATTGTCTTCTGCGTTCTCACTAGATTGTCTTCTGCGTTCTCACTAGATTGTCTTCTGCGTTCTCACTAGATTGTCTTCTGCGTTCTCACTAGATTGTCTTCTGCGTTCTCACTAGATTGTCTTCTGCGTTCTCACTAGATTGTCTTCTGCGTTCTCACTAGATTGTCTTCTGCGTTCTCACTAGATTGTCTTCTGCGTTCTCACTAGATTGTCTTCTGCGTTCTCACTAGATTGTCTTCTGCGTTCTCACTAGATTGTCTTCTGCGTTCTCACTAGATTGTCTTCTGCGTTCTCACTAGATTGGGATTTCGGATTCTCTAATAAAGGCAGCCGTCTGCCTCAGATTATCAGCAACGCCATACAGTTTGTCTTGGACGCTAGTGTAAGTGGCCACCTCTTTCTTCTCAAGTCTGCATACTGGGGCAGTTCTGTAGGATATAATTCCTATGATTTCTGCTTCCCGTTTGTGCCGACCTCTTCCTGCAGTATTGGTTATTGGTTATTGGTTACTAAACTGACGTCATTGCACTCCGGGCAGACCCATAGGTGCTCAGTCTCCCAACAGATATCGAAGAGTATGCATACTGATGGCGCCTGTGGCTCGCTGATTAAACACACCTCTCACTCTGCCTCTCAGGCATCCAGTTCGACTTGAACAACGGGTAACTCCAAACTGCTTAAATCGCTTGATCGATTCAACATCGATTTTAGTGTCCTCATCCAACAGAGAGTCTCGAAGAGACCGAAGAATATCCCCTTATCCATCTTCAACTCTCCAACAATCGATGTTGTTGATGCAAGCCTGTAGTAAGTTTTGGCCACCTCGTGATGGTGGGTCTGACATTCTTACCGCGTGGCTAAATCTCAGAGGCAGATTGGCGACCATAGAATCCGTTATCCCATTCCGCATTGTGAGGGTCGTTGCACCATGTTATGCGCCTTACGGCCTGGTGCATCCGTTTTCTGCAAGCATTTGTTTCGGGTTAGCATTGTCGTAGCATTGTCGTAGTCTGGTTAGCATTGTCATAGTCTGGTTAGCATTGTCATAGTCTGGTTAGCATTGTCATAGTCTGGTTAGCATTGTCATAGTCTGGTTAGCATTGTCATAGTCTGGTTAGCATTGTCGTAGTCTGGTTAGCATTGTCATAGTATTGTCGTAGTCTGGTTAGCATTGTCGTAGTCTGGTTAGCATTGTCGTAGTCTGGTTAGCATTGTCATAGTCTGGTTAGCATTGTCATAGTCTGGTTAGCATTGTCATAGCATTGTCGTAGTCTGGTTAGCATTGTCGTAGTCTGGTTAGCATTGTCATAGTCTGGTTAGTATTGTCGTAGTCTGGTTAGCATTGTCGTAGCATTGTCGTAGTCTGGTTAGCATTGTCATAGTCTGGGTTAGCATTGCCATAGTCTGGTTAGCATTGTCATAGTCTGGTTAGCATTGTCATAGTCTGGTTAACATTGTCAGTCTGGTTAGCATTGTCATAGTCTGGTTAGTATTGTCATAGTCTGGTTAGCATTGTCATAGTCTGGTTAACATTGTCATAGTCTGGTTAGCATTGTCATAGTCTGGTTAGTATTGTCGTAGCATTGTCGTAGTCGGGTTAGTATTGTCGTAGTCTGGTTAGCATTGTCGTAGCATTGTCGTAGTCTGGTTAGCATTGTCATAGTCTGGTTAGCATTGTCATAGTCTGGTTAGCATTGTCATAGTCTGGTTAACATTGTCATAGTCTGGTTAGCATTGTCATAGTCTGGTTAGCATTGTCATAGTCTGGTTAGCATTGTCGTAGTCTGGTTAGCATTGTCATAGTCTGGTTAACATTGTCATAGTCTGGTTAACATTGTCATAGTCTGGGTTAGCATTGCCATAGTCTGGTTAGCATTGTCATAGTCTGGTTAACATTGTCATAGTCTGGTTAACATTGTCATAGTTTGGTTAGCATTGTCGTAGTCTGGTTAGCATTGTCATAGTCTGGTTAACATTGTCATAGTCTGGTTAGCATTGTCGTAGCATTGTCGTAGTCGGGTTAGCATTGTCATAGTCTGGTTAGCATTGTCATAGTCTGGTTAACATTGTCATAGTCTGGTTAGCATTGTCGTAGTCTGGTTAGCATTGTCATAGTCTGGTTAGTATTGTCATAGTCTGGTTAGCATTGTCGTAGCATTGTCGTAGTCGGGTTAGCATTGTCATAGTCTGGTTAGCATTGTCATAGTCTGGTTAACATTGTCATAGTCTGGTTAGCATTGTCGTAGTCTGGTTAGCATTGTCATAGTCTGGTTAACATTGTCATAGTCTGGTTAGCATTGTCATAGTCTGGTTAGCATTGTCATAGTCTGGTTAGCATTGTCGTAGTCGGGTTAGCATTGTCATAGTCTGGTTAGCATTGTCATAGTCTGGTTAGCATTGTCGTAGCATTGTCGTAGCATTGTCGTAGTCGAGTTAGCATTGTCGTAGTCTGGTTAGCATTGTCGTAGCATTGTCGTAGCATTGTCGTAGCATTGTCGTAGTCGGGTTAGCATTGTCATAGTCTGGTTAGCATTGTCATAGTCTGGTTAGCATTGTCATAGTCTGGTTAACATTGTCATAGTCTGGTTAGCATTGTCATAGTCTGGTTAGCATTGTCGTAGTCGAGTTAGCATTGTCGTAGTCTGGTTAGCATTGTCATAGTCTGGTTAGCATTGCCATAGTCTGGTTAACATTGTCATAGTCTGGTTAACATTGTCATAGTCTGGTTAACATTGTCATAGTCTGGTTAGCATTGTCATAGTCTGGTTAACATTGTCGTAGTCGAGTTAGCATTGTCGTAGTCGGGTTAGCATTATGTAGTGTGCTGTGGAAATTCTTCACTCCAGTTGTATCGTTTCCGAGATATACGAAGGACACTTCTGTAACACTTATATTCAAACGCACAATATATGTTTTTCAACTGCCTTGTTAAATGTCCAAGCTTCATGCAGATATACATATGAAGACAGAGTATAGCTCCCATGAATGGTGAGGGGCACTGGTGAAAAGGAAAGCGAGTTTTCACGCAAAAATCAGCCATAAACGCCATATTAGTCTTTACGAGTACGCCAGAATTTATAGCGGGCGAAGGACAAAAAATAACAGACATTACTCTCTTCAGATCCATCACTCCTCTCATTTCTGCTATCCATACACTCACTCACTCCCTTAATTATTAGTCTCTCTTTCTCGCTCTCTCTCGCGCTCTCTCTTTCTCGCTCTCTCTCGCTCTCTCTTTCTCGCCTCTCTTTTCTATCTTTCTCTTTTCTCTCTCTCTCTCTTTCTTATCTCTCTTTCTCTCTCTCCCTTTCTCTCTTCTCTCGCTTTCTCTCTCTGTCTCTCTCTCTCTCCTTTCTCTCCTTTCTCTCTCTCTCTTTCTCTCTCTCTATCTCTCTCTTTCTTGCTCTCTCTCTCGCTCTCTCTCGCTCTCTCTCGCTCTCTCTCACTCTCTCTTTCTCTCTCTTTCTCGCTCTCTCTTTCTCTCTCTTTCTCGCTCTCTCTTTCTCGCTCTCTCTTTCTCTCTCTGTCTCGCTCTCTCTCTGTATCTCTATATCTCCCTTCTCTCTCTCTCTCTGTCTCTCTCATCTCCCTTTTCTCTCTCTCTCTCTCTCTCTTATCTCTCTCTTTCTCTCTCTCCCTTTCTCTCTCTCTCTCTCTATCTCCGTTTCTCTCTCCAAGTGATAATGAATCCTTTGACACCGTAATGTTGTTGTGTAAATCACAGAACACACTCATGTTACAATATATACTACATTAGCCAGTATACTGGCTTTGTGCCATCTTTCAACATTCAGCAAGCCAGTGTTTCGGCTCGGATGGATGAATGAGTTAATCTACAGCACCCTACTATTATTGAAACTTATCAGAATCAACCCACTCCTCTCTTCTCTCACCTGTTCACTTTATCAGGTAAAAGACAAACTATATCTTAATAATATCTACATAAATTACCTCTCACCACCCTCCTCCCCCGCCTCTCTCTAGTCCTCCCCCGCCCCATCACCTCCCGCCCCCCTTCTGTTGCTAGCATGGAACAGATTTTATGGCTGTCTAATCTGGTTGTATGTTTCATAAATAATGTTCCATAATGTTCGCTCCTCCCTTCTCATTCTACCTTTTCTCATCACAATTCTACCTCTTTCTCTCTCTCCGTCTCCAGCACATTACTCACAAGCCTACCTACTGTTAATCTCTCTCTCTCTCCCTCTCCCTCTATCTCTCTCTCTCCCTCTCTCTATCTCCGTCTCCAGCACATTACTCATAAGTCATTACTCATTGTTAACCCCCGCCCTTCCTCCAAGAGGCAATCAAGACGTCACCTGTTCTATTTATATCTCGTTAGCTTCATTCTCTTCTTCTCCTTGTTGTGCCAATTGACGCAAGCGATAATATCTTCTCCACAGTTTCGTATTCCTAGTGTTATTTCTATTCTCTTGTTGACTTTTTTCCCTGCCAAGTTTCCGTACTACATTCAATGTGCTCCTTCCATTTTCTTCATTTTCCCCCAGAAATTGTGCCGGTTGTCAGCGCACATTCTTCCCATCATCATCATCATCAGCCTCTTCATCATGCACCCCGTTGCCGCCACTAAGATCGACAACTTCCAACCGTTAATGTTGTTTATCATTTCTGTTGTTGGCTCACTTCCACGCCATGAGGTTGAACTGCACAGTTTATTCTCTACTTACCATTTCGTATCTATTTTCCTGCCTCACAGACGAACAAACATAACCTTACAAACACTAAACAGCTAAAAAAAAACAGTAAGGAATAGAACTGATATAAAATAAAGATCAGAATACTAAGAGCATGCATATTCCCAGTGGCAACGTATGGGTGTGAAACATGGACATTTAACAAGATAGTGGAAAAACATATATGTACTTTTGAATATAAGTGTTATAGAAGAGTCCTTCGTATATCATGGACAGAGAAGAGAACAAATTGAAAATTGAATATCGTGGCATATCCTAAAGGACGTAGCCATCAACTACAGTAAACGAGTCGTTGATTTTCTAGGCACCACTTATACGTTCAGTAGTTTGCCATTGCTTTCTGAACGGGTGCGGCCATCGTCCTTTTGTTAAAATCAGCGGAAACAATTTGCACGCAAACTGTCCGCAGCGTGATTCGAACTAAGAACGTCGGGGTTAATAGACCGAGTCACTAACCCCTAGGCCACAGACGTACAGAAAGAACTCAAAATCAAAGAAAACTGGCTAATGCTACAAATAAGAAAACTGGCTAATGCTAATGCTACAAATAAGAAAACTGGCTAATGCTACAAATAAGAAAACTGGCTAATGCTACAAATAAGACAACTGGCTAATGCTACAAATAAGAAAACTGGCTAATGCTAATGCTACAAATAAGAAAACTGGCTAATGCTACAAATAAGAAAACTGGCTAATGCTACAAATAAGACAACTGGCTAATGCTACAAATAAGACAACTGGCTAATGCTACAAATAAGACAACTGGCTAATGCTACAAATAAGAAAACTGGCTAATGCTACAAATAAGACAACTGGCTAATGCTACAAATAAGACAACTGGCTAATGAATGCTACAAATAAGACAACTGGCTAATGAATGCTACAAATAAGACAACTGGCTAATGAATGCTACAAATAAGACAACTGGCTAATGCTACAAATAAGACAACTGGCTAATGCTACAAATAAGACAACTGGCTAATGCTACAAATAAGACAACTGGCTAATGAATACCAAATAAGACAACTGGCTAATGCTACAAATAAGAAAACTGGCTAATGAATGCTACAAATAAGAAAACTGGCTAATGAATGCTACAAATAAGACAACTGGCTAATGAATGCTACAAATAAGACAACTGGCTAATGCTACAAATAAGACAACTGGCTAATGCTACAAATAAGACAACTGGCTAATGCTACAAATAAGACAACTGGCTAATGCTACAAATAAGACAACTGGCTAATGAATGCTACAAATAAGACTACTGGCTAATGAATGCTACAAATAAGACAACTGGCTAATGAATGCTACAAATAAGACAACTGGCTAATGCTACAAATAAGACAACTGGCTAATGCTACAAATAAGACAACTGGCTAATGCTACAAATAAGACAACTGGCTAATGCTACAAATAAGACAACTGGCTAATACTACAAATAAGACAACTGGCTAATAATCTACAAATAAGACAACTGGCTAATGAATGCTACAAATAAGACAACTGGCTAATGAATGCTACAAATAAGAAAACTGGCTAATGAATGCTACAAATAAGACAACTGGCTAATGCTACAAATAAGAAAACTGGCTAATGCTACAAATAAGACAACTGGCTAATAATGCTACAAATAAGACAACTGGCTAATGAATGCTACAAATAAGACAACTGGCTAATGCTACAAATAAGACAACTGGTTAATGAATGCTACAAATAAGACAACTGGCTAATGAATGCTACAAATAAGACAACTGGCTAATGAATGCTACAAATAAGACAACTGGCTAATGAATGCTACAAATAAGACAACTGGCTAATAATGCTACAAATAAGACAACTGGCTAATGAATGCTACAAATAAGAAAACTGGCTAATGCTACAAATAAGACAACTGGCTAATGAATGCTACAAATAAGAAAACTGGCTAATGATACAAATAAGACAACTGGCTAATGAATGCTACAAATAAGACAACTGACTAATGAATGCTACAAATAAGACAACTGGCTAATGCTACAAATAAGACAACTGGCTAATGAATGCTACAAATAAGACAACTGGCTAATGAATGCTACAAATAAGACAACTGGCTAATGAATGCTACAAATAAGACAACTGGCTAATGAATGCTACAAATAAGACAACTGGCTAATGAATGCTACAAATAAGACAACTGGCTAATGCTACAAATAAGACAACTGGCTAATGCTACAAATAAGACAACTGGCTAATGCTACAAATAAGACAACTGGCTAATGAATGCTGCAAATAAGACAACTGGCTAATGCTACAAATAAGAAAACTGGCTAATGAATGCTACAAATAAGAAAACTGGCTAATGAATGCTACAAATAAGACAACTGGCTAATGAATGCTACAAATAAGACAACTGGCTAATGCTACAAATAAGACAACTGGCTAATGCTACAAATAAGACAACTGGCTAATGCTACAAATAAGACAACTGGCTAATGCTACAAATAAGACAACTGGCTAATGAATGCTACAAATAAGACAACTGGCTAATGCTACAAATAAGACAACTGGCTAATGCTACAAATAAGACAACTGGCTAATGCTACAAATAAGACAACTGGCTAATGCTACAAATAAGACAACTGGCTAATGAATGCTACAAATAAGACTACTGGCTAATGAATGCTACAAATAAGACAACTGGCTAATGAATGCTACAAATAAGACAACTGGCTAATGCTACAAATAAGACAACTGGCTAATGCTACAAATAAGACAACTGGCTAATGCTACAAATAAGACAACTGGCTAATGCTACAAATAAGACAACTGGCTAATACTACAAATAAGACAACTGGCTAATGAATGCTACAAATAAGACAACTGGCTAATGAATGCTACAAATAAGACAACTGGCTAATGAATGCTACAAATAAGAAAACTGGCTAATGAATGCTACAAATAAGACAACTGGCTAATGAATGCTACAAATAAGAAAACTGGCTAATGCTACAAATAAGACAACTGGCTAATGAATGCTACAAATAAGACAACTGGCTAATGAATGCTACAAATAAGACAACTGGCTAATGCTACAAATAAGACAACTGGTTAATGAATGCTACAAATAAGACAACTGGCTAATGAATGCTACAAATAAGACAACTGGCTAATGAATGCTACAAATAAGACAACTGGCTAATGAATGCTACAAATAAGACAACTGGCTAATGAATGCTACAAATAAGACAACTGGCTAATGAATGCTACAAATAAGAAAACTGGCTAATGAATGCTACAAATAAGACAACTGGCTAATGAATGCTACAAATAAGAAAACTGGCTAATGATACAAATAAGACAACTGGCTAATGAATGCTACAAATAAGACAACTGACTAATGAATGCTACAAATAAGACAACTGGCTAATGCTACAAATAAGACAACTGGCTAATGAATGCTACAAATAAGACAACTGGCTAATGAATGCTACAAACAAGACAACTGGCTAATGAATGCTACAAATAAGACAACTGGCTAATGAATGCTACAAATAAGACAACTGGCTAATGCTAATGCTACAAATAAGAAAACTGGCTAATGCTACAAATAAGAAAACTGGCTAATGCTACAAATAAGAAAACTGGCTAATGTTACAAATAAGAAAACTGTCTAATGCTACAAATAAGAAAACTGGCTAATGCTACAAATAAGAATGAGAAAATCGAAATATATCTGTTTCAGTTTGATTGATTGATAGGAGCATCATCATCTCACTTTAGTGAGTACTCGTGTGTGTTCCGATCTCTTTCTTACACAGAAAGGTCTCAGTTGCAGTGCACGAACTCCGTAGCACCGGCGAGGGTCCCGGTGTAATTTTTAAAGATGGTGAAAATATTTTGGTAAGAATTTTAATTTGATACTTTCTAATGAATTTTGCACAGGCAGCGGCATTCCAGCCTGCTCTTTCCGATTTTGAACTGCTAAGGGTTCTTTTACGTGCTCAAATTGAACAGAGGACCTACGTTTTATTGTCCGTCTCCGACAGGACTAGGAACTCGATCTCATGTAAACTGAGATCAGGGAGATAAGTGTAATTCTGCAAATTGTTGACGCTTGTAGTGATTCAGTCCAATGCCTGCGGACCGAACCAGCCTTCCCCTTTTGGATCATACTCAATGAATCACTCAGAATGCACGCATGAGTGTAGTTTTGTGACTCTAGTCAGAGTAGTACCTTAGTCACCATCAGTACTTCCAATGTCATTCTACTTGTTGTCATACTAAATGCACCACTGGCTTCCTTGACCATTCTGTCGTATGATCTTGCAGAGAAGACCTATGCAAACCTTCTTGGCGAACTAGCGATCCATCTGTGTAAATCACAACGTCACCTTCATTACAGTTTTCATCAATGATAGCCTTGACGTCTGCATCCAACGCCACGGGATTCCTCTCTTTGCAACCTTTGTCAAATTTAATGATGGTTGAAAAGGTGTTCCCAAATATTGAAGGCATCGGTATCCATTCTTTCCCAAGGGCAATATTTGTGAGACCACATACCAGCTGAACAGTGTCTGCAGCAAAGCCAACCCAAGATTTTCCCCGCTTTAATCGATTCCCACCACTGATGCTGAGCAGCTCGTGCAATGGGCGACCCTTTTTAACACTTATTTTGAGATGCGCACGTGCTCTAGATTCCTAGATTCTATACTCCATGCTCGGGAAATCTAGGAGAAACCTCATCGCCACGTAGGGTGTATCCCTTGTGTCTCTCTCTCTCTCTATCTCTCGCTCTATCTATCCCTCTCTCCCTTCTCCATCTCTCTTTATGTATCTCTCTGTCTCTTCACTTCCCATTTCTTACTTTTTTCTCTCATCCAACATGTCACACCCAAACTGACTTAAAACGTTTCTAATCTTGGAAAATGATTTTAAAAATAATTAGACATGAAGCCAAACTGTGTGTTTAAAGTTAAACTCTCTATCGACCATGACTTAAGCCAAAAAAAAATACAAGCCAAGCGTAACCATGACGCTAACGTTCATTTTTAGCCTGCTAGCAGAAAGGGGTGAAAAAACCTGGCCTGTATTCCTCCCGTCTCTCACAAAACACACAAACAAACCTAATATAACTTCTGCAATAGTGTTTAGTATTTCCCAAATCCCGCACAAGTGAAACTATTTTACACACACTGCAAGATTAAATAACGGTGTTACAGTAAAACAAACCCAACCGGTTTTAGCTTATTTCTTGATCGTTTGTTATTTTTAAATACACAGCAGCATCCATTTTGAGAAATGGCTTCCAGCCAAGAATGTCAAAATAAAGATTTGCGATAGCAGATCGAGGAACTGGAAAAAATGATTCTGAAAACTGCCGCACACAGCATATTTTAAAATACTTTGAGACAGGATGACTGTGTTTTAGATGGGGTAAAAAACTAAAAAAATACACTACACACAAAGAAAGAAGGTAGCAATGTAACGTTGCTTGTATACAGTACAGCACGATGTTAGTATTGAATGCTGCGACCGAGAACTGATTCTCTCTCGCGATCACCGCTTAGACCGATGTACCAGATTTCAATTTAAATTCTGAGAACTGATCAAGTACCATCTCCCCATCGATAAATGTTCCGCAATGGATATCCAAGATTTTCTGTCGTCTTCCGTGTTTGTACAGTATGTCACGTTTGTACATTCTGACAGCACTGGATACAACTAATACTAACTCTTTCCAAGCCCATTTATTTCCTCAATTTTTAAGCAGTTAATTCAAGGAAAAAAAAAAAAAAAAAAAATAATTACGATCCCAACTACTTATCAATAAATAAACATATATATATTATTATATACTAAATTGAAGTAAACTGGACAACCTAACAGAATAACAAGGTTAAAAGTACTATAAGTAAAACAGAAGAAGTAAAACTAGAAAGACTTCTTATAAGGAAGCAACTCTATGGCGCAGTGTGCGGCTTAAAGCGGGGAAAGCTAAGCGGACAATCCAGACTAAGCGGGACAATCCAGACTCTCACCTTCATCTTTGTCCCATGGGACATTCTGCAGTGAAGGGAAATGGGAGAGTGGGTGTGCACTGGCGAGCAATGCTATGATCGAGAATAGGTCATATATGAACAAAAGCGACATCATCAATGCTCTAAGAGAAAACATACGCTCTGAAGATTTCAACGAAGAAGATAAATGGTATTCTCTATCTCAGTTGCTCAAGTTGCTCATCTTCCGTTGCGTATGTACTCGAGTTTCTAGTCATATCGGTCATTAATTTGAGTTTTTTCGGAAGCCTCTAATACCCTGTTTCCCAACGTGGGGCCCACGCCCCACAGGGGGGCATCTTCAACGTTTAGGGGAACAATGAACTCTTCAGAGTTTAACTAATGTTCATGATGTTGCAAAACCGATATATCGGCTTTTGGATGTCTGTTGACAAAAACGAATGTTGCTTCACAATCACTTTACTGAAGTTTAAAAATCTTCAATAAACGGAAAGTACTTATATCTAGGTACATTTCTACGTCCTTTTAACAAAGCTTTGAAAGCAGGAAGGCATGTGTTTTATTGCGTTGAAATCGAGTCCTATTTTTAAAAAAAAAAAATGTAATGTGTCCAACATTTGCCAACCTTGTCAGGAAGACCGAAATGAGTTTATACAGTGCAATCTTGAGTATGTAATAGTATTGGACAGAACCACACATATCATATTTCCGCCACAGAAAGCAGGTCTAAAGTTTGATTTGGCTTTGAATGTTAGGTACGATGGGAAAAGCAACCAAGAAACATCAAGAGGGTTTGACTTAAATACAAATTATGGGCCATTAGTTTAATTACCAGAGTAATGGATACTCACTGTGCAGCTGGATTATACAGGTGTCCTTAGAGTACCATTTTGTAGTTGTATAGTTAACGAAGCAGCATTTATATATGGATTACAGTAGAATGTCATGAGATCTTGTTTTCCATGTTTAGCAACAGATTGAGAAGGCGTGGTTGGGACATACATTTTTAGACGACAGAAGAATGTCGTTAGTCGAAGTAAAATTAGTCTTTTCCAAGAGAGTAACAGATGTGGGAAATCGCAGTCATGAGAACAAAATTTTGGAATAGTAAAGTGATAGAATATTCACCCATATATTTATATATATAGACGGTGGACTAAGAAGAGGCGATAATAGAGCAGATAGAGAGCCGAACACAGATCAGCTTGTGAGGAAGCTAGAATAAAAAATAGAGAACTAAACACAAAACAGCTAAAGTACAGGACTGTTACGCAAGATTATACGAGAAAAGCAGAAGAGAACAGAAGAGCTTCACGTAGAAGATATAACTTTTGGAGATTAGAAATTAGCAGAGCTTATTAGAAGAGAACACCGCACACTTTTTCAGAAGAGCAGATTTGACCACAAAACCGGTAGTATAAATATTGTTAATGATTTGTTGGTTTTTCAAAATAGTCATGCTACAATAATCGAATTTTCTCAAACGTATATCACCTGATGCGAAATATTATTATATTAATGTATTCCACATTAATGTCTTTTACGCCAACAATGCCTGACCAACGAATCAATGAAACTAGCTCGCCTTGAGGCGTATTTGAAGGCGAAACATAGTGCTCATATTAATTCAGATTTGAATTACTTTCAAACTTTAAAGATAAAGTTTGAAGAAGAGCAAAATTAAAGTCTCGGTTTAATGCTCATACTGCAACTGTCAATCGTACTCTTGAGACTAGTTATCAAATTTCCTTACTCATTGCTAAATGTGGGGAAAATCATACTATAGGAGAGAATTTAACCAAACCATCAATATCAGCATTTCTTAAAACGATTCTGGAAAAAGATGACAAAGATATGAAAACTATGCCACTCAGTAACAATACTGTTAGCAAAAGAATAGACGAAATGAGTGAGGATATTCAAATATGACTTGTTGAAATGCTGAAAACAAGAAAATTATCAGTGCAAATGCATGAATCAATTTTAAGAGATAGTGTGACGTATTAATAACTTACGTAAGATATATTGATAAAGGGATTTTGCTGAAAAATGTTGCTCTGTAAATCATGAGAAAACACCACTACCTCTATAGATATATGTAATAAGCTAAAATAAATTACTTAGATGTCAAAAATATACCAATGAAAAATATAACATGTTGTGCCGCAGATGGTACTCCTAATATGATGGGCCAAAAAAATGTCTGCTTAAAATTGATGAAAGATGAGAATCCAGAAATGCTTGTTGTGCACTGTGTTATTCACAGGTAAAATTTGGTAGCTAAAAATATTTTACCTGTTCTAAATGAAGTACTACGTTCGGTTATAAAGTGTATCAATGCTACTAAATCTAATGCCAAATGTGAGCCTCTCTTCAAACTATTTTGTGAAAACAAAATACAGACCATGTGAGATTTTTACTTTACACTGAAGTAAGATGACTCTCGAAAGGGAACTGCTTGAAAAGATTCATGGAACTATTTGATACTCTTTGTGATTTTTTAAGCGACAAACCTGAAATGAAGTATCTGTTATCGGTCGATGGTGAAGTATTTGTGAGTTATTTAGCCGATATCTTTGAAAACTAAATATATTAAATAACCAACTTCAAGGAACAAATGAAACTCTTGTTGATGCAAAAGCAAAGATATTTGGTTTCATTACCTCTATTGAATATTTCAGAAATATATTTGCAACAAAAATTTTGTAAAGTTTCATTGGCTTCAGAAATGTGAAGTGACTGATACCGTTATACTTGTTATTGTCGATCATCTGAAAATTTTATCGGCGGATTTAAAAGAAAAATTTTCTGATTTGAAACAAAATGATTTCCAAACTTGGATGTTGCAGCCAAAATATAGTGGATTTGTTTAATATTTCAAATATGCAGTATCAAGAAGAACTCGCAGAAATGCAAAATGATGAGAGTTAAATCTTTTTTTAATATACAAGGAGCGACGGAATGACTTTATGAGGAAACAGAAATCAAATATACAAATTCAACCAAATGTGCAAGAAAACTATTATTACCGTTTCCATCTTCATATTTTGCTGAGTATGGATTTAGTGCCATAACTGATTTGCTGAGCAGACTCACACGTTACAATAAGTCGTCATATTTGGAACAAGTTTAACAAACAGACAAGCAGACAAACAGACAAGCAGACACAATGGTTACTATAAGTCGTCATATTTGGAACAAGTTTAACAAACAGATAAGCAGACAAACAGACAAGCAGACAAGCAGACACACAGACACACACGTTACTATAAGTCGTCATATTTGGAACAAGTATAAACAATAACAATAAATTCATGAAAACTGTGAATTCATTAATTATTTAACAGAACCGAAGTAACTACATCCCGGATAGATCTGTCAGATAGGAGACACGGTCCTGGGTTTCTGTAGTTTCAATAGTTTGATTTTGCTATACACAATTTAGTTTGTACTGGCCAGATCCTCGTTGACATGAATGTCATGTTTGATTTTTGTTAATGTCACTTTATTTTAAATAAATAAATTGCACGTTTTGTTGATGTCATGTGAGATGTGGGTATGTGTAGTTGATGTCATGTGAGATGTAGGTATGTGTGGTTGATGTCATGTGTGATGTGGGTATGTGTGGTTGATGTCATGTGAGATGTGGGTATGTGTAGTTGATGTCATGTGAGATGTGGGTATGTGTAGTTGATGTCATGTGAGATGTAGGTATGTGTGGTTGATGTCATGTGAGATGTAGGTATGTGTAGTTGATGTCATGTGAGATGTGGGTATGTGTGGTTAATGTCATGTGAGGTGTGGGTATGTGTAGTTGATGTCATGTGAGATGTGGGTATGTGTGATTGATGTCATGTGAGATGTGGGTATGAGTGGTTAATGGCATGTGAGATGTGGGTATGAGTGATTGATGTCATGTGAGATGTTGGTATGTGTGGTTGATGTCATGTGAGATGTGGGTATGTGTAGTTGATGTCATGTGAGATGTGGGTATGTGTAGTTAATGTCATGGAGATGTGGGTATGTGTGGTTGATGTCATGTGAGATGTGGGTATGTGTAGTTGATGTCATGTGAGATGTGGGTATGAGTGATTGATGTCATGTGAGATGTGGGTATGTGTGGTTGATGTCATGTGAGATGTGGGTATGTGTGGTTGATGTCATGTGAGATGTGGGTATGTGTGGTTAATGTCATGTGAGATGTAGGTATGTGTAGTTGATGTCATGTGAGATGTGGGTATGTGTAGTTGATGTCATGTGAGATGTGGGTATGTGTGGTTAATGTCATGTGAGATGTGGGTATGTGTAGTTGATGGCATGTGAGATGTGGGTATGTGTAGTTGATGTCATGTGAGATGTGGGTATGTGTGGTTGATGTCATGTGAGATGTGGGTATGTGTGGTTAATGTCATGTGAGATGTGGGTATGTGTAGTTGATGTCATGTGAGATGTGGGTATGTGTAGTTGATGTCATGTGAGATGTGGGTATGTGTGGTTAATGTCAGTGAGATGTGGGTATGTGTGGTTAATGTCATGTGAGATGTGGGTATGTGTGGTTGATGTCATGTGAGATGTGGGTATGTGTAGTTGATGTCATGTGAGATGTGGGTATGTGTAGTTGATGTCATGTGAGATGTGGGTATGTGTGGTTGATGTCATGTGAGATGTGGGGATGTGTAGTTGATGTCATGTGAGATGTGGGTATGTGTGGTTAATGTCATGTGAGATGTGGGTATGTGTGGTTGATGTCATGTGAGATGTGGGTATGTGTGGTTGATGTCATGTGAGATGTGGGTATGTGTGGTTGATGGCATGTGAGATGTGGGTATGTGTAGTTGATGTCATGTGAGATGTGGGTATGTGTGGTTGATGTCATGTGAGATGTGGGTATGAGTGGTTAATGGCATGTGAGATGTGGGTATGAGTGATTGATGTCATGTGAGATGTGGGTATGTGTAGTTGATGTCATGTGAGATGTGGGTATGTGTGGTTGATGTCATGTGAGATGTGGGTATGAGTGGTTAATGTCATGTGAGATGTGGGTATGTGTGGTTGATGCCATGTGAGATGTGGGTATGTGTGGTTAATGGCATGTGAGATGTGGGTATGTGTAGTTGATGTCATGTGAGATGTGGGTATGTGTAGTTGATGTCATGTGAGATGTGGGTATGTGTAGTTGATGTCATGTGAGATGTGGGTATGTGTGGTTGATGTCATGTGAGATGTAGGTATGAGTGATTGATGTCATGTGAGATGTGGGTATGTGTGGTTGATGTCATGTGAGATGTGGGTATGTGTGGTTGATGCCATGTGAGATGTGGGTATGTGTGGTTAATGTCATGTGAGATGTGGGTATGTGTGGTTGATGTCATGTGAGATGTGGGTATGTGTAGTTGATGTCATGTGAGATGTGGGTATGTGTGGTTGATGTCATGTGGGGTGTGGGTATGCAGAATGAAAGGTATGAAGAATCTCCAGAAAGGATTAATGATCAGTGAAAACGGCCATGGTAGGAAAGGACTACAAAGTAATAATAAAAATAAAATCTTGCAACAACTCAAAGAAATAACAGTTTCACAAATATGGAATTTTGGTTTCATTAAATCACATTATTAGTATATTACACTCTTACGTTAGTATATGACACTCTTACGTTATACGTTATGAGCGTGGGTAGCTCAAACGGTAGTCAGCTCGATCACAAACCCAAGCGTACCTGGTTCAAACCCCACGGTGGGCAAGTTTGGAAGCAAATTTGTTTCCGTGGGACTTTAAAAAAGGTAAAATAGACCTCACCGTTCAGAAAGCAATGGCAAACTACTGAACGTATGAGTGGTGCCTAGATAATCAACGACTCGTTTACCATGGTTGATGGCTACGTCCTGTAAAGGATATGCCACGATTTTCACTTTTTCACGTTATACGTTACATAGGGCCTGCAAGCAATTTCTCCATACCGATTCAATATAAATGAGGCCGATATTTCTGGCTTCTTTCAGTAAATTTTGTTTCATTAAATGAGATGACACACTGTTAAATAGAATATTAGAGCGAGAGAGCGAGAGAGAGAGAGAGCAGTTGAGGGCAAGAGCAAGGAGAAGGCAAATGTTTAAAGGGTTCTTATGCCGAATGATTGACTTCATAGCACCGGGTTTTACCCCATATCGCTCGGTCCCTCTCCGCAGAAATGGTACGCCACCTGCCGAGAGTATTGCACCAAGCAGAAATTCCCTAGCTACATCAATAATCTTAGGGTCTCTGGAAAAAACTGCACTCGTGAACAGAACAGTACGGTCCGGATTCGAACCCACGTGTGGTTGATGTCATGGGAGATGTGGGTATGTGTGGTTGATGTCATGTATGTGGGTATGCAGAATACAAGTTATGAAGAATCTCCAGAAAAGAATCTCCAGAAAGCACCTTCGACTCGCAAGGCAAAGGGATTATCCTCTTAGCCACAAAGACCCCCAAGAGAGATGTATGATTAGAAAGAAAATGTCAACAGAAAAACAGGCAGTAGCCCATTAGAGAATACCATCAGTGTCAAAATGAAAATCTTGGCATATACCTTCACAGGATTTAGCCATCGACCACAGTAAACGAGTCGTTGATTTTCTAGCACCATTTATACGTTCAGTAGTTTGATATTGGTTTCTGAACAGTGAAGTATATTTTACCGTTCGTAAAAATACACGGGAACGAATTTCCGCAGCGGAATTGAAACCAGGTACGCTTGAGTTGTGATAGAGTTTACTACCGCTTCAGCTACAGACGCCCATGTACCATCTGGGTTTTGGATATCATTTATTGGAAAATATCTTCACTAACTTCAAAATTACATCGGGGACCCTCGCCGGTGCTATGGAGTTCGTGTACTGCAGCTGAGATCTTTCTGCGTAAGAAAGAGATCGGATCACACATGGTTACTCACTGAAGTGTAATGATGATGTTCCTATCAATCAATCAATCGATTTATTTCGATGTGAAAACGGCACATGATGATAATATATTAAGTAAAATTGTTTAATGTAATATATTACAATTTGGGGACAATCAAAGGTTAGCGGAGCAAACCGTACACAAGCAGGCAAACCAAGCAGTCCAAAAAAGACTGGTAACCTGGGCAGATGACGTTCAGTAGCCCGGGAGGGATGGTTGTCTAAGGGTCGCTACCCTAAAAGAAAATAGGAACCTGCTACTTTGCAGTTCGGCCGGCCCTCCCGGGCTTATGAGAGCCATCTGCCCAGCGAAACCGGTCGTTCTGTGGACACCTTGGTTTGCCGCCCGTCCAGTTTTGTGTACGGATTGCTCCGCTAGCCTTTGATTGTCACCAATCAAACTACAAGGCAGTAGTAGCTCCCTGCGAGCGGAAACGCGCACTGGCTTCGTCTCTGCTGGGATTTCCAGTTGTTCTGCACATTTGGGTGGTCCGCACACCATCTCGCCTGCCTGCATGCCGCTCCTGCCGTGCCTGGCTTTTTTGCCCGCCTGTGAGCCCATCCGTGCATCGCTCGTATGCGGGCACGCTCTGCCCTGGTGCTACCCTGGTGCCTGGTGCATTTGCCTGGGCTGTCCCCGCCTGAGGCTCAACCCAGGCCCCACCCCTGTGGTGGGGCACTGGCTTCGTCCCATGCGGGCCCATCCGTGCATCGTACGCGTGCGTGCTCACTCTTCCCCGGTGCCTTCCTCACCATTTCCGTCAATTCCCACCGTGCTCACATTTGCCTGGGCTGTCCCTGCCTGGGTCTTAACCCGGGTCTCCACCTTGTACAGCTCAACTCAACTCCTAGCATACTCATCAGCTCAAGAGAGAGGGCTCAAGAGAGAGCATTCGCGGGTTCCGAGTTTCGCCCCGCGTGGGTCAACGTCTCTTCGATGGCTTATAATCGTGCCTCCATCCCTGAGACAGGGGCCCGTATTTCGCCCTATGTGGTTCCTCGTGCAGCTCAACTCAACTCCTAGCATACTCATCGGCTCAAGAGAGGGCTCAAGAGAGAGCATGCGCGGGCTCCGAGTTTCGCCCCACTCGGTTCCACGTTTATCCTTCCAGCTTTTCCCATCGGCCGGGAGAAACGAGCATTAATAGTCACTCTGGGAGTTCACTCGTCTGTGTTGCGAGCGGATCCCATCTAGCGTGACTACCTTTGCATCTCTACTTGCCCCAGAGTAGCTCTCCCACGGCACCTGCCCTCTTAGCCAGACCAGAACTACCGTCTGTTACCAGGGTCACCACGTGGAGGTGAGTGCAGGGGATTAGCGTCAGCTCACTAATCCTGGCGTGCCGTTGTTTTCTTGCGTCTTTGACGCCGTCCTTCTTCTAATAACTTATTTCTCTCCGCTCCCTCGTCGAGCCACTTTTCTCGGTCTCTGGTTCTCTTTATGGTCTCCCAGGATAGTCCATCACTCTTCAGTTCCCCAAGAAGACTTCCTCTCGTTTTCCTTGCGGGTTCCACTCAAGTACTTTAGTGACCCGCGACTGTGTCTTTCGTAGGGTATGCCCGACCATCGTTATTTTCTCCTCTTAACCTGGGTCTTCATGGATTCCTGTCCTGTTCTTATCCACAGGTCTGTGTTTGCAACTCTGTCATACCATCTCAGTCTGCCGAAGATATTCGTTGACAAAGGTCTGAATCTTGTTGTATTTAACTTGGTGACTCGCCACGTTTCCGAGTCATACAGCAACACATATTTCACATTTGTATTTAACTTGGTGACTCGCCACATTTCCGAGTCATACAACAACACAGATTTCACATTTGAGCTCAATATCCCGTTGGAAGACACGAGCACTCATTTAAGAAGTTAGGAGAACATTAGAAATATCGTTGGAATCGCACCGTGCATCCAACATATTAGAAAATAACAAATAAAATGATTCAGTCACCTACTGAGAATGAAACCAGAATCTACTACCATCTCGCACCTAAAACAACCGACAACTCTGACGCAGAGCCTGAGGAAGACCACGAACCAGATGGATAGATAATATCACATATACCCTGCAACATCAAATACTAACAACTACAGTTGCAATACACCTGGCACAGGATAGAAAACTGAAACTAACCACGCCGCTTCACATGTGGATAAGACAAGATAACAAACATAACAAGATTGTGGACTTTGTAGAATTTAGAATGTTACAAAAACATAGGTGGAGTAGCAAGACAGACATAAGATCGAATCGAGTAGATATTTTTTGTGTCTCATGGGCGCAACGTGTTATCATGCAATGATGATGATGATGAGGATGATGATGATGATGATGATGATGATAATAATGATGACGATGATGATAATAAAGACCAACAAAGAAAAATTCTGGACCTTGCTTGAACTGTAGCAAAGAAAAGACAAAGTTGGAAGAAGATAAGGAAAAAGTGAAATATTAACTTAAAAAATCAAGATATTTTTAAAAATGTAGTGCGGATACTACGGGTAGACGGACTAGGGGTGACGTCATTATTCAGGAAACAGTACAACGGGAGGAAGAATAATTAGCTAAAAAAGAAATAAGCAACGGGTACATAGAGTGAAAGCTCCATCTTAGGCGAGGGATTCCGTGCTGAACAAGCAGCTATCTCTGAGGAAATCTGGTATGGAAAGGCAATCTAAATATAGCAGGCAGATTTAGGGGGACCTCTATGATTAGTAACATGCCTACCAATTAATTATTTTCTCCATTTATTCTAAAAATAGTAAAGTTATGGAGAAAATGGGAGTTAGTTTTGTCAACGTAGTCTGGTGTCTCTCATTGGTTATGTGTACACACTAGACAACACATGTGTAGTCTGGTGTCTCTTACATGTTCTATGTACACACTAGACAGCACATTTGTAGCCTCTAGTCTCTCACATGTTCTATGTACACACTAGACAACACATGTGTAGCATCTAGTCTCTCACTGGTTCTATGTACACACTAGACAACACATGTGTAGCCTGGAGTCTCTCACTGGTTCTATTTACACATTAGACAACACATATGTAACCTCTAGTCTCTCACTGGTTCTATGTACACACTAGACAACACATGTGTAGCCTGGAGTCTCTCACTGGTTATATGTACACATTAGACAACACATATGTAGCCTCTAGCCTCTCACTGGTTCTATGAACACACTAGACAGCACATGTGTAGCCTCTAGTCTTTCACTGGTTCTATGTCAACACTAGACAACACACCTGGACATGCTGGAGTTCAGGGTAACGAGCGTGCTGACTTTCTTACAAACAATGTCCCGACTCAAGCGGGCAGAAGCATGGACAGAGCAAATATCATCAATGCGGTACGCTCTCATTTATTTGACATGGGCAAGTCTCAGACACTGGAACGAGTTCGAGAATTAGGCATTAAGTTTGGACATGCCAGACAGTGTCGTCTTCGTGGTAGAGAGAGAAGATAAACTAATCAATTTCCTATGGGTACGGTGAGCAAATGGACTTTGGGATGGCTGCTGCAGCGGAGGACAGAGCATGAATGGGAATGACCAAAGTGCCATGACGTCGATCGCATAAGATAACATAACATTTCTATTTGTATGTATGACTTGTTGAGTTTTGGAAGTAAAGTTATAGATCGTATTGTCATAGATCAAGTAGTAATGTGACATATACTGATTGTCAACAGACTCAACCCATAGTCAGCACCATCGAAAGTACCATCCCTTGATACAGTACAAACAACAGCCTTTGTTCAAGATCAGTAGCTGCCATCGCTCTAAGCGCCCCCAAGTTCTGTCATGCCTTGATGAAGTTGTCATCAACATGATTCCTGACTGACATGTCTTTGTCCAACTTGACGCCGAGATATTTAAGATCTGAACCCCTTTCAGTCACCTGTCCACGTATGCTGACCATCCGCGCAGATGGGTTGACGACTAGTTTGGGTTTTTTTAGCGAGGGAAATGACACAGAGGATTTGGTTGATTGACTTTCGCGCCGAATCTGTTGTACTATAAAATCAATAAATAAATCAATCAATCAAACAATCAAGGTCTTGTCTAATGACTGAAACTGTATCATCTCTGTCTCTGACCTGCTGGTAAGTCAGCACGTCATCTGCAACAGATATAGGGTACTCGAACCCTACATTCTGAGTTCGCGAGATACCTGCACTGATCACATGACATCATCATCAAGTTGCTTGTCCCGAGCAGAACTTCTTTCTTGAACTACCAACTATATTATTTTTCTTTCTTATTCTCTTTCGAAAGTTGAAGATGATGTATGGAATCCTACAGATCTGATGTGGTCAGACTGGATCTGATGTGGTCAGACTGGATCTGATGTGGTCAGACTGGATCTGATGTGGTCAGACTGTATCTGATGTGGTCAGACTGGATCTGATGTGGTCAGACTGGATGTGATCAGATCTGGAGAAAACCGTGGAGGGTCTGCGGTAATACTGAGTAAATGAGCGGTTTCAACGTGGGCAAGTAAATTACAGTATTACATTCGCAACTAAAACTGAAATACGAAATTTTAAAAATGAAAACACTCGACGCTTCGACCATAGGTCTTTATCAAGAAAACAAATACAAACACAGAATACTAAATCGACTAAAACAGTTCTAAATAAGAAAGATTTTCAAGAAATTGAAACTACATACGGATCTGCTTTCAAAAGTCTGTATATATTATCACTTCTGTGCATCTACTGCGGAGGAGGCATCAGTTGGTGAATGTATGAAACTTTCTTGCAATATTCTTAGCACCCATGCCATATCTTAGATTTATAAAAACTACGCATCTAAAGTCAAATGAAGTTTCAACTGCATGGCGATAAAAAAAACTGAGAATACGGAAATCAGGTTTCATGTAAAAATCAGGCAGAGGCGCCACATTAGGCGCCATAACTACACGGCGTGTGAGCTGGGAGCAAACTAGAAATGTTGTTAAAGAAAAAGATTATTAAAGAGGGGAATAAAATCAGAAATAGATGGATGTGTTTCCAAATAAATTGTGCAATACGTCAAGTGGATGCCAAACGCATGACTGATTTCCCAGATGCTGAGAAGGAGGTCGAAGCCACCAATAAAATAAAATAAAAATGGAATGGAAAAGAAAAGATGAGAGTGCACCAACGAGTAAAACAAGTACGCACTGCCAGAAAATAGGCGGTGCTACAACCGTAAGTACGATGATTGACAGATAGAGATGGGAAGACGCAAGCAATAAAACGTGCTGAGAGAATGTAACAAATTGTTAACCATAACTAGAATGTTAACAATTTACTAAGCAAGTTACCTTTGGTATTCAGCAAGTTATTCAATCATTATCTACGGATCCAGAAACATGAGTAACAAAAACAACACTAGTTTTACTTTGAATATCTTCATGATACTCTCCAGACATGTTGATATGTGCTCCCATCTGTTTCTCAATATCTTCATTAGCACACTCCGGACATGTGCTCCCATCTGTTTCTCAATATCTTCATTAGCACACTCCGGACATGTGCTCCCATCTGTTTTTCAATATCTTCATTAGCACACTCCGGACATGTGCTCCCATCTGTTTCTCAATATCTTCATTAGCACACTCCGGATATGTGCTCCCATCTGTTTCTCAATATCTTCATTAGCACACTCCGGACATGTGCTCCCATCTGTTTCTCAATATCTTCATTAGCACACTCCGGACATGTGCTCCCATCTGTTTCTCAATATCTTCATTAGCACACTCCGGACATGTGCTCCCATCTGTTTCTCAATATCTTCATTAGCACACTCCGGATATGTGCTCCCATCTGCTTCTCAATATCTTCATTAGCACACTCCGGACATGTGCTCCCATCTGTTTCTCAATATCTTCATTAGCACACTCCGGATATGTGTTCCCATCTGTTTCTCAATATCTTCATTAGCACACTCCGGAAATGTGCTCTCATCTGTTTCTCAATATCTTCATTAGCACACTCCGGATATGTGCTCCCATCTGTTTCTCAATATCTTCATTAGCACACTCCGGAAATGTGCTCCATCTGTTCTCAATATCTTCATTAGCACACTCCGGAAATGTGCTCCCATCTGTTTCTCAATATCTTCATTAGCACACTCCGGAAATGTGCTCTCATCTGTTTCTCAATATCTTCATTAGCACACTCCGGAAATGTGCTCCCATCTGTTTCTCAATATCTTCATTAGCACACTCCGGAAATGTGCTCCCATCTGTTTCTCAATATCTTCATTAGCACACTCCGGAAATGTGCTCCCATCTGCTTCTCAATATCTTCATTGCGTGTAAAACCTGGTTTATTCTTCTATTAATTTCCTTCACTACATTCTCATCTAAACTGTGAACTGAGATATTCAAAACATCACATTTCCATCTAAACTGTGAACTGAGATATTCAAAACATTTCCATCTAAACTGTGAACTGAGATATTCAAAACATCACATTTCCATCTAAACTGTGAACTGAGATATTCAAAACATCACATTTCCATCTAAACTGTGAACTGAGATATTCAAAACATCACATTTCCATCTAAACTGTGAACTGAGATATTCAAAACATCACATTTCCATCTAAACTGTGAACTGAGATATTCAAAACATCACATTTCCATCTAAACTGTAAACTGAGATATTCAAAACATCACATTTCCATCTAAACTGTAAACTGAGATATTCAAAACATCACATTTCCATCTAAACTGTGACTTAGATATTCAAAACATCACATTTCCATCTAAACTGTGAACTGAGATATTCAAAACATCACATTTCCATCTAAACAGTAAACTGAGATATTCAAAACATCACATTTCCATCTAAACTGTAAACTGAGATATTCAAAACACATTTCCATCTAAACTGTGAACTGAGATATTCAAAACATCACATTTCCATCTAAACTGTGAACTGAGATATTCAAAACATCACATTTCCATCTAAACTGTGAACTGAGATATTCAAAACACATTTCCGTCTAAACTGTGAACTGAGATATTCAAAACATCACATTTCGATCTAAACTGTGAACTGAGATATTCAAAACATCCCATTTCCATCTAAACAGTAAACTGAGATATTCAAAACATCACATTTCCATCTAAACTGTGAACTGAGATATTCAAAACATCACATTTCCATCTAAACTGTAAACTGAGATATTCAAAACATCACATTTCCATCTAAACTGTGAACTGAGATATTCAAAACATCACATTTCCATCTAAACTGTAAACTGAGATATTCAAAACATCACATTTCGATCTAAACTGTGAACTGAGATATTCAAAACATCACATTTCCATCTAAACTGTGAACTGAGATATTCAAAACATCACATTTCCATCTAAACTGTGAACTGAGATATTCAAAACATCACATTTCCATCTAAACTGTGAACTGAGATATTCAAAACATCACATTTCCATCTAAACTGTGAACTGAGATATTCAAAACACATTTCCGTCTAAACTGTGAACTGAGATATTCAAAACATCACATTTCGATCTAAACTGTGAACTGAGATATTCAAAACATCCCATTTCCATCTAAACAGTAAACTGAGATATTCAAAACATCACATTTCCATCTAAACAGTAAACTGAGATATTCAAAACATCACATTTTCATCTAAACTGTGAACTGAGATATTCAAAACATCACATTTCCATCTAAACTGTGAACTGAGATATTCAAAACATCACATTTCCATCTAAACAGTAAACTGAGATATTCAAAACATCACATTTCCATCTAAACTGTGAACTGAGATATTCAAAACATCACATTTCCATCTAAACTGTGAACTGAGATATTCAAAACATCACATTTCCATCTAAACTGTGAACTGAGATATTCAAAACATCACATTTCCATCTAAACAGTAAACTGAGATATTCAAAACATCACATTTCCATCTAAACAGTAAACTGAGATATTCAAAACATCACATTTCCATCTAAACTGTGAACTGAGATATTCAAAACATCACATTTCCATCTAAACTGTGAACTGAGATATTCAAAACATCACATTTCCATCTAAACTGTGAACTGAGATATTCAAAACATCACATTTCGATCTAAACTGTGAACTGAGATATTCAAAACATCACATTTTCATCTAAACTGTGAACTGAGATATTCAAAACATCACATTTCCATCTAAACTGTGAACTGAGATATTCAAAACATCACATTTCCATCTAAACTGTGAACTGAGATATTCAAAACATCACATTTCCATCTAAACTGTGAACTGAGATATTCAAAACATCACATTTCCATCTAAACTGTGAACTGAGATATTCAAAACATCACATTTCCATCTAAACTGTGAACTGAGATATTCAAAACATCACATTTCCATCTAAACTGTGAACTGAGATATTCAAAACATCACATTTCCATCTAAACTGTGAACTGAGATATTCAAAACATCACATTTCCCGCCCGAGTGGTTGCCGGGGCCAAGTTTGTGGTGTAAAGAATAGAACCACTGTTACCTGCCACGCATGTCGTAAGAGGCGACTAAGGAGGTTTGATGATATCGGAAGCGCATGTCCTAAATTTGTAGAAGTCTATGCGTTTAGGGGCCTACCAAACCAATGTGCAACGTATACACGTTCTTGGCAAAGATCAAACATATCACAAAGAGTGATTAAAATTGGTCGTAAAGAACGAACGCAAAGAAGAAGAAGATCACATTTCCATCTAAACTGTGAACAGAGATATTCAAAACATCACATTTCCCGCCCGAGTGGTTGCCGGGGCCAAGTTTGTGGTGTAAAGAATAGAACCACTGTTACCTGCCACGCATGTCGCACCACTTAACAGTTGCAATCAACAATGTCCGATTAATTGTTGGGTTGCTTGATTGATAGGACCTTCATCATTGCATTTCTGTCTTTTTTCTTTCCTTTTTTCTTTCCTTCTTTTCTTTCCTATGTTAACATATGATTGTACTCCGATCTCTTTCTTACATTGGAAGATCTTAGCGTCCAACGAATTGTTTGGGATGAGGTCAAGTATTCTTATTTTTAAAAACTGAAATCAATTTATTGAATACAGACAGGTCCGTGCAGTATATTTTCTCAGTATGATGCAAGTCTTCGAAATGCCGCTCCTTATATGTTTCAAATTGTATTTTGATTTCCCTGCTTATGCCGCCCGTTTACGGTTCCGCCTGATGCGGCCACCTCTCTGTATCATAGCACAGCATGGTCCTGATTACAGAAGTTGTAGTAGTAATAAATATGTCCACTATCATCAGTTCTTACATCGTAGTTTCAGTAGTCTCAAAACGGAAAACAAATATTGCTCTATAAACTTTCGGTACGGAAGAGGCACCAGACCCGACCACTTCTCAGATATAAGGATGTCTGCAAGACCTCAATAAATAACTTTTATATCAGTCCAAGCACATGGGAAAAACTCGCTGATGAAAGAGTTATATGGAAAACAACATTACGCAGAGATCAGAATCTTGTGAAAAGAGACTTATGTATGAGCTGAAAGACAAGAGAGAAAAGCGAAAACTCAGAAGTTGTCACAGTAAAACACTTGCCAATTGACCGTCTGTAAAGACGAAAAAGGCCATATATATATACAGGGTGTTCAAGATAATTGCAGCCCGTGAATGGAGCTAATCTGGCATATATGTATGGAAATGGGAAGGTTCAGTTATGACGTAGTATAGGTCACGGTTGTGTGACGGTGTGTAATTGTAGTGCGGGATGGGGCGATGAACAAATGTGACGTAGGACGAGCTAGTCAGAACCAGTTTAAATAGTAAATAAACACAACTCAATTTGTACATTGCAACTTTCGAATTGTCAATGGGGATGCAATTATCTTGAACAACCTGTATATATCAATGCGGAGAAGAAAGAAGGTGAAGTACACGGAGAAGATGGATTCAGGATGTAACTGATGATATGAGCATGACGGTTGCAGAGAAGGTATATCTAGCATGTGAGAGAGAGAGAAATTCTGAACGACTGTTAGGGTGGTACAGTTCTGCTCAGGACAAGCTATTTGATGGATATTGATGATGACTATCGGTGGAGCGTCTGGTCGAATGGGTTAGAGCGTGGCTTCCATGCGGGAGACCGTGTTCAATTCACGGTAAGGCCAAGGATTTTTTCTGTTGTGGGCATAAATGAAAAATCCTAACCTGAAAAGCTTCACGGCGACTGCACTAGCCATACGACCATTAAATTCATGAGACCCTCGTCCCATATGTCCTACACCGCCCTAAATAGCGGTCCTACAGACAGTAACGACAATCAAAATAACAAATTACAATTCCGGTCTATCTTGTTTGTAGCTCTGGTTGTTATTCATATTAACTCCGTCAGTAAAAGTGTCTGGCTAGTTCAGCAATATTCATATTAACTCCGTCGGTAAAAGTGTCTGGCTAGTTCAGCAATATTCATATTAACTCCGTCAGTAAAAGTGTCTGGCTAGTTTAGCAATATTCATATTAACTCCGTCAGTAAAAGTGTCTGGCTAGTTTAGTAATATTCATATTAACTCCGTCAGTAAAAGTGTCTGGCTAGTTTAGCAATAATCATATTAACTCCGTCAGTAAAAGTGTCTGGCTAGTTTAGCAATATTCATATTAATTCCGTCAGTAAAAGTGTCTGGCTAGTTTAGCAATATTCATATTAACTCCGTCAGTAAAAGTGTCTGGCTAGTTTAGCAATATTCATATTAACTCCGTCAGTAAAAGTGTCTGGCTAGTTTAGCAATATTCATCAAGTAGCTTGTTCCTTCCGGAACCTGGCTCACATGACAGCAGTCCTGAAAAACTCTCTGTTCTGTGCAAGTTGACCGGTGTCAGCAGCAGTTATTCTCAGATCATCAATGACCCATCGTCTTCTAGGTCTTCCTCTCATTCTTCTTACAGGCACCATTCCTTCCCAAATTAATTTCTCTAGGCACTCATGTCGTTTGATGTGTCCAAAATATTTAATTTTCCTTGTTTTTTATGTTTTGTAATAGCCTACTCTCTTAATATCAACTGTTGCAGAATAGAAGCATTTGTTCTTTTCTCTGTCCATGATATTCTAAGTACTCTTCTGTAGCATTTGCATTCAAAGGCATTAATGATCTTCTCTGCCGCTGTGTCAGTGTTCCAATATTAGACGAGGTGTCAAAAATGATATTTGTGACATTGTACTGATTGACATGGTCAATTTTTGTCTACGATCTAGTAACCAGCAATTTTCAATGTTCAAACAGCAAAGAGCAATGTTCAAACAAGCAAAGAGCAATGTTCAAACAAGCAAAGAGAAATGTTCAAACAAGCAAAGAGAAATGTTCAAACAAGCAAAGAGCAATGTTCAAACAAGCAAAGAGAAATGTTCAAACCAGCAAAGAGAAATGTTCAAACAAGCAAAGAGAAATGTTCAAACAAGCAAAGAGAAATGTTCAAACAAGCAAAGAGAAATGTTCAAACAGCAAAGAGAAATGTTCAAACTAGCAAAGAGAAATGTTCAAACTAGCAAAGAGAAATGTTCAATGTTCAAACTAGCAAAGAGAAATGTTCAATGTTCAAGCCAGCAAAGAGAAATGTTCAAACTAGCAAAGAGAAATGTTCAACACAATCGTTCTCCCAACATTATACATTATACTGTGCCAAACCTGGACGCTGACATCAAATGATAGAAGAAAACTAGTCACAACAGAGATGAAGTGTCTACGCAGAATGCTGGGAGTAACAAGAAAAGACCGGTTGAGATATGTGGGAAAAAAGTGAGTACAATGCAGATTACCATCAGACAGTGCACCTCGAAGAGCAATTCGGCTTCGATACAATAGATACGAAATAAAAGGCCGGCCATACAAAAGGTGAACCTCAGGGGTAACAGAGGAGATAAAAGACATTATTTATGAAGCGCACACAAGGGTTCGTTCTAGAAATCTCTTCTTATCCTGATGCTGTAAGACAAAACAGGAGTGGAGAAAAATAACAAAGAAAGAAAAAAGAAAGTAACCAACTCGATCAGGAGCGTCTGTAGCTCAAGCGGTAGTGAGCTCAATCAAGAACCAAGCGTACCTGGTTCAAACCCCACGGTGGGCAAGTTTAGAAGCAAATTCGTTTCCGTGGGATTTTTACAAAAGGTAAAAATAGACCTCACCGTTCAGAAAGCAATGGCAAACTACTGAACGTATAAGTTTTGCCTAGAAAATAACGACTCGTTTACTGCGGTTGATGGCTACGTCCTTTAGGATATGCCACGATTTTCTTTTTCAACCAACTCGAAGTGTGTGTGTGTGTATATATATATAATGTTTTTTTAATTTTACAAAACACTTGATCTGAACACAATGTCGACATAGATATGTTTACTGTAGATACACAAAACCGGACACTGACCCACATAAGAGGCAAATCAGGATTGGAGAATAGAAAGATAAACAAGGTGTATACAGAGGCTCGTTCCAGGTGTCTCATTTTTCGATCTGACGCTGAAAAGCAAAACAGGGTCAGGGAATAGATGGACAGATTTTTAAAAATAACGGAAATTAAATCAAAAAGCGTAAATGTAAATTTAGCACTAATTTTACATGAAACAATGTTTGGGGCAGTGTGCGGCATCTGAGTTATTTTAATAGACATTCTTGACGTACACTGCGGCAGTTAGTAGGGAACGAGTTAAGAAAACACGTTGACGTTAAATATGACATACGTTAGAAATATAGACAAATGGTAGGCCCTATAGCAGCTCAGATCTTGTTGGGAAACTCCCAGATTGATTGATTGATTGATGGATTGATTGATTGATGCATTGATTGATTGATAAGACCATCATTTTGCACTTTGGTGAGTAACCATGAGTGCTCAGATCTCGTTCGTACTCATTGGAAGTGCACGAACTCCGCAGCACCAGCGAGGGTCCCCAATGTAATTTAAGAAGAAGATAAGAATATTTTTGTAGAAATTTTATTTGTAAAATCTTTCTAATAAATTTTGTTCGGGCAGCGGGGTTTCCAGCCTGCCCTTTTCCATTTTTAACTGCCAAGGGTTCTTTTACTTGTTAAACTTGAACACAGAACCTACGTTTTATCGTCCGTCTCCGATAGAATTAAGATCTCGATCTCACCTTCACTGTTTTCGGGGATCTCTGAAAAATACCCCTGATGGTTCCACGAAGGAGTGAGCCGAGTACCTTTGGGACTAGAGTCGAGCACCTTACCTCTCAGATAAAGAGAAAGAAAAAACTCGTTTTAAATCCTCAAAAGATGATAGTAGATAAATATTTATTGACGTTGACTGAAGACATTGACACATTTGTAGAATAAAGTAGAGAACACACAAGAAAGGTGTATGTTTGTTGAGAACCTATGCTCCAGCGGGAGATGAAAGAATGACTGATATATTCACCATTGATAAAAACTTGATCTGTATTTGTAGTATTGAAAAACTAATGAATTTTTGTCTAACGAGTCTAAAAACCGAAAGATTGGCCTCATTGCACCAGGTTTTACCCCATATGGCTTGGTCCATCTCCATAGAAGTTTCACGCCACCTGTCGAGGATATTGAACAAAGCATCAGCCATGTGTCACCAGGGTCCTCGAGGGAAGCAAAGAATAGTAACACTGTGACCTACACATGCCAGACAGTGTCGTCTTCGTGGTAGAGACAGAAGATATAGTAATCAACTTCTCATGGGTACGGTGAGCAAATGGACTTTGGGATGGCTGCTGCAGCGGAGGACAGAGCACAAATGGGATTGCCCAATGTGCCATGACGTCGATCGCATAACAAAACATAACTGTGATCTACAAGGCATGTCGTAAGAGGCGACTGAGGTAGGGGCCTAGGAAGTTACCCTAGTAAATAAAAAGCGTCGCAGAAAATTGGATGTGCTAGTCTACTTGTAGGCGCATAACTGGCACAACGTATAATCGCTCTTAGGCTCAGATCACATACAAATCACACAGTGGTTAAAAAGTGGTCGATATGGAGTATTCGGAGAAGGATAACAAAGCACGAACTCTGTAGCTTCAGAAACAATTCTTAGGGTCTCTACGAAAAATGCTCACGTAAACAGAACGACACTGTCCGGATTAGAACTTGCGATTTTCGGACGGCAAAATAACATCTTAACGACTTAGCTACTAATACTCTCTACCAAGTTTAGTATCGCACTCATCAATTGGTACTTATTGTACAGACGTCAACACCACATGGCAGATTGTAACTGAAATATGCTTACAAAAGAAGTAGCCAAGAAATGTCACAAGTAAATGTAAGTAAATGTACTTACCCCAAGCCTAACAAGTTGTTCATTGAGGGCTTTCAACCATTCGACTGTGAATTCTGGAGAATGGTAATAGTGTAGATAGCACCAGCTGATGGCATCTGTAAACCACTTAGCTGTTTCCACAGGAAGAACAGCGCCGGTCAGGCTCTTTCCTTCAGTTTCTCCACGGATTCTTTCTTGTGGCTGCTTTTGCAATGGCCCAAAAGCCGAAACTATGGCATTGACTGCTAAAATGATCAGGAAACATAATGTACACCACCCAATCAGCAACAAATCCAAAACGTAGCTGTCGAAATCTAGCTCCGTATACCAACTACGACCTGCTTCCGCCATGTTTTCTCCAACTAGTCCCAATATTTCACCAAAAATGCCTCACGTTTATCTATACAACTAAGAAGCCAATCAGATGGAAGACGGAGAATAATTTGTAGGATTTGAGCATGCTGCTTCCATAAACGACTCACCTTCAGCATCGATAGAGTCACCTTGCTGCACGGCTGCAGCAAAACTCATTTTTGAAACTAGACACCTCCTCGCTTGTTCAGGTTTATCTCAACATCACATGACGATCTATTTATGATGTTCCAACTTGGTAATAAGTCACGTGATATGGTGTAAAAAATATAGGTCAGGTTATCCTTCATTTCTGTGAGTAAAAATACCAGCCAATTAAAAAAAAGAGTTCAATTTAGTTCGCAACAACAAAATGCCACACCACCTGGCGTAGGCGATACTGTCTTCACAGTTATTCACTTTAACTGTTTGGTTAGCGAGCTGTAATTTGAACCAAAAAGTACAGAAAACGTGGCCGGCTATAGTCCATGCTGCATTAAATGTGGAAAACGGATATATGTTTATATAAGCCAATGAGATAACGTAAAAATCGACGTTGTGTCAGCTACTCAGATCGTGCTCTGTCGACGAGATTTCCAGCGAACGCCATCAAGAAGAGAGAGAGAGACACACACATTCAACATGCGCTGCTTGAGTCGTATACTCGGAATCTCATGGAATGACAGTCTTCTTCTTCGAGCGTTCTATATCAACCACATGTTAACCACTCTTTGTGATGTGTATGTCATCCGAGCCTAAGAGTGATTCTACGTTGTGCCAGATATGCGTCTACAAGTAGGCCAGCTTTAGTTATGTTCCAAATCGCGCTAGCATATGTTAGGATTGATACGACATTTGAATTGAAAATTCGTAATTTAGTTTTAATCCTTTATAACTTGCAGTTCCATATTTTATTTAGATTTTTAAAATATGCATTACTTGCCATAGGTGTCTTCATTATATTTGTTTTTCATAGCTTATCTGCAGTCTAACTTTTGATGCTATAGATGACAAGTTGTCTGTTTTTCTTTGCATATCTTGGTTGTTTCTACTTAACAAGGCAATATCATCTGCAAAATCCACATCTTCTAGTTGACTATTTTCTACCCAATCGAAGCCATTTTCGCACCTGCAACATTTTCTCATCACCCAGTCAATGGTCACTACTCCAAACAATAGCGGAGATAGAATACAACCTTGCTTTCCTCCGGTTTCAACCATAAATTAGTCGCTGTGTCCACCATCAGTGCGAACTGCACACTGTGAACCATCATAGAGGCTCTTTTGATAATGTTTATTATTTTGTCTGGTATTCCATAGTATTTCAGAATATTCCACAGAGAGATTCTGTGTAGACTATCAAAGGCTTTTTTAAAATCGATGAAATTTAGTATAAGTGGTTGTTGCTTCTCAATATGTTCCTCCAAAATTAGTCGTAGGGTAATTATTTGGTCTAAGCAGCTTCTCCCAGGTCTAAAACCACCTTGTTCTTCTTTCAGGGTTGTGTCCACTGCTCCTTTGATTCTATTGATACTTATTATTATTAGCTCATAAAGATATTGATGTTAATCCAAAAGCTTTTGATGAAACCACACAATTTGATTATACACCATTTACATTTGATTCTATGAGAAACACTAGAAAACTATGGGATCAAGAGACAACTGCTAGACAATATCAGAGCAATATACACAAATAGCCACAGTGTGGTAAGAGCAACAGACGGAATGACAGACTCATTCGAAACTAAATCAGGAGTAAGACAGGGTTGTGTACTCTCACCTCTTCTCTTCAACATATATATATATATATATATATATATATATATATATATATATATATATATATATATATATATATATATAGACAGAATAGTGAAAGAGGCACAGTGCGAAAAGACCTTATTGAGATAGACAATGATCACGAAGACCAACTAAATAACCAAATCAACGAATTACTTTTTGCAGATGACCAAAGATTAATCTATGAAGATGAAGATCAGCTACAACATCACATGAATTCACTGCTAATAGCATGTAGAAAGTACAACATGAAAATCAACAAACAAAAGACCGAGACCATGAAAATCAGCAAAACATCATGCCAAGCAAACATACAAATAGATAACACCAGAGTAAAGCAAGTTTCTGAATTCAAATATTTAGGCAGCATTTTCACAGAGGACGGAAAACTCGATAGAGAAATAGAGACAAGTAGTGGCGGCTCGTCTATAAGGGCCAGTGGGGCCGGGCCCCACCAAAAATAATGTATATCGTGTATTTAATATTTATTAAATTAAAATATAGCAATCTAAAACCATGATTTATCCGGAACAAAATGTCTGGCCCCACCAACAAAAATTATCACAAGCCGCCACTGGAGACAAGGTGTAAAAAAGCAAATGCAGTGACACACCAGCTGGCACCATTACTACAACACCCAAAGATCAAGATGAAAGTGAAAAGACAGAGGATAAAAAGTATTTTCCTACCAACTTTGTTACCAGTGTCAAACTTGGTCTCTTACAGCAACACATCACAGAAAGCTCACCACGTGTGAAATGAAATGCTTGAGGAAGGCAGTGGGAGTCACCAGGAAAGACAGACTACGAAATGAGGACATCAGAAGCAGAGTGGGCATAACTTCATGCACCGAATACATCGAAAGACAACAAATGCAGTGGTTTGGACATTTATTGAGAATGGGATACAACCAACCACCAATAACAGCATACAATAAAAAGAGATCGGGTACTAGAGCTAAGGGAAGACCAAAAAAAGATGGATAGACAATATCAAAACCATACTACATAAACACGGATACAACACAACAAGGGCGACTGATCTAGCCTAAAACGCAAATTAAAGCTGCCATCCATACGCTTAACGGCAAGTGGACAGCCAACTACATCTTCCACCTGGGAATAGACAATAGATAGATATTTGACTTGTAAATATGAAAATATTGCAATGGTTAAAATTTTATTATCACATAAAGATATTGATGTTAATATAAAAATTGATGAGGATGAATTTACACCATTACATTTAGTTTGTGTTCATGAAAATATTGAAATTGTTAAATTAATATTAAATTATAAATATAAAAATGTATGGATTTATTTAAATAATTATTATGTTAAATAATTCAAAGAACACTCCAATGCCATATTGAACCAATTGGAGGTACCAATTATTTTAGTATAGTACAATTTATCTTTCGTATGAACAAAATCTGTACGAAGCCACATCCAGACTTCCGGGTCGAGGTTAATGTCAACAAAACTCCCAGGCATGGTTAGAAATTTACTATACTGCAATGTCAGACTTTATATATTGTTGTACAATAGTAACTTCGCTGCTTCTAGAAATATACTAACTCCTTATGCATAGAATCATTTCGAAGTCAGGCAGTGTGGCTTGAAGTTATACTGACCGCATGTATCAATCTATGTTTCAAAATTATACATGATGAGGCGTACTGGACTACTGAAGTAATGAAATGAGTCAGTACAACACACTTCAACAACACAGTACACTCCGGACAAGTCAGATTCTCACTCAGAGCCATTATAGGACGTGCTCTGACGTCCTCCCAATATCTTTACCAGTGTATTACGACTAATTGCACACGTTTTGTGTTGATTAATCAAATATCTTGTGCCTCTAACAAACAAAGTGTTCTGGCTGTTTCGATTTTCACTCCTAGAGATGCAAAATAAATGTTATCAAAGTCATCTTCTGACTGACTATTATTAGACTATACATTAATATTAATTATACAAACTCTGCCAACGCCGGTTCCAAGCTCGTATGAAAAAGGAGTAGGACTTGTGCGTGAGGCCAGCTACCTCACCACAAGAAATTTAAAGAGCTACAGAAACTTGTAAGTAAGGATAAACATCAAGAGCCTCAATGATAGTTCACAGACTGTTCAGTATCTTCTCTGTCCTCCAGCGATGATGATGATCAATTGGTGTTGTTCTGCCATGTTAGACTGCTCAGTATCTCCTCTTTCATCCTCTGTCTCTTTTCCCCAATGTTTTCTAACCCATCTTCACATTCTCCACTGCCCCCTCAACAATGTCTGTTTCCTTTGGAAGTTTGTCAGCATGCTCTATTTTTCATTTTGTTGCAACTGACACAGTGACATGTTGCTAAATTATCCATTCATCATCAGGTGCCGGCTGGGGTAGGTGATCATGGATCTCCACATCTTCAGTGTTTGCTATCAACTCAGATGTTGACGCTCTACCGTGCCATGAAGTCAGGCTATCCAAAATGTTCTCTCTGTCTTCCTCTCTCTCATCTACCCTTGATTTTACCGGTTGTCACAATGTGTTCTAAACCTCCCTTCCTCATCACAGGCCAGAAAAATGATGACTGCCTCTTTCTTATATTGATGATAAGCTTTCTCTGTGTCTTGATCTCATTCAACACCTCAACATTAGTCATTTTTACAGTCCATGGGATTCTCATCATTCTTCTGTAAAACCACATCTCTGTGGCCCTTAGAGGTTTTTCGATTTGTGTGTTCATTGTCCATGACTCGCATCCGTATGACTTATCCATTAGTCTTATTAGTTATCCAAAATGGGAGTTTCATATATTTTAATTCCTTTTTTTCAGAATGGGACAGCCTAGTAGTACAGCCCAGTTTGTATGAACAACTAGTAAACTACTAATGTGTGTAGATCTTCGATGGACAAATGGTGTAGCATCTTTTATTGTTGGTGAAATACACAGAAAAGAGTGAAGTCAAACGTTGCAGTTGAACATGTTGGGCAGAGTGTTATTTTATCCCTCGCTAGGTATTAATGCTGTAATGACAAGTGTCACATCAAGAAGTTGGTACGACAGACTAGATGAGACTGTTATACTGGGAGCTCTGCCGGTTAAATCAATCACACGTAAGGTAATCCTCTTAACTTATATCAAACGAATAGTTTATATATAAATGAAAATTTATGTATGAATAAGATTACGAACGAGGAACTCAGAGAAAGAACTAAGCAAATACCAGTGGAGAAAGAGCTCAGGAAGAGACGCTGCGATGTATAGGAGATACATTGAGAAGACCAGCCGGAAGCATTGCAAGACAGGCACTGTTTTGAAACCTGCAGGAAAGAGGAGTGTAGGGAAGGCCTAGACAGACCTGGAGAAGAGAGCTGGAGGCTGATATTAAAAGGATATGTAAAACATGGAAAGAATTGGAAGGGATGGCAAGAGAGAGGAGGAAGAGCTGGAAGAAGTTTGTTGAAGACCTGTGCTCCATTGGGAGTTGAAAGGTGAAGAAGAAGAATGGATGACAATATTCTTCTCCTTACGTTCCCTTCTATGAATTCAGAATTACAGATTGCCTGGTATGACGCTTCTGATTGATTTTTGCGTGAAGACTTGCTTTCCTTTTTATCAGTGTCCCCCGCCATACAGACTTCAGTGGTTGATAAAAATATGATTTTGACTATGTTTTCAGATCTGATTTGCCATCATAGGGAACATCGTAACTGACTCTTGCTCATGATCAGGTTGTTAGAACAGAGATTTGCCATCATAGGGAACATCATCGTAACTGACTCATGCCCATGATAAGGTTAGAACAGAGATTTGCCATCATAGGGAACATCATCATAACTGACTCATGCCCATGATGAGGTTGTTAGAACAGAGATTTGCCATCATAGGGAACATCGTCGTAACTGACTCGTGCCCATGATGAGGTTGTTAGAACAGAGATCATCCGCGTGTTGCTGGGGCTTGCAGGGGAAGCAATGAATAGTAAGACGGCGACCTACAAGGCATGTCATAAGAGGCGACTGAGGTAGGGACCTAGGGAAGCTACCCTAGTAAATAAAAAGAGTTGCAGAAATAGGATGTTCTGACCTACTTGTAGGTGCAAAACTGGTACAGTGTACAATCGCTCTTAGGCTCTGATCACACACAAATCACAAAGAGTGGTTAAAAAGTGGTCGATATGGAGCTTTTGAAGCAGAAGAGAAGAGAGATGATGATGATGTTAGTTGACATGTTGGTGTTAGTTCTGACATGTTGGTGTTAGTTCTGACATGCTGGTATTAGTTCTGACATGTTGGTGTTAGTTCTGACATGTTGGTGTTAGTTCTGACATGAGTATGTCTGAAGAGTACAGTAACCACAGTTTTGATATTTTCAGTTGATTGCGAAAGAAAATGTGAGGGCTATGGTTTCTGTGAATGAAGATTTTGAACTGAAGCATCTGATGTACACACAAGAGGTGAGTGTCTTTGTTACATCTGTACACTTTAATATGTTGACTGAAATATTTTATATACTTACTTGAGGTGTCTGTCTGTGTTACATCTGTACACTTTAATATGTTGACTGAAATATTTGATATACTTACGTAACTCTTTCCGCACAGAGTTATTTCCTATATTTTTAAGCAGTTAATTAACTCCCTTACCAATCCCTCATATGGACACCAGAGGGAAAATGAAAACGAGGAAGACCAAGAGAGACTCTGCGTAGAACCATCACCAGAGAAGGCTCAACGATGGGCCTAGTAAACATTAAAGACTTAAAGCAAATAGCAACGAACCGCGAGACATGGAGAGCTATGACCTCTGCCCTATGCGCTGCCCACAGGCCCAAGAGGAAAGACTAACTAACTAATTCAAGGGAGGTAAAAAAACCGATCCCAACTACTCGTCAATAAATAAACATATATATATTATTATATACTAAATTGAAGAAAACTGGACAGCCCAATAGAATAACAAGGTTAAAAAGTAGTAGAAGTAAAACTAGAAAGACTTCTTATAAGGAAGCAACTCTATGGCGCAGTGTGCGGCTAATAGCGTGCAACGGACTTCCGCCGCTGCGCAGTGTGCGGCTTAAAACGTGGAAAGAGTTGAGCACCATTTCCTGGAACCCACAGGAAGAAAGGAAGTCAAGAAATACATTACGCCCGTGTGTTGACAGGACTCGCAAGGGGAGCAAAGAATAGTAACACTGTGTGCTGCAAGGCATGTCGTAAAAAGCGACTGATGTAGCCTAGGGAAATTACCCTAGTAAATAAAAGGCGTCGCAGAAATCGAATGTGCTTGTCTACTTGTAGGCGCATAACTGACACAATGTAAATCGCTCTTAGACTCAGATCACATAAAAATCACAAAGAGTGGTTTAACAAGTGGTTGGAGCGTTCGAAGAAGAAAGATAAATTTATGAATTGCATGACTGAACAACAGTTTAAATGGTTTGCACTGGTCTTACTCAGGACGATAACTTGAGTACCTCTGAAGTCGGAGAAAATCTGCCTGTATGGCGAGGGAATACTAATTACGAGTACATTGAGCACACGGCTGCCAGTGTAAAGTAATTTACAATGTGTACGCTGCTGCCATTGTAAGAAATTGGAAAACGGATTTTCACGCAAAAATCAGTTTCAGAGATGAAACTCGTTTGAGTTGAAAGCGGACGAAGAAAAAAAAATGGTTTGCACACCTGACAAAAATGCCCTAGTATCGTCTGCCACAGAGCCGACACTGAAAAAGTATAACGAGTACAGAGTTTTACAAATTTATATGAACTAGGATAATTTTTTAACAAAATTTTATTTGCAGGAATTGACGACTATGGGTTTGTCTCGACTACAGCTGCGGACACCTGACTATATAGGAACCCCAACACAAGAGCATATAGCACAAGCTATAAAATTTATCCTGGAATATAGAAAACTGGGCAGCAGTGTGTATGTACATTGTAAAGCTGGGAGAACACGCAGTGCAACAGTTGCTGCATGTTACCTAATACAGGTAGATGTATTTTTTCAAACCATCATCAAATAGCTTGTCCTGATCAAATCTTTGCTGCCCTAATAGTCCTTCAGAATTTCTCTCTCTCTCATAGGTCAGATGTTCCTCCTCTGCAGCCTTCATGCTCTTCTTCTTCAGCGATCTCTGATGATGCACTTAGTTTGCTAGGACCACAAACTGAGCAGTCTTCAGGTCTGTCAGGTTTCCCCAAAGCTTAGTTTTTAGGTCAATTGTGTGTGGCCACATGTTGCTTCTCAGCTCACACAAGAGAGGACAGTCTTGCAGGACATGCTCCGGTGTCTGTTCCGCCTGCCGTCATGCTCAAATCATTAGTTACATCCTGAATCCATCTTCTCCATGGTCTTCCTCTTTGCTGGGATGTCTCCTTCCATAATGGACTTCTCCAAGTCCTTCGTAAAGAACTCTTCTGTAATATCTTAGAATTGTCATAGCTTAATGAAACCAATTCCTAGAGTAGGACTGAAGAGAATTGGAGAGAGAGATAGTCTTACAGTGGATACCAGAACACTGTAGTATACTAGGAAAAGGCTGACAAACTCGGACAGGCTGGAGGGAGCCTAACACAACACCACCCAACACAAAGATTTACAGAAACAAAGGCTGGAGGGAGCCTCACCCAACACAAAGCTTTACAGAAGCAAAGGCTGGAGGGAGCTTCACCCAACACAAAGTTTTACAGAAGCAAAGACTGGAGGAGCCTAACACAACACCACCCAACACAAAGTTTTACAGAAGCAAAGACTGGAGGGAGCCTAATACAACACCACCCAACACAAAGTTTTACAGAAGCAAAGACTGGAGGAGCCTAACACAACACCACCCAACACAAAGCTTTACAGAAGCAAAGTCACTCCTGGAATAATTCAGAGAAATGATGGGGAGAAAAACAAACAGAGGATACAACCCAGAGCACGACAGTATAAATACACTAAACAGAAAAGCACAGTCTTCAGACTTAGAACTGGACATTGCAGTCTCAGAGCATACCTCCATAGAATGGGTATCAGGGACTCGACTGCCTGCACCTGTGGAGCACCAAAGCAGTCCCCAGAGCACATCCTGCAAGCCTGAGCAGTGTGAGAATAGAAATCTGGCCAACAGAAACAACCCTAGAAAACATACTATAGGGGAACTGGTGAAGACCTCAAGCACACCGTCCTGTTTATGACACATACCGGAGTAGTCGCATAAGAAGAAGGAGAGAGGGGTGTGCACAAACCTGAGGTAGTTCAGAGACAATGAAGTTATACGAACAGAAGAGTTTATGTGTATGCCACATCATCGTATGAGAGACAGATTATAGAACTTAGCAATTGGATGACTGGAAAGAAGCAGCTTTATCTATCAGGTCAAATGGCTTTACAGGCAAACCTGAAGTTGACAACCCCCTCCCCCAAAACATGTGTCCAAAAAAAATCACCTTGGAGAGAGAAGCCTGGACCACCATTATATGTCCTGACAAGGCGTGACATGAGTATTTGACATGGACGAACAGAATAGTATAGAACTTTGGATCGTAACTCTCAGTTTTTGAAAGGAAGAATGCCCTCATATTCTCTCTAGGTCAGAACTTGATACAAAGGTCAAGAAAGTAGAAAAATCTTTGCAATAATTGAATCTTCATCTTTTGTTTAATCCTGCTTTACCTAACAGCGTCAGGATAAGAAGAGATTGCTAGAACATGCTTTAGTGTGTGCTTCTCCAATCCTGCTTTACCTAACAGCGTCAGGATAAGAAGAGATTGCTAGAACATGCTTTAGTGTGTGCTTCATAAATAGTGTTTTTCGCCGCCACTGTTATCTCTGAGCATGGCTGTCCTTTTTGCTTTGTATCCACTTTATCAGAGTAGCATTGCTCTTTGAGGCCGCTGTCTGTTAGTAATCTGCGTATGTGGCGCAGAAAAGACCTTCATCTAAACCAATCCACGTCAACTACTAGATTGCGAGAACTGGGTTTGAAGATTGGTGTGGCAAGAAAAGAGCGGTACAACAGGTATACAAGTAGGCTCATCAATCAAAATAGAACTGGTACGGTCAGTCGCTGGACGCTGATGGAGATATTGCGAAGGAGATCGGAGCACCTATGGACATGTCCGAGTGCAATGAAGATATTCCAAACTGAAACTGAAATCTGCTTATGTGTCCGAACCATTTAATTAGTCGTTTCTTGATGAAGTTCAGTACTAATATTGTACCCCCTTTTATCCTGATGTCTTCATTTCTAAACAGGGCTCTTCTTGTTACCCCCATCCCCATTCTACATAGACACTTCACATAATTGTGTGTTTGGTGCAATGTCTTAAAGTTTAAAAAATATCTGCATTTTTGTAGTTCTTTAGGTGAAATTGTATGCTTTTTAAACAAAATCGTGAGTTCCTTGAAAGTTCTTGGAACAACATTGTAGGCCGTATTAATTTGTTCCGTTTAGCTATGAATTCAGGCATAGTTATTGCACCTCTGACTGATTTTTGGTTTAAGGCTTGCTTTCCTTATCACTAGTATCCATCGCCATTGAGGTAAATCTGATTCTAACTTCAGAGGTACTTGTAATTTTGATCCTAAGTAAAGGATCAGGGAACTTGTAGTCGTACTGCACACAGTGTGCTCTGCGAAATTTGTGGTCCCACCTGGCATTGAATCCATATTTTCCATAGCTTGTGGCCACTAACGCTGAATGCTGTCAACTTCGCTATTGGTGACTCCAAGAGATGAAGAGAAGATGTTGTTGCTGGATAGGAAACACCTGGAGAAAATCTGAGGGTAATATAACAAGAAGGGCTTTTTCCTAGAACCCACAGGGTAAGCAAATAGGGAAGCCTAGAAATACATGGGGTGGTGTCTGTGGCTTATGGGATAGTGACTCGGTCTATTAACCCGACGTTCTGAGTTTGAATCACGCTGCGGACAGTTTGGTTGCAAATTGTTTCGCGTGAATTTTACAAAGGATGATGGCACCACCTGTTCAAAAACCAATGGCAAACTACTAGACGTAATAATGCCTAGAAAAATCACAAACAGCGTTAAAAAGCAGGGGTTGATTCGCAAAGTCCTGTAAAGGATATGCAATTAACTTTTAGAAATACATGAAGATATTTAGAGGCAGAGATTAGTGATATACAGGAGATAGCCAAAGGTAGAAAGACTTGGCATGAGTTGGTTGAGGGCCCATGCTCCAGTTGCATTTATAAATACATGAGAGATTGGTGAACCCCATTATAGGCTCTTTTAAATAAAGATGATAAAAAGTATTTTCCTACCAACACTTTGTTGCCAGTGCCAAACTTGGTCTCTTACAGCAACACATCACAGAAAGCTCACCACATGTGAAATGAAATGCTTGAGGAAGGCAGTGGGAGTCACCAGGAAAGACAGACTACGAAATGAAGGCATCAGAAGCAGAGTGGGCATAACTTCATGCATCGAATACATCGAAAGACAACAAATGCAGTGGTTTGGACATTTAATGAGAATGAAATACAGCCAACCACCAATAACAGCATACAATAAAAAGAGATCGGGTACTAGAGCTAAGGAAGACCAATAAAAAGATGGATAGACAATATCAAGACCACACTACATAAACATGGATATAACACAACAAAGGCGACTCATCTAGTCCTAGAACGCAAATTAAAGCTCCCATCCCTACGCTTATCGGCAAGAGTGGACAACCAACTACATCTTCCACCTGGGAATAGACAATTCAAGAAATTTATATATTTTACTTATTTAAGTATGTTTATTAATAACTTTTTGTTTTTTTACCAGATTAACAGTTGGAGGCCAGAACAAACTATTCACTTCCTGAAGTCGAAGCGTCCATAAGTCTGGCTACATGAAAAGCAATTAAATTCTATCCAATTATTTTATCAAGCTAGCTTGAGATCTTGATGTCATTCAGTTTTAGGAATATGCACCATCTCAGAATGTATATCTGTGAATCTATTTCTATATGAATTTCTTCAATGTCTGTGAATCTATTTCTATATGAATTTCCTCAATGTCTGTGAATCTATTTATGTTCTATTTTGTGAATCTATTTCTGTGTGAATTTCTTCAATGTCTGTGAATCTATTTCTGTATGAATGTCTTCAATGTCTGTGAATCTATTTCTGTATGAATTTCTTCAATGTCTGTGAATCTATTTCGGTGTGGATTTCTTCAATATCTGTGAATCTATTTCTGTTCTATTCTGTGAATCTATTTCTGTTCTATTCTGTGAATCTATTTCTGTATGAATTTCTTCAATTTTGCTGGATGTCTGTCGGGTGAATTGAACTGAACTGAATATGAAGGAACTGGCTGGAGATGGAGAGTCTTTAATGCGAGCTGTGATAACAGCAGCATCTGTCCTACTATATAATCTTCTTGCTTTCCTTTAATCCTGTTTTGCCTTACAGCGTTAGGATAAGAAGAGATTTTAGAATAGGATTTTGTGTGCTCTTCATCCACCTTTTGCATGGACAACCTTTTGCTTTATAGCCACTGTATCGGAGTAGCATTGCTCCTTGAGGCGCACTGTTTGTTGGTAATTTTTATGTGCGAACCATTTAATGTGTTGTTTCTTGATAAAGTTCAGTACTGATGTTGTAATAAAATTAGTAGGACAAAGTGTGATGATGTCGGCCATGTGGTTTTTACCATCTGCATATGAACATCAATCTTCAAACGGATGAAAGGATTACCAGGACTAAACATAATTTTAAGTATACTGAAATCTTCTTTGAACGCTCCATATCGACCATTGTTAACCACTCTTTGTGATTTTTATGTGATCCGAACTGAAGGTCGAGTGTACGTTGTGTCACTTCTGCGCCTACAAGTAGGCCAGCACATCTGATTTCTGTGACCCTTTTTATTTACTAGAATAGCTTCCCTAGGCTCCTACCTCAGTCGCCTCTTATAACATGCCCTGTAGGCCGCAGTGTTGCTATTCTTTGCTTCCCTTCCGAGCCGTGACCTCAGTTGCCTCTTACAACCTGCCCTGTAGGCCGCAGTGTTGCTATTTTTTACTTCCCTTCCGAACCCCGACCTCAGTTGCCTCTTACAACCTGCCCTGTAGGCCGCAGTGTTGTTATTCTTTCTCCCTTGCGAGCCTGGCAACACACATGCGATACTTTTCTTCTTCTCTTGTTCGCTCTTTTGTGGTCGTTTTTATCAGTCTAATGCCATATATAAACAGTCCAACACCAAGAACACGTGTACGTTCACAACCTTCAGTACCATTTGGAGCTCTGGTGCTTATCCTTTGGTGGTGTGTTCGATTTCAACCAGCGTTTACTGGGTTCACTCTCCGTTAGCCCTTTGCTGTCCCCAGCCAAACCTGCAAGGCAGCAGGCTGCTATTTTCTTTAGGGTAGCGACCCTTAGACGACCTGCCCTCCCGGGTTGATGAGCATCATCTGCCCAGCTAACCCATCTTTTTATGGAGTACTTGGTTACATGCGATACTGAAATTTTTTATATACAGTTACCCGTTGTACAAATATAACTGAATGCCAGAGGGACAGGTTGAGGAATGTGTTTAATCAGCAAGTCACCGGAACCATCAGTATGGATACTCTTCAACATCTGCTGGAGAAGACTGCGCGCACATATGGGTCTGCCCGGAGTGAAATAATGTCGGTTCCGTAACTAATAACTATATAAGTATATTGTAAAATAATAAATTTTTCGAATGATTGTGCTTTAGTTATTTTAGAATGATTGTTCTTTTCTTCAATCCTGGTTTGCCTCACAGCGTCAGGATAAGAAGAGATTTCTAGAACAAGTCCTTGTGTACGCTTCATAAATAGTGTCTTTTGTCGCCTCTGTTATCTCTGAGGTCTACCTTTTGTGTTGCCAACCTTTTGCTGTGTATCCATTGTATCGAAGCAACATTGCTCTTTGAGGTGCACTATCTGTTGGTAATCTGCTTATGTGGCCGAACCCTTTAATTTGTTGTTTCTTGATGAAGTTGATTGTTCTCTTGTAGTACTTATTTGTGTATGATTGTTCTCTTGTAGTACTTATTTGTGTATGATTGTTCGTTAGCATCAGCGATTAGGTAATTTGGATGAGATCATCTTCTTCCTTTCAATACCATTACCGTAGCAATAAAGGAAACCAGTTTTTATGGATCATGTTCTTCGGAAACTGAATAATCAATTTTTATGTATAATATTGTTAGGATTTCTCTCTTGCGATCATGTACCAGATTTCCCCATAAATTCTGCTGCTGTTTTAGGGACTCTGTCCCTCTGTACAGCTTCTCATTCGAGCTCGGTATATTGTCAGGATTTGACAACTCAACAAATAGCTAGTTCTGAGCAGAGTTCATAGGTTAGCTGTCTTGCCCCTGCAGCCGTCATGCTCATATCATCAGTTAGATCCTGAATCCATCTTCTCCACAGTCTTCCTCTTCTGCTCTTTGACCGGGATGCCTCTTACCATGATGGTCTTCTCCAAAACTTTGTGTCTTTTTTATATGTCCAAAATTCTTCATTTTTCTTATGTGTAGCATCAGCCAGTTTTCTTTGATTTTGAGTTCCTTCTGGATAGAATTCTTAGTTCTCTGTCCATGATATATAGAGGACTCTTCTGTAAAACCTGTATTTAAAAACATGTATATGCTTTTTTACCGTCTCGTTAAATTTGATCTTAGTATTCAGATTTTTTAAATGTCTTTGATATTCAATAAAGAACAAGTATAAATCTACATTATACTCTCTAGATTTTTCGATGATTGTCTTCTTGTTAAATATGTGGTCACATGCACTTTTGTTACGTCTAAATTTCAGCTTGTTTTATGTTGATGTTCTTTTTCTGTTTGTCTACTGTTATAAATTATTTTAACTCAGATTTTACATTCATTGTTATTCAGTGACACTATTACATAATAAGTACATAATTTAGTACTTCAAAGACCTAAGCAGAACAGGCTATGTCATTATATTTCAACTATGTACGGACACAGCAAACTCAACAAACACTTACATAGACTAGAAATAAGTCAAACAGCTGTCGGTCTTCTTCTTATTTGCGTTCGTTCTTTCGACCAATTTTAATCACTCTTTGTGATATGTTTGATCTTTGCCAAGAACGTGTATACGTTGCACATTGGTTTGGTAGGCCCCTAAACGCATAGATTTCTACAAGTTTAGGACATGTGCATCCGATTTCAGCCAAATCTCCTTAGTCGCCTCTTACAACATGCATGGCAGGTAACAGTGGTTCTATTCTTTACACCCCAAATTTGGACCCGGTAACCACTCGGGCGTAGAAATAAGTCAAACAGTTGTCTGTCAGTGCCAGCAGGCAGAACAGATACCGGAACAAATCCTGCAAGACTGTCCTATCCTGGATGAGCTGAGAAGCAACATGTGGCCACACTCAGTTGAACTAAAAACTAAGCTTTGGGAAACCTGACAGACCTGAAGCTGACTGCCCAGTTTGTGGTCGCACAGTAAATTAAGCACATGACTAGAGATCGCGGAAGAATAATAATTTGGTGTCTCCCTTTCTTATGTATTTGGATAACTATTGATCTTTTCCAGTCTTTTGGTCATATTCCTGTTTCCCTTATCTTTTCACATTCTCTCTCTCTCTGCCTTTTTAACCCAGATTTGGGAATAGGCCCTCAACCAACTCATGCCAAGTCTTCCTATCTCCTGCAGTTCCCTCCAGCTCTTCTTATATTGTTGATGTCAAAATATCGTCTCTATGTATTTCTCGGCCTCCCCTTCTTTCACTGTCCTGTGGGTTCTAGGAAAAGACCCTTGTTATATTTCCCTCTGGTTTTCTCAGTGTATCCTATCTAGCGTCAGCATCCTTTTTCAACCTCTTGGTTCACTGGAATCTGTCTTGTTCTCTCCATAAGTTCCTCATTTGTGAGCTTATCATACCATCTCAGCCCCTCTATTCTGCGCAGACACCAGTTGATGAATGTGGAAAATAGTGGGTACTACATCATTACTAAATTTCATCAAGAAACAACAAATTAAATGGTTCGGCCACGTAAGCGGATTACCAACACACAGTGCACCTCAAAGAGCATTGCTACTCGGATACAAAGCAAAAGGCAGGCCACACAAAAGATGGACCTCAGAGATAACAGAGTCGACAAAAGTCACTATCTACAAAGAGCACACAAGGGCCCGTTTTAGAAATCTCTTCATAACCTCATGCTGTGAGTCAAAACAGGACTGGAGAAAAGAAAGACTTTTTCACATTATGCATGATATATTTTATAATACATGAAATATCGACTCTTCTGTCTCTCAGTTTCAGAACTCCATTTACATTTATTTAAAAAAATATTCCACTCAAATTGTCTAAGGCTGCATCCGCTTCCTATACTTTTTTTTAACAAGTATACTTAAGAAGTGATCAAAGCCACAAACATATTATCCTGTTTACATTTGGTGGAAATAATGTGACATGATTTTATCAGATTACACACTAAAGGGCCAAAACCATTTTCTGAATACAAAGGAAAGTAAGGTTATGTCCCCTGACAAAACAAAATGTCGACACAAAATTATCGTCAATAATGAAGACGTTTAAAATGTTTATGATATTCTGTGTGTATATATGATAAATACTGACTCTAGCGTTCCCTCGCAAACAAACATATTTGCCGTTTTCATCTTCTGAGTGATAGTGCTTTGGTTATTAACCTTAATTAATTGTTTCGTTCATAAAGAAATCAGGGGAACGTGTTCGATTGTCAATATAGTTTGACAACGCTTTAAAGTATGAAATATGGAAGGGCACTTCGATTTGAAAACTGGCCCCTCACAACAAAGAGTGGAGTATAGACATGCGACAACTGTGTAAACTGTGACCGGTAAAAGTATCCTTGCTATATTAGAGAGTGACGTTTTGAAGAAACGGGTGTTTAATACAGACAAAAGTGCAGACGTCAATCATAGCCCGCCTGCCCATCGTGTTCGTAGCGCGGGTGACTAGCCCTTTGTGTATGCGGGTTCAATTCCGCGAACTGGCAGAAAAGCCACATGTTCCCCAGATTCACGGTGTTCGTGGCACCGAAGGGTTACGATGTCCATGGCACCGAGCCGAAGTGCTGAAAGCTCAAGTGCTTCTGGATCGAGAAAAAAAAAGACGTCAATCATACAGAATACACTAGCCCACAATACTCTAGCACGTACACAATACACTAGCAGGCACACACATCGTGTTCTAGCACAAAAGCTAGTCGCTATATATTGTTCTCCTTTGAGTAAAGTCAGCGCACATCTCAACCGTACTTCTTACGGCATCAACGCCTAATTTTGCAGGCGAGCATTTTTCAGAGCACAGCCAACTATTTCTCCAAATAAAAGAGTTTCACTTAGTCGTGTCTTTTTGAAACAGCGTCGTTCACAGAACCCAGAAAGATCAGATTCGCCATAGCAAGAGACATGATAACGTCTCGAAATGCATTGCAGACGAGTCGTTGGCATCTTACCAGTTTGTAATCAGAGATCAAAGACAGTACGTGATAACATCGACTATTGCTTTCTGTAACTACGCCCTTATTTAAATGGATGGGTAGTTAGCTTAGCCACAGCCAACTATAAACTCATAGGGCCTGCGAACTCGGGTAAAAATTACGGGAAATCAGACCACAACCTGTCACGTGACCTCACATTCCAGTATTGTTGTATATAGACGAATTCATTTTAATATCAATACAAAATGTTAAATCGAAGTTATATTATGCACCAAGTTAAGTTTAACAATAAGGAATATCAATATTATGCACCAAGTTAAGTTTAACAATAAGAAATATCAATATTATGCAACAAGTTAAGTTTAACAATAAGGAATATCAATATTATGAATATTTTTCACCAATAAATAACCATAGACTCACCGAATTTAGTAAAGTTGCAAAAAAGCTTGCAGTGTTCTATCAAACATATATAAATTGCAGCGCCCCCATGAAACTAGGTCAGAGGTTTTCCCGTCAGTTATGTGGCCCAGTATTTAGAGTTTCTTAGCACAACCACAGCCTTACTATAGTAGTTTATAGTTGGCTCTGGCACAACCCCCAACCTGGAGGTCCAGGATGACACATTTAGTCTGCCCTCCACCTTTGACCTGTCCGGCTTGGGTAACCCTGCCGGTATAACTCTCCGGGTCATAGAGGTACGAAAGTTTATCCTAAACATAACAGTAGTTCAAAGAAAGAAATTGGAGTGTCCAGACTTGAAATGGCTGATGCATCTGCCATGTTAAAGCTAAATGTTATTTTGAAGAAAGTAACATCAGTTTTCGATGACGATAAATCTATACACATCACTTGTATTATCGATTCTTTTATATGGATGTGAGAGTTGGGCAATAAATGAAAGATGTGCAGATAATACAGGGTGTTCAAGATAATTGCAGCCCCATTGACAATTCGAAACTTGCCAGGTACATATTGAGTTGTGTTTATTTACTATTTAAGCCGGTTCTGACTAGCTCGTCTTACGTCACATTTGTTCATCACCCCTTCCCGCGCTAAAATTACACACCGTCACACAACCTTGACCTATACTACGTCATAACTGAACCTTCTCATTTCCATACATATATGCCAGATTAGCTCCATTCACGGGCTGCTTTTAAGTTGAACACCCTGTAGTTCAGGATTTCGAATATATTAAAGTTATAGTAGTTTTTCAATTCAAATGTTGTATCAATCCTAACATATGCCAGCGAGAGTTGGAAAATGACTAAAGATATAGAAGCAAGTTGAATGCATTTGAAAATAGATGTCTGCGAAAAATAATGAATATAAAATGAAACGAATTCAGGAGAGGTGATGAAATCAGAGACATGTCTGGTCAACCACTAGTGACAACTGTTATAAGAACGAGAAGATGGAGATATGTTGGACACTCGTTCAGGAGAAAGGATCAACGAATATCAAAGTAGGCATTGAAGTGGGATGCAAAGGGTTCAAGAAAGAGAGGACGACCTAAGGAGACTCTGAAACGAACTTTGTGAGAGAGGCAAGAAATATCGGTCTCAGTTCCATGGAGAAGATTGAGCGAGTTGCCCAGGATAGAGAGGTATGGAGAAATTACTTGGAGGCCATATGTAACGTATAACGTTACGAGAGGAATTATTATATTATTATAGTAGGATGCTGCGGACCGCTTACACAGAACACATATTGAACGAAAGTTGTGGGAATAAAATGTATGTTTGTATTCATACTTATCAATCAAATTAAACTCTTATTGTGATCTCTGTTGTTTACGCCGACACTGTGAGTACGTTGCGGCCCCATGACATACAGAAGAGGAACATCCGAATTTTGGCCAATGGAATACAATAACTATGTTGACAGGTCTTCGGGAAGCGCTTTTGGCAGTACTGAAAAGTAGTATGCTTTCTTATTTCGAACATCCCTCTCCGGTGCTAGGGAGTTTGTGCACTGCCGCTGAGATCTTCCTGTGTAAGAAAGAGATCGGAGCACACAATTACACATCGAAGTGCAATGATGATTGTCCAATGAATCAATTTCGAACATACGACTATCTCTCGACAACTGATAAACTGCATATTTATTCCAACTCTCTGCTATCAGTGCCAAACATGGCCCTGACTAAGACACAAGAAAGAAAGATTACAACATGTGAAATGAGATGTCTACGAAAAACTGTCAACGTTACAAGGAGAGATAGAGTGAGAAATGAGAATATCAGAAGCATCGTTTGTACTATACCATGCATACAGTACATCGAGAAACAAAGAATCAAGTGGTTCGGCCATCTAATGAGAATGGAACCACATTTACTACCATCACGTGCCAACAATAATCGACACTCAGGGCGCAGAGGACGAGGCAGGCCAAGAACACGATGGATAGATAACATCTCAGAGTCCCTGTGAAAGCATGGACTGACAATGTCAAGCGCAACACACCTGGCACAAGATAGAAAACTAAATCTCCCACGACGCTTCACGGCAAATGTGGTTAAGATAAGATGACTATCTCTCAAAAACAATTTTAAGTGGACAGTTGAGAGTGATAAAAGAAGAGACAGGCAAAGCAAAGGCTGCTAATATCTTGTATAGGTTAGAAAAGGAATTTACCACATTAGTCTACATCGCAGAAAAATCTTTGGAATGACTTATGCGTTGGTGGTTCCATCATGACAGCCCTAGGAACTATAATGGTATTTATTATTATGTTAAACATACAATTTCCGTGTTACTACGTTAGCCTTGATTATAATATTGTCCTTTGTTGCATTCAAGCTTCAGCCACTTGTTCATTGTCCTCATTCCTGCTTTCTATTACAGAGTGACAGCATTCCAAATTTGGTCTTAGATAATACAATGATCCGCATGTTATCCGCTCATCTGGGCACACTGTTGAATCGGTTCATAGTTCTTAACAGCAAGGTTACGTTTCTATATAAAAATCGGGACAAGAATGAACTCGATACAAGAGCTTTTCTTTTGTAATATGAATCTCCGGCGTTGTCAACAACTGCAGCCTGCAATTTGGTTTTGTTCAAAATTGTAGTCCATGTAGAAGGCATACAACCATCTGTTCACATCCTTGATATGATTGGTTCATTGAAATCGAAAGTAGACAACTGCTCGGGCAGAATTGGCGGTCTAAATATTTTGTCTAAATATGTTAATCAAATTAGTTTTTAAAAATGACAAAATTAAACAATAGTTAATGCGTTTTTAGATTTATTATCAATTTATTTACATATATATTGCTAGAAATGTGATATAAAAGAGAATACATTTGGGATCAATAATATCGACCAATAGTTGCGCTGTTGTCCATTGGTTGCCTGTTTTGGAAACGCTCGGAATAATTTGACTCTGCCAAGGCGAACTTCAGTTTTATGCTTTTTCTACAAGGTAAGTTGTTTCCTTCTGGACGCGTCCGTCGTATATATCTATAGTTTTATTAAGTACTTTGATTTTTCGTTGCTTATGTGTTCGTAATAAACTGTAGATGCAGTAAATTTATAACTTATTAGTTTCCGTGACCTGCCCGAACAATAATTTAGCAGATTTTATTATTCAAAATGGCGGATCGCTCACTCGCCGAGGTTTTCACAAGCTGTTACATATTCATAACATGAACTTGAAATGCAAAGTTTTAGTATATAGGCTACAGCATATTGTAAGAATGTAAGCGAAGTAATGGACATATATTTGTGAAGATTGCATATTTGGACAAGAAATAGAAGGTGTAGAAACATCAATGTTAGTAGGTGAATGAATGAAAGAACTTGGAAAGTGAAACAGTCGAATCGAATGGACCAATTCAAATAAACAAGGTAATTTTATTAACTCTCTTCAAGAGACTAGTTTCGTAATCAACAAAGGGCAGCAGTCACTAATAGGGATTCGTTTTTAACGGAGAAATCATGCATTTAACTACTTCCAAATTGATATTAATTGCAATTTAGCAAGACTGTAAATGGTTAGCCTATTATCATATGCAAAATAGCTGTCGACTGTTAATTAACTAATAACTTAATCATAAATAAAGTGTTATTGATTGATTTGCTCTTGTTTAGTAGTTAGTTAGTCATCAAATTGACCGGCCGAGTGTCAATTAACATTTAATAACATTTATTTTAATATTTATAATAAGACCCACCCCCACACAAAAAAGAAAGGCACGGTTAAGTCACAATATAAAAGAGTGCGAGAGAACTAGGAAAACAAAACAATGCCAGTCACTTGATACTTGATGTCTTGATAAATCACTGGCAGATAAACAATAATATCATAGAAAAATAAGAAATCCGTAGTGGTAGTAAGTTAATATCTTATAGATTAACACTCATAACGTGACTGCTATTTCAACTATTTCTTTTGAATAATTATCGTATACCCTCTTCTTAGTCTATCTAAGTCTTGTTGTAGTCTGGGCAGATGTCGTCAGTTGTGTAATGTAAATGTTAAATTCTTGACATCATGATGATGATTGTCATCATTTACAACAACTCAGCAGTCAAATGACACACACTCAGCGGTGAGGAGTAAACATTAAACAATACACTGACACCAATACTCACTAGTTAGAACATGATTGTGTCATAAAAAAAACTGAAGATGAATTAGAAATGGTTGAATCCCTGTCAGAAATCATTAAGACCCGATGTTGCTATAACTAGCTTCATTTAATATTTGCTATGAAATTGGTAGTGGTCAATCCATATTTATTTTGGCACTTGAATAAAATACAATTTTTTAATTGTGCAATCATTGTGATTAGATTTTACTTTAATTGTCCTGTGTATATATAAACTTCTGTTACTTTAGCAGTCTTGTTCATGTACACTTCTGTTATTTTAGCAGTCTTGTACATGTAGGATCAGAATACTAAGAGCATGCATATTCCCAGTGGCAACGTATGGGTGTGAAGCGTGGACATTTAATAAAGCAGTGGAATATATATATGGGCTTTTGAATATAAGTTTACAGAAGAGTCCTTTGTATATCTTGGACAGAGAAGAGAACAAATAGATCTATCCAGAAAGAACTCAAAATTAAAGAAAACTGGCTGATGCTACAAATAAGAAAGAGAAAATTGAGATATTTTGGACATATAAAAAGACTTGAAGGGCTGGAAGACCATCATGGAAGGAGACATACCGGCAAAGAGAAGAAGTTGAAGACCACGGAGAAGATGGATCAGGATGTAACTAATGGTTTGAACAAGACGGCTGCAGAGGCAGGACATCTGGCCTATGAGAGAAAGAAATTCTGGAGGACTGTTGGGGTGGCAAAGTTCTGCTCAGGTCAAGCTATTTGATGATGTACATGTAAACTTGTGTAACATTTGTTGTCTTCCACATATATAATGTAATACAATACATTTATGTTACTATTAGTTGTCCTGTGTATAAAAACTTATGTTTCTTTAGTTGTCATGTGAAACATAAATTTTACTTGCCATGCACACATAAACATTTTGTTTTTTACTTTACTTGCTCTGTACACATACACATATGTTCCTTTACTTTAGTTGTTACATACACAATAACTTTAATTAATTTTGCTGCTTTTATGAAACATAAACTCTAGTTACCCAGTATTCATAAACTTGTTACTTTAGTTATATTGTGAACATAATCTTCTGTTACTTGAGTTGTATGAGAGCTGCAGTAGCATAGTTGTTGTTAATTGAGTTGTATTGTGAACATAATCTTCTGTTACTTTAGTTGTATGAGAGCTGCAGTAGCATAGTTGTTGTTAATTGAGTTGTATTGTGAACATAATCTTCTGTTACTTTAGTTGTATGAGAGCTGCAGTAGCATAGTTGTTGTTACTTTAGTTGTATTGTGAACATAATCTTCTGTTACTTTAGTTGTATGAGAGCTGCAGTAGCATAGTTGTTGTTACTTTAGTTGTATTGTGAACATAATCTTCTGTTACTTTAGTTGTATGAGAGCTGCAGTAGCATAGTTGTTGTTACTTTAGTTGTATTGTGAACATAATCTTCTGTTACTTTAGTTGTATGAGAGATGCAGTAGCATAGTTGTTGTTACTTCAGTTGTATTGTGAACATAATCTTCTGTTACTTTAGTTGTATGAGAGCTGCAGTAGCATAGTTGTTGTTACTTTAGTTGTATTGTGAACATAATCTTCTGTTACTTTAGTTGTATGAGAGATGCAGTAGCATAGTTGTTGTTAATAAACTCACTTCTTAAGAGCATGGTCTGAGTTTAATTTCACAAGTGAGTGTGGAATATTTTTTTGACCGTAACAGCTCTCAGGTTGACCCAGTGTCAATTGGGTACCAGGAAAAGCATTGGAAAGTAAAGGCAACCGTCATGATGTTGACCACATCACCCATTGTCTGTTAACAGTCAATAAATAATATGGGGCCTTTCCACTGTATTATACCCCACATACCACAAGGTATAAAAAAGAGTTCCTTACTTTTACTTGAGTTAAACTGTCCTCTGAAATATTTTGGCTGTTATATTTCTCTTATATATGGATTGAGTTGTTAGAAAACTGACTACCTCATCTTGATGGTTGGACTCGAATCCTAGAAAGATCAGGGTATTTTCATTCTTAGAGTTAAAAAAAAGCCAGCAAACCTGTACACTGTATCTTCTTCTTTCGTTCGGTTTCATATGCTCGTCTAAACCATGAGATGGGTTGCCTCTATATGAAGCTGCATGTCAGTTGGAGTTCTTCGAGAGTTCCCCATAGCTTGCTCTGTAAACTTTGTTCATAAGGCTGTTTCGTTGGTGTATGTATGATGGACATGACTGAGGAATGTGCTCTGGAGTCTGTGTTTCTGTCTGGCATGCACACTGTGCAGTCTGAGCAGGCTTTATTCTGTGCATGTGGTTGTTGAGCCTGCAGTGACCTGTTCTTAGGCGAAAGATTGTTGTGTGCTGTTTTCTGTTTAGTCTGCTGATAGGATCTTGTGGGTGTTTGCTGTGGGTTTGTTGCTTCCACACTTCTTTGCACTTTTGCTTGCAATGTGTCTTAATTTCTGGTAGTGACACTGGGTGTTTGTGTTGTATAAGTTTTGTTCCCTCCTTAGCCAGCCTGTCTGCTCTCTCATTTTCTGGTACGCCACAGTGGACTGGTATCCACCGGAAAAAATTTTTGTTGTGTTCTGAGAGCTTGTTTAGCTGTAGTGTCAGCTCTCTTTCCATATTATCTTGTGGTTCCCTTTGTGTGGCGTGCAGGACTGACAGGCAGTCGCAAAGAAAAAGTTTGTTGTTTTGGGTGTTTCTTTGCTGCAGTATTTTTGAGGCATCCACAATTGCCTGTTGTTCGGCTCTAAAATTTGTTGAGAGTTCTCCAGTGGCACTTGAATATTTTAGTGTGGTGCCGTCTTGGGGTATGATGATGGTTCTGGCCCCTCCTTTCCTCGCTGTCGTGTCTGATGATCCAGTCGGGATAGGGGTATGAGGTGTCAATGTGTTCTAGTGTCTTTGATCTCGCGATGGGACCTGTTTCTTCACCCTTTTTGTCTACATCTGAAATTGTTGTTATGACTGTGAAGTTGGGCTGTAGGTCTGTGTTGTTGAATGGTACTATCATTTCCCAGATTGCTGGGTCTTTTGAGAGGATGTCAATGTTTTTTGCAGACAGTGATTTTGACAAATGATGGAAGCTGTGTCTTTTTATGCGGCTTTTGGTTGGTTCATTGATTGTTTTATGCATGGGGTTATTTTCTGAGTTCTTGAACTTTTCTGATAGTGTATTTTTTGTTCCCTGCGTTGTCCTAGACTCTCAAGGCCAGCAGTTGCCTCCAGATCTTTGATTTGTGTACTTCTCAGACCTCCGATGATGGTTCTAAGGCCTGTGTTCTGTATTTTGTCTAGCTTGTGTAGATTTGTTTGTGCTGTGTTGTTTAGGCTGTATAATGATAACATAGAGGAGATAGAGCACCACTCTGACCAAAAATAGATATGACATGCTATAATTAATATGTACATCTTTACCATCTACCATCCATCATCATCGTTTGAAGTTTCAATCAGAGAAATCCACCAAAGAAATTAGCCTCCTAGTAAGAAGTTTGTGCCACTACATTTATATGTTTATTTTTCTATATCTTCTAAAGCGACTAAATCTTGTTGTTCTCAGTGGTACAACTGACTGTAGTTGTTGCTTGCCACTAAACTCTATTAACTGAACTTCTTGTTCAGCTATTTTCACAAGGATTCTACCGCTTTGACTTCTTTCAAATATTTGGCAAGTATTTTCCCCATTCCTCTTTTCCTCTCCCCATTCCTCTTTTCCCCTCCCCATTCCTCTTTTCCCCTCCCCATTCCTCTTTCCCCTCCTCATTCCTCTTTTCCTCTCCCCATTCCTCTTTTTTCTGGGTATTTCAATCAAGTGCATGTCTGGTAAAAGTAAGACTTCTGAGAACATGCATATTATCTGTGGCAACATATGGATGTGAATCGTGGACAATAACACAAACATTAAAGAACAAAACTGAAGCTTTTGAAACAAGGTGTTATAGAAAAATTCTTAGAACATCCTGGGCAGAGAAAAGAAAAAATAAAGACCTGCATATCGAGGAGTATTGGCTCATAAATAACATCATGTCCTGGAAGATTAAATATTTTGGCCACGTTAAACATCAGTGGTTTGGAGAGAACGGTAAGGGAAGGCATTGTTCCTGGAGTACGAGGCAGGGGACAACCAAGACGAAGGTGGCAGCAGAACATCAAAGAAACCTTGAACATGGTGCTGGAGAAGATGGAGAACTTACAAGAGTTTTTCAGGCTGGTTGTGATGACAGCGACATTGTTCCGCAAGGGACATGCTACTTGTTGAAGCATGTCTGTTAATGCTATCTGGTTGTTTCCAGTGGAACTGTCCTATTCATGACCACGTTAACTCCTTCAATTTCACTTGTATTTCTTTCTGTCCAGTTTTCATCCACAATTCTTTATTCTTACACAAACACCCCCATTAATTATCAGATGATTGCTTTCTAGAACAATTTATGCATGCTTCCATCTATTAGTGTCACAACTGTTCCCAGGCTCAATGTAACTGATATATCATTGTTGCTACCAGTGAGTTAAATGAGTAGTCAAAAACCTAGTATCTGATGATCAGCATCAGCAGCAGGGAGGACATTAATGATATTGACTATCAATGTGATTGTTTATTTAATTTGATAATTTATGAAGATCAGATGTGTCTGATCAATTATAGGTAACTTTGTTCCTCTCAGAGATATCATGAATAAATGATGACGTTTCAGATAAACATACATAAATGAATACTACACAACACACACACAAGCACAACTCAGATGTTAGTCTGATATTACTAATCATGTTGGTTCTCATTAACTTGTGTCACTGTATATAAAAAAACCAAAAGACTGGTTTAGAAACGAAGACATCAGGCAAAAAGAGGGTACAACATCAGTACTGAATTTCATCAAGAAACAACAAATTAAATGGTTCGGCCAATTGGTTATTGGTTACTAAACTGATGTCATTGCACTTCGGGCAGACCCATAAGTGCTCAGTCTTCCCCAACAGATATCAAAGAGTATGCATACTGATGGTTTACGGGCTCGCTGATTAAACACATTCTCACTCTGCCTCTCAGGCATCCAGTTCGACTTGAACAACGGGTAACTCCAAACTGCTTAAATCGCTTGATCGATTCAACATCGATTTTAGCGTCCTCATCCAACAGACAGTCGCAAGAGACCGAAGAACATCCCCTTATCCATCTTCAACTCCCCAACAATTGATGCTGTTGATGCAAGCCACATAGCAGATTACCAACAGACAATATGCCTCAAATAGCAATGTTACTGCGATAGCAAAAGGTGAACCTCAGAGATAACAGAGGTGACAAAAGACACTTTATGAATCACAGACAAAAGCCAGTTCTAAATCTCTTCTTATCCTTCTATGCACTTATGGCTGCTGCCATATCGGTGCTCTGTCCCTTGCATCAAACTGAAAGTCTCAGAGTATTTACTCAGTTGTTTTGGCTATGGCTCTATGGCAATCAATGTTATTTCTTCGGAGTTCACCCACCCGCTGTAAATGCGGGCATTAGCCATGACACCTAATTTGGTGCTTCAGACTGATTTTTACATGAAAGCTTGCTTTAACTCTTCTTCTTCTTCTTTCGTCGTTTCTTACGACCAATTATAATCACTCTTTGTGATATGTTTGATCTTTGCCAAGAATGTGTATACATTGCACATTGGTTTGGTAGGCCCTAAACGCATAGACTTCTACATGTTTAGGGCACATGCATCCGATTTCAGCCAAACCTCCGTAGTCGCCTCTTACATGTGTGGCAGGTAACAGTGGTTCTATTCTTTACACCCCAAATTTGGGCCCCGTAAGCACTCGGGCGAACCTGCTTTACCATTTGTCTGGTGTCCCTTGCCATGCAGGCCAGCCTTTGTTGACTTCAGAGGTTTATAATCAGGAACCAAAGAGTGGTATACACTGCAGTTGTGCATAAAACTGAGTACCACTTAAACTTATACAGACTTTCCTCAATGACTGTAGGATGATGATGACATGCATGTTTTAGTGTAGGCTTCCTGCTAGGAGATGACCTGTAGTGATAGATCCCATACCCTTTCTATATGTGTGTCAACAAGGAAGGATGACGTTAGACAATATATTGATAGTACACTTGTTTTCTTTCTTCCTCATGCTGAACAAGGAAGAATGCACTTTTGTCTAGTTTATTTCAAGTTAGTGGACATTTTACTTGTTTGTTTGTTTGTAAGGTGGTAGATTAAGCCGTGACCTCCTATAACATAACGACCGACGGGCTCAGGTAAAAATTCTCGGATATCAGACCACAACCATCGCATGGCCTCACATTCCGGTATTGTTAGATAAAGACCGCCCGAGTGGTTACCGGGCCCCAATTTGAAGTGTAAAGAATAGAACCACTGTTACCTGCCATGCATGTTGTAAGAGGAAACCAAGGAGGTTTGGCTGAAATCGGATGCATGTGTCCTAAACGTGTAGAAGTCTATGTGTTTAGGGGCCTACAAAACCAATGTGCAACATATACACGTTCTTGGTAAAGAGTGAATATATCACAAAGAGTGATTAAAATTGGTTGTAAAGAACGAACGCAAAGAAGAAGAAGAAGAACTTAGATAAAGACAAATTCATGTTACAAACAACACAACATACTAAATCACAATTATATTATGTAACAAATTAAGTTACAAACAATCAGTAATATCAGTATTATGAACATTTTTCTGCAATAAATTACCATGGACTGGTAGAATTGTGTAAAATTGCAGAAAACCATACATTGTTCTATGAAACACTTATAAAAATCAGCCCATATTAAGCAGGAATTTTGGTTTTCCCATCTGAGCTAGTTCGCCTTATGTTGCCGGGGGCCCAGATTAAGCCTCTGTGGCAGAAGCATACCCTTTCAAACCTAAGATGGATATCTTCTTTTGGTTATATCAGCAAATTGGCATTTTTTCTTGGTGTGGCCTGGGACTAGTCCTAAAAAGGAGTATTTGTTGAGTATTGTGTTCTAGTATATGTGTATAGTACCGAGGACTTTTGTGCTGATTTGGATGTGTATGTGTAGTTGTCACTGTTGTTGGGATTGTATAAAGTCATATTTTGTGTTGGCTGACGCGTTCTGCTGGTAATCATGTCAGAAGAACGGTGCCATGCTGTCAGGGTGACGTCTTATGGTGGTCTCTGTTTTGATCTGGTCCATTGAGCTTGATACTTTTGTTTATTTTTGAATTCATCATGTGAAAGTCCATGTGTTGTAAATTCCTGTTTATGTCTGTATATTTCATTTATTATACTCATCATCAAATAGCTTATCCTGAGCAGAGCTTTGCCACCCCAACAGTCCTTCGGAATTTCTGTCTCTCTCATAGGCCAGATGTCCTGCCTCAGCAGCCGTCATGTTAAAACCATCAGTTACATCATGAATCCATCTTCTCCGTGGTCTTCTTCTCTTTGCCGGTATGCCTCCTTCCATGATGGTCTCCTCCAGCCCTTTATGTCTTTTTATATGTCCAAAATACCTCAATTTTCTTTTTCTTATTTGTAGCATCAGCCAGTTTTTCTTTGATTTTAATGATGCTACAAATAAGAAAGAGAAAATTGTATTTGGCCAGAATATTTGTAGCATTCTTCTTAAACATTTATTTTGAAATGTCTCCAGCTTGTGCACGATGTGTTGGGTCATACTTCAGCATTTCACTACTGTATAATAACACCCCCAGGAAACTGCTCATATATATTTTAAGTTTTGTTTTAAGATTCAACCCTTCGGCCATGCTTAACAAAATCTGGATAACCAAAAAACCATCACTGTTGAGTTCGACGGTATACAAATTGATCAGCTATTGAGTACATTGTCCCCACATTTGAAATGCGTATAAAAGTGATATTTAATGCAGCAGCCCAGGCAGTGTCTAATATATCTGCATATTTTAATCCTGTATTATACTTGAGAGTATGCGATGGCAGCTGTATTAATGAAGAGCCTAAATGTAAATTGTCCCAATACATATATATAATGATATACATTACCTTGTTCCTGCTTACTGTATCCAATATGGAAATGGTATGCATTAGTTATCATAGCTTACCTATTTCTGACATCAAAATGCTAATATCTAACGTATAAATGAATTCAATATATTTGACAAGTAGACTTTGTGGAAGCAAGAGAGACACATAATTGCCGCAAGCTATTTCCACAGAATGGTGCAAGTGTTCTCTCTCTCTCTCTCTCTCATTAATAATCAAATATTCTAATTATGTAAATATCTTCAGACAGTATATATTATATTATATATTAAATATATATAATTAGAGAAATATATTCAATATATATAGCATCTAGTTTTTGTATAGTGATAAATGGTGACGCTGAAGATGTGCTTTTATGGTTCAGTATAACTGTGTAACAGTTTGTTGTTGTTGGTTCAGTATGTTTTATTTTGTTACAAGTCTGGTTTAGTTAATACTTCTGCGATTTAAACTTATCTTTGTAAGTTTGTTTTTTAGAATAAGATTTCTTTGAATGTTAGTTTTTTTTTGTTAGATTAAGTTTTTGTAGAATTTAAATTTTCACAGCATTTTAGTTTGCGTAGAATTTTAGTTTTCATAAAGAATTTTAGTTTGCGTAGAATGTTAGTTTTCATAGAATTTAAGTTTGCATATAAAGCTAGTATTCGTAGACCAAAGTTAGTTTTCGTAGAATTTAAGTTTGCGTATAGTTAGTAATCGTAGACCCAAGTTAGTTTTCATAGAATTTAAGTTTGCGTATAAAGTTAGCTTTTATAGAATGTATTTATATAATTTTTATTTTCTTAGAATGTAAGTTTCCTGAGATTGTAAGTAGTTTTCTGAGAATGTAAGTAGTTTTCTGAGAATGTAAATAGTTTTCTGAGAATGTAAGTAGTTTTCTGAGAATGTAAGTAGTTTCCCGAGAATGTAAATAGTTTTCTGAGAATGTAAATAGTTTTCTGAGAATGTAAGTAGTTTCCTGAGAATGTAAATAGTTTTCTGAGAATGTAAGTAGTTTTCTGAGAATGTAAGTAGTTTCCCGAGAATGTAAATAGTTTTCTGAGAATGTAAGTAGTTTTCTGAGAATGTAAGTAGTTTTCTGAGAATGTAAGTTTGCATAGAATGTAAGTTTGCATAGAATGTAAGTTTGCATAGAATGTAAGTTTGCATAGAATGTAAGTGTTTTTCAAAATGTAAACTTGCATAGTATTTTGATGAAGTTTGTGATAGAGGATATATATCTTCTTGGATATTTACATAATATATGCATGATATTTTTGGGTGACCTGGTTCTAGCTGATCTTATGATACAAGTTCGTTTCAAAGCTTAAGATATCACTTTCATCATCATCATCAGTCCATGTCGCACCCAATAGCACATACGATAGAGACAACAAAACATTACACTCAGTTTGATGTGCGTTTCTTTCTATCTTTCTACTTCAAATCTAGTGCTATTTATATCCTTGAGCTCTACCTCAAAAGTTCTTCATATGTTCTCACTTTTAAGAGAGCAGCCATCATGGTTGAGCTTTCCCGTAGGTTTTCACCTTGTCATTTAAATAGTTGTTCTGTCCCCTACCACAATGACATCCAGATCTTATTTAACAGTGTAGGTTCATTCTGTCCCCTACCACAATGACATCCAGATCTTATTTAACAGTGTAGGTTCATTCTGTCCCCTACCACAATGACATCCAGATCTTATTTAACAGTGTAGGTTCATTCTGTCCCTATAGCTGGTTTCTTTTTTCACCCCACAGTTTGAGGTTACTAGCCTCATGCTCAATACTTCTTACTTGCCTTCATGTAAAACACATTAAAAACTGAGGATTTTTTGGTTTTGTTTTTCACAAAATACTAAAACAAGATACAGCGACTAAAAGGCCTTTATCAAGTCTGCAGTCTTCCCTTGTATCATTAATAAATCTACCATTTTGCTGCAACTAGTTGTTGTCACAAATGATTGTTTTCAAATATTACTGATGTTGACTTGTCATATTATTGTATACATCAATTGTTACATTTTTGTTTTAGCTTGTGTGTTATCAGAAGGACTGCACAAACCAGAGGTTGAATGATGAACTCAGGTCACGAGAAGGAACACTCTGTGGTTAGTATTTTTTTAAATTTGTTTGTTTTACTTTACAAGTCTCTTGTCTGTTTGGTTTTCCATACACTGTTTGAACATTGTGTCTGTTTGGTTTTCCATACACTGTGTGAACATTGTGTCTGTTTGGTTTTCCATACACTGTGTGGACATTGTGTCTGTTTGGCTTTCCATACACTGTGTGGACATTGTGTCTGTTTGGCTTTCCATACACTGTGTGGACATTGTGTCTGTTTGGTTTTCCATACACTATGTGGACATTGTGTTTGTTTGGCTTTCCATACACTGTGTGGACATTGTGTTTGTTTGGCTTTCCATACACTGTTTGAACATTGTGTTTGTTTGGCTTTCCATACACTGTGTGGACATTGTGTCTGTTTGGCTTTCCATACACTGTGTGGACATTGTGTCTGTTTGGCTTTCCAAACAAAGTCTCTTTATTGTTATCTGTTTGACTGTCCATACAAAGTCTCTATATTGTTTCTATTTGGCTTTCCATATAAGTCTCTTTGTTATGTCTGTTTGACTGTCCATACAAAGTCTCTTTATTATGTCTGTTTGACTGTCCATACAACATGAGAAAAGAAGTAACTCTGATATTTCACTGTTAACAAAAACATTGACAAAGTGACATATACAAATTTATTGAACATAGGTTATCTTTCTCAGTTCCTTTTCTGTAAGAATGTTCAATTTGTGGTTGGAGGTGAAATATTTGTGCCATCTCATGTATGATATAAATTAGTTGTTCTATAGAAAACTTTCTTTGTTCTTGTCATGTTTGTCCCTTTCATATAGTTAGAGAGTTTGAAGATTTTCTTTGTTCTTGTCAAGTTTGTACATTTCATATAGTTAGAGAGTTTGAAGACTTTCTTTGATCTTGTCATGTTTGTACATTTCATATAGTTAGAGAGTTTGAAGACTTTCTTTGTTCTTGTCAAGTTTGTCCCTTTCATATTGTTAGAGAGTTTGAAGACTTTCTTTGTTCTTGTCATGTTTGTCCATTTCATATAGTTAGAGAGTTTGAAGACTTTCTTTGTTCTTGTGATGTTTGTCCATTTCATATAGTTAGAGAGTTTGAAGACTTTCTTTGTTCTTGTCAAGTTTGTACATTTCATATAGTTAGAGAGTTTGAAGACTTTCTTTGTTCTTGTGATGTTTGTCCATTTCATATAGTTAGAGAGTTTGAAGACTTTCTTTGTTCTTGTCAAGTTTGTACATTTCATATAGTTAGAGAGTTTGAAGACTTTCTTTGTTCTTGTCATATTTGTCCATTTCATATAGTTAGAGAGTTTGAAGACTTTCTTTGTTCTTGTCATGTTTGTCCATTTCATATAGTTAGAGAGTGTGAAGACTTTCTTTGTTCTTGTCAAGTTTGTCCATTTCATATAGTTAGAGAGTTTGAAGACTTTCTTTGTTCTTGTCATGTTTGTCCATTTCATATAGTTAGAGAGTTTGAAGACTTTCTTTGTTCTTGTCAAGTTTGTCCCTTTCATATAGTTAGAGAGTTTGAAGACTTTCTTTGTTCTTGTGATGTTTGTCCCTTTCATATAGTTAGAGAGTCTGAAGACTTTCTTTGTTCTTGTCATGTTTGTCCATTTCATATAGTTAGAGAGTTTGAAGACTTTCTTTGTTCTTGTCATGTTTGTACATTTCATATAGTTAGAGAGTTTGAAGACTTTCTTTGTTCTTGTGATGTTTGTACATTTCATATAGTTAGAGAGTTTGAAGACTTTCTTTGTTCTTGTCAAGTTTGTCCATTTCATATAGTTAGAGAGTTTGAAGACTTTCTTTTTTCTTGTCAAGTTTGTCCCTTTCATATAGTTAGAGAGTTTGAAGACTTTCTTTGTTCTTGTCAAGTTTGTCCATTTCATATAGTTAGAGAGTTTGAAGACTTTCTTTGTTCTTGTCATGTTTGTCCATTTCATATAGTTAGAGAGTTTGAAGACTTTCTTTGTTCTTGTCAAGTTTGTCCATTTCATATAGTTAGAGAGTTTGAAGACTTTCTTTGTTCTTGTCATGTTTGTCCATTTCATATAGTTAGAGAGTTTGAAGCCTTTCTTTGTTCTTGTCAAGTTTGTCCATTTCATATAGTTAGAGAGTTTGAAGACTTTCTTTGTTCTTGTCAAGTTTGTCCCTTTCATATAGTTAGAGAGTTTGAAGACTTTCTTTGTTCTTGTCAAGTTTGTACATTTCATATAGTTAGAGAGTTTGAAGACTTTCTTTGTTCTTGTCATGTTTGTCCATTTCATATAGTTAGAGAGTTTGAAGACTTTCTTTGTTCTTGTCAAGTTTGTCCCTTTCATATAGTTAGAGAGTTTGAAGACTTTCTTTGTTCTTGTCAAGTTTGTACATTTCATATAGTTCGAGAGTTTGAAGACTTTCTTTGTTCTTGTCAAGTTTGTACATTTCATGTAGTTAGAGAGTTTGAAGACTTTCTTTGTTCTTGTCAAGTTTGACCCTTTCATATAGTTAGAGAGTTTGAAGACTTTCTTTGTTCTTGTCAAGTTTGTACATTTCATATAGTTAGAGAGTTTGAAGACTTTCTTTGTTCTTGTCATGTTTGTCCATTTCATATAGTTAGAGAGTTTGAAGACTTTCTTTGTTCTTGTCAAGTTTGTACATTTCATATAGTTAGAGAGTTTGAAGACTTTCTTTGTTCTTGTCAAGTTTGTACATTTCATATAGTTAGAGAGTTTGAAGACTTTCTTTGTTCTTGTCAAGTTTGTACATTTCATATAGTTAGAGAGTTTGAAGACTTTCTTTGTTCTTGTCAAGTTTGTCCCTTTCATATAGTTAGAGAGTTTGAAGACTTTCTTTGTTCTTGTGATGTTTGTACATTTCATATAGTTAGAGAGTTTGAAGACTTTCTTTGTTCTTGTCAAGTTTGTACATTTCATATAGTTAGAGAGTTTGAAGACTTTCTTTGTTCTTGTGATGTTTGTACATTTCATATAGTTAGAGAGTTTGAAGACTTTCTTTGTTCTTGTCAAGTTTTCCATTTCATATAGTTAGAGAGTTTGAAGACTTTCTTTGATCTTGTCATGTTTGTCCATTTCATATAGTTAGAGAGTTTGAAGACTTTCTTTGTTCTTGTCATGTTTGTCCATTTCATATAGTTAGAGAGTTTGAAGACTTTCTTTGTTCTTGTCAAGTTTGTCCATTTCATATAGTTAGAGAGTTTGAAGACTTTCTTTGTTCTTGTCATGTTTGTCCATTTCATATAGTTAGAGAGTTTGAAGACTTTCTTTGTTCTTGTCAAGTTTGTACATTTCATATAGTTAGAGAGTTTGAAGACTTTCTTTGTTCTTGTCATGTTTGTCCATTTCATATAGTTAGAGAGTTTGAAGACTTTCTTTGATCTTGTCAAGTTTGTACATTTCATATAGTTAGAGAGTTTGAAGACTTTCTTTGTTCTTGTCAAGTTTGTACATTTCATATAGTTAGAGAGTTTGTAGACTTTCTTTGTTCTTGTCATGTTTGTCCATTTCATATAGTTAGAGAGTTTGAAGACTTTCTTTGTTCTTGTCATGTTTGTCCATTTCATATAGTTAGAGAGTTTAGAACTTTCTTTGTTCTTGTCAAGTTTGTACATTTCATATAGTTAGAGAGTTTGAAGACTTTCTTTGTTCTTGTCATGTTTGTCCATTTCATATAGTTAGAGAGTTTGAAGACTTTCTTTGTTCTTGTCATGTTTGTCCATTTCATATAGTTAGAGAGTTTGAAGACTTTCTTTGTTCTTGTCAAGTTTGTACATTTCATATAGTTAGAGAGTTTGAAGCCTTTCTTTGATCTTGTCATGTTTGTCCATTTCATATAGTTAGAGAGTTTGAAGACTTTCTTTGTTCTTGTCAAGTTTGTCCATTTCATATAGTTAGAGAGTTTGAAGACTTTCTTTGTTCTTGTCAAGTTTGTCCCTTTCATATAGTTAGAGAGTTTGAAGACTTTCTTTGTTCTTGTCAAGTTTGTCCCTTTCATATAGTTAGAGAGTTTGAAGACTTTCTTTGTTCTTGTCAAGTTTGTACATTTCATATAGTTAGAGAGTTTGAAGACTTTCTTTGTTCTTGTGATGTTTGTCCCTTTCATATAGTTAGAGAGTTTGAAGACTTTCTTTGTTCTTGTCAAGTTTGTCCATTTCATATACTGTAGTTAGAGAGTTTGCAGACTTTCTTTGTTCTTGTCAAGTTTGTCCCTTTCATATAGTTAGAGAGTTTGAAGACTTTCTTTGTTCTTGTCATGTTTGTCCATTTCATATAGTTAGAGAGTTTGAAGCCTTTCTTTGTTCTTGTCAAGTTTGTCCATTTCATATAGTTAGAGAGTTTGAAGACTTTCTTTGTTCTTGTCAAGTTTGTCCCTTTCATATAGTTAGAGAGTTTGAAGACTTTCTTTGTTCTTGTCATGTTTGTCCATTTCATATAGTTAGAGAGTTTGAAGACTTTCTTTGTTCTTGTCAAGTTTGTACATTTCATATAGTTAGAGAGTTTGAAGACTTTCTTTGTTCTTGTCAAGTTTGTACATTTCATATAGTTAGAGAGTTTGAAGACTTTCTTTGTTCTTGTCAAGTTTGTACATTTCATATAGTTCGAGAGTTTGAAGACTTTCTTTGTTCTTGTCAAGTTTGTACATTTCATGTAGTTAGAGAGTTTGAAGACTTTCTTTGTTCTTGTCAAGTTTGTCCCTTTCATATAGTTAGAGAGTTTGAAGACTTTCTTTGTTCTTGTCATGTTTGTCCATTTCATATAGTTAGAGAGTTTGAAGACTTTCTTTGTTCTTGTCATGTTTGTCCATTTCATATAGTTAGAGAGTTTGAAGACTTTCTTTGATCTTGTCAAGTTTGTACATTTCATATAGTTAGAGAGTTTGAAGACTTTCTTTGTTCTTGTCAAGTTTGTACATTTCATATAGTTAGAGAGTTTGTATCCTTCCATCAGTTTGTGAACCCTCTATCTTCTTATTCAACTACCATTATCTCCTGTCAGTTCTCTATCTTGTCTGTGTCAACATGAGGTCATGAGTCTGGATGTTTGTAGACTTTCAGACCTGTATTAGCTGTGTGGTGCTGGGGTCCGTGTAGTGCTGGGTCCGTGTAGCTGGGGCCCTGCAAGCGAAGCAATTAACATTTATCTCCTGTCAGTTCTCTGTCTTGTCTGTGTCAACATGAGGTCATGAGTGTCTGGATGTTTGTAGACTTTCAGACCTGTATCAGCTGTGTCTGTGTGGTGCTGGGGTCCGTGTAGTGCTGGGGCCCCTGCAAGCGAAGCAATTAACATTATCTCCTGTCAGTTCTCTGTCTTGTCTGTGTCAACATGAGGTCATGAGTGTCTGGATGTTTGTAGACTTTCAGACCTGTATCAGCTGTGTCTGTGTGGTGCTGGGGTCCGTGTAGTGCTGGGGCCCCTGCAAGCGAAGCAATTAACATTATCTCCTGTCAGTTCTCTGTCTTGTCTGTGTCAACATGAGGTCATGAGAGTCTGGATGTTTGTAGACTTTCAGACCTGTATCAGCTGTGTCTGTGTGGTGCTGGGGTCCGTGTAGTGCTGGGGCCCCTGCAAGGGAAACAATTAACATTATCTCCTGTCAGTTCTCTGTCTTGTCTGTGTTAACATGAGGTCATGAGAGTCTGGATGTTTGCAGACTTTCAGACCTGTATCAGCTGTGTCTGTGTGGTGCTGGGGTCTGCAAGGCAAGCAAATAATATCACCACTGCGACCTGCAAGGCATGTCGTAAGAGGTGACTGATGGAGGGCCTAGGAAAGCTACCCTATCATACCATTTCAGTCTGAGAATACACAGGTCTGTGTTTGCAACTCTATCATACCATCTCAGTCTGAGAATACACAGGTCTGTGTTTGCAACTCTATCATACCATCTCAGTCTGAGAATACACAGGTCTGTGTTTGCAACTCTATCATACCATCTCAGTCTGAGAATACACAGGTCTGTGTTTACAACTCTATCATACCATCTCAGTCTGAGAATACACAGGTCTGTGTTTGCAACTCTATCATACCATCTCAGTCTGAGAATACACAGGTCTGTGTTTGCAACTCTTATCATACCATCTCAGTCTGAGAATCCGCTGAAGACATCAGTTGTCAATGGTCTGAATCTTATTCATATTTTCCTTGGTGATTTGCCCCATGTTTCTGAGCCCATACAGCAACAAAGATTTCACATTTGAGCTGAATATCTTGAGCCTTGTTTTCATGGAGAGGACAGTGGACTTCCACAGGAGAGCAAAGGATTGTCCGTTTTCCTAATCCTGTCATTAATGTCCTCATCTGTACACCCTGATTGGCTCATCTTACTTCCAAGGGCAGAGACATTCAACACCTTCTATAGCCTATCTCTTAGTTTGTATGTTCAGTTTGTTCTCTCATTGTTTATGTCTCTGTGTATCTCTTCACTTTATTATATGTCATACTTGTATGGGTATGCGCATAGAAGGGAAATGAGATGGATGGAAAGACAAGAATCTGGTAAAGGGTCGAACAACAAACATATGCAGTAATATCATGTTCTCATTGCTGGACGGACAGACTAATATCAACTAAACCATATTCGTTCCCGCTTAGTAGATTTAAATTATTCAAATAAAATCTATTCTAGCCACCTGTGGTTTGTGAAAGCTTCCATCACAATGTTTGCCTTCACCATTTTTTGGTAACACATATGGCAACCGGTCTTCTGTATATACATGATGTTTTCCATGCAGTTCGCTTGTATGAATATTTATGAAGCCAGTCGCCTTCATGAATTTTATATGGCAGGCAATGTTGGTATAAAACAAGCATATCTGCATAACACGAGCCACGGGGTTAGAAGAACATATAGCACACACGGCTTGTAAACGCTTATAACGTATTAATATCTATGCCTTGACAGAACTGTGTATTTTCATATTTTGTGTTTACTCAGTAATAGATTATCGGGGCTTTTCAGTGGCGTATCAGCAGCTGGCAAACGTTGTGTGAGGAGGCACAGGAGAATATCGATATGTTAATATATTTATATATGTAAATACGACTGAATATGTAATGTGCGTCAGTAAATGTTAGTGGTGTTCTCTTACAGAATTATGCAGTCTCACTTCTCACATACAAATGATGGTTATCTCCGGGGGGGTGGTTGGGGGTCTCTCTATGATGTAGAGGTTATGTGCTCGTCTCTTGTGCCGAAGGTACCAGGCTCGCACCCTCGCGAAGCCATCTGGATATTTTTTCAGAGATCCCGTATCTCTGTTTTGGTGAGATCGAGTTCCTAGTCCTATCGGAGACGGATGATAAAACGTAGTTCCCATGTTCAATTTGAACACGTAAAAGAACCCTTGGCAGTTCAAGATGGAGAAGAGCAGGCTGGAAAGCCGCTACCCAGACAAAATTCATTAGAAAAGATTACAAAATAAAATTCCTACAACAATATTTTCACCATCTTCTAAATTACATCGGAGACCCTCGCCGGTGCTACGGAGTTCGTGCACTAGTGCTGATATCTTCCTGTGTAAGAAATAGATGGGATCACACATGGTTACTCATGGAAGTGTAATGATGATGATGGTCATTTCCAGTGGCGGCTCGTGCTCATTTTTGTTGGTGGGGCCAGACACAAATTTACGGAAAAATCATGGCTTTAAGGTTAGGTTATATTTTAATTTATAAAATAATAAATACACTTACTTACTTACTTAATCCCGTCATGCCTAGTGACACATGGGGCTTCAGAAAGGACATTCCATGCTCTCCTGTCCCGTGCAACCTTCAGCGCAGAGCCCCACGTCAGAGATGCGGTGTCCAGTTCCTCTTCCATCATGCGCCTCCATGTTGTCCGTGGTCTGCCTTTCTTTCTCTTTCCCTCTGGTGTCCAAGTGAGGGCTATCCTTGCAGGCATTTCTTGTCTCATTCTCATAACATGTCCGAGCCATTTCCATCTTCTCTTTTGAGTATGTCATTCATTGCCTCTTGTCTTGTGTCTTGGAGTAGTTGGTTATTGGATATTTTTACTGGCCAAAAGATTCCCAAGATTCTGCGAAGACAAGAGTGGTGGAAAACTGACAGCCTGCTAGTATCTCCTTTGGTCATCCTCCAACACTCCGATCCGTAGAGCAAAACTGGCAAAACAATGCTTTTATAGAGTTTAAGCTTTGTGGTCCTATTGTAGATTTTGGACTTCCATACTGGTTTCATTCTGGCAAAAGCGGTTCTGGCCTTACTCAGACGTGATTTTATATCTTCCTCTGTGCCACCATTTAGTGTCAGTACGCTACCAAGATATGTAAACTGCTCAACCCTTTCCAGTGTTTGATTTTCTACCATTACTGGTTGTTGGATGTTACACATTATTTATCGTGGGGCCCGGCCCCACTGGCAAGCCGCCGCTGGTCATTTCAGTCAATCAAATTGACTTCCGTTTGCATGTGAAACTAACTCTACAGTTCCGGCGGTGAGGCCGAAACTACAATGACAGTTTTGGGCGGTGGTTTCCTTTCTATCGAAATAGAAAATACAGTTTATGTCGGTCTTGACACTTGACGTCTAGTTTACAACATATATATATATATATGTATATAATTGATTTCTTTGCTGATCAATATTGTGTCTGATGTTGTGCAGCTTCAGTTTAGTTTCAATCATATCCTCTTTTGTTAGCTAGTTTTAGTGTATGTGTTCTATGTTTCTTTTCTTTAAGTTTGTCTCACAGCTTCGTCACGATAACAAGAGATTTCTAGAATGAGCTTTTGTGTGTGCTTCATAAATAGTGTCTTTCGTCGCCGCTGTTATCTCTGTGGTCCATCTTTTGTGTAGCCGGAATTTTGCTTTGTATCCACTGTATCGGAACAACATCGCTCCTTGAGGTTCACTGTCTGTTGGTAATCTGCTTATGTGGCTGAACCATTTAATTTGTTGTTTCTTGATGAAGTTTAGAACTGATGTTGTACCTATATTTTTCCTGATGTCTTCATTTCTCAACCGGTCTCTTCTTGTTACCCCAGCATTCTGCGTAGACACTTCATCTCTGTCGTAGACATTTGATCTCTGTCGTAGACACTTTCATCTCTGTCGTAGACACCTTCATCTCTGTCGTAGACACTTTCATCTCTGTCGTAGACACTTTCATCTCTGTTGTAGACACTTCATCTCTGTCGTGACTAGTGCTCTTCAATCATTTGTTGTCAGTGTCCAGGTTTGGCACTGGTAGCATACTGTGGGGAGAAAGATTGTGTTGAACATTGCTCTTTTGTGTTCATGGTGACATGTTTGCATTTTAAAATTGTCGCCATTTATCCTATCATTTGATTTGTTTTGTTGAACGTGTATATAGCAATATAAATGAAGAATATCTTGGAACGTATAGATTATAATGGTTCACAGCTAACAACAGATGGAAATGTGAGCAGTTTTGAATATCTTGGTTCACTGGTAACAACAGATGGAAATGTGAGCAGTTTTGAATATCTTGGTTCACTACTAACAACAGATGGAAATGTGATGAAGGAATTTAAAAGAACAAACATGGCTTTACAAAAAATTAAACAACTAAAAACAGTATTTAACGGGACTGATTAGACAACACAAATCAAAATGCTAAGAGCATGCATATTCCCAGTGGCAACATATGGATGTGAAGTATGGATATTTAACACGGTGGTGGAAAACATATATGTGCTTTTGAATATAAGTGTTACAGAAGAGTCCATCATGGACATGGAAGAGAACAAATAGATCTATCCAGAAAGAACTCAAAATCAAAGAAAACTGGCTGATGCTACAAATAAAATATCAGAAAATTGAAGTACTGAACATAAAAAGAGACACAAAGGGCTGGAGAAGACCATCATGGAAGTAGGCATCCCGGCAAAGAGGAAGAGTTGGAGAAGACCATCATGGAAGTAGGCATCCCGGAAAAGAGGAAGAGTTGGAGAAGATAATCATGGAAGTAGGCATTCCGGCAAAGAGGAAGAGTTGGAGAAGATAATCATGGAAGTAGGCATTCCGGCAAAGAGGAAGAGTTGGAGAAGATAATCATGGAAGTAGGCATCCCGGAAAAGAGGAAGAGTTGGAGAAGACCATCATGGAAGTAGGCATCCCGGCAAAGAGGAAGAGTTGGAGAAGATAATCATGGAAGTAGGCATCCCGGCAAAGAGGAAGAGTTGGAGAAGATAATCATGGAAGTAGGCATTCCGGCAAAGAGGAAGAGTTGGAGAAGATAATCATGGAAGTAGGCATTCCGGCAAAGAGGAAGAGTTGGAGAAGATAATCATGGAAGTAGGCATCCCGGCAAAGAGGAAGAGTTGGAGAAGATAATCATGGAAGTAGGCATTCCGGCAAAGAGGAAGAGTTGGAGAAGATAATCATGGAAGTAGGCATCCCGGCAAAGAGGAAGAGTTTGAGAAGATAATCATGGAAGTAGGCATCCCGGCAAAGAGGAAGAGTTGAGAAGATAATCATGGAAGTAGACATCCCGGCAAAGAGGAAGAGTTGGAGAAGATAATCATGGAAGTAGGCATCACGGCAAAGAGGAAGAGTTGGAGAAGATAATCATGGAAGTAGACATCCCGGCAAAGAGGAAGAGTTGGAGAAGATAATCATGGAAGTAGGCATCACGGCAAAGAGGAAGAGTTGGAGAAGATAATCATGGAAGTAGGCATCCCGGCAAAGAGGAAGAGTTGGAGAAGACCATCATGGAAGTAGGCATTCCGGCAAAGAGGAAGAGTTGGAGAAGATAATCATGGAAGTAGGCATTCCGGCAAAGAGGAAGAGTTGGAGAAGATAATCATGGAAGTAGGCATTCCGGCAAAGAGGAAGAGTTGGAGAAGATAATCATGGAAGTAGGCATCCCGGCAAAGAGGAAGAGTTGGAGAAGATAATTATGGAAGTAGGCATTCCGGCAAAGAGGAAGAGTTGGAGAAGATAATCATGGAAGTAGGCATCCGGCAAAGAGGAAGAGTTGGAGAAGACCATCATGGAAGTAGGCATCCCGGCAAAGAGGAAGAGTTGGAGAAGATAATCATGGAAGTAGGCATCCCGGCAAAGAGGAAGAGTTGGAGAAGATAATCATGGAAGTAGGCATCCCGGCAAAGAGGAAGAGTTGGAGAAGATAATCATGGAAGTAGGCATCACGGCAAAGAGGAAGAGTTGGAGAAGATAATCATGGAAGTAGGCATTCCGGCAAAGAGGAAGAGTTGGAGAAGATAATCATGGAAGTAGGCATCCCGGCAAAGAGGAAGAGTTGGAGAAGATAATCATGGAAGTAGGCATCCCGGCAAAGAGGAAGAGTTGGAGAAGATAATCATGGAAGTAGGCATTCCGGCAAAGAGGAAGAGTTGGAGAAGATAATCATGGAAGTAGGCATCCCGGCAAAGAGGAAGAGTTGGAGAAGACCATCATGGAAGTAGGCATCCCGGCAAAGAGGAAGAGTTGGAGAAGATAATCATGGAAGTAGGCATCCCGGCAAAGAGGAAGAGTTGGAGAAGACCATCATGGAAGTAGGCATCCCGGCAAGAGGAAGAGTTGGAGAAGATAATCATGGAAGTAGGCATCCCGGCAAAGAGGAAGAGTTGGAGAAGATAATCATGGAAGTAGGCATCCCGGCAAAGAGGAAGAGTTGGAGAAGATAATCATGGAAGTAGGCATCACGGCAAAGAGGAAGAGTTGGAGAAGATAATCATGGAAGTAGGCATTCCGGCAAAGAGGAAGAGTTGGAGAAGATAATCATGGAAGTAGGCATCCCGGCAAAGAGGAAGAGTTGGAGAAGATAATCATGGAAGTAGGCATCCCGGCAAAGAGGAAGAGTTGGAGAAGATAATCATGGAAGTAGGCATTCCGGCAAAGAGGAAGAGTTGGAGAAGATAATCATGGAAGTAGGCATCCCGGCAAAGAGGAAGAGTTGGAGAAGACCATCATGGAAGTAGGCATCCCGGCAAAGAGGAAGAGTTGGAGAAGATAATCATGGAAGTAGGCATCCCGGCAAAGAGGAAGAGTTGGAGAAGATAATCATGGAAGTAGGCATTCCGGCAAAGAGGAAGAGTTGGAGAAGATAATCATGGAAGTAGGCATCCCGGCAAAGAGGAAGAGTTGGAGAAGATAATCATGGAAGTAGGCATCCGGCAAAGAGGAAGAGTTGGAGAAGATAATCATGGAAGTAGGCATCACGGCAAAGAGGAAGAGTTGGAGAAGATAATCATGGAAGTAGGCATTCCGGCAAAGAGGAAGAGTTGGAGAAGATAATCATGGAAGTAGGCATCCCGGCAAAGAGGAAGAGTTGGAGAAGACCATCATGGAAGTAGGCATTCCGGCAAAGAGGAAGAGTTGGAGAAGATAATCATGGAAGTAGGCATTCCGGCAAAGAGGAAGAGTTGGAGAAGATAATCATGGAAGTAGGCATCCCGGCAAAGAGGAAGAGTTGGAGAAGATAATCATGGAAGTAGGCATCCCGGCAAAGAGGAAGAGTTGGAGAAGATAATCATGGAAGTAGGCATCACGGCAAAGAGGAAGAGTTGGAGAAGATAATCATGGAAGTAGGCATTCCGGCAAAGAGGAAGAGTTGGAGAAGATAATCATGGAAGTAGGCATCCCGGCAAAGAGGAAGAGTTGGAGAAGACCATCATGGAAGTAGGCATTCCGGCAAAGAGGAAGAGTTGGAGAAGATAATCATGGAAGTAGGCATCCCGGCAAAGAAGAAGAGTTGGAGAAGATAATCATGGAAGTAGGCATCCCGGCAAAGAGGAAGAGTTGGAGAAGATAATCATGGAAGTAGGCATTCCGGCAAAGAGGAAGAGTTGGAGAAGATAATCATGGAAGTAGGCATCACGGCAAAGAGGAAGAGTTGGAGAAGATAATCATGGAAGTAGGCATCACGGCAAAGAGGAAGAGTTGGAGAAGATAATCATGGAAGTAGGCATCACGGCAAAGAGGAAGAGTTGGAGAAGATAATCATGGAAGTAGGCATCCCGGCAAAGATGAAGAGTTGGAGAAGACCATCATGGAAGTAGGCATCCCGGCAAAGAGGAAGAGTTGGAGAAGATAATCATGGAAGTAGGCATCACGGCAAAGAGGAAGAGTTGGAGAAGATAATCATGGAAGTAGGCATCACGGCAAAGAGGAAGAGTTGGAGAAGATAATCATGGAAGTAGGCATCACGGCAAGAGGAAGAGTTGAGAAGATAATCATGGAAGTAGGCATCACGGCAAGAGGAAGAGTTGGAGAAGATAATCATGGAAGTAGGCATCACGGCAAAGAGGAAGAGTTGGAGAAGATAATCATGGAAGTAGGCATCCCGGCAAAGAGGAAGAGTTGGAGAAGATAATCATGGAAGTAGGCATTCCGGCAAAGAGGAAGAGTTGGAGAAGATAATCATGGAAGTAGGCATCACGGCAAAGAGGAAGAGTTGGAGAAGATAATCATGGAAGTAGGCATCCCGGCAAGAGGAAGAGTTGGAGAAGATAATCATGGAAGTAGGCATTCCGGCAAAGAGGAAGAGTTGGAGAAGATAATCATGGAAGTAGGCATCACGGCAAAGAGGAAGAGTTGGTGAAGATAATCATGGAAGTAGGCATCCCGGCAAAGAGGAAGATTTGGGAGAAGATAATCATGGAAGTAGGCATTCCGGCAAAGAGGAAGAGTTGGAGAAGACCATCATGGAAGTAGGCATCCCTGCAAAGAGGAAGAGTTGGAGAAGACCATCATGGAAGTAGGCATCTCGGCAAAGAGGAAGAGTTGGAGAAGATAATCATGGAAGTAGGCATCCCGGCAAAGAGGAAGAGTTGGAGAAGATAATCATGGAAGTAGGCATCTCGGCAAAGAGGAAGAGTTGGAGAAGATAATCATGGAAGTAGGCATTCCGGCAAAGAGGAAGAGTTGGAGAAGATAATCATGGAAGTAGGCATCCCGGCAAAGAGGAGAACCACGGAGAAGATGGATTCAGGATGTTAATGATGGTTTGAGCATGCCGTCTGCAGAGACTGAGAGAGAGAGAGAGAGAAATTCCGAAGGACTGTTAAATGTGGCAAAGTTCTGCTCAGTACAAGCTATTTGATGATGATGTATATATCAAATAGACGTTTGTGGCTTAGCGGTAGTGACCTCGATCACAACCCAAGAGTACCTGGTTCAAACATCGCGCCTGACAGTTTGCTAGCAAATTTGTTCCCGTGGATGTTTACGAACGGTACAAATAGACCTCACCGTTCAGAAAGCAATGGCAAACCATTGAATGTATAAGTGATGCTTAGAAAATCAACGACTCCTTTACTGTAGTTGATTGCCCATGTGTTGCCGGGTCTCTCAAGGGGAGCAAAGAATAGTAACTCTGTGACCTACAAGGCATGTCGTAAGAGGCAACTGAGGTAGTGGCCTAGGGAAGCTAGCCTAGTCAATAAAAAGCGTCGCAGAAATCAGATGTACTTGCCTACTTGTGGACGCATAACTGACACAACGTACAATCGCTGTTAGGCTCAGATCACATACAAATCACAGAGTGGTTAACAAGTGGTCGATATGGAGCGTTGGAAGAAGAAGATCGTTTAATGGCGACGTCTGTAAAGGATATGCAAGGATTTTTATTTTCATATATAGCAAATGTCAGCAATGATTTCTTTTTTGCTTCTTATTTGACAACTTGAGACACTCAATAAAGATCGTATGTGACAATCCGAGCAAGAGAAAGATGACAATGCGAGCAAGAGAAAGATGACAATCCGAGGAAGAGAAAGATGACAATCCGAGCAAGAGAAAGATGACAATCCGAGGAAGAGAAAGATGACAATCCGAGCAAGAGAAAGATGACAATCCGAGCAAGAGAAAGATGACAATCCGAGCAAGAGAAAGATGACAATCTGAGCAAGAGAAAGATGACAATCCGAGCAAGAGAAAGATGACAATGCGAGCAAGAGAAAGATGACAATCCGAGCAAGAGATAGAAGATTACTGCAGATATTTTGATATATTCGACACGAAATGAGTTATAAAGCAACTCGTTCATTAGCTCAACCTCTGCAAACGAATGTTAAGTCAGTGAATAATGGATACACTCAGAGGCGGCTCGTCATTAAGGGCCCCGCCAAAAATAATGTTTAACGTGTATTTATTATTTAAAAAAAAAACCAACCACCTAAATCCATGATTTGTCCACAAAATATATGTCTGGCCCCACCAGCAAAAATGGTCACGAGCAGCCACTGGATACACTCAACAACTGACACAACTTGCTTGATAATGTCCAGTTGGAAGCAGCTTCTGGACATTAGAACAGGAACTGGAAAATCATCTCAAGACAAAGTATTGACTTCATTGCACCAGGTTCTCCCATATGGTTCCGTCCCTGTCGGCAGAAATGTCAGCCATTTGCCTGGAGTGTTGCACAAAGCACAAACTCCGTAGCTTCAGCAACAATCCTGGGGATCTCATGAATATATTGCACATGTGACTCAGTCCAGATTGGAACCAACAACCTTGAGAACAACAGGCAAACGTTTTAAATATTTCGTCAGACCCCCACAACTGAGAAGAAGTGGGTACATTCAGACTCTAACAGAGAGAGAGCTCACTAAATTCAAGTCAACTACTTATTTCAAGTTGGGAGTTTTACATCTTCCCCCAATCTCTCTCCCTTTCTCTCTCTCATATATAAAATAAAATCTGAGAATAAACTATTGAAGGTAAATGTATAAATGTAAATGATATTGAACTCTGAACTTTGATTGAACTTGGCAACTTTGATGCGATGTTTCATGGTACACACAAACTGTCTGATTAGCATAACCTAGACATGAAATCATGTCAACAGATGGGATATGTCAACTCATCACCTTCACCAACCCCCCACCCCCGGTTACCATGGAGACGTCTAAGTGATACGTCAACAAGCGTTAGTGATTTCCTACTTCTGGATTCACAAACATTTTATACACACACACACACACACACACACATATATATATATTAAAACTAAATTACGAATTTTCAATTCAAATGTTGTATTAATCCTAACATATGCCAGCGAGAGTTGGAAAATGACTAAATATATATAGAAAGCAAGTTGAATGCATTTGAAAATAGATGTTTGCGAAAAATAATGAATATAAAATGAAACGAATTCAGAAGTGATGAAATCGGAGACATGTCTGGTCAACCACTAGTGACAACTATTATAAGAAAGAGAAGATGGAGATATGTTGGGCACACCTTGAGGAGAAATGATCAACGAATATCAAAGCAGGCATTGAAGTGGGATGTAAAGTGTTCAAGAGAGAGGTCGACCTAAGGAGACCCTGAAACGAACTTTGCTGAGAGAGGCAGGAAATATCTGTCTCAGTTCCATGGAGGAGATTGAGCGAGTTGCCCAGGATAGAGCGGCATGGAGAAATTACTTGCAGGCCCTATGTAACGTATAACGGTACGAGAGAAATTATTATTATATATATATATCCATATATGCATGTTTGACTGGTGTATTGCCGGGGCTCAATGGGGGAGCTAAGAGTAGTAACACTGCGACATACAAGACATGTTGTAAGAGGTGACTGAGGTAAGGGACTAGGAAAGCTATCATCATCAAATAGTTTGCATGAGTACAACTTTGCCACCCCAACAGTCCTTCACAATTTCTCCCTCTCATAGACCAGATGTCCTACCTCTGCAGCCGTCATGCTCACACCATCAGTTACATCCTGAATCCATCTTCTACGTGGTTTTCCTCTTCTCTTTCCCTGATTCTTCCTTCCAAAATGGTCTTCTCTCTCTTCGTCCGAGTGGTGCCCCGTGGCCCACATTTGGGGTGTAAATAATAGAACCACTGTTGCCTGTCATGCATGTCGTAAGAGGCAACTAAGGAGGTTTGGCTGAAATCGGATGCACATGTCCTAAACGTGTAGAAGTCTATGTGTTTAGAGGCCTACCAAACCAATGTGCAACGTATACACGTTCTTGGCAAAGATCAAACATCACAAAGAGTGATTAAAATTGGTCGTAAAGAACGAACGCACAGAAGAAGAAGAATGGTCTTTTCCAGCCTTTCGTGTTTCTTTGTATGTCCAAAATACTTCAATTTTCTTATTTGTAGCATCAGCCAGTTTTCTTTGATTTTGAGTTCTTTCTGGATAGATCTATTTGTTCTCTGTCCATGATATACGGAGGACTCTTCTATAACCCTTATATTCAAAAGCACATATATGTTTTTCCACTGCTTTATTAAATGTCCATGCTTCACACCCATACGTTGCCACTGGGAATATACATGCTCTTAATATTATGATCTTTGTTTTCTTATCAGTTTCGTTCCAAACTGTTTTGAGTTGCTTAATTTTTGTCAAGCCATGTTTGTTCTTCTTTTAATTTCCTTCATCCCATTTCCATCTGTTGTTAGCAGTGAACCAAGATATTCAAAACTGTTCACATTTCCATCTGTTGTTAGTAGTGAACCAAGATATTCAAAACTGTTCACATTTCCATCTGTTGTTAGCAGTGAACCAAGATATTCAAAACTGTTCACATTTCCATCTGTTGTTAGTAGTGAACCAAGATATTCAAAACTGTTCACATTTCCATCTGTTGTTAGCAGTGAACCAAGATATTCAAAACTGTTCACATTTCCATCTGTTGTTAGCAGTGAACCAAGATATTCAAAACTGTTCACATTTCCATCTGTTGTTAGCAGTGAACCAAGATATTCAAAACTGTTCACATTTCCATCTGTTGTTAGCAGTGAAGCAAGATATTCAAAACTGTTCACATTTCCATCTGTTGTTAGTAGTGAACCATTATAATCTATACGTTCCAAGATATTCAAAACTGTTCACATTTCCATCTGTTGTTAGCAGTGAACCAAGATATTCAAAATTGTTCACATTTTCTTTTGTTGTTAGCAGTGAACCAAGATATTCAAAACTGTTCACATTTCCATCTGTTGTTAGCAGTGAACCAAGATATTCAAAACTGTTCACATTTCCATCTGTTGTTAGCAGTGAACCAAGATATTCAAAACTGTTCACATTTTCATCTGTTGTTAGCAGTGAACCAAGATATTCAAAACTGTTCACATTTCCATCTGTTGTTAGCAGTGAACCAAGATATTCAAAACTGTTCACATTTCCATCTGTTGTTAGTAGTGAACCAAGATATTCAAAACTGTTCACATTTCCATCTGTTGTTAGCAGTGAACCAAGATATTCAAAACTGTTCACATTTCCATCTGTTGTTAGTAGTGAACCAAGATATTCAAAACTGTTCACATTTCCATCTGTTGTTAGCAGTGAACCAAGATATTCAAAACTGTTCACATTTCCATCTGTTGTTAGCAGTGAACCAAGATATTCAAAACTGTTCACATTTCCATCTGTTGTTAGCAGTGAACCAAGATATTCAAAACTGTTCACATTTCCATCTGTTGTTAGCAGTGAAGCAAGATATTCAAAACTGTTCACATTTCCATCTGTTGTTAGCAGTGAACCAAGATATTCAAAACTGTTCACATTTCCATCTGTTGTTAGCAGTGAACCAAGATATTCAAAACTGTTCACATTTCCATCTGTTGTTAGTAGTGAACCAAGATATTCAAAACTGTTCACATTTCCATCTGTTGTTAGCAGTGAACCAAGATATTCAAAATTGTTCACATTTTCTTTTGTTGTTAGCAGTGAACCAAGATATTCAAAACTGTTCACATTTCCATCTGTTGTTAGCAGTGAACCAAGATATTCAAAACTGTTCACATTTCCATCTGTTGTTAGCAGTGAACCAAGATATTCAAAACTGTTCACATTTCCATCTGTTGTTAGCAGTGAAGCAAGATATTCAAAACTGTTCACATTTCCATCTGTTGTTAGCAGTGAACCAAGATATTCAAAACTGTTCACATTTCCATCTGTTGTTAGCAGTGAAACAAGATATTCAAAACTGTTCACATTTCCATCTGTTGTTAGCAGTGAAGCAAGATATTCAAAATTGTTCACATTTTCTTTTGTTGTTAGCAGTGAAGCAAGATATTCAAAACTGTTCACATTTCCATCTGTTGTTAGCAGTGAAGCAAGATATTCAAAACTGTTCACATTTCCATCTGTTGTTAGTAGTGAACCAAGATATTCAAAACTGTTCACATTTCCATCTGTTGTTAGCAGTGAACCAAGATATTCAAAACTGTTCACATTTCCATCTGTTGTTAGTAGTGAACCAAGATATTCAAAACTGTTCACATTTCCATCTGTTGTTAGCAGTGAACCAAGATATTCAAAACTGTTCACATTTCCATCTGTTGTTAGCAGTGAACCAAGATATTCAAAACTGTTCACATTTCCATCTGTTGTTAGCAGTGAACCAAGATATTCAAAACTGTTCACATTTCCATCTGTTGTTAGCAGTGAAGCAAGATATTCAAAACTGTTCACATTTCCATCTGTTGTTAGTAGTGAACCATTATAATCTATACGTTCCAAGATATTCAAAACTGTTCACATTTCCATCTGTTGTTAGCAGTGAACCAAGATATTCAAAACTGTTCACATTTCCATCTGTTGTTAGCAGTGAACCAAGATATTCAAAACTGTTCACATTTCCATCTGTTGTTAGCAGTGAACCAAGATATTCAAAACTGTTCACATTTCCATCTGTTGTTAGCAGTGAAGCAAGATATTCAAAACTGTTCACATTTCCATCTGTTGTTAGCAGTGAACCAAGATATTCAAAACTGTTCACATTTCCATCTGTTGTTAGCAGTGAACCAAGATATTCAAAACTGTTCACATTTCCATCTGTTGTTAGCAGTGAACCAAGATATTCAAAACTGTTCACATTTCCATCTGTTGTTAGCAGTGAACCAAGATATTCAAAACTGTTCACATTTCCATCTGTTGTTAGCAGTGAAGCAAGATATTCAAAACTGTTCACATTTCCATCTGTTGTTAGTAGTGAACCATTATAATCTATACGTTCCAAGATATTCAAAACTGTTCACATTTCCATCTGTTGTTAGCAGTGAACCAAGATATTCAAAATTGTTCACATTTTCTTTTGTTGTTAGCAGTGAACCAAGATATTCAAAACTGTTCACATTTCCATCTGTTGTTAGCAGTGAACCCAGATATTCAAAACTGTTCACATTTTCATCTGTTGTTAGCAGTGAAGCAAGATATTCAAAACTGTTCACATTTCCATCTGTTGTTAGTAGTGAAGCAAGATATTCAAAACTGTTCACATTTCCATCTGTTGTTAGTAGTGAACCAAGATATTCAAAACTGTTCACATTTCCATCTGTTGTTAGCAGTGAAGCAAGATATTCAAAACTGTTCACATTTCCATCTGTTGTTAGCAGCGAAGCTACGCTAGTAAATAAAAAGCGTCGCAGAAATCGGATGTGCTGATCTACTTGTAGGCGCATAAGTAACACATCATACAATCGCTCTTAGGTTCAGATCGCATATAAATCACAAAGAGTGGTTGAACGAGTGGTCGATATGGAGCGTTGGAAGAAGAAGATGATATCAACGTTTCACATGAAGGATAAGAAAACATTATTGGTTGAAATTGTAATCTCAGTCAACAGATCAATGACTAGAGGTTTACCTTCATGTGTTATTTCTGTCTGTTTAAATATGTAACCTCCACTCGGTAGTAGGATGGGGGAAATCTACCTGCACCAGCACATTGTCCTGTCACATATTACAAACTCAATCAATGAATGGATACATACAATACAATAGTCATTTATTGAAGAGAAAAAATACTGCGTAAACAATGTTAAAGTGCATCGTGTTGTTGTTGTTGTATGCAACAGATGATCATGTGATGTTTGGGTGCAGACGTTCCCTGGAGGATCACCTGAAGAATGCAGCGTGTTGTTGTTGTATGCAACAGATGATCATGTGATGTTTGGGTGCAGACGTTCCCTGGAGGATCACCTGAAGAATGCAGCGTGTTGTTGTTGTTGTATGCAACAGATGATCATGTGATGTTTGGGTGCAGACGCTCCCTAGAGGATCACCTGAAGAGTTATGTTATACGATCGACGTTATAGCACATTGGACATTCCCATGCGTGCTCTGTCCTCCGCTGCAGCAGCCATCACAAAGTTCACTTGCTGACCGTACCAATGAGAAGTTGATAATGTTGAAGATGATATTGTTCTTCTTATGATGAGATAATTCAACATGACCAGACTAAATAGAAATCAAATCTCTTCATCGGGTGTGTCCAGTGTTTGTTTGTTGTTCGGGTGTCCAGTGTTAGTTTGTTCGGGTGTCCAGTGTTAGTTTGTTTGTTGTTGTTTTTCCCCACATTCGTCCGATACGAATTCAGGCGTAGTCATGTCGTCTCTGACTGATTTTTGCGTGAAGACTTGTTTACCCTATCATCAGTGTCCCTGGCTATTCAGACAACCCTTACTCCGACTTGAGAGTTGGATCTCGTGTGTGTTGCCAGGGCTCGCAAGGAGAGCAAAGAATAGTAACACTGCCACCTACACGGCATGTCATAAGAGGCGACTGAGGTAGCCGCACAGAGAAGCTACCATAAATAAAAATCATCTCAGAAATCGGATGTACTGACCTACTTGTAGACGCATAACTGAAACAATGTACAATCGCTCTTAGACTCAGATCGCATACACATTACAAAAAGTGGTTTAACAGTTGGTGGATATAAAGTGTAAGAAGAAGAAATAAACAGTAACAACTGACATGTCCTACTTCCATCACAAGAAGAACAACTACACACACCAGATATGTTAGAAATGTTAACACACTAGCTATTTCTGACATGTAATCTGTTACTAAAATATAACGTGTTAGTCTTGATTAGTTTTTATACTCTCCGGATTACCTTTTTTAAAAAAAATTAGTTATAACTGACCCATTCTGTGATTAGGTTGTCTTTCTACTTTTGTTTGTCGTCACACTATTACCGGGTTGTTGCTCAGTGTCTTGCTTTTCTGTTTTTGTCTTGCGCTGTTCTAGTGGCTTCAGTGATTAGTTATTGTTGCTTTCTGAAAGGATTCTGCTATGCATCTAACTATCTGATTTGTGATCTAACTTTCTTTCCTGATATTCTGTTGTAGAAGACTCTGTATACAGTGTGACTGATCTTCTTCTTCTTTGCGTTCGTTCTTTACATCCAATTTTAATCACTCTTTGTGATATGTTTGATCTTTACCAAGAACGTGTATACGTTGCACATTGGTTTGGTAGGCCCTTAAACGCATAGACTTCTACACGTTTAGGACATGTGCAGCCGATTTCAGCCAAATCTCCTTAGTCGCCTCTTACGACATGCGTGGCAGGTAACAGCGGTTATATTCTTTACACCCCAAATGTGGGCCCAGATAACCACTCGGGCGAGTGTGACTGATGACATACCCTTGTTAAACGCATTATAGACATTAATCAAAACTGTGCCACATATCTTAGCTAACCTCGTTCGGACTGACTTTCTCTCGTGTGTGTCTATGTAGTATATTCATCTCTTAACTTGTGTGTGTCTATGTAGTATATTCATCTCTTAACTTGTGTGTGTCTATGTAGTATATTCATCTCTTAACTTGTGTGTGTCTATGTAGTATATTCATCTCTTAACTTGTGTGTGTCTATGTAGTATATTCATCTCTTAACTCGTGTGTGTCTATGTAGTATATTCATCTCTTAACTCGTGTGTGTCTATGTAGTATATTCATCTCTTAACTCGTGTGTGTCTATGTAGTATATTCATCTCTTAACTCGTGTGTGTCTATGTAGTATATTCATCTCTTAACTTGTGTGTGTCTATGTAGTATATTCATCTCTTAACTCGTGTGTGTCTATGTAGTATATTCATCTCTTAACTCGTGTGTGTCTATGTAGTATATTCATCTCTTAACTCGTGTCTGTCTATGTAGTATATTCATCTCTTAACTTGTGTGTGTCTATGTAGTATATTCATCTCTTAACTCGTGTGTGTCTATGTAGTATATTCATCTCTTAACTTGTGTGTGTCTATGTAGTATATTCATCTCTTAACTCGTGTGTGTCTATGTAGTATATTCATCTCTTAACTCGTGTGTGTCTATGTAGTATATTCATCTCTTAACTCGTGTGTGTCTATGTAGTATATTCATCTCTTAACTCGTGTGTGTCTATGTAGTATATTCATCTCTTAACTCGTGTGTGTCTATGTAGTATATTCATCTCTTAACTTGTGTGTGTCTATGTAGTATATTCATCTCTTAACTCGTGTGTGTCTATGTAGTATATTCATCTCTTAACTTGTGTGTGTCTATGTAGTATATTCATCTCTTAACTTGTGTGTGTCTATGTAGTATATTCATCTCTTAACTTGTGTGTGTCTATGTAGTATATTCATCTCTTAACTTGTGTGTGTCTATGTAGTATATTCATCTCTTAACTTGTGTGTGTCTATGTAGTATATTCATCTCTTAACTCTCCTTGAAGAATATTGTATCAACACACTTATCTCCAACTAGATCTGTCTTGAGCACGACAGCTTATTTCATTCCAGCCTCTTCTCTTTCTCTATCTACAGTTCGTCTCCATGTCTCTCCAGGTCTACCAATCTTTCCGCCAGGATTCTATTTTAGAAGCACACGTGGGTGTTTGGTCGTCCGTATTCTGAATGTATGTCACAACCCCTTCCATCGTCTCTATTCTGAATGTATGTCACAACCCCTTCCATCGTCTCTATTCTGAATGTATGTCACAACCCCTTCCATCGTCTCTTTTTTGATTACCTCTTTGATATTGTTGATGCGCTGTGTGATCTCAGTATTTAGTATTCTCTGTTCATAACGTATTTGGAGAATTCTTCTGAGACAACTTCTGTCAAAGTCTCTGTCTGCTACTGTCAGTCTTGGTACTTGTTTTGAAAGTCTCTGATCCATACAGTAGGACTGAGCGCACATTTGTCACATGACATGTACGTCTAGTCTATACACACATTTCTGCCAACAAACGTAGATCTCTGCCAACAAACGTAGATCTCTGCCAACAAACGTAGATCTCTGCCAACAAACCTAGATCTCTGCCAACAACAAACGTAGATCTCTGCCAACAACAAACGTAGATCTCTGTAAACAAACAGATCTCTGCTAACTACATCCATCTCTGTCAACAACAAACGCAGATCTCTGCTAACTCCATCCATCCCTGTCAACAACAAACAAACCATCTCTGTCAACAACAAACCATCTCTGCCAACAACAAACCATCTCTGTCAACAACAAACGTAGATCTCCGTTCTGTATTCTCAATGATGGCGATAAGCCTATAAATAAACTAACAAATATCTATTTTGGTCATCAACTGACAACAACAATGACTACGTATTAAACTGATGATCATTTTCAAGTTGAGAGTAATAATCCGCCCCTATTTGATATACCACAATTGATGGCTAAAAATATTCATGAGAAGCAGACTTGTATATTAATAGATAGACAGGACATTCTGATAACTACCTGGGCACAGACAGACAGACAGACAGAGAGAATATATATCTCAATATTCAATATAGATCTAGTTGGAGATTTGTTGTTGGTTGAGATTTGATTATATCAATGAAGGTTAGATGAACACAACAATGACGATATTGATAATTGTTGACATTACTTGACTTCTTCTTCTTCTTCTCTCTCTCTCTAGTGTTCTATCTGTCTGATTACACTTGTTGTTTTGACTTTGATATTTCTATCACATAACCTCTCAGGGATCTCTGTGACGTAGAGGTTAGGCGCTCATCTATCGTACCAAAGGTACCAGGTTCGCTCTCTCGTAGAGTCATTTGGATATTTTTTCAGAGATTCCTGATCTCAATGTAGGTGAGATCGAGTTCCTAGTACTATCGGAGACGGACATTTAGAACGTAGGTTCCGTGTTCAATGTGAACACGTAAAAGAACCCTTGACAGTTCCAGATCAAGAAGAGCAGGCTGGAAAGCCGCTGCCCGGGAATAATTCATTAGAAAAGATTAAAAATAAAATTCCTATAAAATTATCTTCAGTGTCTTAAAAATGACACAAATGACCCTCGCCGGTGCTACGGAGTTCGTGCACTGCCGTTGAGATCTTCCTCTGTAAGATAGAGATTGGAGCATACATGGTTACTCACCGAAGTGTAATGATGATGGTTCTATCAATCAATCATGACCTCGCTTGTCGTTCGGACGCACAAATTATTACAGAACGTTGTTGGACTGTCGGAATCATGAGACCTCGCTTGTCGTTCGGACACACAAATATTGCAGAACGTTGTTGGACTGTCGGGGGCTATTTCTCTCGGGTTTATATATAGAAGTGTCTCTCTAAGACACACGTCGTTATTTTTGTCGGCTGTGCACAACATCAGATGGTACGACAAGATAACCTACTGCAACTTGTAAACTTGCCTTCCACCATGGGCATGCTCAACAGTAGAAGACTAGCTAGGACATGCTCAACAAGACTAGCTAGGACATGCTCAACAAGACTAGCTAGGACATGCTCAACAAGACTAGCTAGGACATGCTCAACAAGACTAGCTAGGACATGCTCAACAGTAGAAGACTAGCTAGGACATGTTCAACAGTAGAAGACTAGCTAGGACATGCTCAACAAGACTAGCTAGGACATGCTCAACAGTAGAAGACTAGCTAGGACATGCTCAACAGTAGAAGACTAGCTAGGACATGCTCAACAGTAGAAGACTAAGATAGCTAGGACATGCTCAACAGTAGAAGACTAAGATAGCTAGGACATGCTCAACAGTAGAAGACTAGCTAGGACATGCTCAACAAGACTAGCTAGGACATGCTCAACAGTAGAAGACTAAGCTAGGACATGCTCAACAGTAGAAGACTAGCTAGGACATGCTCAACAGTAGAAGACTAAGATAGCTAGGACATGCTCAACAGTAGAAGACTAGCTAGGACATGCTCAACAGTAGAAGACTAAGATAGCTAGGACATGCTCAACAGTAGAAGACTAAGATAGCTAGGACATGCTCAGCAGTAGAAGACTAAGATAGCTAGGACATGCTCAGCAGTAGAAGACTAAGATAGCTAGGACATGCTCAACAGTAGAAGACTAAGATAGCTAGGACATGCGAGAAGGATGTGGACAATAATCGCATACCACAAAAGGTGTTCTTCTACCGAACTTTCGGAACTAAAGAGGCTCGAAGACAGACCAATGATCAGATATAAGAATGTCTGCAAGACCTCAATTGGGAACTTTTCTTTCTGTCCCAACAATTGGGGAAAAAACTGGCTGATGGCTGAGCTATGTGGAAAACAATATTACGCAAAGGTGCATAATCTTTGGGAAAAGAGACTTAGGAATGAGCTGAAATGCAAGAGAGAAAAGCGCAAACTGAGAAGTTGTCGTAGTAAAACACTTGCCAAGTGACTGTCTGTAAAGATGAAAAAGGGTCATCTATGTACACGGAAGGAAGCGTCTAAGCTAATCTCTCATTTTCTCTCTCTCTCTCCTTTAGCCTGTTACGCCCTTGGCGTTTAGGGCAGCAACAAACGTACACCATTCTTCCCTGTTCATGGCCTTCCTCTGTATTGTGTTCCAGCTATGATTCATTTCCTTCAGTTCTTGCTCTATCGTTCTCCTCCAGGTCGTCTTGGGTCTTCCACGCTTTCGCCTACCCTCTGGAGTCCATCTCAGTGCAGTTTTCGTGTCGGAGCCAGTCTCCATGCGCATCACATGTCCAATCCATCTCCAGCGTCGTCTTCGGATGATAGTGCCAATCTCTCATTCATACTCACATATAACACTGACATAGAACAACAGTCAAGAACACGGTATCATACCTTTATGTTGTGTAGCCACTACGCCATATTGTCGGTGTGTATATGTCATATTCTTGAACTCATTATTTTGTGTGGGAACCTGACATTAAACTAAGAACAGTTTGTAGTTGTGTATCATACGATCTATGGTAACTCTAGTAATGGAACATTTCTGTGCTTCTCTCTCTCTCTCTCTCTCTCTCTCTCTCTCTCTCATTATCTGTTTCTCTCCGTCCCTCCCCTTGATGCCCTTAGTATGTGTTTATTGTGTTAAATAGTTATTCCAGCCATGCCCTGTCTAGCGCAGACAAGGTTCCGATGTTGTTTCTTGTAATATCTACACATATCTTAACTCGCACAGACACCCTCGCCTACAACATAACTCGCACAGACACCCTCGCCTACAACATAAATCGCACGGACACCCTCGCCTACAACATAACTCATTCAGACCCTCTCACCGGGGTCAAAGGCGCGTAGGACAACGCCGCACCAGGATTAGTGAGCTGACACTAATCAAGATCCTACCCTACTTCCACGTGGTGACCCTGATAACAGACATTGGTTCCTGTCTGACTAAGCGGGTAGGGATAGAGGGAGAGCTGCTCTGGTGTAGGTAGAGATGCTGACGCAGTTACGTTGGATGAGATCCGCCCACAACACAGACGAGCGGAATCCCAGAGTGACTACTAATGCACGTCTCTCCCGGCCGATTGGAAACTTTGAACGGATAAACAAAAAGGGATGAGAGGTGCATCCAGAGAGGAGACGTGGGCGCGCGTGGGGCGAAACTCCGGCTCGGTGGTGGGAAACCGCCACCTCCTGGCCGAACTGAGTTGCACGTGGACCCGCATTGGGCGAAACTTGGAGCCCTGAGGTGGGGGCCCGAGTTGAGCTCCGTAGCTGGACAGTCTAGAGGCATAGTAAATGTGAGCACGTTGAGAACTGATGGACATGGTGGGCAGAGCGAGCACGCATGTGGATGATGTACGGGTGGTCCCACGAGTGGAGCAGACGTGCAAGGTGCTGATGGTGGAGCGACGAAAAGGTGTGGCAAGCGTAGGGGTAAGCGGACCACCCAAATGTGTAGAAAAACTGGAAAGCCCAGCAGAGGCTTGAATCCAGTGCGCGTTTCCGCTCGCAGGGAACTACTACTGTCTTGTAGTTAGATTGGGGACAATCAAATGTTAGCGGAGCAAACCGTACACAAAACTGGACGGTAGGTAAACCAAGTAGTCCAAAAAGACCGATAACCTGGGCCGATGACGCTCAACAACCCGGGAGGGTCGGTCGTCTAAGGGTCGCTACCCTAAATAAAATAGCAACCTGCTGCCTTGCGGTCGGCGGTGGACAGTCAAAGGCTGACGGAGAGCGAACCCAGTAAACGCTGGTTGAAATCGGACACGTCGTCGAAGGACAAGCACTAGAGCTCCAAATGGTACTGAAGATTGTGACATAAAATTACGTTCTTGGCAAAGGCTGTTTATATATCACAATAAGAATGATAAAAATGGCCAAAAAGAACGATCGCGAGAGACCCTCTCGCCTACAACATAGCTCATCCGGACCCTCTCACCTACAACATAGCTCAACTGGACCCTATCGCTCCTCTACACCATAGCTGTACCTCTCCATTTAAACAACTTTGTAATGTTGCTACTGGCTCAGTGGATGATTATCTCTGTGTCTTACTGCTGCATAATTATATTTCATGTCTCGCAACTTCACCGACAGATTGTTACGTTCTCCTCTTCTCTAGCGTTTGAATGTAATCATTTATGTGTGTACGCCCCTGGCGGTACATTGGCCTCTATTCAACATGTTTTATTAATGACATCTAGTTGGGGCACATCAATCGTATTAGCTTATTCATATTTTGATTGCTAGCTTTCTGTTTGGGTTGTCATAAGTCCTACAGCGTTTGTTTGTTCCTGTTCATGTTTGTTACTGTTCACGTACATAGTTTGTTGTATTTGACTGTCAGAACTAGCGTAGCATATCAACACTAGACATTGGTAAGATGGGTTGCACCGTGATCTCCGATAACGTAGGTCTGGTGGGCTCAGGTAAATATTCTAGTAAATAAGATCACAACTGTCGCGTGCTTGTCTTGCATTCCAGTGTTGTTGTATGTGGACTAATTCATTTTAAAAACAATACAACATACTAAATCAAGGTTATATTATGCAACAAGTTAAGTTTAACAATAAGGAATATCAATATTATGAATATTTGTCACCAATAAATAACCATAGACTCACAGAATTTAGTAAAATTGCAAAAAAGCTTGCAGTGTTCAAACATATGTAAAACTCCAGTCCCCTTAAGGTAAGGGAATGCCCGGTCAGTTGTTTGACCTAGTTATTTAGAAGGGGCTGTGCCTCAATATACCTCATGGAATAAAAAAAACCCATCAGATTCTTTACTTACCCGCAGTTATTATATTTGCGGTCACCCTCATGTGACATTGTATTAGTATACATGTATAGATCATCATCATCAAGGTGCGTATACTTTATAGGACGTTGTTCTCTTTGCAGCACATCTGAAATTCACTTTGTCTCTTGCCAGTTCACCCACTTCGTCGATGGTCATGTTCATGGTTTCTTTAATATCTTGTAGCCATCTTCTTCTTGGTCTGCCTCTGCGTCCTGGGACCCTACCCTCTAGTATTGTTCTTTCCAGGCCATCGTGACGCTTGATGTGACCAAAGTATGTAATTTTTCTGTATAGTATGTTGTTTATCAGCCAATTCTCTTTAACGTTTAGTTCTTTTCGGACATCAGTGTTCTTTCCTTTTTTCTGTCCATGGTATTCGTAGGATCTTTCTGTAGCATTTAATTTCGAAGGACTGGATTTTCGTTCTTAATTTTTGTGTAATAGTCCATGATTCACAACCATAAGTAGCCACTGGGAAAATGCATGATCTCAATATTTTTAATTTTAGTATTTTGCTGGTGCTTTGCCACATGTTCTTCATTGTGTTTAACTTCTTGATTGCTATTGCCAATTTTCTTGAGATCTCTTTGGAGCAGTCACCGTTATTGTTAATTATTGAGCCCAGGTATTCGTAGCTCTCTACACATTGGAGTTCTTCATTGTTTACTTGGATGTTAGGTGAGCCTTTTGCTTTGTCAGTTGACATGATTTTTTTTTTTTTTTTGTATTCAAATATAGATGTTGGTCTTCACTATGTTTCTTGATCGTCATGATTAGGTTTTCCAAACCCTCTTTGCTGGTGGATAATAATACTGTATCGTCTGCGTATCTATGTTCTGGTATGCATTTGCCGCCTGTAGTGAGAGGGTCGTAATTCACATAGTTGGCATCGTCTTTTACATTCCTCATGATGTTCTCCGCATATATGTTGAATAAGTATGGTGACAAAATACATCCCTGTCGTACCCCCTTTTGAATCTCAAACCATTCAGCTATTTCACCTCTTATTTTAATGGTTGCCTGTTGTTCGTGGTATAGAGATTCTATGAGTTGTATTATGTGTGTTGGAAAGTGTATGTCTTTCATGATGTTCCACATTTTCTGGTGTTGTATATGGTTGAAAGCCTTGCTATAGTCTATGAAACATGCATGCAGGTCTATGTTGTATTCTCTGCATTTCTCGATAATGAGTCTCATGCTACAAATATGATCTCTAGTGCCTCTACCTCTTCTGAAACCTGCTTGTGTTTCGTGTATTTCATCTTCTAATTTTTGTTCCATCCTCTTCATTATGATTTTTAGTAGAATTTTGCTGGCGTGACTTATAAGGGCAATAGTTCTGTAGTTGGTGCATAGTTTCATGTTTCCCTTCTTTGAAATAGGTATAAATACTGATCTTTTCCATTCCTTTGGCCAGGAGGAGCTATTCCATATCTTTGTGCACAATTTATGATATACCCGAACACTGGCCACCCTACCTGCTTGAATCAATCCCGCTGGTATATCATCGCACCCTGGTGACTTCCCTCTCTTCAGGCTTTTGAAGTTTATATATATATAAAATATCTGCTGTTGTGCAGTATTATAGTTGCATAACTTTGTCATTTCTGATCTCTTTCTCTCACTTGAAACTGATACTTTCACAAGGTAATCTTTCCCTTATTTTATATTGCGAGTTCTGTCACTGTATCAACATATTCGTAATAGTCATACTTAGCTTCTGAAGGTTAACTGCTACAGTGGGCATCTGTAGCTCAATCGGTAGTCAGCTCGATCACATTCCCCAAGCATACCTGGTTCAAACCCCACGGTGAGACAAGTTTGGAAGCAAATTTGTTTTCGTGGGATTTTACTAGAAAGGTAAAAATAGACCACACTGTTCAGAAAGCAATTACAAACTACTGAACGTATAAGTGGTACCTAGAACATCAACGACTCGTTTACTGTGGTTCTCTCTCTCTCGCACGATCACCGCTTAGACTGTTGTACCATATTTCCATATGAATTCTGCTGTTGTTATTAGGGACTCCGTCCCTCTGTACAGCTTCTCGTTTATTTCGATATTTTCCGACCAGGTTTCGTTTCTCAGGCCTGCTAGCTGCGGGCAGTCTTGCAGTAAGTGCTCTGCCGTCATGGTCGTCTGCTCGCAGTGACACAGGCTAGTTGTGCCAATTTAAAATTTCTTATACAGTGGATATCAGAGTCTGTTATGGCCGGTACGGAGGCGGAATATGATAACTTGTTTGCTACAGAACAGACCATATCACCCACCATTGGCGTTGTGTTGAGGGTGGTCTTGCCACCACTTCTCTCTAAATCGCCATCCGAGGGTTGTTTTAGCCTCCTCGTAGCTGATTTCGTAATCAGTCTGCGGCAGTCGCCTCCTGCCTTTGTAGCCTGTCTGCCTCTTCGTTTTCCCTTATGTTGCAGTGTGATGGGATCCACTGTATGACTGCGTTTGAATGAGTTTGTTAATGCTCTGAGGATCGTTTTTAGGTCGTTTAGCTCTGTGCCGGTTGAGCGATTTAGCGCCTTGACGACGACTAGGCGTCCGTGAATATCACTACTTTGTTGTGTGCAGCGCTGCGTCTATCTAGTTTACTGCTTCTATCTAGTTTACTGCTTCTATCTAGTTTACTGCTTCTATCTAGTTTACTGTGATTGATGGCTACGCCCTGTAAAGGATATGCCATGATTTTCATTTTAACTGCGTAGACTGAAGGCTAACTGCGTAGACTGAAGGTTAACTGCGTAGACTGAAGGTTAACTGCGTAGACTGAAGGCTAACTGCGTAGACTGAAGGCTAACTGCGTAGACTGAAGGCTAACTGCGTAGACTGAAGGTTAACTGCGTAGACTGAAGGTTAACTGCGTAGACTGAAGGTTAACTGCGTAGACAGAAGTTAGGACGCCCTATTTGTGCTCAGTCACCTCCATCTTGGTGAAAACCTCCATCCCAGAGCACTTACTCAACTCAATAGCTCATACGTTGATTCCTAATATTTTCCCCTGCTCTGAAATGTTGACTATGGAATCGGCAGTGTCAGCATGCTACATTTTGCATATTATCTCTCATGAATCCATTTTTTCCTGAACGGCGCCATGACATTCTGTCAACTTTGTGTCCTACATTTTGGACACACCTCATGTCTTCCGCTACTGGATAAAGAGCTTCGAGTCGAAACATTGACATCTACATCTATTACCACACTTCTGTAGAACACATATCCTGAATGATTTCTTCTCCAGTATTGGTATTGGCCAGTGGTAGTTTTCTCTTGATTCTCACCACATGACATGGCATATTCATGAGCTGCTAAAATAATGTCTTTTATTCATCACACCCACTCCTGTTTCTGTTGCCCCGCAGGGGCAAACCTGTTTCTGTTGCCACGCAGTGCAAACCTGTTTCTGTTGCCCCGCGGTGCAAACCTGTTTCTGTTCAGGACGTTTCCGGTTATACGATCACATTGATTATGTAAATGAGCTCTCATTAATAAACATATCACGTGCCAGCCTCGTTAGTATTCACATTTATTCAATCGAGCTCGCCTGACAGTTGGTGTATGTTTGAATATAGCCAGTCCCAGCAAACTGGGGTCTGTCTGTCTGTCTGTATGTACATGTTGGTATGCTGCTGCTTATGTGTGTAGTGCCCACAGGTCTGTCCGTCTGTATGTCTGACCGTCCGTCTGTCTGTCTGCACATGTCTGTCTGCTACCGCTTATGTGTGTAGTGCATATAGGTATGTCTGTCTATCTGTCCGTCTGTCTGTTCGTCTGTCTGTTCGTTTGTCTGTTCGTTGTCTCTTGTCAAATCAAATCAGTTGTCTGCTTCAATACATACATAAATTTACATACAAGCTGTTGTATTCGTTTTGGCTGTTGTAACACACATAGTCGGCACGTTAGGGCGCTAGTATAGTCATGTGGTTAGAGGGATGATATAGACATGTGGTTAGAGGGATGGTATAGACATGTGGTTAGGGCGCTAGTATAGACGTGTGGTTAGGGTGCTAGTATAGTCATGTGGTTAGAGCGCTGTAATTCATTAGTATCATCTCCCTCTATGTGATAGTATCTTTTATTCCTCTATCTATCTAGTAGTATATTCTCCCATATCCTCTCTCTATTGCCAAGAGTCTTCTCTCTATCCCACCTCCCCTTCTCTTAGTATCCATATCTGTCTCCTAGTATCTTTACCTCTTTTGTTCACTATCTCCTCTTCTACTACCTCCCTCTCCCATAATGTATTTCCATCTCTCTCTCTCTCTCTCTCTCTATCTTACTTTATTCATTTATTCTTACCTCTCTATCTTCTCTCACACTCTCATACTATCTTTCACTTCTCTCACACTATCTTTCACTTCTCTCACACTCTCATACTATCTTTCACTTCTCTCACACTCTCATACTATTATCTCTTCTCTCTAGCTGTGTCCATTACCCTGGCTGTTCTCTCTAGCTGTGTCCATTACACTGGCTGTTCTCTCTAGCTGTGTCCATTACCCTGGCTGTTCTCTCTAGCTGTGTCCATTACCCTTGCTGTTCTCTCTAGCTGTGTCCATTACCCTGGCTGTTCTCTCTAGCTGTGTCCATTACCCTTGCTGTTCTCTCTAGCTGTGTCCATTACCCTTGCTGTTCTCTCTAGCTGTGTCCATTACACTGGCTGTTCTCTCTAGCTGTGTCCATTACCCTTGCTGTTCTCTCTAGCTGTGTCCATTACCCTTGCTGTTCTCTCTAGCTGTGTCCATTACCCTACCTGTTTACTCTTGCTGAAGGAAGATCTCTGTGCTGGCTAAGTGGTTTTTCTTGTGTTCTGGAGGTTGTGTGTTTGAATCTGGGTCACGTCATTCAGCTCACTCTTGTTGAACATCTCTCTCTCTCTCTCTCTCTCTCTGTCTGTGTGTGTCTGTCCTGTGTGTCTGTGTGTGTGTGTGTGTGTGTCTGTCTGTGTGTGTCTGTCTGTGTGTGTGTGTGTGTGTCTGTCTGTGTGTGTCTGTCCTGTGTGTCTGTGTGTGTCTGTCCTGTGTGTCTGTGTGTGTGTGTGTGTCTGTCTGTCTGTCTGTGTGTGTCTGTCTGTGTGTGTGTGTGTCTGTCTGTGTGTGTCTGTGTGTGTGTGTCTGTCTGTGTGTGTCTGTCTGTCTGTCTGTCTGTGTGTGTGTGTGTGTGTGTGTCTGTCATCCTGTGGTCACACTGATGTCTATCTACCAAACATGACAAAAGATAACATCAAGAGTAAAAGTGATGGACTAGCGAGAGAGATAGAATCAACTTCTCGACATCATTGATTGACTTGTCTGTGCTATCTCTTACAGTCCATGGATAGTCATAGCAACTCCATTCAACAACAGCAGCAGCTACCAACACTCTTACATCATCATCAACAGATGACAACCATGGGTTTGTCATCCACTGGTGGAGCTGGTCTCATTGTGCAGAATCAGTTTGGTCAACAGGCAGTGGTAAGTGTGTGTGCGTACATCTTATATAACCTCATCTCTGTCTCTCTCTGTCTCTGTTCATCCATATTACACACACGCTATCACATCTTGTCTCTTTCTCTTTTTTTTATTTGCTGTACATGACTGCCGACAACATATTATTAAACACTACTACCATCACTGCTACTACTTCTACTACTACCACCACTGCCACTACTGCTGCTACTACCACCACTTCTACTACTACCACTACTACTACCACCACTGCCACTACTGCTGCTACTACCACCACTTCTACTACTACCACCACTACTACTACACCTAGTATTTAAAACTATCAACATTGCTATAACTTTGTTTCAATGGTGGACCACCAATCCAACACAGAACCCTTCAGCATCAATGCTAGGGAACACCCCCTTCCCTTTGTGTGATCTGTTCAACATGGTTAAACCACAGCCAACTCTAGATAACTAGGCCGGACAACTGACAGGGAAACACCTGACCTAGAACGGGGGCTGGAATGTATATATGTTTGATAGAACACTGCATGTTTTTTTGCAATGTTACTCAATTCTGTGAGTCTATGGTTATTTATTGATGAAAAATATTCATAATATTGATATTCCTTATTGTTAAACTGAACTTGTTGTGTAATATAACTTGGATTTAGCATTTTGTGTTGATTTTAAACTGAATTCATCTATATACATCTATACTAGAATGCGAGGTCACATGGTGTAGTTTGGTCTGATTTTCCATAATTCTTACCTGAGTCCAAAGGCCCATAAGTTTATAGTTGGCTGTGGTTAAGCCTACCGATAGAGACAGCAACTCTACCTAAGACACAGCTGAGTCATTGGGGTACTCAGCATCTTACACCAACTACATGGTGGGGGGTGAGGGGGTGGGGGTTTCTATCTAGTCTCAATCTATTTCAATATGTAAATCTACTGTCAATATATTGTCTGTGTGTGAATCTATTTCAGTGTGTTTCTTCTGTGCTGTGAATCTATTTCAATGTGTTTCTTCTGTGTTGTGAATCTATTTCAATGTGTTTCTTCTGTGTTGTGAATCTATTTCAATGTGTTTCTTCTGTGTTGTGAATCTATTTCAATGTGTTTCTTCTGTGTTGTGATTCTATTTCAATGTGTTGTCAATCTATTTCTGTGTTCTCAATCTATTTCAATGTGTTGTCAATCAATTTCTCTGTGTTGCCAATCTATTTCTCTGTGTTGTCAATCTATTTTTCTCTGTTGTCAATCTATTTCTCTGTGTTGTCAATCTATTTCTCTGTTGTCAATCTATTTCTCTGTGTTGTCAATCTATTTATCTGTGTTGTCAATCTATTTATCTGTGTTGTCAATCTATTTTTCTCTGTTGTCAATCTATTTCTCTGTTGTCAATCTATTTTTCTCTGTTGTCAATCTATTTCTCTCTGTTGTCAAATCTATTTCTCTTTGTTGTGAATCTATTTCTCTTTGTTGTGAATCTATTTCTCTGTTGTGAATCTATTTCTCTGTTGTGAATCTATTTCTCTGTTGTCAATCTATTTCTCTGTGTTGTCAATCTATTTCTCTGTGTTGTCAGTCTATTTCTCTGTTGTCAATCTATTTCTCTGTTGTCAATCTATTTCTCTGTGTTGTCAATCTATTTCTCTCTGTTATGAATCTATTTCTCTGTGTTGTCAATCTATTTCTCTGTGTTGTCAATCTATTTCTCTGTTGTCAATCTATTTCTCTGTGTTGTCAATCTATTTCTCTGTGTTGTCAATCTATTTCTCTGCAGTGAATATATTTCTCTGTTGTGAATCTATTTCTCGTATGTCAATCCATAAATCTATCTCTCTGTGTTGTGAATCTATACGATGTATGTTGATTTGACTTTCAGATTCCAGTTTCTTCTGCCATACCAAACGCTGGATTAACTTTGTCAGCACAAGAGCTCCAACATTTTCTCATTCAGTCGCAACAACTCAAGGGAAACATGTCGGCTGTCAGCAACCAGCAACCACAACTTTCACAGATTTTAAACCTTAGCAACGATGTCAAGGATATGAAACATTTATACTTAACTACTAGTTCTGTAAGTGAAGATGTTGTAGTGTTAGGGGAGAGATGTTGTAGGGTTAGGGGAGATGTTGTTGTAGTTGGGGGAGGGGAGATGTTGTAGTTGGAGATGATGTGGCTGAAGTTGATGTTATAGTTGATGATGTACTCTAAGAAGTGTTGCTGTAGATGTTGTGGTTGTAGATGTAGTGTAACAAGTGATGCTGTAGATGTAGTGTAACAAGTGATGCTGTAGATGTAGTGTAACAAGTGTTGCTGTAGATGTTGTAGATGCTGTGTAACAAGTGATGTTGTAGATGTTGTAGATGTTGTGTAACAAGTGATGTTGTAGATGTTGTGTAACAAGTGATGTTGTAGATGTAGTGTAACAAGTGATGTTGTAGATGTAGTGTAACAAGTGTTGTTGTAGATGTTGTAGATGTAGTGTAACAAGTGATGCTGTAGATGTTGTGTAACAAGTGATGTTGTAGATGTAGTGTAACAAGTGATGCTGTAGATGTAGTGTAACAAGTGATGTTGTAGATGTTGTGTAACAAGTGATGTTGTAGATGTAGTGTAACAAGTGATGTTGTAGATGTAGTGTAACAAGTGATGTTGTAGATGTAGATGTAAACATATATTCAATAATTATTTCATTATGATGTATCAGCTTACGGCTGTGATTAGAAGAACTTATTGTTAAAAGATAACTATTGGAAGTTTGTGGCAATATGCCCCCTGCTCAGGATAAGCTGCCCTGTACATATGGTGGCAATGTGCCCTGCCATCATTAATGAAAACTGCAATGAAGGTAACATCATGAGTCACACAGATGGAACGCTAGTTCATCATGAGTCACAGATGGAATGCTAGTTCGTCATGAGTCACATAGATGGAACGCTAGTTCGTCATGAGTCACACAGATGGAACGCTAGTTCGCCATGAGTCGCACAGATGGAACACTAGTTCGCCATGAGTCACACAGATGGAATGCTAGTTCGCCATGAGTCACACAGATGGATCGGTAGTTTGCTATGAAAGGTCTGCATTTGTCTTCTCTGCCAGCTCATACGACAGAATGGTCCAGGAAGCCATTGGTGCATTTAGTATGACAACAAGTAGCATGACAAGGAAAGTACTGGCAGTGACTAAGACACTACTCTGACTGGAGTCACAAAACTACACTCATGCGGCGTGCATTCTGAGTGATTCATTGAGTATCATCTAAATGGTAGAGGCTGGTTCGGTGTGCAGGTAGTGGACTGAATCATTACAAGCCTCAACAATTCATAAAATTATATTCATATTTATTCTGTGGCACATGGGTGTCGATAGCAGTGAGAGAGCAAACAGACTGGCTGTCACTGCCACCCCGGGGCACATGGGTGTCAATGGCAGTGAGAGAGCAAACAGGCTGGCTGTCACTGCCACCCCGGGGCACATGGGTGTCGATGGCAGTAAGAGGACAAACAGGCTGGCTGTCACTGCCACCCGGGGCACATGGTGTCAATGGCAGTGAGAGAGCAAACAGGCTGGCTGTCACTGCCACCCCGGGGCACATAGGTGTCGATGACAACAAGAGAGCAAACAGGCTGGCTGTCACTGCCACCCCGGGGCACATGGGTGTCGATGGCAGTAAGAGAGCAAACAGGCTGGCTGTCACTGCCACCCCGGGGCACATGGGTGTCAATGGCAGTGAGAGAGCAAACAGGCTGGCTGTCACTGCCACCATATCGGGTTGGGCCAATGGATAGAGTTGACATTCTGGCCTTACGGCCTGGTGCATCTGGTTTCTGCAAGCATTTGTTTTGGGTTAGCATTCTCTACTCAAAGTCTGATATGAGATCTGTTGTTATAATGAGATTTAAAAAAAAATTATTGTTGTTGTTATCCATTTTCTTGATCTGATTCACAAATTGTATCCGTACTTTCTTGATCTGATTCACAAATTGTATCCGTACTTTCTTGATCTGATTCACAAATTGTATCCATACTTTCTTGATCTGATTCACAAATTGTATCCGTACTTTCTTGATCTGATTCACAAATTGTATCCATACTTTCTTGATCTGATTCACAAATTGTATCCATACTTTCTTGCAGGTATCAAGTGCTTCTTCATCAGCACTCAGATCTAGTGCTACAGCAGCATCACCATTTGCAACAACAAGCACATCATCTACTGCAGCACAGCTTCAATCATCACAGATGTCTCAGGCTCTTAGTCAGGTCCTGCAGGGGGCTCAGACAGTCTCAATGATACAAGGTGGACAGCTCCAACAGTTTCTGCTAGTTAGTCCATCACAGTTGGGACAACTTGCTGGCTCCCAGCTGACTATGCACCCTCAGCTTCTGCTTCCAAGTCAGGTAGATATATCTTCTAAGTCTCCTAGTTAAACAATAACACTATCACAGTTGGGACAGCTTGCCCTGCTGACTATGCACCTTCTGCTTCCAAGTCAGGTAGATATATCTTCTAAGTCGTCTAATGAAACAATGACACTAACACACACACTAGTATAAATATAATCATTATCTCTTTTAATCGTATCTTCGTCTTTAGTCATCACACTTCTAGTGGGATGTAACACACGTGTTGTGCTTCTAGTGGGATGTAACACACATGTTGTGCTTCTAGTGGGATGTAACACAGTGTTGTGCTTCTAGTGGGATGTAACACAGTGTTGTCCTTCTAGTGGGATGTAACACACGTATTGTACTTCTAGTGGGATGTAACACACGTGTTGTACTTCTAGTGGGATGTAACACACGTGTTGTCCTTCTAGTGGGATGTAACACAGTGTTGTCCTTCTAGTGGGATGTAACACAGTGTTGTCCTTCTAGTGGGATGTAACACAGTGTTGTCCTTCTAGTGGGATGTAACACAGTGTTGTCCTTCTAGTGGGATGTAACACAGTGTTGTCCTTCTAGTGGGATGTAACACAGTGTTGTCCTTCTAGTGGGATGTAACACAGTGTTGTCCTTCTAGTGGGATGTAACACAGTGTTGTACTTCTAGTGGGATGTAACACAGTGTTGTCCTTCTAGTGGGATGTAACACAATGTTGTGGATGACCTTCTGTATTTGTCTGGTGTTTCTTGAATATCTACTGAGATACAGGGTTGCATGGTGTCAGATCTGATTGTTGGCCACAGGGCAGAACATCATTACTGACTCATACACTTTATTGTTCTCCTTGTAATGTCATCACTGTCCTTGTAATGTCATCATTCTCCTTGTAATGTCATCACTGTCCTTGTAATGTCATAATTCTCCTTGTAATGTCATCGTTCTCTTTATGTCATCATTCTCCTTATAATGACATTGTTCTCCTTGTAATGTCAGTGTTCTTGTATTGTCATCATTCTCTCTGTAATGTTATCATTCTCCCATATAGTGAGCATCTGTAGCTCAAGCGGTAGAGAGCTCGATCACAAACCCAAGTGTACCTGGTTCAAACCCCACGGTGGGCAAGTTTGGAAGCAAATTAGTTTCAGTAGAATTTTTACAAAAGGTAAAATAGACCTCACCGTTCAGAAAGCAATGACAAACTACTGAACGTATAAGTGATGCCTAGAAAATCAACGACTCGTTTACTGTGGTTGATGGCTATGTCCTGTAAAGGATATGCCAGGATTTTCATTTCATATAGTGTTATGTTATTTCTCTCACATAATGTTATTGTGGTCATGCCTGCATCCTTCTTCTCTAGTGTTCCACTTTACCAAATTGTCATTTTGTCTAGTGTTTCACTTTACTGAATTGTTTAAAAAAGTTTTAAAGCGAAGGATTGACTTCATTGTACCGGGTTTTACCCCATATGGCTCGGTACCTCTCCGCAGAAATGGCACGCCACCTGCCCAGAGTATTGCACAAAGCACGAACTCCGTAGCTCCAGCAACAATCCTAGGGGTCTCTGGAAAAAATGCACTCGTGAACAGAATGGCGCGGTCCGGACTCGAACCCACGACCTTCGACTCACAAGGCAAAGGGCTTAACCACTTAGCCACAGAGACCTTACTAAATTTTCTTTTTGTCTAGTGTTTCACTATACCAAATTGTGTCTAAAAGTCTTCATCTGTAATAGACAGTCATCTAATTTTTCTAATATATTTACAGAGTGGTATACCACTATTGTCTGGTACCAACATCACCATGTTGACGCAACCACTATCAAACACATCACAGCAGCAACAAGTACATCATCAGCAGCAAGGACAACAGCCAGGATCACCGGATAGACCTGAACACAATCACTCACCTCCGGCTTCTCCGCAAGACAGTCCTAGGGAGGGCTCACCACCTCTCATCAGTTCAAATGAAATAATGGTATGTCTAGCAGTCTTGTCTCACGTAGAAATTATCTAACCCACCAAACCTGTATTTACCGCTTGTGTTAACCGCTTGTGTTAACGCTTTTAGGGTGATGTAGAACAGGGGGGGAGACATGACCATGTGGAATGATCGCATGGCTAGTGCAGTCACATCGGAACTGTTCAGGTTATGATTTGTTCTTTATGCCCCGACATTAAAGCTGAAAGTTTACCAGGCCATAGTGCTAACCACGCTGCTGTACGCAAGCGAGACATGGACAGTATATAGCAGACACGCAAGAAAATTAAACCATTTCCACACAAGCTGTCTACGAAGAATACTAAAAATAAACTGGCAGGACAAAATTCCAGACAGCGAAGTCCTCACAAGAGCAAAGATCCCAAGCGTCAACACCCTGTTGCAGATGGCCCAAGTGAGATGGGTCGGTCACGTTGCTCGGATGCCTGATAAACGCATCCCAAAACAATTGATGTATGGCGAGCTTGAAAGGGGCAGACGTTTAGCTGGTGGACAGAAAAGCGCTTTAAAGACACTCTTAAAGTGTCTCTCAAATGCTTCGATATAGACAATACGTGCTGGGAATCCCTTGCGCAAGATCACCAAATGTGGAGCTGTAACAACAAAAGAGGAACCCGAATAGCTGAGAATCATCGTATTGTTGAGTCACAGAGAAAACGAGCAGCGTGAAAAGACAGTACACAACACGCATATGTCTAACCTTGATCATGTATGCCCCACCTGTGGTCGGGGATTCTGTTCTAGGATTGGACTCTACAGTCACCTCCACACACACCAGAGAGGTGCAACAGCACACGTCTGAGATTGTTGTCATCATCGCTTGCGATGGACGGCAATATATGCCCCGACAGAAGAAACTCTGACTGTGCCAAGAATCAAACCGGGTCTTCCGAATGGGAGTCCACACTCTAATCCATTCAACCAGCCGCCCCTCTAATTAAACTGCAACATACAGCTGTAATATTCATTATGTTGTCAACATTGGTATCAGACACACAAGAAACACTGAAACCACTCCCACTCAAGTTGTCTAAGCAGACTATTCAAAATCAAATGATAGAACACAATTTCAGATACTGAAGTTCTATTTAGAGCCAAAATCCAAAGCTTCAACACCTTGTTGCAGAAGGCCCAAGTGAGATGGGCTGGTCAGGTTGCGCATATGCCTGGTAAATGCATCCCAAAACAGTTGATGTATGGCGAGCTTGAAGGGGACAGACGATCTGCTGGTGGATAGAAAAAGTGCTTTAAAGACGCTCTTAAAGTGTCTTTGAAATGCTTGAATATAGACACCACACGCTGAGAATCTCTTGCGCAAGATCGTCTTGAAGTTACGAGATGCCAAAACAAAACACAGCAGTGTAGATAACTAGAAAATATTGAAACATATTTTCAGCTTGGGCGTCTCTGGGACTTGAAGTTACGAAGTGCCTGTTTCTCACTTTCAAAGTGGTTGGTTTGTTTTCTGAGTGCATAGGTCATATTGTTGTAATAGTGATTCCTGATCTCAATGTAGGTGGGGTCTTGTTCCTAGTCATATCAAAAATGGACAATAAAATGCAGGTACTGTGTTTAAGTTGTACTGAATGACAAAATAAAACTTCTACAAATTTTCACCATTCTCAAATTAATAACACTTGTTAGTGATGCAGAATGTGTTCAAGATCTTGCTACGTGTAAGAAAGAGATGAAAACACATACAAAGAAAGAGATGGAAACACATACAAAGAAAGAGATGGAAACACATACAAAGAAAGAGATGGAAACACATACAGAGAAAGAGACGGAAACACATACAAAGAAAGAGATGGAAACACATACAAAGAAAGAGATGAAAACACATACAAAGAAAGAGATGGAAACACATACAAAGAAAGAGATGGAAACACATACAAAGAAAGAGATGGAAACACATACAAAGAAAGAGATGGAAACACATACAAAGAAAGAGATGGAAACACATACAAAGAAAGAGATGGAAACACATACAAAGAAAGAGATGGAAACACATACAAAGAAAGAGATGGAAACACATACAAAGAAAGAGATGGAAACACATACCTTGAAAGAGACGGAAACACATACAAAGAAAGAGACGGAAACACATACAAAGAAAGAGATGGAAACACATACAAAGAAAGAGATGGAAACACATACAAAGAAAGAGATGGAAACACATACAAAGAAAGAGATGGGAACACATACAAAGAAAGAGATGGAAACACATACAAAGAAAGAGATGGAAACACATACAAAGAAAGAGACGGAAACACATACAAAGAAAGAGATGGAAACACATACAAAGAAAGAGATGGAAACACATACAAAGAAAGAGATGGAAACACATACAAAGAAAGAGATGGAAACACATACAAAGAAAGAGATGGAAACACATACAAAGAAAGAGACGGAAACACATACAAAGAAAGAGACAGAAACACATACAAAGAAAGAGATGGAAACACATACAAAGAAAGAGATGGAAACACATACAAAGAAAGAGATGGAAACACATACAAAGAAAGAGATGGAAACACATACAAAGAAAGAGATGGAAACACATACAAAGAAAGAGATGAAACACATACAAAGAAAGAGATGGAAACACATACAAAGAAAGAGACGGAAACACATACAAAGAAAGAGACGGAAACACATACAAAGAAAGAGATGGAAACACATACAAAGAAAGAGATGGAAACACATACAAAGAAAGAGATGGAAACACATACAAAGAAAGAGATGGAAACACATACAAAGAAAGAGATGGAAACACATACAAAGAAAGAGATGGAAACACATACAAAGAAAGAGACGGAAACACATACAAAGAAAGAGATGGAAACACATACAAAGAAAGAGATGGAAACACATACAAAGAAAGAGATGGAAACACATACAAAGAAAGAGACGGAAACACATACAAAGAAAGAGATGGAAACACATACAAAGAAAGAGATGGAAACACATACAAAGAAAGAGATGGAAACACATACAAAGAAAGAGACGGAAACACATACAAAGAAAGAGACGGAAACACATACAAAGAAAGAGACGGAAACACATACAAAGAAAGAGACGGAAACACATACAAAGAAAGAGACGGAAACACATACAAAGAAAGAGATGGAAACACATACAAAGAAAGAGATGGAAACACATACAAAGAAAGAGATGGAAACACATACAAAGAAAGAGATGGAAACACATACAAAGAAAGAGACGGAAACACATACAAAGAAAGAGACGGAAACACATACAAAGAAAGAGATGGAAACACATACAAAGAAAGAGACGGAAACACATACAAAGAAAGAGACGGAAACACATACAAAGAAAGAGATGGAAACACATACAAAGAAAGAGATGGAAACACATACAAAGAAAGAGATGGAAACACATACAAAGAAAGAGATGGAAACACATACAAAGAAAGAGATGGAAACACATACAAAGAAAGAGATGGAAACACATACAAAGAAAGAGATGGAAACACATACAAAGAAAGAGACGGAAACACATACAAAGAAAGAGACGGAAACACATACAAAGAAAGAGATGGAAACACATACAAAGAAAGAGATGGAAACACATACAAAGAAAGAGATGGAAACACATACAAAGAAAGAGACGGAAACACATACAAAGAAAGAGACGGAAACACATACAAAGAAAGAGACGGAAACACATACAAAGAAAGAGACGGAAACACATACAAAGAAAGAGATGGAAACACATACAAAGAAAGAGATGGAAACACATACAAAGAAAGAGATGGAAACACATACAAAGAAAGAGATGGAAACACATACAAAGAAAGAGACGGAAACACATACAAAGAAAGAGACGGAAACACATACAAAGAAAGAGATGGAAACACATACAAAGAAAGAGATGGAAACACATACAAAGAAAGAGATGGAAACACATACAAAGAAAGAGATGGAAACACATACAAAGAAAGAGATGGAAACACATACAAAGAAAGAGATGGAAACACATACAAAGAAAGAGATGGAAACACATACAAAGAAAGAGATGGAAACACATACAAAGAAAGAGATGGAAACACATACAAAGAAAGAGATGGAAACACATACAAAGAAAGAGACGGAAACACATACAAAGAAAGAGACGGAAACACATACAAAGAAAGAGACGGAAACACATACAAAGAAAGAGACGGAAACACATACAAAGAAAGAGACGGAAACACATACAAAGAAAGAGACGGAAACACATACAAAGAAAGAGACGGAAACACATACAAAGAAAGAGACGGAAACACATACAAAGAAAGAGATGGAAACACATACAAAGAAAGAGATGGAAACACATACAAAGAAAGAGATGGAAACACATACAAAGAAAGAGATGGAAACACATACAAAGAAAGAGATGGAAACACATACAAAGAAAGAGACGGAAACACATACAAAGAAAGAGACGGAAACACATACAAAGAAAGAGACGGAAACACATACAAAGAAAGAGACGGAAACACATACAAAGAAAGAGACGGAAACACATACAAAGAAAGAGACGGAAACACATACAGAGAAAGAGATGGAAACACATACAGAGAAAGAGACGGAAACACATACAGAGAAAGAGACGGAAACACATACAAAGAAAGAGACGGAAACACATACAAAGAAAGAGACGAAACACATACAAAGAAAGAGACGGAAACACATACAAAGAAAGAGACGGAAACACATACAAAGAAAGAGATGGAAACACATACAAAGAAAGAGATGGAAACACATACAAAGAAAGAGATGGAAACACATACAAAGAAAGAGATGGAAACACATACAAAGAAAGAGATGGAAACACATACAAAGAAAGAGACGGAAACACATACAAAGAAAGAGACGGAAACACATACAAAGAAAGAGATGGAAACACATACAAAGAAAGAGATGGAAACACATACAAAGAAAGAGATGGAAACACATACAAAGAAAGAGACGGAAACACATACAAAGAAAGAGATGGAAACACATACAAAGAAAGAGATGGAAACACATACAAAGTTCAGTGATGAAGGTCTTAGCAATGACAATCAATCCAAACATGGAGTTAGCTAGTTCAAGTTCTCACATACATGAGATCATGTTAGATTCATTTTTGTTTGTTCATTGACAGGAGGAATCTATGAACATTGACTTGGAAGAGTTAGAGCTGTTTGCCAAGACATTCAAGAGGAGAAGAATTGAACTTGGTATGATGTGTGTGTGTGTGCCTGTATGTTATGAGAGATTTTTGTTAACTTCCACATCACTACTACCACCATCATCATCTTCCACATCACTACTACCACCATCATCATCTTCCACATCACTACTACCACCATCATCATCTTCCACATCACTACTACCACCATCATCATCTTCCACATCACTACTACCACCATCATCATCACTACTTCCATCGTTTTCATCGCCATCATCATCTTAGTATTCATAATAGTTTGTCAATCAATGACACAGTGTGTAATAGTATTCATAATAGTTTGTCAATCAATGACACAGAGTGTGTAATAGTATTCATAATAGTTTGTCAATCAATGACACAGTGTGTAATAGTATTCATAATAGTTTGTCAATCAATGACACAGTGTGTAATAGTATTCATAATAGTTTGTCAATCAATGACACAGTGTATAATAGTATTCATAATAGTTTGTCAATCAATGACACAGTGTGTAATAGTATTCATAATAGTTTGTCAATCTTTGACACAGGTGTGTAATAGTATTCATACTAGTGTGTCAATCTTTGACACAGGTGTGTAATAGTATTCATACTAGTGTGTCAATCTTTGACACAGGTGTGTAATAGTATTCATACTAGTGTGTCAATCTTTGACACAGATGTGTAATAGTATTCATACTAGTGTGTCAATCTTTGACACACATGTGTAACAGTAATCATACTAGTGTGTCACATCTTTGACACATTGTTTTAACACTATATTTGTTGTACATATGTTGACCCAGGTTTCACACAAGGTGATGTTGGACTGGCTATGGGAAAGCTGTACGGTAATGACTTCAGCCAGACAACAATATCCAGATTTGAAGCTTTGAATCTCAGCTTTAAGAACATGTGCAAGTTGAAACCACTTTTACAGAAATGGCTACAGGTAACTTTCACAAGATATAGACCTGACATGATAGTAATCACATGATATTTGTTACACAATTGTAGATGTTACATGTTGGTATTGATGTTACAGACAGAATTTGGTTAATTTGGAATCATTATCTGCTGAAGTTGTATAAGATTACCATATTCTCATTCTAGAATCCATGAGCTCAATCTTCAAATATTTGCATGGCTAGATGTGTTATCTTACGTCTGAACTTTCTCATATATATATATATATATATATATATATATATATATATATATATATATATATATATATATATAAACTAATGAAGTTTTACTTTTCTCTAATTCTGTTTTGCCTCACAGCGTCAGTATAAGAAGAGATTTCTAGAAAGAGCCCTTGTGTGTACTTCATAAATAGTGTCTTTTGTCGTCTCTGTTATCTCTGAGGTCCACCTTTTGCGTGGTTGGTCTTTTGCTTTGTATCGGATTAACATTGCTCTTTGAGACACACTGTCTGTTGGTAATCTGCTTATGTGGCCGAACTATTAAATTTGTTGTTTCTTGATGAAGTCCAATACTGATGTTGTACCCACTTTTTCCCTGATGTCTTCAATTCTCAACCGGTCTCTTCTTGTTACTCCCAGCAGTCTGGGTAGACACTTCATCTCTGCAGTGACTAGTTTTCTTCAATCATTTGATGTCAGCGTTCAGGGTTGGCACTGATAGCATAATGTGGGGAGAAAGATTGTGTTGAGCAATGCATTTTTAGTATTCATGGTGACATGTTTGCATTTTAAAAATTGATGCCATTTGTCCTATCGTTTGATTTGCTTTGTTGCATCTGTGTTGGATTTCATTAGTTATTCTTCCATTTGCTGAAAAAATGCTCCCTAGATATGTCAAGTCTTTGACTTGTTTTTAATGAGCGATTGTCGATGGAGATATTGGTAGTGCTTTCCTCTCTAGTGAATGTCTGGGCGATTGTCGATGGAGATATTGGTAGTGCTTTCCTCTCTAGTGAATGTCTGGGCGATTGTCGATGGAGATATTGGTAGTGCTTTCCTCTCTAGTGAATGTCTGGGCGATTGTCGATGGAGATATTGGTAGTGCTTTCCTCTCTAGTGAATGTCTGGGCGATTGTCGATGGAGATATTGGTAGTGCTTTCCTCTCTAGTGAATGTCATTACTTTGTTTTTGTCAATGTTTATTTCAGTTCTATGTTTGAAATCCATATTAGTTGATAACTTATACAACTATCTCTTGACTGAATACTCTACAGGATGCTGATGCTAATATTAGTTGATAACTTATACAACTATCTCTTGACTGAATACTCTACAGGATGCTGATGCTATGTCTCGCAACCCAACACCTCTTTCACCTGGTGGCGTGGCAGGGGAAAGCATTGGTAGGAGAAGGAAAAAACGGACCAGCATAGATACATCCATACGAGTTGCTCTAGAGAAGAGTTTTCAAAACAATCCAAAACCGACGTCAGAAGATATTACACTGATTGCAGATTCTCTGAATATGGAGAAAGAGGTTAGATACACTTTGTAGACTGTCCAGTCAGTTTGATATTTGTCTCAAGTTAAGTCATGACATTTGACCTGGCTAAGTCTGTCATTCGACCTGGCTAAGTCTGCCATTCGACTTGTCCAAAGTATGTCATTTGACCTGCATGAAGTCTGTCATTTGACCTGCCTAAAGTCTGCCATTTGGCCTGTCTGAAGTCTGCCATTTGGCCTGTCTGATTTCTGCCATTTGGCCTGTCTAAAGTCTGTCATTTGACCTGCCTAAAGTGTCATTTGGCTTACTACATGTCTTGCCTAAAGTCTATCATTTGTCCTTGTATCTGGTATATCTTGCCATAGTCTATCATTTCAACTTAGAAGATCTAACACTTGGCTAGTCCTAGGTCTGTCATGAAGCCTTATGTCTGACATTTAACTTTCCATAAGCCAAACATTTTGCTTGCCTTATGTCTGTCACTGGACTTGCTGTACGCCTTACGTTTGGCCTGCCTTAAGCCTAACATTTGACCTGCCTGTCGCTTTACTTGCCGTAAGGCTTTCATTTGACTTTCTGTATGTCTGACATTTGTCTTGCCATAAGCCTGTCATTAGACTTGCCTTACGACTAACATTCAGCCTGCCTTAAGCTTAACATTTGACTTGCCTTAAGTATATTGTCATCAAGTCCGTAAGTACATTAGTTTTAGTGAGCAAATAGTCAGTTTTTGTGGTTGAAATTGCAAGATGTTTGTTGGATGTGCAAGCTTTAGTGGGAGGGTACTGTCAGCGATAACATGTGATTTGTAACCATTGCTGATGTCATCAAAGGTTTGAAAGTCACAAGATGTTCTAGTATGTATATGGATGAAACTGTGATATGGATAGATATACAGAGTGAAGATTCTGTCATACTGATAGATTTCTTGTGTCACAAAGTTCATCTATTTATGTACCTGACATTTTGTATTCCACTTAACCTGGCAGAGATGAGTCGTCTATCAACAAGAATAAAGGGTTGCAGATAGCAGAAGTTGATGACATGCTTCGCTAGCAACCATGTGATGTGTACATTTTGTATTCCACTTAACCTGGCAGAGATGAGTCATCTATCAACAAGAATAAAGGGTTGCAGATAGCAAAAGTTGATGACATGCTTCGCTAGCAACCATGTGATGTGGACATTTTGATGGGGTTCAAGGTCAGGTTGGCCAAAAATTCTCGGTGTGCACACGATAAAGTTGGACTACATGAAACCCTGAGATAACTTCTTTACTTGGGAGATAAATTACAACTGCCTCTGAAGGCAGGGTAGGGCTCGCCTGAATAGCGAAGGATACTGGTGATAAGGAAAGCAAGACTTCACACAAAAATCAGAGATGTCATATTAGATGCCATGACTACACCTGAGTACATAACGAGTTAATAATTTAAATACACACAAAAAATCCAGTAGTGAACGCAGGAAATATTTATTAAACATTTCTTTTCTGGAATATTTGTCCCAATAGTTATTTCTTTATTTTTAACAGGTGATTCGAGTTTGGTTTTGTAACAGACGACAGAAAGAAAAACGTATTAATCCGCCCAGCTCTAGTTATAGCCAAACGCAACGTCTTAATCTGAGTTCTGCAGTTGATGTCAACTCTAACGGAGCTTCTAAGGGGGATGGCAGCAACGCAGGGATCTTGCTAGCAACGAACCAACAGGAACAGCTCAACCAGCTACTCAAACAACATCAGCAGCATCAACAGAAGCAGCTTCGGCTACAACGGCAAATTGAAGCAAAGTTGGCGGAGGGAGCTTCAGGGGCATTCTCTACATCATCACCTTCGTCCTCACCATCCCCACCACTGCATCAACAACTTTCCGACAACACCATCATTATCACAAACATTGGCAGCACCAACACTGCCAGTGGCGATGGTGCACAGTCTTCCAGTAACAACAGTTTCTCATCGGCACAATCATCATCAATATCAAATGGGAGTTTGCTGTTCCCATCGAATGTTCTTTCAGACTCGTCTTCATCAAACATGGTTACAAACACAGACATGACCTCAACAAACATGGTGACAAACACAGACACAACCATCTTGTCATCTCTGTCGCAGAAACCGTTTACACTTCCTTCAACTATCTCTCATTCTCAAACTTCTGGATTTTTATCCCTCATGTCTCGACCTTCATCACAACAACTGACTCTACATCCGGTTACAGCTTCAGCTTTACTGAAAACCGGTTCCGGTTCATCGTTTCAACTTTTCTCCCAACTATCATCTAACGGTGATGTTTGAAACGAGATCTGACTGCTTGTATTGTTGAGTTAGTAAGAAACTATTTTGACAACATTCATGACAAGAGAGGAGAGACAGTATTTGAAAAGTGAACATGATGGCATGGAAGACAATCAAGAACAGAATTTGTAAACAGAACAATGTACAAACACGTTATATGATTGGCTAGTTATGCTAGCACATGATAGTGATGTTGAATTAGCTGTTTCATAACAAATATTGAATATTCAGCAGCTAGAAGATGATGATGTTTATACCGATGTGTCTGTGCATCGTGGTAATAGGTCAGGCTGGAGTTTCTTGGCTAGCACGCATGGTAGGGTTGTTGCAAGGCAAAGTGGAGCATACAGGGCAACTACTTCCAGTATGAGGATGTAGGTTTATGTCGTTACTGCTGCCCTCCATTGACTCTGTGACTCCATTTACTGGGGCCTTTGCTGTATCTAACTCTCAGTCCATGCTTTGAAAGATCTTAAAAGGGCAGGTTTCAGTATGAGTGTATGCCATCTTTTGACACAAGAAGAAAATTGGGAATTGGAAATGTTAGATCTACTGATGTATATAAATTTGAATTAACTTTCTCTCCATCTTGTATATAGATTTATTCACTCTCTCTCCATCTTGTATATAGATTTATCAACTGTTTCCATCTTGTATATAGATTTATCAACTTTCTCTTTCCATCTTGTATATAGATTTATCAACTTTCTCTTTCATGTTGTATATAGATTTATCAACTTTCTCTTTCCATCTTGTATATAGATTTATCAACTTTCTCTTTCATGTTGTATATAGATTTATCAACTTTCTCTTTCATGTTGTATATAGATTTATTATATCTTCCATAATGTATATGCAATAATTATTCCAACCACAGATGATGATGATGATTGTGTGTGTGTGTGTATGCTGTGATCTACCTCATGTCTATGTCCACATCTGGTCAGCGTTGTCCAGTTTCACTTTATTTTATAATCATAGGTATTCTCAAAATAACCTCTCGTGATCACCGCCCAGACCGATGTACCAGATCTCCCCATATATTCTATTCATGTGGAAATCTGATTCATGCAGTCTTAGCATTGGTGTGTTTTACGTCACATCTTCAGCACCATTTGGAGCTCTGGTGCTTATCCTTCGGCAATGTGTCCGGTTTCAGCCAGCATTTACTCGGTTCGCTCTCCGTTCTGTAGCCATCTAGTGTTTTTACGGTGTGGGTAGCTAGCCCTCCAACCTCCTTAGTTGCCTCTTACGATATGCATGGCAGGTCACAGTAGTTCTATTCTTTACACCCCAATTTGGGCCCTGGTAACCACTCGGGTGACAATAACATCTGACTGGACACAATGCTTTCTAATATCATCCACACAAACACAGATGGTTTTCTTCTGATTTCTTATCAACCCAACCATCAGGTTGTACCGGTTATAGAAACAAGTGTTCTCCAGGATATCTCTATCTGTGTGTGTGAGAAAAAAGTTTGATGTTATCATCAAAATCTAGGTCTTCCAGGGGGAATGTGAGAGTCCATCTGATACCTCTTGCCTTATCTTCAGTTGTTTTACGCATCACACAATCTATGACAGTATTGAATAGTTGGGCTGACAATACACATCTTTGTCTCACGCCAGTTTTGAGCTCAGCTCGGAGGTTTCAACACTGTATGTGAATTTGCTGTAGCAGCTTTTCATGATGTTTATAATTCCATTCCATCTTAGAATATGCCCAAAACATTTGCAATGTATGCAATTTCAATGTCAATAAAGTTGATATAGAGTTTGCTTTGCCATTCTGTGCATTGTTTTATGAGATTTCTTCTAAGTGCAAATATTTGGCTTATACAGCTTTGTCCTCTATGAAATCCAGCTTGTTTCTTTCTCTCTGTCTTATATGTTGTTTCTTTCTCTGTCTTATCTGATGTTTCTTTCTCTGTGTCTTATCTGCTGTTTCTTTCTCTGTGTCTTATCTGTTGTTTCTTTCTCTGTGTCTTATCTGCTGTTTCTTTCTCTGTGTCTTATCTGTTGTTTCTTTCTCTGTGTCTTATCTGCTGTTTCTTTCTCTGTGTCTTATCTGCTGTTTCTTTCTCTGTGTCTTATCTGCTTTTACTTTCTGTGCATTGCTATTCTTAAAAGATTTCATGGCAGTAAGAATCTCATCTTGCCTTGGTGTTTCCATCTCTAGTTCCTCTGTTGGTTCTGGTATGTCACATCCTCCACACAAACCAGGGTTGACATTCTAATATCCTCCACACAAACCAGGGTTGACATTCTAATATCCTCCACACAAACCAGGGTTGACATTCTAATATCCTCCACACAAACCAGGGTTGAACCAGAGTTGACTTTGTAATATCATCCACACAAACCAGGGTTGACTTTGTAATATCATCCACACAAACCAGGGTTGACTTTGTAATATCATCCAGACAAACCAGGGTTGACTTTCTATCATCCACACAAACCAGGGTTGACTTTGTAATATCATCCAGACAAACCAGGGTTGACTTTCTATCATCCAGACAAACCAGGGTTGACTTTGTAATATCATCCAGACAAACCAGGGTTGACTTTGTAATATCATCCAGACAAACTTGGGTTGACTTTGTAATATCATCCAGACAAACCAGGGTTGACTTTGCAATATCATCCAGACAAACCAGGGTTGACTTTGTAATATCATCCAGACAAACTTGGGTTGACTTTGTAATATCATCCAGACAAACCAGGGTTGACTTTCTATCATCCAGACAAACCAGGGTTGACTTTCTATCATCCAGACAAACCAGGGTTGACTTTCTATCATCCAGACAAAGCTTTCTCATAAAAGTGGATGTTTGTTTAAACTTTCTTATAAAAAAGGATGATTTTCAATTGTTCTGTTATAATAGATTCCGTTTCTCTCTGTCTGTCTCTCTCTCTCTATCTGTGTGAATGATATCTTGAAACTATGCATTTATAAAGTCTGTATCCAACAATGTTTAAATATATCACAAATATATCAAATATATATATATATATATATAAATTTTCATGTGTTGTCCTGTCGCCATGTTGAACATTTCTTTGTTACAAATACTATATGTCTCTCTCACTCTCTCTCTCTCTCTCACACTCACTCTCTCTCTCTCTCTCACACACTCACTCTCTCTCACTCTCTCTCTCTAATTTGATGAAGCATTTTAGGGCACAAGAATTGATGAAATGAATTAAAACCTTTTCAAAGTAGCACCAATAATTGACTGTTTTTTTTTCTTCTTCTTCACTTGATGATGCTACATTTCTGATCTGCAACTGTCACTTCAGTCAAGAACACATCACTTCAGTCAAGAACACATTATCACTTCAGTCAAGAACACATTATCACTTCAGTCAAGAACACATTATCACTTCAGTCAAGAACACATTATCACTTCAGTCAAGAACACATTATCACTTCAGTCAAGAACACATTATGTATTTTATGTGTGGGTTGTTTTGTGTGTGTGGTAATATTTATGAAACTCCACAGTTTTATTTTGGTAAACATGTGGATATGTTTTCTGTCTGAGAGATCTTGTATTATTGTCTATCTTCCCATAGACATACGAGGGAAGTCAATAAGTAAGCCACAAATGGCTGTAGAAAATAACTAAACATGATAACAACTTGAAACTAGTTTATTTTTATACATACATTGTTCCTTTATTTCTCAACATAATTTCCACCAACATTGATGCACTTATCCTATCGTTTTATCAATCCTCCCAAACCGGCTGCATAGAACTGCGGGCTCTGTTTTCTAAACCACGCTTTCACTTCACATTCAACTTCGGCGTCATTCGCGAAATGTCTCCTGCCAAGGTGGGTTTTCAGTGGACCAAAAGGTGGAAATCGTTAGGGGCTAAGTCGGGACTGTAAGCTTGATGTTCCAGAACTTTCCACCATAGTTGGTTAATTTTCTCCTGAGTTAATCGAGCCGTATGTGGTCTGGCATAGTCATGAAGAAGCAACACTCCTGTAGTCAGCAGTCCTGGGCATTTTTTCGAATTGCATCATGAAGCGTCGATAGAACTTCACAGTATGATTCAGAATTCACATTGTCACCTTTCTTCTTGAAATTGGTTAAAAGCATTCCTTGACAATCCCAGAACACCGTCAACATAACCTTCCCTGCTGATGTCGTAACCTTGAATTTTTGGACACAAGGCGAAGAAAGATGTTTCCACAGTATTGAAGCACGCTTTGATTCGGGCTGGTAGTGATGTACCCATGATTCGTCCCCAGTAACAATCCTGTTCAGCATGTCTTCTCCTTCATCTTCGTGTCGACAGAGATGACGCAAGGACAGGCCAAATCGATTCATTTTGTGTTCCTCCTTCAATTGTCTGGGTACCACATTGAGCACACTTTCTTCAATTGTGTCGAAAATTCAAGGTTACGCATCAGCAGGGAAGGTTATGTTGACGGTGTTCTGGGATTGTCGAGGAGCGCTTTTAACCAATTTCAAGAAGAAAGGTGACAATGTGAATTCTGAATCATACTGTGAAATTCTATCGACGCTTCATGATGCAATACGAAAAAAATGCCCAGGACTGCTGACTACATGAGTGTTGCTTCTTCATAACAATGCCAGACCACATACGGCTCGATTAACTCAGGAGAAAATTAACCAACTACGGTGGAAAGTTCTGGAACATCAAGCTTACAGTCCCGACTTAGCCCCTAACGATTTCCACCTTTTGGTCCATTGAAACCCACCTTGGTGGGAGACATTTCGCAATGACGCCGAGTTGAATGTGAAAACGTTGTTTAGAAAACAGAGCCCGCAGTTCTATGCAGCCGGCTTGGGAGGATTGATAAAACGATGGGATAAGTGCATCAATGTTGGTGGAAATTATGTTGAGAAATAAAGGAACAATGTATGTATAAAAATAAACTGGTTTCAAGTTATCATGTTTAGTTATTTTTCTACAGCCATTTGTGGCTTACTTAACGACTTCCCCTCGTATATGAAGTATTGTTGTTTGTCTTCACATAGACATATATGAAGTATTGGAGAACATGTTGTTAGACTGTTTGTCCGCCTGAGTAGTTACCGGGCCCAAATTTGGGGTGTAAAGAATAGAGCCACTGTTACCTGCCATGCATGTCGTAAGAGGCGACTAAGGAGGTTTGGCTGAAATCTGATGCATGTGTCCTAAACATGTAGAAGTCTATGCATTTAGGGGCATACAAACCAATGTGCAACGTATACACGTTCTTGGCAAAGATCAAACAAATCACAGTGATTAAAATTGGTCGTAAAGAATGAACGCAAAGAAGAAGGAAGACTGTCCACTCCACCATGCATGCACAAGGCAATCATTCACTCCACCATGCATGCACAAGGCAATCATTCACTCCACCATGCATGCACAAGACAATCATTCACTCCACCATGCATGCACAAGGCAATCATTCACTCCACCATGCATGCACAAGACAATCATTCACTCCACCATGCATGCACAAGGCAATCATTCACTCCACCATGCATGCACAAGGCAATCATTCACTCCACCATGCATGCACAAGGCAATCATTCACTCCATCATGCATGCACAAGACAATCATTCACTCCACCATGCATGCACAAGACAATCATTCACTCCACCATGCATGCACAAGACAATCATTCACTCCACCATGCATGCACAAGACAATCATTCACTCCACCATGCATGCACAAGACAATCATTCACTCCACCATGCACATACACACATGACAATCATAAACTCCACCAACCACCACGCACACATCCAGAAAAAAATAATTCCAGCAATGAACAAATATGTCAAATCAACTATTTTAATTGATGGCTGAGAAGATATTTGATCGGACCAATCAATGGAATACAGCTGACACAACACAGACACAATGACAACACAAAAATGCATGGATTTCATAAATAATGAAATATTATTCTAGGAAACACACAAGACATATTTGAAAGCACATTCCGACAGTTACATGTAGCAATAAAATAACACAAATGTAACGGGTGGTTTGTTTTTATATATATAAACATTGAAAGCCCTCCCTAATAAATTTGCTTGAGAACCTTTGATCAGAAGAAGAGACAAAAGCAATTTTAAAACGTCTCTTATTAGAATATAATGTCACAGGAATGTGGTAAAGTGATCAGACTTCACAATGATAAATATGAATATTTGAAAGTGATCAGTTCTATTACATGCTAACTCAGCGAGTCAGTTTCCTTTTTATATGTGAGTTGTGCTGTGCTAATGACCATGTGTAATAGAAATTCCAGGGTTTGATGCCAGCTTGGGGCAAACATTGTCGGTGGGTACACAGTAAGCAGTTAAGGCTACAAGAAACCGTTATCCTTGACATGGGGATCTAAACTACAAGTACTTCTGAAGTTGCAGTAAGGCTTGCCTAAATGATGAGAGATACTAGTAATATGGAAAGCAAACCTTCTTGCAAAAATTCCAGTGAAAGGATACAAATTAGGTGTCACGACTACACCTGAACTCATAGGGAGCAACAAAATAAATAAATATGTGACTTAATTGAAGTATGTCAAGGACATATCAAACTTATATGTGATGAGTTGACTGAAGTATGTCAAGGACATATCAAACTTATATGTGATGAGTTGACTGAAGTATGTCAAGGACATATCAAACTTATATGTGATGAGTTGACTGAAGTATGTCAAGTACGTATTAAACTTATATGTGATGAATTGACTGAAGTATGTCAAGGACATATTAAACTTATATGTGATGAGTTGACTGAAGTATGTCAAGGACGTATTAAACTTATATGTGATGAGTTGACTGAAGTATGTCAGAATTGACTGAAGTATGTCAAAGACGTATTAAACTTATATGTGATGAATTGACTGAAGTATGTCAAGGACATATTAAACTTATATGTGATGAGTTGACTGAAGTATGTCAAGGACGTATTAAACATTGACAAACAAAACATTGAGGTATAGAAAACACTGACACATAGACATAATTGAACTAGACAGATATTATAATAATGTGCATATTCAAAGACTAGATTGTTGATATCTACGTACAACACGAGAAAATTGATGTGGATAAAATATCAATACAAGCAACAAGTGTGGGATTACTTATTCAACAGCAGAAGCAATGACTAAATATGGATGCATAAAATGGCCTCTCTCTCTCTCTCTCTCTCTGTGCGTGTGTTAGGTAACTTGTATAACTCATCTACTCTGTGTTACTGTATATGTGTATAGCAGACATATGCACAGCACACATGTACTGTAGATGCCAGCAGTCCAGAAATCTAGTACTAAAGTCTGCCGAGGGGTCCCTGTTTCTAGGTAAATCATCTGACCTCATTATTTCAACCTGGTTTCTGTGACTTTACTTGATGACTTAGCACACAGGTGTCACAAATTTTGTCGCTCGATTCATAACTTAATAATTTAATCACAACCGTAATAACATATAAAAAAATTTGTTAATAAAAACAAAACTACTCGTATTTGTATGGAATGATTGAATAAATAATAATTGAAAAACTTTGTCTTATTCAGCTTTCCTAGCTCTCTCTCTCTCTCTCTAGCCTGTGACATCAATGGTGCTTACAGCAGTCACATTGTCTTATTCAGCTTTCTCTCTTTCTCTCTATCTAGCCTGTGACATCAATAGTGCTTACAGCAGTCACATTGTCTTATTCAGCTTTCCTTTCTTTTTCTAGCCTGTGACATCAATAGTAAGCTGTGACATCAATAGTAAGCAGTGACAAATGCACACACCATTCTTCATTATTCTTGGCCATCTTCTGTACGAAGCTCAAATATTGTTTGTCAAATATTTCTAAAAATTCCGACTTCATTTCTCAAAATAAATCAACTGAGGAAATGGGAGAATATATCTCCCGAGTGGTTACTGGGTGTAAAGAATAGAACCACTGTTACCTGCCACGCATGTCGTAAGAGACGACTAAGGAGGTTTGGCTGAAATCAGATGCACATGTCCTAAACGGTAGAAGTCTATGCGTTTAGGGGCCTACCAAACCAATGTGCAACATATACAGATCAAACATATCACAAAGAGTGATTCAAATTGGTTGTAAAGAACGAACGCAAAGAAGAAGAAGAAGACAAGAAGAATTGTGGTAACAAATGTACCTGAGAGAGAGTTTATTGGTACAACCCTCTCTCACACACACACACACACAAGTTCTGACTTCATTTAGTATCTTTTGTTTGTATTTGTATACAGGAGATATGTTTGGATAATGGGAGATATCAACTTCCTGCACAGGTTATGTGGGAGATATCAACTTCCTGCACAGGTTATGTGGGAGATATCAACTTCCTGCACAGGTTATGTAGGAGATGTACTAATGTAGGGGATCAACCTCACACTCAGGTGACTGTCAACTCCTACACTTAGGTAATGGTCAACCTCACACTCAGGTGACAGTCTACCTTATGCTTAGGTAATGGTCAACCTCACACTCAGGTGACAGTCTACCTCACACTTAGAGGACAATCTACCCTATGCTTAGGTATTAGTCAATTGTAACATTTGTTAACAAAACACAACCAAATTATATGTAGGTCAACAAGTCTAAAAATAAACTAGTAAAAATAAATGAACAATAAAAAGTGAGCACAAAATCAAATGAAATGATTATATTCACAAACAGTTTAGAAACCGTTATCATTTGCTCTTGGTTCCTGAGTCATTATGTGCTGTTTAAGTTCAAAGTTTGCTTGTTCTTGTCTCTGCATATAGTACAGACCGGAATGTAAATTTTAACCCTATTGTGGTTCCATCTCACACCTTGATGATTGAAAGACAAGTTACCTAGCTGCTGAACTACTAGCTGTTGGCTCGTTAAATTTCACAAGCTCATGTCCCTCTAGTCACAGGCTCATGTCCCTCCAGTCCTACAATGCCTGACAAGCGGTATTACAAACAATAACGACAGAAAAAAAACACAAATTTCTCACCAACATATTTCAATATAAAGTTACTAACAGCAATATAAAGTTACTAACAGCAACATATAGCAGAAAAAAAGAACCCTCATATTTATGAAGCAAACAGAACAACCTCATTGATAAGAAATTGTTATAATTATTGGCAAAACATAAACAAAATAGGAAAGAGAGGTACAAATTATACTGAGATTTGAACCTAGGTCTATCAGGTTATAACCCTGTCTCATTGTAAGACATAGATATGTATAATAATAAATCCCAGAAGGGAATACCCTTAAACAAGAAAGATGTTGCTATTGACTGAGACATCATCACAAGATGTCATCTTGTCACTACAACTACTAACGACTTCATAACATTCACATGTTGTGTTCTGAGAATATTTTGTAACACTAAGATTCTAAGAATCAAGGACTTGTATTAAAATAACCCTGCCCACAATATGGACCAGCTCAAATCTGTACTACATGGTTACCAAACTGACATATTTTATTTGGGGGTGCAACACTTTCTGTTTGTGTGAAACCTGGTGCAAGGCAGTCAATCCTTGACCTTAGAACACTTTCTGTTTGATTATACTTTAAGATACTGCGGACAACTCTAAGACACTGCGGACAAAGTTCCAAGGTGACACAAGATTCACAATGTCAGTTTCAATTCTGATCAACTTCTTCTTTGCGTTGTTCTTTACTGACCAATTTTAATCACTCTTTGTGATATGTTTGATCTTTGCCTAGAACGTGTATACGCTGCACATTGGTATGGTAGGCCTCTAAACGCACAGACTTGTACACGTTTAGGATAAGTGCATCCGATTTCAGCCAAGTCTCCTTAGTCGCCTCTTACGACATGCGTGGCAGTAAACAGTGGTTCTATTATTTACACCCTAAATTTGGGCCCCGGTAACCACTTGGGCGTCTGATCATCTAAGTGTGACACACAAGAAATGAAGTGTACAGAACTTTGTTTATACAAACAAAGTTTATACAACTTAAAAGTGTATAAATGAATGACTTTATTGACTGCATCCCCTCTACACAGGAAAATAACAGATTACTGCTAATTTGAACTTCCACTCACAATTATTACTACCATTAGGGGTGGAAGATAGCAAAGTCAATATCATACTTCGCTAGTCAACAAGTGCAGGGCTAATTCCAGAGTTTAAGACACACTTGAAATTAACAAAACTTTTGGTGTACACACGGTTGGACTACAGGTTTCTGATGCTTTACTTGGGAATCTAAATTACACGTACCTCAGAAATCATAGTACGGCTCGCCTGAATGATGAGGGACACTGATTATAAGAAAAGCAAGCCTTCACGTAAAAATAAGTAAATGATGCGTAAACTAAGTCTGAATTCAGAGCAGTCGACCGAGAAAAATAAGACCACTATTTACAACATTTCAATGGACATTATTCAAGAGAGGGTACATGTTACAATATTTACTGAACTATGATATCTTGACTAGGACACAGGCAGCAACAAGAGGTAGGACATTTATAATCAATACGAATGTAAGCCCTAGGGATAAAATACTAGTAATTTGTTAACATTTCTATGAACTAACTAACCATAATTTTGTGCTCTTATCTAAACACACATACAACAACGAGATGAACCTGTCAAGTATGAGCTGGTTCACATAGAACAACGAGATGAAACTGTCAAGTATGAGCTGGTTACACAGAACAACGAAATGAAATTGTCAAGTATGAGCCGGCTATGAACACACAGAGAGAACATATACTAAACTATTCATATCAAGAAATTTGATAAACAGCAACAAAGTGGAAACGTGAGTTCAGTGAATGTATACAGCAACAAAGTGGAAACTTGTGAGTTCAGTGAATGTATACAGCAACAAAAAAGAAGCTGCACAAAATGATAATAATAAAGTGTCATGTAATAAGTTTGTTCAACTGACGGCTCGTTAGAATTCATGTATAACATCATCCGCGACAGTGCTATACAAATATAGTCACATTTTTAATATGAAATCACAGAAATAAATGTGGTCATATTTATCATATTTGGTCACAATGGTCTCCCATAAATATGAGCATTCTCTTGAAAGTTGTGCAACTATTACTTAAATGATAAATAAAATAATAAGTAAATTTGTATTTACAACTACATTGGCTTCAGTGCGTCCCCTGGGGGTTCCATAACTGATTAGCTACTGAATTGAAAAATGGATTGTTGCTGAATTAGATTTGGGTTGCATTTTCCCATTGCAGGTGTATGTAAAAATTCAGCTGCTTCTTCTTCATCCTTCGCCCTAGGGAAACATAGGTCTGCAACCAAGGCCTTCCAAGCCTGCCTATCCCATCTTCTTCACCAAGCGCCCCTAGGGAGGCATAAGTCTGCAACCAAGGCCTTCCAAGTCCGCCTTTCTAAGGCCATCATTTCCAGATCTTTTCACTCTCTCCCCATTTTCTTGCATTCCGTCTCCAACTCCCGTCTCCAGGTGTTCCTGTGTCTTCCCCTACCTATATTGCCCTGGGGGCTCCATCAGAGAGCCTGTCTTGTGATGCTGTTAGGGGGTTTCCTCGGTGTGCTTCCTATCCATCGCTACCTTCTGCTCCTTACCTCTTGTTCCCCCTGTCGTTGTCCTGTTATATCCCAGAGTTCCCTGTTTGTAGTCCTGTCATACCATCACATAATTCAGCTGTAGTTTTCTGAACTATTAATAGATTTGTATGAGTAATATACCATTTTGTAGGTCAATGAATTTTCTATTAGATTCTTCTAGAGAAAACAAATAATGAATCTCCCAGCAGCTTGTAGGAGCCAATTAGTTCAAACTCTTCATTCGTTTGTGTATCTAATAGTGAGTCACATAAAGAGTTCTGCCATCCACTCAGAGTTAATGAATAAATCAATGATCTTCCAGAAATGTTCAGTTATACAACAATGTCAGTGTTCGTCACATTTGATACTATTGGTCATGTCACATGAAGTGTCCTGTCATGAACTAAGAGTTAAATCAAACTAATATTAAAGTAATATATTTACAACAGAAAAAATGTTTCATTTGAACAAACAAATGTTAAACATTGTTGCAGAAATAGTAACAACACCAAGTCACATGAGTCAGTCACATGAGAGTCAATCACATGAGTCAGTCACATGAGAGTCGGTCACATTACACAAAGTGACATGAGAGTCGGTCACATTACACCAAGTTACATGAGAGTTGGTCACATTAAGTAAATCACATGACAGTCACATGACTGTCTTAGTTTATGTTAAGCTGAAATATCACATTGAAATATCAGGAAATGAAATCAAAGAGGTCACTTGAAGAGGTCACAATGAATATCAACAAAAATATTCTGTATATACATGAAGAGAACAGCCTCAAATAACATAATCAGAAAGTGGCCAGCAACTGTTGCTGTGCTCTAACCAACTGGACCAGCAACTGTTGCTGTGCTCTAACCAACTGGAATGAAATGAATGAATAACAATAACTGCATAAAACAGAAATATAAAAATGAAACAAAAATAAATAAGATACCACTTGTTTCAAATTGAGAATTGATCAATATTTCACAAAAACCTGTCGAGAATTGATTTCTTCTTCTTCCAATGCTCCATATCGACCACTTGTTAACCACTCTGTGTGATTTGTATGTGATCTGAACCTAACAGCAATTCTACGTTGTGCCAGTTATGCACCTACAAGTAGGCCAGCACATTTGATTTCTGCGACACTTTTTATTTACTAGGATAGCTTCTCACTACCCCTACCTCAGTCGCCTCTACAACATGCCTTGTAGGTCGCAGTGGTACTATTCTTTGTTCCCCTTAAGGGCCCCGGGAACACACAGGTGGAAAATTGATATAAAACTAGTACTAACTAATTTAGAGGAACAAATTTGTGAATATCCAACAAAATAATACAACCAAAAAAATATGAAAAATTCACCAAAAAATTATGAAATATTCACCAGAAGAACAAATTTGAAAATATTCACTAAAAAACCAAATATGAAATCTAAATACAAATCTGAGAATAATTTATTATTTTTGTGTCAATGTTTTGTTACGACATGTTGAGAGAAAATACTTCACATTTCTTGAGAAGTATTTTTTATTTCATGAAGAATTCAACTTGCTCAGATTTATGTTTTATATATATATATATATTTGTCTGTTACTTCCAGAACATTAGTTATCTTGTGTTTTTCTTTAAGTACATATATAATAGTTTATTGTATCTCATACTCAACACATATCTCTGTCTTTCTCTCTCATTGTCTTTCTCTCTCTCTGTCTCTCTCTAGTCTATGATGCCCTTGACTCTTAGAGCAGCAACTTTCTTCTTCCTGCGCTTACCTGCTATGAATTCAGGCATAGTCAGGGCACCCTGTAGTCAGGGCACCCTGTGTGGTGCTACTGACTTGATTTTTGCATGAAGTCCTTATTATCAGTGTCTTCTATTATCTTTCCTTATTATCATCTTATAACAGATGTTACTAGTGGTTGATCAGACATTTCTTCTCAGAGTATGTCCAACATATCTCAATCTTCTCTTTCTTATAACAGTTGTTAGTAGTGGTTGACCAGACATTTCTTCTCAGAGTATGTCCAACATATCTCAATCTTCTCTTTCTTATAACAATAGCAACTAGTGGTTGATCAGACATTTCTCTAATTTCATCACTTCTCCAGAATTCAATATTAAATGATAATGAAGAAATGAACAAACTAGCTGTGTCTATTTATAGATATGAGAAACTAGCTCCCACAATTCTTGTTGATAAACTAATCACTGTTGTTGAGTTATACAACAGTTTCTTCATGATATGACTACCATCATCAGGCAGTAAGAAATATTCATAGACTACCATCATGCATTGTATGATCAAGCAGTAAGAAATATTCACAGACTAATTATGTACATTTCTGTGAGAATGTTCTAGAGCTAAGATGAATGGTCAATAACAGACAAGAAACAAATAATGTGGGGAGAGGTGTGGTATCTACAGTGAGGGAAATTAAATGCAATTTATACACAGTATGTGTGTGTGTGTGTGTGTGTGGTCATATGTGGATACGCTAGTGCAACCCCCATGTCACATGAGTTGATTACTGGACACAGTAAGGATGTGATGAGAGCTTGGATGACATATGGGGTAGGATATCACATAGTAGCGATACTGTATTTATGGATACCAAAATGGATGTCTCTGGTCAATAGAAATCTGGGCATTGCTGTGACTGGTCTAGTAAGATGAGAGCAGTTTCAGTTTGGAATATCTTTATTGCACTCCAAACATGTCTATAGGTGCTCCGATCGCCTTCGCAATATCTCCAACAGCGTCCAGCAACTGACCTCACCAGTTCAATGTTGATTCATGAACCTACTCATACGTCTGGTCTTTTCTGGCTGCTCCAATTCTCAATCCAAGCTCTAGCTGTTGACGTGGATTGGTTTAGATGAAAGTCCTTTTTGTGACCACAGTATGAAGGTGGTGAGCTCTATCCATCGGCTGAGCCTATGATATGGTGGCACAGTCAGACAGCATGTCTGCTCTCTCATTACCACTGACACCCATGTACCCTGGAACGAAGATGAATATATTTCTGTGACTAGTTGACCCTTGTACATTTTCAGTCTCTTACTTCTGTTCGTGCTGCAGCTAGAGTAGGAAGTTGAGACTGAACAATGGTTGCAGCTAGAGTAGTAAGTTGAGAGTGAATAGTGGTTGCAGCTAGAGCAGTAAGTTGAGAGTGAACAGTGCTGCAGCTAGAGTAGGAAGTTGAGACTGAACAGTGGTTGCAGCTAGAGTAGTAAGTTGAGAGTGAATAGTGGTTGCAGCTAGAGTAGGAAGTTGAGAGAGAACAGTGCTGCAGCTAGAGTAGTAAGTTGAGACTGAACAGTGGCTGCAGCTAGAGTAGTAAGTTGAGAGTGAATAGTGGTTGCAGCTAGAGTAGGAAGTTGAGACTGAACAGTGGCTGCAGCTAGAGTAGTAAGTTGAGAGTGAATAGTGGTTGCAGCTAGAGTAGGAAGTTGAGAGAGAACAGTGCTGCAGCTAGAGTAGTAAGTTGAGACTGAACAGTGGCTGCAGCTAGAGTAGTAAGTTGAGAGTGAATAGTGGTTGCAGCTAGAGTAGGAAGTTGAGACTGAACAGTGGCTGCAGCTAGAGTAGTAAGTTGAGAGTGAATAGTGGTTGCAGCTAGAGTAGTAAGTTGAGACTGAACAGTGGCTGCAGCTAGAGTAGTAAGTTGAGAGTGAATAGTGGTTGCAGCTAGAGTAGGAAGTTGAGAGTGAATAGTGGCTGCAGCTAGAGTAGTAAGTTGAGACTGAACAGTGCTGCAGCTAGAGTAGTAAGTTGAGAGTGAATAGTGGCTGCAGCTAGAGTAGTAAGTTGAGACTGAACAGTGCTGCAGCTAGAGTAGGAAGTTGAGACTGAACAGTGGCTGCAGCATACAAGGAATAACAAACTCTAGCACATTACCTTGTTGTTGGATAAGCAGAAAGACAAAATTACCATCAAACAAACGTCAGAAACTTGCTTAGCAAAAATGTAATATCTTCATCTATTCTAGTTGACTTGCCAGAATGGAAACTATTGTTTCTACATACACAAAATTGGGCCAAACATGACAAAAATTTGACTTCCGCAAAAAAAAAATCTGCTATAGAAAGATTGGAAAACTTGTGGTCTAGATTGTACTCACAATCAAATGCATATTTTTACCAATAAAATTAGCAAAAAAGACATCAATAAAAATAAATAACATTCATCTGTTGATTGTTGAGTTAAAGTCTAACCATCTGTTGATTGGTTGAGTTAAAGTCTAACCATCTGTTGATTGGTTGAGTTAAAGTCTAACCATCTGTTGATTGTTGAGTTAAAGTCTAACCATCTGTTGATTGGTTGAGTTAAAGTCTAACCATCTGTTGATTGTTGAGTTAAAGTCTAACCATGTGTTGATTGTTGAGTTAAAGTCTAACCATGTGTTGATTGGTTGAGTTAAAGTCTAACCACTAAGTCTGTGTTAAGTTGTAGAAGAGATTCCACATTACAATCAGCATCATCATCATCCAGTACCATTTTCAACTTCCAACCAAGCAACAATCTTTCCTTCGTAACCAGGCAAGACATCATCATCACAAGAAAGCTGAAATGGAAACAACAGAAAACTGTCAAAGATAAAACAATCGACATCACTACACTATCTATTCTCTAATCATGTTTTTTCTTTCAGCGTCAGGTGGAAAAAGGAGACACATGGAGCTAGCCTCTCTATGCACCTTGTCTTTCTTTCTCTTCTACAATCTTGATTTGTCTCACAACTTCAGGGTAAGAAGAGATTTCTACAACAGGTTTTTGTGTGTCTTATATATTAAATATCTAGAAACATACTCCGAGTTAGCAAGTTAAAAGTGCCAGCTGCACAGTGCTTCTACGGTAGCTCCTACTCAGATTCTCACAACTTAATATCTAGAAACATACTCCAAGTTAGCAAGTTAAAAGTGCCAGCTGCACAGTGCTTCTACGGTAGCTCCTACTCAGATTCTCACAACTTAATATCTAGAAGCATACTCCGAGTTAGCAAGTTAAAAGTGCCAGCTGCACAGTGCTTCTACGGTAGCTCCTACTCAGATTCTCACAACTTAATATCTAGTGTTTTCATTGAAGAGAACCAGGGAGTCTACAGTACCAGGTTGAAAACCTTTGTGCATTTGGTCTCAATACAGCAATGTGGCTCCTTAGAAGCATCTGGTCAAATGGATTAGCAATGTGGCTCCATGTGAAACATCTGGTCAAATGGATTAGCAATGTGGCTCCATGTGAAGCATCTGGTCAAATGGATTAGCAATGAGGCTCCATGTGAAGCATCTGGTCAAATGGATTAGCAATGTGGCTCCATGTGAAACATCTGGTCAAATGGATTAGCAATGTGGCTCCATGTGAAACATCTGGTCAAATGGATTAGCAATGTGGCTCCATGTGAAGCATCTGGTCAAATGGATTAGCAATGTGGCTTCATGTGAAGCATCTGCTCAAATGGATTAGCAATGTGGCTTCATGTGAAGCATCTGCTCAAATGGATGAGAGAGCGTGAGCTTCCATGTGGGACACCCAGGTTCAATCCCCAGTAAAGCCAACAATTCTTTTTCTGTTGGGGGCATAAAGAAAAATCCTAACAGTTTTTTTAGAGACTGCACTAGCCATACGACCATTAAATTGCACAGGCACTTGGACTTGTCTCATGCTATCAGATCTTCTATTGTTGTATGCACCACAACGGATGTTTACTTGTTGACTTGGCTCTCATAACATGGGGCTTGACTTGGCACTCATAACATGGGACTTGACTTGGCTCTCATAACATGGGACTTGACTTGGCTCTCATAACATGGGACTTGACTTGACTCTCATAACATGGGACTTGACTTGGCTCTCATAACATGGGACTTGACTTGACTCTCATAACATGGGACTTGGCTCTCATAACATGGGACTTGACTCTCATAACATGGGACTTGACTTGGCTCTCATAACATGAGACTTGACTTGGCTCTCATAACATGAGACTTGACTTGGCTCTCATAACATGGGTGCGTCATCGATTCATTTTTTTCTGTATACATTTCTTATGGCAGACTTTTTCTCAACCATTTTTCTGATGTCTCCTTCCCATGACAACTTTTTTCAAATATCTTATCCCACACACACAGACACATCGACACACAGACTGACACACACATCGACACACACAGACAGACACACAGACAGAATGACACACACACAGAGACAGACTGACACACACATCGACACATACAGACAGGCAGACTGACACACAGACAGAATGACACACACACACACAGACAGACTGACACACACATCGACACATACAGACAGACTAACACAGACAGAATGACATATTGCTGTCTTGTCTACCAGTAAGAAAACTAATCAGATAAAACCCTTACCTCTTCCTTGACTGTACCATACTCAGGATCCAATGCTTTAAAGAAATAATGATACAAGTTGGAGTCAGAGATGGCAGACTTGAAATCTTGAAGTTTGATCTCACCTAACCTAATGTTGTAGGAATAAAATGAGGAAAACATTCATAGTTGGAGGTCATCACTATACTGCCCTGTCTAGCTACAATAGGATTCAGTAAAAATGTTACAGTAAACATAATGTGTTTTATCTTGACTAAGTCTCTCACATTAATCTTCATCAATCATTATCAAGTAGTTTGTCAATTCGAACTTGGCTCCCATGACAGCAGTCCTGAAAAACTCTCTATTCTGTGCAAATTGACCCGGCGTCAGCAGCTGTCATTCTCAGATCGTCAATGACATCTTGCACCCATCGTCTTCTAGGTCTTCCTCTCAAATTATCAAAATTATCGTCTCCAGTCACTCATGTCATTTGATGTGTCCGAAATATTTAATTTTCCTTGATGTTATGCTCTTTAATAGCCAACTCTCTTTAATATAAAGCTGTTGCAGAACAGAAGCATTTGTTCTTTTCTCTGTCCATGATATTCTAAGTACTCTTCTGTAGCATTTGTTCTTTTCTCTGTCCATGATATTCCAAGTACTCTTCTGTAACATTTGTTCTTTTCTCTGTCCATGATATTCTAAGTACTCTTCTGTAACATTTGTTCTTTTCTCTGTCCATGATATTCTAAGTACTCTTCTGTAACATTTGTTCTTTTCTCTGTCCATGATATTCTAAATACTCTTCTGTAACATTTGTTCTTTTCTCTGTCCATGATATTCTAAGTACTCTTCTGTAACATTTGTTCTTTTCTCTGTCCATGATATTCTAAGTACTCTTCTGTAACATTTGTTCTTTTCTCTGTCCATGATATTCTAAGTACTCTTCTGTAGCATTTGTATTCAAAGGCATTTATGATACTCATTGCTTTGTCAATGTTCCATGTCTCACAACTATATGTTCACCTTTTCAATGTTCCATGTCTGATAACTATTATGTTCACCTTTTCAATGTTCCATGTCTGATAACTATTATGTTCACCTTTTCAATGTTCCATGTCTCACAACTATTATGTTCTGAGAAGAATCAATTATAACACACATACAGATTGTAGTTTTTGCAGATAATAATTCTATCTAATAGATAATAATTCTATCTAATAGATAATAATTCTATCTAATAGATAATAATTCTATCTAATAGATAATAATTCGAGATAAAATTGTTCCGTAGCTTTATTTTTATCCATTTAATTATCATAGATCACCTTCTCCGTAGAACGAGGCAAGCTGTTTGTGAGTGAAGAAATGTATGATAAACTTATCCATTTAATTATCATAGATCACCTTCTCCGTAGAACAAGGCAAAGCTGTTTGTGAGTGAAGAAATGTATGATAAACTTATCCATTTAATTATCATAGATCACCTTCTCTGTAGAACGAGGCAAGCTGTTTGTGAGTGAAGAAATGTATGATAAACTTATCCATTTAATTATCATAGATCACCTGCTCCGTAGAACGAGGCAAGCTGTTTGTGAGTGAAGAAATGTATGATAAACTTATCCATTTAATTATCATAGATCACCTTCTCCGTAGAACGAGGCAAGCTGTTTGTGAGTGAAGAAATGTATGATAAACTTATCCATTTAATTATCATAGATCACCTTCTCCGTAGAACGAGGCAAGCTGTTTGTGAGTGAAGAAATGTATGATAAACTTATCCATTTAATTATCATAGATCACCTTCTCCGTAGAACGAGGCAAACTGTTTGTGAGTGAAGAAATGTATGATAAACTTACTGTTTGTTGATGACGCATGTCAATGGCTTGTCTGACTGATCGATGTAGTACATCACATTTGTCTGAGCATCTGAAATGATGATGGAAGACTGGGTCTTTTTGTAAGTTCCTGTAAGTGTTTTGTTAATTTTTGGTTAGTAAGTTACGGCTGGTTAGGTTTTGTGGTTAGCCAGCGATGATGGGGTTTGATGGGGGATGGGGTACTGATGGGGATGTGGTACTGATGGGGATGTGGTACTGATGGGGATGTGGTACTGATGGGGATGTGGTACTGATGGGGATGTGGTACTGATGGGGATGTGGTACTGATGGGGATGTGGTACTGATGGGGATGTGGTACTGATGGGGATGTGGTACTGATGGGGATGTGGTACTGATGGGGATGATGGAGTTTAGTGATGATGGGCAAGTGGTAGTGATGGGGACGTGGTACTTATTGGGATTAGTGATGATGGTAGGGATGTGGTGGCGGTGGACATGTGGTGATTGTGGGCTTGTGGGGATGTGGTGATAGTGGGTATGTGGTGGTGGTGGAGATGTGATATTTATGTGGTGATGGTGAGCTTGTGGTGATGGTGGGGATGTGGTGATGGCCAGGGATTAGATGATGGCAGAGATGTGAATGCTAAATGACTGAAATTTACAGTGATGCAACGATGATGGTGGTGGGGAGATGGTGGTGCAATGATGATGGTGGTGGGGTGATGGTGCAATGATGATGGTGGTGGGGAGATGGTGGTACAATGATGATGCCACGGAGGTATGATGATAGTGAACTGTTAGTTGTTAGTTTAACCAGCAAAGATCTTTGTGTTCGATTCTACAAGCAAGTATGGTGTATGTCTGTCTTTATGATGGTTAGTTTATTCGAGTCAACATACAGATAATATAACAATAGAACACAACATTTGTTGACCATGTATAACAATAGAACACAACATTTGTTGACCATGTATAAAGACACACAGAAAAAATATGATTATGGTAAAAAATTGGTATTACAAAAATAATTGATGGTAAATAAAACAAAAGATCATATAAGAAATTAGAACAGTCAGAACAACACCTGCTATTAGATTCATTGAAAAACAGAGCCTCAATTGGTTTGGCCACTTGGTGAGAATGAACCCGAATACACCAGTTGCAAGAGCGTACAACCTGAAAATGGAATCATCAAGAGGAAGGGGCAGACCAAAAAAAGATGGATTTATGGAGTTACAGACATCGTAAAACTCCACAATACCACAGCATATCAAGCGACCGAGCGTGCACTATCTCAGAAACCGATCATCAGTTAAACCTGCGATGCCTAGCAGGAAAAAACAGAGAAGGACAAAAGAAGAAGACAAGAATAATCTGAATTTATATAAATAATTTATAACCAGAATCTGAATTTATATAAAAAATTTATAACCAGAATCTGAATTTATATAAAAAATTATAACCAGAATAAGAGATTGAACAAAATTGGAATGTTACGTTACACAACACACATACAACACACATCAGTACGAACCTTGTGGTCGAGGAATCTGTGAGCGTGCTAGTTTACTAATACTCGTAACACTTCTATTGATCGCATGTACACCAGCAGACACTCTAGGTGATGTTTGCTGCCCCCTGGTGGCAGACTGTTGTTGCTGACTCTACAAACATACAAAACAAGGAAGTAGAATTTACTGAAGAATTATCCAAATACAAGGAACAAACAAGATATTATCTTGTACATATTTTCATATTTTGTTCCTATCTTCTTTTATTCTTCTCTTCCACCATTTATTTTTTTATAGAAGTGGTTTTTGGGAGACGACGACTTAGTGACCTTGTGTGTGCTTGTTTTAAGGCACTTTGTTAGCTGATATTCATTTTCGTAAGGCTGTTCTTGATACCGTCACTCCATCTTTTGCGTGGTCTTCCTCTTGCTATTCATTATATTTTTTCTGTGTGGCTCTCTGTGGTACGTGATACCAGGGCATTCAGGTTCTCCCCACCCCCTACTGTACCGGCCATCTCCCCACCTACCATACTGGCTCTCCCCCACCTACCATACTGGCTCTCCCCACCTACCATACTGGCTCTCCCCCACCTACCATACTGGCTCTCCCCACCTACCATACTGGCTCTCCCACCTACCATACTGGCTCTCCCCCACCTACCATACTGGCTCTCCCCACCTACCACTGTACCCCTGCTCTCCCCACCTACCATACTGGCTCTCCCCACCTACCATACTGGACTCTCCCCACCTACCATACTGGCTCTCCCCACCTACCATACTGGCTCTCCCCCACCTACCATACTGGCTCTCCCCACCTACCATACTGGCTCTCCCCCCTACCATCTGGCTCTCCCACCTACCATACTGGCTCTCCCCCACTCTACCATACTGGCTCTCCCCCACCTACCATACTGGCTCTCCCCACCTACCATACTGGCTCTCCCCCACCTACCATACTGGCTCTCCCCACCTACCATGACTGGCTCTCCCCACCTACCATACTGGCTCTCCCCACCTACCATGCTGGCTCTCCCACCTACCACTGCTCTCCCACCTCCATCTGGCTCTCCCCACCTACCATGCTGGCTCTCCCACCTACCATGCTGGCTCTCCCCACCTACCATACTGGCTCTCCCCACCTACCATACTGGCTCTCCCCACCTACCAACTGGCTCTCCCCACCTACCATACTGGCTCTCCCCACCTACCCTACTGGCTCTCCCCACCTACCATACTGGCTCTCCCACCTACCATGCTGGCTCTCCCCACCTACCATACTGGCTCCCCACCTACCATCTGGCTCTCCCCACCTACCATCTGGCTCTCCCCACCTACCATACTGGCTCTCCCCACCTACCATACTGGCTCTCCCCACCTACCATCTGGCTCTCCCCACCTACCATACTGGCTCTCCCCACCTACCATACTGGCTCTCCCCCACCTACCATACTGGCTCTCCCCACCTACCATACTGGCTCTCCCCCACCTACCATACTGGCTCTCCCCACCTACCATACTGGCTCCACTACACTGTCCACCCCTGCACCTCATACTGGCTCTCCCCCACCTACCATACTGGCTCTCCCCACCTACCATACTGGCTCTCCCCACCTACCATCTGGCTCTCCACCTACCATACTGCTTCACCTACCATACTGCTCCCACGCTCTCCATATCTGGCTCTCCCCACCTACTCCATGCTGGCTCTCACCCACCTACCATGCTGGCTCTCCCCACCTACCATACTGGCTCTCCCCACCTACCATGCTGGCTCTCCCCACCTACCATGCTGGCTCTCCCCACCTACCATACTGGCTCTCCCCCACCATCTGGTCCACCTACCATACTGGCTCTCCCCACCTACCATACTGGCTCTCCCCCACCTACCATACTGGCTCTCCCCACCTACCATACTGGCTCTCCCCCACCTACCATACTGGCTCTCCCCACCTACCATACTGGCTCTCCCCCACCTACCATACTGGCTCTCCCCACCTACCATACTGGCTCTCCCCACCTACCATCTGGCTCTCCCCACCTACCATACTGGCTCTCCCCACCTACCATCTGGCTCTCCCCACCTACCATACTGCTCTCCCCACCTACCATAGCTGACTCTCCCCCACCTACCATACTGGCTCTCCCCACCTACCATCTGCTTCACCACCTACCTATCGGTCTCTCCCCCACCTACCATCTGTCTCATCACCCCTCAGTTCCCACCTCATCTACACCCCACCTACCATAGCTCTCCACACTCACCTACCATATCAGTTCTCTCACCCCACCTACCATACAGTGCTCATCCCCCACCTACCATCATGCTCATCACCCCCACCTACCATACGTGCTCATACCCCCACCTACCATCAGTCTCTCCCCCACCTACCATACTGTCTCTCCCACCTCCATGCTAGATATCAGTTCTCATACACCCTCCACCTACCATATCAGTTCTCATACACCCCCCCACCTACCATATCAGTTCTCATACACCCCCACCTACCACATCAGTTCTCATACACCCCCACCTACCCCATCAGTTCTCATACACCCTCCACCTACCATATCAGTTCTCATACACCCCCACCTACCATATCAGTTCTCATACACCCTCCACCTACCATATCAGTTCTCATACACCCTCCACCTACCACATCAGTTCTCATACACCCCCACCTACCACATCAGTTCTCATACACCCTCCACCTACCACAGTAGTTCTCATACACCCCCACCTACCACATCAGTTCTCATACACCTCCACCTACCACATCAGTTCTCATACACCCTCCACCTACCACAGTAGTTCTCATACACCCCCACCTACCACATCAGTTCTCATACACCCTCCACCTACCACATCAGTTCTCATACACCCCTCCATTTCCTACCTACATCAGTTCTCATACACCCTCCACCTACCACATCAGTTCTCATACACCTCCACCTACCACATCAGTTCTCATACACCCTCCACCTACCACATCAGTTCTCATACACCCCCACCTACCCCATCAGTTCTCATACACCCTCCACCTACCACATCAGTTCTCATACACCTCCACCTACCACATCAGTTCTCATACACCCTCCACCTACCATATCAGTTCTCATACACCCTCCACCTACCATATCAGTTCTCATCACCCTCCACCTACCATCAGTTCTACCCCCACATCAGTCTCCACCCCACCTACCACATCAGTTCTCATACACCCCCACCTACCATATCAGTTCTCATACACCCCCACCTACCACATCAGTTCTCATACACCCTCCACCTACCACATCAGTTCTCATACACCTCCACCTACCATATCAGTTCTCATACACCCTCCACCTACCATATCAGTTCTCATACACCCTCCACCTACCATATCAGTTCTCTACACCCTCCACCTACCATATCAGTTCTCATACACCCTCCACCTACCATATCAGTTCTCATACACCCTCCACCTACCACATCAGTTCTCATACACCCTCCACCTACCATATCAGTTCTCATACACCCTCCACCTACCATATCAGTTCTCATACACCCTCCACCTACCATATCAGTTCTCATACACCCTCCACATCAGTTCTCATACACCCCCACCTACCACATCAGTTCTCATACACCCTCCACCTACCACATCAGTTCTCATACACCCCCACCTACCACAGTAGTTCTCATACACCCTCCACCTACCACAGTAGTTCTCATACACCCCCACCTACCACAGTAGTTCTCATACACCCCCCACCTACCACAGTAGTTCTCATACACCCCCCCACCTACCACAGTAGTTCTCATACACCCCCCACCAACCACAGTAGTTCTCATACACCCCCCACCTACCACAGTAGTTCTCATACAACCTCCACCTACCACAGTAGTTCCCATAGTTCCCATACACCCTCCACTTACCAGAGTGGTTCTGGTGGATGGTCCTTGTCCTGGCGAGTTACTAGTTGATGAATTTAAGACTTTCAGTTTAGGAGTTACTTTCGGAGCCTCTCTGTTTCCAGGTGGACGCCAGGATTGTGTCACATTAGCTATACGTTTGCCAGGTGTTGTCATGTTACGTTCCTTCAAATAGAGACATACAAAGAAACATATAGACCAAGAGATGTGACACAGACAACATACTCGTATGGAGATCTCTTCTCTGACAGTGGTAGATAGATAAAACAACATACTGGTATGGACATCTCTTCTCTGACAGTGGTAGATAGATAAAACAACATACTCATATGGAGGTCTCTGATAGCGTAAGACATATAGGGGAGGTGGGAGGGTCTCTAAGGCGTAGAGGCTAGGTGCTTGTCTCTCATACCAAAGGTACTGGGTTCGCTTTCTCGTGAAGTCATCTGGATATTTTTCCAGAGATCCCTGACCTCAGTGTAGGTGAGATTGAGTTCCTAGTCCTATCAGAGATGGACGATAAAACGTAGGTCTTGTGTTTGAATTGAGGACACATAAAAGAATCCTTGGCAGTTTGAAATCAAGAAGAGCAGGTTGGAAAGCAACTGAAGGGGAAAAATTTATTAAAAAGATTTTCTTCTTCTTCTTCTTTTGCGTTCGTTCTTACGACTCAATTTCAATCACTCTTTGTGATATGTTTGATCTCTGCCAAGAACGTGTATACGTTGCACATTGGTTTGGTAGGCCCTAAACGCATAGACTTCTACACGTTTAGGACACATGCATCCGATTTCAGCCAAACCTCCTTAGTCGCCTCTACGACATGCATGGCAGGCAACAGTGGTTCTATTCTTTACACCCCAAATTTGGGCCCCGTAACCACTCGGGCGTAAAAAAATTTTAAATAATTTTTTCAAAAATATCTTCAAAATTACATCAGGGACCCTTGCCGGTGCTACAGAGTTCGTGCACTGCAGCTGAGATCTTCCTGTAAAAGAAAACGATTGGAGCACACATTGGTTACTCACAGAAGTGCAATGATGATGGCCCTATCAATCAAGAGAGAGTGTGATAGGCAATCATATGCTAGCACTGTAAGAGATATCTATAGAGAGTAGTGATAGGCAATCATATGCTAGCACTGTAAGAGATATCTATAGAGAGAGTGTGATAGGCAATCATATGCTAGCACTGTAAGAGATATCTATAGAGAGAGTGTGATAGGCAATCATATGCTAGCACTGTAAGAGATATCTATAGAGAGAGTGTGATAGGCAATCATATGCTAGCACTGTAAGAGATATCTATAGAGAGAGTGTGATAGGCAATCATATGCTAGCACTGTAAGAGATATCTATAGAGAGAGTGTGATAGGCAATCATATGCAAGCACTGTAAGAGATATCTATAGAGAGAGTGTGATAGGCAATCATATGCTAGCACTGTAAGAGATATCTATAGAGAGTAGTGATAGGCAATCATATGCTAGCACTGTAAGAGATATCTATAGAGAGTAGTGATAGGCAATCATATGCTAGCACTGTAAGAGATGTCTATAGAGAGAGTGTGATAGGCAATCATATGCTAGCACTGTAAGAGATATCTATAGAGAGTAGTGATAGGCAATCATATGCTAGCACTGTAAGAGATATCTATAGAGAGAGTGTGATAGGCAATCATATGCTAGCACTATAAGAGATATCTATAGAGAGAGAGTGATAGGCAATCATATGCTAGCACTGTAAGAGATATCTATAGAGAGAGTGTGATAGGCAATCATATGCTAGCACTGTAAGAGATATCTATAGAGAGTAGTGATAGGCAATCATATGCTAGCACTGTAAGAGATATCTATAGAGAGAGTGTGATAGGCAATCATATGCTAGCACTGTAAGAGATATCTATAGAGAGTAGTGATAGGCAATCATATGCTAGCACTGTAAGAGATGTCTATAGAGAGAGTGTGATAGGCAATCATATGCTAGCACTGTAAGAGATATCTATAGAAAGTTTAGTTTAGTTTAGTTTAGTCGTCGGATCACCATCACTGCACGTCGAACAAATTAGTCCATAAGTGCTCCGATCTCTCCCTCAGTATGTCCATCAGCGTGTGGCGACTAATGACACCGGTTCTTTGTTGGTTTACAATTCTTCTTTGTCTGCCAACATAGCGTTCTTGTCGAGCTACACCACACTTAACTTTGAGTTCTTGCAGTCTGGTTAGTGTTGTGGATTCACCGCTATCACCTGAATCATGTACACGCCCTCTCTCCTTAAGGAATTTATAATATCAGCCTGGTCCATTGCTCGTCCGCTTGGACAGCAGCCATACCTGCAAGCCTATCCGCACGTTCATTCCCCTTACACCTGCATGCCCTGGCACAAAAATAAAACTGATCTTTGTCAGCTTAGACCTCCCCAGCGATTCTATCCAATGTCTCCTAGCCCATCCTGTTTCAATCTTCCTGAGCATACTCATTGAGTCACTGAGAAAACATGCATGGATATAAGTCTGATAGAGAGTAGTGATAGGCAATCATATGCTAGCACTGTAAGAGATATCTATAGAGAGTAGTGTAAGAACTAGTAACTTTATCAATATCAAATAAAGTGTTAGAGAAACTACATGGACATACACATTGAGCTGATGAAACTGTGTCCTACAAGTTCAAACATGAAGAAAAATGTAATATCAACTGAGCCTAGAAGCAAACAACACTCCAATATCTTAACAACTCACCCAGCTTTCCCATCATGTTAGTCCACATTCTCTAACTAATCAACAAACGGACATATTTACCTTGTTAGAATTGAGAACACGACTTGATGAAGAAACAGATCCCTGACTGGGTCCATTGATATGTATTCTGTCGAGAAGTTTGACAACACTTTCTTCTAATTGATCAAATGCAGGATTTGCTGGCAACTGCGACGAGGACATTTGAAACCGATTTTGTAGAATTGAATTTTTGGCTGTTTCAAGTTCTGTAGTCTAAAAAAAATGTTAGGAAAAGATTTTGTTATTGCATCAATCACCATCATACTGCTACAAACAACATCATCACAGCGCTACCAACATCACACAACTACCAACTGCATCACAGTGCTACCAACGGCGTCTCGCTGTTACCAATGGCATCACAGCGCTACCAATGGCATCACAGCGCTACCAATGGCATCTCAGCTGCACCAACGGCGTCTCGCTGTTACCAACGGCATCACAGCGCTACCAATGTCATCACAGCGCTACCAATGGCATCACAGCGTTACCAACGGCGTCTCGCTGTTACCAATTGCATCTCAGCGTTACCAATGGCATCACAGTGCTACCAACGGTGTCTCGGCGCTACCAAAGGCATCACACCTCTACATCAGACAGATAAGCTACTAAAAAATATTGATAAATTAATCCACACAATCAACAAAATGTTTTGTCATCATCATCATTATCATCGTGAGTGCCTTCATGTTTCAGGATTCATGCCAGATGATGGATTAAATGCAAAAATGGCTGTTTATACAGGTATACACCAGTGGCTCATATACAGAGGAGGGGGCAGTTGTAGGTGACCGGTACAGAGAGGTGACCTCATGTGGCATGTACACATAGGTGAGAAGTGCACAGGTAGCAGGGCACAACAACGTGGTAAATGCTCAGATATTACAAGCAAGCATATAGAGGTAGCAGATAGGTTGTTAGTCTAAACACACTGAGATACAGGCTTGGGAGGAGATCGGAGCAATATTATGGACATGTCCGATGCGCGATGAAGATGATCCTCAAATTAACAATGAACAGAGGTAGCAGGTGAGCTATGTGGCAGGTGAGCTATGTAGCAGGTGAGCTATGTGGCAAGTGAGCTATGTGGCATGTACACATAGGTGGGAGGTGCACAGGTAGCAGGGCACATCAACAACATGGCAAATGTTCAGCAAGCATACAGAGGTGACAAAATAAAGCGCGAGTACGCACACACACAAGTACACAGAGTGATGACAAGTGCACAGAGTGATGTGATAAGTGCACAGAGTAATGCGACAAGTGCATAGAGAAGCAACAAATACATAATGGCGACACAGTGATGTATTAACTCTAGCATGGTTATAGAACTAACTAGAAATCCTGTCACACAGTGTCAACTCCCCAACAATCGATGCAAGCCTGTCTGCTCTCTCTCATTGCTGTAAACACCCGCATGCCCAGGACACTAGATCCACATAAGCCTCTGAAGGTTAGAAACTTCTATAGACGACATGCACTCATACCGACACCATGATGATATTGATGGCTGTGCTTGATTGAATCTTGGTGTTTGTGATTCCTCTTGCAGTCAAGTATTCATTATTGTTGTTGTTTCAATCTCTTCATATTTGGTCCTTTTGTAATTGTATCTTCTTCTTCTTCTTCTTAAGCTCCACATTGATCACTTGTTAAACCACTCTTTGTGATTTGTATGTGATCTGAGCCTAAGAGCAATTGTACGTTGTGTCAGTTATGCACCTACAAGTAGGCCAGCACATCCGATTTCTGCTGTTTTTTATTTACTAGGGTAGCTTCCCTAGGCCCCTACCTCAGTCTCTCTTATGACATGTCTTGTAGGTCGCAGTGTTACTATTCTTTACTTCTCTTGAGGGTCTCGGTACCACATGTATGTTGCTACCATATGAAACACACATCACTTGATTTACACACGAACGTCTACACATGTATGTTGTTACCATATGAAACACACATCACTTGACTTACACATGAACGTGTACACACATATGTTGTTACCATATGAAACACACATCACTTGATTTACACACGAACGTCTACACATGTATGTTGTTACCATATGAAACACACATCACTTGACTTACACATGAACGTGTACACACATATGTTGTTACCATATGAAACACACATCACTTGACTTACACATGAACGTCTACACATGTATGTTGTTACTATATGAAACACATCACTTGATTTACACACGAACGTCTACACATGTATGTTCTTACCATATGAAACACATCACTTGACTTACACACGAACGTCTACACATGTATGTTCTTACCATATGAAACACATCACTTGACTTACACACGAACGTCTACACATGTATGTTGTTACCATATGAAACACATCACTTGACTTACACACGAACGTCTACACATGTATGTTGTTACCATATGAAACACATCACTTGACTTACACACGAACGTCTACACATGTATGTTCTTACCATATGAAACACATCACTTGACTTACACACATCAAATCGTCATCATTATTATTATTATATGTTTATATTCTTGAATGAAGATATGAAATAGAAAGACTCACTTTCAGAGTAGCAGCAGCAGGTCTACTGTCTTGTCCTGCCAGTCTAGTCAAACACTTGGTCAACAAGATCAGCCTCTGATTATCACAGTTGGCATCATGTGCAGCCTGACAGAACAACACCAAGCGATTAACTAACGATAGAACAACACCAAGCAATAAGTTAAATACAGACCAGCACCTCCAGACCCCTCTGTATTATTAGCGAAGAAAAGGAATTTATTTTCTTGCATGTCGTAAAAGGTGACTGAGAGTTGGTGGGTGTGTGGTTGGGGACACTAAGCTGCCCAAACAAAACCCAAAAATCCAAACAGAGATAGAAAAAAAAACTGCTCATGAATTGTGGGAAATATTTTCTGTCTCTGTCTTATATGCCCTTGGGTGCGATGATAAATATCAAACAATTAATTCGCCCGAGTGGTTACCGGGGCCCAAATTGGGTTGTAAAATATAGAACCACTGTTACTTGCCACGTATTTCGTAAGAGGTGACTAAGGAGATTGGGAGTGGGACCAGCTACCCATCACCGTAAAAACACTAGATGGCTACAGAACGGAGAGCGAACCGAGTAAATGCTGGCTGAAACCGGACACATCGCCAAGGATAAGCACCAGAGCTCCAAATGGTGCTGAAGATGTGACATAAAACATACCAATGCTAAGGCTGCATGAATCAGATTTCCACATGAATAGAATTTATGGGGAGGTCTGGAACATCGGTCTCGGTGATCGCCGCGAGAGAGAAACAATGAACTAAAGCTCAAATATTGAAACAATGAACTCAAAGCAGAACAACACAAATAAGCAATGAACTAAAGCTCAAATATTGAAACAATGAACACAAAGCAGAACAACACAAATAAACAATTAACCAAAACTAAAACATCAAACACTAAATAATTCACCAAACACTGAGTTTTTTAGCCTTTGGATGGAAATATTTTTAGTTCCGAAAAACTGCACTCGTAGTTTAGCAAACCTAAATTATTGTTTCTAAATATGATTTACAATAGGGCTTAATACATATATATATATATATATATATATTTCTTCTTCTTCTGCATTTTCACTAGATTGGGATTTCAGATTCTCTAATAAAGGCAGCTGTCTGCCTCAGATTATCAGCCACGCAATACAGTTTGTCTTAGACGCTTTGTGCAGACCTCTTCCAGCAGTAAGTTTTGGCCACCCTCGTGATGGTAGGTCTGATATTCTTACTGCGTGGCTAAATCTCAGAGGCAAATTGGCGACCGTAGAATTTGTTATCCCATTCCACATTGTGAGGGTCGTTGCACCATGTTATGCGCCTTACGGCCTGGTGCATCCGTTTTCTGCAAGCATTTGTTTTGGGTTAGCATTCCCTAGTGGACACATGCATTCGATTTCAGCCAGACCTCCTTAGTCGCCTCTTACGACATGCGTAGCAGGTAACAGTGGTTCTATTCTTTACACCCCAAATTTGGGCCGGTAACCACTCAGGCCATATATATATATATATATATATCAAATTGAAAACAAATGGATTTAGTTTCAAAAATAATTATTATATTAGCAAATATAATGCAGTGTTAATTATGCAGGAAATATATCAGCGTTCATTAAAAATACAAACTGAAATTGGGAGAACAAAAATTCAATTTACGAAGGGTCTTGACGAACAATAGGTTAAATAACCAAGTCAGACTGCTCTCTTTATATTGGTTATCCATTTATGAATACATAAACATTAAGAAAATTGTGATTTCGATGCATTGTTTATTAACTGTTTACAAACTAGCATCATGACCATTCATGAAACATCTCTCGTTTTTTCGGTCACAGAGTATCCTAGAATGAATGGTAAATTCCGTTTCACTTTTACTTCTAACATAAGCCACGATGATATGTATTCGTTATCATTTACACTTCGCTTTTGAGTAGTTTTCAGTTAATATAAGTCAAATAGGAACGAAAAGTAATGGAAAAGCAACGAAATATGTCCAATCTTTAAAGCGACAGCTTGTCCCTGCGATAAGCCGTGTGGATCTTTAAAGCGATGGCTCAGACGCAATCAGTTCATACCGAACACACAAAAATTACTAAACAAAAATGCTACTATAAAAAAGTATCAAGAAATACATTTTTATTAAATAAAGAAAAATAAAACACACTGAATTTCGATTCTCTCTAGTCTCTTATTCTCAAGGTGAATGCTTCCATGGCAACCAAAAGAAACATTTCAAAGACATGTTCAAGACGTCACCAAACACTGTTAGTATAAAAATATTTTCAATATAAGAGAAGACTGCAGTAAAACTATGTAGCAATGGTGAAACATGTAGAAACAAAGTACTGTAGCTTTACAAAGTACAAGAACACTACACAGCAACGTTTCCACCAAAAAGTCTTTATCAAGCACAGGATACAACAAAAGTGAAGAAATTCAGACTTCCTATATGACAGACATCATATACAGTCAACAATAAATCTCCAACTGTCCTAAAATAAAAATATGTGACTACAAATGTTGTTTGTTCTTTACTAGCAATTTGATCATTTTTATTGTGATATACTAATCTGATCTTTGCCAAGAACAACTAAAATGTTGCGTACCTGTTAGCCCCCTACTAGTGTAGGCCAGGCGCATGCGAAAATAATTTTTCAGCCTAATATAAATGAAATAAATGTTGCATTTACTTTGGTTCTCGCTTTTATATATTAGTCACATGTTCATCAAATATGTGCATCAAATATGTACATCAAATATGTACATCAAACATGTTCATCAAATATGTGCATCAAATATGTACATCAAACATAGTAGTCTTCATATTACTGTCTGTTGGATGAGGACACTAAAATCGATGTTGAATCGATCAAGCGATTTAGGCAGTTTGGAGTTACCCGTTGTACAAGTCGAACTGGAAGCCTGAGAGGCAGAGTGAGAGGTGTGTTTAATCAGCGAACCACGGAACCATCAGTATGCATACTCTTCAATATCTGTTGGGGAGACTGAGCACCTATGGGTCTGCCCAGAGTGCAATGATGTCAGTTTAGTAACCAATAATCAAATATTAGTCACATTTCTGCCGTATAGCAATTTCTTCACTTCTGCTGTATCCTTTGCTTGATAAAGGTTTTTTTTGTCGAAATGGCAATGTATATTGTTTTTGCACTTTGTAAAAAACTACAGTACTTTGTGTTTTTCAGTGTTTCACCATTAGTATAAACACAGAGAACAAATGGGGAAACTACTACTACTACTACAGCTGTAACAACAGCAAACAACTTGATGTACATGACTTGAACATTGTGCAGATATTTGTGAGACACATTCAACAGAAGTGGTAGCAGAAGCAGAACAGAGAGGAGACAAGAAGAAGTAGAACAGAGGTGACAAGTCAGAGAAACATTATAACATTGAACTAACATTCCCCGCACACATTGTTCACAAGACTAACTTGTACATATCTGGCTCATTAACCATCTATGCACCCAACCACTGACTCATCTATGCACCCAACCACTGACTCATCTGTGCCCCCAGCCACTGACTCATCTATGCCCCCAACCACTGACTCATCTATGCCCCCAACCACTGACTCATCTATGCCCCCAACCACTGACTCATCTATGCACCCAACGACTGAATGGACTCAAATACAATATTTTTGTTATTATATCAACATAGTAGTCTTCATTATTTGTGATAGAAGTGGAAGAAGAAGTAGAAGAAGAAAAAGTTGAAGATATAGAAGAAGTAGTAGTAGAAGATGAAGAAGTTGAAGAAATAGAAGAAGAAGTAGTAGAAGATGAAGAAGTTGAAGAAATAGAAGAAGAAGTAGTAGAAGATGAAGAAGTTGAAGAAATAGAAGAAGAAGTTGAAGAAATAGAAGAAGAAGTTGTAGAAGATGAAGAAGTTGAAGAAATAGAAGAAGTAGAAGAAGTTGAAGAACAACTCTTGTAAAAAAATACAGATATAAAATAAATCGTCTGAATAATATTATCGTGGAGCGTCTGGACGAATGAATTAGAGCGCGAACTCCCATGCGGGAGAACAGGGTTCAATCTCTGGTAACACCAAGGAGTTTTTTTTCTGTTGGGGCATAAAAACAAATCCTAGCCTGAAACAGTTTTGCAGCGACTGCACTAGTCATGCAGCCATTAAATTCCACAGGTTCATGCCCCCTCAAAGAATAGTAACACTGCCACCTACAAGACTAAAATAAGGTTCGGCTTGAGGTTGGCTACCGTATCTCTAGTCTGTGACAGTCTCTCCACACACGGTGCAGCTAGTTCTTCTTTGAAGCCTCCAGTTCTGTAACAGTCTCTCCACACTTGGAGCAGCACTTTTAGTTCTTCTATGGAGCTTCCAATTCTAAGCATTGAACCATTTCCCTAAAAGAATATATTCTAGAGATAAAGAATCACCACCAGCTCAAGGAGACCATGAGATCACTAATGTTTGTTACATTCCCTCAAGGAGAATCACTGAGTCTCAAAATCCTAGCACTGGTACAAAATACTGACCTGTCTCATATAGGAGAGAGCTGCAGTAGTGAGAACGCGCTTCTTAGGTTAGTGGACCAGATAGGAGAGAGTCGCAGTAGTGAGTGAACGCGCTTCTTAGGTTAGTGGACCAGATAGGAGAGAGTCGCAGTAGTGAGTGAACGCGCTTCTTAGGTTAGTGGACCAGATAGGAGAGAGTCGCAGTAGTGAGTGAACGCGCTTCTTAGGTTAATGGACCAAGTTCAGTTCCACAGTGAGTGTCCTATTTTTCCGAACGCAACGGTTCTTAGGTCGACCTAGCCTAAATTGAGCACCAAGAAAAGTACTTGAAAGTAGAGACAGCCTGCGTGATATTAGCCACATCACCCATCCCACGCTGGACGGTTAATGAACAATACAGACCTAACATCATATTACCCCATATAGCTTGACGTATGAACAATACAGACCTAACATCATATTACCCCATATAGCTTGAAGTATGAACAATACAGACCTAACATCATATTACCTCATATAGCTTGACGTATGAACAATACAGACCTAACATCATATTACCCCATATAGCTTGACGTATGAACAATACAGACCTAACATCATATTACCTCATATAGCTTGAAGTATGAACAATACAGACCTAACATCATATTACCTCATATAGCTTGACATATGAACAATACAGACCTAACATCATATTACCTCATATAGCTTGAAGTATGAGAAAAGGATTCCTATACTAATATAGAAGTACATTCTGGATGAGAATCCTATTCATCTTATTCTAGCTACACAGAGATCATCGTATGCATCTCTTCAAACAAAGTAGGAGGAAGAGTGTGCTCATTGTGTTAGATTATTTGTACAATACTCGGTTACTAAACTGACGTCATTGCACTGAGGGCAGATCCATAGGTGCTCAGTCTCTCCAAACAAAGTAGGAGGAAGAGTGTGCTCATTGTGTTAGATTATTTGTACAATACTCGGTTGGTTACTAAACTGACGTCATTGCACTCCGGGCAGATCCATAGGTGCTCAGTCTCTCCAAACAAAGTAGGAGCAGGAGTGTGGTAATCGTGTTAGATTATTTGTACAATACTCGGTTGGTTACTAAACTGACGTCATTGCACTCCGGGCAGATCCATAGGTGCTCAGTCTCTCCAACAGATATCAAAGAGAATGCATACTGATGGTACCTGTGGCTTGCTGATTAAACACACTGCTCACTCTGCCTCTCAGGCATCCAGTTCTACTTGTACATACAATACTCAAGCTTATCCTTACCTCATTTTTGCTGATTTTTAACACATCTGAAGTCAAGTTTAATGTGTCCTCTGTTGTCATATTGGAGTCTGTTATTCCATCTTTCATTTCACTAATTTGATCTTGTAATTGTTCAATTATCTGGTCACGTTTCAGAAGTTCTCTCTGAGAAACAAACAAGACAACAATACTTTCATTATTTTATTCTTCCATTCACGTTGATTTTTTTAAAATGTATACTTTTATCTCAAGTTAGGAGGAGTAGGAGAAGAGCTGCAGGAGGCTTGTCTATTGTCTATAGGCTGTAGGAGGAGGAGAGCAGCAAGAGGCTTGTCTATAGGCTGTAGGAGGAGGAGAGCAGCAAGAGGCTTGTCTATAGGCTGTAGGAGGAAGAGAGCAGCAAGAGGCTTGTCTATAGTCTTTAGGCTGTAGGAGGAAGAGAGCAGCAAGAGGCTTGTCTATAGGCTGTAGGAAGAGGAGAGCTGCAAGAGGCTTGTCTATAGGCTGTAGGAGGAGGAGAGCAGCAAGAGGCTTGTCTATAGGCTGTAGGAGGAAGAGAGCAGCAAGAGGCTTGTCTATAGTCTTTAGGCTGTAGGAGGAAGAGAGCAGCAAGAGGCTTGTCTATAGGCTGTAGGAAGAGGAGAGCAGCAAGAGGCTTGTCTATAGGCTGTAGGAAGAGGAGAGCAGCAAGAGGCTTGTCTATAGGCTGTAGGAGGAGGAGAGCAGCAAGAGGCTTGTCTATAGGCTGTAGGAGGAAGAGAGCAGCAAGAGGCTTGTCTATTGTCTATAGGCTGTAGGAGGAAGAGAGCAGCAAGAGGCTTGTCTATAGGCTGTAGGAAGAGGAGAGCTGCAAGAGGCTTGTCTATAGGCTGTATATTTTAAAGGCTAATATGTCACAGCTTCCGAGTTGTGGGGGCAAAGGGAGGGAGGGGAGGGGCAAAGGGAGGGAGGGAGGGGCAGCAAAACATGTTGTAAAAGGTGACTAACAGGAGTTAGGTATGGGGACGACAACCCTGCACCATATATAAAAAGCAAATTGTTACAAATAAACAGAGACAGAAGACATGCATAGAACTAGGTTTGAGGTTTAAAGCAAGGCACAAGAGTGAATTGAGTGAAACCTGCTGCCTTGCAGGTCGGCTGGGACAGCCAAAGGCTGATGGAGAGCGAACCCAGTAAACGCTGGCTAATAATCGGACACACCGACGAAGGATAAGCACTAGAGCTCCAAATGGAGCTAAAGATGTGACCAAACACATCCATGCATCAGGCTGCATGAATCAGATTTTCACATGAATAAGAATTTATGGGGAAATCTGGTACATCAGTCTAAGCGGATCGTGTGAGAGAGAACTGAGTGAACTTTTTTTTATCTCTGGATTTATGTGCCCATGGGTGTGGCAATGCTTGCTGATGATGATGATGTCAAAGCTGTCACTACATAGGATAATAGTCATGAATCAATGAAGTGAATACACAAGAAGAAGAAGAAGATGTGGCCTACACACATGATAAGTCACACCAAAATATACTTACCCGTAAGTCCCCAACAATTCTATCTTTGTCCTCCACCTGTTTCATACAGCTGATCTGAGAAATACAACACAACAGATTGTCAACAACATTATCACCTGTGTGTTGCCGGGGCTCGCTTGGGGAGCAAAGAATAGTAACACTGTGACTAACAAGGCATGTCGTAAGAGATGATTGAGGTAGGGACCTAGGGGAAACTACCTAGTAAATAAAAATGTGGCAGAAATCGGGTGTGCTGGCCTACTTGTAGGCGCATAACTGGCACAATGGACAATTGCTCTTAGGCTCAGATCACATACAATGGAGAGCGAACCCAGTAAATGTTGGCTAAAACCAGACACATCGCCGAAGGATAAGCACCAGATGGATCCAAATGGCGCTAAAGATATGACAAAACACACCCATGCATCAGGCTGCACGAATCAGATTTCCACATGAATAAGAATTTATGGGGTAATCTGGTACATCAGTCTAAGTGGGGATCGTTAGAGAAAAGATCACATACAAATCACAAAGAGTAGTTAACAAGTGACTAGTACGGAGCGTTGAAAGAAGAAGAAGTCAACAACATGATCTTGTGTGTACACTAGATTGGTTATTAGTTACTGTACTGACATCATTACACTCCGGTCAGATACAAAGGTGCTAGCTAAGTCTCTCTCAACAGATATCGAAGGGTATCAAACTGATGGTTCCTGTAGCTTGCTGGTTAAACACAGTTCTCTCTCTGTCCCTTCTACATCCAGTTCTACTTGTACAACATGCAACTCCAAACTCCTTCAATTGCGGAATCAATTCAATATCTATTTTAGTATCATCATTCGACAGACGATTGCATCGAGACAATGCCCCCATTATCCATTCTCAACTCCCCGACATTCAATGCAAGCCTGTCCGCTTTCTCATTGCCGTGAACACTCACATGTCCAGGACAGTAGATTCACAGAAAATTCTGGAAGTTGGAAACTACAAAAAAATGGCACCCGCTCATTCAACAACCTGCCATTTTGTAACTTACGAAGTATTGACTGAGAGTCAGATACAGCAGCAGCCCCATCTCTTGCCCTGTCTTTAGTCATCTCTTGCCCTGTCTTTAACCATCTCTTGCTCTGTCTTTAACCATCTCTTGTCCTGTCTTTAGTCATCTCTTGTCCTGTCTTTAGTCATCTCTTGTCCTGTCTATAGTCATCTCTTGTCCTGTCTTTAGTCATCTCTTGCCCTGTCTTTAACCATCTCTAGCAGATTCTTCCATCTATCATTAATCTCTGTCTGCTTAATTTCTTCTCTATATATTTCTAGGCTTCCCTCTCTTTCCCTATCCCAGCACGAATCAAGTACTAAGACACTAGACACAATTATCTAACACAACACACACACAAACACAAAAAGGAAAAGAACTGTCTGTGTGTGTTTGTTATTGTACTCAGCACAAACAAACAAACAAACAATAACAATAACATGAAAGAACCTACCTTAATATCAGACAACACCTGTTCGCTACTTCCCAACTGTCTCTTTAATGTTTCCTGCAGACAGTTAGACAAGAATAACGTGAGAAATAAGCCATGTCTACAGGTACATCAGACTGCAGAGCAAATACTTCAAGACTGCTCCAAATATGATATACTGAGGCAAACTCACTGACCTAACGAAACAACAGTTGACAGGCACATCAGACTGCAGAGCAAATACTTCAAGACTGCTCCAAATATGATATACTGAGGCAAACTCACTGACCTAACGAAACAACAGTTGACAGGCACATCAGACTGCAGAGCAAATACTTCAAGACTGCCCCAAATATGATATACTGAGGCAAACTCACTGACCTAACGAAACAACAGTTGACAGGCACATCAGACTGCAGAGCAAATACTTCATGACTGCCCCAAATATGATATACTGAGGCAAACTCACTGACCTAACGAAACAACAGTTGACAGGCACATCAGACTGCAGAGCAAATACTTCAAGACTGCCCCAAATATGATATACTGAGGCAAACTCACTGACCTAACGAAACAATACTCGACATAAAACTACACAGATGTCTGTGTGAGCTACAAAAGACAACGTTGAATATATAAAACAGTACCTGTCTTGCAATGTGTCCGGTCGGTTTTCTCAACGTGTGTCCTATCCATCACCAGCATCTCTTCTTTTGATCTTTCTCCACTGGTATCTGCTTAGTTCTTTCTCTGAGTTCCTCGTTCGAAATCTTATCATACCATCTCAGTCCCTCTATTCAATCTGCTGCCTTGCAGGTAGGCTGGGGACAGCCAAAGGCTGATGGAGAGCTAACCCAGTAAACGCTGGTTGAAATCGGACACATTCCCGAAGGACAAGCACCAGAGCTCCAAAAGGTACTGAAGATGTGACGTAAAAAACCGTTCTTGGCAAAGGCTGTTTATATATCACAACAAGAATGATCAAAATGGCTGAAAAGAACGATCAAGAAGAAGAAGCCCCTCTATTCTCTGGAAACATTCATTTATGAAGGTCAGTAGTTTTCTGGTGGTTTCTTTTGTTGTCTTTCATGTTTCCGAGCCATAGAACAGCACTGACTCTAGATAGAGTCGTTGTGGAAACTATTAATAAATCCCTAACTACCCTAAAATGAAAATATTTAACTAGAAATGAATAACAAAATAAATGCACAAAGAGAAAGGTCTCCACACAAGACACACATATACAAAGACTTCTCAACATCTGCTGGAGAACAATGAGCACCTATGGCTCTGCATGAAAATGCTATGGTGTCAGCTCAATAACAAATTTTTTTTAAACTCACAATTTCTGAAGTCATCTTTTCCTTCTCCAGCTCAAACTTCATGACTTCTGACTTCAGTCCAGATAGTGTCCCTTCCTGTTCCTTCAGTCGCTGCTGCAAGCCAGCCTGGAACAGAAATATTGAAATATATGAAAATGAAAATCGTGACATATCCTTTACAGTACTTATTCATCAACGGAAGTAAACGAGTCCTCGATTTTCTAAGCACCACTGATATGTTCAGTAGTTTGCCATTGATTTCTGAACGGCAAGGTCTATTTTTATCGTTAGTACCACAGGAACCTCTTCTTCTTCAAACGCTCCATATCTACCACTTGTTAACCACTCTGTGTGATTTGTATGTGATTTGAGACTAAGAGCAATTGTACGCTATGCAAGTTATATGTCTACAAGTAGGCCAGCACAACCAATTTCTGCTATGCTTTTTATTTACTAGGATATCTTCCCTAGGCCCCTACCTCAGTCACCTCTCACGACATACCTTGTAGGTTGCAGTGGTACTACTCTTTGCTTCCCTTGCTGGCCCCGGCACCACACAGGCGGAACTGTAGCTGTGAAGCTGATACTTTCATCTCGCTGTAAGGGGCTAAGCACCCAAGTGGGACACACTAAGTGGGACAGTCGTATTCATATATCCCATCTATAACTGTGAACGCTAGAATAGAATAGTAAACACAAAAGATAAGACAAGACAAGATGAACATGTACATACCCTTGCTCCCTGTAGTTCTGGCTAAGCACCCAAGTGGGACACACTAAGTGGGACAGACATATTCATATATCCCATCTATAACTGAACAACAGAATAGTAAACATACAAGGCAGGACAAGATAAGACAAGATGAACATGTACATACCCTTGCTCCCTGTAGTTCCAGACAATCGTTCTTGACTTTAGTCAGATCAGCTCTCAGAGATACAGCAACTTCTTCAGAATGTAGCAATCGTCCTTTTAAAATAATCTACAGGAATAAAAGATGAAATAAGTTGAGAAAATCATTGAGATCAAATAAGAGAAGTTTTATGGGAGTATACAAACAATAGACCAACATCTATATTTGAATACACAAAAACAAAAATCATGTCAACTGACAAAGCAAAAGGCTCACCTAACATCCAAGTAAACAATGAAGAACTCCAATGTGTAGAGAGCTACGAATATCTGGGCTCAATAATTAACAATAACTGTGACTGCTCCAAAGAGATCTCAAGAAGATTGGCAGTAGCGATCAAGAAGTTAAACACAATGAAGAACATGTGGCAAAGCACCAGCAAAATACTAAAATTAAATATATTGAGAGCATGCATTTTCCCAGTGGCTACTTATGGCTGTGAATCATGGACTATTACACAAACAGCAAGAATGAAACCTGTCCTTCGAAACTAAATGCTACAGAAAGATCCAACGAATACCATGGATAGAAAAAGAAAGAACACTGATGTCCTGAAAGAACTAAATATTAAAGAGAATTGGCTGATAAACAACATACTATACAGAAAAATTACATACTTTGGTCACATCAAGCGTCACGATGGCCTGGAAAGAACAATACTAGAGGGCAGGGTCCCAGGACGCAGAGGCAGACCAAGAAGAAGATGGCTACAAGATATTAAAGAAACCATGAATATGACCATCGACGAAGTGGGTGAACTGGCAAGAGACAGAGTGAATTTCAGATGTGCTGCAAAGAGAGCAACGTCCTATAAAGGATACGCACCTTGATGATGATACAAACAATAACTAGACATAGGACTCTGATAAATATACTCATCATAAAATTGTTCTGAGCAGAACGTTACCACTCTAACAGTCCTTCGGAATCTATTTCTCTCTCTCTCTCATAGGCCAGATGACACGCCTCTGCAGCTGTCATGTTCAAATCATCAGTTACATCCTGAATCCATTTTCTCATTGGTCTTCTTCTTCTCCTCTTTGCCGGGATGCTTCCTCCCATGATGATCTTCTCTAACCCTGCATGTCGCTTTATATGTCCAAAATACTTCCATTTACTCACTGTTAAATTTGTAGCATCAGCCAGTTTTCTTTGATTTTGAGTTCTTTCTGGATAGATCTATTTGTTCTCTCTCTGTCCATGATATATGTAAGACACTTCTGTAACACTTATATAATCAATACAGAGGTCCTAAAAGAGCTGCTCTCCCCAGCATCTATACAATCTTGATGCAGTCCCAGACAAGATGGGCAGGACATGTGGCTCGAATGTCAGATTGCAGAATACCCAAATGACACTTTTATGGTGAGCTGCAAAGTGGTAAATGCTCACAGGGTGGTCAGAAAAGCGATTCAAAGATACACTCAAGAACTCAATGAAATCTTTTGGCATAGATGTCAACAACTGGGAGAATGTTGCTCAAGACAGATCAGCCTGGCGCACACTTCTTCGACCTGCGAGGTAGGTAGAACAGCACAGATGGAACAAAAACATCAAAATAAAAAGACAGTAAAACTTTCCACAAGTGCAAGTATACCTTGCCCACACTGTACAAGAACATTTCAAGCCCATATCGGGCTCACTAGTCATCTACGCATACACAGACAAACATAACGCAACTACATTCCCTTGGATGAAAATTTGTGTGGTCATCATCACCCGTGATGGACGAGCATCATTAAAAGCACATATATGTTTTTCTACTGTCTTGAATATAAGTCACAGCTAGTAATACTAATATTTTCATTGATATAAAACTAGTTATGACTTACTGACTACATAACAAATAGTGGCCCTGTGTCTAGCAGTGATAAAATAACAAATACTTGTTACTTAGTTCATACTCGTTAATTTTGGATTCAGAAAATAATTAAGTATTTCGGTAATGGAGAGTTCATATTTACCCAACTCTAAGGGAGATAATCAATGGTAAGACTAGAATAACTGGTTAACACAATACAATAGTATCTCAGAAAAAGAACAGACTTACTATAGTTTCTTTAGGGTTAGCACCTTCTAGCTCTGATCCTGGACGAGTTTGGTTCTCGGCAGCAGAATCCCCAGTCAGAAGCTGAAAATAAAGCATATGACTGCAGATTGAAGTAACTGTAAGAAAGAAATATTTACTGCAAACAGCCAAGACTACTACTCATTATCATCATCATCAAATAGCTTGTCCTGAGCAGAACTTTGCCACCCCAACAGTCCTCCGGAATTTCTCTCTCATAGGCCAGATGTCCTGCCTCTGCAGCCGCATGTTCAAACCATCAGTTACATCCTGAATCCATCTTCTCCATGGTCTTCCTCTTCTCTTTGCCGGTATACCTCCTTCCATGATGATGGTCTTCTCCAGCCCATCATGTCTTTTTATATGTCCAAACTATCTCAATTTTCTCTTTCTTATTTGTAGCATCAGCCAGTTTTCCTTGATTTTGAGTTCTTTCTGGATAGATCTATTTGTTCTCTTCTCTGTCCAAGATATATGGAGGACTCTTCTATAATATTTATATTCAAAAGCACATATATGTTTTTCCACTACTTTATTAAATGTCCATGCTACACATCCATATGTTGCCACTGGGAATATGCAGCTCTTAGTATTCTGATCTTTGTTTTCCTATCAGTTCCGTTGCACATACAGTTTTTGGAAGACTACAACAACAAGTAAAGTAAAACAACATCAAGAGATGTACAAACAAAATTCTGTCATGGATGTGTCATCATGGATGTGTCATCATGATAGAAAGCAGAACATCGTGGATATTTTTTTAACTGTCTAAATGCAAATGATTTTTTCTGTTGGGGCATAAAGAAAAAAATGATAATCTGAACAGTTTTGCGATGACTGGACTAGCCATACAACCATTAAATTCTTTGGTCTCATGTCTCATCTTTCCTACACTATCCTAAAAGGCGGTAACACAGACAGCAACAGCCAGTAGCAAACAAGTTGTCATATTCCGCCTCTGTACCGGCCATAACAGACTCCGGTCTCACCTTTACAACAAATTTTAAATTGGCACAACAAGCCTGTGCCACTGTGAGAAGGTGGACATGACGACAGAGCCCCTACTGCAAGACTGCCCACTGCTAGCAGGCATGAGAAACGAAACCTGGCCGGAAAATACCGAACTAAATGAGAAGTTGTACGGAGGGACGGAGTCCCTAAAAACAACAGCAGAATTTATGTGGAAATCTGGTACATCAGTCTAAGCGGTGATCACGAGAAAGAGAGAGACAGCAACGGTAGGTTTTATTTTTTGTAAAGCGAAGAATTGAATTCATTGCAGCAAATTTCTGCATATGGCACTATCTCTGCAGAACTGACAGGTCTCCTGTTGAGAGTGTTGTACAAAGCATGAACTCTACTCCGTAGCTCCCAACAATGCAGAATGCATATTCTGAGACCATCACATGTTAGATATATTATAGTTAAATATTAATGTGATGATGGCACTTGATCTAATCTAGACATGATACAGAAACACGTTAGCCCGAGTACAGCTGGTGTGGGTACTTATAGCTGGTGTGGACACTTACAGCTGGTGTGGACACTTACAGCTGGTGTGGGCACTTACAGCTGGTGTGGACACTTACAGCTGGTGTGGACACAACACACTGACAATGACAGACAAGCAGCTGAAGACATGGTCAAATGTCCACAAACATCAAGCTGCACATTAGCAAGCAAGTAGATTTTCAAATTAAACATTTTTTATGATAACATCCTCATCATTGTCTCAACAGCATGAATACCATCCTCATCATTGTCTCAACAGCATGAATAACATCCTCATCATTGTCTCAACAGCATGAATATCATCCTCCTCATTGTCTCAACAGCATGAATATCAACCTCATCATTGTCTCAACATCACAAATATCATCCTCATCATTGTCTCAACAGCATGAATATCATCCTCATCATTGTCTTAACAGCATGAATATCAACCTCATCATTGTCTCAACAGCATGAATATCATCCAACATCATGAATATCATCCAACATCATGAATATCATCTTTACCAATGCCCCAACAACATCATCCGCATCCATAACTGTTAGGATAACATTCCCAGGAGTGCCCCAACAGTAGTGGTAACATTCCTATGAGTGCCCCAACAGTAGTGGTAACATTCCCATGAGTGCCCCAACAGTAGTGGTAATATCCCCATGAGTGCCCCAACAGTAGTGGTAATATCCCCATGAGTGCCCCAACAGTAGTGGTAACATCTCCACCACAGCCCAATGATATCCATGTTAAACAACAAAGACAGGACATAGTGCTACATTGCTACATCCATATATCAATCACATACCAGTTCATGCTACATTGCTACATCCATATATATCAATCACATACCAACTCATGCTACATCCATATATCAATCACATACCAACTCATGCTACATTGCTACATCCATATATCAATCACATACCAGTTCATGCTACATTGCTACATCCATATATATCAATCACATACCAACTCATGCTACATCCATATATATCAATCACATACCAACTCATGCTACATTGCTACATCCATATATCAATCACATACCAGTTCATGCAGCTGAAACAGCATCTCATGAGTCTCCTTCAAAGTATCACAGATTTCAGAGTATCCTGAATCTCCCATGGCATTATCACTTTCACATGAAGTCACCATCACACCTCCTATAGAAGACAAAGACAGAATTTATGAATTTTTTATGAATATACAAGCATTCTTTCTCTCGCGATCGTAAACATACAAGCATTCAATAACTCACGGATAAATGTTTGGAAATTAAAAAAATTCTTCTGCTTCTTGAGTTCACCCGCTATAAATTCAGGCGCAGTCAGAGAGACTGGTATGGCGTTTCTGACTGATTTTTGCGTGAAGATCTATTTTCCTTTTAATCAGTGTCTCCCGCAATACATCCGACTTCAGAGGTAAATTTACAAATGAAATAATTCAGCTTGGCAACTAGGTACTTCAGATTTAGACTGGTCCATATTCAGGGTATGGTAGGTTGATTATGTCTAAGCTTCCTCGTAGATAGAGATAGTCTAGCAATTGTACTAAACAATGAATGTTATGTTATGCGTTCGACGTCATGGCACATTGGGCATTCCCATGTCCCCCGCTGCAGCAGCCCTCACAAAATCCATTTGCTCACTATAACCATGAGAAGTTGATTAGTATATCTTCTAACCTGCTGCCTTGCAGGTTGGCTGGGAACAGCTAAAGGCTGACGGAGAGTGAACCCAGTAAACGCTGGTTGAAATCGAACACATCGCAGAAGGATAAGCACTGAGCTTCAAATGGTACTGAAGATTGTGAACATATGACACCGCTTCTTGCTGTTAGGCTGTTTATATATCACAATAAGAATGATAAAAATGGCCGTAAAAGAACGATCAAGAAAGTATATCTTCTCTCTCTACCACGAAGACGACAATGTCTGGCATGTTCAAACTTAATGCCTAATTCTCGAACTCGTTCCAGTGTCTGAGACTCGCCCATGTCACATAATTGAGAGCGTACCACATTGATGATATCAGCTCTGTCCATACTTCTACCCGCTTGAATTGGGGCATTGTTTGAAAAGAAAGTCAGCACCCTCATTACCCTGATCTCCAGCATGTCCAGGTGTGTACAGCCAAGTCATTTAAATCACAATGAATGTCAGAATGTTTGGTAGTCAGTTAAGTTACAACATTGGCATGTGTGTGATTAGAATGTGATTACAAAACTTGGTCTGGTTACTGGCAGAATGCTTGGTAGTCAGTTAAGTTACAACATTGGCATGTGTGTGATTAGGATGTGATTACAAAACTTGGTCTGGTTACTGGCAGAATGTTTGGTAGTCAGTTAAGTTACAACATTGGCATGTGTGTGATTAGAATGTGATTACAAAACTTGGTCTGGTTACTGGCAGAATGCTTGGTAGTCAGTTAAGTTACAACATTGGCATGTGTGTGATTAGAATGTGATTACAAAACTTGGTCTGGTTACTGGCAGAATGCTTGGTAGTCAGTTAAGTTACAACATTGACATGTGTGTGATTAGGATGTGATTACAAAACTTGGTCTGGTTACTGGCAGAATGCTTGGTAGTCAGTTAAGTTACAACATTGGCATGTGTGTGATTAGGATGTGATTACAAAACTTGGTCTGGTTACTGGCAGAATGTTTGGTAGTCAGTCAAGTTACAACATTGGCATGTGTGTGATTAGGATGTGATTACAAAACTTGGTCTGGTTACTGGCATTCAGTTTTATGAAATATTACATTTTTGTACATCTCTAGTGATCACAGAACAGTTCAATGTTAATTTGAGGATCATCTTCATCGTACATGTCCACCATAATTACTCCAACCTCCTCTCAAGCATGTATTTCAGTGTGTTTAGACCAGCGTTTCCCAAAGTGGGCGGTACCGCTCTCCCCTCCCACCCCCAGTGGACGTTGAAGCATTTTAAGGGGGTTATAGTGGGTTCAGAAGAATTTGGAGGGTGTTCAGGCAATTAGGGGTCGGTGGCTCTTTAAAAAAGAAATTAATAATTAATATTTTAAAATAAATTATTTTTGTGATTTTGCGATTGAATAACCATTTAAAATTTTAATTCTGCATTTAAATTCATCTTATGCCCATCTTACACGATCCATTGTTTCATCAATTTTCTATTTCATGTATATAATCATTTGAAAATTGACCATGTACGACAGAAATAGATATCAATTTTCTATGTCGCAGTTTTCATGTGAAAGTAAACATAGAGCATGTATATATAGTGCGGTGGAGTGGGTGAGGGGCGTTGGCAAACTGTTTTAATGTGGAGGGGCGTACAAGATGTGTAGCAAGTGGGTGTACAAAGTTTATGTTGTGCAAAGTGGGCGGTGTTACAAAGTTTATGTTGTGCAAAGTGGGCGGTGTTACAAAGTTTATGTTGTGCAAAGTGGGCGGTGTTACAAAGTTTATGTTGTGCAAAGTGGGCGGTGTTACAAAGTTTATGTTGTGCAAAGTGGGCGGTGTTACAAAGTTTATGTTGTGCAAAGTGGGTTCGTTATGTTACAAAAGTTTATGTTGTGCAAAGTGGCGGTGTTACAAAGTTTATGTTGTGCAAAGTGGGCGGTGTTACAAAGTTTATGTTGTGCAAAGTGGCGGTGTTACAAAGTTTATGTTGTGCAAAGTGGCGGTGTTACAAAGTTTATGTTGTGCAAAGTGGGGGTTATGTAAAGTACAAAGTTTATGTTGTGCAAAGTGGGCGGTGTTACAAAGTTTATGTTGTGCAAAGTGGGCGTGTTACAAAGTTTATGTTGTGCAAAGTGGCGGGCAAGTTTATTGTGGTGAGTTCAAAGTTTATGTTGTGCAAAGTGGGCGGTGTTACAAAGTTTATGTTGTGCAAAGTGGCGGTGTTACAAAGTTTATGTTGTGCAAAGTGGGCGGTGTTACAAAGTTTATGTTGTGCAAAGTGGGCGTGTTACAAAGTTTATGTTGTGCAAAGTGGCGGTGTTACAAAGTTTATGTTGTGCAAAGTGGGCGGTGTTACAAAGTTTATGTTGTGCAAAGTGGCGGTGTTACAAAGTTTATGTTGTGCAAAGTGGGCGGTGTTACAAAGTTTATTTTGTGCAAAGTGGGCGGTGTTACAAAGTTTATTTTGTGCAAAGTGGCGGTGTTACAAAGTTTATGTTGTGCAAAGTGGGCGGTGTTACAAAGTTTATGTTGTGCAAAGTGGCGGTGTTACAAAGTTTATGTTGTGCAAAGTGGCGGTGTTACAAAGTTTATGTTGTGCAAAGTGGCGGTGTTACAAAGTTTATTTTGTGCAAAGTGAGGGTGTTACAAAGTTTATGTTGTGCAAAGTGGCGGTGTTACAAAGTTTATGTTGTGCAAAGTGGGCGGTGTTACAAAGTTTATGTTGTGCAAAGTGGCGGTGTTACAAAGTTTATGTTGTGCAAAGTGGGCGGTGTTACAAAGTTTATGTTGTGCAAAGTGGGCGGTGTTACAAAGTTTATGTTGTGCAAAGTGGGCGGTGTTACAAAGTTTATGTTGTGCAAGTGGGTTAAAGTTTATTGTAAAGTGGCGGTGTTACAAAGTTTATGTTGTGCAAAGTGGGCGGTGTTACAAAGTTTATGTCGTGCAAAGTGGGCGGTGTTACAAAGTTTATGTTGTGCAAAGTGGGCGGTGTTACAAAGTTTATGTCAGGCAAAGTGGGCGTGTTACAAAGTTTATGTTGTGCAAAGTGGCGGTGTTACAAAGTTTATGTTGTGCAAAGTGGGCGGTGTTACAAAGTTTATGTTGTGCAAAGTGGGCGGTGTTACAAAGTTTATGTTGTGCAAAGTGGGCGGTGTTACAAAGTTTATGTTGTGCAAAGTGGCGGTGTTACAAAGTTTATGTTGTGCAAAGTGGGCGGTGTTACAAAGTTTATGTTGTGCAAAGTGGCGGTGTTACAAAGTTTATGTTGTGCAAAGTGGGCGGTGTTACAAAGTTTATGTTGTGCAAAGTGGGTGTTACAAAGTTTATGTTGTGCAAAGTGGGTGTTACAAAGTTTATGTTGTGCAAAGTGGCGGTGTTACAAAGTTTATGTTGTGCAAAGTGGCGTGTTACAAAGTTTATGTTGTGCAAAGTGGCGGTGTTACAAAGTTTATGTTGTGCAAAGTGGCGGTGTTACAAAGTTTATGTTGTGCAAAGTGGGCGGTGTTACAAAGTTTATGTTGTGCAAAGTGGGCGGTGTTACAAAGTTTATGTTGTGCAAAGTGGGCGGTGTTACAAAGTTTATGTTGTGCAAAGTGGGCGGTGTTACAAAGTTTATGTTGTGCAAAGTGGGCGGTGTTACAAAGTTTATGTTGTGCAAAGTGGGCGGTGTTACAAAGTTTATGTTGTGCAAAGTGGGCGGTGGGCAGAAAAAGTTTGGGAATCTATGGTTTAAACAAACAACTCCTGTTTGGTGCTGGTTGATTGAGGTATCTACTGGGGTTTCTCTCATGGTTTTCCAATCTTGCAGGACCTATCTGTATACATAACTTGCGCAACTGAGATAGAGAATACCCTTTATCTTCTTCGTTGAAATCTTCTGTGCTGCCCTACTTGTAGGAGCATAACTGGTACAACATATAATCGCTCTTAGACTCGGATCACATACAGATCACAAAGAGTGGTTCAACAAATGCTCGATATGGAGCGTTAGAAGAAGAAGATGAATCCATCTCTGCAGACTAAAAAAAAAAAAAAAAAAGAACACCAAGACTAGACTCACCTCTATGCATTGCTCCAGATACAGAAAGTAGTCCTTCCATGGAGGACGGTGGATCACTGAGATACAGGCTGGTCCGAGGGCTTGCATTCTGACTAGACACAGGACTACTGTTAGCACTAGCTCCTTCCAACTCTGCTCTGTCATCCATATCTGTTTGTTTACCTATACTGTCACTCTGCTGTTCCTCTTCTCCTACTATCCTGCGATCTGAACGTTTTGTGAGATCCTCCTTTGTCTGATTTGGAAAGAATGGGGGAATGGTGGTAGGTTTGTGAATAAGAAATACATCACTGTTTATTAAGTAAATGCAAACCTTGAGTAGAGGGTTCCCCTGGTGTAGAGGTTAGGTGCTGGTCTCTCGTGCCAAAGGTACAATGTTCGCTCCCTCGTGTACATCACTGTTTACTAAGTAAATGCAAACCTTGAGTAGAGGGTCTCTCTGGTGTAGAGGTTAGGTGCTTGTCTCTCGTGTTAAAGGTACAATGTTCGCTCCCTCGTGTACATCACTGTTTATTAAGTAAATGCAAACCTTGAGTAGAGGGTCTCTGGTGTAGAGGTTAGGTGCTGGTCTCTCGTGTCAAAGGTACAATGTTCGCTCCCTCGTGTACATCACTGTTTACTAAGTAAATGCAAACCTTGAGTAGAGGGTCTCTCTGGTGTAGAGGTTAGGTGCTGGTCTCTCGTGTCAAAGGTACAATGTTCGCTCCCTCGTGTACATCACTGTTTACTAAGTAAATGCAAACCTTGAGTAGAGGGTCTCTCTGGTGTAGAAGTTAGGTGCTTGTCTCTCGTGTTAAAGGTACAATGTTCGCTCCCTCGTGTACATCACTGTTTACTAAGTAAATGCAAACCTTGAGTAGAGGGTCTCTGGTGTAGAAGTTAGGTGCTTGTCTCTCGTGTTAAAGGTACAATGTTCGCTCCCTCGAGTACATCACTGTTTATTAAGTAAATGCAAACCTTGAGTAGAGGGTCTCTGGTGTAGAGGTTAGGTGCTGGTCTCTCGTGTCAAAGGTACAATGTTCGCTCCCTCGTGTACATCACTGTTTATTAAGTAAATGCAAACCTTGAGTAGAGGGTCTCTCTGGTGTAGAGGTTAGGTGCTGGTCTCTCGTGTCAAAGGTACAATGTTCGCTCCCTCGTGTACATCACTGTTTACTAAGTAAATGCAAACCTTGAGTAGAGGGTCTCTCTGGTGTAGAAGTTAGGTGCTTGTCTCTCGTGTTAAAGGTACAATGTTCGCTCCCTCGTGTACATCACTGTTTACTAAGTAAATGCAAACCTTGAGTAGAGGGTCTCTGGTGTAGAGGTTAGGTGCTGGTCTCTCGTGCCAAAGGTACAATGTTCGCTCCTCGTACATCACTGTTTACTAAGTAAATGCAAACCCTGAGTAGAGGGTCTCTCTGGTGTAGAAGTTAGGTGCTGGTCTCTCGTGTTAAAGGTACAATGTTCGCTCCCTCGTGTACATCACTGTTTACTAAGTAAATGCAAACCTTGAGTAGAGGGTCTCTCTGGTGTAGAGGATAGGTGCTTGTCTCTCGTGCCAAAGGTACAATGTTCGCTCCCTCGAGGAGCCATCGAAACATTCTCCCAGAGATCCCTGATCTCATTGTAGGTGAGATCGAGTTCCTAGTCCTATCAGAGACGGGCAATTACGTGTTCAATTTGAGCACGTAAAAGAACCCTTGGCAGTTCAAAATTGAGATAAGCAGGCTGGAAAGCGCTGCCCGGCAAAAATCATTAGAAAGGATTAAAAATAAAAAATTCCTACAAAAGTATCTTCATCATCTTCAAAATTACATTGGGGACCCTCGCCGGAGCTATGGAGTTCGTTCACTGCAGCTGAGATCTTCTTGTGTAAGAAAGAGAACAAAGCACACATGGTTACTCACCGAAGTGTACTGATGATGGTCCTATCAAGCAATCAATCAGTCAATCCCTGAGAGCACTGTATGCCAGTCCCTGGCACTATCCATCAGCATCATTCATTCATTCATCAACACCTTTGCCGTTGTTACCTTACAGTGGATACCAGGACACAGCAACATACAGGGAAATGAAAGAGCAGACATCCTTGCAAAGGCAGGAGCAAATAGTCAACAGCATGACAGACCAATAACTCTGCAGACTGCTAAACAAATAATAAGAAGTAACAAAAAGGAGGAGTGGATGAATGAATGAATGGACACATCCCTCTTTAAACACATGACCACCACAAATCCAAAAGATAGCGTAAATCACAGTACAAGTCATTATTTTCCACCTTATGACTCAGCATGTGCCCCAGAAAACTCACATCACATTCAACTAAAGATTGCCATGCAATGCCATCTGTGTGACTGCTCACAAGAAACTGTCATGCACAATCTCTTCCAGTGTCCTCCACTTAGTGACTTAAGCATCAAGTACCTACCACTATACTAATAAGTTGAGAACACTCTCTACACAAACACATTACAACTCAAGTATACTTGTCAATTCGCTTCCATGACCTCGAGTCAAATGACAAACTCTCAGATGACTGATGAATCGAAAAACTAAACTATATTGAAAAAGTACATACGCTCAACATGTGAATCAAATGTTCTAAAAAAACACACAAGCAGAAGCACTGAGAAGAATGCACATTGTCAATAAATAGATATTAGAGATGTATTTGACAGATCTAACACAATGCTATTGCCAAGCACAGGAATTGAAACATGACCTTTATTTCTCTCATCAGCAATTGCTGTGTCATGAAGACAAATCCAACAAAGAGTCTCTCTCACGCCCTGCCTCCCTGAGAACTTCCATCAGAAAATAATGTCATAAATATATCTATATATGTACCTTCGTCTTCTGTACCTGTGACCAGCCCGTGTTGCATTCCTTCTGGCTTCAGTTAGAGCAGCAGCTGCACCCTGTATGATGAGAAGACAGATAATATTGATAACTTTGAGATTCAGTTGGTTCAAATTGGGTATTGGTTACTGAACTGACATCACAGCACTTCGGGCAGACATATAGGTGCTCAGTCTCCCCCAATAAATGTTGAAGGATATGCATACTGATGGTTCCCGTGGCTGGTTAAACACACTCCTCTCTGTGCCCCTCAAACATTCATCTCTACTTGTACAACCTGTAATTCAAAACTCCTTAAATCGTTGGATTGATTCAACATAAATTTTAGTGTCCTCATCCAACAGTAAGTCGTCAGAGGCCGAAGAACATCCCCATTATCCATCCTAAATTCTCCCAACAATCAATGCAAGCTTGTCCGTCCTCCTATTGCTGCGAACGCTCGCATGACCAGGACAGTAGATCCATGTGAGTATCTGGAAGTTTAAAAATTCTATAAACGACATCCACTCATAATGAAACCTGCCATTCTGTATCTTCAGCAGCATCGATTGAGAGAGTCAGAAACAACAATGACCCCAGTAACGGAGTCCCAGAGATCACATGGAGGCAGCAGTAACTGCCTCAACCTCCATCCTCATACTAGAAGTAGTATGCTCCATTTCGCTTTGCAACAACTCTACATGCATGCTAGCCTAACAACTCTAACAAGCATGCTAGCCTAACAACTCTAACATGCTAGCCTAACAACTCTAACATGCATGCTAGCCTAACAACTCTAACAAGCATGCTAGCCTAACAACTCTAACATGCATGCTAGCCTAACAACTCTAACATGCTAGCCTAACAACTCTAACATGCTAGCCTAACAACTCTAACATGCTAGCCTAACAACTCTAACAAGCATGCTAGCCTAACAACTCTAACATGCATGCTAGCCTAACAACTCTAACAAGCATGCTAGCCTAACAACTCTAACATGCATGCTAGCCTAACAACTCTAACAAGCATGCTAGCCTAACAACTCTAACAAGCATGCTAGCCTAACAACTCTAACATGCTAGCCTAACAACTCTAACATGCATGCTAGCCTAACAACTCTAACATGCATGCTAGCCTAACAACTCTAACATGCTAGCCTAACAACTCTAACAAGCATGCTAGCCTAACAACTCTAACATGCTAGCCTAACAACTCTAACAAGCATGCTAGCCTAACAACTCTAACAAGCATGCTAGCCTAACAACTCTAACAAGCATGCTAGCCTAACAACTCTAACAAGCATGCTAGCCTAACAACTCTAACAAGCATGCTAGCCTAACAACTCTAACAAGCATGCTAGCCTAACAACTCTAACATGCATGCTAGCCTAACAACTCTAACATGCTAGCCTAACAACTCTAACATGCATGCTAGCCTAACAACTCTAACATGCATGCTAGCCTAACAACTCTAACATGCTAGCCTAACAACTCTAACAAGCATGCTAGCCTAACAACTCTAACATGCTAGCCTAACAACTCTAACAAGCATGCTAGCCTAACAACTCTAACAAGCATGCTAGCCTAACAACTCTAACATGCTAGCCTAACAACTCTAACATGCATGCTAGCCTAACAACTCTAACATGCTAGCCTAACAACTCTAACAAGCATGCTAGCCTAACAACTCTAACATGCATGCTAGCCTAACAACTCTAACATGCATGCTAGCCTAACAACTCTAACATGCTAGCCTAACAACTCTAACATGCTAGCCTAACAACTCTAACATGCTAGCCTAACAACTCTAACATGCTAGCCTAACAACTCTAACATGCTAGCCTAACAACTCTAACATGCTAGCCTAACAACTCTAACATGCTAGCCTAACAACTCTAACATGCTAGCCTAACAACTCTAACATGCTAGCCTAACAACTCTAACAAGCATGCTAGCCTAACAACTCTAACATGCATGCTAGCCTAACAACTCTAACAAGCATGCTAGCCTAACAACTCTAACAAGCATGCTAGCCTAACAACTCTAACATGTATGCTAGCCTAACAACTCTAACAAGCATGCTAGCCTAACAACTCTAACAAGCATGCTAGCCTAACAACTCTAACAAGCATGCTAGCCTAACAACTCTAACAAGCATGCTAGCCTAACAACTCTAACATGCTAGCCTAACAACTCTAACAAGCATGCTAGCCTAACAACTCTAACAAGCATGCTAGCCTAACAACTCTAACAAGCATGCTAGCCTAACAACTCTAACAAGCATGCTAGCCTAACAACTCTAACATGCATGCTAGCCTAACAACTCTAACAAGCATGCTAGCCTAACAACTCTAACAAGCATGCTAGCCTAACAACTCTAACAAGCATGCTAGCCTAACAACTCTAACAAGCATGCTAGCCTAACAACTCTAACAAGCATGCTAGCCTAACAACTCTAACATGCATGCTAGCCTAACAACTCTAACAAGCATGCTAGCCTAACAACTCTAACAAGCATGCTAGCCTAACAACTCTAACAAGCATGCTAGCCTAACAACTCTAACATGCATGCTAGCCTAACAACTCTAACATGCTAGCCTAACAACTCTAACATGCATGCTAGCCTAACAACTCTAACATGTATGCTAGCCTAACAACTCTAACATGCTAGCCTAACAACTCTAACATACATGCTAGCCTAACAACTCTAACATGTATGCTAGCCTAACAACTCTAACATGCTAGCCTAACAACTCTAACATGCTAGCCTAACAACTCTAACATGCTAGCCTAACAACTCTAACATACATGCTAGCCTAACAACTCTAACATGCTAGCCTAACAACTCTAACATGCTAGCCTAACAACTCTAACATGCTAGCCTAACAACTCTAACATGCTAGCCTAACAACTCTAACATGCTAGCCTAACAACTCTAACATGCATGCTAGCCTAACAACTCTAACATGCATGCTAGCCTAACAACTCTAACATGCATGCTAGCCTAACAACTCTAACATGCTAGCCTAACAACTCTAACATGCATGCTAGCCTAACAACTCTAACATGCTAGCCTAACAACTCTAACAAGCATGCTAGCCTAACAACTCTAACATACATGCTAGCCTAACAACTCTAACAAGCATGCTAGCCTAACAACTCTAACATGCTAGCCTAACAACTCTAACATGCATGCTAGCCTAACAACTCTAACATGCTAGCCTAACAACTCTAACATGCATGCTAGCCTAACAACTCTAACATGCATGCTAGCCTAACAACTCTAACATGCTAGCCTAACAACTCTAACATGCATGCTAGCCTAACAACTCTAACATGCTAGCCTAACAACTCTAACATGCTAGCCTAACAACTCTAACATGCATGCTAGCCTAACAACTCTAACATGCTAGCCTAACAACTCTAACATGCTAGCCTAACAACTCTAACATGCATGCTAGCCTAACAACTCTAACATGCTAGCCTAACAACTCTAACAAGCATGCTAGCCTAACAACTCTAACATGCTAGCCTAACAACTCTAACATACATGCTAGCCTAACAACTCTAACAAGCATGCTAGCCTAACAACTCTAACAAGCATGCTAGCCTAACAACTCTAACAAGCATGCTAGCCTAACAACTCTAACATACATGCTAGCCTAACAACTCTAACATGCTAGCCTAACAACTCTAACAAGCATGCTAGCCTAACAACTCTAACATACATGCTAGCCTAACAACTCTAACATGCTAGCCTAACAACTCTAACATGCTAGCCTAACAACTCTAACAAGCATGCTAGCCTAACAACTCTAACAAGCATGCTAGCCTAACAACTCTAACATGCATGCTAGCCTAACAACTCTAACAAGCATGCTAGCCTAACAACTCTAACATGCTAGCCTAACAACTCTAACATGCATGCTAGCCTAACAACTCTAACATGCATGCTAGCCTAACAACTCTAACATGCTAGCCTAACAACTCTAACAAGCATGCTAGCCTAACAACTCTAACATGCATGCTAGCCTAACAACTCTAACAAGCATGCTAGCCTAACAACTCTAACAAGCATGCTAGCCTAACAACTCTAACAAGCATGCTAGCCTAACAACTCTAACATGCATGCCTAACAACTCTAACATGCTAGCCTAACAACTCTAACAAGCATGCTAGCCTAACAACTCTAACATGCTAGCCTAACAACTCTAACATGCATGCTAGCCTAACAACTCTAACATGTATGCTAGCCTAACAACTCTAACAAGCATGCTAGCCTAACAACTCTAACATGCATGCTAGCCTAACAACTCTAACAAGCATGCTAGCCTAACAACTCTAACAAGCATGCTAGCCTAACAACTCTAACAAGCATGCTAGCCTAACAACTCTAACATGCATGCCTAACAACTCTAACATGCTAGCCTAACAACTCTAACATGCATGCTAGCCTAACAACTCTAACATGCTAGCCTAACAACTCTAACATGCTAGCCTAACAACTCTAACAAGCATGCTAGCCTAACAACTCTAACAAGCATGCTAGCCTAACAACTCTAACAAGCATGCTAGCCTAACAACTCTAACAAGCATGCTAGCCTAACAACTCTAACATACATGCTAGCCTAACAACTCTAACAAGCATGCTAGCCTAACAACTCTAACATGCATGCTAGCCTAACAACTCTAACAAGCATGCTAGCCTAACAACTCTAACATGCATGCTAGCCTAACAACTCTAACAAGCATGCTAGCCTAACAACTCTAACATGCTAGCCTAACAACTCTAACATGCATGCTAGCCTAACAACTCTAACATGCATGCTAGCCTAACAACTCTAACATGCTAGCCTAACAACTCTAACATGCTAGCCTAACAACTCTAACATGCTAGCCTAACAACTCTAACATGCTAGCCTAACAACTCTAACATGCATGCTAGCCTAACAACTCTAACAAGCATGCTAGCCTAACAACTCTAACAAGCATGCTAGCCTAACAACTCTAACATGCATGCTAGCCTAACAACTCTAACAAGCATGCTAGCCTAACAACTCTAACAAGCATGCTAGCCTAACAACTCTAACAAGCATGCTAGCCTAACAACTCTAACAAGCATGCTAGCCTAACAACTCTAACAAGCATGCTAGCCTAACAACTCTAACAAGCATGCTAGCCTAACAACTCTAACATGCTAGCCTAACAACTCTAACAAGCATGCTAGCCTAACAACTCTAACATGCTAGCCTAACAACTCTAACATGCATGCTAGCCTAACAACTCTAACAAGCATGCTAGCCTAACAACTCTAACAAGCATGCTAGCCTAACAACTCTAACATGCTAGCCTAACAACTCTAACATGCTAGCCTAACAACTCTAACATGCTAGCCTAACAACTCTAACAAGCATGCTAGCCTAACAACTCTAACAAGCATGCTAGCCTAACAACTCTAACATGCTAGCCTAACAACTCTAACATGCTAGCCTAACAACTCTAACATGCTAGCCTAACAACTCTAACATGCATGCTAGCCTAACAACTCTAACATGCTAGCCTAACAACTCTAACAAGCATGCTAGCCTAACAACTCTAACATGCTAGCCTAACAACTCTAACATGCTAGCCTAACAACTCTAACAAGCATGCTAGCCTAACAACTCTAACATGCATGCTAGCCTAACAACTCTAACAAGCATGCTAGCCTAACAACTCTAACAAGCATGCTAGCCTAACAACTCTAACAAGCATGCTAGCCTAACAACTCTAACATGCATGCTAGCCTAACAACTCTAACAAGCATGCTAGCCTAACAACTCTAACAAGCATGCTAGCCTAACAACTCTAACAAGCATGCTAGCCTAACAATTCTAACAAGCATGCTAGCCTAACAACTCTAACAAGCATGCTAGCCTAACAACTCTAACAAGCATGCTAGCCTAACAACTCTAACATGCATGCTAGCCTAACAACTCTAACAAGCATGCTAGCCTAACAACTCTAACAAACATGCTAGCCTAACAACTCTAACAAGCATGCTAGCCTAACAACTCTAACAAGCATGCTAGCCTAGAAACCCCAGCCTGACTTTTCTCTACGTTGCACAGACACATTGGTATAAACAATAACAAGTCCATATATGAAACAACACAGAAAATACATTGAGATAAACATTCAAATATAAAACAAAAGTTGAAATTAACAATAAAAGTAGCAGCAACAGCAGCAATATAAATATACAAAGAAACAGAATAAGTCAACAACAACAACTAGTTGACTAACCTGAGCAATCCCAGTGATATTTTGTCGGTTAGCTTGAGTAGAATGTCTAACACTGTTTGGTTTATAGTGTGCAGCTAAAGCTAATATCAGTCTCATGATAGCTTTGAGATTTCCCTCCACAATATCTGTCATAGATAGCACACACAATATATATATATATATATTCATTAAAACACAACACACCAAAAGTTACAATAGTTCATCTAACACCTGTTCAACTCAGCATAAACATCAAAAGTTGACAAATCATGTCATCAGGGATACTACTACAACAGATTCTACTTTTGGTATAGATTTTTCCAATTTGTACAGCAACAGAAATCTGGACAATTTCATCTGTAGTCACAGTCAGGTTTTTGCCAAAATTAGATTTTTAGGGAACAAACTATTTCTTCTTGTATTTAACAATAACAATGTTTCCTCTACTGTGTATTTACAAGTAATATGAAGTAATGATCTAACCTGTGTCACATTTCAGACGGGTAAGAAGAGTTTATGTGCACAGGTTGACTAAACTAACACCTGCACACGGCTTAGTGCTACATTCAAAATCTATTCATGGACAGGTAAAATGTCAACCAAGAGGTGAAGAAATTATGCTGGTGCTCACACACCATGAGAAAATCTATTCATGGACAGGTAAAATCTCAACCAAGAGGTGGAGAAATTATGCTGGTGCACACATACCATGAGAAAATCTATTCATGGACAGGTAAAATCTCAACCAAGAGGTGGAGAAATTATGCTGGTGCACACATACCATGAGAAAATCTATTCATGGACAGGTAAAATCTCAACCAAGAGGTGAAGAAATTATGCTGGTGCACACACACCATGAGAAAATCCTAGAGGAATATAACAAGATGTACCCTTTCCTGGAACCCACAGGGTAAGTGTAAGAGAGGGAAGCCTAGAAATACATGGATGAGAGATTTGGAGGCAGAGATTAATGATACAGAGAAGGAGAAGAGCTGGAAGAAACTGCAGGAAATATCTACAGATAGGAAGACTTGGTTGAAGGCATGTGCCCCAATAGGGGTTAAAAAGACATCAGAGAGAGAGAGAGAGGAGAGAGTGTGTACAGGTAACAAAACAGAAGAGGACAACGAATCCTGGGAAGACATAAGCAGACAAGGAAACAAAGTCTTCTAGGTGAACTGAAGGATGTTGTACTATCCTGGGAAGACATAAGCAGACATGGAAACAAAGTCTTCTAGAGAAACTGAAGGATATTGGACTATCCTGGGAAGACATAAGCAGACATGGAAACAAAGTCTTCTAGAGAAACTGAAGGATATTGGACTATCCTGGGAAGACATAAGCAGACATGGAAACAAAGTCTTCTAGGAGAACTGAAGGATATTGTACTGTCCTGGGAAGACATAAAGAGCCCCAGAGACTGGAGAAAGTAGAGGACAATTGTTGAGACCTAATGCTACAGAAGGAATGAAGAGGAATATGTCAAGTCACTATGGATGAAAGTGTTAGAGGAAGTGAAGAGGAATACGTCAAGTCACTATGGATGAAAGTGTTAGAGGAAGTGAAGAGGAATACGTCAAGTCACTATGGATGAAAGCATTAGAGGAAGTGAAGAGGAATACGCAGTCATATGGATGAACTATGGATGAAAGCATTAGAGGAAGTGAAGAGGAATACGTCAAGTCACTATGGATGAAAGTGTTAGAGGAAGTGAAGAGGAATATGTCAAGTCACTATGGATGAAAGCATTAGAGGAAGTGAAGAGGAATACGTCAAGTCACTATGGATGAAAGTGTTAGAGGAAGTGAAGAGGAATACGTCAAGTCACTATGGATGAAAGTGTTAGAGGAAGTGAAGAGGAATATGTCAAGTCACTATGGATGAAAGCATTAGAGGAAGTGAAGAGGAATACGTCAAGTCACTATGGATGAAAGTGTTAGAGGAAGTGAAGAGGAATATGTCAAGTCACTATGGATGAAAGTGTTAGAGGAAGTGAAGAGGAATACGTCAAGTCACTATGGATGAAAGCATTAGAGGAAGTGAAGAGGAATATGTCAAGTCACTATGGATGAAAGCATTAGAGGAAGTGAAGAGGAATACGTCAAGTCACTATGGATGAAAGTGTTAGAGGAAGTGAAGAGGAATACGTCAAGTCACTATGGATGAAAGCATTAGAGGAAGTGAAGAGGAATATGTCAAGTCACTATGGATGAAAGTGTTAGAGGAAGTGAAGGGGAATACGTCAAGTCACTATGGATGAAAGCATTAGAGGAAGTGAAGGGGAATACGTCAAGTCACTATGGATGAAAGTGTTAGAGGAAGTGAAGAGGAATACGTCAAGTCACTATGGATGAAAGTGTTAGAGGAAGTGAAGAGGAATACGTCAAGTCACTATGGATGAAAGTGTTAGAGGAAGTGAAGGGGAATACGTCAAGTCACTATGGATGAAAGTGTTAGAGGAAGTGAAGAGGAATACGTCAAGTCACTATGGATGAAAGTGTTAGAGGAAGTGAAGAGGAATACGTCAAGTCACTATGGATGAAAGTGTTAGAGGAAGTGAAGGGGAATACGTCAAGTCACTATGGATGAAAGTGTTAGAGGAAGTGAAGAGGAATACGTCAAGTCACTATGGATGAACTATGGATGAAAGCATTAGAGAAAAAAAGAACCTAGATATTACTATTATTGAAAATGTTGAGCAAATATTGTATGTTTTGTACGTACCTCTTGTTGTGATATGATGCATTTTAATCTTGCGTACAAACATAAACTGTAGAACTTTGTCCACATTCTCTCTCATTTCTGCATGGGTAGATGGAGCCTGGTGGACATCTGGTAACGTCTCTCCAGCTGCAGACATAAAATGAGAACAGAAATCTGTCTGTCAATGTGTATAACAAAGCTAATCAACATTATCAGCTTGCATAGACCAGAGATGAGAACTTTTTATCTAAATTTACTTTGTGTCGCGTTTAATTGATTGATAGGACCATCATCATCATTGCATTTCGGTGAGTAACCATGTGTGCTCCGATCTCTTTCTTACATTGTACTTCGGTGAGTAACCATGTGTGCTCCGATCTCTTTCTTACATTGTACTTCGGTGAGTAACCATGTGTGCTCCGATCTCTTTCTTACATTGTACTTCGGTGAGTAACTATGTGTGCTCCGATCTCTTTCTTACATTGTACTTCGGTGAGTAACTATGTGTGCTCCGATCTCTTTCTTACATTGTACTTCGGTGAGTAACCATGTGTGCTCCGATCTCTTTCTTACATTGTACTTCGGTGAGTAACCATGTGTGCTCGATCTCTTTCTTACATTGCACTTCGTGAGTAACCATGTGTGCTCCGATCTCTTTCTTACATTGTACTTCGGTGAGTAACCATGTGTGCTCCGATCTCTTTCTTACATTGCACTTGGTGAGTAACCATGTGTGCTCCGATCTCTTTCTTACATTGTACTTCGGTGAGTAACCATGTGTGCTCCGATCTCTTTCTTACATTGTACTTGGTGAGTAACATGTGTCCGATCTCTTTCTTACATTGTACTTCGGTGAGTAACTATGTGTGCTCCGATCTCTTTCTTACATTGTACTTCGGTGAGTAACCATGTGTGCTCCGATCTCTTTCTTACATTGTACTTCGGTGAGTAACCATGTGTGCTCCGATCTCTTTCTTACATTGCATTTCGGTGAGTAACCATGTGTGCTCCGATCTCTTTCTTACATTGTACTTCGGTGAGTAACCATGTGTGCTCCGATCTCTTTCTTCATGTCGTGATAACCATGTGTCCATCTCTTTCTATTGCATTTGGTGAGTAACCATGTGTGCTCCGATCTCTTTCTTACATTGTACTTCGGTGAGTAACCATGTGTGCTCCGATCTCTTTATTACATTGTACTTCGGTGAGTAACCATGTGTGCTCCGATCTCTTTCTTACATTGTACTTCGGTGAGTAACCATGTGTGCTCCGATAATTTGACACAGGAAGATCTCAACGACAATGGACAAGCTCTGTAGAACCTGCAAGGGTCCCCAATGTAATTTTGAAGAAGTAATTAAGGTTATACACAGAGAGAGAGAAAGAGCAGAGAGAGAGAACAGAGAAGGAGAGAGAAAGAGCAGAGAGAGAAAGAGCAGAGAGAGAAAGAGCAGAGAGAGAGCGGAGAAAGAGAGAGAAGAAAAAAACTTGAAATGATTCAAGATGTACTTAGAGAGAGACAGAGAGAGTAGCGATGGATTTTTGTCTATTGTATTTCCCTGAGGTGAATGATGGAATTGGTTTTCCACTCTTGCCGTTAAGCGTAGGGGTGGGAGCTTTAATTTGCCTTCCAAGGCCAGATGAGTTACCCTTGTTGTGTTATATCCGTGTTTATTTAGTTTGGACTTGCTATTGTCCTATCTTTTCTTGGTCTTCCCTTGGTTTTAGTACCTGATCTCTTTTTATTGTATGCTGTTATTGGTGGTTGGTTGTAGTCATGGATACAACATAAAATACAAGCTAACAAAATAATGTAACATTCATTTATCTCGAGCAAACATGGAAAGTAAACAAATGGGGGGGATGAAATAAGGAACACAAGTGGAAGAACAACCAAGATAGGAAAAAAAACACTATCTAGTAATATACAGGGTGTTAAAGATAAAAGCAGCCTTACTGAAAAATCAAAAGTTGCCAAGTACGCATTATGTCTTGTCTATTTACTATTTAAACCGGTTCTGACTAGCTCATCCTTTTGTCATATTTTTCATCGCCCTTCCCATAATTACACATCACCACAAAAAAAGCCGCGTACTTGACCTGTACTACGTCATAATTTAACCTTATTTTCATAAACATATGCCAGATTGGCTCCTTGACGGGCTGCTTTTATCTTGAACACCCTGTAACTAGACATGCAATGGCCTTAAACCCACATAGAAAGTGAAGAGTGAGAAAGATAGAAAGTGAAGAGTGAGAAAGATAGAAAGTGAAGAGTGAGAAAGATAGAAAACATACAACAAGAACGGAACCAAAAAAAACACATCTCTGTTGTATAAGACTGAAGAAGATTGTCTACACAGTAGGAACACACTTATGTGTTTACAGCTGTACTCTAATGCTCCAAAGGGAACTAAAAGAATAAGTCAGTTGTAAGGTATACACTAATTTGTTGAACATTGTCTATTCTCTATTGGTCTTCTGGAGTGTCTGGCCGAATGGATTAGAGCACGGCCCCCATACAGGAGACCCGCGCTCAATTCTTCTTCTTACGCTCCATATCGACCATTTGTTAACCAATTTTTGTGATTTGTATGCAATCTGAGCCAAAGAGTGATTGTACATTGTGCTAGTTATGCGACTACAAGTAGACACATCCGATTTCTGTGATGCTTTTTATTTACTAGGGTAGCTTTCCTAGGTCCTACATCAGTCATCTCTTACCACATGCCTTGTAGGTCGTAGTGTTATTATTCTTTGCTCCCTTGGCAAGCCACGGCAACACAAGGCCAGTGTTTAATCCACTGTAAGGCCAAGGATTTGTTTATATTAGGGCATAAAGAAAAATTCTGAACTGAACAGTCTCCTGGCGACTGTACTAGCCATGCGACCATTAAATTCCACAGGCTCTCGTCCCCCTCTCCCCCATCCTACACTGCTCTAAAAAGCGGTACTAGAGGCAGTAACGACAGTTTTTAAAAGAAAAATTAAAGCCGAAGAATTGACTTCATTGTGCCGGGTTTTACCCCATACGGCTCGGTCTCTCTCCGAAGAAATGGCACGCCACCTGCCGAGAGTATTGCACAAACTCTACAGCTCCTGCAACAAGCCTAGGGGTCTCTGGGAAAAAATGCACTAGTAAACAGAACAGTGCGGTCCGGATTTGAACCCACGATCTTCATAACACAAGGCAGAAACTTAACCACTTAGCCACAGAGGCACCTAATATAGATTGACATGTTTCGATTAGAAAGTTGATAAAACTAACCAATGAAGCCACAGAGGCACCTAATATAGATGACATGTTTCGATTAGAAAGTTGATAAAACTAACCAATGAAGCCATAGAGGCACCTAATATAGATTGACATGTTTCGATTAGAAAGTTGATAAAACTAACCAATGAAGCCATAGAGGCACCTAATATAGATTGACATGTTTCGATTAGAAAGTTGATAAAACTAACCAATGAAGCCACAGAGGCACCTAATATAGATGACATGTTTCGATTAGAAAGTTGATAAAACTAACCAATAAAACCAAGAGGCACCTAATATAGATGACATGTTTCGATTAGAAAGTTGATAAAACTAACTAATGAAGCCATAAAGGCACCTAATATAGATGACATGTTTCGATTAGAAAGTTGATAAAACTAACTAATGAAGCCATAAAGGCACCTAATATAGATGACATGTTTAGTTTAGAAAGTTGATAAAACTAACCAATGACTTCAATAAGATCCACCAGTGCTACTCCATCCCTGATATCATGTCTGAGATCCTCCACCAGGTGGGCTCCTGGCTTCTTCTTGAGTTGAGAGTTCACCCAGGCAACATAGGCTGTCAGTTGTTTCTGTGAGGAAGATAATAATACAAGATTTCATACAAGACCTCACACACAAACACACACACTAAGAAATGAAGACCTCACACAGACAATATGACACATGTGTGTTGTTGACCTAGGGAAACTAACAACAGTTCAGGGATGGCTTTAAGTTATTCATAAATTTTACTTCATTAAAACAAATATACCACGATAGTTCTCAGGTTGACCCAGCCTCAATTGGGTACCAGACAGGTTCTGGGATAGTAAAGGCGGCCGGTGTGATGCTGACCACATCACCCATCGTGTGCCAACGGTCAATAAACGATACAGGTCTAACACTGTATTGCTCTATATACCACAAGGTATGAAAGGCTTCCTTTACTTACTTACAACAAATATCTTTCATTTATTGCTCTTATTTAATTTAGATATTTTCTTTGTGGGGCAGAGGTAACGTGCTCGCCTCTTGCTCCAAAAGGTACTCCGTTATCTGTGTGGGGCGATCAGTATATTTTGCAAGAGATCTCTGGTTGCAATGTACGTGAGATCAAGTTTCAAGTCCTATCGGAGACGACAATAAAACGATAGGTCCAGTACTCAAATTGAGCACAGAAGCGAATGCTTGACAGCTGAACATTGATAAGAGGTGAATACAAAGCTGCTGCCCTGGGTATAAGTAAGTTCAAATTGAGCATATAAAAGAATGCTTGACAGCTGAACATTGATAAGAGGTGAAGCTGCTGCCCTGGGTATAAGTCAGTTCAAATTGAGCATATAAAAGAATGCTTGACAATTGAATATTGATAAGAGGTGAAGCTGCTGCCCTGGGTATAAGTCAGTTCAAATTGAGCATATAAAAGAATGCTTGACAATTGAATATTGATAAGAGGTGAAGCTGCTGCCCTGGTATAAGTCATGAAAAATATGAAAACAAAATTCTTACAAAAGTGTTTCACCATCTTCCGAATGACAATGCTACAGACACTGCAGCTGAAATCTTTCAGTGTGACAATGCTACAGACACTGCAGCTGAAATCTTTCAGTGTGACAATGCTACAGACACTGCAGCTGAAATCTTTCAGTGTGACAATGCTACAGACACTGCAGCTGAAATCTTTCAGTGTAACAATGCTACAGACACTGCAGCTGAAATCTTTCAGTGTAAGAAAGAGATGAGAGAACACATGGTTATTTACCAAAGTGTAATGATGATGGTCCTATCTATCAATCAATCATTTTATGGATTTATTAGTTGTTGATTGAGGTATCAAGGATCTCGTGGAGGGATCAGGTCATAAACAAATTTGCATTCAAAGAAAGTGATGACATAGAAGAGAGATAAACTAACGACATAAAGAGAGATAAACTAACGACATAAAGAGAGATAAACTAACGACATAAAGAGAGATAAACTAACGACATAAAGAGAGATAAACTAACGACATAAAGAGAGATAAACTAACGACATAAAGAGAGATAAACTAACGACATAGAAGAGAGATAAACTAACGACATAAAGAGAGATAAACTAATGACATAAAGAGATAAACTAACGACATAAAGAGAGATAAACTAACGACATAGAAGAGAGATAAACTAACGACATAGAGAGAGATAAACTAACGACATAGAAGAGAGATAAACTAGTGACATAAAGAGAGATAAACTAACGACATAAAGAGAGATAAACTAATGACATAAAGAGATAAACTAACGACATAAAGAGAGATAAACTAACGACATAAAGAGATATAAACTAGCGACATAAAGAGAGATAAACTAGTGACATAAAGAGAGATAAACTAGCGACATAAAGAGATAAACTAACGACATAAAGAGAGATAAACTAACGACATACAAAAGGACACAGGTGAAGAAAGAAAAATCAACAGTAACAACAACATTAATAACAACAGTAACAACAACAGGTGGTTTACCCGGAATCTAAAATTACATCGCAGATGCGCACGCGACCATCCACCTGTCATTGTCTTTCATTGTGACCGCATGTATAGTTCAAGGACACCACACACATACACACACAAACTGTTGGTTCTATTAGAGTATCCTAACGCTTCCAACGCGTGTGTAATAGCTACACTCCATCATGAACACACAAACTCTTATATATCCATTATTTGAAGTTTAGACATGACAATATTCGCAACTGTTTCTCTAACAACAAAATCACTTGCTCTATTCACACTGTATCGTCTGCCTCATCCATGTCGTATTGTGTAATCCCAGTTAGCGGAGCATAACGACAGAGATGGTGTGTATTAGAAGAACTGTAGGAGTGACGACGATAAGAGAGACAATTAGAAATGAAGAAATTTGAAGAAGACTGGCGTCCGTGTGGTACCGGAACCAGCAAGGAAAGCATAGAATAGTATCACTGCCACCTACAAGGTATGTTGTAAGAGGCGACTGCTGTAGGGGACCTAGGAAGCTACCTAGTCAATAAAAAGCAAAGCAGAAATCGAATGTGCTGGCCTACTTGTAGGTGCATAACTGGCACAACGTACAATCGCTCTTAGGCTCAGATTACATACAAATCACACATAGTGGTTAACAAGTGGTCGATATGGAGCGATCGAAGAAGAAATCAGAAGAAGACTGGATGTGAAACCAGGCATGTAATTCATAAAAGAACAACAGATTAAATTGTTTAGACATCTGACAAGAATGCCCTGGTTTCGACTACCAGAGAGAGGCACACTGAAAAAGTATAATGAGTACAAAGCAAGAGGAAGACCACGCAAAAGGTGGAGTGACGGCACCAAGAACAGCTTTAAGAAAATGAATATCAGCTTACAAAGTGTCTTAGAACAAGCACACACACGATCAATACATCCCTCCCCGCCCTCCACCCGCACTTATACAGGGTGTTCAAGATAATTGCAGCCCCATTGACAATTCGAAAGTTGCCAGGTACAGCATTGAGTTGTGTTTATTTACTATTTAAACCAGTTCTGACTAGCTCGTCCTACGTCACATTTGTTCATCGCCCCTTCCCGCACTACAATTACACACCGTCACACAACCTTGACCTATACTACGTCATAACTGAACCTTCTAATTACCATACATATATGCCAGATTAGCTCCACTCACGGGGTGCTTTTAAGTTGAACACCCAGTATAAAGAAGTAAATGGTGGAAGAGAAGAAGAAGAAGCGGAGGACCACCTTTAGAGGCATATTTCATGAAGAGAAAATAAACAATGGTTGCCCACGTTGTCGCCACGTAATGTTACGAGATAACTCGTGTAATATTACCCCTCACACCATAAGATAACATACGCCTATGTTTGTCAACGGATAACGGCCGTTTGTCAAGTGTCTCGTGTTAACATTCAAATGTTGAAATATCTGACCCCCGACACAGTCGTATTCAGCACAACATTTTTTGAGACCGTATTTGCCTTCCCTTTTCGGAAACAAAAAGAGAAATATCCCAACACGAAGTAAAGGTAGTTTCTCTCCCCTCTTAGACTGATGTTCCAGATTTCCTCATAAATTCTGCTGTTTGTAGGGACCCGTCCCTCCGTACAGCTTCTCATTTAGCTCGGTATTTTTCGGCCAGGTTTCGTTTCTCAGGCGTGCTAGCAGTGGGCAGTCTTGTAATACAAAGGTAGTTTTATATAGTAACAAAAATGTGAAATTCACGTTTCGACAAACATGTCTTGATCATGAAAAGAGCACAGGACACACCAAGTGCATAAACAATATCCCTGCACTAAGAAGCCCAGCATATTGTTATTGTGATAATGGTAAGTAGAACATACAATGTCAAGATGTCGCTCAAAACTAAACAGAGTAAACTGGAAAGGGATAAATTAGAAATAAAACCCACCAATAAAATATATCAGTACAGAACTTCATCAAGACACAACAAATTATATGGTTCGGTCACATAAATCTCCAAGAGCAATGCTACAACGATGCAGTGGTAACAAAGCAAGAGGTCGGCCTCGCTTAGAGGTGGTTCACAGAAATAACAGAGGCAATGAAAGACACCATGTACGAATCGCACACAAGAGCAAGTTCTAGACATCTCTTCTTATTCCTGACGCTGTGAGGCAACACAGGATTAGACATAGAAGAAGATATATATATGTGTGTGTGTTTATGCATATGTGTTAATGTGTGTATTTGTGAGTGCGTATGCGTGTCTCGAGCATGGGAGAGGAGTATTAAGTGTATCAAGAATGATATAAGAATATAGTGTATAAAGTTCCTCCAGCAGTCTGTACTGTATGGTAACATATAGAGATATAAACAGTTTTCTTGCAGCAAATAAACTTTAATCATGAAAGACAAACAATACGATGACTGTCATCTGTGCTTCATGTGCACCTAGTTGGTCAGTGATAATGTAGTGTGTGGCTACAGTAGTCAAACAACGAGGGCATACATCGTGTACAAGTCTTCATGTACACCTAGTTGGTCAGTGATAATGTAGTGTGTGGCTACAGTAGTCAAACAACGAGGGCATACATCGTGTACAAGTCTTCATGTACACCTAGTTGGTCAGTGATAATGTAGTGTGTGGCTACAGTAGTCAAACAACGAGGGCATACATCGTGTACAAGTCTTCATGTACACCTAGTTGGTCAGTGATAATGCAGTGTGTGGCTACAGTAGTCAAACAACGAGGTCATACATCGTGTACAAGTCTTCATGTACACCTAGTTGGTCAGTGATAATGTAGTGTGTGGCTACAGTATTCAAACAACGAGGGCATACATCGTGTCCAAGTCTTCATGTACACCTAGTTGGTCAGTGATAATGCAGTGTGTGGATACAGTAGTCAAACAACGAGGGCATGCATCGTGTACAAGTCTTCATGTACACCTAGTTGGTCAGTGATAATGTAGTGTGTGGCTACAGTAGTCAAACAACGAGGTCATACATCGTGTACAAGTCTTTCATGGACACCTAGTTGGTCAAGTTGTACAAGTTGCCATAAACGACTCCCAAGTCTCCATCCAGCTTCACCCAGGCAAATCACACCACACGGTGTGCAAACATTAGAATACAAATACACAACGCCACGACCAGTATCCCGTCCCGTTTAAGATCCCATCTAACAATAAAAGCGACTGCAGAAAAAGAGACAGTACAAATATGTAGCACATGAACACACAAGTATTGTATAACTAACAGCAACCAGCTGGTGCTTACAAGCGACACAGAATACAACTGATCTGATGAGACGAACTACAATCTCGCCAAGCCCGTCTGTAAACCATCAAACTAAAATACTGGAAATTTGAATATGTCACATAGTCACTAACATGTCACGACAAGATGTGTTAGACTGTGCAACTATGTGGATGAAAGGTTAACAAGATAGAGGTTACATAGGGCGTCCATGGCGTAGAAGTTATGTGCTCGTCTCTGTTTAAAAGCTACTGGGTTTGCTCCTCCGTGAAGCCATCTGGATATCTTTCCAGAGATTACTGATCTCAGTGTAGGTGATCTCAAGTTCCTGGTCCTATCGGAGACGGATGATAAAATGTCGATCCCGTGTACAAGTTAAGCACGTAAAAGAACCTTGTGACAGTTTAAAATCGAGAAGAGCAGGCTGGAAAGCCGCTGCCCTGGACAAATTAATTCGATAGAAAGATTTAAAAAAAATATTCTTACCAAATATTTTCACCATCTTCTAAATTACATAGATGACCCTCGCCGGTGCTACAGAGTTCATACACTGCAGTTGAAACCTTAATGTGTAAGAAAGAGATCGGAGCACACACGGTTACTCCCAGAAGTGCAATGATGATGTTTCTATCAATCAATCAATGAAAGGTTTAGATAAGTTTAACCACGTCAGAGGTGGAGAGTTCTTATTTTTCTGGTGAGAGATCTTTGAATTACAAATCAGATCAGAGGTAAGAACTTCTTCTTCTTCTGCTTCTTGGAACGCTCCATATCGACCACTTATTAACCACTCTGTGTGGTTTCTATGTGATCCAAGCCTAAGAGCGATTGTACGTTCTTCCAGTTATGCGCCTACAAGTAGGCCATCACATCCGATTTCTGCGATGATTTTTATTTACTAGGGTAGCTTCCTAGACATGCCTTTTAAGACATGCCTTGTAGGTGGCAGTGGTACTATTCTTTGCTTCCCTAGTGAGTCCCGGCACCACACGAGTGAAAGAGGTAAGAACGCTAGTCAGGGAACAGGAAGCTAAAGTAATCGAGAATCGTACAAGCTAGTATCTGCATGAGTGACAAGACACCAGTGCTCTAACAGACAGACCAGTGTACTAACAGACAGACCAGTGTTCTAACAGACAGACCAGTGTTCTAACAGACAGACCAGTGTTCTAACAGACAGACCAGTGTTCTAACAGACAGACCAGTGTTCTAACAGACAGACCAGTGCTCTAACAGACAGACCAGTGTTCTAACTGACAGACCAGTGTTCTAACTGCGCTCGACCATATGATCTGATATGACAGAACAATCTACAGGTTATCCCAAATATATTTATTCATATCTTTCTGAATGAACCAAGAACTGCTTAGACAGTGTCAACAAGGGAATATGAGCATCATCATCCACAAGAGAAGCTGTAGAAGTATCGGACATGTGATACGCATGGAGACTAACTCACAAAAACTGCCCTGAGATGGGCACCGGAGGGTCAACAAAAACGTGGAAGACCCAATACGACATGGAAGATAACAGTAGAACAAGAACTGAAAGAAATGATACGACATGGAAGATAACAGTAGAGCAAGAACTGAAAGAAATGATACGACATGGAAGATAACAGTAGAACAAGAACTGAAAGAAATGATACGACATGGAAGATAACAGTAGAACAAGAACTGAAAGAAATGATACGACATGGAAGATAACAGTAGAACAAGAACTGAAAGAAATGATACGACATGGAAGATAACAGTAGAACAAGAACTGAAAGAAATGAATAACATCTGGAAAAGAAGGCTAAAAATACAGAAGAATGGTGTGCACTTATTACTGTACTAAGCGTCAGGGGCGTCACATGCCAGAGAGAGAGATAGAGAGAGAGAGAGAGAGAGAGATAGAGAGCCGCCTTAATAAGTTCTGTAAGATCTGACATAACAGAATTACTTCTACAAGTTATCCCAAATCTTGAATGACAGAATTACCTACAAGTTTTCCCAAAATCAGTTACCGAAATATATTGAAATAATTTAGTTTCATTAACAAAGAAACATAAACTTGACTGAACAAATAATGTTTTGTGAAAGAGAACAACTCAAACTGAACAACTTATCAATGGTAGAATACCACCAGCTGGTAGTAGAAAAACAACATTGGATGTAACCGTAAAATACCGTCAGCTGGTACTAGTAAAACAACACACAACTAATCATAAATGGTAAAACATCTTCCTCTGGTATCACATGGTTTCTAAATGCTAACACATCATCTGGTACGAAATCCTACAACACTGGTTTGAAACAATAAACCATCCACAATCGTCTGACTACAGTTTCTGGCATCAATGAGAAATGATACCTGCTTCAAACATCACCTGACCTACATCTACATCCTAGCAACACACCTACACACACACGACCCGTCACCTGAATTCTGTGTAGCAGGTAAAGCTCTTTAAAAATGTATCGATCACCTGGCTGCAGGTGCTGAATTTCTCCCAGCTTCCATTTCTCTAACGGTGACATGTTTAAAAACAGATCTTCGATCGATATCATTTTGTCACGCAGAGAGATCAAATATAACAAGCGCTTAGTTAGTCGTGTTTAGATGTAGGTTTATATATATATCTTCATTTGATAGGCCACAGCCAACTCTAGATAACTAGACCAGAAAACTGACTGGGGATTCCCGGATCTAGATCAGAGAAGGAGGCTGGAAAATATAGATGTTTGATAGAACACTGCAAGATTTTTAACAACTTTACTCAATTCTGTGAATCTATGGTTATTTATTGGTGAAAATATTCATAATATTGATATTCCTTATTGTTAAACTTAACTTGTTGCATAATATAACTTCGATTTAGTATTTTGTGTTGACTTTAAAATGAATAATTCTATATACAACAATACTGGAATGCGAGGTCACGTGGTGTAGGTGTGGTCAGATTTCCCATAATTTTACCGAGTCCGAAGGCCCATAAGTTTATAGTTGGCTCTGGATAGGCTAACTCAAGGGCTACCTGTTTCTATTGCCATAGTTCCGTCTGTGTCAATTCTTGTTAATTGGTTCAAGGCTGGGGTGAGCCACAGGTCAGTTGTCTGGCCTAGTTATCTCGAGTTGGCTGTGGCTGAGCAGAGAGCCGTTACGGTCGGACAAATATTCCACGCCCACTGTGGAATTGAACCCGGAACACTAGAATAAGAAGTGAGTTCACTAACGACTACACTACTTCAGCTGTCGTGTAGTAGTAGTTCTCTGCGAGCGGAAACACGCACTGGATTCAAGCCTCTGCTGGGCTTTCCAGTCTTTCTACACACTTTGGTGGTTCGCTCACCCCTACGCTTGCCACGCCCCTCGTCGCTCCACCATCAGCGCCGTGCACGTATGCCCCACCGGTGGGCCCACCCGCGCATCGTCCACATGCGTGTTCGCTCTGCCCCAGTGCCTCCCACCGTGTCTATTTGTTCTCACCGTGCACACACTCCCATGCCTCAATCCGTCCGGACACTGAGCTCAACTCGGGCCCCCACCTCAGGGCTCCGAGTTTCGCCCTATGTGGGCCCACGTGCAACTCAACTCAACTCGGAGGTGGGGGCCCAAGTAACGCCCACGTTTCTTCTCTGGATGCACCCTCATCCTTTTGTTTATCCGTTCAGCATTTCCCATCAGCCGGGAGAGACGTGCATTAGTAGTCACTCTAGGAATCAGCTCGTCTGTGTTGCGAAAGGATCTCACCCAACGCGACTACGTGTGCATCACTACTTATACCAGAGTAGCTCTTCATCGATCCCTACCCTCTTAGCCAGACAGGAACCATTGTCTGTTTCCAGGGTCACCACATGGAGGTGGGGTAGGATATTGATTAGTCCCAGCTCACTAATCCTGGCGCGGCGTTGTTCCTTTGCGCTTTTTACCCCATTGTTCATTTAAGGATCATCTTCATCACACGTCGGACATGTCCATAATTGTTCTGATCTCCTCCCAAGCATGTATCACATCAGACATGTTCATAATTGCTCCCATCTCCTCCCAAGCATGTATCTCAGTGTGTTTAGGCTAACAACTCCGTTCTGTGTTGATTGATGTATCTACTGAGTTTTCTCTCATGGTTTTCCCATCTTGCCGCAGCTATCAGTATGCATAACTTGAGCAACTGAGATAGTGAATACCCTTTATCTTCTTCGTTGAAATCTTCAGATTGTATGTTTTCTCATAGAGCGTTGATGATGTCGCTTTTGTCCATAGAAGACCCATTCTCGGCCGTAGCATTGCCGGCCAGTACATCCGCTCTCTCATTGCCCTTTGCCCCAGAATGACCTGGAATTATACATTACATAGGGCCTGCAAGTAATTTCTCAATACCGCTCTGTCCTAGGCTACTCGCTCAGTATCTTCTATGAAATTGAGACCGATATTTCTTGCCACTCTCCGCAAAGTTCGTTTCAGGGTTTTCCTAGGACGTCCTCTCTTTCTTGAACCCTTTGCCTCCCACTTCATTGCATAGTTTGGTAATCTTGATCATTTCTTCTCAAAAATGCAGAAATCAGTTGGAATATGCAGCTCCACCCGTGTGTTGCCGGGGCTTGCAGGGGAGCAAAGAATAGTAACACTGCCACCTACAAGGCATGTCGTAAGAGGCAACTAATGTAGGGGACCTAGGGATGCTACGCTAGTAAATAAAAACAAAGCAGAAATCGAATGAACTGGCCTACTTGTAGGCGTATAACTGGTAAAACGTACAATCGCTCTTAGGTTCAGATGACATAGAAATCACAAAGAGTGGTTTAACAAGTGGTTGATATGGAGCGTTTGAAGAAGAAGAATATTCTGCAGCTCAATAAAGATATTTGCGTAAATGATGTGCACTAACAAATGCATGTGCTACAGAACATGTTAGAAAACAAGTCAGGCAGACGAGACAGGCTGTTGTAATCGATGAGGTGACCTGATTCTGGTCCGGTTTGATACAACAATTGTTGCCTCGACTACGGTCAATAAACTTCCAGTTTCACACACTGGAACTTGCTTGCAGTCTTGCCAGTCGACAGACGGACAGAGAGGGACTACTAAATCCAACACAGGATTCGTTAACTTGATGTCAGAGATATACTACTTCCTGTTTTACAACTGTGACCTAGATTTCAGAATCGAATTGTTCTACTTCGACAACAGAACACAATTTGAATCATTTCTTCTCCATCCCCTCCCGGGATCCCAACACATTTTCAATTATATAATAATGACTAGAGAAATCAATCAATCAATAAAGTGCCATGCCTACCAGCGTAGGCGATCATGTCTCTCCACAACTCTCTCTTCGTGGTGCAGTTAATCAGTTCTGACGTCGAGCATTTGTCAGACCATCCAACATCATCTCCCTTTGTCTTCCACGATCTCTCCTTCCCCGAATTTTACCCGGTGTCACCAAATATTCTAAACCTTCTCTCCGCATTATATGCCCGAAGAATACTAATTGTATGAGTTGTGTTCTAATATGATATGGTGGCATAGAGTCAACCAGCCTGCCCGTTCTCTCAGTGCCATCGATACCCCCATATATGTCCCGAAACCAAGCTGGGTATAATTTTGTGAATTGTTGATCCCTGTAGGCATTCAGTCCATTACTGCGCACCGACCAGTCCATTACTGCGCACCGACCAGTCCATTACTGCGCACTGACCAGCCTCCACCTTTCGGAGCATACTCAATGAATCACTCATGAATCGCTCAATGAATCACAGTTTAAAAATAAACTAGCAGGACAAAATTCCAGATAGCGAAGTCCTCACAAGAGCAAAAATTCCAAGCGTCAACACCCTGTTGTAGAAGGCCCAAGTTAGATGGGCAGGTAACGTTGCTCGAATGCCTGATAAACGAATCCCAAAACAGCTGATGCATAGCTTGAAGGGGACAGAAGTTCCGCTGGTGGACAGAAAAAACGCTTTTAATACACTCTTACAATGTCTGATATGCTTCGATATAGACACCACGTGATGGGAATCCCTTGCGCAAGATCGCCAAATGTGGCGCTGTAACAACACAAGAGGAACAAGCATAGCTGAGAATCATCGTGCCGTTGAGGCACAGAAAACGAACTACGTGAAAAGACAGAACAAACAACACCCATATGTCTAACGTTGATCATGTATGCCCCACCTGTGGTAGGGGATTGTGTTCTAGGATTGGACTCAAGTCACCTCCGCACACATCAGAGAGGTGCAGCAGCACACGTTTGAGACTGTTGTCATCATCGCTTGCGATGGACGGCTATTATTATTATTATGGTACGGAGAAATAGTGTGTAGTAGAGGAGAGAGTTGGATAGATAGTGTGTAGTAGAGGAGAAAGCTGGATAGTGTGTAGTAGAGTCAGCTGGATAGATAGTGTGTAGTAGAGGAGAAAGCTGGATAGTGTGTAGTAGAGGAGACAGCTGGATAGATAGTGTGTAGTAGAGGAGAAAGCTGGATAGTGTGTAGTAGAGTCAGCTGGATAGATAGTGTGTAGTAGAGGAGACAGCTGGATAGATAGTGTGTAGTAGAGGAGAAAGCTGGATAGTGTGTAGTAGAGGAGAAAGCTGGATAGTGTGTAGTAGAGGAGAAAGCTGCATAGTGTGTAGTAGAGGAGACAGCTGGATAGATAGTGTATAGTAGAGGAGAAAGCTGGATAGTGTGTAGTAGAGTCAGCTGGATAGATAGTGTGTAGTAGAGGAGACAGCTGGATAGATAGTGTGTAGTAGAGGAGAAAGCTGGATAGTGTGTAGTAGAGGAGAAAGCTGGATAGTGTGTAGTAGAGGAGAAAGCTGGATAGTGTGTAGTAGAGGAGACAGCTGGATAGATAGTGTGTAGTAGAGTCAGCTGGATAGATAGTGTGTAGTAGAGGAGAAAGCTGGATAGAATGTGTGTAGTGTTTGTGGATGACAAATATTCTCATAAAATATGTGAGGTGCTGGTGGTGGAGGGATGCATATAGAGAAAGAGGTTATTAAGTAATGTTTAGACATCCCCCATGTCAGACTGCTACTAGATAGTAAATAACTGAATCGTTCATTAGAAGGAAGTGCATCATTTATGTGTTGTAAGGGAGACAATTGGAAAATATCTCCAGTACAACGATTCAATTAAGCCATTTTGGATTTGAAATAAAACTAGCATTAAATCGAAAATAGATCGAAAAATCTCTGGAGGCTACAGAGATGTGGTTTTACAGAAGAATGATGAAAATCCCATGGACTGGTAAAATGACTAATGTTGAGGTGCTGAATGAGATCAAGACACAGAGAAAGCTTATCATCGATATAAGAAAGAGGCAGTCATCATTTTTCGGGCATGTGATGAGGAGGGAGGTTTAGAACACATTGTGACAATTGGTTAAATCGAGGGTAGACGAGACAGGGGAAGACAAAGAGAGAACATTTTGGATAGCCTGACTTCATGGCACGGAAGAGTGTCAACATCTGAATTGATAGCAAACACCAAAGATAGAGGGTAGACGATACACAGGAAGACAAAGAGAGAACATTTTGGATAGCCTGACTTCATGGCACGGTAGAGCGTCAACATCTGAATTGATAGCAAACACCAAAGATAGAGGGTAGACGATACACAGGAAGACAGAGAGAGAAAATTTTGGATAGCCTGACTTCATGGCACGGTAGAGCGTCAACATCTGAATTGATAGCAAACACCAAAGATAGAGGGTAGACGATACACAGGAAGACAGAGAGAGAACATTTTGGATAGCCTGACTTCATGGCACGGTAGAGCGTCAACATCTGAATTGATAGCAAACACCAAAGATAGAGGGTAGACGATACACAGGAAGACAGAGAGAGAACATTTTGGATAGCCTGACTTCATGGCACGGTAGAGCGTCAACATCTGAATTGATAGCAAACACCAAAGATAGAGGGTAGACGATACACAGGAAGACAGAGAGAGAAAATTTTGGATAGCCTGACTTCATGGCACAGTAGAGCGTCAACATCTGAATTGATAGCAAACACCAAAGACAGAGATTTGTGGAGATCCATGACCGCCTACGCCAGCCGGCACGGCCCCTGATGATGATGAGCATTAAATATCGTTGCCGATGAAACTGGTTCTGAACATGTCATTTTGAACATGTCATTCTGAACATGTCATTTTGAACATGTCATTCAGTACATGTGTTAAATACAAAAGTTCTCCATGTGTATGGCAGGACTAGAGCTCTGGTTGACAATTCATTTCTTGTTTATCAATGTATCTTCTTCTTCTTCTTTTGTCGTCACACTGCTACAGAGTTGCCCAGTATCATGGTTTTCTGTTTTTGTCTTGCGCTGTTTGGTAGCTTGGATGATTGTTATTTTTGCTCTTTCACAGGATTCTGCTATGCCATCTAATAAATCTTTTTCATGGTCTTCCTCTTGCCTTCTTTCCTGATGTTCTGTTGTAGAAGACTCTGTATACTGTGGAGTTTGGATGCATTCTTATTAAGTGGCCAAACCACTTCATTCTTTGTTTCTCAATGTAATTCAAGCATGGTTCTGTCCCAACTTTTTTTCTTATGCTGATGTTGGTGACTCTGTTGTCTTTTCTGTTGTCACCAACATCAACATAAGAAAGAAAGTCAATGTATTGTTGTACAAAACAATTGAGATTTAGTCAGGTGAAGACCTCAGGTGAAGACCTTAGGTGAAGACCTTAGATGAAGACCTCAAGCACACCGTCATGTTTATGACACAATCCCGAAGTAGTTGCATAACAGAAGATGATGGAGAAGAAGAAGTCATGGATGAAATGAATAGTGGTAGGTCATCATTAAGGGCCAGTGGGGCCCATAAAAAATAATTTATAACGTGTATTTATTATTTTATAAATTATTTGTTCATAATTATTCATTTTAACGTAATACTGATTAGTTTTGAAAGTTGAATATATAACATTAAAATATCACATACAGTCTGACATTCAGCGTCTTTCCTCCCTAATTAGTATACTTCACGCATTACCAGCGTACTATTCTTTTAGGGCCAGTAGAAATGTGATCTATTTAGACTGTCTGTTAACATAGCGACCTCTGACCTCTCTCTATCGTCTGGTTATTTAGCACAAATATATGATTTTCACTCATTCAGTGAGAACATTCTTACGCAGTCAAGCTAGCGCACAGTTAAACGGTGTTATTGTGCTAAAAATTAGCGCTGGTGCTTAAATACCAAATGAATCCCGAATGATATATAAAAATAATATAAATAATTAACTAACCATTTGCTGTTTAGTAGAAGAAACTAGAAACTGGGAGGTGCTTGAGGGAGGTTAACACTCTATCAAATGTTAAAAACTATGAATGATGGTTGACTAAATTGTGAACTTTTAAATATATTACTGACAGGCCACTTTAGGAATAGGAGGCTGGCCAGATATTTGGTATTTGAACATGACTCTAGGAGGTGATGTCTGATTATATTAACAGATGGTACTCTTTGAACATGACTCTAGGAGGTGATATCTAATATATGTGTTAACAGATGGTACTCTTTGAACATGACTCTAGGAGGTGATGTATGATATATGTGTTAACAGATGGTACTCTTTGAACATGACTCTAGGGGGTGATATCTAATATATGTGTTAACAGATGGCACTCTTTGAACATGACTCTAGGAGGTGATGTCTGATATATGTGTTAACAGATGGCACTCTTTGAACATGACTCTAGGAGGTGATACCTGATATATGTGTTAACAGATGGTTCAATAAATAGAATTTCCCACAGACTTCTCGGACCACTTTATATTTCTAGGCCCTAGCATGCAGGAGGGCCAATTCCTTTCCTCACAATGGAATATCAAGTGTGGGATTGAACCCACAGCATCTTGTGTCTGAGTCGACAGGCGAATGCTCGCTAATCCATCGCACTTGCCGTGGACATCGTAACCCTTCGGTTCGGTGTCACAAACACTGTGAATCTGGTGAACCTCTGGCTTTCCTGCCAGCCCGTGGAATTGAACCTGCACTCACAGGGAGCTTGTCACCCGTAGTCCAATGCGCAGTGAACACGCTGGGCAGACGGGCGAACTGAATTCTTATAAACAAATGCTTTAAAAAATGTAATGTAATGAATACATTTAACTTACTTTCATTGTCTCAACAAGAACAACAACAAAAAGTTGGAACAAAAAATTTGCAATTTAAATGAAACGTGAGACTTACTTTCCATTCCATCCAAATCTTGGCATCTTCACTGACTGATGAATCCAGAGAGTAGAGGGTTCGAACTGCATTAGTGCTACTCATTGGAAGTGTATGTGCAACGTATGCAGACCAGTCTCGTTTATAAGAATGCTACTACTATTACTTCTGTTGAATAGCGTTATCTCTTGTTGTCTCTACATGAATCTACAACTTGTTTCAATATCGTTTTATTCACTGCGACTGCCATACAATGATCACTAAACTTATGGGAATCTCTTCACAAGATAAACTAACATAGTCTTTCTACAAGCACAGAACAGATCATTAGAACAAGTAATATAACACGGTTATCAACAAATAAACAGATTAATTGATTGATTAAAGCTAATGTCATTTTGGCAATTCATAGCATAATTTCTTATTGAGTATTTCCAGTAAAATCAAAATTGCTACCTAAATAGGTGAACTGCTCGGTTATTTTTAACGTAATTTTGGATTCCAGGGTGATATCTGCATTACTTGTCATAGGTATCTTCATTAATTGCTTTCAACTACTGCGCCACATGTAAATATGATATGTTTACAGAGAACAAGACAATGTCTGATCAGACATTGTCTCGCCGAGTGGTTGTCAGAGCCCAAATTGGGGTGTAAAGAATAGAACCACTGTTACCTGCCACGAATGTCGTAAGAAGCGACTAAGGAGGTTGGACGCATGACTAGTTACCCCACACTGTAAAAAACACTAGATGGCTACAGAACGAAGAGTGAACCGAGTAAACGCTGACTGAAACCGGACACATTGGGGAAAGATAAGTATCAGAGCTCCAAATGGTGCTGAAGATGTGACGTAAAACACACCAATGCTAGGGCTGCGTGAATCAGATTTCCACATGAATTGAATTTATGGGGAGGTCTGGTACATCACTCTGGGCGGTGATCGCGAGAGAGAGACATTGTCTGCTTGTTATCTGTTCCATCCCCAGTTGAAATAGCATTTTTCCAACCACAAAAAGTTCTCAGGTCAACCCAGCCTCTTTCCCAGCCACAAATAGCTCTTGCGTTGATCCAGCCTTTTTCCCAACCACAAATAGCTCTTGCGTTGATCCAGTCTCGTTTCCAACCACAAATAGCTCTTGCGTCGATCCAGCCTCTTTCCCAAACACAAATAGCTCTTGCGTTGATCCAGCCTCGTTTCCACCACAAATAGCTCTTGTGTTGATCCAGCCTCATTGCCAACCACAAATAGCTCTTGCGTTGATCCAGCCTCGTTTCCAACCACAAATAGCTCTTGCGCCGATCCAGCCTCGTTTCCAACCACAAATAGCTCTTGCGCCGATCCAGCCTCTATTGGATACCAAAGAAATACTCAGATATAAAGGTGACTGGTATGATATTGAGGCCTCCCCATCGCTTTGCCGTTGGTCACATAAAAATATGAGCCTAACACTGCTTTCCCAAATATAAGACATGGTACAAAAATGGATTCTTTCTTTTTTTATTCCTGATTATATGAATATTGCTGTTGACAAATTTTGGTGAAGAAATAGTTTTATGTTAGTCACAAATAAGATCAACTAGTGATAACTGTTATAAGAAAGAGAAGATGGAGATATGTTGAACACACCTTGAGAAGAAATGATCAACGAATATCAAAGCAGGCATTGAAGTGGGATGCAAAGGGTTCAAGAAAGAGAGGTCGACCTAAGGAGACCTTGAAACGAACTTTGCTGAGAGGGGCAGGAAATATCAGTCTCAGTTCCATGGAGGAGATTGAGTGAATTGCCCAGGATAGAGAGGTATGGAGAAATTACTTGCATGACCTATGTAACGTATAATGGTACGAGAGGAATTATTATTATTATTACAGATAAGATCAAGTGTCATCACCACATTGACAATTAACTATGCTGGTTCTCCACATTTGTCTCTGTTACCATGGTGATACATTATGATAGATGATTATTTGTCCACCTCCTGAGGTTTTCCTACCAAATATATTATTCTCATCCTCTTGTCCCCTAACCCTTCCCTCTAGTTTGATTTTTAATAAAATGTCGGGTCTCTTTAGATGTCCAAAATATTTATCTTTTACTTATTTATGATCTCTTTTCTTCTTCTTCGTTCTTACGACCAATTTTAATCACTCTTTGTGATATGTTTGATCTTTGCCAAGAACGTGTATACGTTGTACATTGGTTTGGTAGGCCCCTAAACGCATAGACGTCTACACGTTTAGGACACATGCATCCGATTTCAGCCAAACTTCCTTAGTCGCCTCTGTGTGGCATGTAACAGTGGTTCTATTCTTTACACCCCAAATTTGGCCCCCGGTAACCGCTCGGCCGATCTCTTTTAATAATTATATTGGGGCTGGAAAATGTTCCTGCACATCTTAAACTGTTTGTAGTTTTTTTTCATGCCTTCATTATAATGGGAAGGGTTACGAAATAATGAATGTGATTGTGTGTACCGCTACTGTTATTACACTTCAATAATATTAATAATATATATTAAAACTATAATAAACTAGTGTGATCTCAGCAGAAGTGTAACCGTCGCACGACGTCTATTTCATGTAACCAATCAATCACTCACCAAGTTTAGTATCTTATATTCATAATTCTATATATATAATACATATAAACTCAACATGCAACAGTTGACCTGAGTTGTTGTGATCGTGTCTGTGTCAGACTCTGAGAGTCTCTGTGTGAGCAAATTGAATATTTGAATTCTAAATCTACATTTCAATAAATTAGTATCATCTACCGATACTGATACTCCTACCTCACCTACTATCATGCTCATATGAAGAGTATATATTATTACTAATATTCATCCTACTAGAATAAGAGAATATTAAAATAACACACTTCGCTGCCTCACACCACTCAGACCACTGTTTCTGTATTATCATAATATTATTTATTATAATCATTAATTAAATCGCGGGTGTTACCACCTGTTGCAGTTAGATTTCTAAACACCTGAAGCAATTTCGTCTAGGTAGAATATATGCAGAATTTAGCAACATGTTATCCACAGCAAAGCCAATATGTGAAGATTGAATTTAAGCTAGAATAAGCCGGTGAATGCAAATAATCTAGACTGCCTTGATAAACACTACTCGTCTCTGGTCGCCATATTGTAGATAAATTAAATATGTGCTGATTCAAAACGTCTGCACGAAACAAAAGATAGAATTATCATTTAATGGCAGAATCAAAGTTCTGTAAGAGAGAAGATGTGACTGAACATCATTGTAATTTATAATTCGATATCAGTAGCGAGGGGACTTGAGGTTTTAAAGAAGTTGGTTTTTGAATTGAACGAGATTTTACAACAATATTTTATAACAATATTATAATAATGTTTATGTAGTGACTCAAACAACTTGAGTTTGTGCCAATTGTCACGACAATTGTGGTCGCATTTAAACCTATGCCATGCAGTCATATTTTTCGCTATTTTATCACGAAAGCATAAAATATACATATGTATGTTGCAGATTCTGTATATTTTATTATAAAGCATTCGTTTCAAATGTTATGACATGCCAGCAAAGATGTGCGCACAATCATTTAATTAATAACAAATTAAGTACTTTGCTTAACGTTCAACGGGAAACGACTCTATAATTAATCAATAACAAATGTTTCAATATATTATCTCCCATGATATTACAAGTGTCGACAGCCTATACTTTTATTAGTACAGCGAAGAGGCCGAGTGTCGCCGGTGCCCATAAGGGAAGCAAAGATTAGTAAGTACGCTTTGACCTACACGGCATGTGGCAAGAGGCGACTAATGTAGTGTTCGGCTGGCTAACTCATCCAACAGAAAAGTATAGCTTACAAAATCCTTCCAACCATGAACAAGTCAAATCAGAGATTAATGATAGAAGAAATAGCTGGATTGATTGATAGGGCCACCATCATTGTGCACTTCGGTGAGTAACCATGTGTGTTACGATCTCTTTCTTACACAGGAAGATTTCAGCAGCAATGCACAAACTCCGTAGCACCTGCAAGTGTCGTCGATGTCATTTTGAAGATGGTAAGAATATTTTGTAAGAATTTTATTTTTGTATCTTTCTGATGAATTCGGGCAACAATGAAGCACATAGTTCCATACAAGGGTGTTTTCATGAACTAGGGGATGGCTACTGTCATTAAACTTGAGGATTGTATACTGTACAATCAAGATTCATTATATTCAATGTTATCAATAATATCGATTGAAAATAAGGGATGTTGCAGTTTCACAGTGCCTATACTCGAGTCACCACTGCTCCTCAATGCTCGTGTTGCCACTATAGAGAAGGTATAGGAGATGTTGCAGTTTCACAGTGCCTATACTCGAGTCACCACTGCTCCTCAATGTGCGTGTTGCCACTATGGAGAAAATTAAGAAATGGACAGTGTCTCAAGAAAGATAAATGTTGCATTGATGAAGCAAACAGAGAAATATACAACGAGGATAAACAGGGACGATAAATAATGGTATGACAATTATACAGTAGTATTGTAAACAACCGATTCGTTCATTAGTACGGTTTGTACTGTCGTATTGTAACAAACACAGTTGACGTTTCGGTTTAAAAAAAAAAAAAAAGGTGTTACTATGCACGAGATACAAGAGACACTGCTATAATACTAAAACTATGCTATTAATCATAAATATGAGAGAGAGAGAGAGAGAGAGAGAGAGAGAGAGAGAGAGAGAGAGAGAGAGAGAGAGGAGACAAATGGATTGACAAACAAAATATTTATAAAGTAGAGAAGTAATTTTTTAAACAGTGAAATATAACTTACAACTTTATTGAAAGTCTGATATCCACTATCATCTTGTTGCTCTTGATCGTCAGGATGTGAAGTATTTGAATCACACAAGAAATCATTACTCAAACAGTGTTCCCATGTTTTGTCATTTTCTCTATTTCGAGTTACAACAAATTCTCTGTCATCATTACTCAGTCCTTCGTGAGATTCACATTTGCTCTGCTCTTTCGTGGATTGATTCACAATGTCATTAACTTTAGAGTCATCGGTTGCAGCTCGGAAAGGCGATCTGGCTCTTAAGTAATTATGAACAACTTTCACAGTGTCAAAGTGACTCGTGGAGAACGTTCGACCTAAAGGTGAATGTACATCCACCATAACACGAGGACACAGACGAGGGTCTAGCGATGACAATACCACACTTGATCTAGATCTGGGACTGCTTGTGGAGTTTGAATCAAAGGAAGTCGGTGTGCACATTCTTCTGCGTACAATATGATGAGAGTATCATCACTGCAATGTTATTTATTTGTTATTGTTACATGATGAGAGCATCAGCACTGCAATGTTATTTATTTGTTATTGTTACATGATGAGAGTATGAATACTGCAATGTTATTTATTTGTTATTGTTACATGATGAGAGTATCAATACTGCAATGTTATTTATTTGTTATTGTTACATGATGAGAGTATCAATACTGCAATGTTATTTATTTGTTATTATTACATGATGAGAGTATCATCACTGCAATGTTATTTATTTGTTATTGTTACATGATCATTTATGATAACGAAGAGACCCCAACAAATAAAATTCTGTAAGTATTTCTTCATTCCATCCCCATCTATGACTCTTTGCTTAAACTTCTTGATCAAATTAGTATGTATAACTTCTTGTTTGATTGATTGATTGATTGATTGATTGATAGGACCATCATCATTGCACTTATGTGAATAACCATGTGTGTTCCGATCTCTTTCATACATCGGAAGATCTCAGCGACAGTGCACCAGTTCCTTAGCACCAGCGAGGGGTCCAATATAATTTGAAGATGGTGAAGATATTTTGAAGGAATTTTATTTTTCAACTTGTAAAAAGAATTTTGTTTGGACAGCGACTCTCTAGTCTGCTATTCTCGATTTTGAACTGACAAGTGTACTTTCACGTACTCAAGACGGGACCTACGTTTTATCGTCTGTCTCCGATAGGACTAGGAACTTGATCTAGCCTACATTGAAATCAGGATCCCTGGAAAAATATCCACGAGGGAGAGAGCCGACTTCTTGCTACAATCGATTAATTAAGTATTGAAATTTATCGATTAACTCCTATAATACTACACGCCACATGACAAACCGTAGAGATGGTACTTATTTTTCCTATACGCCACTTCCTGAACTACAATATATCGCTTACAAAAAATAATGTAGATGATCCAGTTGTTACTATTTATTTACAATTCTTTGCAGAATCCCAGTAAATATATTTATAAAATATCACTTGCAACTGTACACATCCTGATATATATCACTTGCAACTGTACACATCCTGATATATATCAATTCCAACTGTACACGTTCTGGTGTATAGAAATAGTGGTCTGCTGATTAACTCTTTCACTTCGTAATTTATTGTTACATTTGAACGCATTTACATTGCAAACTAAACCGAAATAGTCAGTATACTGACTTTGCTGCGTTGCGTCATCTTAAACAATACGGTAATCCTGTATAATGGTACTGAAGTACGAAGGGGTTAACATAATAAAGTAATTTTACATTTTATTACGGCATTCACAGTGCCAGATTTAATTCTAAAATAGCTACGCTTAAAACCGTGAATTTAGTAGGCGTATGCTAAGAGTATGCTAAGAGGTGGGCGTCTGTAGCTAAGCGGTAGTGAGCACGATCACAACCCAAGCGTATCGGGTTCAAACACCGCGGCAAGAAGTTTGGAAGCAAATTCGTTTCCGTGAGATTTTTACGAATGGTAAAAATTAACCTCACCGTTCAGGAAGGAATGACAAACTACTGAACGTATAAGTGGTTGCCTAGAAAATTAACGTCTCGTTTACTGTGGTCGATGGCTACGTCTTGTAAAGGATATGCCACGATTTTCAATTCATGTTAAGAGTTCATTTCTTTTCTCAGCAACGTACTCCATCTGATTCCAGATTTATCTCTATTTATCCAAATATTATCCAGACATGAGAAGTTATGATCCGTCTATGAAGAAAACGTGGGTTCTGGCACCACTTGTGACAAACATTTCTTAGTTAGCGAATAGAGAATCAAAGAATGATATCCTGGCTACTGTCACGAATCTTTTTAATGCGTTTCTTTGTTTTTCTGTATTTATAGAATTTAATCAATAATCCTGATCGAGCGTAAACCGCATGCTATGAAGTTAATCATCGCCTACGCCGGTCACATTCTTCTGCTCGACCATCTCTTCAAGTCCAGTTTTTGCAATCTCTCCCACTTGTTAAAAAAAAAAACTTTCACAGGAATAGCGAGGATCTAGGATTCGGGGATCTCAGTGGCGTAGTGGTTATGTCGTTTGCCTGTCGTACGGTAGATTGTTGGCTCGAATCTAGACCAAGACACAAGTGCGATGTTTTCATGAGATCCCTAGGATTGTTGTGGGAGCTACGGAGCACATGCTTTGTGTAATGCTCTCGACAGATAGCATCCCATCTCTGCCGACAGGGACGGAGCCATGTAGGGAACGAGTGCGTCAATTTTTCGTCTTTGCACCCTTTAGCGAGAATCTCGTGAGATGTATCAGGAATACTTCTAGAACAATCTTCAGAAATAAACTGAGACTTCTGTATCTGTTGATCTTGCATAAACTGGCGTCTGACCCTAGTCATTTGTAGCCTTGAACTTTCAACATGTCCAGTTCCTGGAATTATGAAACAATTATACACATGTTATAAATGAGTAATGTTAAGTAATGAGAGATTAACTTAGTGATACACGTGTTAAGTAATGAGAGATTAACTTAGTGATACACGTGTTAAGTTTAAGTAATGAGACATTAACTTAGTGATACACGTGTTAAGTTTAAGTAATGAGACATTAACTTAGTGATACGCTTGTTAAGTTTAAGTAATGAGACATTTACTTAATGATACACATGTTACTTAAGTAATGAGAGATTTACTTAATCAGAATAAACCTCGTTCCAATTATACACTCTACTATGGAAACAAAAGTATATTGACTTCTTCTCTTATTATGTAAGCGACTGACTATGTAAGTGACTGACTATGTAAGCGACTGACTATGTAAGCGACTGACTATGTAAGTGAGTATTTATGTGAATGTGTGAATATGTCCATAGATGAGTGTATGCTGAGTGAGTATTTATGTGAATGTGTGAATATGTCCATAGATGAGTGTATGTTGAGTGAGTATTTATGTGAATGTGTGAATATGTCCATAGATGAGTGTATGTTGAGTGAGTATTTATGTGAATGTGTGAATATGTCCATAGATGAGTGTATGTTGAGTGAGTATTTATGTGAATGTGTGAATATGTCCATAGATGAGTGTATGTTGAGTGAGTATTTATGTGAATGTGTGAATATGTCCATAGATGAGTGTATGCTGAGTGAGTATTTATGTGAATGTGTGAATATGTCCATAGATGAGTGTATGTTGAGTGAGTATTTATGTGAATGTGTGAATATGTCCATAGATGAGTGTATGCTGAGTGAGTATTTATGTGAATGTGTGAATATGTCCATAGATGAGTGTATGCTGAGTGAGTATTTATGTGAATGTGTGAATATGTCCATAGATGAGTGTATGTTGAGTGAGTATTTATGTGAATGTGTGAATATGTCCATAGATGAGTGTATGCTGAGTGAGTATTTATGTGAATGTGTGAATATGTCCATAGATGAGTGTATGCTGAGTGAGTATTTATGTGAATGTGTGAATATGTCCATAGATGAGTGTACACTGAGTGAGTATTTATGTGAATGTGTAAATATGTCCATAGATGAGTGTATGCTGAGTGAGTATTTATGTGAATGTGTGAATATGTCCATAGATGAGTGTATGCTGAGTGAGTAAGCTGGACAGAGAAGGTGAAGACGTATAAAGTTGCAGCAATAATGATGACGTTAATACTAGTTGTAGCAATAATGATGACGTTAATACTAGTTGTAGCAATAATGATGACGTTAATAATAGTTGTAGCAATAATGATGACGTTAAAACTAGTTGTAGCAATAATGATGACGTCAATAATAGTTGTAGCAATAATGATGACGTTAATACTAGTTGTAGCAATAATGATGACGTTAATACTAGTTGTAGCAATAATGATGACGTCAATACTAGTTGTAGCAATAATGATGACGTCAATAATAGTTGCAGCAATAATAATGACGTCAATACTAGTTGTAGCAATAATGATGACGTCAATACTAGTTATAACAATGACTGTGATGATAACAACTGATATAGATCACAATTAAAACTGAGAAGATGGGTGATGTCGGTAACGAAGGTGCTGATGATATAAGTAATGTTACAGTTAGTCTTCATCTACCTTCTGTCTAGACAACACATCCGATATTTGAGCTTGTTGTAACCGTTGCTAGGTTACCGAGGATATCAAGATATTTGATACGATCCTAATCAAGAATAGCGAACAAGTACAACATTGCGACCACATACAGTACAGTCATATGTTCGTTACATTTACTAGGGTTTCTCAAAGAGATGTGCGAATAGTAATGGCTCGTTACTCGAATACCATTTACTGCTTGAATTCGACAATAAAAAAACACAACATAATCGCTACTACTATAGCCTTACATGTTACGTGACCACTATTCGTGACATAATCAGTGCCGGATTAGGCCAGCGCGGGGCATGTAGCAAATTTTAGCGCGGGGCCCTAGGTTTTGTATGATAATAAATAATAAAACGCAACTTTTACAAACAAACTTGTGTCGATTTAATGTGAGCAAATTTAGAGATAATACTAGACAAATCAATTTCTCTATAAGTAAATTACATTCAATGTTCATTAAGGTGAGGTTATTTAGACGATCTTGTCCCAACGTGTTCCTTAACTCACTTTTATACGCTTTAATGTTGAAAAAAAACGTTCTCCGCTGCAGTTAGTAACATTAAGGACAAGTAAATTCGTAAGACTATTTCTACATTTGAGAATAATCACAATATAGACGAGACTGCAGTAAAACTATTTGATTGGCAAAACACGTAATCACAAAGTCCTGTAGTTTTACAAATTACACAAACAATGACAACATACAGCAATATTTCGACCAACAAGGCCTTTATCAAGCAAACGAACAACAGGAGTGATGCATTTTTTTAATCAATAATTATAATGCATACACTAAACGTTGTTTTCATCATGTGGCCAACTTGTATGAGAATATGTTCGGTAGTTTTCTTCTTCTGTGAATTGTTAAAAAGACAACCCTAGTTCTGGGTGGGTCTCCCGTCATAGCTTTGACCACGACAGTCTTTGATATCAATGCCATTTTCCTTTAAAACATCAAGTAAACTTTGGGCGAGTTGTTCAGCAGTATGACCTTCCATAACCAAGAACTTCACAAACCTTTCCACTGGTTCAGATGGTAGCACATAGCGCACTATTACAATGAGCTGGTCCACATGCGAAATGTCTGGAGTAGAGTCCAGTGATACGGAATAGTACTTTCATCTCTTAATTTCGCAAATAATATGATCCAGTAAGCTTAATGCAATTAGATGGATAAATTCCTCACATGTTCTTTTTGATAAGTATGATGTATGTCCCTTTCCTTTATTTGTATAAGTATTTATATGCTGAGCCAGAAAAATAAATAACATAAATAAGAAAAAATGAAAGGGGATATTATTGCCCACCTCCCAACCTTGGTTCCTTGTTTATGACTAGTGACAGCTTAGCTCTGTCACATAGGCACGGGACCCCCAGAGGCGCGGGGCCCGTAGCATTTGCTACTTATGCTACTAGGCTAATCCGGCGCTGTGGAGATGTACATGGACTCGGGTTGATCATTAACTACTATAAAAGTAAACAAATCGATGTCAGTTCAAGATAAGCTATATAGAGATGTACATGGACTCCGGTTGATCATTAACTACTTTAAAAGTAAACAAATCGATGTCAGTTCAAGATAAGCTATATAGAGATGTACCTGGACACCTGTTGATCACTAACTACTTTAAAAGTAAACAAATCGATGTCAGTTCAAGATAAGCTATATAGAGATGTACCTGGACACCTGTTGATCACTAACTACTTTAAAAGTAAACAAATCGATGTAAGTTCAAGATAAGCTATATAGAGATGTACCTGGACACCTGTTGATCACTAACTACTTTAAAAGTAAACAAATCGATGTCAGTTCAAGATAAGCTATATAGAGATGTACCTGGACACCTGTTGATCACTAACTACTTTAAAAGTAAACAAATCGATGTCAGTTCAAGATAAGCTATATAGAGATGTACCTGGACACCTGTTGATCACTAACTACTTTAAAAGTAAACAAATCCATGTCTGAAAACGTTGGAAGAAGAAGTAGAATAAGAAAAAAAATAAAAGGGAATATTATTACCGACCTCCCAACCTTAGTTCCTTGTTTATGATTAGTCACAGCTTAGCTCTGTCACATAGGCGCGGGGCCCCCCAGAAGCATTTGCTACTTCTGCTACTAGGCTAATCCAGCGCTGGACATAATCAGTATTTATTAGTAGCTTTATAGTTTAGTCTTTATATCCCCTTCTGGAAAAATATGGGTGTACACCCATGAGTTTGATGTGCAGCGATAATGATCTGTCGACTAAACTATATTTGGTGGTAGTTGATATTCATGACATCAGCTGCAGCTTGTGTTTGGTAGTCATGAAATTAGCAGACAGTCCTATTAACAAGATGGTTAGTAAAATCATGTACACTAGCGATAGATCGGCGTCATAGCTACGAAGTAGTAGATATCTTTCAAAGCGGTTAAATGCTAATAATAGGTCAACACTAAGCAAAGGTTTTAATTAATTTTCCCCGGGCAGCGGCTTTCCAGCCTGCTCTTCTCCCTATTGACCTGAAAAGAGTTCTTTTACGTGCTCAACTTGAACACGAGAGCTACGTAAAATCATCCGTTTCTAATAGGACTAGGAACTCGATCTCACCTACACTGAGATCAGGGATCTCTCGATGGCTCAACGAGGGAGAGAGCGGCGTACTTTAGAACGAGAGATGAGCTTCTAACCTCTAGGCCACAGAGGCCCCCACAGAGGCCCCCACAGAGGCCCCACAGAGGCCCCACAGAGGCCCCATTAGAAAGATTAAATAATAAAATTCTTACATAATATTGTCACTATCTTCTAAATTACATCGGAGATCTTCGTCTGTGCTACAGAGCTCGTGCACTGCCGCTGAGATCTTCCCGTGTAAGAAATAGTTTGAAACACACATGGCTAATCACCGAAGTGAAATGATAATGGTCATATCAATCAATCAATCAATCATCGTCGGACTGGCGTGTTGGGCCGCTACTAGATTTGCTGAGGCGGAGATCGGAGCACCTATGGACATGTCCGGAGTGCTATGATGATAGTCCTCTGATAACTGAATCAATTAATTGATTAAGTAACAGTAACACAGGAACGAGTACTGAGTAACGAGTATTAGTTTTAAAACAAGGAACATATAGTCATACCTTTAAGTTACTGAAACTCACATCAGTACTGTCAGCTAACGAGAACAGTGTCATCTCTGCAAAACTTCACAACGAAGCATCCATTGATAGAGTAGCTATAGCTATGATAGAACATACCTATCAATCAACGAGTTTGGTAATTTAGTACTACATCAGCGCTTGTTAGCAGTTAGCTGTGTCGTGTCACAAAATGGAGTTTACAAAACTGACGTCTGGGAAGCTACGACTCTTGCCGCCTGCTGTGCTTTGAAGAACGAAATGTTTTCAGTGTTCGTTGGCTTATTGTGTGTTTAACCTCTTCTGTATGACCTCTCTAGTTTGATTTCAGTGATTGCCAATGCCTTAACTGTCAATAAACAAGAACATGGACACCAACTAAGACAACAAGACAGGAACAAATAGACAAAACAAAAACAACAAGGGGAAACTAGGTCAGTTTTGGTAAAGGCACGCTAAAGTCGGAGTAGAAGACATAGCAAGGTTTCCTTGAGATCACATTCTTCTTCTTCTTCTTTTGTTTTTGCTGTAATACTGTTACTAGGTTGTTGCCCAGTGTCGTATAAATTAATACATTTTTTTAAATTGCCGTTGCCGTTTCAGACTTTAGTTTATTTCCTCACATTCACAGATCCTAGTGTGCAGGAGGTAGGTGGGCCTATTTTTTTCTCACGTATGGAACAACGAGTGTGAGATTAAACCCACGACCCTCTTGTATCCTAGTCGGGAGTCGAACGCTTACTCATTAAGTGGCGCAGTAGCGTAGTTGTTATAAGTCTGTCCATTAATTCGTGAGCACGTTTGAAATTGATTTTCTCGAAAACTACCTGTTGGATCTCAGTGATTTTTTCAAGCAGCCTTAGAATATCCATGACGCTAGAGAAATATTTTTTCCAAGAAAATTTGATGTAGTTTGAAATATTTCTTCTTCAGGTTATATTAAAATCAACCTCACCGGATTGTACACAATAGTAACAGATTTACGGTACACAGACGCGTTGTTCTAAAAATACATTATGGTAACATTGAAATATCGTGAGTTTCACGAATTCCCGTGCACCTAACCCAGTCGACTTTGAAAGCGGAAAGCATATGACGTTATAATTGGGATACCGTTGTATAGTTATAGGCGTATCTCGCTATTTGTATGAAGCTATTGTATCATATTTGTTGGCTTATCAAAACTGACATTGATATCACATTCATAATGAGTCTGAAGTGCACATTTATAACAATGCAGAAGGTTACAGTTTTACTATACCAACACTTCCGTAGGGAATCTAAGAGAGGTCATCTATATTGCGATATTCATAACCCTGAGAAACGAACGCAACTGGCGCTTGGTCTGAATAGAGAATCCTTTTCCCGATGGATTAAACAGGACACAAAGTGCACTAATGTCAAGCAAGGAAGGAAAAGAACAATTGACGACTTTGACATAGATGTCATAAGACGGAGCTCTTGAAAATGTTTGCGACAAATCAACTTGTTACTCTCAGGAAACTGAAATTAAAACTGCAATCAGAATGCAGCATAGACATTTCTAAAAGTACTCTATGAAAAATTGTAAGAGCCGCCGCTTCACCTTCAGAAAAACTATAGGCGGCAGGAATATTATTTGTGAAAAGCCACATTTAATTGCTGCCCGAAGTAAATACCTGAGGCAGATCCGTGAGCGGCGGAGGCAAGGCTATGATATTGTATATTTGGACGAATCCTGGGTCAATGCTCACCACACCAATGCTAAAGAATGGCAATCAGTAGACGGTGAACAGAAAAGAAAAATACCAAGCAGCAAAGGCCAGCGTATTATACTAACACATGCAGGAAGTAGTGAAGAAGGTCTTGTCCATGACGCTGGACTTATTTTCCAATCAAAAGTACCGACGGTAGGGACTACCACACAGAAATGAATGGACATATTTTCAGGCACTGGATGGAGAAAGATCTACTTCCAATTCTAAACTGACCATCATGCTTGGTAATGGATAATGCATCCTATCACAACGCAGTATCAGCGGAAGACAAAGTACCAACTGCATCAAATACAAAAGATCAAATTAGGACTTGGCTTGCTAAGGAAAATGTCAGCTTCGATGATACATATTTGAAACCCGAGTTGTTGCACCTGGTGAGGATGACAAATAAGACAAAGGTGTTTCATATTGACAAAATCATTGCGGAATACGGCCACGCGTCTTTGCGACTACCTCCATATCATGCTCACCTCAATCCGATAGAGCTTGTCTGGGCTAAAATAAAAGGGCAAGTTGCCGAACAGAACAGGACGTTTAAAATGTGTGATGTTGAAGTTCTGACACGTGAGTCCTTCTCAATGATAGACATGCAGTTCTGGAAGAAGTGTGTTGAACATGTGCTCCGAGAGGAAGACGAGTACTGGCACCGAGATGGATTACAATTTGTCCAGCCAGTAACAATTATCAACCTCATGGAATCGTCAGATTCGGGATGATACAAATCATATTTTGATTACAGACTGAGAAATAGCAACGTATACATTTCCATATCCAAATGCGTCTACCATCATACAATTTGTGGTGAAGTTAAGACACCCTGGGGTCTAATGGTGACCGAAGGGAGGACTAACTGTTGCATATTGTATCCAAGTTCACGATTGCACATAAAGGGCAACACACTTAATTACTTGACCTATCAAGTTAATATGGAGATACACCTATGAATAGAATTGACATGGACAAATTCTAGGGATACTGTAAAATCTAAAATTTGAGCCCCGTATTTGCAATTGTCATAAAAGATCAAAGGAATTCGCCGATGTGCAAAATCCGTAGCATATATGGACTACTGGTTAGCTTTATTTTAGCGTCATTGATATTCTAAGGCTGCATGCAAAAATCACTGAGATCCAACAGGTAGTTTTCAGAAAATCAATTTCAAACGTGCTCACGAATTAATGGACAGACTATAGGTAACTCGTTGCTTAACTCTGGTGGTCCGGGTTCCATTACACAACGGGCGTGGACTTTTTCCGATCATAATGGCTCTCAGGTCGACCCAGCCTCAATTGGGCACCAGAAAAAGCACTGAGTAGTAAAGGTGACCGTCGTGATGGTGACCACATCACCCATCGTGTGCGGACGGTTAATGAAAAATATGGACCTAACACCGTGTTATCCTATATACCTCGATGTATCAAAATGAATCCTTTAAACAAAATTTAACTCATTTACTCGAATCCGTGGCGCGAAATGTCGTCTACAGACCTAACCCATGGCATGAAATGTCGTTTATATACCTAAACTGTGGCATGAAATGTCGTTTATATACCTAACCCGTGGCATGAAATGTCGTTTACATACATAACCCGTGGCATGAAATGTCGTTTATATACCTAACTCGTGGCATGAAATGTCGTCTACATACCTAACCCGTGGCATGAAATGTCGTTTATATACCTAACCCGTGGCATGAAATGTCGTTTATATACCTAACCCATGGCATGAAATGTCTACATACGTAATACTGTCTATTCCTTCTGGTTTTCTTCTATATAGTTTTAATTTCTCTCTCATACATTGAATAAAGACATTTTGGTGTGATCAATTTACAAGCACAATAACCTGATCGCATGTGTTTGTGTAAACACTGTTCGATCGAATCTGGCCTGATTATCCTGTGTTCTACAGTCGAAGAGGTTATGAAAGACACTACTCAGTAAAGCTATTTTTGTAAAATGGCCACTGGCTGTGTTCTTAGAGCTAGGCAATGGGTACCGTAAGCTTGTCTGAAGAGCTAGGCAATGGGTACCGTAAGAAATAAAGGTTTGTAGTTTGAATGTAATTTGTTTGTTTTTTTGTGTGCCGGAAGCTCCTAATATTTGTATACTGTCGACTTTAAAAAAACGACGGCGGATCACCTTTCCTGTTTTTAAATTAGTACAAAAAACCTGCTGCCTTGCAGGTCGGCTGGGGACAAAGACAGACGGAGAGCGAACCCAGTAAACGCTGGTTGAAATCGGACACGTCGCTGAAGGACAAGCACCAGAGCTCCAAATAGTACTAAAGATGTGACATAAAATAAACGTTCTTGGCAAAGGCTGTTTATATATAACAAAGAGAATGATAAAAATGGCCGAAAAAGAACGATCGAGAGAGAGAGAGATTAGTACAAAGAATATGAATTAAAAAATAATTTACCCAATAAAAATATAATAATAATATTCGACTAAAAATTACATGTTGAAGTGTGTCACATGGGCGTGCGACGCACGTTTAGCACACATAAAATCATGTTGAAGTGTGTCACATGGGCGTGCGACGCACGTTTAGCACACATAAAATCATGTTGAAGTGTGTCACATGGGCGTGCGACGCACGTTTAGCACACATAGAATGCTCGTGACTATCATCTATATCCTCTTATATCACACACACATTTCCACAACAAAACCGTTGAGTTATTGTATTATTGTTCTCCAATTATCTTATACTCCACTTGTAAACTCTAAGATCTGTTTTATATATAACCACATTCTCTGACATGCGATCACGTCTGCAACCCCTCATTAAATATATCATTGACATATTTATATATAAAAGATTTCAAAGATGGCTATGCTATTTTTAGATCCCAGAATCCGGGTATTTAGCTGCTCAAGGCTAGAGATGTGCGTGTGACATCCAATTGAAAAGTATTATATATTTTTTTTAAATATTCAATATTGTTTTTTATTTAAAATAAAACATACACAAGGTTCGTCAATAACCAAGTTGATAACATGCTGTGCTAGTGACCTCGTTAAGTAAATGTTCTGGTTTCGATCACGACCGACTCTATAATAGAGTTGGTCATGGTTCGAGCCAGCTTGGTCAAAAGTGTTCAGTGTACAACATGGTACGCGGTTGTGTGCTAGGAAACTCTGATCATCAACTTGGTGATCTAAATTGCAAATATCGAAAAAGGGGAAGACTGCAGTAAAACTTGGTAAATAGCGAAACACGTACAAACAAAGTACTATAGTTTTACAAAATACAGAAACAGTGACGATAATCACTGTTTATCGTCACTGTTTCTGTATTTTGTAAAACTATAGTACTTTGTTTGTACGTGTAAATTACAAATACATCTGAAGTCGTTTTAAGGCTCGCTTGAATAGCGAGGGACATTGGTGATAAGAAAAGCAAGCAAACCTTCCCATAAAATTCACGCAAATAAGCGTCATGACTACTTCTAAACTCGCAGCAGGAGAATAAACAGCCAGCGTTTGTAGGGACATGTCATGGGAAGTGTCAGCCATTGTTTGTAGTGGCATGTCATGGGAAGTATCAGCCATTGTTTGTAGAGACAGCTCATTGAAAGTGTCAGTCAATGTTTGTAGGGTCATATCTTGAGAAAGTGTCAGTCATTGTTTGTAGTGTCATATCTTGAGAAGGGTCAGTCATTGTTTGTAGTGTCATATCTTGAGAAGGGTCAGTCATTGTTTGTAGGATCATATCTTGAGAAGGGTCAGTCATTGTTTGTAGGGATATATGTTGAGAAGGGTCAGTCATTGTTTGTAGAGACAGCTCATTGAAAGTGTCAGTCATTGTTTGTAGGGACATATGTTGAGAAGTGTCAGTCATTGTTTGTAGGATCATATCTTGAGAAGTGTCAGTCATTGTTTGTAGGATCATATCTTGAGAAGGGTCAGTCATTGTTTGTAGGGATATATGTTGAGAAGGGTCAGTCATTGTTTGTAGGGATATATGTTGAGAAGGGTCAGTCATTGTTTGTAGGGATATATGTTGAGAAGGGTCAGTCATTGTTTGTAGAGACAGCTCATTGAAAGTGTCAGTCATTGTTTGTAGGGTCATATCTTGAGAAGGGTCAGTCATTGTTTGTAGGATCATATCTTGAGAAGGGTCAGTCATTGTTTGTAGGGATATATGTTGAGAAGGGTCAGTCATTGTTTGTAGGGATATATGTTGAGAAGGGTCAGTCATTGTTTGTAGGGACATATGTTGAGAAGGGTCAGTCATTGTTTGTAGGGACATATGTTGAGAAGGGTCAGCCATTGTTTGTAGGGATATATGTTGAGAAGGGTCAGTCATTGTTTGTAGGGACATATGTTGAGAAGGGTCAGTCATTGTTTGTAGGGACATATGTTGAGAAGGGTCAGTCATTGTTTGTAGGATCATATGTTGAGAAGGGTCAGTCATTGTTTGTAGGGACATATCTTGAGAAAGGTCAGTCATTGTTTGTAGGATCATATCTTGAGAAGGGTCAGTCATTGTTTGTAGGATCATATCTTGAGAAAGGTCAGTCAATGTTTGTAGGATCATATCTTGAGAAGGGTCAGTCATTGTTTGTAGGATCATATCTTGAGAAAGGTCAGTCAATGTTTGTAGGATCATATGTTGAGAAGGGTCAGTCATTGTTTGTAGGGACATATCTTGAGAAGGGTCAGTCAATGTTTGTAGGATCATATCTTGAGAAAGGTCAGTCATTGTTTGTAGGGTCATATCTTGAGAAAGGTCAGTCATTGTTTGTAGGATCATATCTTGAGAAAGGTCAGTCAATGTTTGTAGGATCATATGTTGAGAAGGGTCAGTCATTGTTTGTAGGGACATATCTTGAGAAGGGTCAGTCATTGTTTGTAGGATCATATCTTGAGAAAGGTCAGTCATTGTTTGTAGGGTCATATCTTGAGAAAGGTCAGTCAATGTTTGTAGGATCATATCTTGAGAAGGGTCAGTCAATGTTTGTAGGATCATATCTTGAGAAGGGTCAGTCATTGTTTGTAGGATCATATCTTGAGAAGGGTCAGTCAATGTTTGTAGGATCATATCTTGAGAAGGGTCAGTCAATGTTTGTAGGGACATATGTTGAGAAGGGTCAGTCATTGTTTGTAGGGACATATGTTGAGAAGGGTCAGTCATTGTTTGTAGTGGCATATCTTGAGAAAGGTCAGTCAATGTTTGTAGTGTCATATCTTGAGAAAGGTCAGTCAATGTTTGTAGGATCATATCTTAGGTCAGTCAATGTTTGTAGTGTCATATCTTAGGTCAGTCAATGTTTGTAGTGTCATATCTTGAGAAAGGTCAGTCAATGTTTGTAGTGTCATATCTTGAGAAGAAAATGTTGAGATCACGTTGTAACAACAACGACAGTAAAGAAAATATTGAGATCACGTTGTAACAACAACGACAGTAAAGAAAATGTTGAGATCACGTTGTAACAACAACAACAATAGAGAAAATGTTGAGATCACGTTGTAACAACAACGACAATAGAGAAAATGTTGAGATCACGTTGTAACAACAACGACAATAGAGAAAATGTTGAGATCACGTTGTAACAACAACGACAATAGAGAAAATATTGAGATCACGTTGTAACAACAACGACAGTAAAGAAAATATTGAGATCACGTTGTAACAACAACGACAGTAAAGAAAATGTTGAGATCACGTTGTAACAACATCGACAGTAAAGAAAATGTTGAGATCACGTTGTAACAACATCGACAGTAAAGAAAATATTGAGATCACGTTGTAACAACATCGACAGTAAAGAAAATATTGAGATCACGTTGTAACAACAACGACAGTAAAGAAAATGTTGAGATCACGTTGTAACAACAACGACAGTAAAGAAAATGTTGAGATCACGTTGTAACAACATCGACAGTAAAGAAAATATTGAGATCACGTTGTAACAACAACAACAATAGAGAAAATGTAAAATGACAACCAACACAAATCAAATAAACAGCCTAGGTTAACCCCATGGTGCCGGGAAAAGTCAACAACGAAACTAGTTAATATCAGTACAATTAATAAGTTCATATGTTTCATAATCTTCTAGGTCAGGATGTATATATATGGGACATGAGATAGCAAGTGTGTGTGAGAGAGTGTGAGAGAGTGTGAAAGAGAAAGAAAGAGTGAGAGTGTGAGAGAAAGAGTGAGAGTGTGAGAGAAGAAAGAGTGAGTGTGAGAGAAAGAGTGAGAGAGAGTGAGAGTGAGAGAGTGAGAGTGTGAGAGAAAGAGAGAGTGAGTGAGAGTGTGAGAGAAAGAGTGAGTGAGTGTGAGAGAAAGAGTCAATGAGTGAGAGTGTGAGAGAGAAGAGAGTGAGTGAGAGTGTGAGAGAAAGAGTGAGAGAGTGTGAGAGAGTGAGTGAGAGTGTGAGAGAAAGAGTGAGAGAGTGTGAGAAAAAGAGTGAGTGAGTGAGAGTGTGAGAGAAAGAGAGAGAGTGTGAGAGAAAGAGTGAGAGAGAGAGAGTGAGAGAGAGAAAGAGTGAGAGTGAGAGAGTGTGAGAGAAAGTAAGAGATAGAATGAGTGAAAGAGAGTGAGATAACATAGAAAGTGAGTTAAAAGTGAGAGTGAGAGAGTGAGTGAGAGAGAGAGAGTGAGCGAGGGTGACAGACAGAGAGACTGAATGAGAGTGAGTGAGAGAGAGTGAAAGAGAGTGAGAGAGTGAGTGAGAGAGAGAGTGAGAAAGAGATAGTGAGAAAGAGAGAGAGTGAGTGAAAGAGAGAGTGAGCGAGGGTGACAGACAGAGAGACTGAATGAGAGTGAAAGAGAGTGAGAGAGTGAGTGAGAGAGAGAGAGTGAGAAAGAGATAGTGAGAAAGAGAGAGAGTGAGTGAAAAAGAGAGTGAGCGAGTAAGAGAGAGAGAGAGCGTGAGATAAAGTGAGAAAAAAGAGAATGAGACAGAGAAAAAAGAGAATGAGAGAGAGAATGTGATGTATTAGCAGATGTGGAATACATAGCCCGATGTTAGATGAAACAAACTGTTGCACTCTCATGCTGCTGCTGCTGCTGCTGCTGGACTGACTCGCAGAGCTGTTGTAACATTCTCTATTGTATGAACGTTCTGACAGGAAAGGTACCGCCCAACTTCGTGATGTCCACAGATTGAAACATCCACTAACTAGAAGGCTCAGCATTTAGCAGATGATGGAGGCAGTTCATTCCGGAAACGAGTTTGCGTGCACTAGAAGAGTCCGAGGAGGTCAAAGGTCAATAGTGCGGCTAAATGGACTAATCTCGTTAACAGGCGATAAATCGGAATTAGATATACAGACAGACATACAGACAGACAGATAGAGAGATAGATAGATAGATAGATAGATAGATAGATAGATAGATAGATAGATAGATAGATAGATAGATAGATAGATAGATAGATAGATAGATAGATAGATAGATAGATAGATAGATAGATAGATAGATAGATAGATAGATAGATAGATAGATAGTAGATAGATAGATAGATAGATAGATAGATAGATAGATAGATAGGATAGATATGGTAGGTAGGTAGGTAGGTAGGTAGGTGGTAGGTAGGTAGGTAGGTAGGTAGGTAGGTGGGTAGGTAGGTAGGTAGGTAGGTAGGTAGGTAGAGAGATAGATAGATAGATAGATAGATAGATAGATAGATAGATAGATAGATAGATAGATAGATAGATAGATAGATAGATAGATAGATAGATAGATAGATAGATAGATAGATAGATAGATAGATAGATAGATAGATAGATAGATAGATAGATAGATAGATAGATAGATAGATAGATAGATAGATAGATAGATAGATAGATAGATAGATAGATAGATAGATAGATAGATAGATAGATAGATAGATAGATAGATAGATAGATAGATAGATAGATAGATAGATAGATAGATATATAGATAGATGGGTGGGTGGGTGGATGGATGGATGGGTGGGTGGGTGGTGGGTGGGTGGGTGGGTGGGTGGGTGGGTAGACAGATAGGCAGACAGATAGACACACTAATCAAAGATGTCTGCGAAAAATAATGAACATAAAATGGAACAAATTCAGGAGAAGTGATGAAATCAGAGAAATGTCTGGTCAACCACTAGTACAACTGTTATAAGAAAGAGAAGATGGAGATATGTTGGGCACACCTTGAGGAGAAATGATCAACGAATATCAAAGCAGACATTGAAGTGGAAGACAAAGGGTTCAAGAAAGAGAGGTCGACCTAGGGGAACCATGAAACCAAATTTGCTGAGAGAGGCAAGAAATATCGGTCTCAGTTCCATGGAGGAGATTGAGCGAGTTGCCCAGGATAGAGCGGTATGGATAAATTGCTTGCAGGTATTATATAAAGTATGATTATATGAGAGGAATATAACTTTTTAAAAAACTGAGTAATAGAGAGTTTATCGTTGTTTAATATCTGCACATGTATAACTCCTTCCTAATTATCTGCTTTAAGTTGGTAACAACTGAGATCTTCCTGTGTAAGAAAGAGACCGCAGCACACATGGTTACTCCCAAAGTGCAACGATGATAGTCCCATTTACTCAATCAATCAATCTACTTTTATTCGCTCTGTCACCAGATGCAACAAAGCAAATCTACTTTTATTCGCTCTGTCACCAGATGCAACAAAGCAAATCTACTTTTATTCGCTCTGTCACCAGATGCAACAAAGCAAATCTACTTTTATTCGCTCTGTCACCAGATGCAACAAAGCAAATCTACTTTTATTCGCTCTGTCACCAGATGCAACAAAGCAAATCTACTTTTATTCGCTCTGTCACCAGATGCAACAAAGCAAATCTACTTTTATTCGCTCTGTCACCAGATGCAACAAAGCAAATCAAATGATAGGACAAATGGCGCCATTTTTAAAATGCAAACATGTCACCATGAACACAAAAGAGCAATGTTCAACACAATCTTTCTCCCCACATTATGTTACAAATGTCAAACCTGGACGCTGACATCAAACGATAGAAGAAAACTAGTCACGACAGAGATGAAGTGTCTACGCAGAATGCTGGGTGTAACAAGAAGAGACAAGTTGAGAAATGAAGAATTCAAGAAACAATGTGGGTACAACATCAATACTGAACTTCATCAAGAAACAATGTGGGTACAACATCAATATTGAACTTCATCAAGAAACAATGTATGTACAACATCAATACTGAACTTCATCAAGAAACAATGTGGGTACAACACAAATACTGAACTTCATCAAGAAACAATGTATGTACAACATCAATACTGAACTTCATCAAGAAACAATGTGGGTACAACACTAATACTGAACTTCATCAAGAAACAATGTGGGTACAACATCAATACTGAACTTCATCAAGAAACAATGTGGGTACAACATCAATATTGAACTTCATCAAGAAACAATGTGGGTACAACATCAATACTGAACTTCATCAAGAAACAATGTGGGTACAACATCAATACTGAACTTCATCAAGAAACAATGTGGGTACAACACTAATACTGAACTTCATCAAGAAACAATGTGGGTACAACATCAATATTGAACTTCATCAAGAAACAATGTGGGTACAACATCAATACTGAACTTCATCAAGAAACAATGTATGTACAACATCAATACTGAACTTCATCAAGAAACAATGTGGGTACAACATCAATACTGAACTTCATCAAGAAACAATGTGGGTACAACATCAATATTGAACTTCATCAAGAAACAATGTGGGTACAACATCAATACTGAACTTCATCAAGAAACAATGTGGGTACAACATCAATATTGAACTTCATCAAGAAACAATGTGGGTACAACATCAGTACTGAACTTCATCAAGAAACAATAAGCTAGATAGTTCAGCCACATACGTATATTTGAGTGCTCAGGAAGATTGAAACAGGATGGGATAGGAGACATTGGATGGAGTCGCTGGGTAGGTCTAAGCTAACAAAGATCACTTTTATTTTTATGCCAGGGCATGCAGGTGTAAGGGGAATGAACGTGCGGATAGGCTTGCAGGTATGGCTGCTGTACAAAGCTGGCGAGCAATGGACCAGGCTGATATTATAAATTCCCTAAGGGAGAGCGGACGTCTACATGATTCACGTAATAGCGGTGAATCTACAACATAACCAGACTGCAAGAACTCAAAGTTAAGTGTGGTGTAGCTCGACAAGAACGCTATGTTGGTAGCCACAGAAGAATAGTAAACCAACAAAGAACCGGTGTCGTTAGTCGCCACACGCTGAGAGAAATACTGAGGAGGAGATCAGAGCACTTATGTACTAATTGGTTCGACGTGCAGTGATGATAATCCGACGACTAAACTAAAAATAAAAAAAAAAATGCAGATTACCAACAGACAGTGCATCTCAAAGAGAAATCTTGTTCCGATACAATTGATACAAAGCAAAAAGCTGTCCACGACCTCAAAGATAAACTAGGCGACGAAAAACACTATTTATGAAGCGCATACAAAAACCCGTTCTAGAAATCACTTCTTATCCTGATGCTGAGAGGCAAAACATGATTAGAGGCGCATACAAAACCCGTTCTAGAAATCACTTCTTATCCTGATGCTGAGAGGCAAAACATGATTAGAGAGGCGCATACAAAAACCCGTTCTAGAAATCACTTCTTATCCTGATGCTGAGAGGCAAAACATGATTAGAGAGGCGCATACAAAAACCCGTTCTAGAAATCACTTCTTATCCTGATGCTGAGAGGCAAAACATGATTAGAGAGGCGCATACAAAAACCCGTTCTAGAAATCACTTCTTATCCTGATGCTGAGAGGCAAAACATGATTAGAGAGGCGCATACAAAAACCCGTTCTAGAAATCACTTCTTATCCTGATACTGAGAGGCAAAACATGATTAGAGAGGCGCATACAAAAACCCGTTCTAGAAATCACTTCTTATCCTGATGCTGAGAGGCAAAACATGATTAGAGAGGCGCATACAAAAACCCGTTCTAGAAATCACTTCTTATCCTGATGCTGAGAGGCAAAACATGATTAGAGAGGCGCATACAAAAACCCGTTCTAGAAATCACTTCTTATCCTGATGCTGATAGGCAAAACATGATTAGAGAGGCGCATACAAAAACCCGTTCTAGAAATCACTTCTTATCCTGATGCTGATAGGCAAAACATGATTAGAGAGGCGCATATAAAAACCCGTTCTATAAATCACTTCTTATCCTGATGCTGAGAGGCAAAACATGATTAGAGAGGCGCATACAAAAACCCGTTCTAGAAATCACTTCTTATCCTGATGCTGAGAGGCAAAACATGATTAGAGAGGCGCATACAAAAACCCGTTCTAGAAATCACTTCTTATCCTGATGCTGAGAGGCAAAACATGATTAGAGAGGCGCATACAAAAACCCGTTCTAGAAATCACTTCTTATCCTGATGCTGATAGGCAAAACATGATTAGAGAGGCGCATACAAAAACCCGTTCTAGAAATCTCTTCTTATCCTGATGCTGAGAGGCAAAACATGATTAGAGAGCGCATACAAAAACCCGTTCTAGAAATCACTTCTTATCCTGATGCTGAGAGGCAAAACATGATTAGAGAGGCGCATACAAAAACCCGTTCTAGAAATCACTTCTTATCCTGATGCTGAGAGGCAAAACATGATTAGAGAGGCGCATACAAAAACCCGTTCTAGAAATCACTTCTTATCCTGATGCTGAGAGGCAAAACATGATTAGAGAGGCGCATACAAAAACCCGTTCTAGAAATCACTTCTTATCCTGATGCTGAGAGGCAAAACATGATTAGAGAGGCGCATACAAAAACCCGTTCTAGAAATCACTTCTTATCCTGATGCTGAGAGGCAAAACATGATTAGAGAGGCGCATACAAAAACCCGTTCTAGAAATCACTTCTTATCCTGATGCTGAGAGGCAAAACATGATTAGAGAGGCGCATACAAAAACCCGTTCTAGAAATCACTTCTTATCCTGATACTGAGAGGCAAAACATGATTAGAGAGGCGCATACAAAAACCCGTTCTAGAAATCACTTCTTATCCTGATGCTGAGAGGCAAAACATGATTAGAGAGGCGCATACAAAAACCCGTTCTAGAAATCACTTCTTATCCTGATGCTGAGAGGCAAAACATGATTAGAGAGGCGCATACAAAAACCCGTTCTAGAAATCACTTCTTATCCTGATGCTGATAGGCAAAACATGATTAGAGAGGCGCATACAAAAACCCGTTCTAGAAATCACTTCTTATCCTGATGCTGATAGGCAAAACATGATTAGAGAGGCGCATACAAAAACTCGTTCTAGAAATCACTTCTTATCCTGATGCTGAGAGGCAAAACATGATTAGAGAGCGCATACAAAAACCCGTTCTAGAAATCACTTCTTATCCTGATGCTGATAGGCAAAACATGATTAGAGAGGCGCATACAAAAACCCGTTCTAGAAATCACTTCTTATCCTGATGCTGATAGGCAAAACATGATTAGAGAGGCGCATACAAAAACTCGTTCTAGAAATCACTTCTTATCCTGATGCTGAGAGGCAAAACATGATTAGAGAGCGCATACAAAAACCCGTTCTAGAAATCACTTCTTATCCTGATGCTGAGAGGCAAAACATGATTAGAGAGGCGCATACAAAAACCCGCTCTAGAAATCACTTCTTATCCTGATGCTGAGAGGCAAAACATGATTAGAGAGGCGCATACAAAAACCCGTTCTAGAAATCTCTTCTTATCCTGATGCTGAGAGGCAAAACATGATTAGAGAGGCGCATACAAAAACCCGTTCTAGAAATCACTTCTTATCCTGATGCTGAGAGGCAAAACATGATTAGAGAGGCGCATACAAAAACCCGTTCTAGAAATCACTTCTTATCCTGATGCTGAGAGGCAAAACATGATTAGAGAGGCGCATACAAAAACCCGTTCTAGAAATCACTTCTTATCCTGATGCTGAGAGGCAAAACATGATTAGAGAGGCGCATACAAAAACCCGTTCTAGAAATCACTTCTTATCCTGATGCTGAGAGGCAAAACATGATTAGAGAGGCGCATACAAAAACCCGTTCTAGAAATCACTTCTTATCCTGATGCTGAGAGGCAAAACATGATTAGAGAGGCGCATACAAAAACCCGTTCTAGAAATCACTTCTTATCCTGATGCTGAGAGGCAAAACATGATTAGAGAGGCGCATACAAAAACCCGTTCTAGAAATCACTTCTTATCCTGATGCTGAGAGGCAAAACATGATTAGAGAGGCGCATACAAAAACCCGTTCTAGAAATCACTTCTTATCCTGATGCTGAGAGGCAAAACATGATTAGAGAAAAGAAGAAGAAGAAGGAATTTCTATTATTAGTTTCTACTGTTGAGAGAATTGCCCGCTTCACTTAGAAGTTGCCCGCTCCACTTAGAGAATTGCCCGCTTCACTTAGAGAATTGCCCGCTTCACTTAGAGAATTGTCCGCTCCACTTAGAGAATTGTCCGCTCCACTTAGAGAATTGTCCGCTCCACTTAGAGAATTGCCCGCTTCACTTAGAGAATTGCCCGCTTCACTTAGAGAATTGCCCGCTCCACTTAGAGAATTGCCCGCTCCACTTAGAGAATTGCCCGCTCCACTTAGAGAATTGCCCGCTCCACTTAGAGAATTGTCCGCTCCACTTAGAGAATTGCCCGCTCCACTTGTACCCGTAGAAGAAACATTCTCACCTTAAGTTTACTTTCTGTAGTAGAAGAAACATTCTCACCTTAAGTTTACTTTCTGTAGCAGAAGAAACATTCTCAAAGTTTACTTTCTGTAGTAGAAGAAATATTCTCAAAGTTTACTTTCTGTAGTAGAAGAAATATTCTCAAAGTTTACTTTCTGTAGTAGAAGAAATATTCTCAAAGTTTACTTTCTGTAGTAGAAGAAATATTCTCAAAGTTTACTTTCTGTAGTAGAAGAAACATTCTTACCTTAAGTTTACTTTCTGTAGTAGAAGAAATATTCTCAAAGTTTACTTTCTGTAGTAGAAGAAACATTCTCACCTTAAGTTTACTTTCTGTAGTAGAAGAAATATTCTCAAAGTTTACTTTCTGTAGTAGAAGAAATGTTCTCAAAGTTTACTTTCTGTAGTAGAAGAAATATTCTCAAAGTTTACTTTCTGTAGTAGAAGAAACATTCTCAAAGTTTACTTTCTGTAGTAGAAGAAATATTCTCAAAGTTTACTTTCTGTAGTAGAAGAAATATTCTCAAAGTTTACTTTCTGTAGTAGAAGAAACATTCTCACCTTAAGTTTACTTTCTGTAGTAGAAGAAATATTCTCAAAGTTTACTTTCTGTAGTAAAAGAGATATTCTCAAAGTTTACTTTCTGTAGTAGAAGAGATATTCTCAAAGTTTACTTTCTGTAGTAGAAGAAATATTCTCAAAGTTTACTTTCTGTAGTAGAAGAAATATTCTCAAAGTTTACTTTCTGTAGTAGAAGAAATATTCTCAAAGTTTACTTTCTGTAGTAGAAGAAACATTCTCACCTTAAGTTTACTTTCTGTAGTAGAAGAAATATTCTCAAAGTTTACTTTCTGTAGTAGAAGAAACATTCTCACCTTAAGTTTACTTTCTGTAGTAGAAGAAATATTCTCAAAGTTTACTTTCTGTAGTAGAAGAAATATTCTCACCTTTAGTTTACTTTCTGTAGTAGAAGATTCTTTCTTTGAACTATGCCTGACATTGTGGTTCTAATCTGACGTGTCCCCTGCTGTTACGTCCATCCTGATGTGTCCATCTTACATGGTTAAGACTACACTACGTCCAGCAATGGTTGGGGGTTAACATAAAATGTCACATAGTATTGTGGCCTGTACTTGGTAGATAACTAACGACCTTGTTCAATCTAGAAAGTTTACAGGAGATATCGTCAACTTTATTTTGGAAGAAAAAATAGTTCTTTAGCGTATAATTACACTTGAAGAAAGAAGTAATTTGTCTGCAGTAATGAATTATTTCTGTACGGACGGATATATAATGACATGTTGCTAGTTTACCTCCCTTGAAGTTTGAAAACAGCGACATCTATTTCCAGCTTCAGACACATGAATTATGGGAAACTACCCCAGGGAGTTCTAGGTAATATGATATCTTGCAGAAACAGCTGGAGACCATCAGCTAACGAAGTCATGGCGACTAATTGTACAAGTTTGAATAGTCACAGAAAATGGAATAAGTTCAATTTTGAACACGGATTATACATCAATTTAAATATACCGCCTAGTAAATATTACCAAACTTGACAGGAGAAGATAATGACCATCTTTTAGCAAATGTCAATTTGATATAAGGGAGACAACTTATGACATAAAACCCAAGATATGTTTTACAAACATTGAATAGTTGATTTCAAATATTTATTTTCTTTCCTATCTTTTACACACTCACACGCATGCACCGCGCACGCACAATCACACGCATGCACGCACACTCACACGCAAACAACGACATAAAAAATAAGAACAATAGTTCATTGTTTATATTAGCATCTTTGCAAAATAAATTAACATCTTTGCAAAATGAATTAGCATCTTTGCAAAATAAATTAGCATCTTTGCAAAATAAATTAGCATCTTTGCAAAATAAATTAGCATCTTTGCAAAATAAATTAGCATCTTTGCAAAATAAATTAGTATCTTTGCAAAATAAAACATCTAATTTTATATATATGGTTATAACGCTAACGTAGACATGTGGTTAGCTCGGTAACGTAGACATATGGTTTTAACGCTAACGTAGACATGTGGCTATAATGCTAACGTAGACATGTGATTATAATGCTAACGTAGACATGTGGTTATAATGCTAACGTAGACATGTGGTTATAATGCTAACGTAGACATGTGGTTATAATGCTAACGTAGACATATGGTTATAACGCTAACGTAGACATGTGGTTATAACGCTAACGTAGATATGTGGTATGTGGTTATAACGCTAACGTAGACATGTGGTTATAATGCTAACGTAGACATATGGTTATGACGCTATTGAAGACATGTGGTTAGCTCGCTAGCGTAGACATCTGGCTAAACTGTCAAACATAACCTAGCCTGCAGAACTTGAAAACAGCGTATATATATAGAGAGAGAGAGAGAACTGACCCACTTCACTGACGTATGCTAAAAAAATGCCTCCATTTTTGTAACATGCCACCCCCTTCCCTCGCTTCTCCATCCTCGAGCTGCAGCTGTAGTAGGATAGCAAACAGAAAGAAATATGGTGCCAAACATGTATGTGCACTTGCGATGATATTCTTGTTCTTTTCTTATGTAAATCTCAGTTATAATCCCATGTGTGTGTGTGTCTTTGTTTCCTGATTGAATGACTACATTCATGATTACTGCCATCTTTGTTGTATTCGATTAACAGGACATTTCGTTACACAGCTCGGCTCAATATTGCCATTGTGGGATATGGAGCAACTTCAAACACAGATTCGATACACTGATTACATCATAGAATAATCGATACTAATCTTCGTAAATACATTGTGTTTACTGTGTGTGTGTGTGCGCGCGCAGTGTGTGTGAGTCCGCGCGAGTATGTGTGTGTGTGATGCATTGTCTGTATTCTTGGGCTAGAGAATGAATGTACTAGGTTTTGGAGGTCTTTCCACCAACTGTTGACACGACAGACAGAATGCACTTGTAGCCAGGGACGTATATCTGGATCCTCGTTGTGCTACATTTATCAAAGGAAATTGATAACAGACCAGACTTAACATCTCTGATATCAGATAACAGATGGCTGCTGCAGCGGAGGACGGAGCACGCATGGGAATGTCCCTAGTGCCATGACGTCGATCGAATTACATAACATAACATATAAATGTATAGACATACATACACACGCACACCAACACAAACACACATACATGTAAACACACACATATACACACAAATATACACACAAAAGACGCACGCTCACATACAATTACACAATTCGAAATTCCACCCAGCCTCTCTCTGCTCTAGATTACCACCTGATGTAAGTACTTTCATCCACTTTCCCTGGTGGCAGCCACATTCACTTTCCTCGGTGGCAGCCACTTCAGCCTACGCTGACAGGTGTAGACAATAATCAAGGGGTATTAGCTCGTCCAACAAAACATTATGTTTATTTACCAGACAGCAGATTCTAATCAGCTTACGTCGATTCAAATATGTCATTTGCACATAAATCCCATATGGGAGTAATCTGCTTTCATCAAATGATTGATTAATTGATTGATTGATTGATAGGACCGTCACTAGTGCATTTATGTGAGTATCCATAAGTTTTCTTATTTTGTTCTACACATGTATATCTCAACGACAGAGCACGAGCTCTATAGTACTGGCTGGGGTTCTCGATGCAATTTTAAGATGGTGAAAATTTGAGTGTAAATCTTTTCTTTCTTTTTTTCTTTAAAGAGATTTGCTCGGACCACGGTATTGCAGTCTAATCTGTTCGATTTCCAAATGCCATGGGTACTTTTTCGTTTACCCTCTGGTGTCCAAGTCAGTGCAGTTTTCGTGACAGATTTATTCTCTACGCATATTACATGTCTAATATATATCCTGCGTCTCTTTTGGATGCTGGTGCTTACATTCTCTTGTTGACACTGTGTGCAAGTAGGTTTTGGTTACAGATGGTATTTGGCTAGAACGCTCATAAGATCTTCCGCAGACAAGTTTTATGGAAGGAAGACAAATTGAACATGTCTTGTTCTGTTGTTCATATACAAACAAACGCAAATATAAATAAGAATTAGGACTTCGCCGCAGATTTAGAGCTGTTTAGAACTTGACATGAATTTCGTGCAATATTGACGCAGAGAAGTGGCATAGTAATGTAATAGCCAATATGGGATCATGACAACAGTCTCAGACGTGGACTGCTGCCCCGCTCTGTTGTGTTCGGAGGTGACTGTAGAGTCCAATCCTCGAACACAATCCAATAATACAAGTGGGGCATACAAAATCAAGATTAGGTATGTGGGTGTTGTGTATTCTGCGCCTCAATGCCACTACGATTCTCAGCTTTGCGAGTTCCTCTTGTGGTGTTACTGCACCACATTTGACCATCTCGCGAGGGATTCGCACAACGCGGTGTATATATCAAAGCATTGTAGAGACACTTTAAGAGTCTTTAAAACGTTTTTCTTTCCACCAACTGAACGTCTGCCCCCTTCAAGTTCGCCACGCGTCAACTGGTGTGGGATGCTTTTCTCAGGTACCCAAGTAACGTGACCGGCAGATCTCACTTGGACCTTCTGTAATACAATGTTAACGCTTGGGACACCTTATGTAACACAATGTTAACGCTTGGGACACCTTCTGTAACACAATGTTAACGCTTGGGACATAGTTGCGTTTTGTCCAAACCATTTAATATGTTGTTCTTTTATGAATTGCAAGACTGGATGTGAAACCAGTCATGCAATTCATAAAAGAACAACAGATTAAATGGTTTGGACACCTGACAAGAATGCCCTGGTATCGCCTACCACAGAGAGCCACACAGAAAAAGTATAATGAGTACAAAGCAAGAGGAAGCCGTGCAAAGATGGAGCGACGGCATCAAGAACAGCCTTACGAAAATGAATATCAGCTTACAAAGTGCTTTAAAACAAGCACACACAAGATCACTACACCCCCAACACTTCTATAAAGAAGTAAATGATGGAAGAGAAGAAGAAGAAGAAGAAGAACGCTTGGGATCTTGGCTCTTATGAAAACTTCGGTATCTGAAATTTTGTCCCGCCATTTTAATTTTAGTAGTCTGCGTAGACAGCGTGTGCGGAAGTAGTTTACTTTTCTTGCGTGTCTGCTATACACTGCCCTTGTCTCGCTAGCGTACAGCAGCACCCCACCAAGTTTCTGAAAATCTTTTTCTGGTTCCTACCCAGGGTTGACATGTCATCCCCAAATACCTCAGTTCTATTTGGGATTGAATGGTACGGAACAAAATGGCGCTAGTCAAATACATTGCAAGTTAACAATTTTATCATTTGTGACCATAACGGATCACCGTAGTAATATATGCGCGACATTTGCTAATACAATTGTGTGTATTGCACCAGATAACAATATGTATCGCAACCATTTGCTCACTATCAACAAACGGCACAAATATTTCTCACAGGAAACGCACAGACTCCAAACTTGGAAACAATTCTGATACAGTATTATTTCATGTTGTAATTTGAACTTAGCATCTTCTGCTTCAAATAGTTATATGGAATTTTTTGATGTGGTGATTCTCATTTGACACTGTGTTGTTATACATCAGACGCAGTACCGTCATCGCATCGTACGTTGGTAATTTTGTGATTCTAACTTGACATTGTGTTGTTATACATCAGACACTTTACCGTCATCGCATTGTAGGTTTGTTTGTAATTTTTCTCAAATATTTTGCGACGTTTATATTTGGTACACTCTGAGAGGTCGTTGTTATTCCACCTATTGTTGTCTCCTAGTAAATTATATGGTCGTCTTTCTCTTGCCTGATTGTTCCTGTTCTTTCCTTTTAATAAAGGTATTAACGATGTCAATCTCTTGATGTGTACATTAACGCATTTTTCTTTTCCAGTTACAAAATTCTCCCGAGTGGTTACTGGGGCCCAAATTAGGTGTGTAGAGAATAGAGCCATTGTTACATGCCCCGCATGTCGTAAGAGGCGACTAAGAAGGTTGATTTTGGGGCTAAATACCCCACCAAACAGATACCATTAGATAGCTACATAAACTACAACCAAGGAAATTCATAGCTTGTCATCTGAAGAAGAAGAAGCACCCCGCAAGGAAGGGCTCATGAAGCGACCCATTGAAATCCGCAAGGAAATCGGGCTGCCGACTCACCTTACATCTGGAAGAAACAGAATGCAAGAAAATAGAAAGAGAATGGAGAGATCTGGAAAAGACGGCCTTGGATAGGAGGGTTTGGAAAACCTTGGTTGCGGACCTATGCTTCCTTAGGGCTGAAGGGAGGGGAATGAAGAGGAAGGTACACAATTATTGCTTCTTTTAATTATAGTTAAAAGTTAATTGTATATCCTTTACAGGACTTTGCGAATCAACCCCAGCTTTTTAACGCTGTTTGTGATTTTTCTAGGCATTATTACGTTCAGTAGTTTGCCATTGCTTTCTGAACGGGTGGTGCCATCGTCCTTTGTAAAAATCCACGCGAAACAATTTTCAACCAAATTGTCCGCAGCGTGATTCGAACTCAGAACGTCGGGGTTAATAGACCGAGTCACTATCCCCTAGGCCACAGACGCACCCTTTTAATTATACATCATCGTTAACATAACATAACATGTCTCTTCCATGACATCTCTCTTTCTCTCAAATATTCATCTTTTATATGCAGAGAATACAACATAGACCTGCATGCATGTTTCATAGACTATAGCAAGGCTTTTGACCATATACAACACCAGAAAATGTGGAACATCATGAAAGACATGCACTTTCCAACACACATAATACAACTCATAGAATCTCTATACCACGAACAACAGGCAACCATTAAAATAAGAGGTGAAATAGCTGAATGGTTCGAGATTCAAAAAGGGGTAAGACAGGGATGTATTTTGTCACCATACTTATTCAACATATATGCAGAGAACATCATGAGGAATGTAAAAGACGATGCCAACTATGTGAATTACGACCCTCTCACTATAGGCGACAAATCCATACTAGAGTTTAGATACGCAGACGATACAGTATTATTATCCACCAGCAAAGAAGGTTTGGAAAACCTAATCATGACGACCAAGAAACATAGTGAAGACCAACATGTATATTTGAATACACAAAAAACAAAAATCATGTCAACTGACAAAGCAAAGGCTCACCTAACATCCAAATAGACAATGAAGAACTCCAATGTGTAGAGAGCTACGAATACCTGGGCTCAATAATTAACAATAATGGTGACTGCTCCAAAGAGATCTCAAGAAGATTGGCAATAGCAATCAAGAAGTTAAACACTATGAGGAACATGTGGCAAAGCAGCAGCAAAATATTAAAATTAAATATATTGAGAGCATACATTTTCCCAGTGGCTACTTATAGTTGTGAAGCATGGACCATTATACAAACAACAAAAACGAAAATCCAGTCCTTCGAAACTAAATGCTATAGAAAGATCCTACGAATACCATGGACAGAAACAAGAAAGAACACTGATGTCCTGAAAGAACTAAATGTTAAAGAGAATTGACTGATAAACAATATACTATACAGAAAAATTACATACTTTGGTCACATCAAGCGTCACGATGGTCTGGAGAGAACAATAATAGAGGGCAGGGTCCCAGGACGCAGAGGCAGACCAAGAAGAAGATGGTTACAAGATATTAAAGAAACCATGAACATGACCATCGACAAAATGGGTGAACTGGGTAGAGACAGAGTGAATTCAGATGCGCTGCAAAGAGAACACCATCCTATAAAGGATACGCAACTTGATGATGATGATATGCAGAGTGTCAGACATTTATCATATCAATCAATCAAGTGCAGTGTCGGCTGGGGACGACGATCATGTTTCGTCTCATCGGTCTGTTTCTGGTATAATCCATCAACTCCGTCACCGAACCATGATTTCAAGCCGTCCTGAATTTTGTCCCTTTGTCATTCTTTATCTCTTTTCCACTGTAGTTTGCTTGTTGTAACCACAGGTTCTAAATTGTCCCTTCTAATTATATGTAAAAAAACCCACCTGATTGTCTGATTCTTATTAGATTGATTAGATTTTGATATGAATCTATCGCCAACACTATCTCTCATTGGTCTTTCTATCTGTCCATGGAACTTTCAATATTCTTCTGAGAAACCACATTTCTGTGACTTCCAATGTTCTTACCATTTGTCTGTTCATTGTCCATGACACACTGCCATATAAAAGTATTGGTTCTATATAGCATTGGATTACTCGTTTCCTCAACGCCACTGACAAGGATTTATTACATAGTATGTTTTTCATCTTCTGAAAGGCTGATTTCACCAGAGCTATTCTGTTTTTTATTTCTGAAGTGCATCTTCCATCTGATGTGATAATGACACCTAGATATTTCAATCTTCCATCTGATGTGATAATGACACACATATATTTCAATCTTCCATCTGATGTGATAATGATACAGATATATTTCAATCTTCCATCTGATGTGATAATGACACCCAGATATTTCAATCTTCCATCTGATGTGATAACGCCACACAGATATTTCAATCGATGAACTTGTTTAATTTCTTCTTCTCCAATTGTTATATTACAAAAAGATGTTTCTCTTGTTTCTTAGAAATTACCATCACCTTAGTTTTTCTTTATATTAATACTAACTACTTTTTGTTTCATTATTTATCGTATCAGTTATCAGTTATCAGTTATCAGTTATATGAGGACTATCATTATAGCACTCCGGACATGTCCATAGGTGCTCCGATCTCCTCCTCAACAAATCCAGCAGCGTCCAGCGGTCCAACACGCCAGTTCGATGTTGATTAATCAATCTCTTTGCATATTTAGTATGTCGTTCTTTTCGGGCTGCACCAATATTGACACCCATCTCTTTCAATCTGGTCAGCGAGTGACACTCGCAACCCCGAAACTCCTGTGTTCGGAAAGACTCTCTCAATGCGTGAAGAATGTCACTTCGATCCATTGCAGCTCCCTCTGATATTGTAGCCAAGCCAGCCAATCTATCAGCTCGTTCATTACCCTAACTCCTGCGTGCGCAGGGACAAAAATGAAGGTGGTTTCTCTGATCATTGTCTGTACCAGTACCTCCACCCAGTTGCGTCTCACCATTCCTGATTCGACTTTACGAATATTGCTCATGGAGTCACTGACTATGAAAATACGAGAGTAGTTGGGAGATGCCAACCATTTCACCGCCTCCGTAACCGCCCGAACTTCCATTGTCTATCGTATGCAGTGTGCAAAACATCTGTCGAATACATTTACAATTATTCTTTGTCATTGTTTCTAGACAATTGGTCGAAAGGTAATTTGAAATTGTTTGTTATTAGCTATGCGTATCGCATGTCCGATCGATCTCCAGCTGCTCTTGTGGATTATCATATTTTCTTGTTGACGCGGTGTAAGCAGTTCATCGCTAGAGATATTTGACCAGAACACGCGTAAGATCTTTCACAGACAAGTTGTTGGGAAGGTGGAGAGTTTAGGCATATATTATTCTATCATTTACCAACATTCTCATCCGTATAGTAAAGTATATGCTATATATACTGTACACACAGCTGCGGTATACATTCATCATGGCTCTGATGCTGTATTGAGCTGATTTCCAGACTGTTTAAATGGTGATGAATGCACTTTTGCATTGATGACTCCCATAACAATAGTAACTTCATAACATGGTGATTTGTCTAAATCTACTTGCAGATTTTCATAGTACCAATCTTTCCCTGCATCTTCACTATCATTTGTTGGTGTGTAACATTGTTAAATGGGGATTTTGGTATGTTTACCTTTTAATCTGATCTTAATCAGGCGGCTGCTGGTGGGTTTCCATTCTAACAGGTATTTTTCTACGCATTTTCTTAAGATGACTGCTACTCCTTGGTGGTGGTGGTGGTGGTGGTCATCGTCTCGCCCAGAAAAGAGACTTGTTACAGTAGTACTCCTTCCATTGCCTGCTCACCTGTTCTCGCTAATCTTCAAAATATGTAGCTTATATCTTCTCCTTTCTGCTGCTATCTGCGAGAGTTTTCCAGCTTCATACATTATAATTACATTCCAGAATCCAATTCTGGTTTTAGTTTTGGCATTCAGGATTTCTGTCCTTGGGAAAGTAGCTTCCTTTCTTCTTTCACCACTTTCAGACATACGAGTCAATACCTCTGGTAGCCCTTCATGGCTGTGAATAAGTAGTATCTTTGTTGCTATTTTTGTAACGATAAGTTTTGTTTTACATGAAGGGATTGTTAGTCCCAAGCCACATCCTTAACCTGGAGAACAAGGAAACTATATTTACTCTGGTCCCTATCCAGGTAACTGTCCGACCTGTGTGACCCTACCAGGAAAATGTTGTCTTATGCTGTTCTAGTGGCTTGTGCGATTATTTATTTTTGTCTTTCTATTTTGTCATCTAAACATTTCTGTCGTAGTCTTCCTCTCGCCTTCTTTCCTGATGTTCTGTTGTAGGAGACTTTGTATATTGTGAAGTTTGGTTGCATTTTTATTAAGTAGTAGCACAACTTTATTCTTTGTTTCTCAATGTAATTCAAGCACGGTTCTGTGCCAACTTTCTTTCTTATGCTGATGTTGCTGACTTTGTTTCTCAATGTAATTCAAGCAAGGTTCTGTGCCAACTTTCTTTCTTATGCTGATGTTGGCGACTCTGCCTTATGATGTTGACACAGATCTGAAGTACTTAATGCACATTGCAGATCTTCTGAAGTTCTGAATCAAACGATGTGCTACAGGAAGTCTAGTACAAAGAATATCCATCTTTAATCATCTATAATTTAGTTTGTTTAGTATTCATTGTGTGTATGTTTTATTGACAAAGACTTATAGTCGAAACGTTGGACTTTTGTTAGTTTTATGATTTAATTATTCATTTTGTTTGCTTATGTGATACCATACATACATGTCTTTGCTTGTTTATGTGATACCATACATACGTGTCTTTGTCCTAAAACGTTAATTTACTAAGTATCACTGCAGCCTCCCCTCGGTTTTCTCCAGATCTGATCTGATCCGCTCTGACCACCTCAGATTTCTAGGTTTCCGTACAAGATGAATATTTAACCAAGGAACAACAGGAACCATCAGCATATAAGCATGTACATTCTTTGACAACTCTAACATTTAACGAGGCTCAGTAATATGAAGTCCGCACAGTAGTATCCAATAAATATTGAATGTGCACAAGTGCGTACGTATATGTGTTGGAGTCTTTGAAGAAAAAAAGTTGTTGTTCTCTGTTCTAATTGTAAGGTCATACCAGAATGCGAAGGTCATACCAGAACGCGGTTGTGAATAGCTATTCTACTTTATGAATGGACGTATCCACTATCTGTAGAAAGAGTATTAATGGATTTGTTGTCAGTCTTTTTTATGACATATTGACAACAAACGTGAAATGTATGGAAGTCTATTTGTGTCATAAATGATATTTTATTTGTCATAAAATAAATCGGAGAGGAAGATGAAAAATGAAGAACAAAAAAAAAATGCGTAATATTCAGAGAAAAACCCACATGCAAGAGAGTTCTACGTGTAAACAAACATTTAGTAGGCTGTTGTTTGTCCATGACTGCGCTGGTACACTCGGGTAGGCTGTTGTTTGTCCATGACTGCGCTGGTACACTCGGGTAGACTGTTGTTTGTCCATGATTGCGCTGGTACACTCGGGTAGGCTGTTGTTTGTCCATGACTGCGCTGGTACATTCGGGTAGACTGTTGTTTGTCCATGACTGTGCTGGTACACTCAGGTAGACTTGTATGTCCATCTCTTAACATATTCTTTGTTGTTGTTTTCCTCTTGTCCGTCTTACTTCAATTCTTGTAGGGTTTTAATTAGAGTGCGTGAGTATATATAAATATATATATATATATATATATATATATATATATATATATATATATATTTGAAGGTGAAAGATGTTAGTCTCCTCTTGTGCCTTGAGTAGGCTGTCCATGTTTCTGAGCCATATAGTAATGAATTAATTACATATGCTCGACATATTTAAATCTTCGTCTGCAATGTTAGTTTTGTGTTGTTCCACGCTCGCTTTGATAGTTTGCCGAATGTAGTAGCCGCACTCCCTATTCGAGCGTTGATTTCTTCATCAAGAGAAAGGCTGGCAGTGACCATGGACCCAAGATAGCAGAATTTTGAACTGGTGTTAGATAGTTACCATTTAAAGTGATTTTTGTTGTGTTACCTCCCTGACATAAAACCACTGTTTTGGAGACACTATATATATATATATATATACATGTATGCAGGCGTGTATATGCGTGCGTATGCATGTATGTGTGTATGTATATATGAGTATGTGCACGCACTTGCTTGCGCGTGTATTCATAAATTGCCCGATACACGAATATGCTAATCGTATACAGTATGTGCTTGAAATGAGACCAATATTTTAAGAAAATGTTGAGTCACATGACAGTCATGTGATATATGATCTACACTAAACATGGAAAGTTACAGTGACATTTCCGACTAACAGTTGGTAGAATAGTGTGTTCTGATGGTCATTCATATTTCATACGATCGAGGTCACCAGATGTGAACATGAACCCACGGGTCAGCCCCACAACAAAGAATGCCAGTCAATTATCAGGGAAGAAGAAGCTTTCTCGTGATACAAACGGAGATGCCACTTCACTTATCAAAGATGGCGAGAGAACAGTAAAAGTAAATTATGATTTGAGCGTCCTAGATGTGGTACCATTAGCTGTGAAAACTGTTTCACCCAAACGGAAACACGTTCATTTCTTGCCAGATACGACTTCTCTCTGCCAAAATAAGGCCAAATCAGACGACGAAAACTTCAGAAAAAACATTGACTTTATAAATAGTAGCATTGCTTCTAAAGTACACTGTAGCAGACAAGGATCTGATGAGATTGCAACCGGTCACAAAGACAGCTCTTATAGTAGTGTCCGAAATGATAACCAGTCACTAACAGATAAAGCAACAACAGCAGTAGCTGCAACATCTGAGAACAAAACTTCTACTAGACGAAGCTATTCCCTCAAAGTTCCAGACAATCAGGCTGGTTTGACCAGGCAAAGAAATCATGTACTATCCATAGAAGAAACAAGGTTACGTCAGAATGTCAACAGTAGCTCTCAAGTAAATCAATATAAAAACAAAGAAATCTCACAAAGTGTCAAAATAAAAGTCAACCGCTCGTTACCTACCACACCATCTAAATCGACGTTACCCCCTGCTTCATCTGCACCAGCTAATACACCAGTTACAATCAAGCTACCATCTGCTACATCTACACCAGCTCATACACCAGTTACAATCAACCATAAACCTCCTACCGGATCTAGAAAGGACATAGCTGCCGGTTTGTCTGTTCATTTTGCCGACTCCGTTACAAGTTCACCCAAACACAAAAACAAATTATGTTCTAAAAATGTGTTCAATAACAGCCCCACTCCATCTAAAAAGAGTCTCCAAACCTCTTCTTTATGTTCTGATACAGATCAGAAGTTCTCCGTTCAGAAAGAGTTCTCAAAAATAGAGACTGGTTCAAGATCCGTGGATAATGTGGCTTCCAATTTGAAAAAGTCAAAACCAAGTCAATATAAACAATGTAATTCTGAAGACAACTCTGCACCTATACGTAGCAAAGACACAGCAGTTTCAATACAAGAAAGTCAGTTCATTGGTTGCCCGCAAGCTAAATATACGATTTCGTCTACTACAAATGCTACCGGAGCACCGTCAAGTACACATGCTATTGGTCGAAGTAAAAAATCTAACGAATCACAACGCGATGACAATTTTCCTAACCAAAGTTTCACCAATCTTGATTCGAATATGAATTTAAGCTCCACATCCTTATTACTTCAAGACCAAATGAAAAACGATTCTCATCTTGAGGCGGCTAATGACATTTCAAGATTAGCTTCGACGCCATCAGTGTCATCCAAGTCGTTAAATAAAGATATCACTAATTCAATTAATTATGATCTTTTATCTAAGACTTCAGCGAAGCTTCCAGAATTATCTCATCATAGAACACTATCAGACGGTTTCAAACAAACGTCCCGTTCACCTATTACTTCCATTTCATCTACGCCGGAGAAATCTTCCAAACTCAGACCAAGACGATCACCATCTTGTCTCGACAAAGATTACGTTGTCGGAAATTGTTTGAGTTATATTGCTAGCAAGGATCTGGCTGAAATTGACAATACTTCTGTGTCACACGCATCCCGTAGTAAACTTCCACTTGCCACATTGTCAAATTTAGGACCAAATTCTACAACCAATAACAAGACATCTGAGATTGATTTATTACCGTTTGGCAACACAAAATATGTAAATCTGGCTGCAGTAGTAAGAAAAGAAGCGATCGCAGCAAGTTACCAGCTGGAGTATTGTTGGTTTTGTGGTCGTCTGATGCCAACATGGGGAACTAGGTAATGTACTGTTATACAAACAAGTTAATAGTGTTATACATTGTAGTTAACTAATACATAATTAAATGTTATTCTGTGAACTTTTGGAGAAGAAGAAACACCAGGGCAGATCACTGCTCAGATATAAGGATTTTCCCAAGGCCTCAATGAAGAACTTATCTATTGGTCCCAGCAAATGGGAAACGCTAGCTGATGATAGAGCTGTGGGGAAGGACATTGCGCAATGGCGCAGAGAAAAGACGTTTTTGAAAAGATGCTTAAAGATGAGTTGAAAGAGAAGAGAGACAAGCGCAAACTCAGAAGTTGTCACAGTAAAACATTTGCCAACTGACTTTCTGTAAAGATGAAAAATGTCACACACACACACACACAATATATATATATATATATATATATATATATATATATATATATATAATACATGGGTACAGTTGATATTATTATATATTGATTGATTGATTGATTGATTGATTGATTGATTGATAGCACCATCACTATTGCCCTCAACTTTTTCTTAAACAAAGTGAAATACCCATTTTCAACATATCTAGAATCTGGTATAGATCTATCGGAATTTAAACCGCTGCATATTTTGTGCATGTAAGCACAGACCATCTAAACTTAGAACAATAGACCTAGCCACTCTCCGCACATACCCTCTGAACTTGTGACAAATTGGATAAGAAATGTCAAATTGATGACATGTTGAGCAAGAAATGTCGAATTAATGTTACATTGAGCAAGAAATCTCAAATTGATGTTACATTGAACAAGAAATGTCGAATTGATGTTACATTGAGCAAGAAATCTCAAATTGATGTTACATTGAACAAGAAATGTCGAATTGATGTTACATTGAGCAAGAAATCTCAAATTGATGTTACATTGAACAAGAAATGTCGAATTGATGTTACATTGAGCAAGAAATCTCAAATTGATGTTACATTGAGCAAGAAATCTCAAATTGATGTTACATTGAACAAGAAATGTCGAATTGATGTTACATTGAGCAAGAAATCTCAAATTGATGTTACATTGAACAAGAAATGTCGAATTGATGTTACATTGAGCAAGAAATCTCAAATTGATGTTACATTGAACAAGAAATGTCGAATTGATGTTACATTGAGCAAGAAATCTCAAATTGATGTTACATTGAGCAAGAAATCTCAAATTGATGTTACATTGAGCAAGAAATCTCAAATTGATGTTAAATTGAGCAAGAAATGTCGAATTGATGTTAAATTGAACAAGAAATGTCGAATTGATGATAAATTAAATATTCCTCCTAGATGTTGATATTTTTTCACGTTCAGCTGAAACTTATCTTAAACTAAAGTGTGATATCACCCGACGTACGATTAGATAAAATATATCACCCGACGTACGATTAGATAAAATATATCACCCGACGTACGATTAGATAAAATATATCACCCGACGTACGATTAGATAAAATATATCACCCGACGTACGATTAGATAAAATATATCGCCCGACGTACGATTAGATAAAATATATCACCCGACGTACGATTAGATAAAATATATCGCCCGACGTACGATTAGATAAAATATATCACCCGACGTACGATTAGATAAAATATATCACCCGACGTACGATTAGATAAAATATATCACCCGACGTACGATTAGATAAAATATATCACCCGACGTACGATTAGATAAAATATATCGCCCGACGTACGATTAGATAAAATATATCAACAGACGTACGATTAGATAAAATATATCACCCGACGTACGATTAGATAAAATATATCGCCCGACGTACGATTAGATAAAATATATCACCCGACGTACGATTAGATAAAATATATCACCCGACGTACGATTAGATAAAATATATCACCCGACGTACGATTAGATAAAATATATCACCCGACGTACGATTAGATAAAATATATCACCCGACGTACGATTAGATAAAATATATCACCCGACGTACGATTAGATAAAATATATCGCCCGACGTACGATTAGATAAAATATATCACCCGACGTACGATTAGATAAAATATATCGCCCGACGTACGATTAGATAAAATATATCACCCGACGTACGATTAGATAAAATATATCACCCGACGTACGATTAGATAAAATATATCAACAGACGTACGATTAGATATACAAGAGAGTTTGATACGATTTCTTATCAATAATAAATCTATTATCTGCAGACGATAATCATTCTTAGCCAGATTTATGTCAATCTTCAAGTTAAAATATGCATTACAAAGTGGTCTACCCTATTAGAACTTAAGGTTTCCATGACCTAGACAAATCACAAAGCCATTATTATTTAATTGTTGTTAATGCGCTTATTTGTTGCATAATTGTATATTCTAATGTGATATTTTATTTACCAATTATTCTAATGTGATATTTTATTTACCAATTATTCTAATGTGATATTTTATTTACCAATTATTCTAATGTGATATTTTATTTACCAATGTAAGAAGATGATGGAGTTCTTTTTGATAGTAGCAGAATATATACATTTTATTGTTTACTACGCTTTGCGCATACAACAGTAGAAGGTAGGTTATATTATCACCAGGACGACTAAGAGGAAGACAAATGAAGACAACATTAAAGATACAATACGATATTGACTTATGTATATCACGTGAATTAAGTAAAGTGAATCTAAGTTTCATACAATACTTCATAAACCATTTGACTAGACAAGACCGAGAGAATTTTAACTTTTCAGGATTTCTTGGCAGGCTCGCGCGGTAAGATCATTGTAGGGCGAAGTGAAGCATACAGGACAACTATTTCCAGTATGAGGAGGGAGGTTCAGGCCGGCTGATATCGCTGCTCTCCATTGGCTCTCTGTGGCTCCATTTACTGGGACCGTTGTTGTATTTGACTCCCAGTCGATGCTTCGAAGTTCCAAAATGGCGCGTTGCGGAATGAGTGGATGTCATCTATTGGGATTTCCAAACCCAAGAAGCGAACAGAAAAACTCAAAATCAAAGAAAACTGGCTGATGCTACAAATAAGAAAGAGAAAATTGAGATATTTTGGACATATAAAAAGACATGAAGGGCTGGAGAAGACCATCATGGAAGGAGGCATACCAGCAAAGAGAAGAAGAGGAAGACCACGGAGAAGATGGATTCAGGATGTAACTGATGGTTTGAACATGACGGCTGCAGAGGCAGGACATCTAGCCTATGAGAGAGATAAATTCCGGAGGACTGTTGGGGTGGCAAAGTTCTGCTCAGGACAAACTCTTTGATGATGAGAGAAGCGAACATGGATGTTCTATTGTTCTGTCATGCGGGTGTTTGTGACAATGAGAGAGCGGTCAGGTTGGCATCAACATTATTCATTATCGGAGAGTTGAAAATGGATAAGGGGGACGTTCGTCGATCTCTTCACGACTGTCTGTTGGACTAAGACACTAAAATAGATATTGAATCGATCCAGACATTTAAGAAGTTTGAAGTTACCGCTGTACAGGTAGAACTGAATTTCTGAGTGGCAGAGTGGGAAGTGTTTTTAACCAGCGAGCTGTTCACCTGCCCAGCGTGTTCGCAGCGCGTTGGACGACGGGTGACAAGCTCCCTGTGAGTGCGGTTCAATTCCGAGGGCTTGCAGAAAAGTCACAGGTTCTCCAGATTTACGTTGTTCGTGGCACCGAACCGAAGGGTTACGATGTCCATAGCACCGAGCCGAAGAGCTAATAAGCTCAAGTGCTTCTGGATCGGAAAAAACCCAGCGAGCTACGGGAACCATCAGTGTGCGTACCCTTCGACATCTTCCTTTCCTTTGCGTTCCCGGCCTAGACTGATGGACCAACTTTTATCATGAATTTTATTGTTGTTTTTAGGGACTCCGTTCCTCCGTACAGCTTTCGCGAAGCTCTGTGTGTTGTGGCCATGACTCTTTCCTTATACCTGCTAACCGTTGGCAGTCTTGCAAGACATGTTTTTCCGTCATGTCTGCCATTTTGCAGGGGCACAGGCTAGTTGTGCCAATTTTAAATTTATGGAACATGTGTGCTCTGAGCTTGTTGTGTCCGGTGCGGAGGCGAAATATGGCAACTTGTTCACTGCGTGAGAGTCCATAGTATCCGTCACTGTCTGTGTACTGAGGGTGGTCTTTTGCCCATTTGCTTCTATAGTGCGAACCGATGGTTGTTTTGACTTCCTCATAACTGATCTCGAGATCAGTCTGAGGTAGTCGCCCACCCTCTTTGGCTAGCTTGTCGGCTGCTTCGTTTCCCCTAACGTTGCAGTGTGACGGTATCCACTGGATGACGGTGCGTTTGAGTGAACTCGTTAGTTCAGCGAGGGACGTTTTGAGCTCATTCATCTCAGTTTTGCCAACGCATTTGAGTGCCGTGATGACCGATAGAGCATCGGTGAATATCACGACCTTGTTGCGTGTAGTGTTTCTTCTCTCCAAGATCATTTCGGCCTCCTCTTTGATTGCCTCTGCCTCTGCTCGGTAGTTATTCGAGTATTTGCCTGTGGCAATCGCTTTCTTGACCGTGATTTTCTTAGAGATTTTCGACATCTGTTGGAGAAGACTGAACACCTATGGGTATACTCGAAATGCAATGACGTCAGTTAAGTAACCAATAACCAATGTTGATAAGTTATATGTTTAATATATTGCATATTTGTTGATTTCTCCTGGTCTACTTGAACAGCGTGAGTGACGGCAAGGAACATGTACGTATTCTGGGAGAACTAGAACGACTTTTGGCTCAAGCTCAGTCAGAGAAAGCTAAACTGGTGGAGGAGCAGGTAGTATACTCTATGATAGTGTTGTGTATTTGGTTCAAGTCTTGTAACTTGATCAGTTGTTACCGGTAAATATGAAAATCAAATTCAAACTTGAAAAACTAGCTAGCATTGAAGACAGAACTAAAGAGATATAGAAGAACTAACTAGCATTGAAGACAGAAATAACAATATACAGAAGAGATGATAGTGATGGATTGGACATATCCTCAAGATGAGAAAATAAAAAACGACCAAGACCAGCAACGAAGTGGATACCACAAGAACAGAGAATACCAAGGAGAGATGTAGGCATTTGGAAAAGAACTTTTGAAGTAGATCTTAAAATGTATGCATAAGAATACATAAGGTCAAGAGACAGGTATACATAAGCTAGAGAGAAAGGTATGCATAAGGTAGAGAGAAAGGTATACATAAGGTAGAGAGAAAGGTATGCATAAGGTAGAGAGAAAGGTATACATAAGGTAGAGAGAAAGGTATGCATAAAAATACATAAAATAGAGAGAAAGGTATGCGATCTAAGTGGGCATTTGTTTGTCTCTGTATTATGTGTCTTTGTTGGAGACACGAGGACCCCGAGGATGATGATGAGGATGAAAAAGACATGATAGCTAAAAACTATACGTACTGGGAATTTGGTCGGGAGGGAGGGGGAGAGGAAGACCAAAGAAATTGCTAGAATTTTGAAATTGGGGATAAATCTGATCTGTAGTGTTGCTTTTATCTACCTGACATGAACATCATTCAGACAAATGACATAACAAATGACATAACAAATAACATAGCAAATGATATGACAAATGACATAATAAATAACATGACAAATACCAAAACAAATGACATGACAAATTAGATGATTGCTGTATTGTCTACATGACATGATAGACGTCTGACAAATGACATAGTACAACATGTATGTTTCTACCTGTACAGGTGAGGCTGAGAGAGTCGGAAATGATGACGTTGCAGAAAAATGAGGCCTTAGAGAAAGAGCTGGAAGAAATCAAGTGTAGAGAGAGACAAGCACAGATGGTAAGTGGGAGAGAGAGAGAGACAAGCACAGATGGTAAGTGGGGAGAGAGAGACAAGCACAGATGGTAAGTGGGAGAGAGAGAGACAAGCACAGATGGTAAGTTGGAGAGAGAGACAAGCACAGATGGTAAGTGGGAGAGAGAGAGAGACAAGCACAGATGGTAAGTGGGAGAGAGAGACAAGCACAGATGGTAAGTGGGAGAGAGAGACAAGCACAGATGGTAAGTGGGAGAGAGAGAGACAAGCACAGATGGTAAGTGGGAGAGAGAGACAAGCACAGATGGTAAGTGGGAGAGAGAGAGACAAGCACAGATGGTAAGTGGGAGAGAGAGAGACAAGCACAGATGGTAAGTGGGAGAGAGAGACAAGCACAGATGGTAAGTGGGAGAGAGAGAGACAAGCACAGATGGTAAGTGGGAGAGAGAGAGACAAGCACAGATGGTAAGTGGGAGAGAGAGAGACAAGCACAGATGGTAAGTGGGGAGAGAGAGACAAGCACAGATGGTAAGTGGGAGAGAGAGACAAGCACAGATGGTAAGTGGGGGACAGAGACAGAGAGAAACAAGCACAGATGGTAAGTTGGAAGAGAGAGACAAGCACAGATGGTAAGTGGGAGAGAGAGAGAGACAAGCACAGATGGTAAGTGGGAGAGAGAGACAAGCACAGATGGTAAGTGGGAGAGAGAGAGACAAGCACAGATGGTAAGTTGGAGAGAGAGACAAGCACAGATGGTAAGTGGGGGACAGAGACAGAGAGAAACAAGCACAGATGGTAAGTTGGAGAGAGAGAGACAAGCACAGATGGTAAGTGGGAGAGAGAGAGACAAGCACAGATGGTAAGTGGGAGAGAGAGAGACAAGCACAGATGGTAAGTGGGAGAGAGAGAGACAAGCACAGATGGTAAGTGGGGACAGAGACAGAGAGAAACAAGCACAGATGGTAAGTTGGAGAGAGAGACAAGCACAGATGGTAAGTGGGAGAGAGAGACAAGCACAGATGGTAAGTGGAGAGAGAGAGACAAGCACAGATGGTAAGTGGGAGAGAGAGAGACAAGCACAGATGGTAAGTTGGGGACAGAGACAGAGAGAAACAAGCACAGATGGTAAGTTGGAGAGAGAGACAAGCACAGATGGTAAGTGGGAGAGAGAGAGACAAGCACAGATGGTAAGTGGGAGAGAGAGAGCAAGCACAGGTGGTAAGTGGGGACAGAGACAGAGAGAAACAAGCACAGATGGTAAGTGGGAGAGAGAGACAAGCACAGATGGTAAGTGGGAGAGAGAGAGACAAGCACAGATGGTAAGTGGGAGAGAGAGACAAGCACATGTGGTAAGTGGGGGACAGAGACAGAGAGAAACAAGCACAGATGGTAAGTGGGAGAGAGAGAGACAAGCACACATGGTAAGTGGGAGAGAGAGAAACAAGCACAGATGGTAAGTGGGAGAGAGAGAGACAAGCACAGATGGTAAGTGGGAGAGAGAGAGACAAGCACAGATGGTAAGTGGGAGAGAGAGACAAGCACAGATGGTAAGTGGGAGAGAGAGACAAGCACAGATGGTAAGTGGGAGACAGAGAGACAAGCACAGATGGTAAGTGGGAGAGAGAGAGACAAGCACAGATGGTAAGTGGGGAGAGAGAGACAAGCACAGATGGTAAGTGGGAGAGAGAGAGACAAGCACAAATGGTAAGTTGGAGAGAGACAGAGAGAAACAAGCACAGATGGTAAGTTGGAGAGAGAGACAGAGAGGAACAAGCACAGATGGTAAGTTGGAGAGAGAGAGACAGAGAGGAATACGCAGAGGTGTTAAGTGGGTGAGAGAGAGAGAGAGAGAAACAAACACAGATGGTATGTGGGAGAGAGAGACAAACACAGATGGTATGTGGGAGAGAGAGACAAACACAGATGGTATGTGGGAGAGAGAGAGAGAGAGAAACTAGACCAACGGCCAAACGTTTGTCAGCTGGTGGGTGGCCTGTCGTATTATTGGAGTTATAATTCTGTAAACAGTACAATGTGATGAGACATAGCTCACTCTCTAAGATTATCCTACAGGGAACAGATGAGGGTGGAAGAAAGATAGGAGGGCAGAGAAAATCCTGGTTTGACAACATCAAGAGCTGGTCATGGCAGAGTTTCTCAACACTCGCCTGAGGAGTTGAAGACAGAGATTCATGGCATGCTTTTTGTGCTGATGTCTCCACAGTGACACTCCTACGACCCTAACGGCTTATGGACTTTATTATTATTATAAACAGCACAACTCAAGTCTATATTGTATTCGATTACCAGAACAAGAATGTTGATCAAATACTCTGTTATTACAGGACGATACTAGTGAAGAGTTTGATCTTCGGGCATATATCGAGTCATTAGGGCATCAGCTTGAGATATGCCCACACGTACTCATTACTACTGACAGCTGCCGAGGTTTTCTTCATATGAAGGGTGGCCGTTTCAAGACTTGGAAGATGAGATGGTTTGTCTTTGATCGAACTAGAAAAATGGTGAGAGGTTCATATATATATATCAATACATTTTCTTCTTAGAATTTTAGTCTTATTTGACTAAAATTGATTGATTGATTGATTGATTGATTGATAGATAGATTGATTGATAGATTGATTGATAGATTGATTGATTGATTGATTGATTGATTGATATATTAATAGATTGATTGATTGATAGATAGAACCATCATCATTGCACTTCGGTGAGTAAACATGTGTACTCCGATCTCTTTCTTACACAGGAAGATCTCAGCTATAGTGCACAAACTCTGTAGCACCGGCGAGGGTCCACAATGTAATTTTGAAGATGGTGAAGATTTTTTTTAGGTATTTTTATTTTGTCCAATAAATGTTGCCAGGGCAGCGGCTTTCCAGTCTGTTCTTCTCAATTTTGAACTGCCAGGGGTTCTTACAAAGTGCTCAACTGGAACACGGGACCTACGTTTTATCGTCCTCTCAGATAGGATTAGAAACTCGATCTCACCTACACTGAGGTAACGGATCTCTGGAAAAATATCCAGATGACTAAACGAGGGAGCGAATCTGGTAACTTTGGCACTAGAGACAAGCACCTAACATCTGCACCACAGAGGGCACTAAAATGCCTAACAATGTCTGTGCAAGGATTTGTTGGTTGTAAAAATTCACATCTCTGTTTACTAAACATGAGCATCATCATCAGCTGCCGTCCCGGCTGGCGTAGGCGATCATGGATCTCCACAAATCTCTGTCTCTAATGTTTGCTATCATCTCAGATGTAGATGCACTTCCGTGGCGTGAAGTCAGACTATCCAACATGTTCTCTCTCTGTCTTCCTCTGTCTCGTCTACCCTCGATTTTACCGGTTGTCACAATGTGTTCTAAACCTCCCTCCTCATCACATGCCCGAAAAATGATGACTACCTCTTTCTTATATGTATGATAAGCTTTCTATGTGTCTTGACCTCATTCAACACCTCAACATTAGTCATTTTAGCAGTCCATGGGATTCTCATCCTTCTTCTATAAAACCACATCTCTGTGGCCCCTCAGAGATTTTTCGATCTGTTTGTTTATTGTCCATGACTCGCATCCGTATGTCAGTATTGGTTCTATACGAATGTGAGAGCTGGACGCTCAATGCAGAACTGGAATGAAGAATACAGGCTTTCGAATATAAGTGTTACAGACGGGTACTACGTATTAGTTACATAGAACATAAGAGGAATATTTATGTAAGAGACCAAATAAACAACCTTGCATGTCGAGAAGTACCACTCTTGACAATCGTGAAACAGCGTAAACTTGCGTGGTTCGGGCATGTGATGAGACATAGCTCACTCTCTAAGACTATCATACAGGGAACAGTTGAGGGTAGAAGAAAGTATGTGATGAGACATAGCTCACTCTCTAAGACTATCCTACAGGGAACAGTTGAGGGTAGAAGAAAGTATGTGATGAGACATAGCTCACTCTCTAAGATTATCCTACAGGGAACAGTTGAGGGTGGAAGAAAGATAGGAGGGCAGAGAAAATCCTGGTTTGACAACATCAAGAGCTGGTCCGGACAGAGTTTCTCCACACTCGCTCGAGGAGTTGAAGACAGAGATTCATGGCGTGCTTTTGTGCTGTCTGCACAGTGACACGCCTACGACCTAAAACATGATTTTGATATCCTTGCCATTGACTAAAGTATGATATCCTTGCCATTGGCTAAAACATGATATTCTTGCCATTGACTAAAACATGATATTCTTGCCATTGACTAAAACATGATATTCTTGCCATTGACTAAAACATGATATCCTTGCCATTGACTAAAACATGATATCCTTACCATTGACTAAAACATGATATCCTTGCCATTGACTAAAACATGATATTCTTGCCATTGACTAAAACATGATATCCTTGCCATTGACTAAAGTATGATATCCTTGCCATTGACTAAAACATGATATTCTTGCCATTGACTAAAACATGATATCCTTGCCATTGACTAAAACATGATATCCTTGCCATTGACTAAAACATGATATCCTTGCCATTGACTAAAACATATCCTTGCCATTGACTAAAACATGATATTCTTGCCATTGACTAAAACATGATATTTGATATCATTTGTTTACGCAGGTCTTTTATTACAAAGATAAAACAGAAGCAAGTCTGAAAGGATCAGTTTGTTTTCAAACCATACAAGATGTCTACGTCGACCATTTGCGAACTATTAAAAGTCTGAACCCAAAGTTGACATTTTGTTTGAAAATGTATCAGAGAACTCATTACTTGGTGGCGCCATCTTCCGAGACAATGACGATCTGGATTGACGTACTACTTTCTGGCGTGGAAGGATATGAAATATGTCACAGCTGACGTCATGAATATATAATGATGGCTGATGCAGGCAATAGAACTTCTGTTCAAATGAAATCCTTGGTTTTTTCTTTGTGAATGTGTGGCAATGTTCTTCTTCTTCTGCGTTCTCACTAGATTTGTTTTATTGTTGTTTGTTTTATAGAGGAACATCTGAGAGAGATGAACAATTAGTTTCCAGTTACAAATATGTGATATGACTGGTAAATATGTAATAGTGAGTGGTCAGTATGTGGTAATGTGTGGTCGGTATGTGATAATGCCTGGTCAGTATGTGGTAGTGTGTGGTCAGTATGTGGTGGTGTGTAGTCTGTATGTGGTGTTGTGTGATCAGTATGTGGTAGTGTGTAGTCAGTATGTGGTAATGTGTGGTCACAGTCAGTATGTGGTAATGTGTGGTCAGTATGTGGTAATGTGTGATCACAGTCAGTATGTGGTAATGAGTGGTCAACATGTGGTAATGTGTGATCACAGTCAGTATGTGGTAATGAGTGGTCAACATGTGGTAATTTGTGATCACAGTCAGTATGTGGTAATGAGTGGTCAACATGTGGTAATGTGTGATCACAGTCAGTATGTGGTAATGTGTGGTCAGTATGTGGTAATGTGTGATCACAGTCAGTATGTGGTAGTGTGTAGTCAGTATGTGGTAATGTGTGATCACAGTCAGTATGTGGTAATGAGTGGTCAACATGTGGTAATGTGTGATCACAGTCAGTATGTGGTAATGTGTGTCAGTATGTGGTAATGTGTGATCACAGTCAGTATGTGGTAATGAGTGGTCAACATGTGGTAATGTGTGATCACAGTCAGTATGTGGTAATGTGTAGTCAGTATGTGGTAATGTGTGGTCACAGTCAGTATGTGGTAATGTGTGGTCAGTATGTGGTAATGTGTGATCACAGTCAGTATGTGGTAATGTGTGGTCAGTATGTGGTAATGTGTGATCACAGTCAGTATGTGGTAGTGTGTAGTCAGTATGTGGTAATGTGTGGTCACAGTCAGTATGTGGTAATGAGTGGTCAACATGTGGTAATGTGTGATCACAGTCAGTATGTGGTAGTGTGTAGTCAGTATGTGGTAATGTGTGGTCACAGTCAGTATGTGGTAATGTGTGGTCAGTATGTGGTAATGTGTGATCACAGTCAGTATGTGGTAATGTGTGATCACAGTCAGTATGTGGTAGTGTGTAGTCAGTATGTGGTAATTTGTGATCACAGTCAGTATGTGGTAATGTGTGGTCAGTATGTGGTAATGTGTGATCACAGTCAGTATGTGGTAATGTGTGATCACAGTCAGTATGTGGTAGTGTGTAGTCAGTATGTGGTAATGTGTGATCACAGTCAGTATGTGGTAGTGTGTAGTCAGTATGTGGTAATTTGTGATCACAGTCAGTATGTGGTAATGAGTGGTCAGTATGTGGTAATTTGTGATCACAGTCAGTATGTGGTAATGTGTGATCACAGTCAGTATGTGGTAATGAGTGGTCAACATGTGGTAATGTGTGGTCAGTATGTGGTAATGTGTGGTCAGTATATGGTAGTGTGTAGTCAGTATGTGGTAATGAGTGGTCAACATGTGGTAATGAGTGGTCAACATGTGGTAATGAGTGGTCAACATGTGGTAATGAGTGATCAACATGTGGTAATGAGTGGTCAACATGTGGTAATGAGTGGTCAACATGTGGTAATGAGTGGTCAACATGTGGTAATGAGTGGTCAACATGTGGTAATGAGTGGTCAACATGTGGTAATGAGTGGTCAACATGTGGTAATGAGTGGTCAACATGTGGTAATGTGTGGTCAACATGTGGTAATGAGTGGTCAACATGTGGTAATAAATACAAAACATAGGATATGAAAAATTACAAATAAATATCTAGAAAATGTGACTTCTTTTACGAAATGTTGCAAGAGTTGAAATGAATTTTGAATTTAAAAATGAATTTTATTGTTGTTGACATTCGTGATGACCATTAAAATAGCAGTTTTTCTAATCAGAATAGTTCAAAGCGTCCGACTCGATGTCTGAATCACTGAATTGTTTATCGCTGGTCAAAGACAAACTACAGGCGTAACACCGACCTTACTTTCATTATATAGTTAGTTAGTTTGTTCCATTCGTGTCAAAGGCAGCACATAGGTCAGAGGTTTTAGATCTCCATGTGATGCGGTTCGTTGCTAGCAGTTGGAGATCTTGTATGGTTTTACATCCCAATAGTTTACTTTCTTGTTGGATTGTTCTTCGAAGAGTGGTCTTTGATCTTCCACGTTTTCTTTTCCCAACTGGTGACCACATAAGGACTTGTCGATTTAGCCTCTTTTCGTCTGATCTAAGAACATGACCTAAATATTTCCACCTTCGTTTCCTTATAATATTTGATACAGGTTGTTGGTGTGTTCTATCTCTCACTGTGTTGTTAGAAACGAAATCACTCCATTTTACTTTTAATAATTTTCGGAGAAATTTATTCTCAAAGCTGTTCAGTTTCTTATCAATTTTCTTTGTTGATTTCCAACTTTCACAACCGTAGGTCAGTACAGGAATCACACATGACCTAAACAATCACAACTTTCACAACCGTAGGTCAGTACAGGAATCACACATGACCTAAACAATCACAACTTTCACAACCGTAGGTCAGTACAGGAATCACACATGACCTAAACAATCACAACTTTCACAACCGTAGGTCAGTACAGGAATCACACATGACCTAAACAATCACAACTTTCACAACCGTAGGTCAGTACACTAATCACACATGACCTAAACAATCACAACTTTCACAACCGTAGGTCAGTACAGGAATCACACATGACCTAAACAATCACAACTTTCACAACCGTAGGTCAGTACAGGAATCACACATGACCTAAACAATCACAACTTTCACAACCGTAGGTCAGTACAGGAATCACACATGACCTAAACAATCACAACTTTCACAACCGTAGGTCAGTACAGGAATCACACATGACCTAAACAATCACAACTTTCACAACCGTAGGTCAGTACAGGAATCACACATGACCTAAACAATCACAACTTTCACAACCGTAGGTCAGTACACTATATACATCATGATATTGACATTGTTTCTTTGATATAACTTTCCACACGAACATACATGTCGATTTGGTTTTCTTCTTCAAGTGATGCTCGTAAGATCTGCCAAGAAGAAGAAGAAAAAACACACACAATTTTACCCTAAGTGACACCAAACATCGATTCGATAGAGATTTGGTCTAAGTGACACCAAACATCGATTCGATAGAGATTTGGTCTAAGTGACACCAAACATCGATTCGATAGAGATTTGGTCTAAGTCACACCAAACATCGATTCGATAGAGATTTGGTCTAAGTCACACCAAACATCGATTCGATAGAGATTTGGTCTAAGTGACACCAAACATCGATTCGATAGAGATTTGGTCTAAGTGACACCAAACATCGATTCGATAGAGATTTGGTCTAAGTCACACCAAACATCGATTCGATAGAGATTTGGTCTAAGTGACACCAAACATCGATTCGATAGAGATTTGGTCTAAGTCACACCAAACATCGATTCGATAGAGATTTAGCGAGTGGAAAACCACGAAAAAGATGGTTAGATGGCATAGCAGAATCCTGTCAAAGAGCAAATATAACAATCTCCCAAGCCACCAGAACAGCACAATACAAAAACAGAAAACTATGACAGTGGGCAACAACCCGGTAACAGTGTGACCAGTGGCGGCTCGTCATTAGGGGCCAGTGGGGCCTGTATAATGTGTACAAAATTAATGTGTAACCTGCATTTATTAATTTATAAATTATTTGTTCATAATTATTACTTTTAACGTGATACTGATTAGCTTTGAACATTGAATATATAACTCTAAAATATCACATACAGTCTGACATTCAGCGTTTTCCTTCCTAATTTGCGTACTTCAACTTCACCGAACTGGATGCCTGAGAGGCAGAGTGAGAGGTGTGTTTAATCAGCGAGCCACAGGAACCATCAGTATGCATACTCTTCGATATCTGTTGGGGAGACTGAGCACCTATGGATCTGCCCGGAGTGCAATGACGTCAGTTTAGTAACCAATAACCAATAACCTCATTTCTTATATATTCTCTGTGATGATTTTATTTACCGCTTTCCTCAAGCATCTTATTTCACAGGTGGTAATTTTCCTTTCTTGTTCGTTTGTCAGTGCTCAAGTTTAGGACTGGTAGCACAGTGTTGGTATAAAGATTGTATTTATAATCTGTCTTGTAGTCTCTACTGGAATTGCTGGATGTTTCAAGATTGGGGTAAGTTGGCATGTAATGCAGAATATAATAATTCTCTGAAAACTTGTATTGCACCAATGTGCACTTTGAAGCACTATAAATGTTGCGCCAAGCTCTGCGTGCATGTACAGTAAATGTTGTTTTAATATTTCAAGTTAACTGAATCTATGCCAATCTCATTTAATAATACATCTAGTTCCATTTTGAGATTGCATATTTGAAAAACTACAAGAAGAAGAAGAAGAAGACTGTGAGTAGAATACGATTGTTAAATCTTGAAAATTGAACCGACTATTTTGTGTGGTTTATTTCAGTAGATGTCGCTACGTCCACACCGTCGTAGGATTTTGTTAATAATGGCTAACTATAATAGCATTTTCTGTCTTATGTCATGTGTATGTTGTGTTATGTTATGCGATCGGCGTCATGGCACAGTGAGCATTCACATGCGCGCTCTGTCCACTGCTGTAGCAGCCATCCCAAAGACCACTTGCTCATCCTACCCTTGCGAAGTTCATTAGTATATCTTCTCTCTCTACTACGAAGATGACAATGTCTGAAAAAATGAAAATCGTGGCATATCCCAAAGGACGTAGCCATCAACCACAGTAAACAAGTCGTTGATTTTCTAGGCACCACTTATACGTTCAGTAGTTTGCCATTGCTTTCTGAACGGGTGGCGCCATCGTCCTTTGTTAAAATCAACGGAATCAATTTGCAAGCAAACTGTCCTCGCACTTGTTCCAGTGTCTGAGACTCGCCATGTCTATTGTCATACTGGAACAATCTGCCAGTCTCTTCAGTATATTATTTTTATGATGGCACACTCTGTCATGCTTTTCTCTGTCCATCTATTGTCATGGTTGAACACTGTGTCATACTGTTCTCTGTGCATCGATTGTTATGGTTGAACACTGTGTCATACTGTTCTCTGTGCATCTATTGTCATATTGGAACACTGTGTCATACTGTTCTCTGTGCATCGATTGTCATGGTAAAACACTCTATATTGCTATTCTCTGTTCATCTATTGTCATATTAAAACACTCTGTCATGCTATTCTCTGTGCATCTATTGTCATATTGGAACACTGTGTCATACTGTTCTGTCCATCTGTTGTCATATTGGAACACTGTGTCATACTATTCTCTGTCCATCTATTGTCATGGTAAAACACTCTATCTTGCTATTCTCTGTTCATCCATTGTCATGGTTGAACACTCTGTCATACTATTCTCTGTCCATCTATTGTCATATTAAAACACTCTGTCATGCTATTCTCTATCCATCTATTGTCATGGTAAAACACTCTGTCATGCTTAAAAGTAATCTAGTTTTACCACACCCAGCAGAATCACTAATAACTAGACCTCTTATGTTTCTTGGTAACAAAGGATCATTATTTCTTTCTGTAAAGGTTTCATTCACGTCAAGATCTTTCAGTTCTCTTTCCATTTTGAAAGGAAATATTTCACACAAAAGTATAACCACCAGTTAACATGACAAAACTAGCGCTTCTTAAAGATTGCTCCTTAGATACACATAGCAACCGGTAAACATATCAAGAAAAGTCATTTTTCAATCACTTCCCTTTAAAGGATTTAGCTCAAATGTTTTCTCAATAGCCGGAGTAATTTGTATAGCTTCTAATACTTTTGAAATATATATATTTCTTCTTCGCTTGGCTCGCTTAAGAGCCAAGACAAAAACAACGGAAATTCGTCACAAGGTACTCCTTTTCGCTGACGATGCTGCCTTAGTCGCCCACAGGGAAGCTACATTGCAATGCCTAAACAATAATTTGTCAAAGGCATGCGACCTATTTTCTCTGACTATAAGTGTCTCCAAAACAGTTGTTCTATGTCAAGGAGGTAACACAACAAATATCACTTTAAATGGTAACCATCTAACACCAGTTCAAAAATTCTGCTATCTTGGATCCATGGTCACTGCCAGCCTTTCTCTTGATGAAGAAATCAACGCTCGTGTAGGGAGTGCGGCTACTACACTTGACAAACTATCAAAGCGAGCGTGCGACAACACAAAACTAACATTGCAGATGAAGATTCAAATATATCGAGCCAGTGTAATTAGTTCTTTACTATATGGCCCAGAAACATGGACAGCCTACTCAAGACACGAGAGGAGACTTAACATCTTTCACCTTCGATGTCTCCTCAAGATTATGAACATCAGGTGGTACGACAAGATAACCAACTCTGAAGTACTACAACCTGCAAATCTGCCTTCCATCATGGGCATGCTCAGCAGTAAACGACTAAGATGGTTGGGACATGTGAGAAGAATGGAAACTTATCGCATACCAAAACAAATGTTGTTCTGTGAACTTTCGGAGAGGAAGACCACTGCTCAGATATAAAGATGTCTGCAAAACCTCAATGAAAAACTTTTCTATAGGTCCCAGTACATGGGAAAGACTATCTGATGACATATGACAGAGTTGTGTGGAAAGCCAAATTACGTAAGGGCGCAGAGTCTTTTTAGAAGAGACTTATGTATGAGCTGAAAGACAAGAGAGAAAAGCCAAAACTCAGAAGTTGTCACAGTAAAACACTTGCCAATTGACCGTCTGTAAAGACAAAAAGGCCATATATATATATATATATATGTATATCTTATCTTATCTTATCTTATCTTATCTTAACAACATTTGCCGTGAAGCGTCGTAGGGAGAGTTAGTTTCTATCTTGTGCCAGGTGTGTTGCGCTTGACGTTGTCAGTCCATGCTTTCGCAGGGACTCTGAGATGTTATCTATCCATCGTGTTCTTGGCCTGCCTCGTGCTCTGCGCCCTGAGTGTCGATTATTATAGGCACGTGATGGTAGTAAATGTGGTTCCATTCTCATTAAATGGCCGAACTACTTGATTCTTTGCTTCTCGATGTACTGTATGCATGGTATAGTACAAACGATGCTTCTGATATTCTCATTTCTCACTCTATCTCGCCTTGTAACGTTGACAGCTTTTCGTAGACATCTCATTTCACATGTTGTAATCTTTCTTTCTTGTGTCTTAGTCAAGGGCCATATTTGGCACTGATAGCAGAGAGTTGGAATAAATATGCAGTTTATCAGTTGTCGTTTGACTGCCATGTTAATGCTTGGATGTTTTAATAGTGGTGGCAGTTGGTATGTCACTGGATTTGCCTTCTGGCATCTAGTCTCGATTTCTCTGTACATCTTTCCATCTGCTGTGAATATACTCCCGAGATATTTGAATTCTGGAGTCTGTTGTATTTTGCCATTATTCATGTGTATATTTAGTTGACCTGTTGACCTACTTATTGTCATGACTTCTGTTTTGGAGGTGTTAATTTTCATGTTATATTTTCGCATGTCGCTTGCAGGGCATTTATGTGTTGTTGAAGTTTGTGTTCGTTGTTGTAAATTATACTCTGATCATCTGCAAAGAGTAGTTCGTTTATTAAATTGTAGTTGTTATCGAGGTTGTTATCTGTCTTGGTTTCTTGCGTTATCCTGTCTATGTATATATTGAAAAGTATAGGCGAAAGCACACATCCCTGCCTTACTCCTGATAATTCAAATTCGTCTGTCAGGCCGTCGCTTGTTCGTACTACGCTTGAGCATTTTTGGAATATCGCTCTAATATTGTCTAATAGTTGGCCCTGAATTCCATATTCACTTAGTATGGCCCATAGTTTGTTTCTGTTTATTCTATCAAAGGCCTTTTCTTGGTCTATGAATGCTAAGTTGAGCTGTTTGTCATATTCTATGGTGTTTTCGCTGAGTTGCCTTAGTGTGAACAGGACATCGGTGCAACTCTTTCCCTTTCTGAACCCAAATTTAGCGATGTTCAGCTGTGATTCTAATTATAGGTTTGATTCTAGATTCCACAATTTTAGCATATAATTTTCCAACATGACTTAATAACGATATGCTTCTGTATGTATTGCATTCTCTTTTGTTGCCCTTTTTTCCATATTGGTATTATGATGGCTTTCTGCCAATCTTTAGGGACTTCTCTTTCTGTCCAGGCTGACTTGAAGATTCTATGTATCCATTTTATATATATATATATATATCGCCCGAGTGGTTACCTGGGTCCAAATTTGGGGTGTAAAGAATAGAACCACTGTTACCTGCCACGCATGTAGTAAGAGGCGACTCAGGAGGTTTGGCTGAAATCGGACGCACATGACCTAAACGTGTAGAAGTCTATGCTTTTAGGGCCTACCAAACCAATGTGCAACGTATACACGTTCTTGGCAAAGATCAAACATATCACAAAGAGTGATTAAAATTGGTGGTAAAGAACGAACGCAAAGAAGAAGGATATATATATAAACAGTGGCGGCTCGTCATCGTTTTTGTTGGTGGGGCCAGACACAAATTTTCGTGAAAATCATGGCTTTGGGTTCAGTTATATTTTAATTTATTAAATAATAAATACACGTTCATCATCATCATCAAGGTGCGTATCCTTTATAGGACGTTGCTCTCTTTGCAGCACATCTGAAATTGACTCTGTCTCTTGCCAGTTCACCTACTTCGTCGATGGTCATGTTCATGATTAAATACACGTTACATATTATTTTTGGTGGACCCGGCCCCTCTAGCCCTTAATGACGAGCCGCCACTGTATATAAATAATATATGATATATATCCTGTGTGCTTCAGCTACATCAGATGCTGGTTGAAAGATGTGCTTAGTAAATAATATTCCAGCATAATCACAAAGTTGCAGACATTCATCAATAGATGCCTGCGCACGATACGCCATCTACTGTGGTATGACAAAATGTAAAAAAATGGGGTAAGAGTGGAGACATCTGGAAAGGATGCCCTCAGACTGGAGGCTAGGAGAGCCTTGCTTGCTGACCTATGCTTCAACATGAGGGACGAGGTTGGAGACTGGAGGCTAGGAAAGCCTTGCTTGCTGACCTATGCCTCAACATGAGGGGCAAGGTTGGGGAGGTAAAGAAGAAGGTAACCATTTGAGACCCGTGTTCAATCCCCGGTAAGACCAAGGCTTTTTTCTGACAAGGGCATAAAGAAAAATCCTAACCTGAACAGTTGTGTGGCTACTACACTATAAGCCATCCTTGTCCTACATACTACACTATAAGACATCCTTGTCCTACATACTGCACTATAAGTCATCCTTGTCCTACATACTGCACTATAAGTCATCCTTGTCCTACATACTGCACTATAAGTCATCCTTGTCCTACATACTGCACTATAAGTCATCCTTGTCCTACATACTGCACTATAAGTCATCCTTGTCCTACATACTGCACTATAAGTCATCCTTGTCCTACATACTGCACTATAAGTCATCCTTGTCCTACATACTACAATAGCCATCCTTGTCCTACATACTACACTATAAGTCATCCTTGTCCTACATACTGCACTATAAGTCATCCTTGTCCTACATACTGCACTATAAGTCATCCTTGTCCTACATACTGCACTATAAGTCATCCTTGTCCTACATACTACAATAGCCATCCTTGTCCTACATACTACACTATAAGTCATCCTTGTCCTACATACTACACTATAAGTCATCCTTGTCCTACATACTACACTATAAGTCATCCTTGTCCTACATACTACACTATAAGTCATCCTTGTCCTACATACTACACTATAAGTCATCATTGTCCTACATACTACACTATAAGTCATGCTTGTCCTATATACTACACTATAAGTCATCCTTGTCCTATATACTGCACTATAAGTCATGCTTGTCCTATATACTACACTATAAGTCATCCTTGTCCTACATACTACACTATAAGCCATCCTTGTCCTACATACTACACTATAAGCCATCCTTGTCCTATATACTGCACTATAAGCCATGAGGCCATTAAATTCCACAGGCGCATGACCTCCCCCTACGCCTCTCCGTCCTACACCGCCCTAAATAGCGATATTACAGACAGCAACGATAGTTTTTTTTAATCCTCACTTTTCATATTAATTATCGACATTCTCATATTACTTATAGACATTCTCATATTACTTATCGACATTCTCATATTAATTATCGACATTCTCATATTACTTATCGACATTCTCATATTACTTATCGACATTCTCATATTACTTATCGATATTCTCATATTACTTATCGACATTCTCATATTACTTATCGACATTCTCATATTACTTATCGACATTCTCATATTACTTATCGACATTCTCATATTAATTATCGACATTCTCATATTAATTATCGACATTCTCATATTAATTATCGACATTCTCATATTAATTATCGACATTTTCATATTAATTATCGACATTTTCATGAAAGCGCTGCTCATTTTCCACATTCTTTTTGAAAAGTAGAACATTTCTTAAACTATTTGCAAAGTAGCAAATCGTTTCTTGACATTTTTGATAAGATAAGATCGAAGTTGGTGTCCAATGCCTGATCGCCGCCAGCCGGTGGGAGTAACGTCAATAGGCACACTTAAACAGCAGATCTAGTCCGAAAGTATAAGACACTGAGTTTACTCGTCCACTCGTTGCGCACTTCCGGGTAGGGCCAATAAATTTAAAAAAAATAAATTACATTGTCCTTACTTTCTAAAGTAAGAAGTAATCTTTCCTACTCTTTTTCTTCCAAAATTAGCATAATGATGGGGGACTGCCTAGAGTAGTTGATAGTAGCTTGGCCTGCTAGCTGTGAGACGCCTCATAGCTCGGGTTCGAACCTACTGTCCGGCATTTGTTCGAGTTTCCTGGTCTTACTCAGGACGATAACGTGAGTACCTCTGAAGTCGGAGAAAATCTGCCTGTATGGCGAGGGAATACTAATTACGAGTACATTGAGCACACGGCTGCCAGTGTAAAGTAATTTACAATGTGCACGCTGCTGCCATTGTAAGAAATTGGAAAAACGGATTTTCACGCAAAAATCAGTTTCAGAGATGGAACTTTGTCTGAGTTGAAAGCGAACGAAAAAAAAAAAAAAAAAGCATAATGATATTACTTTTTGTACCCGCAGAAATTGTAAGACTGTGGAAGACGAAATCAACAAAGAACATGGGAGATAATCGTGGAACATCAGAAAGAAAACTGTATAACTAGTTGTCGTTCGTGTGGTTTTATAATATCACCTCTTCTGAGAAATGAGTGCTTCCATTGTAAGGTAAATAATCTCAGCCACCACCCAGATTGTTGGTATGCAACTTGAAAACAAGAATGTATATTGTTGGGAAATTCATGTTTATAATAAAAATGATTGAAATATTCTGTGATTTGTTTTGTAAAGTATATTCTTCTATTTTCTCTAATCTTTTTTTGTCTCACAGCGTCAGCGTAACAAGAAATGTATAGATGGCTGGCTTTTGTATGCGCTTCATAAATAGTGTTTTTCACTGCTTCTGTTATGTCTGAGGTCCATCTTTTGCTTTGTATGCACTGATCGCAGTAACATTGCTGTCTGAGGCGCACTGTCTGTTGGTATATGTTTCGGAGTAACATTGCTCTCTGAAGTGCATTGTCTGTTGGTATATGTTTCGAAGTAACATTGCTCTCTGAGGCGCATTGTCTGTTGGTATATGTTTCGCAGTAACATTGCTCTCTGAAGTGCATTGTCTGTTGGTATATGTTTCGAAGTAACATTGCTGTCTGAGGTGCATTGTCTGTTGGTATATGTTTCGAAGTAACATTGCTCTCTGAAGTGCATTGTCTGTTGGTATATGTTTCGAAGTAACATTGCTGTCTGAGGTGCATTGTCTGTTGGTATATGTTTCGAAGTAACATTGCTCTCTGAGGTGCATTGTCTGTTGGTATATGTTTCGCAGTAACATTGCTCTCTGAGGTGCATTGTCTGTTGGTATATGTTTTGAAGTAACATTGCTCTTTGAGACGCACTGTCTGTTGGTATATTGTTTATTGGTTATCAGGGATCTATGTGGTGTAGTGGTTACGTGCTCGTCTCTCGTGTCAAAGGTACCAGGTTCGTTTCCTCGTTGAGCCATCTGGATATTTTTCCCGAGATCCCTGATCTCATAGTAGGAGGTGAGATTGAATTCCTAGTCCTATCGGAGACGGAGGATAAAACGTAGGTCCAGTGTTCAATTTGAGCACCTCACAGAACCCTTAGGAGTTCAAAATGGAGGAGAGCAGACTGGGAAGCAGCTGCACGGGCAAAATTCATGAGAAAAATGATTTAAAATAAATTTACTACAAAAATATCTTCACTATCTTCAAAATTACATCGGTGATCCTCGTCGGTGCTACGAAGTTCGTGCTCTGCAACTGACATCTGCCTGTGTAAGAAAGAGATCGGAGAACACATGGTTACTCACTGAAGTGCAATGATGGTTATTTCAATCAATCAATCAATATTGTTTATTGCAATTGCAGCAGCGAACAGTTATGAAAAACTTCAAACATGAAATTATATCTTCAGTTTCTTCCTTTATTTCTTGCTGGACGACAGAGTGAAGAGTGAAGAGTAAAGAGTGAATAGTACAGAGTGAAGAGTGCAGAGACAATTTTGTTCTTTTTTTTTCCTCTTCAATATCTCGTGTTTTAGCGTTGTGAAGTCACATGGGCGCAAAACTTTAGATTTGAGATGGACATACAATTTTTGTCATATATCGTATGCAGTGATGGTTTGAAGTCACTTGAGCGCAAAACTTTAGATTTGAGATGGGCATACCATTTTTGTCATATATCGTATGCAGTGATGGTTTGAAGTCACTTGAGCGCAAAACTTTAGATTTGAGATGGGCATACCATTTTTGTCATCTATCGTATGCAGTGATGATTTGAAGTCACTTGGGCGCAAAACTTTAGATTTGAGATGGGCATACCATTTTTGTCATCTATCGTATGCAGTGATGGTTTGAAGTCACTTGGGCGCAAAACTTTAGATTTGAGATGGACATACCATTTTTGTCATCTATCGTATGCAGTGATGGTTTGAAGTCACAGTTATTTCTTTATTTTCCTTGAACATTTCGCCATCTTTCAGTTGCAATTGGAGATCTTCTATGTTCTAACAAGAGTTCATTATATGTTATTTATGATCTTTTCTGATCTCTTTCTCCTGATTTCTCTTGTATAGTTTCTTGTCTATTGTGTGATCTCTTTCTCCTGATTTCTCTTGTATAGTTTCTTGTCTATTGTGATCTTTCTCCTGATTTCTCTTGTATACTTTCTTGTCTATTGTGTGATCTCTTTCTCCTGATTTCTCTTGTATAGTTTCTTGTCTATTGTGTGATCTCTTTCTCCTGATTTCTCTTGTGTAGTTTCTTGTCTATTGTGTGATCTCTTTCTCCTGATTTCTCTTGTATAGTTTCTTGTCTATTGTGTGATCTCTTTCTCCTGATTTCTCTTGTATAGTTTCTTGTCTATTGTGTGATCTCTTTCTCCTGTCTTCTCTTGTGTAGTTTCTGTATTTGACATCATTACAATCTATCCCTGTCTGCTTTAGTTTTTTTCTTTCTTCTATAAGTTTTTCGGGAGATCAATGAAGGAAATCATCAACAAGATCAGATATATATACAGATGATGCAGTATTGCTAGAGGAAAGTAAACATTCAAAAGTTGATGTAAATCAGATATATATACAGATGATGCAGTATTGCTAGAGGAAAGTAAACATTCAAAAGTTGATGTAAATCAGATATATATATACAGATGATACAGTATTGCTAGAGGAAAGTAAACATTCAAAAGTTGATGTAAATCAGATATATATACAGATGATGCAGTATTGCTAGAGGAAAGTAAACATTCAAAAGTTTATGTAAATCAGATATATATACAGATGATACAGTATTGCTAGAGGAAAGTAAACATTCAAAAGTTTATGTAAATCAGATATATATACAGATGATACAGTATTGCTAGAGGAAAGTAAACATTCGAAAGTTGATGTAAATCAGATATATATACAGATGATGCAGTATTGCTAGAGGAAAGTAAACATTCGAAAGTTGATGTAAATCAGATATATATACAGATGATGCAGTATTGCTAGAGGAAAGTAAACATTCAAAAGTTGATGTAAATCAGATATATATACAGATGATGTAGTATTGCTAGAGGAAAGTAAATATTCAAAAGTTGATGTAAATCAGATATATATACAGATGATGCAGTATTGCTAGAGGAAAGTAAATATTCAAAAGTTGATGTAAATCAGATATATATACAGATGATGCAGTATTGCTAGAGGAAAGTAAACATTCAAAAGTTGATGAAAAGAAAAACATGAGAAGCGATGAATATGAAATCAACATTAATAACTTGAAATAATAACAAGAAATGTGATAGTCAGTGAAACAAGTAGCAAATTCCTGCTGGGGACTGTATCCACAAAGGCATCTCAACTTCTTGTGTAAGCTGCAGGTAACCCTTGAGAAACTCCTACTGGTGACTGTATTCACAAAGGCATCTCACTTCCTTATGTAAACTGCTGAGCATGGGAGACTGCAGGTCAGCCCTGAGTAGCTCCTACTGGTGACTAACTCACAAATGCATCTCACCTCCTTGTGTAAACTGCTGGGCATGGGAGACTGCAGGTCAGCCATGAGTAGCTCCTACTGGTGACTGTATTCACAAATTCATCTCACCTCCTTGTGTATAATGTTGGGTATTGGAAACTGGTTGTAGAAGAGGATTATTAAATAATCTAATGTACTTTGTTATCTATACTTTTACTATTTGAAATACAAAGACATATTTCATGATATTATGATTATCTTTCTTTGACCACAGAGTTTGTACTGAGCATGAATCTGCGTACAGGGACGGACAAAACATGCTCGAGATAACGATGGTAATACCCAATGTTTGAAGCTTTTTGTTGGTGTGCATCCGCGCACTTTTGAGATCTACTCTCAGCGACAACATCAACAACAATGATGAACTTTTTGTTTGCGCATGAGATACCGGAAGCTCCCTACCCATGGTTCGACTTCGTTAAAGGGGTCGTTGGAATCAGTTTAGCTGTCTGGTTTTACCGGATTACAAGAAAAGGCGATAGCGTCTTCTCCACCATTTTTGAGTTCATCTTTGGAGCGATTGATCTCCTGACAAGTTCAATATTCCACGTCAGCCAAGTCACGGCCAATCAGATCCTACACAACTATTGGTTGCCGGTGTTGGTCTTCTTGATCACGTGGTACATATTCCCCGAGATTGTTGACGATCTTCTGTTCCTGATATATCTTGGCTGTAAACGTTATATGAGTCTGCTATTTTAAGTGTCATCGCTATAAATAGAAATTGAAAACATCATCATGGACACAAATCTAATAAATAATTAATTGTCTAAATAATACACAGCGTTTTTATTTCATAAATTTATTATGTAAGTATGAACGTAGGTCAAATGTGGGTAGGGTTGCCAGACGTCCTCATTTTTATGGACGTGTCCTCATTTCGCGAATAAATCTGAGCGTCCGCAAACAATTTTGGAAATTCGTAGATTTGTCCGTTATTTCACAAGCCAAGACAAAATTAACACTTTGTCAGTGACATCATGTGGTTACCATATTTACACACACACACATACACACACACACACACACACACATACACATATATATATATACCCTCTTCGTGTCACGTTTTACACGTACGACTTCTACAAACGATCTCTATTGTTGTCGACCTGCTGATTTCTACCAAGTGTTTCTCATGTCAGGTCACTATCTTTCAACTCTCTATCTACAGCTTCTCTCCATGTTTCCTATGTCAGGTCACTATCTTTCAACTCTCTATCTACAGCTTCTCTCCATGTTTCCTATGTCAGGTCACTATCTTTCAACTCTCTACAGCTTCTCTCCATGTTTCTCATGTCAGGTCACTATCTTTCAACTCTCTATCTACAGCTTCTCTCCATGTTTCCTATGTCAGGTCACTATCTTTCAACTCTCTATCTACAGCTTCTCTCCATGTTTCCCATGTCAGGTCACTATCTTTCAACTTTCTACAGCTTCTCTCCATGTTTCCTATGTCAGGTCACTATCTTTCAACTCTCTATCTACAGCTTCTCTCCATGTTTCACATGTCAGGTCACTATCTTTCAACTCTCTACAGCTTCTCTCCATGTTTCCTATGTCAGGTCACTATCTTTCAACTCTCTATCTACAGCTTCTCTCCATGTTTCTCATGTCAGGTCACTATCTTTCAACTCTCTGTCTACAGCTTCTCTCCATGTTTCCTATGTCAGGTCACTATCTTTCAACTCTCTACAGCTTCTCTCCATGTTTCCTATGTCAGGTCACTATCTTTCAACTCTCTATCTACAGCTTCTCTCCATGTTTCCCATGTCAGGTCACTATCTTTCAACTCTCTATCTACAGCTTCTCTCCATGTTTCTCATGTCAGGTCACTATCTTTCAACTCTCTACAGCTTCTCTCCATGTTTCCCATGTCAGGTCACTATCTTTCAACTCTCTATCTACAGCTTCTCTCCATGTTTCTCATGTCAGGTCACTATCTTTCAACTCTCTATCTACAGCTTCTCTCCATGTTTCCTATGTCAGGTCACTATCTTTCAACTCTCTATCTACAGCTTCTCTCCATGTTTCTCATGTCAGGTCACTATCTTTCAACTCTCTACAGCTTCTCTCGATGTTTCCTATGTCAGGTCACTATCTTTCAACTCTCTATCTGCAGCTTCTCTCCATGTTTCCCATGTCAGGTCACTATCTTTCAACTCTCTATCTACAGCTTCTCTCCATGTTTCTCATGTCAGGTCACTATCTTTCAACTCTCTATCTACAGCTTCTCTCCATGTTTCTCATGTCATGTCACTATCTTTCAACTCTCTATCTACATCTTCTCTCCATGTTTCCTATGTCAGGTCACTATCTTTCAACTCTCTATCTGCAGCTTCTCTCCATGTTTCCTATGTCAGGCCACTATCTTTCAACTCTCTATCAACAGCTTCTCTCCATGTTTCCTATGTCAGGTCACTATCTTTCAACTCTCTATCTACAGCTTCTCTCCATGTCTCCTATGTCAGGTCACTATCTTTCAACTCTCTATCAACAGCTTCTCTCCATGTTTCCTATGTCAGGTCACTATCTTTCAACTCTCTATCTACAGCTTCTCTCCATGTTTCCTATGTCAGGTCACTATCTTTCAACTCTCTATCTACAGCTTCTCTCCATGTTTCTCATGTCAGGTCACTATCTTTCAACTCTCTATCTACAGCTTCTCTCCATGTTTCCTATGTCAGGTCACTATCTTTCAACTCTCTATCTACAGCTTCTCTCCATGTTTCTCATGTCAGGTCACTATCTTTCAACTCTCTATCTACAGCTTCTCTCCATGTTTCCTATGTCAGGTCACTATCTTTAAACTCTCTATCTACAGCTTCTCTCCATGTTTCTCATGTCAGGTCACTATCTTTCAACTCTCTATCTACAGCTTCTCTCCATGTTTCCTATGTCAGGTCACTATCTTTCAACTCTCTATCTACAGCTTCTCTCCATGTTTCTCATGTCAGGTCACTATCTTTCAACTCTCTACAGCTTCTCTCGATGTTTCCTATGTCAGGTCACTATCTTTCAACTCTCTATCTGCAGCTTCTCTCCATGTTTCCCATGTCAGGTCACTATCTTTCAACTCTCTATCTACAGCTTCTCTCCATGTTTCTCATGTCAGGTCACTATCTTTCAACTCTCTATCTACAGCTTCTCTCCATGTTTCTCATGTCATGTCACTATCTTTCAACTCTCTATCTACATCTTCTCTCCATGTTTCCTATGTCAGGTCACTATCTTTCAACTCTCTATCTACAGCTTCTCTCCATGTTTCCTATGTCAGGTCACTATCTTTAAACTCTCTATCTACAGCTTCTCTCCATGTTTCTCATGTCAGGTCACTATCTTTCAACTCTCTATCTACAGCTTCTCTCCATGTTTCCTATGTCAGGTCACTATCTTTCAACTCTCTATCTACAGCTTCTCTCCATGTTTCTCATGTCAGGTCACTATCTTTCAACTCTCTATCTACAGCTTCTCTCCATGTTTCCTATGTCAGGTCACTATCTTTAAACTCTCTATCTACAGCTTCTCTCCATGTTTCTCATGTCAGGTCACTATCTTTCAACTCTCTATCTACAGCTTCTCTCCATGTTTCCTATGTCAGGTCACTATCTTTCAACTCTCTATCTACAGCTTCTCTCCATGTTTCTCATGTCAGGTCACTATCTTTCAACTCTCTACAGCTTCTCTCGATGTTTCCTATGTCAGGTCACTATCTTTCAACTCTCTATCTGCAGCTTCTCTCCATGTTTCCCATGTCAGGTCACTATCTTTCAACTCTCTATCTACAGCTTCTCTCCATGTTTCTCATGTCAGGTCACTATCTTTCAACTCTCTATCTACAGCTTCTCTCCATGTTTCTCATGTCATGTCACTATCTTTCAACTCTCTATCTACATCTTCTCTCCATGTTTCCTATGTCAGGTCACTATCTTTCAACTCTCTATCAACAGCTTCTCTCCATGTTTCCTATGTCAGGCCACTATCTTTTAACTCTCTATCAACAGCTTCTCTCCATGTTTCCTATGTCAGGTCACTATCTTTCAACTCTCTATCTACAGCTTCTCTCCATGTCTCCTATGTCAGGTCACTATCTTTCAACTCTCTATCAACAGCTTCTCTCCATGTTTCCTATGTCAGGCCACTATCTTTCAACTCTCTATCTACAGCTTCTCTCCATGTTTCACATGTCAGGTCACTATCTTTCAACTCTCTATCTACAGCTTCTCTCCATGTTTCCCATGTCAGGTCACTATCTTTCAACTCTCTATCTACAGCTTCTCTCCATGTTTCCTATGTCAGGTCACTATCTTTCAACTCTCTATCTACAGCTTTTCTCCATGTCTCCTATGTCAGGCCACTATCTTTCAACTCTCTATCTACAGCTTCTCTCCATGTTTCTCATGTCAGGTCACTATCTTTCAACTCTCTATCTACAGCTTCTCTCCATGTTTCCCATGTCAGGTCACTATCTTTCAACTCTCTATCTACAGCTTCTCTCCATGTTTCCTATGTCAGGTCACTATCTTTCAACTCTCTATCTACAGCTTCTCTCCATGTTTCACATGTCAGGTCACTATCTTTCAACTCTCTATCTACAGCTTCCCTCCATGTTTCCTATGTCAGGTCACTATCTTTCAACTCTCTATCTACAGCTTCTCTCTATGTTTGCTATGTTAGGTCACTATCTTTCAACTCTCTATCTACAGCTTCTCCCCATGTTTCATATGTCAGGTCACTATCTTTCAACTCTCTATCTACAGCTTCCCTCCATGTTTGCTATGTTAGGTCACTATCTTTCAACTCTCTATCTACAACTTCTCTCCATGTTTCATCTGAACGTCAAGGTCTTCTTTTCCCATCCGCTATCAATCGGAGAGCTGTCCTAGACAATGCACATAATGGTAGAGAACAAAAGAAAGGTAGCAAAAGAGGTTGTACAAAATATAGAAGAATATCGCTACTGAGTCACACCGGAATAATATTCTGTAAAATACCTGAAAAAAAGGTTGCGCCATACCATCGAGTCACAGTCTAACGACTCACAAATGAGATTCCGGAAGAATCGAAGCTGTACCGACTTAATATTCGTCCTCATGCAGCTAGTGGAAAAGACTGTCCAATCCTACAAACACCTACACGTTGTGTTCGTGGATCAGGACAAATTAAAAAACACTATCAATATTTTCAACGATAAATATCGTTTAAAGCAAGTTAAAAACTTGACATACCTAGGGAGTATTTGTTTCAGCATATGGAAGAGTAACTAACGAAATATAGATCCAATAAAGCAACCCGAATAAGAGGACAAATAGCAACAATTTTGAAATACAAGCATGTCACCATGAACATTTAAATAACATTGTACAACAGAATTCTTGAATTCTGCCAGGGGGGCTAAGAAAACCATCACACAAGTCACCAGAGAAGCGCAAGATAAATACATAAAACTACGACACTGTGTTAACAACCCGGTAACAGTGTGCTGACAAGTCACCAGAGAAGCGCAAGATAAATACATTAAACTACGACACTGTGTTAACAACCCGGTAACAGTGTGCTGACAAGTCACCAGAGAAGCGCAAGATAAATACATTAAACTACGACACTTGCTTTAACAACCCGGTAACAGTGTGCTGAGAAAAACAGAAGAAGTACAACACAATATTTTCCCCGACATTATGCTATCAGTACCAAAACCTGGAAGCTGACATCAAATGATAGAAGAAAATCAGTCGCGATAGAGATGAAATGTCTACAGAGAATGCTGGGAATAACAAGAAGAGACTAGTTTAGAAATGAAGATATAAGAACAATTGAGTACAACATCGATACTGAACTTTATCAAGAAACAACAAATTAAAGATGTCAGCCACATAAGCAGATTACCAACAGACAGTGCACATCAAAGTGCAATGTTACTCCGATACAGAGCATACAACGCAATAGGCAGTTCAGGCAAAATGTGGGCTTCAAAAATTACAGAGGCAGTGACATTTTTTTTAATAAAGCACACACAGAAGCCCTTTTCTAGAAATCTCTTCTTTTCCTATACGCATCGATATTTAAGTTTCGATATTACACAGTTCTGATATACAAGTATCGATATTACACAGCTCTGATATACAAGTATCGATATTACACAGTTCTGATATACAAGTATCGATATTACACAGCTCTGATATACAAGTATCGATATTACACAGTTCTGATATACAAGTATCGATATTACACAGTTCTGATATACAAGTATCGATATTACACAGTTCTGATATACAAGTATCGATATTACACAGTTCTGATATACAAGTATCGATATTATGCAGTTCTGATATTATTTATTCTACCTGTGTCCATATTACTTCCATATTCTATTTGCTAATGTAATTGTCGTGTCTGACTTCGAAATATTCGAAACGGCTGGTGTCAGTATTACTTGGTGGAAAACATAGTTCCTTATGACGAATACGACCATTGGAAGCCACAGAGATATGGTTTTACAGAAGAATGATGAAAATTCCGTGGACAGCGAAGAAAACAAATGATGAGGTTTTAAATCAGGTCTGCACACAAAGAAACCATATCAAAAGAATAAGAATCAGACAATCAAGTTTCTTCGGGCATATAATGAGAAGAGAAGGTTTAGAACATTTGGTGACTACAGGTAAAATTTATGGAAGGAGAGATCGCGGAAGACAGAGGGAGAAGATGTTGGATGGCCTGACATCATGGCTCAACACAAGATCGACGTCAGAACTGATTAACTGCACCAATAAGATAGAGAGTTGTGGAGAGACATGATAGCCTACGCCGGCAGGCATAGCACTTCATTGATTGCTATACTTTCTTCGAACTTGAAGGGTTTCTGATGGATCTACTGTTATATGTGTACGCATGTGTGTACGCACGTATGTACGCACGTATGTACGCACGTATGTGCGCACGTATGTACGCATGTGTGTGCGCATATGTTAGCAGAATGACAGAACAGGTAGTCTTGCATAAAAGACATATACAATATGGATGCTGAAAGTGAATAAGAAGGACATATTACAATTTCGTTTGCTACTCGATAACCTGTTGAGCGAAGATTTGGACATTGATGAAGCGCGAGTATCGGGATTACGTGAACCTGGCATCAAATAACTTGGTATCTGAGGTCAGAATATGGAATGTATTTAACCAGTGGCGGTTCGTCATTATGGGCCAGGCCCCACCAAAAATAATGTATAACGTGTTTTATTATTTTATAAATTAAAATATAGCAACCAAAAACCATGATTTATCCGGAAAATTTGTCTGGCCCCACCAACAAAAATGATCACGAGCCGCCACTGTATTTAACCCTTTCGTTCTTCTGAACCGAAATACTGGCTCGCAGAAGTTTTTAAGATGACGCAAAACCATTATATTGGCCAATTCATTATACATTACCAAGTAAGTGCGTCAGAAAGTGAAACAATTAGTTAGTGTAAGGGTTAACCATTGAACCAGATGAACACGATTTAACTTTAACATCTGTTGGTGAAAGCTGGGCTATATGAAGCTCATTCAACAACCGTAGGATGGACTATGGTGTGCCGAATGTACATCGGGATTTGAACGCAGCACATTTTGGGCAACACTAAAAGAGCATTGTACAACACAAACTTTCTCCCAACATTATACGATCAGTGCCAAAATCTGGAAGATGACATCAAACTACGATGTGTCTACGTAGAATGCTGGAAGTATTAAGAAGAGAGCGGTTGAGAAATGAAGACATCAGGAAAAAAACGGGTAAAACATTAGTACTGAACTTCCTTAAAATTAAATGGTTCGGCCATATAAGCAGATTACCAATAGACAGTACGCTTCAAAAAGCAATGCTACACCGATACAATAGATACAAATGAAAAGGTAAAAATAACAGTTGGTGAAAGACACTATTTATGAAACGCACACAAAAGCTCATTCTATAAATCTTTTATTATCTGTGAGGCAGAACAGGATTAGAGAAGAAGAAGACGTTTTTGGTGTATGAGTAGCTGGCCTACCTAAGGGACGTGGCACCTATGATGTGATGTTTGAGTAGTTGGCCTACCTAACGGAAGTGGCACCTATATGGTGTTTGAGTAGCTGGCCTACCTAAGGGATGTGGTATCTATATGGTGTTTGAGTAGCTGGCCTACCTAACGGACGTGGCATCTATATGGTGTTTGAGTAGCTGGCCTACCTAACGGAAGTGGCACCTATGATGTGATGTTTGAGTAGCTGGACTATCTAGGTGACATGGCACCTATGTGATGTTAGATGACGTTATTAGATGTTATGCCTGGCTCCTATTTGTGATAATAAACCACGGTATAGACTGGATCAGGGGCGGCTCGTCATTAAGGGCCAGTGGGGCCATGCCCCACTAAAAATAATGTGTAAGGTGTATTTATTAGTTAATAAATTAAAATATAACCTAACCCAAAACCATGATTTTTTTCGAAAACTTGAGTCTGGCCCACAAACAAAAAGGATCACGAGCCGCCACTGGACTGGATAATAGTTGCAATGTGATTTAAAAAAACCTTGTTAGAAGATACAATTGAACCACAGCACCCAGTAACACAATGTTATCGGAGGCCATGATTGGACCACATCCCCCGGTAACAGAAGGTGGAATAGCTTAGCCGACGAATAGGAAATTCCTGTTTGATGAGGGCTGGCTTCGCTTGTATATATGTTTGATAAAACACGGTAAGAGTTATTGTAATTTTACTCGATACGTTGTGCAGTGCCGTGCGGTATATTTCTCAATATGATGCAAGTCTTTCAAATGCCGCCGATTATATTTTTGTTCCTTAAAATAACCTTCAATTGTAATTTTGATTTTACTGCTTATGCCGGGCCCCCTCCTTACCGGACCGCCTGATGCGGCCACCTCTCTGTATCATAGCACGACGCGTCCCTGTCTTTGAGTTTATTGTTATTTATTAATGAAAAGTGTTAATTATACTGGTATTCCTTAGCTTTAAACTAACTTGTAACATAATATAACCTTGATTTAGCATGTTGCGCTGTTTTAAAAATGAATTCATCTTTATACAACAACACTGCAATGTTAGGTACGCAATGGTTGTGGTCTTATTTCCTAGAATTTGTACCTGAGATCACTGGCAGTGTTGTGGAGGCCACGGATTGGACCACAGCGTCATTCCAACAGGTTGGGGATTCCCCTCTTCACTGCCTCACTCAGGTCATGTGACCAGTTAGTCCAATCATGATGCTCTCGTCTGTTGCGTTCTCGCTATTCAGAAGGAAGTAGACATTACCATGAAAGTCGACTATAAATAAACATTATTTGCAACATATTATTGGTAACCTTAGGTAATCGATGAACTCTAGCAATGACAGAAGCCAGCAAAGAAAAAAGAGATGTGGATAGTAATAGTAGAAAAGAAACTTCATCACGAAACTGTAACGGGCATATTGGTAAGTTAGTTGAAACCCTAGCCGTAGTCGCCGTAGTGTTTCAAGTTTGTGTGACATGTCTGCTGCAGTGTCTGTCAGGCTCGTTCTCAAACTGAAATGTAAAAATATGTAGTGACTTACCTACTTCATTTGTGCACATTGCAGTCGGAGCTGGCTATGTTTATATATGATATAGTCTAGACATAACACCTACGAATACAAATTAATTGTATTCAGTAGTTATGTGTATTAACTCAACTGTATGTATTACTGACTATTATATAATCAGTGTTTAAAAGTTTAATTTTAAAATTTATTCCAAGTTTCATGTCCTTATTTTTCCCTGAAGTTTTTTTAAAAAATCGTTGACAACTCAGTTGTACTTGTTCAACATTCCTGAAATCATAAATGTTTCCAGAAGGCAGAAGGGTTTAGATGTTTCAATCATTGGAACAACTGCTATGCAAATTGTTGAGGTCGTATTCTGCTATTTGTGCACCCCCTCTCTCCATCCCGGATACCACCATTTCCATAGAGTGAAGAGTAAATGTGGAAGGTGAGAGAACATATGTTACGAAACAACAATAATGAATAATGACAAATATATCTTGTGTATATATATATATAGGGTTGCCATTGTTTTGATCTTCCAAACTGAGGACACTTCTAACATTAAATTCCTTTTAAATTAGGGTCCACGTATATTTTTCTGGTGCCCTGATCTTTTTTTTAGAATGTCTTTCTTTTGCATTCAGTTTCAGTTGGGAATATCTTCATTGCACTCCGGACATGTCCATAGGTGCTCCGATCTCCTTTGCAATATCTCCAACAGCGACTGACCGTACCAGTTCGATTTTAATTGATGAGCCTACTCACGTACCTGTTATGCTGTTTACATCCAATGTACATTAAAGTTGCCTGCATCTGAAATGTTTGAAATTAAATTTTACAAAAATAATTCAAAAGTCTTTAATTTAGACAAACAATTAGACAAGTCATTAGCAAAAGCATGTTAAGCCCTTTGCCTTGCGAGTCGAAGGTCGTGGGTTCGAATCCAGACCGCGTCGTTCTGTTCATGAGTGCAGTTTTTCCAGAGACCCTTAGGATTGTTGCCGGAGCTACGGAGTTCGTGCTTAGTGCAATACTCTCAGCAGGTGGCATGCCATTTCTGTGGAGAGGGACCGAGCCATATGGGGTAAAACCTGGTGCAATGAAGTCAATCCTTCGGCTTTAGTTAGTTCTTTAGATATTCTTGATATGAAAGAGAGCTAACTAGTGAACCTAGAGTACTTGTACCGTACAACTTGATTATATTATCTATGTCTTTCAGATAATGACAGCTTGAAGGCAGTTTGTAAGACAACATCAGACATGGAGATTAAGACAGAGATAATACAAGAAGCAAAGTATGATGAGAAGAAGGATGTGTGTGTAGATGATATCATCAGTGGGCTTGAATCATGCAAGATTGGTGTCGACAACTCCATCAGCAATGATCTCATCAGGGGACTTAAATCATGCAAGATTGGTGTCGACAACTCCATCAGTGATGATCTCATCAGCGGACTTGAATCATGCAAGATTGGTGTCGACAACTCCATCAACAATGATCTCAGTAGTAAACTTGACAACCTGAAGTTGGAAAATAACAGAAATATTAAAGTGAGTCAGTTTGTTATTATTGTTCATTGTTATACCATTGTTATGTAGAGAAGATATGAACCTCAAGAAGAAGAAGATGTCATTTATACATGTCCACGGTTTGTTTTAGTTTTTTTAAGTTTAGTCATCAGATCATCATCACTGAACATCAAGCAGATTAGTCCATAATTGCTTCGATCTCCTCAGTATGTCTCTGAGCTTGTGGCAACTAACTACACCAATCCTATGTTGGTTCACTATTCTTCTTTAGGTTCCAGTATGGTGCTCTTGTCTGGCTACACCATGTTTGATTTTGTATCTTGCAGTCTGGTTAGTGTTGCAGATTCACTTGAATTGTTTACACACCCTCTCAGCCTACCGCCTGGTACATTGATCACCCTCTTTGGACTGTTTGGTAAGACAGTTTGAATGTCTTTGTTCTGTGTACACTTTCAGAATAAAAAATTGAGAAACAGAAGTGTATATAGAATATCTAAACAGTATTAGAAATATGGTCAGTGTACCTGCATGGGAAAATTCTGTTATAACTATGATACAGAAGCGCAGGCAGTTCAGGTAGCAACTGAGAAACAGAAGTGTATATAGAATATCTAAACAGTATTAGAAATATGGTCAGTGTACCTGCATGGGAAAATGCTGTTATAACTATGATATACAGAAGCACAGGTAGTTCAGGTAGCAACTGAGAAACTGTTATACAATAATTTCATTTCACATCTTATATTTTTAACAAATGGAAGATCGTCATTCCAGGTACTTAGTCTCGACATTCGCCAGGTTTCCTCACCCTATAGTCTGGATGTGCTACCAGGGCAAGGTTGCCTTGCAGTGGATGCTGTCTCAGTGTGGAATACTAGGAAACCAGACAGCAGGTAGTACTGTTTTTTAGGGCGGTGTATTACAGGTGGAACGAGAGCCTGAGGAATTTAAATGTCGACATGGCTAGTGCAGTCGCGCAAAGTTGTTCAGGTTTGGATTTTTCATTTATGCCCACAACAGAAAAATTCTTGGCCTTACCGTGAATTGAACATGGGTTTCCCGCATTGGAGTCGCGCTCTAATCCATTCGGCCAGACTCTCCTTGGCCAGACGCAGCCGAATGTACCAGTTATATATCATCAGAAGAAATATATGAATAAAGAACAAATTAAGCGCATGACCAGAGATCACTGAAGAACATTGTATACATGTTAGGTGAAAGTGAAAGGGGAGGCAACATACAGGGTAATCTGTTTATTTCTATTGCAGCTGGTGAACCTCAATGGATGTGTTATCAAGCCCAGAGAAGATGATGACAATCAAGATAATCAATCTGAAACTGGAAGAGAAAATGAAATCTTACAAAGAAAGAATATAGAAGACATGAGAATTGCTGATAATCTGATGACACTTGATGCTCCCAGCTTTGAGGATGAAGAGGTTTGTACATTTTTGTTATCTTCATTTGTTTGTTTGCATTTGTTCTTATCCAACCAAGTTAACCACTCTTTGGGTTCTGTGTGGTTTGCACAGAGAACATGAGTACGTTGCACCGTTAGTCTCCTACATCATGTAGGACAAGTACATCCAAATTTTGAAGTGTATTGTTCATATTATTCAACAGGACAAAAATTTGTACAGACCATTCCTGTACTGAAACTGAAAGCCTCTGAGCAAATTCATTAAGTTGTTCAGGTTACATGCATGTATAATTTTCTGTATACTCAACCCACTCCTCATACATGAGGGCCAATTGACGGAATCCTTTGAGATAAGAATGGGGGTGAGGCAGGGATGCCTGTTATCACCAATCCTGTTCTTGCTGGCCGTAGATTGGATCATAAAATCAACAATAACAGATGGGGAATACAATGGACACTTATGAAACAACTAGAGGACCTGGATTTTATAGACGATATGGCATTGCTGTCCCACAATTACACACAGATTAAAGATAAAATGAATACCCTAAATAATAAGTCTCAGCAACTAGGTTTGAAAATACACAGGGGACAGACCAAGGTCATGAGAATAAATGCAGTAAATGTAAACCAGATTATGCTGGAGGAAACAGCTCTATAAGATGTAGAATCATACACATACCTTGGTAGCAACATAGACACAGAAGGATGAACAAACAAAGATGTCAAGATAAGAATACAAAAGCAAGGGGAAACTTTATTGCATTGAGTAAGATATGGAATTCAAAGGAGATCAAAACAAACATGAAACTGAGAATCTTTCAATCAAATGTGAAGTCAGTGCTGTTCTATGGCTCGGAAACATGGAAGACAACAAAGGAAAACATCAGAAAACTGCAGACCTTCGTAAATGGATGTTTACGTAGAATAGAGGACTGAGATGGTATGATAAGATTACGAACGAGGAACTCAGAGAAAGAACAAAGCAGACACCAGTGGAGAAAGAGCTCAGGAAGAGATGCTGACGATGGATAGGACATACATTGAGAAGACCGACCAGAAGCATTGCAAGACAGGCACTGTTTTGGAACCCGCAGGAAAGAGGAGATGGGGAAGGCCTAGACAGACCTGGAGAAGAGATCTGGAGGCTAATATTAAAAGGATAGGTAAAACATGGAAGGAATTGGAAGGGGTGGCAAGAGAGAGGAAGAGCTGGAAGAAGTTTGTTGAAGACTTGTGCTCCGCTGGGAGTTGAAAGTTGAAGAATCAACCCACTGCAGCGTTATGGTTACCGCTTTGATCTCCATTGTAAAGCTGTTCATAGTGTATTATTTTATAATTGGCATGAAGTCAATGACCCTTACTATGTTATCTCATTTGTTACATCTGAAATGTTTTTTTTTTAAATAACTCAACTCTAATCTTTATTTCTCGATTATTTTGTTTAGCGAATTCAGACTGATAATCAACTTGAAACAGTTGGTGATAAATTCATTGTGGTGCCCCTAGAATGTTGGGGCTCATTGGCAGCTGCTCAGTGTTCTCATGCATTAACTGATTCTCCATAGTTTTTTTGTGCTTCTGGGTGGAATTATTTTTTAAGTTCCCCAAAAAATTGCACTTGTTGTTGAGCAGAACTAAAATATTGTTTCTAAATATGATTTACAATAACTTATTATTTATCAAATTGAAAACAAATGGATATAGTTTCACAAAATATTTACTATATTAGCAAATATAATGCAGTGTTAACTATACAGGAAACATATTAGCATGCATTAAAAATACAAATTGAAATTGGTCGAAAAATCCAACTTACCAAGGGTCTTGATGAACAATAAGTTGAATAAGTCGAGGTGGCAGAAGGACAGGAGGGCAGAGAAAATCCTGGTTTGACAACATCAAGAGCTGGTCAGGACAGAGTTTCTTCACACTTGCTCGAAGAGTTGAAGACAGAGATTCATGGCGTGCTTTTTCTGCTGATGTCTCCACAGTGACACCCCTACGACCCTGACAGGTTATGGGCTTTAAAAAAAATTGAATAAACAAGTCCGACTGCTCTCTTATATTGGTGGTGATCCATATATGAATACATACAAATTAAAATAACATCACATAAAAATTAAGAAAATTGTGAATGGATACATTTTTTTTTTATTAACTGTTCACAAACTGGTATCATGACCATTTATGAAAAATCTATATTTTTTTAATTATTAAGGAAACACCAACATGTAATATCAAAATAAATAACACAACACTGAAACAAGTCCATCGATTCAAGTATCTGGGAACATTCCTAACATCATATGGAAGATGTACAACAGAGATTAGGAGTAGAATAGCTCAAACGAAAGCAGTTTTTATGAAAATGAAGAACACACTATGTTTGAACTCACTACCAATGACATTGTAGTGAGTATAAAACGAGTACTCCAGTGCTATATTGATGCTTGATTTCTTTCGCAGACACCTATACCCGGAGAGGGTGCTTGTCTCGGCTATGCATCGAGTTCAGAAAATCACTCACCAGCAGGCCCTTACCAGCCAGTATAGGACTACTAACTCTGACAGAGTAAAACTTATCTTAACTTTCCACCCCCATAGTTCACTAGTGAAAAATGTTTTATTCCGTCATCTGTCTATCCTTAAGTCAGATCCTGAGACCCGTTCTATCTTCCCCAACTATCCTTTGGTGACTTACAGATGGGACAGAAGTCTTAAGGATATGTTGGTATACAGTCGCTTTAAGTCCAACATCCAGACTCATTTTGGCACTGTCCAGTGTGGGCGTTGGCGTTGCAACACATGTGCTTATGTGATACAGACGCGTACGGTATCTTATCTATGCCATATTCTGTAAGCGGTGTAACAAGGCTTATATCGGCAAGACAGGCAAGAGGCTCAGTGACCGATTCGCCCAACACTTGCGCGACATACGCCAATGCTCTGTGACCCCTGTAGCCACCCATTTCAATGATACTGGCTATTTAGGAGCTCACGATGTCCAGGTCACAGCCATCCGATCATGTTCCTCGGATGATTGCAGTCGATTTGCTCTGGAGAATCGGTTGATTTCTTTGAATGGTACCTTGCGACCACATGGGCTCAACGTATTACATTCCTATGCTTCTTAGTACTTTCTCTTCCCATGCCTTGTAATCTATTTGGGCATATGTTGCATGTATTCAATTTACATATTTACTAGATTTTTCATTGTTTCTCTTCTTTTCTATTTCTAGTTTTTATGTGTGTTTTTTTTTACATTTATTTCGTTATTCGTTTTATTCCCAGATTTTCATTAGAAACGTTTGTATTTGGTTGTCCATTTTTTTTTAAATTTGTCACTCCTGTTGTTCGTTTGCTTGATAAAGGCCTTGTTGATCGAAACGTTGCTGTATTTTGTCATTGTTTTTGTAATTTGTAAAACTGCAGTACTTTGTGATTACGTGTTTTGCCAATCAAATAGTTTTACTGCAGTCTCATCTATTTTGTTATATTGAACCAATACTTATGTATGGGAGCGAATCATGGACAATGAACAAACAATCAATACGATCATTGAAGCCACAGAGATGTGGTTTTACAGAAGAATACTGAAAATTCCATGGACAGCAAAGAAAACAAATGTGGAGGTTTTAAATCAGGCCTGCACACAAAGAAACCTTATCAAAAGAATAAGAATTCGGCAATCAAGGTTCTTCGGGCATATAATGCGAAGAGAAGGTTTAGAACATTTGGTGACAACAGGTAAAATTCAGGGAAGGAGAGATTGTGAAAGACAGAGGGAGAAGATGTTGGATGGTCTGACATCATGGTTCGACACAAGATCGACGTCTGAACTGATTACATGAACCAAGCAGAGAGAGTTGTGGAGAGACATGATCGCCTACTCCTGCAGGCACAGCACTTGATTGATTGATATTTTTGTGGATCACAGGATATCCTAGAATGAATGATAAATTCTGTTTCACTTCTATTTCTATGATGTGCATTCATTATCGTTTACACTTAACTTTTGAAGTAGTTTTCTGTTAATATGAAAGTCGAATAGCAACGGAATGCAATGAATAAAATATGTCCAATCTTTAAAACGGTGATACATCCCTACGATAGGCTGTTTGGATCTTTAAAGCAACGACACATATGCAATCAGTTCAGACAGAACTGTGAGGTTAATAGTGGGTGTGTGTGTTAGAAAATATCTGTATATTTTCATCTGACTAGTCTGAACATGAGATCTCTTACTACGACAGGAAACTGAAGACGCTGAACAGTTGTCGTTATCATATTTGGAAACAGATGAACATTTAGAGGAGAGAGGTCCTACACTTGGTATACCTTCTAGTTTTGCACAGTCCAGCACCGTTCCTGGTTACAGTGGTCATAATGTTAGACAACTGCATGGTTCAAAGCGAGGGATGGATGAAATACATTATGATTCAGCCAAATATATTCGACCTCAAGAAACTAGAACAATGGGTGTCAACATCGTCAGTGCTGGAAGTACAGTGAAATCTGTAAGTCTTGATCTTGTCTGTTCATATTTACTGCTATCGGTATCATTATCACAGTCGTATAGTTGATAAGCATTTAGTTGACAAACGTATAGTTGACATATAGTCGACAGTCATAGAGTTATCACAGTTGACAAATATACAGTTGACAAACACATAGGGGACAAACACATAGTGGACAAATACATAGTGGACAAACACATAGTGGACAAATACATAGTGGACAAATACATAGTGGACAAATACAAAGTGGACAAACGTATAGTGGACAAACACATAGTGGACAAACACATAGTGAACAAACACATAGTGGACAAATACAAAGTGGACAAACGTATAGTTATCACATACGGTTGACAATACGTGTTGAATGATGGTGGTTTGATTATACTCATCTTTTTGGGGGGGTTTCTATGGCCAAGTGGTTAAGATGTTTGCCTGTCATTCTGAAGGTTGTAGGTTCAAATCTGGACCGAGTCACATGTGTAATTTTTCCCCATAGAATTGTTGCTGAAGCTATGGAGTTCATGCTTTGAGCAGCAAAGTTTATTTCTCTTCGCTCTTCAAGGAGCATAGGTCCTCAACAGTTGTCCTCCACTTGTCTCAGCTGGTCATTTCAAAATTGCTAGAGAAATGAAGAGATGAATACTGTGCACACTTGCTGTGTAGACAGACTTACTGTCAGCAGATCAGCTGGTATGATTATCTGAATACTTGTGCTCAACCAATAATAGAGCAATCATGATGGATGAATATATACATTTCCTGACTGGGCACAGCTTTCTCATTATTTTGCAGTAGTAAATATAGAGTGTAATGAATACATATGAAGGTATAATAATAATAATAATAATATTTCCTCTCGTACCGTTATACGTTACATAGGGCCTGCAAGTAATTTCTCCATACCGCTCTATCCTGGGCAACTCGCTCAATCTCCTCCATGGAACTGAGACCGATATTTCCTGCCTCTCTCAGCAAAGTCGCTTCAGGGTCTCCTTAGGTCGACCTCTCTTTCTCGAACCCTTTGCATCCCACTTCAATGCCTGCTTTGATATTCGTTGATCATTTCTCCTCAAGGTGTGCCCAACATATCTCCATCTTCTCTTTCTTATAACAGTTGTCACTAGTGGTTGACCAGACATGTCTCTGATTTCATCACTTCTCCTGAATTCGTTCCATTTTATATTCATTATTTTTCGCAGACATCTATATATGAAGGTATACAACTTAATAAAGAAAAGCAAATAATCCATATAGTACCTGTGTTTGAATCAGTATCGTAATACTTAAATGAATAGTTCTCTAGTTCATAGAACACTACTTTGCAGCCATCCTGACACAACTAGAAAATTATTCGTAAACAAAGGTCAAGCGACTGGATCGGTGTTTCCCCACACATACCATCACATACTAGCGATCACCCTATGAGACCCCCTCCACAACAAGAAACACTATTGAAAATAAAAACATGCCTTTATGCAAAAATCACTCAGAGGTGCCATGATTATGCCTGAATTCATAGTGGACAAACACACAATTTTAAAAATGATAGATGTTCTTTGCTTGATGACTTAAACTAATCACAATTCTTATTACAGACAAACCAAGTGTGTAGAAATCAGATGTCAGGTGGTATTGATGACTTAAACTAATTACAATTCTTATTACAGACAAATCAAGTGTGTAGAAATCAGATGTCAGGTGGTACTATGTATACGTCAGTAGACATGCCACACTCTGCAGACTTGAAGACAGTAGTCGACAGCCGCCAGGACTTGTATCCCGAAACAGATGTTCTAGAAGATCTGGTCTTAGATCAAACACTCTTAGACATTCCCTCAGATCTGACTGATTCTCAACACAATCTTCTCAATGATATTTACTTTGGGCAGATGCATCAACTATCATATCCTACAACAGATATGAATCTTCATCAGATCAATGACTACAACCAACAGTATCCTGCTTCAAGTCTTACACTTCCAGGGAGCAAACAATGCCAGGAGTTTGACTTGTATCAACAATACCACAGAGCTAAACGTGACCAGTGTGCGAGCAGCGATAACAACAGTAATGACTTATATCAGCATTACCACAGAGCTAAACGTGACCAGCGTACAAGCAGTGATAACAGCAGTAATGACCTATATCAACGGTACCACAGAGCTAAACGTGACCAGCGTGTGAGCAGCGATAACAGCAGTAATGGTTATGATAGTGATTTCAGTCCCTTACCTGGACTTCAATCACCACCTCTGTCAAGTCCCCAATCAACAATGTTTGCTTCACCAACAGCATTCAGTGGGTCACCCCACGGTCAGTTGGTCACCTCCACTGTCAAATATATCACAATGTTCTTTTGACTCTGGCATCTACAGCCCATTGCCACATGATCAGAATGGGTGCTCAACACAGGTACATTTCTATTAACAGTTTCGAGAGTTAGAGAGAGAGAAAGATAGAGAGAAAGAACAAAATAGATACATATTTAAAATTGACAGTTTTAGTTTGGAATATCTTCATTGTACTCCGAACATGTCCATATGTGCTCAGATCCCCATTGCAATATCTCCAACATCATCCAGCGACTAACCATACCAGTTCGATTTTGATTGATGAGCCTTATCATATATGCTGTTCTTTTCTGGCCACTCCAATCTTCAATCCCAGCTCTTGTAATCTAGCAGATTGGTTTAAATAAAAATCCTCTTTGTGGCCACACTCTATGATGGTGTTCAGAATGTCAGCTCTATCCATTGGCTAACCCCCTGATATGATGACAGCTGCCTGTCTACCCTCTCATTGCCAATGACACCCATGTGCCCCAGAACGAAGATAAGTGTAATTCTGCAAATGATTGATGCTTGTAGTGATTTGATGACAATGTTGTATAATCCATCAGTTTGTTTGTGAGAGAAGAGAGCTGGAGGTTGATATTAAAAGGATAGGTAAAATTTGGAAAGAGTTGGAAGGGATGTCAGGAGAGAGGAACAGCTGGAAGAAGTTTGTTGAAGACCTGTGCTCCGCTGGGAGTTGAAAGGTGAAGAAGAAGTGATTCTATGACAATGTTCTATAATCCATCAGTTTGTGTGTGAGAGAAGAGAAAGAGAGAAGAAATGAGAGATGTTCACTAACATACTAGACTAGATATTGCGGTGACACTTGATCTGTTTATGCCCTATCTTCTTCTTCTTGTCTTCTCATCTCTAGATAGTCACACACACACACACGCACAGTATCATAGAGGTTAGGTGCTCGTCTCTTGTGCCGAAGGTACCAGATTCGCTGCCTCATGAAGCTATCTGGATATCTTTCCAGAGATACCCGATCTCAGTATAGGTGAGATCAAGTTCCTAGTCCTATCGGAGACGGACGATAAAACATAGGTCCAGCGTTCAATTCGGCGCATAAAAGAACCCTTGTCAGTTCAAAATCGAGAAGAACAGGCTGGAAAGCTGCTGCCTGGGCAAATTCATGAGAAAGATTTTTTTCAACATTTCTACAAAAATATCTTCAAACTTACATAGGGACCCTCGCGGTGCTATGGAGTTTGTGCACTGCAGCTGAGATATTCCTGTGTAAGAAAGAGATCAGAGCACACATTGTTACTCACCAAAGTGCAATGATAATGGTCCTATCAATCAATCTATCTCTATAAACATGTTGAATAGGTGACATGCCTGGATATATGATTCTTATTTATTCTTCTCTCAATCAGATGAACTATCCTGATGACCAATCTGTTCTTAGGGATCAATATGAGGACGTTTATGTTACTGAAAATATAACGGAGCTGAAAAACATATTGGAGGTCATCGATGAACTACAATACCAGAAGGAATTATCACTTGCAGACACTACTATTGTTCCAAAATATTGTAACACAGAAACACAGTTTGGCACTGCTAGCGATAAAAATCTGGCCATTTCTAATGACAACAGCTGGACTATGTCTCAGACGACACATACATCATCAAGGAATGTCAACAAACAGAAAGTAGTTACTACAAACATAGTTGCTGCTGCTCCTGCTGCTGCTGCTCCTGCTGCTGCTGCTGGATACACAATAATAAATGGAGTAAGTTCATTGTTCTTTTGTTTGTATTAAATTTTCACTTACTTCTTTTTATTCTACAAGGTGTTCAAGATAAAAGTAGCCTGTAAAGGAAACTAATCTGGCATATATTTGTGAAAATGAGAAGGTTCAATTATGACATAGTATACATGTCATAGGTCAAGGTTGTGTGATGGTGTGTAATTGTAGTGCGGGAAGGGGCGATGAACCAATGTGACAGGATGAGCTAGACAGAACTGGTTTAAATAGTAAATAGACAAAACGCAATGCTTAACTGGCAACTTTTGTTTTGTCAATCTGGCTACTTTTATCTTGAACACCCTGTATTTCTTTTACATATATTCTAAACTTTTATATCTTCTGTATTTGCTATCTTTTTATCTGAGCATGCATTTTCTTTCTTCTTACCTACTGTCTGCCTATCTATACCCCTTCTTGTTTTCTATTAAGTGTTTGCCTATTGACGTTCCACATGTGAGGAAAGGAATTTGTCCTCCTTCCTCTGACATACTACTGCATAGAAATGTGAAGTGACAGCATTTCATACCCTAAGGTCTGAAAAGGCTATGGAAATGTGTTATTTATATAAACTTATCTTCACACATACATACATACATATATATATGTACATACAGTGAGACCTATGGTTGAGTGAATCAGATGTGTAGAAGTCATAGCCGTTGAACTAGAACTAACCAAAACCCTAATTTACCTCTACAAATTGTCTACAGTGAAACCTAACTCTATATCTACAAATTGTCTACAGTGAAACCTAACTCTACCTTTACAAATTATCTACAGTGAGACCTAACCCTACCTTTACAAATTGTTTACAATGAGACATAACCCTACCTTTACAAATTGTTTACAGTAAGACCTAACCCCACCTCTACAAATAGTCTACAGTGAAACCTAACTCTACCTCTACAAATTGTCTACAGTGAGACCTAAACCTACCTCTACAAATTGTCTAAAAAGGGTCTAAAGCAGAAAAATTGACTTCATTGCGCCGAGTTTTACCCCATATGTCTCGATCCCTCTCCACAGAAATGGCATGCCACCTGCCAAGAGTATTGCACAAACTCTGTAGATCCAGCAACAATATCCTAGGGTCTCTGGAAAAATGCTCTCGTGAATAGCACGGGCTGTCCAATTGAACCCACTTCCTTCATCTCGCAAGACAAAACTTACCCACAGAAATCCCAACCTACAAATATTGACCATGGTAACAGACTGCATGACTGCAGTTTGACTAAACAAGGAATTGTAGAAAAATGCTGTATTAAAACCTAAAGTGTCAGGTGAAGTAAAGCTTTGATTAAATTAATAATCCCCTTGTCAGAGCCAGCTAAGAAGAACAGGAAGAAGGAGAGTAGGTGGTGACAGCAGAAATAGTTGATAATATTTCGCAGATTATTTCTACAACATGTCTCTTGTATTCTTGTTATCTACTTGTTTACTTTGTTGTATGTTTAGTTGTAGAAGGTAAGTTTGTAAGAAAGAGAACTGGACAAATATATATTCAAGTACTAAGTCTTTGCAATATTTGATCTTTTCTTCTTTAAACGCTCCACATTGACCACTTGTTATACCATTCTTTGTGATTTATATGTGATCTGAGCCTAAGAGCGATTGTACATTGTGTGAGTTATGCACCTACAAGTACATACTATTTCTGCTATGCTTTTTTATTTACTATGGTAGCTTCCTTAGGTCTCTACCGTAGTCGCCTCTAACAACTTGCCTGGTACGTCGCAGTGTTACTATTCTTTGCTCCCCTCAGCGGGCCCCGGCAACACATGGGCCATTTTTATCGCAAAAATTTCACACTCCTATCGAAATACCTTTTAAGTTTGCAAGCAAGAGAATCGAACACCTGACCTCCACATTACTGTGAGGTCTCCAATACTTCTCACTATTATATGCTATAGGAGTATAGACTGACCTTGCTTATGATAATTTAATGAATAAAATGTGATCAACTTTTCTCAAAGAAATTATTTTTACTTTCTAGAAGTCAGAAAGGATGATCAGCATACCAACATCCCTGTTGTCTACAGTTCCACATGGCAACAAGAGCATCAGTACTGTCCATCCATACAGTCATATCTGCAACAACAAAAATGTCTACATAGAGAGTAGCAACAGAGTCCAGGTCTGTATCTTCTTCTTCTTCTCCTCCTGTGTACACTTGTATACATCAGCAGGACAATTTGTCAACAATACTATTGTAACCTATAGAATACTGCTAGATTTTCCATAAAACTGGTCTCAGGATAGTGCTAATACCTAACCAAGTCACATGTTTCTTCTTCAGTTAGATGACCTGTTTCTAGCCAGATCAACTCTTATTTCATCATCATCAGGTGCCGGCTGGCGTAGGCGATCATGAATCTCCACAAATCTCTGTCGTTGGTGTTTGCTATCAACTCAGATGTTGACGCTCTACCGTGACATGAAGTCAGGCTATCCAAAATTTTCTCTCTCTGTCTTCCCCTGTCTCGTCTACCCTCGATTTTACCGGTTGTCATAATGTGTTCTAAACCTCCACTCCTCATCACATGCCTGAAAAATGATGACTGCCTCTTTCTTATATTGATGATAATCTTTCTCTGTGTCTTGATCTCATTCAACACCTCCACATTAGTCATTTTAGCAGTACATGGGATTCTCATCATTCTTCTATAAAACCACATCTTGGTGGCCCTCAGAGATTTTCCGATCTGTGTGTTCATTGTCCATGACTCGCATCCGTATATCAGTATTGGTAGTACTTATTTGATCAGTACCATACTATTGACACATCACACAACATTGTTATCTTACATGTAGTCACATTTCATACTATTCACACATCACACAACATTGTTATCTTACATGTAGTCACATTTCATACTATTCACACATCACACAACATTGTTATCTTACATGTAGTCACATTTCATACTATTCACACATCACACAACATTGTTATCTTACATGTAGTCACATTTCACAAGTCTAATGTTTACTTTCAAACATGGTGACTAACACATGATGTCTGAATTTGTTTAAATTTAAACCAGGGTCTCAGGGGTCTCCGATAGCAAAGTTGGTAACACACTGCGCTAGTGATGATGTGCTGGGGAAATTATGTGCTACGAGGCCAGCTTATGCTTAACAATTTGGGAGTACGCTAGGTACACGGTTAGATTACAGGAAACCCTGATCCGTTACTTGTGGATCTTCTTCTTTGAACACTCCATATCGACCATTTGTTAAACCATTCTTTGTGATTTGTATGTGATCTGAGCCTAAGAGCGATTGTACGTTGTGCAAGTTATGCTCCTACAAGTATGCCAGCACATTTTATTTCTGCGATGCTATTTATTTACTAAGGTAGCTTTCCTAGGCCTCTACCGTAGTCGCCTCTTACGACATGTCTTGTAAGTCACAGTGTTCCTATTCTTTGCTCCCCTTGCAAGCCACCGCAACAGACAGGTGACTTGGATATCTAAATTACAAGTACCTCTGCAGTCGGAGGAAGGCTCACCTGAATGGTGAAGAACACTAGTGATAAGGGAAAGCAAGCTTTCACGCAAAATCATTTAGAGGCTGACTATTATGCCTGAGTTCATAGCAGGCAAAAATAATATTTCTCCAAATGACATCAGAGACCATGGTAGGGGAGTTATGAAGTTTTTACATTGGCACTGAGATCTTATTGTGTAAGAAAGAGATCAGAGAATACATTTGTCATTCAGCAGTGATAATGATCTTGTCAATCAATCACTGAACTTCTTCTTTAGCAATCTCTGGTCATACGTTTAGTTTACTGTGGACCACAAACTGGGCAGTCACCTTCAGATCTGTCAGGTTTCCTTCTTCAGTGATCACTGGTCATGCGCTGAGTTTACTGTGGACCACAAACTGCGCAGTCAGCTTCAGGTCTGTCAGGTTTCCTTCTTCAGCGATCTCTGGTCATGCGCTGAGTTTACTGTGGACCACAAACTGGGCAGTCAGCTTCAGGTCTGTCAGGTTTCCTTCTTCAGCGATCTCTGGTCATGCGCTGAGTTTACTGTGGACCACAAACTGGGCAGTCAGCTTCAGGTCTGTCAGGTTTTCCCAAAGCTTAGCTTTTAGGTCAACTGGGTGTGGCCACATATTGCTTCTCAGCTCACACAAGAGAAGACAGCCTTGCAAGATATGTTTCAGTGTCTGTTCCACCTGTTCACACTGGTAGATAGCTGTTTGACAATTGTGAGGGGTAAAATTTTATCCTTGCTGCCAGTAATAATACCCTGCCCTCCCCTGGCTTTGCAAGAATCAACAGGGCTGCCAGTAGCTAAGTGTGGACCCCTTCGAGTCATGGGGTCCGGTCCCACCACTACCTGGCTGTTTCCCACGATGGTGGCACCACAGTTATATAAATATTTGTGCATGGCCATTGAGTCATTCATATATGTCGATTCCAATAAACTGTAGTTGACAATATTATCTCATTGTATTCATGTCTTCCCTACTGGTAAAAGAACAACAACTCACATTTAACACAGAGTTACGAAATACCTACACGAACAAAGAAAACAAAACGGTAAATGTGAACACAAAGAACAACATAGAAGAAAATTGGGACTTTCCCAAAAACACGCTGATAAATGCTGCAAAATACACAGTAGGGTATGTCCAAAGACAGAAGAAAAAGTGGCTAAGCGATAACACCTGGACAAAAATTCAAGAAAGGAAACAAGCAAAACTAACTCTTCTATCCACGAAAGACAAGCTTGCATACGATACTAAGAAACAAAAATACACCATGTTAGATAAAGAGGTGAAGTCAAGAACACGAAAAGATAAACAAAACTTTATTCACAATCTAGCCACCGATGCGGAAACAGCTGCAAAAACTGGGAACAACAAGACCGTATTCCACATTATGAAGCAACTATGCCAACATACTCCTACACCAAATAAACCCATCAAAGACAATCAAGGTAGGATACTGCTGTCAGAAGAACAACAAAAACAACGATGGGCAGAACATTTTAAAGAAATACTAAATAGACCGCAACCAGAGATTGTTCCCAACCTAGATGAAGAAATCACCATGCCCACACTAGAAGCTTCCTGCGAGCCATTCACACTGGAAGAGTTGAAATCTGCCATTAAAAATTGAGAAACAACAAAGCGGTTGGTGATGATAACATCTCTGGAGAAATGCTCAAAGCAGCAGATGATAACAACTTACAACATATACTCCAACTTATAAATGAAATCTGGCAAAATGAATCCCCACCACAACAGTGGAAAGATGGTATTATTTTCAAATTACCTAAAAAGGAGATTTGTCTGATTGTAATAACTGGCGTGGGATCACCCTACTGTCAGTGCCAGGAAAACTTTTTGTAGCATGTTACTCAAGAGACTGAAAAAGTCTATAGATGAAAGGCTAAGAGAAGAACAAGCAGGGTTTAGACCAAAACGAGCATGCATAGATCACATCTTCACACTAAGAGTAATCATTGAAGAGTTCGTAGAATTTCAATCGATTTAATCATCAACTTTGTTGATTTTCAGAAAGCGTTTGACAGTATTCACCGTCCTACGCTTTGGAAACTACTCAAAAACTACGGTTTCCTACTAAATTCATCAACATCATAAAATCCTTCTACAGTGAATCGCTGCAGTGTAAGAACAGATTTCGGTAACTCTGACTGGTTCCCAGTGGAAACAGGAGTGAAACAAGGCTTCGTCTTATCGCCAATGCTCTTTGGAATAGCAATTGACTGGGTCATGCGAAAATGCACCAATAATGCAAATATGGGCATCAAGTGGGTTGATAAAATTTTAGAAGACCTTGATTTTGCCGACGATATAACCCTTTTGAGTTCATCACATCAAGATATTCAAAAGAAAACAAACCTTCTCCAAAATATCTCAGGACAAATTGGTCTCCAAATAAACACCACAAAAACAAAAATTGTTGACCTTACCAGCAGTCCAGAAAATATTCAACTAAAAACTACACTCTTGAAAAAGTCAAAAGTTTTACATACCTAGGGAGTATGATGACATCTACGGGGGATACAACGCCAGAAATTCCACACAGAATCGCATTGGCATCAAGTGCTTTTAACAAATTGTCAAATATATGGAAGTCCAATTCACTCAGCAAGCACTTAAAATTAAAGATCTTTAACTCTTGTGTGATTCCAGTATTAACTTATGGATGCGAGAGTTGGAAAGCAACAAAAGCTCTAGAAAGAAAATTAGATAATTTTGAGAATAAATGTCTTAGAAGAATACTGAACCTAAAATGGTCAGATTTCAGACCTAATACACAAATAAGACAAGAGACCAAGCAAGAAAATGTATCAAATTTTATAAGAAAGCACCGCTGGAACTACATCGGCCACACACTTAAAATGGATGAGAGAAGACCCCCTTACCAATCCCTCATATGGACACCAGAGGAAAAAAGGAAACGAGGAAGACCAAGAGAGACTGCGTAGAACCATCACCAGAGAAGGCTCAACGATGGGCCTAGTAAACATTAAAGACCTAAAACAGATAGCAACGAACCGCGAAACATGGAGAGCTATGACCTATGCGCCGCCCACAGACCCAAGAGGAAAGACTAACTATTCATGTCTCAAAGAGATCAATAGGTGTTGTCACATAAATAGTCAATATTTTGTTGTCTACAGGTACCCGTACCTTCACTCCATGGAACAGTTGTTTTCACAGCAGCTGCAGCAGCCACTAGTACACCGCAGCCAGCTATCAACAGCCAGGACAAGAGAGCACTACCTCCAGTCTCACAGAAAAAGTCTGTTCAGAATATCAGTCAGGTGGTGCCATTGATTATGTCTGCTGGTAGGGTCTATTTCATGCAACAGCCGGTTCCAGCCCCTATAAAGTGAGTTTATGTCTATTAGTCTATCTCTCTCTCTCTCTCTCTCTCTCTCTCTCTCTCTCTCGCTCTTGCACTCTGTGTTTGGTATTGCAGGCTTGGAGAGTGTGTGTATTTGCTATTGGCTTCTCGTAGATGTTAGTATATGAATGTTCTGATACAAGTAGTCTCTCTGTAGTACTGCAATGTTTGTTGATCTGTAACTAAGCTTGCATTTATAAGCCTAGGTTGTGTAGTAGTGAAGTAATAGTAAGCTGTCAATCCATCAGTCAGAGAACATTGTTGTCTCAGATAATTGTGAGGAGGATGGTTGTAGTTGTAGTCATTGCCTTAAACATCTCTCAATCCATCAGTCATATTGCATTGTTGTCTCAGATAGTTGTGAGGAGGATGGTTGTGTAGTTGTAGTAGTTGTCATAAACATCTGACAATCCGTCATTCATAGAGAATTGTTGTGTCAGTTGTGAGGATGGTTGTGTAGTAGTAAAAGTAGTAGTAGTAATTGTTGTAGTTGTAGCCATAAACATCTGTCAATCCCTCAATCATAGAGCTTGTTGTCTCAGATAGTTGTGAGGAGGATGGCTGTTTAGTAGTAGTTGTAGTAGTAGTAGTAGTTGTAGTAGTAGTAGTAGTAGTAGTTATAGTAGTAGTAGTAGTTGTAGTTGTAGTTGTAGTTGTAGTTGTAGTAGCCGTAATCATCTGTTCATCACTCAGTCATAGAGCTTGTTGTATCAGATAGTTGTGAGGAGGGTGGCTGTGTAGTAGTTGTTGTAGTAGTAGTTGTAGTAGTAGTAGTTGTAGTAGTTGTAGTAGTAGTAGTAGTTGTTGTAGTAGTAGTAGTTGTAGTAGTAGTAGTTGTTGTAGTTGTAGTAGTCATTGTAATCATCCGTTCATAACTCAGTCATAGAGTTTGTTGTATCAGATAGTTGTGAGGAGGGTGGTTGTGTAGTAGTTGTAGTAGTAGTTGTAGTAGTAGTTGTAGTAGTAGCTGCAATCATGCGTTCATCACTCAGTTATAGAGCTTGTTGGTTGTCTTAGTTATGAGTAGGAAGGTTGTATAAGCTTTCTTTAGTCCTCTCTTGTACACCACTACAAGTAGTTGATATTCAGCTGTGATTTTATCTGTAACATAGTAAGACGTATCACAGGTTGTATGTATGTATTGTATCAGCTGTCTGTAACCTATCATCATCATCATCTAGTAGCTTGTCTAGGGCAGAACTTGACCTACACAACACTCTATGAGAGTATCAGTAGCCTAGTGGTTAGTGAACTCGCTTATTAGGTATGGGGTCCATGTTCATTTCCATAGGGGGAGTAGAATAGTTTCTCCTACCATAACTGCTCTCAGGTCTACCCAGCCTCAATTGGGTACCAGGAAAAGCACTTGGAAGTAAAGGCGGTCGCGGGAGTTGACCACATCACCCATCTTGTGCCGACGGTCAATGAAAACTATGTACCTGAGGAATTTAATGACTGCATGGCTAGTACAGCAGTCGCTGTGAAACTTCAGGTTAGCATTTTCTTCTTTGTGCACCTCCCTTCCCATCCCCAGACAGAAACAAAACTCCTTGGTCTTATTGGGGATTGAACTCTAGTCTCCCACATGGGAGCCCATGCTCTAATCTATTCGGCCAGATGCGCCACTTTCCAAAAGTTTTTTTTTCCATCTAATTTGTTCAGTTTTTAAAGGGTTTTAAAGCTGAAGGATTGACTTCATTACATCGGGTTTTACCCCATATGTCTCGGTCCCTCTCCGCAGAAATGGCACGACACCTGCCGAGAGTATTGCACAAATCACGAACTCCGTAGCTCTGGCAACAATCCTAGGGGGTCTTTGGTTATTGGTTATTGGTTACTAAACTGACGTCATTGCACCTCGGGCAGACCCATAGGTGCTCAGTCTCCCCAACAGATACCGAAGAGTATGCATACTGATGGTTCCTGTGGCGCGCTGATTAAACACACCTCTCACTGCCTCTCAGGCATCCAGTTCGACTTGAACAACGGGTAACTCCAAACTGCTTAAATCGCTTGATCGATTCAACATCGATTTTAGTGTCTTCATCCAACAGACAGTCGTGAAGAGACCGAAGAATATCCCCTTATCCATCTTCAACTCCCCAACAATCGATGCTGTTGATGCAAGCCTGTCCGCTCTCTCATTACCGTAAACACCCGCATGCCCAGGACAGTATATCCACGTAAGCCGCTGGAGGTTAGAAACTTCTATAGACGACATCCACTCATACAGAAACCTGCCCTTCTGGATCTTGTGAAGCATCGACTGAGAGTCAGATACAACAACTGCCCCAGTAAATGAAGTCCCAGAGATCCAATGGAGGGCAGCAGTAACAGCCTCTGTAAACTATTACATTGATGATGATGTTGTTGTATATACCGATGGGTCGGTTCAACGTGGTGAGAAATCCGGCTGGGGTTTCTTGGCTAATGCGCATGGTAGGGTTGTTGCAGAGCGAAGTGGGGCATACAGGACAACTACTTCTAGTATTAGAGGGTCTTTGAAAAACTGCACTCGTGAACAGAACGGCGCGGTTCAGATTTGAACCCACAACCTTCGACTCACAAGGCAAAGGGCTTAACCACTTAGCCACAGAGACCTTCGACTCACAAGGCAAGGGCTTAACCACTTAGCTGAAAGCTCAAGTGCTTCTGGATCGGTAAAAAAAAGCAACCACTTAGTCACAGAGACCCCTACATTTGTTCAGTGTTCAAGTCTGACATTGTTATCTAACTGTAAACTATTACTATTCACTTATCTACAGAACATACAGACCTATTGCTCCCAAGGACTCAACAAAACAGATGGACAGGTCAGCAGCCACTAATGGAAACTCAATCAATACCACAACCACATCTCGTCCAACTGATAGTTGTGTTGCTGGTCAAGGAGAAAAATTGTCCACAACTTCATTAGTTAATGAGACAAATAAAACCAATGGATGTGAGTAACTTTTTCCTGGCTGATATTGTCATGTCATATCATGTTTTCATCATTTGAGCATTTCATGATTTCATACTCTAGTACCATTGGCCTTCACCAAATTTTCTATGTTTGTTATAAACACACACACACACACACCCCCTCCCTTCTCAATACGTCGATCTCGCAAAATTTATTAAAGTTCATATTTTGGAATGATCCAGCGCTAAAAAGCACACTGGCCCATAGAAGGATTGACCACCCAGTTTTAACATCTTGGACTGATGGTGATGGAGAGCCTCTTGTCCTATGTTGTCTTTCTATTGTATATGCTGTATTCTTGTTATGAATTGTTTGACCAGGAGCAGTCTTTACATCACATTACATTCCTTTATCAGAATGATCAGGAATAAAACTAAGATAATGATATTTAACTCAAATGTCAAGGATGTCTTTCTATATGGAGCAGAGACATGGAGAACAACTAAGGGTAACACCAACAAGTTGCACACATACATCAATAGATGCCTGCTCATGATACTCTGTCTGCGATGGTATGACAGGACTACAAACAGGGAACTGTGGGATAGTGTGGGACAACGGCAGGTGGAACATGAGATAAGGAGTAGAAGGTGGCGATAGATAGGAAACACACTGAGGAAACCCTCTAACAGCATCACGAGACAGGCTCTTGATGGAACCCCAGGTCAATAGAGGTAAGAGAAGACCCAGGAACATTTGGAGGCAGAAGCTGGAGACGGAATGCAAGAAAATGGGGAGAGAGTGGAGAGATCTGGAAAAGATGGCCTTGGATAGGTGGACTTGGAAGGCCTTGGTTGTGAATCTATGCTGCCCTAGGGGCGAAGGGTGAAGAAGACATTCCTTGACCATGGTAATTTTGTTTGTCTTTCAGGCTCAGAAACAAGTTGTCTGAACAAAGCTTATAGGGTAGTTGCAGGAATGACAGAGAGTGATCTCCAATATAGAGATGAAGATCGTGATAGGTAGGTAACACATAACATATAAGAGCCTGCTGCTACTGCTGCTGCTACAACTACTACTTTCTGTTTCTCTTGTTGATGAGATCTGTAGTGTTTTTGGTATATCTAACATGAGACGTAGATAATGTAGCAACAACAACAAGAAATAAACAACATTGCAACAACTATAATAACAAATGTAACTGTGGAAGAAAGTTCAGCATTGGTCCTAGCCACTGTCAAGTTTAATATTTCTTGTTTTCTTAATCAGAAATGTATTCTACATGATGGTGATGATGATGGTTGTGGTAGTGGTGGTGGTGATGATGTTACTGGTGGTGATAATGATGGTTGCAGTGGTGACGATGAGAATGTTGATGATAATTACTTGTGGTGATGATGGTGATGAAGATAATGATGGTGGTGGTGGGGTATTGATGTTAGTGGTGGTGGTGATGATGTTAGTGGTGGCGGGGATGATGTTAGTAGTGAGGGGGGGGTGGTAGTGGTGACAGGGATAATGACGATATGTGTAACAAAACAAGAATCCTCCTACTGACATTCCCATTACTGTGAATAATTTCTAGTGCAAGATTTGTGCACACAAAATATATAGTGCAATATCTGAACTTGATAAATACATCTAACTTGTCAGACTACTACCATCTTGTTCATGTGATTTCAATGTGTTGCAGCTATTTACATGTGGCTGTGTGTAGAGCAGACAGTTTTATAGTTCAAGCTTTGCTGGAACGTCTGGCTAGATCAAACCTTCCAGAAATGGTTAACGCACAGAACTGTCAAAGACAGGTAGGACATGTTTGTCACTGTATATTTCATGTCTCTTCTACTTCTTCTTCTTCTGCGATCTCATTAGGTTATCATTTATTCTTCTATGATACAACCATGTGTTGTTGGAGCTTGCAAGTGGAACAAAGAATAGTACCACTGTGACTTACAAGTCATGTCGTAAGAGGTGACTGGGGTAGGGTTCTAGGGAAGCTACCCTAGTCAATAAAAAGTCTCGCAGAAATTAGATGTGCTGGCCTACTTGTAGGCGTATAACTGGCAAACGTCAATCTCGTATCACATACAGATCACAAGGAGTGGTTTGGCGAGTGGTCAAAGTGGAACATTTGAAGAAGGAGAAGAAGAATCCTCCGATAAAGGTCACCGTCTACTTCAGGGTGTCAACTGTGTCAAACAGTTTGCCTTGGACGTTGCTAGAAGTAGATATCTTTCTTCTCATGTCTGCTGTGTACTGCATGGCTAGACCTCTCAAACATAGCGACCCCACCTCCAGGAATCTGTTATCCCATTCCTCATAGTGAGGTGTTGTTGCACTGTGTGTTGTGTGCCTTATGGTCTCATGCATTCTGTTTCTGCAAGATTATGGTTCAGGTTAGCATTCCCTAGCCTTTGATTGTCTGTACACTAAATTCAAGATAGGCACCAACGACCTGTGCCCTGTGGCTTGGCAAGTATGACAACAGAACATATCCTACAGAACTGCCCCCAGTATGCAGACTTGAGAAGAAAGAGGTGACCCTCTTACACCAGCGTCCAAGACAAACTGTATGACGTGGCTGATAATCTGAGGCAGATGGCTGCCTTTATTAGAGAATTCAAAATCCCAATCTAGTGAGAATGCAGAAGAAGAAGAAGATTGTCTGTCACCCAACCACCCTACAAGTTAGCAAACTGGTGTTGTTAACATTCCCTTGTCATTTACTGTCTCAGTTAACATTTTTATTTTCCGTTTGCCCGCTATAAATTCAAGAGTGGTTCTCCTTCTGCATTCGCTCGCTGTGAATTCAGGTGTTAGACATGCTGCCTGGTATGGTGCTTCTGACTGATTTTTGCGTGAAGGCCTGCTTCTACCATTTGACTGATGTTCCCCACCATACAGCCGAGACTTTGCTAACTTCACAGGTAAACTGTAGTCATAGCAACTAATATGTAGCATCTGACCTGATTTTTGGTACATATTTTTACGAGTCTTTTCCATCATACATTTTAGAAGTACCTTTTTCATTTAATTAATGCTATTGTGAAATGTGCCAAATTGAACAACATATTTGATATGTATATCTATATTATTATTTGAACTCACAGACTCCCTTGTACCTGGCAGTGAGCAGCAATAATACCAAGATGGTGCAGTTGTTGGTTGAGCATGGTGCAGATGCTAACACATATGCTGAGGTAGGCTTGCATTGGATTATGTTGTCTGATTGTATGAAGATAAATAGTAAAAATAAGTTCATGCATTTGTCTTGCATTCCAATGCTCGTAGGTTTGAATCCAGACCATGTCATTCTGTTCACAAGTGCAGTTATTTTCAGAGACCCTAGGATTGTTGCCAGAGCTACAAAGTTCATGCTTTGTGCAAAACTCTCGGCAGATGGCGGGCCACTTCTGGGGAGAGGGACCGAGCTATATGGGGTAAAACTCTGTACAATGAAGTTGATTCTTTGGCTTGACACCAGTTATATAGGATTGTATGTTTGTGATATGTTGTAGACCTGAGAATAGCTTTACACCATTTATATAGGATTGTATGTGATATGTTGTAGACTTGAGAATAGCTTGACATCATTTATATAGGATTGTATGTTTGTGATATGTTGTAGACCTGAGAATAGCTTTACACCATTTATATAGGATTGTATGTGATATGTTGTAGACTTGAGAATAGCTTGACATCATTTATATAGGATTGTATGTTTGTGATATGTTGTAGACTTGAGAATAGCTTGACATCATTTATATAGGATTGTATGTTTGTGATATGTTGTAGACTTGAGAATAGCTTGACATCATTTATATAGGATTGTATGTTTGTGATATGTTGTAGACTTGAGAATAGCTTGACATGATTTATATAGGATTGTATGTTTGTGATATGTTGTAGACCTGAGAATAGCTTTACATCAGTTATATAGGATTGTATGTTTGTGATATGTTGTAGACTTGAGAATACTGGTAATTCGATGTGCAGTGACTAGTTCTCTTTCTAGTAAAGAGTTGACTGTGCTAGACTTAAGATCATTGGAAGCCACAGAGATGTGGTTTTACAGAAGAACGCTAAAACTTCCATGGACAGCGAAGAAAACAAATGATTAGGTTTTGAAACAGGCCTGCCCACAAAGAAACCTTATCAAAAGAATAAGAACGCCTGAGTGGTTACCGGGCCCAAATTGGGGTGTAAAGAATAGAACCACTGTTGCCTGCCACGCATATTGTAAGAGGCGACTAAGGAGGTTGGGCGTGGCTAGCTACCCCACACCGTAAAAAACACTAGATCGCTACAGAACGGAGAGCGAACCAAGTAAACGCTGGCTGAAACCGGACTCACCGCCGAAGGATAAGCAGCAGAGCTACAAATGGTGCTGAAGATGTGATGTAAAACACACCAATGCTAAGGCTGCATGAATCAGATTTCCACATTAATAGAATTTATGGGGAGGTCTGGTACCATCGATCTGGGCGGTGATCGCGAGAGAGAGAGAGAAAGAATAAGAATCAAACAATCAAGGTTCTTCGGGCATATAATACAAAAAGTAGGTTTAGAATATTTGGTGACAGCGGGTAAAATTCAGGGAACAAGGAGATATCATGGAAGATGGAGAAGATGTTGAATGGTTTGACAAAAGATTGATGTCAGATCTGATTACGTGCACCAAGGAGAGAGAGAGAGATAGTTGTGGAGAGACATGAGATTGCCTCTACACCGACATGCATGACACTTGATTGATTGAGACTTAATAAATGTTTGTGAAGTGACTAGTTGTTTTCTTATCTCAGCGAGCCTTATTTGTTCCAACAGTCAAAGATGTTGACATCCAGGAAGAGATTCTGCTCTCTGTCTCAATTTTCAAGATAGCTCTCTCTCTCTCTCTCTCTCTCTCTCTCATCTATTGAACATGAAAGTCCTGGCATATCCTTTACAGGATTTGGCTATCAACCAAGTAAACGAGTCTTGGACTTTTCTAGGCACCATTTATATGTTCAGTAGTTTGCCTTTGCTTTCTAAACTGTGTGGTCTATTTTTACCGTTCGTAAAAATCCAAGGGAATGAATTTGCTTCCAAACTTGCCCACAGTTTAGTTTGAAGGTATGCTTGGGTTGTGATCGAGCTCACTACCGCTTAAGCTACAGACTCTCACTCTCATATATTAGTATCTGTTATATTTCATTAGTATTGTTCTATGTGTGATTACAGTATCAAACATCAAGTGGTGTCTGTGAGAAACTCTCAGCTATTCACTGTGTCAGCACTAAGGGGGACAAGTATTTGAACACACTCAAAGCTTTGTTGAGAGCTCCAGGTTTGAAGCTAGATCAAGTCAACTCAGATGGTAAGCTCTTACTTTTCTACTCTTTTCTTGCATGGATTCTTGTTGTTAGTCATCATCATGTGGAGCTCTCAACTATTATCTGGAGCTCCGCCCATGTGGTGCCGGGGCCCACTAGGGAAGCAAAGAATGGTACCACTGCGACCTACAAGGCATGTCATAAGAGATGACTGATGTAGGGGCCTAGAGAAGCTACTCTAGTAAATAAAAAGCATCACAGAAATTGGATGTGCTGGCCTACTTGTAGGCCCATAACTGGCACAATGTACAATCGCTCTTAGGCTCAGATCACATACAAATCACACAGAGTGTTTAACAAGCGGTCAATATGGAGCGTTCGAAGAAGATTATGTGAAGCTCTGGACTTGAAATATATTTCATTCTTTTATAAGCACATTATTTACCCAAAATTTAACTTGTGCTCAGAATCAACTTTCCATCTGTTATTATTTTTGGTTATCAGTTATATGAGGACTATCATCATAGCGCTCTGGACATGTCCATAGATGCTTCGATCTCCGCCTCAGCAAGTCTAGCAGCATCCAGCGGCCCAACGCGCCAGTTCGATGTTGCTTAATCAATCTCCTTGCATATTTAGTATGTCGTTCTTTTCGGCTTCACCAATATTGACACCCATCTCTCTCAATCTGGTCAGTGAGTGGGATTTACAGCCCTGAAACACCTCTGTTCGGAAAGACTCTCTCAATGCGGGAAGAATGTCATTTCAATCCATGACAGCTCCTCTGATATTGTAGCCAATCTATCAGCTCGTTCATTACCCTAACTCCTGCATGCCCAGGGACAAAAATGAAGGTGATTTCTCTGATCATTGTCCGTACCAGTACCTCCACCCAGTTGCGTCTCAGCATTCCTGATTCGACTTTACGAATCATGCTCATGGAGTCACTGAGTATGAAAACACAAAAGTAGTTGTGAGATGCCAACCATTTCACCGCCTCCGTAACCGTCCGAACCTCCATTGTCAAACTACTTGTGGTTGTTGTGTAGGCCCCACTGGCCTCTCTTATTATTTTTCCTCTTGAGCGTTCTGAAAAAGCCCACACACAGCGTTGTTGGCGAATTACTGAACCATCGGTGTAAATAACCACATCTGTATCATTGATGATGTCATTCAAGAGGGCCTCCACGTTAATCAGTGATAGATTATTTTGTTTGCAGTTTTTCTTAATAGATGTAATAATGTTACTAATAATATTACTTCATTATTATTGTTATTGCAACTGCTACATGGTGCCCGCAGCAACACAACCAGTAGTCAGATACATCTCAATATTTCAGATTATTTGATAGTACAGTTCTAGACTTTGTGTTTTCTTATAACTTATAACTTATTATATTGATATGAACATTGATAACTTATCCATGTTCTTGATTGTATCATCACCCATGTGGTGCTGGGGCTCTAAAGGAAGCAAAGAATAGTACCACTGTGACCTACAAGGCATGTCGTAAGAGGTGACTGATGTAGGAAGCTACACTAGTAAATAAAAAACATTGCAGAATGTTTGTAGGCCTACTTGTAGGCGCATAACTGACTCAATGTACAATCACTCTTAGGCTCAGATCACATACAAATTACACAGAGTAGTTCACAAGTGGTCAATATGGAGCGTTCGAAGAAGAAAATTATGTTTCTCGTATTGATATCTTTTCAATTGCTCTACTATAGTTGGCTGTTGTGTGCTTGGTTGTAGCAGTAATATAGTTGGCTGTTGTGTGCTTGGTTGTAGCAGTAATATAGTTGGCTGTTGTGTGCTGTGTGCTTGGTTGTAGCAGTAATATAGTTGGCTGTTGTGTGCTTGGTTGTAGCAGTAATATAGTTGGCTGTTGTGTGCTTGGTTGTAGCAGTAATATAGTTGGCTGTTGTGTGCTTGATTGTAGCAGTAATATAGTTGGCTGTTGTGTGCTTGATTGTAGCAGTAATATAGTTGGCTGTTGTTTGCTTGGTTGTAGCAGTAATATAGTTGGCTCTTGTGTGCTTGGTTGTAGCAGTAATGTAGTTGGCTGTTGTGTGCTTGATTGTAGCAGTAATATAGTTGACTGTTGTGTGCTTGGTTGTAGCAGTAATATAGTTGGCTGTTGTTTGCTTGGTTGTAGCAGTAATATTGTTGGCTATTGTGTGCTTGGTTCATCATTAATCCTCTCCGCTCCTCGTGGAGCATAGGGCCTCAACATTTGTTCGCCACTCTTCTCGGTCTCTGGCTGTTCTTTTTATGTTCTCCCAGGTCAATTGAGTACTCTTCAGCTCCTCAGTAAGACCTCGTCTCCAAGTCTGCTTAGGCGTCCTCTTTTTCGTTTCCCTGCGGGTTCCACTCGAGCACCTGTCTAGTGACACTCGACTGTGTCTTCCGCAAGGTATGGCCTATCCATCGCCATCTTCTCCTCTTGACCTGTGTCATCATAGGTTCCTGCCCTGTTCTTATCCACAGATCCGTGTTTGTAACTCTATCATACCATCTCAATCTGAGAATCCGCCGCAAACATCCGTTGACAAAGGTGTGCTTGGTTGTAGCAGTAATATTGAAATGACTGTCAAATATCTCTCTTCCTGATAGGTCATACAGCTCTTAACTGTGCTATCCTAGCACATGGGAAAACTAGCAGAGATTCTGTGTCACCTATTAACAGTATTCCCATCATTCAAGCTCTCCTACATGCTGGGGCAGATGCTAACTTTAAAGTATGCTCTTGTTTGTTGGTTGTTGTTGTTGTTCTGTCTGTTGGTACCATTTGCCACCACCGTAATAAAGAGGTTTCTGTGACAGTTGAATGACCTGTCCTTTATACAATAACAGAAGATGTAAGGCGTTACCGATAGCATAATTGATGACATACTGCACTAGTGACCATGTGGCGTGGACATTTACAGGGGTTCGAGACCAGCTTGGACTAAAAATGTTGGTGTGCACATGGTGTGCTGTTGGACATTTACGGGGGTTCGAGACCAGCTTGGACTAAAAATGTTGATGTGCACATGGTGTGCTGTTGGACATTTACGGGGGTTCGAGATCAGCTTGGACTAAAAATGTTGATGTGCACATGGTGTGCTGTTGGACATTTACGGGGGTTCGAGACCAGCTTGGACTAAAAATGTTGGTGTGCACATGGTGTGCTGTTAGACTACAGGAGACCCTGATCCTTTACTTGGGATATAAATTACATGTACCACTGAAGTCAGAGTAAGGCTTGCATAAATGACACTGGTGATAAGGAAAACAAGCCATCACACAAAATATGGAAGTGCCATATTGAAGCTTTATAGTTGATTACCATGTGAGCACTCGCTTAGTTCCATCATTGATTACCGCGTCAACACTCGCTTAGTTCCATTGTTGATTACCGTGTCAACACTTGCTTAGTTCCATCGTTGATTACCGTGTCAACACTTGCTTAGTTCCATCGTTGATTACCGTGTCAACACTTGCTTAGTTCCATCGTTGATTACCGTGTCAACACTCGCTTAGTTCCATCGTTGATTACCACGTTAGTACTGTATTTATTAATATGTGAGTACATGTAATTGGTTAAAGTGTGTCTACATTGTTAACATTTTCCATGTGATTTCTACAGGTACAACAAAATGGTAAAATTGCCCTGATGTATGCCTTAGAGTCCCGTACATTTTCCATGTGATTTCTACAGGTACAACAAAATGGTAAAACTGCCATGATGTATGCCTTAGAGCCCCATACATTTTCCATGTGATTTCTACAGGTACAACAAAATGGTAAAACTGCCATGATGTATGCCTTAGAGTCCCGTACATTTTCCATGTGATTTCTACAGGTACAACAAAATGGTAAAACTGCCATGATGTATGCCTTAGAGTCCCGTACATTTTCCATGTGATTTCTACAGGTACAACAAAATGGTAAAACTGCCCTGATGTATGCCTTAGAGTCCCGTGATCTAGATCTGATTGAAAGTACCTTCCAGGTTATTCAACCTGATAAACTTGCCACAGTTTTAAACACTCAGGTAGGTCAAGGTGTTTCTTTGTGTGTGGTGTTGACATTGATTAATTAGATAAAGATGCTAGTGAAGTTCTAGAAACAGTGAACGAAAATTTGTCACAAATTATAAATCCAGTCAATGAATACACTAGCTGTGTGTACATCAGTTTCAGTTTGGAATATCTTCATTGCACTCTGGACATGTCCTCCAATCTCCTTTCCAATATCTCCAACAGCGTCCAGCGACTGTTCATACCAGTTCAATGTTGACTGATGAGCCTACTCATATGCCTGTTGTGATGTTCTTTTCTGGCCACTCCAATCCCAGCTCTTGCAATCTAGCAGTTGTTGTGGATTGTTTTAAATGAAAATCCTCTGTGCGAGTCACACTCTATGAGGGTGTAATCCTCTGTGTGAGCCACACTCTATGAGGGTGTAATCCTCTGTGCGAGCCACACTCTATGAGGGTGTAATCCTCTGTGCAAGCCACACTCTATGAGGGTGTAATCCTCTGTGCGAGCCACACTATACAAGGGTGTAATCCTCTGTGTGAGCCACACTCTATGAGGGTGTAATCCTCTGTGCGAGTCACACTATACGAGGGTGTAATCCTCTGTGTGAGCCACACTCTATGAGGGTGTAATCCTCTGTGCGAGCCACACTCTATGAGGGTGTAATCCTCTGTGCGAGTCACATTCTATGAGGGTGTAATCCTCTGTGCAAGCCACACTCTATGAGGGTGTAATCCTCTGTGTGAGCCACACTCTATGAGGGTGTAATCCTCTGTGCGAGTCACACTCTACAAGGGTGTAATCCTCTGTGCAAGCCACACTCTATGAGGGTGTAATCCTCTGTGTGAGTCACACTCTATGAGGGTGTAATCCTCTGTGCGAGCCACACTCTATGAGGGTGTAATCCTCTGTGCGAGCCACACTCTACAAGGGTGTAATCCTCTGTGCAAGCCACACTCTATGAGGGTGTAATCCTCTGTGTGAGCCACACTCTATGAGGGTGTAATCCTCTGTGCGAGCCACACTCTACGAGGGTGTAATCCTCTGTGCGGGCCACACTATACGAGGGTGTAATCCTCTGTGCAAGCCACACTCTATGAGGGTGTAATTCTCTGTGCAAGCCACACTCTACGAGGGAGTTCAGAATGTGTATGGAGCTTTATGATACCACAAACAACAGATATGAATACAAGCTTGTCCACATAGCAACATCATTTTGTTACCAGAACTAGCACATTAGTGTCTGCGACCAACTGCATTCCTTCAAAATGTATTCTGCTTTGATGTTTGTATTGTCCCAGAGCTTGATTTGTTCCTGTATAACATTTATTTGTTTGTTTTGCTAGTGTTGTCATTAGTTACGTTCAGAATATTCCAGAAGAAATCATATTTGGAGAATCTGATTAGTGTCATAAGATTATTAGTGTCATAAGATTATTAGTGTCATAAGATTATTAGTGTCATAAGATTATTGTGTCATAAGATTATTAGTGTCATAAGATTATTAGTGTCATAAGATTATTAGTGTCATAAGATTATTGTGTCATAAGATTATTAGTGTCATAAGATTATTAGTGTCATAAGATTATTAGTGTCATAAGATTATTAGTGTCATAAGATTATTAGTGTCATAAGATTATTAGTGTCATAAGATTATTAGTGTCATAAGATTATTAGTGTCATAAGATTATTAGTGTCATAAGATTATTAGTGTCATAAGATTATTAGTGTCATAAGATTATTAGTGTCATAAGATTATTAGTGTCATAAGATTATTAGTGTCATAAGATTATTAGTGTCATAAGATTATTAGTGTCATAAGATTATTGTGTCATAAGATTATTAGTGTCATAAGATTATTAGTGTCATAAGATTATTAGTGTCATAAGATTATTAGTGTCATAAGATTATTAGTGTCATAAGATTATTAGTGTCATAAGATTATTAGTGTCATAAGATTATTGTGTCATAAGATTATTAGTGTCATAAGATTATTAGTGTCATAAGATTTGATTGTATAAAAGTTATATATCTTCTTCTTCAAACGCTCCATATCGACCACTTATTAACCACTCTGTATGATTTGTATGTGATCTGAGCCTAAGAGCGATTGTACGTTGTGCTAGTTATGTGCATACAAGTAGGCCAGCACATCCGATTTCTGCGACACTTTTTATTTACTAGGATAGCATCCCTAGTTCCTACCTTAGTTGCCTCTTACGACATGCCTTATAGGTCACAGTGGTGCTATTCTTTGCTTCCCTAGTGGGCCCCAGCACCACACGGGTGACGAATATTGTATATACATTGCATTCTATTGTTGAGATTTATTTGTTTGATTATATCCAGGCCTTTGACAGTTCAACATGTCTTAAGATAGCACAGTCAATCAAGGTCAATCTGGACAAGACTGGACAACAAAGACTTGTCAATTGTCTCAAACCTGGACTGGGTCATTGTATTCTTGCATCCTCATCCTCTTAGTTATCATCTTCCTCTTCATTTGATATTCTGTATCTATTACTCTCTTTCACTCTCTCTCTCTATCTTTCTCTCTATCTTTCTCTCTCTCAATGTACTATTGTTTGCTTGATGGAATTATGACAATTTTAAAATATTCTTTTGTTTAATTCATTAACCTTGTGCTTGACCATATCTAGTTTCTGTATTGTCTATTTATTTTTGCTTAAGTGACAGTAACATGATAATTATCAAGTATGTTAGTTTGAAGTGTGCATGTTGAAGTAGTGATACAAGTTGATGCAGAACTAGGGGTACTGTAGCTCCATGCAGAACTATGGGTACTGTAGCTACATGCAGAACTAGGGATACTGTAGCTCCATGCAGAACTAGAGGTACTGCAGCTCCATGCAGAACTAGGGATACTGTAGCACCATGCAAAACTAGGGATACTGTAGCTCCATGCAGAACTAGGGATACTGTAGCTCCATGCAGAACTAGGGATACTGTAGCTCCATGTAGAACTAGAGATACTGTAGCACCATGCAGAACTAGGAATACTGTAGCTCCATGCAGAACTAGGGATGCTGTAGCACCATGCAGAACTAGGGATACTGTAGCACCATGCAGAACTAGGGATACTGTAGCACCATGCAGAACTAGGGATACTGTAGCACCATGGAGAACTAGGGATACTGTAGCTCCATGCAGAACTAGGGATACTGTAGCACCATGCAAAACTAGGGATACTGTAGCTCCATGCAGAACTAGGGATACTGTAGCTCCATGCAGAACTAGGGATACTGTAGCTCCATGTAGAACTAGAGATACTGTAGCACCATGCAGAACTAGGAATACTGTAGCTCCATACAGAACTAGGGATGCTGTAGCACCATGCAGAACTAGGGATACTGTAGCACCATGCAGAACTAGGGATACTGTAGCACCATGGAGAACTAGGGATACTGTAGCTCCATGCAGAACTAGGGGTACTGTAGCACAATGCAGAACTAGGGATACTGCTAGCACCATGGAGAACTAGGGATACTGTAGCACCATGGAGAACTAGGGATACTGTAGCTCCATGCAGAACTAGGTGTACTGTAACTCCATGCAGAACTAGGGGCACTGTAGCACCATGCAGAACTAGGGATGCTGTAGCACCATGCAGAACTAGGGATGTTGTAGCACCATGCAGAACTAGGGGTACTGTAGCACCATGCAGAACTAGGGGTACTGTAGCACCATGCAGAACTAGGGGTACTGTAGCTCCATGCAGAACTATGGGTACTGTAGCTACATGCAGAACTAGGGATACTGTAGCTCCATGCAGAACTAGAGGTACTGCAGCTCCATGCAGAACTAGGGATACTGTAGCACCATGCAAAACTAGGGATACTGTAGCTCCATGCAGAACTAGGGATACTGTAGCTCCATGTAGAACTAGAGATACTGTAGCACCATGCAGAACTAGGAATACTGTAGCTCCATGCAGAACTAGGGATGCTGTAGCACCATGCAGAACTAGGGATACTGTAGCAACATGCAGAACTAGGGATACTGTAGCACCATGCAGAACTAGGGATACTGTAGCACCATGGAGAACTAGGGATACTGTAGCACCATGCAAAACTAGGGATACTGTAGCTCCATGCAGAACTAGGGATACTGTAGCTCCATGCAGAACTAGGGATACTGTAGCTCCATGTAGAACTAGAGATACTGTAGCACCATGCAGAACTAGGAATACTGTAGCTCCATGCAGAACTAGGGATGCTGTAGCACCATGCAGAACTAGGGATACTGTAGCACCATGCAGAACTAGGGATACTGTAGCACCATGGAGAACTAGGGATACTGTAGCTCCATGCAGAACTAGGGGTACTGTAGCACAATGCAGAACTAGGGATACTGCTAGCACCATGGAGAACTAGGGATACTGTAGCACCATGGAGAACTAGGGATACTGTAGCTCCATGCAGAACTAGGTGTACTGTAACTCCATGCAGAACTAGGGGCACTGTAGCACCATGCAGAACTAGGGATGCTGTAGCACCATGCAGAACTAGGGATGTTGTAGCACCATGCAGAACTAGGGGTACTGTAGCACCATGCAGAACTAGGGGTACTGTAGCACCATGCAGAACTAGGGATACTGTAGCTCCATGCAGAACTAGGGGTACTGTAGCTCCATGCAGAACTAGGGATACTGTAGCTCCATGCAGAACTAGGGGTACTGTAGCACCATGCAGAACTAGGGATACTGTAGCACCATGCAGACCACATGAAATAATTTTACTTACTATTATGATCAGTCATATCTGATCAAAAAACTAGAAATAAAAAACTAACTACTAAAACCATCATGAGAAGCCAACAAGAAAATCACTTCACTTCTAGATCCCCTTACAGTAGACACAGATGATAATATTAACTACAACCACTACTGTTGTTACCTTCCCTTCTGTACCCTCCTACAGTAGACACAGATGATAATATTAACTACAACCACTACTGTTGTTACCTTCACTTCTGTACCCTCCTACAGTAGACACAGATGATAATATTAACTACAACCACTACTGTTGTTACCTTCACTTCTGTACCCTCCTACAGTAGACACAGATGATAATATTAACTACAACCACTACTGTTGTTACCTTCACTTCTGTACCCTCCTACAGTAGACACAGATGATAATATTAACTACAACCACTAGTGTTGTTACCTTCACTTCTGTACCCTCCTACAGTAGACACAGATGATAATATTAACTACAACCACTACTGTTGTTACCTTCACTTCTATATCCTCCTACAGTTGACACAGATGATAATATTAACTACAACCACTACTGTTGTTACCTTCACTTCTGTACCCTCCTACAGTAGACACAGATGATAATATTAACTACAACCACTAGTGTTGTTACCTTCACTTCTGTACCCTCCTACAGTAGACACAGATGATAATATTAACTACAACCACTACTGTTGTTACCTTCACTTCTATATCCTCCTACAGTAGACACAGATGATAATATTAACTACATCCACTACTGTTGTTACCTTCACTTCTGTACCCTCCTACAGTTGACACAGATGATAATATTAACTACAACCACTAGTGTTGTTACCTTCACTTCTATATCCTCCTACAGTAGACACAGATGATAATATTAACTACATCCACTACTGTTGTTACCTTCACTTCTGTACCCTCCTACAGTTGACACAGATGATAATATTAACTACAACCACTAGTGTTGTTACCTTCACTTCTATATCATCTTCAAATTGTATTCATCAACATCTTGAATTCATTAACAAAGTTATCTCTATCCTCCACATCTGTCTCACAGATTGAGATCACATCTCTTCATGATTCTTCCAATGTTGATATATATATATATTTTCAGAGATAGTTACAAATATTTTCTTATTCTATTGTACATATTTCTGTGCTGGGAATTATTTCATTTCTATTACGATATGTGGTTTGTGTTTATTTTTGAAACATTGTTTTACCAAGTTGTGATTTACACATGTGTTTGTGATTTCTACATGTGTTTGTGATTTCTAAATATTTTGTGATTTCCATGTTTGTGATTTCTACATGTTGACTTTACTTATAGTCAATAACAGCAGCTAATGAGCGGAACATCATAACAACTGAGACATGGTGCCTTAGAAGAGCTGCTGCCCGAGTGGTTACCGGAGCCCAAATTTGCGGGTAAAGAATAGAACCACAGTTACCTGCCACGCATGTCATAAGAGGCGAGTAAGGAGGTTGGAAATGGGGCTAATAACCCCACACCGTAAAAACACTAGATGGCTACAGAGCGGAGAGCGAACCGAGTAAATGCTGGCTGAAACCGGACGCATCATTGAAGGATAAGCATCAGGGCTCCAAATGATGCTGAAGATGTGACGTAAAACACACCAATGCTAGAGATGCATGAATCAGATTTCCACATGAATAGAATTTATGGGGAGATCTGGTACGTCGGTCTGGGCGATGATCGCGCACGAGATAGAGAAGAGCTGCAGGTGTGTCAAAAACAGAAACTAATAAGCAGAAAATCATAATGACAGAGATGAGGTGTCTTAGAAGAGCTGCAGGTGTGACAAAAAGAGACAAAATTAGAAATGAAGAAATCAGAAGACTGTATGTGACACCAGTCATGCAATTCATAAAAGAACAACAGATTAAAAGGTTTGGACACCTGACATGAATGCCCTGCATACTGACAAGAAGTCTACCACAGAGAGCCAAACAGAAAAATTTAATGAGTACAGCGCAAGAGGAAGAACCACCAAAAGATGGAGCGGCAGCATCAAGATCAACCTTAAGAAAATGAATAACATCCTACAAAGTGCTTTAGAATAAGCACACACATGATACTTACATTCATCCCTTCACCTTCTCCCAACACTTCTATAAGGAAGTAAATAGTGGAAGAGAAGAAGAAGAATGTTTATTTTGAGGCTACTAGTTTTCTACAAACTGAAATGTTTGGAGGTCATCATTCTAAAACAATGACAACCAGTTAGATTTACCCACAAATGTGTAGTGTTCAACTCCTGCTACCATTGATTCCTTGCCTACCCCAGTTGAATATGGGGACCTAATCTTCTTGTGATCACTATTTGGATGATGGACATTCTTGCAGGGTATGTTCTGTGGTTTGATCAGAGTTGCCACAGAGCAGGCAATAAAGACAATTCAAGTGCAAGTGATTATTCACTCTATTATGTCCCCTTTCCTGAGATGGAAGATGATGCTCTCTCTCCTTGTCTGTCAAGTGTGATATTCAGACAATACAAGTGCTTATTCATTCTATTATGCCTTGTTCCTGAGATGGAAGATGATGCTCTCTCTCCTTGTCTGTCAAGTGTGATATTCAGACAATGCGTGATTATTCATTCTATTATGCCTTGTTCCTGAGATGGAAGATGATGCTCTCTCTCCTTGTCTGTCAAGTGTGATATTCAGACAATGCAAGTGATTATTCATTCTATTATGTCCCCTTGTTCCTGAGATGGAAGATGATGCTCTCTCTCCTTGTCTGTCAAGTGTGATATTCAGAACCTAATCTTTCTGAGGGAGGTTTAGAAATTACCTGAACTCTGCCGCAGGTACCATAAGCTTGCTGAAAGTAATTGAGCACAAATGTGGGTTACTAAAAGCAGCACACATAGAATCTAACTAGTTCATAAGTATTTGGATGCAGACAAATATAAACCAAAGTATATGATTGTTCTGTACTGGCAGCTTTTGAATTCACTGTCCGACATCCAACAAGACCTGCATATCAAGGATCATTGGCTCTTAAATAACATCATGTCCTTGAAGACATCCAACAAGACCTGCATATCAAGGAGCATTGGTTCTTAAATAACATCATGTCCTGGAAGACATCCTACATATCAAGGAGCATTGGCTCTTAAATAACATCATGTCCTGAAAGACATACTACATATCAAGGAGCATTGGCTCTTAAATAACATCATGTCCTGAAAGACATCCAACAAGACCTGCATATCAAGGAGCATTGGTTCTTAAATAACATCATGTCCTGGAAGACATCCTACAAGACCTTTATATCATGGAGCATTGGCTCTTAAATAACGTCATGTCTCGGAAGATGAAATATTTTGGTCACGTTAAACGTCACATTGGTTTGGAGAAAACGGCAATGGAGTACATGGTATCTGGAGTACGAGACAGGGGGACACCAAGATGAATGTGGCAACAGGACAACAAAGAAACCTTGAATGTGACGCTGTAGGAGGTGGGAGAATGTGTAAGAGATGTAGAGTTTTTCAGACGGGCTGTGATGAAAGTGATGTTCCTCAAGAGACCATGCTACTGCTTGAGTTAATCAGCTTCTCTCCCCACCTACACATATATGTATCACCAATTGTTAACACCACAAAAACAGTTGTAGAATTTGTCTGTGTGTTGCCGGGGCTCACAAGGGAGCAAAGAATAGTAACACTGCTACCTACAAGGCATGTTGTAAGTGGCGACTGAGGTAGGGACGCTACCCTGGTAAATCAAAAGATTCTCAGAAATCGGATATGCAGTCTTACTTGTAGACACATAACTGACACAACTTACAATTGCTCTTAGGCTCAGATCACACAGAGTGGTTTAACAAGTTGTTGTTATGGAGCGTTAGAAGAAGTTGTAGAGTTTTCTCATTTCTGTTATTATTTCATGTATTGATATTTCCATACAGACAATACTGTTACTATTGCTGCAATACATTTCTATATCTACTATATGATTTATAAGTCAGGTTTTGTAATTAAACAGTTTGAATTGTATTGTTTTTTGTCTTCATCTAGCATTTTCATACCTACTTTGTGTTACCAGAGCCAAACATGGGCAATGAGCTAGCGAGTCACAAAAATAACTACATGTGAAATGTGCTGCCTTCGAAAAGTTACCAACAACACCAGAAAAGACAGAGTCACCAACATCAGCATAAGAAAGAAAGTTGGCACAGAACCTTGCCTGAATTACATTGAGAAACAAAGTCACTAACATCAGCATAAGAAAGAAAGTTGGCACAGAACCTTACTTGAATTACATTAAGAAACAAAGTCATCAACATAAGAAAGAAAGTTGGCACAGAAGCTTGCTTGAATTACATTGAGAAACAAAGTCATCAACATAAGAAAGAAAGTTGGCACAGAAGCTTGCTTGAATTACATTGAGAAACAAAGTTATCAACATAAGAAAGAAAGTTGGCACAGAAGCTTGCTTGAATTACATTAAGAAACAAAGAATGAAGTTGTTTGACCACTTAATAAGAATGCATCCAAACTCCACATTATACAGTCTTCTACAACAGAACATCAGGAAAGAAGACCATGAAAAGATGGTTAGATGGCGTAGCAGAATCCTGTCAAAGAGCAAAAATAACAATCACCCAAGTTACTAGAACAGCACAAGACAAAAACAGAAAACCACAACACTGGGCAACAACCCGGTAGCAGTGTGACGACAAAAGAAGAAGAAGATACATGTGATATCTATTATAAGATTATAAGTCAGGTTTTTTTCTGTGTTTCTTTTTAATTAAGCAGTTTGAAATGTATTGTTTTGTGTCTGTCTGTCTGTCTTCTACATTTGTCTTCATCATACATTTGTTTATATAATGAAAACACCTATGGCAAGTAATGGAGATATCACCCTGGAATCTAAAATGATACGCATAATACAGCAGTTCACCTATTTAGGTAGCAATTTTGATTGCACTTGAAATATTAAATATAATATATGATGTAAAATATAGAGAAAGAGGAGTGAGGGAAGGCCTAGACATACCTGGAGAAGAGAGCTGGAGTAGACATACCTGGAGAAGAGAGCTGGAGTAGACATACCTGGAGAAGACATACCTGGAGAAGACATACCTGGAGAAGAGAGCTGGAGGTTGATATTAAAAGGAAAGGTAAAACATGGAAAGAATTGGAAGGGATGGCAAGAGAGAGAAAGAGCTGGAAGAAGTTTGTTGAAGACCTGTGCTCCGTTGGGAGTTGAAAGGTGAAGACGAGAAGAATATATAACGTACAACAGTACGAGAGAAATATTTAATATAATATATAACGTACAACAGTACGAGAGAAATATTTAATATAATATATAACGATGGCAGTACGAGATAAATATTTAATATAATATATAACGATAAACAGTACATGAGAAAGGTAATGCATTTGTTTAAGAAATGCTACTCTAGTGTGTTAACCTCTGCCAAACTTAACATTCGTCATACATCTCAGTCTGAGAGTCTACTGAAGTTTATCATACCATCTCAGTTTGAGAATCTACTAGAAGTTTATCATACCATCTCAGTCTGAGAGTCTACTGAAGTTTATCATACCATCTCAGTCTGAGAGTCTACTAGAAGCTTATCATACCATCTCAGTCTGAGAGTCTACTGAAGTTTATCATACCATCTCAGTTTGAGAATCTACTAGAAGTTTATCATACCATCTCAGTCTGAGAATCTACTAGAAGCTTATCATACCATCTCAGTTTGAGAATCTACTAGAAGATTATCATACCATCTCAGTTTCAGAATCTACTAGAAGCTTATCATACCATCTCAGTCTGAGAATCTACTAGAAGTTTATCATACCATCTCAGTCTGAGAATCTACTATAGTCTGTCCATTAATTCGTGAGCACGTTTGAAATTGATTTTCTCGAAAACTACCTGTTGGATCTCAGTGATTTTTGCATGCAGCCTTAGAATATCCATGACGCTAAAATAAAGCTAACCAGTAGTCCGTAGATGCTACGGATTTTGCACATCGGCAAATTCCTTTGATCTTTTATGACAATTGCAAATACGGGGCTCAAATTTTAGATTTTACAGTATCCCTAGAATTTGTCCATGTCAATTCTATTCATAGGTGTATCTCCATATTAACTTGATAGGTCAAGTAATTAAGTGTGTTGCCCTTTATGTGCAATCGTGAACTTGGATACAATATGCAACAGTTAGTCCTCCCTTCGGTCACCATTAGACCCCAGGGTGTCTTAACTTCACCACAAATTGTATGATGGTAGACGCATTTGGATATGGAAATGTATACGTTGCTATTTCTCAGTCTGTAATCAAAATATGATTTGTATCATCCCGAATCTGACGATTCCATGAGGTTGATAATTGTTACTGGCTGGACAAATTGTAATCCATCTCGGTGCCAGTACTCGTCTTCCTCTCGAGCACATGTTCAACACACTTCTTCCAGAACTGCATGTCTATCATTGAGAAGGACTCACGTGTCAGAACTTCAACATCACACATTTTAAACGTCCTGTTCTGTTCGGCAACTTGCCCTTTACTTTAGCCCAGACAAGCTCTATCGGATTGAGGTGAGCATGATATGGAGGTAGTCGCAAAGACGTGTGGCCGTATTCCGCAATGATTTTGTCAATATGAAACACCTTTGTCTTATTTGTCATCCTCACCAGGTGCAACAACTCGGGTTTCAAATATGTATCATCGAAGCTGACATTTTCCTTAGCAAGCCAAGTCCTAATTTGATCTTTTGTATTTGATGCAGTTAGTACTTTGTCTTCCGCTGATACTGCGTTGTGATAGGATGCATTATCCATTACCAAGCATGATGGTCTGTTTAGAATTGGAAGTAGATCTTTCTCCATCCAGTGCCTGAAAATATGTCCATTCATTTCTGTGTGGTAGTCCCTACCGTCGGTACTTTTGATTGGAAAATAAGTCCAGCGTCATGGACAAGACCTTCTTCACTACTTCCTGCATGTGTTAGTATAATACGCTGGCCTTTGCTGCTTGGTATTTTCTTTTCTGTTCACCGTCTACTGATTGCCATTCTTTAGCATTGGTGTGGTGAGCATTGACCCAGGATTCGTCCAAATATACAATATCATAGCATTGCCTCCGCCGCTCACGGATCTGCCTCAGGTATTTACTTCGGGCAGCAATTAAATGTGGCTTTTCACAAATAATATTCCTGCCGCCTATAGTTTTTCTGAAGGTGAAGCCGGCGGCTCTTACAATTTTTCATAGAGTACTTTTAGAAATGTCTATGCTGCAATCTGATTGCAGTTTTAATTTCAGTTTCCTGAGAGTAACAAGTTGATTTGTCGCAAACATTTTCAAGAGCTCCCGTCTTATGACATCTATGTCAAAGTCGTCAATTGATCTTTTCCTTCCTTGCTTGACATTAGTGCACTTTGTGTCCTGTTTAATCCATCGGGAAAAGGATTCTCTATTCAGACCAAGCGCCAGTTGCGTTCGTTTCTCAGGTTATGAATATCGCAATATAGATGACCTCTCTTAGATTCCCTACGGAAGTGTTGGTATAGTAAAACTGTAACCTTCTGCATTGTTATAAATGTGCACTTCAGACTCATTATGAATGTGATATCAATGTCAGTTTTGATAAGCCAACAAATATGATACAATAGCTTCATACAAATAGCGAGATACGCCTATAACTATACAATGGTATCCCAATTATAACGTCATATGCTTTCCGCTTTCAAAGTCGACTGGGTTAGGTGCACGGAATTCGTGAAACTCACGATATTTCAATGTTACCATAATGTACTTTTAGAACAACGCGTCTGTGTACCGTAAATCTGTTACTATTGTGTACAACCCGGTGAGGTTGATTTTAATATAACCTGAAGAAGAAATATTTCAAACTACATCAAATTTTCTTGGAAAAAAATATTTCTCTAGCGTCATGGATATTCTAAGGCTGCTTGCAAAAATCACTGAGATCCAACAGGTAGTTTTCGAGAAAATCAATTTCAAACGTGCTCACGAATTAATGGACAGACTATAGAAGTTTATCATACCATCTCAGTTTGAGAATCTACTAGACGTTTATCATACCATCTCAGTTTGAGAATCTACTAGAAGTTTATCATACCATCTCAGTCTGAGAGTCTACTGAAGTTTATCATACCATCTCAGTTTGAGAATCTACTAGAAGTTTATCATACCATCTCAGTTTGAGAATCTACTGAAGTTTATCATACCATCTCAGTCTGAGAATCTACTGAAGTTTATCATACCATCTCAGTTTGAGAATCTACTAGAAGTTTATCATACCATCTCAGTTTGAGAATCTACTGAAGTTTATCGTACCATCTCAGTTTGAGAATCTACTAGAAGTTTATCATACCATCTCAGTCTGAGAGTCTACTAGAAGCTTATCATACCATCTCAGTTTGAGAATCTACTAGAAGCTTATCATACCATCCCAGTCTGAGAATCCGTTTAAGACATTTAAAAGCTCAAGATCTGATATATCTTAAAAAAACCTAATTACAAGAAATAATAGAGAGAAAACTGGACAGTTATGTTATTCGATCGAGGTCATGGCACATTGGGCCGCTGATGCAGCCATCTTAAAGTTCACTTGCTCACCGTACCAATGAGAAGTTGATTATTATATCTTCTGACTGAACAAACACCTACACAGGCTACGATTGTCCCCATCCCCTCTGTGGCACCGCTGAGCAAACCACAGAGCATGTCCTGCAAGACTGTCCCCTGTATGTCCTCCCTAGAAATGAATGCTGGCCCTACAACTCAACACTACATTCAAAACTACATAGCACCAGAGATGAGCTCCAGACAACAATCGACTTCATCATAATAACGCGTCTAACGGTAAACATTAAAATAGCGATCTCAAAAGAAATCTTCTCTCTACCACGAAGACGACACTGTCTGGCATGTCCAAACTTAACCCCTAATTATCGCAATCGGTCTAGTGTCTGAGATTCGCCTATATCACATAAATGTGAACGTACCGTATTGATGACATCGGCTCTGTCTATACTTCTGCCCGCTTGAGTCAGGACATCGTTTGCAAGAAAGTCTGTATGTTCGTTACTCTGCATTCCAATATGTCCAGGTGGGCAAACGTCAACATCCAGCACTAATGGAGCATTAGCCGTGTAGCACACCTCAACATCACAAATATCAAACCACAAAGAGAATGCATACTGTTTGATAATTGCAGGTGGAGACTGTGCACCTATGTAAGTATGCTGCGAGATCAAGTCTACAATCCAATACATCTTATCGTCTTCCCTCTACAGGTCAAACAGAGCATGCATCCTTGTCTAAGTAAACCTGCATCCTTGTCTAGGTAAAAATGCATCGTTGTCTAGGTAAACCTAGGTAAACACGTAAAAACAAAGTACTACAGTTTTACAAAATACATAAACAGTGACGATAAACAGCAACGTTTCGACCAAAAGGCCTTTATCAAGCAAACAATACAACAAGAATGACGAATTTCGAGGAACACTACAAATGGACGATTACATGTGGAAACATAAACCTATCTAATGAAAATCTGGGAATAAAACGAACAACGAAATGAGTGCAACACAAAAACCGAAAGTGGAAAAGGAGAGGAACAATAAACAATATAGTGGATAAATGACACATATATGGAGCAAACACACATATAGATAACAAGGCACGAGATAAGACAGTACTAAGAAGCATAGGAATGTAATGCGTTGAGTCCAAGAGGTCGCAAAGTGCCATAGAATGAAATAAAACGGTTCTCCAGGGCGAATCGACTGCGATCATCGGAGGAACATGATCGGATGGCTGTGACCTGGACATCGTCAACTCCTGAATGGCCAGTATCATTGAAATGAGTGGCCACAGGAGTCACAGAGCATTGGCGAATATCGCGTAAGTGTTGGGCGAATCGGTCACTGAGCCTCTTACCGGTTTCACCAATATAGGCCTTATGGCATCGTTTGCAGGTGATATCATAGATGATATTGCGGGACTCACACGTGAAGCTGTCTTGAATGGTATAGGTAGCTTTGGAAAAGAGACAGTACGGGTCTGTATTACATATGCACATGTATTACAGCGCCGACGGCCACATTGGATGGTGCCAAAGTGACTCTGGATGTTAGGCTTGAGGCGACTGTGTACCAACAGATCCTGAGGCTTCTGTCCCGTCTGTACGCCACCAAAGGATAGTGTTGGAAGACTGAACGTGTCTCAGGATCAGACTGAAGAATAGGGAGATGATGGAATAAGACCTTTTTCACCAGGGAACTATGAGGGTGGAAAGTTAAGATAAGTTTAACCCTGTCAGACTTGGGGGTTCTAAGTATGTGAGAGAGGGCCTCCTGGCGAGCAATTAGCTGTTTACCAGGAGGACCCTCTAGAACATCACGACTCGAGTATGTTCTCCCAGTATTCCACTCGCAAGCATGATTGGACTCCTAAACCTGGTGCCTCTAACGCTCTTGATCTCTACATCAAGAATACTTCATACGACATTGGACTTCTCCACCCTAAACGCCTAGGGCGTTCTAACATGTCACCGTCCGAGTTTCGTGCTCTATCACAACTCCGTCGACGTGATGACATTGTTATCAAACCCGCTGATAAAGGTGGTGCCATAGTCGTATGGAGTAAAGAACTATATCTTCAGGAAGGCCACAACCAACTACTCAACACCGTATTCTACAAAAATATTCCTTCTGATGCCACACTATCCAACAATAGTAAGGTCCGTACAGTCATCAAGAACCTCATTGCCTCTAAAGACCTTCCTACCGGCGCATCATCACTATGTGTCATCGACAGTTGTTTGGGCAAACCCGCATTCTATATGCTCCCAAAATTCATAAACTTCACAATCCTGGTAGGCCTATTGTTTCTGCTTGCTCTTGTCCTACGGAACATATCTCCGCATTCCTTGACAGTATCTTCAACCCTATAGTCACCACACTACCTTCATTCTTGAAAGATACTAACCACACTTTGTCTGTTTTTCTTCTATTAAGTTGTTGCCTGGCAGGACTTATCGCCTCTTCCTCCTTGATGTCTGCTCACTGTATACCTCTATACCTCATTCTGACGGACTTCAAGCTCTCCAGTTTTTCTCGACAGGAGAACTAAACCTCTTGTCTCCACCTCGACTCTCCTTCGTCTTGCAGAACTAGTTCTCACTCTCAACTCCTTTCAGTTCAATGACCAGTTCTTCGAACAGATTAGTGGGGTCGCCATGGGTACTAAAATGGGACCCAGCTATGCTTGTCTATTCATGGGTCATCTTGAACACTTAGTATGGAACACCTATGATGGCCTTCTTCCGTCCGTGTATCATAGATACATCGATGATTGTATTGGAGTTACCGATATGTCTGAAGCCGATTTGTCACGCTTCATTACCTTCATCAATGCCTTCAATCCTGCTATTCGGTTCACCTCTCACATCTCTACCTCCTGTGTCAATTTTCTTGACATCACTATCACCATCAGCCTATCCACTATCACTACATCAGTATACTACAAGCCTACTGATACACATAGCTTTCTTCTGTATACCTCTTCCCATCCCCAGGCTTGTCGTGACTCTTTACCTTTCTCTCAACTCTTACGCCTTCGTCGCCTCTGCAGCGAGGACGACGATTTTCTTGATAGAGCTCATGAGATGCTTGATTTCTTCCGCCAGCGCCTATACCCGGAGAATGTGCTTACATCTGCATTGCATCGGGTTCAGCTAACTGCTCGCCAGGAGGCCCTCTCTCACATACTTAGAAACCCCAAGTCTGACAGGGTTAAACTTATCTTAACTTTCCACCCTCATAGTTCCCTGGTGAAAAAGGTCTTATTCCATCATCTCCTATTCTTCAGTCTGATCCTGAGACACGTTCAGTCTTCCAACACTATCCTTTGGTGGCGTACAGACGGGACAGAAGCCTCAAGGATTTGTTGGTACACAATCGCCTCAAGCCTAACATCCAGAGTCACTTTGGCACCATCCAATGTGGCCGTCGGCGCTGTAATACATGTGCATATGTAATACAGACCCGTACTGTCTCTTTTCCAAAAGCTACCTATACCATTCAAGACAGTTTCACGTGTGAGTCCCGCAATATCATCTATGCTATCACCTGCAAACGATGCCATAAGGCCTATATTGGTGAAACCGGTAAGAGGCTCAGTGACCGATTCGCCCAACACTTACGCGATATTCGCCAATGCTCTGAGACTCCTGTGGCCACTCATTTCAATGATACTGGCCATTCAGGAGTTGACGATGTCCAGGTCACAGCCATCCGATCATGTTCCTCCGATGATCGCAGTCGATTCGCCCTGGAGAACCGTTTTATTTCATTCTATGGCACTTTGCGACCTCTTGGACTCAACGCATTACATTCCTATGCTTCTTAGTACTGTCTTATCTCGTGCCTTGTTATCTATATGTGTGTTTGCTCCATATATGTGTCATTTATCCACTATATTGTTTATTGTTCCTCTCCTTTTCCACTTTCGGTTTTTGTGTTGCACTCATTTCGTTGTTCGTTTTTATTCCCAGATTTTCATTAGATAGGTTTATGTTTCCACATGTAATCGTCCATTTGTAGTGTTCCTCGAAATTCGTCATTCTTGTTGTATTGTTTGCTTGATAAAGGCCTTTTGGTCGAAACGTTGCTGTTTATCGTCACTGTTTATGTATTTTGTAAAACTGTAGTACTTTGTTTTTACGTGTTTACCTATTTTCCAAGTTTTACTGCAGTATCCACCCTTTTTCTAGGTAAACCTGCGTCCTTGTCTAGGTAAACCTGCACCCTTGTCTAGGTAAACCTGCATCGTTGTCTAGGTAAAAATGCATCCTTGTCTAGGTAAACCTGCATCATTGTATCCTTGTCTAGGTAAACCTGCATTTTTGTCTAGGTAAACCTGCATCCTTATCTGGGTAAACCTGCGTTCTCATATCACTTTCCAAGTCTTGTTTATTTATTCATATTTTAATTAACAAAGCTGTGCTGCTGCTGGTCTTGTGTTAGCGCGTAACTATAGCAACAACCGGGGAGTAAACATGGTCACATTAATAATACATTCAAGTTGACTCAGAGAGACAGAGTCATAGAGATGGGTTTTCTAAATGATTTTAGCAGGGTTTTTTTTAACTGATGGATTGGCTTCATTGCACCGGATTTTACACCATATGGCTCAGTCCCTGTCCACGGAAAAGGCAGGCCACCTGCCGAGAGTATTGCACACATTTCTAAATGAAGGGAGCTTAAACACAATTTTATGATTTCCATTCATCAAGTGCCATGCCTGGTGGTGTTGATTATGAATCTTCACAGCCCTCTGCCCCAAGCATTCATGATCACTTCCACTGTTGACGCTCTTCCATCTCATAATGTTAGACTATACAGTATCTCTCTCTGTGTTATCCATTCATGTTTTCTCAGTGACTCAATGAGTATGCTCAGGAAGATTGAAACAGGCGAGGCAAACAAACAGGCAATGGTTGGAGTCGCTGAGGAGGTCAAGGTTGACCAAAAATCGGTTTTATTTTTGTGCCAGGGCATGCAGGTGTAAGGGAAGTTGAGCGTGCCGATATGCTTGCTGGAATTTCAGCTGTAAAAAGCGGGCAAGCAATATTCTGAATTCCCTAAGAGAGAGAGAGAGAGAGATGGTGTAAATGATTCAAGTAATGTGGGTGAATATACAACCCTAACCAGACTGCAAGAACACCAAGTCAAATGTGGTGTAGCTAGACAAGTGCACTATACTGGTAGCTAAAAAAGAATAGTAAACCAACACATAACCGGTGTCGTTAGTTGTCACATGCTGAGAGACATACTAAGGAGGAGATCGGAGCGCTTATGGACTAATTGGTTCGATGTGCAATGATGATGATCTGACGACTAAACTAAACTGAAAGACATACTTAGGAGGAGATCGGAACACTTATGGACTAATTGGTTCGATGTGCAATGATGATGATCCGACGACTAAACTAAACTAAACTGGAAGACATACTGAGGAGGAGATCGGAACACTTATGTACTAATTGGTTCAATGTGCAATGATGATGATCCGACGACTAAAACAAAATGTCTGTGTTGCCTTCTATCTCACATCCCAACAATAGTTCCAGTTATTACAATATATTCTCACCATTGTCATGGAATGACATGCCACAAAAATGTTGACTGTGAATGTCTCTGTAAGAATGTATACTTTTTTTTATTTCATTGACTGCACAACACATCTGCTCAAGTTCTTCTAGAAGTCCATGGCGCCGAGTGGTTACCGGGGCCCAAATTTGGGGTGTAAAGAATAGAACCACTGTTACCTGCCATGTATGTCGTAAGAAGCGAGTAAGGAGGTTGGCTGAAATCGGATGCACGTGTCCTAAACGTGTAGAAGTCTATGCGTTTAGGGGCCTACCAAACCAATGTGCAACGTATACACATTCTTGGCAAAGATCAAACATATCACAAAGAGTGATTAAAATTGGTCGTAAAGAACGAACGCAAAGAAGAAGAAGAAGTCCATGGGAATCTGAATCTTCTTCTCTAAAACTACATCTCCTTGATCTGTAGATTGTCCAAGACTTACTCTCATATGTCAGTTATGTCTGTATCTCTGGATTTGACTCAATCAGATAGTTTTTCTGTTTCCTTTGGGGAAAATTTCATGATGAATTCAACATAGAATCAACACTGGTTTGTTCTTTTTTGGTGAATTCAACATAGAAACAAGACTCGTTTGTTCTTTTTGTGAATTCAATATAGCAACAACTTTGTAATTTAGCGTTCTGTTTAATAATCTTGATAACAAAAAATATTCGCACGCATACGTACTTTCAGATAGTACTCTGTTATCTCATCTTCGTTCCGGGGCACATAGGTGTCGTTGGCAATGAGAGCAGACAGGCTGGCTGGCTCTGCCACCATATAGGGGCACATAGGTGTCGTTGGCAATGAGAGCAGACAGGCTGGCTGGCTCTGCCACCATATAGAGGCACATAGGTGTCGTTGGCAATGAGAGCAGACAGGCTGGCTGGCTCTGCCACCATATAGGGGCACATAGGTGTCGTTGGCAATGAGAGCAGACAGGCTGGCTGGCTCTGCCACCATATAGGGGCACATAGGTATCGTTGGCAATGAGAGCAGACAGGCTGGCTGGCTCTGCCACCATATAGGGGCATATAGGTGTCGTTGGCAATGAGAGCAGACAGGCTGGCTAGCTCTGCCACCATATCAGACAGCCATCCAATGGATAGAGCTGACATTTTGAACGCCCACATAGAGTGTGGCCGCAAAGAAGATTTTCATTTAAACCAATCCATGTCAACTACTAGATTGCAGGAGCTGGGTTTGAAGATTGGAGTAGAAAAAAAAACAACAACAGCATAACAGGTACGAGAGTAGGGTCATCAATCAAAATCGAACTGGTAGGGTCAGTCGCTGGACGCTGTTGGAGATATTGCGAAGGAGATCGGAGCACCTATGGACATGTCCGGAGTGCAATGAAGATATTTCAAACTGAAACTGAACTCTGTTGTCTCATGTTTTGTAAAATCTCTTTGACATTCTCCAATTTCAAGTACGTCGAGGCCGCCGCCGTAGTAGTTGACCTGAAAACTAAGCTCTGTGGTAACCCGATATACCTAAAGCTGACTGCCCAGTGTGTGGTCAACAGTGGATTCAATGCATGACCAGAGATCGCCAAAGAAGCATAAATGTGTCTGTCTAGTTGATTGTGTCCTGTTCTCAGACGCAGAATGACAATGTCTTCTAACTTGCTCATATTGTGGTAGTCGTCATGTGTGTACACTCTATTACGCTGCAGTTATTTTGAAAGTCTCCAGTTACGGTGTAATCATATACACAGGCTGCACATTTGAAAAAAGAGTATTCTTTAAATGTTTTAATGATATCATTTGAAGCTGTCAAATCTTCAACTAAATTTTCTCAATTGGTGTCTCAGATAATAAGTCTCAGCTCAGATAATAAGTCTCGGATAATATAATATTTTATTCAGGTTATTATCCAGTAATAACCATTCTTCCTCGAAATCAATCTCCCATTTTTGCCAAGTCCGATCCGAGGACATTATGGTAGCTTTTTGATGGTAACCGCTGTAGTCGCATAGGATCAACATTTTGAAATATTCATTATTACTTCCCTTCTGTCGTTATGATGCTTGTGCGTGAGGGTGTGTGTGTGTGTGTGTGTGTGTGTGTGTGTGGGGGAGAGAGAGAGAGAGAGAGAGAGAGAGAGAGAGAGAGAGAGAGAGAGAGAGAAAGAGAGAATCATTGCTATTGATGAACATGTACCACGTGACGTACATCATGAAAGTTGGCGGGATAATTGCGTGCGAAATGCACGTCACGTCGTTTACATTTTATATGAGCTTAATGCAGCGGCTCTCAACTCTTGACCACAAAACTGCAACTACCTAAATCAGTTTTATTATTAAGTCGTTCCTCTTCTATAGCCTGGCCGTGCATATCTTAATTCTAAATAGCCCACACTTCTATCGTCTGTACCATCTTCTGTTTATATTACATTCTTCATCTAACATGTGACTCGGCTTAGTGTAGTCGACTTTATATATACATATTGTATTTGTATACAGTTCAGTTGATAGTTAGACCCCTACTGCACATTGAAGCAATTAACAAGAATTAACACAGACGGAACTATGGTAATAGAGGCAGGTGACCCTCGAGTTAGCATATCAAATCTCTCTCTCACATAACCATCAACTGCCTTATGGTCCCTCCCTCCGGATTTGTGGTCAAGATTTACTCCTCCATAACGTTTAGCCTTCTGTATAACCGTGCTGACCCACAAGGCAGTGAGAATTTTCTACCAGGGTTTACTCCCATAGCCTTTAGCTCTCCGAGCCCCTCCACAAGGTAGTGGGTTTAACAGTTCCAGGTGGTACCGTCTACTGTCCTACTTTAGAAGATGAAACCTCTGATCTAACCTTATATATATATATTCATCTTTACCCCTAACACCGTCTGTGGTACTGAAGAATACTAGCAACATCAAATATGTTGGCGACATTTCTAGACATGCTCATAGCGTGGTAGAATGAACTGTTGGCATGAGTTGTTGAACGGACTGTAGACATGAAACGCTAACAGGCGTGGTAGTCTAGACATGAAACGCTCACAGGCGTGGTAGTCTAGACATGAAACACGTACAAACAAAGTACTATAGTTTTACAAAATGCAGAAACAGTGACGATAAACAGCAACGTTTCGACCAACAAGGCCTTTATCAAGCAAACGAACAAACAGGAGTGACAAATTAAAATGAAACACAAATGGACGACCAAATACCAACGTATCTAAGGAAAATCTGGAATAAAAACGAATAACGAAATAAATGTAACACAAAAACACACATAAAAACTAGAAATAGAACGGAAAAGAAACAATGAAACATCTAGTAAATATATAACTTGAATACACGCAACATATACCCATATAGATTACAAAGCATGGGAAGAGAAAGTACTAAGAAGCATAAGAATGTAATACATGCAACATATACCCATATAGATTACAAAGCATGGGAAGAGAAAGTACTAAGAAGCATAAGAATGTAATACGTTGAGCCCGCGTGGTCGCAAGGTACCATACAAAGAAATCAACCGATTCTCCAGAGCAAATCGACTACGATCATCAGAGGAACATGATCGGATGGCTGTGACCTGGACATCGCAAGCTCCTGAATGGCCAGTATCATTGAAATGGGTAGCTACAGGGTCACAGAGCATTGGCGTATATCGCGCAAGTGTTGGGCGAATCGGTCACTGAGTCTCCTGCCGGTTTCCCCTTGCTTCTGATATGCGGCGCGTTCAGCAAATTTCTCGCCAGGAGGCTCTCTCTAACCAGCATAGAACTTCCAATTCTGACAGGGTGAAACTTGTGTTAACTTTCCACCCTCATAGTTCCCTTGTGAAGAAAGTCTTATTCCGTCATCTCTCCATTCTTCAGTCTGATCCTGAGACACGTTCAATCTTCCAACACTATCCTTTGGTGGCGTACAGACGGGACAGAAGCCTTAAGGATATGTTGGTTCATAGTCGCCTCAAGCCTAATATCCAGGGTCATTTTGGCACCATCCAGTGTGGCCGTCGGCGCTGCAACACTTGTGCTTATGTAATACAGACCCGCACGGTGTCTTTTCCAAAGCCACGTTCGTTGTTGAAGACAGTTTCACGTGCGAGCCCCGTAATATTATCTATGCCATTATCTGCAAGCGGTGCAACAAGGCCTATATTGGGGAAACCGGCAGGAGACTCAGTGACCGATTCGCCCAACACTTGCGCGATATACGCCAATGCTCTGTGACCCTGTAGCTACCCATTTCAATGATACTGGCCATTCAGGAGCTTGCGATGTCCAGGTCACAGCCATCCGATCATGTTCCTCTGATGATCGTAGTCGATTTGCTCTGGAGAATCGGTTGATTTCTTTGTATGGTACCTTGCGACCACGCGGGCTCAACGTATTACATTCTTATGCTTCTTAGTACTTTCTCTTCCCATGCTTTGTAATCTATATGGGTATATGTTGCATATATTACATTCTTATGCTTCTTAGTACTTTCTCTTCCCATGCTTTGTAATCTATATGGGTATATGTTGCGTGTATTCAAGTTATATATTTACTAGATGTTTCATTGTTTCTTTTCCGTTCTATTTCTAGTTTTTATGTGTGTTTTTGTGTTACATTTATTTCGTTATTCGTTTTATTCCAGATTTTCCTTAGATACGTTGGTATTTGGTCGTCCATTTGTGTTTCATTTTAATTTGTCACTCCTGTTTGTTCATTTGCTTGATAAAGGCCTTGTTGGTCGAAACGTTGCTGTTTATCGTCACTGTTTCTGTATTTTGTAAAACTATAGTACTTTGTTTGTACGTGTTTCACTATTTACCAAGTTTTACTGCAGTCTTCCCTCTATTTCGATATTAGTCTAGACATGAAACGCTAACATGCGCGGTAGCCTAGACATGCAACGCTCACAGCGTGGTAGTCTAGACATGAAACGCTCACAGCGTGGTAGCCTAGACATGAAACGCTCACAGCGTGGTAGTCTAGACATGAAACGCTCACAGCGTGGTAGTCTAGACATGAAACGCACACAGGCGTGGTAGAATTGAGAATGAAGTTCGCTACTGTAACATATCAAAGAAGTCTGTCTACAAAGGTCACACTTGAAGGCTCGCAGACGTTCTGTGATGAGACCATTAACAGTGCCAGTCTCTAGTTACTTTCTATTTCAGATTTGTAAGAAGAGAAGGATAATGTTAACTACGCAATATTCTAGACTAAACAACACCAGACGATGAAGCTTGACAAATCTCTTCGTCGTTAACGGCATTCATAAGTTTCGAATTTCTAATAAATTGTAAGTATAATAATTATGATAATCTTAAGCGGTTTCATATTTATTTTTTGTGGAAACTGAGTAAACTAAAAAAAGCGGATAGAAAATAGTACACAACAAAAATTAGAAAGAAAGAAAATTGTATGACATTTAGGAAACTGAACACAATCAAAGTCTAAACAATCTGGGCGTCCCTATAAGTGCTTGGCACCACTCAGCTGGCAAGTTATCTGACAGTCTCAGCGGTTGAACTCTTACATAGTCGTTCCGTCTAAGATTCCCACTCTCCATCCAATTCTCAGAAGTTCTGCTAGTCAGGTTCAGTCACAGCCAACTCTAATAGGAGTTTATATTTGTCTGTGGTTCAGCCTGGGGATGACTGAAGACTTGTGTTAGGAATTGAACGTCAATCCTGCTGTGCTGCGTCACAAACTTACCGAAACGAATATTTTGTAAACTATCACTGAACCAACATTTAGTGTGTAGTTCTGTAACAAACATTTAGTGTGTAGTTCTGTAACAGACATTTAGTGTGTAGTTCTGTAACAGACATTTAGTCTGTAGTTAATATGTAAGATGTCTGTAACTCCATCAATCCATCTTTTTCTTGGTTTGCCCCTTCCTCAGGATGATTCCATTTTCAGGTTGTACGCTCTTGCAACTGGTGTATTCGGGTTTATTCTCACCAAGTGGACAAACCATTTGAGTCTCTGTTTTTCAATGAATCTAATAGCAGGTGTTGTTCCAATTGTTCTTCTAATTTCCTCATTTCTTATATGGTCTCTTCTTGTTTTATTTACTGCTTTCCTCAAGCATCTCATTTCGCATGTGGTAATTTTCCTTTCTTGTTCTTTTGTCGGTGTCCATGTTTGGCACTGGTAGCACAGTGTTGGTATAAAGATTGCATTTATAATGTCTTTTAGTCTCTACTGGAATTGCTGGGTGTTTCAAGATTGGGGTAAGTTGGTATGTAATGTTGTTGGCTTGCTGGATTCTAGTTTCGATCTCTCTGTCCAATCTACTATCGGATGTGAAGATACATGTTGGCTTTCTGGATTCTAGTTTCAATTGAGTGATTCATTAATTTGTAAAAACGACAATAATATTATGTTGTATTTATTTCCATCTGGCAGACGAACAGACAAAAACCTGGCATAGAATTGCAAATCTGTGACGATGCTGTCATACACACAAACGACACATGTGACTCTCAGCTTCCAGCACCGTGTCATCTCATCTGTCGACTGAGGGAAACACAATGCCAGACAGAATTAAACAATCCAGGAGAACGTGTTCGAATCCATTGCTAACCAATCATGTATCTCTATCTCTGATGTTTTTGACTTATGAACACTTTGTTTTATGTAAGTCATGTATTGTTTATTACAAGGTCTTAGCGAATGTGAGAATAAATGAACAAGTGCAGCGTTGTGTACAAATGAAGTCTCCACTGTTTTTTCACCAAATTAAGATACGCCTACTGTTTTCTCACCAAACAAGGATACGCCCATTGTTTTCTCACCAAACAAGGATACGCCCACTGTTTTCTCACCAAACAAGGATACGCCCACTGTTTTCTCACCAAACAAGGATACGCCCACTGTGTTTGTGTGTGTGTAAAACCAATGATTTCGGTTTCTACACAAGAACAAGATCCGATCTAGAACCATCTCGCCATGGATGATCTGACTATATAGAATCATCTCGCGATGGATATCTGACTATATAGAATCATCTCACCATGGATATCTGACTACATAGAATCACCTCACCATGGATGACTGACTACATAGAATCATCTCGCCATGGATGACTGACTATATAGAATCATCTCACCATGGATGACCGACTATAATGTACCACCAACTTAGTATATCAATCAATCAAATGTCATGCTTGCCGGCGTAGATGATCTTTGCTCGAAACCGATGTCAGACCATTCAACATCTTCTCCCACTGTCTTCCCCGATCTCACCATCTCAGAATTTTACCAGCGATCACCAAATGTTCTAAACCTTCTCTTCGCATTATATGACTGAAGAACTTTGATTGTCTGATTCTTATTCTTTTGATAAGGTTTCTTTGTGAGCAGGCCTGATTTAAAACCTCATCATTTATTTTCTTTGCTGTCCATGAAATTTTCAGCATTCTTCTGTAAAACCACATCTCTGTGGCTTCAAGACATCTTATTGATTGCTTGTTCATTGTCCATGATTCGCTGCCATACTTAGTATATCTCTGGTCTAAATTAGATCCGATGAAGACACATCGATGTTCGACTATTTGACTATTTGTATGTTTGCTGGCTTGGTGTTCTGCTGATTTTCATGGCCTCGGTCTTTTGGGTGTTGATTTTCATGTTGTACTTTCTACATTCTATTAGCAATGAATTCATATAATGTTACGCCCAAGTGGTTACCGGGGCCCAAATTTGGGTTGTAAAGAATAGAACCACTGTTACCTGCCACGCATGTCGTAAGAGGCGACTAAGTAGATTTGGACGAAATCGGATGCACGTGTCCGCTAGGGAATGCTAACCCGAAACAAATGCTTGCAGAAAACGGATGCACCCGGCGGTAAGGCGCATAACATGGTGCAATGACCCCTCACAATGTGGAATAGGGTAACGGATTCTGCGGTCGACAATCTGCCTCGGAGATTTAGCCACGCAGTAAGAATGTCAGACCAACCATCACGAGGGTGGCCAAAATTTTTCTGCGGAAATAGGTCGGCACAAGCAGGGAAGCAGAAATCGTTGGAATTATATCCTACAGAACTGCCCCCAGTATGCAGACTGGAGAAGAAAGCGGTGGCCCACTTACACTAGCGTCCAAGACAAACTGTATGGCGTGGCTGCTAATCTGAGGCAGACGACTGCCTTTATTAGAGAATCCGAAATCCCAATCTAGTGAGAACGCAGAAGACAAACTGTATGGCGTGGCTGATAATCTGAGGCAGACGGTTGCCTTTATTAGAGAATCCGAAATCCCAATCTTGTGAGAACGCAGAAGACAAACTGTATGGCGTGGCTGATAATCTGAGGCAGACGGTTGCCTTTATTAGAGAATCCGAAATCCTAATCTAGTGAGAACGCAGAAGACAAACTGTATGGCGTGGCTGATAATCTGAGGCAGACGGTTGCCTTTATTAGAGAATCCGAAATCCCAATCTAGTGAGAACGCAGAAGACAAACTGTATGGCGTGGCTGATAATCTGAGGCAGACGGTTGCCTTTATTAGAGAATCCAAAATCCCAATCTAGTGAGAACGCAGAAGACAAACTGTATGGCGTGGCTGATAATCTGAGGCAGACGGTTACGTTTATTAGAGAATCCGAAATCCTAATCTAGTGAGAACGCAGAAGACAAACTGTATGGCGTGGCTGATAATCTGAGGCAGACGGTTGCCTTTATTAGAGAATCCAAAATCCCAATCTAGTGAGAACGCAGAAGACAAACTGTATGGCTTGGGTGATAATCTGAGGCAGACGGTTACGTTTATTAGAGAATCCGAAATCCTAATCTAGTGAGAACGCAGAAGAAAAAGATATAATGTTGTAGCTGATCTTTATCTTCATAGATTAGACTTGAATTGTCTGCGAAAAGTAATTCATTGATTTAGTTATTTAATTGATTGTAGTTTTCATTCTTTACGTTGATAAGATCTTCTCCGCGATGTGTAAGTGACATCAAACGAATTGCTTTGATAATTTCTCATCCTTCTTTCCTATTCAGGTAAGGAGACATTCACGCTGGGAATAGTGCCATCTTCTGACTATCTTCCAGAACTGCAGCAAGCCAGTCTTGTCTGTGTCATGGTCACGTCTGCAACAGAATATGTCGGGGATTCCCCGCTTTCTTGGACACGAGTTGGTGGACTCCCTAGTAATGCTGCTATCAACAATTCACAACAGAGAGAAGTGGTCAGTTTATTGAAGAATGGAATTCAAATACTAGTCTATCGTTTGTTTGTTTGTTTATTCTTTGTTTCCAAGTGTTACTTGTTAATAGAATATTTGCTTGTTAGGTCAGATTAATATCAACGCTTACATACATCTTTGTACAACATTCATCCTTCTATCTATTCATACATCATTGTGCAACATTCATCCTTCTATCTATCCATACATCATTGTGCAACATTTATCCTTCTATCTATCCATACATCATTGTGCAATATTCCTCCTTCTATCTATCCATACATCATTGTGCAACATTCATCCTTCTATCTATCTAGACATCATTGTGCAACATTCATCCTTCTATCTAGACATCATTGTACAACATTCATCCTTCTATCTAGACATCATTGTACAACATTCATCCTTCTATCTAGACATCATTGTACAACATTCATCCTTCTATCTGTCTAGACATAATTGTGCAACATTCATCCTTCTATCTGTCTAGACATCATTGTACAACATTCATCCTTCTGTCTAGACATCATTGTGCAACATTCATCTTTCTATCTAGACATCATTGTACAACATTCATCCTTCTATCTATCCATACATCATTGTACAACATTCATCCTTCTATCTGTCTAGACATCATTGTGCAACATTCATCCTTCTATCTAGACATCATTACACTAAGATTCCAAACAATAAAAAAAAAAGAAAAACATATTTGTTTACTAAATGAGAGACCGTCATGTTTGAATCCTGCTAGAATTAGTTTTTGAAATGAATAAACAAAACATCTCCATTCTTCTCTCTTCCAGGATATGGTCTCTTATCGAAGCACTTTAACTTTCACACCGACAGCACTAGACAATCAAGTTCTCATATCTTGTACTGCCTCCGCCGTCGCTATCTTGACATCATCCTACTCTAACACAGTCAGTTATCTACCAAATATTATACGTAAGTATTCATTATCATCATCATCAAATAGCTTGTCTTGAGCAGAACTTTGCCACCCCAACAGTCCTCCGGAATTTCTCTCTCATAGGCCAGATGTCCTGCCTCTGAAGCCGTCATATTCAAACCATCAGTTACATCCTGAATCCATCTTCTCCGTGGTCTTCCTCTTCTTCTCTTTGCCGGTATGCCTCCTTCCATGATGGTATTCTCCAGCCCTTTATGTCTTTTTATATGTCCAAAATATCTCAATTTTCTCTTATTTGTAGCATCAGCCAGTTTTCTTTGACTTGAGTTCTTTTGGGCAGATCTATTTGTCTCTTCTCTGTCCATGATATACGAAGGACTCTTCTGTAACACTTATATTCAAAATCATATATATGTTTTTCCACTATCTTGTTAAATGTCCATGTTTCACACCCATACGTTGTCACTGGGAATATACATGCTCTTAGTATTCTGATCTTTATTTTCTTATCAGTTCTGTTCCAAACTGTTTTTAGTAGTTTAATTTTTTTGTAAAGCCATGTTTGTTCTTTTTTTAATGTCTTTCATCCCATTTCCATCTGTTGTTAGCAGTGAAAAAAACAAGATATTCAAAACTGTTCACATTAGTAACACGTAAGTATTAGTGTTTATAAACAATTAAAAATGTATAATTTTAGTCCAAACTTGTGTTTGTTATGCTAGATGTGACTTATATAAGACATGCCGACGAGTGCTAACGTGTGTTTGTTATGCTAGATGCGACTTATATAAGACATGCAGAGTGCTAACTTGTGTTTGTTGTGCGACATGTGCTACATGGGACTTATATAAACCATGTAGCAAGCAACAATAGAAATAAATGCATAGTTAACTCTTTCTATACCACGAACCGTACACAGTTATATCTACAATTATTTAATTACACTATACATTTTTAAGATAACCAGCTCTGACGTACTGCAATGTGCAAACTTGCCTTCCATCATGAACATGCTCAGCAGTAGAAGACTAAGATGGGTAGGAAATATGAGAAGAATGGACAATAGCCACATAGCACAACAAGTGTTGGTTCTGTGAATCTACAACCCTGACCAGACTAAGAATATCAAGTCCAATGTGATCTAGACACAATTAGTATATTAGAGAATAATATCCGCCACAGTTACACACGTGTCAAATGACGTATGTAAAAACGAAACAAGGGCAACGCATATATGTACACACACACACACATATATATTTACATGCATACATGCATACATATAGAGGAGGAGAACGATAAAGAAACTGTTACCATCACTTTGAATGTGACACGACACAATTACATTTGAATGTGACACGACACAACTACATTTGAATGTGACACGACACAACTACATTTGAATGTGACACGACACAACTACATTTGAATGTGACACGACACAGCTACATTTGAATATGACACGACACAATTACATTTCTTCTTTAATACAGTTGTTCCCAATGATCCAGTGATCACTGATCCAGACAGAACAGATGTTGATGGCAACTACACATGGACATGTCTTTCAGATGGGCAGTCAAACTGCCCCTAACGTTTACTGGAGGTAAGTTTTGATGATGTTGATAGATAGGATTCTGTAGATGATCTTATAGACAAACAGTTGGTTGATGTTGATAGGATTCTGTGGATGGTTTTATAGACAAACAGTTGGTTGATGTTGATAGATAGGATTCTGTAGATGATCTTATAGACAAACAGTTGGTTGATGTTGATAGATAGGATTCTGTAGATGATCTTATAGACAAACAGTTGGTTGATGTTGATAGGATTCTGTGGATGGTCTTATAGACAAACAGTTGGTTGATGTTGATAGATAGGATTCTGTGGATGATCTTATAGAGAAACAGTTGGTTGATGTTGATAGATAGGATTCTGTTGATGATCTTATAGACAAACAGTTGGTTGATGTTGATAGATAGGATTCTGTAGATGATCACATAGAGAAACAGTTGGTTAATGTTGATAGATAGGATTCTGTAGATGATCTTATAGACAAACAGTTGGTTGATGTTGATAGATAGGATTCTGTAGATGATCTTATAGACAAACAGTTGGTTGATGTTGATAGATAGATTCTGTAGATGATACATAGAGAAACAGTTGGTTGATGGTGATAGATAGGATTCTGTAGATGATCTTATAGACAAACAGTTGGTTGATGTTGATAGATAGGATTCTGTAGATGATCTTATAGACAAACAGTTGGTTGATGTTGATAGATAGGATTCTGTAGATGGTCTTATAGACAAACAGTTGGTTGATGTTGATAGATAGGATTCTGTAGATGATCACATAGAGAAACAGTTGGTTGATGTTGATAGATAGGATTCTGTAGATGATCTTATAGAGAAACAGTTGGTTGATGTTGATAGACAGGATTCTGTGGATGGTCTTATAGACAAACAGTTGGTTGATGTAGATAGGATTCTGTAGATGATCATATAGACAAACAGTTGGTTGATGTTGATAGATAGGATTCTGTGGATGGTCTTATAGAGAAACAGTTGGTTGATGTTGATAGATAGGATTCTGTGGATGATCTTATAGACAAACAGTTGGTTGATGTTGATAGACAGGATTCTGTGGATGATCTTATAGAGAAACAGTTGGTTGATGTTGATAGATAGGATTCTGTAGATGGTCTTATAGACAAACAGTTGGTTGATGTTGATAGGATTCTGTAGATGATCACATAGAGAAACAGTTGGTTGATGTAGATAGGATTCTGTAGATGGTCTTATAGACAAACAGTTGGTTGATGTTGATAGGATTCTGTAGATGATCACATAGAGAAACAGTTGGTTGATGTAGATAGGATTCTGTAGATGGTCTTATAGACAAACAGTTGGTTGATGTTGATAGATAGGATTCTGTGGATGGTCTTATAGACAAACAGTTGGTTGATGTTGATAGATAGGATTCTGTAGATGGTCTTATAGACAAACAGTTGGTTGATGTTGATAGATATGATTCTGTGGATGATCTTATAGACAAACAGTTGGTTGATGTTGATAGATAGGATTCTGTAGATGGTCTTATAGACAAACAGTTGGTTGATGTTGATAGATAGGATTCTGTAGATGATCTTATAGACAAACAGTTGGTTGATGTAGATAGATAGGATTCTGTAGATGATCTTATAGACAAACAGTTGGTTGATGTTGATAGATAGGATTCTGTGGATGATCTTATAGACAAACAGTTGGTTGATGTTGATAGATATGATTCTGTAGATGATCTTATAGACAAACAGTTGGTTGATGTAGATAGATAGGATTCTGTAGATGATCTTATAGACAAACAGTTGGTTGATGTTGATAGGATTCTGTAGATGATCTTATAGACAAACAGTTGGTTGATGTTGATAGGATTCTGTGGATGGTCTTATAGACAAACAGTTGGTTGATGTTGATAGATAGGATTCTGTAGATGATCTTATAGACAAACAGTTGGTTGATGTTGATAGATAGGATTCTGTGGATGGTCTTATAGACAAACAGTTGGTTAATGTTGATAGATAGGATTCTGTAGATGATCTTATAGACAAACAGTTGGTTGATGTTGATAGATAGGATTCTGTAGATGATCTTATAGACAAACAGTTGGTTGATGTTGATAGATAGGATTCTGTGGATGGTCTTATAGACAAACAGTTGGTTAATGTTGATAGATATGATTCTGTGGATGGTCTTATAGACAAACAGTTGGTTAATGTTGATAGATAGGATTCTGTAGATGATCTTATAGACAAACAGTTGGTTAATGTTGATAGATAGGATTCTGTGGATGGTCTTATAGACAAACAGTTGGTTGATGTTGATAGATAGGATTCTATAGATGGTCATATAGACAAACAGTTGGTTGATGTTGATAGATAGGATTCTGTAGATGATCTTATAGACAAACAGTTGGTTGATGTTGATAGGATTCTGTGGATGGTCTTATAGACAAACAGTTGGTTAATGTTGATAGATAGGATTCTGTAGATGATCTTATAGACAAACAGTTGGTTAATGTTGATAGATAGGATTCTGTGGATGGTCTTATAGACAAACAGTTGGTTAATGTTGATAGATAGGATTCTGTAGATGATCTTATAGACAAACAGTTGGTTAATGTTGATAGATAGGATTCTGTGGATGGTCTTATAGACAAACAGTTGGTTGATGTTGATAGATAGGATTCTGTAGATGATCTTATAGACAAACAGTTGGTTGATGTTGATAGATAGGATTCTGTAGATGATCACATAGAGAAACAGTTGGCTAATGTTGATAGATAGGATTCTGTAGATGATCTTATAGACAAACAGTTGGTTGATGTTGATAGATAGGATTCTGTAGATGATCTTATAGACAAACAGTTGGTTGATGTTGATAGATAGGATTCTGTAGATGATCACATAGAGAAACAGTTGGTTGATGTTGATAGATAGGATTCTGTAGATGATCTTATAGACAAACAGTTGGTTGATGTTGATAGATAGGATTCTGTAGATGATCTTATAGACAAACAGTTGGTTGATGTTGATAGATAGGATTCTGTAGATGGTCTTATAGACAAACAGTTGGTTGATGTTGATAGATAGGATTCTGTAGATGATCACATAGAGAAACAGTTGGTTGATGTTGATAGATAGGATTCTGTAGATGATCTTATAGAGAAACAGTTGGTTGATGTTGATAGACAGGATTCTGTGGATGGTCTTATAGACAAACAGTTGGTTGATGTAGATAGGATTCTGTAGATGATCATATAGACAAACAGTTGGTTGATGTTGATAGATAGGATTCTGTGGATGGTCTTATAGAGAAACAGTTGGTTGATGTTGATAGATAGGATTCTGTGGATGATCTTATAGACAAACAGTTGGTTGATGTTGATAGACAGGATTCTGTGGATGATCTTATAGAGAAACAGTTGGTTGATGTTGATAGATAGGATTCTGTAGATGGTCTTATAGACAAACAGTTGGTTGATGTTGATAGATTCTGTAGATGATCACTAGAGAAACAGTTGGTTGATGAGATGGATTCTGTAGATGGTCTTATAGACAAACAGTTGGTTGATGTTGATAGGATTCTGTAGATGATCACATAGAGAAACAGTTGGTTGATGTAGATAGGATTCTGTAGATGGTCTTATAGACAAACAGTTGGTTGATGTTGATAGATAGGATTCTGTGGATGGTCTTATAGACAAACAGTTGGTTGATGTTGATAGATAGGATTCTGTAGATGGTCTTATAGACAAACAGTTGGTTGATGTTGATAGATAGGATTCTGTGGATGATCTTATAGACAAACAGTTGGTTGATGTTGATAATAGGATTCTGAGATGGTCTTATAGACAAACAGTTGGTTGATGTTGATAGATAGGATTCTGTAGATGATCTTATAGACAAACAGTTGGTTGATGTAGATAGATAGGATTCTGTAGATGATCTTATAGACAAACAGTTGGTTGATGTTGATAGATAGGATTCTGTGGATGATCTTATAGACAAACAGTTGGTTGATGTTGATAGATATGATTCTGTAGATGATCTTATAGACAAACAGTTGGTTGATGTAGATAGATAGGATTCTTTAGATGATCTTATAGACAAACAGTTGGTTGATGTTGATAGATAGGATTCTGTAGATGATCTTATAGACAAACAGTTGGTTGATGTTGATAGGATTCTGTGGATGGTCTTATAGACAAACAGTTGGTTGATGTTGATAGATAGGATTCTGTAGATGATCTTATAGACAAACAGTTGGTTGATGTTGATAGGATTCTGTGGATGGTCTTATAGACAAACAGTTGGTTAATGTTGATAGATAGGATTCTGTAGATGATCTTATAGACAAACAGTTGGTTGATGTTGATAGATAGGATTCTGTAGATGATCTTATAGACAAACAGTTGGTTGATGTTGATAGATAGGATTCTGTGGATGGTCTTATAGACAAACAGTTGGTTAATGTTGATAGATATGATTCTGTGGATGGTCTTATAGACAAACAGTTGGTTAATGTTGATAGATAGGATTCTGTAGATGATCTTATAGACAAACAGTTGGTTAATGTTGATAGATAGGATTCTGTGGATGGTCTTATAGACAAACAGTTGGTTGATGTTGATAGATAGGATTCTATAGATGGTCATATAGACAAACAGTTGGTTGATGTTGATAGATAGGATTCTGTAGATGATCTTATAGACAAACAGTTGGTTGATGTTGATAGATAGGATTCTGTAGATGATCACATAGAAAACGTTGGTTAATGTTGATAGATATGATTCTGTAGATGATCTTATAGACAAACAGTTGGTTGATGTTGATAGATAGGATTCTGTAGATGATCTTATAGACAAACAGTTGGTTGATGTTGATAGATAGGATTCTGTAGATGATCACATAGAGAAACAGTTGGTTGATGTTGATAGATAGGATTCTGTAGATGATCTTATAGACAAACAGTTGGTTGATGTTGATAGGATTCTGTAGATGATCTTATAGACAAACAGTTGGTTGATGTTGATAGATAGGATTCTGTAGATGGTCTTATAGACAAACAGTTGGTTGATGTTGATAGATAGGATTCTGTAGATGATCACATAGAGAAACAGTTGGTTGATGTTGATAGATAGGATTCTGTAGATGATCTTATAGAGAAACAGTTGGTTGATGTTGATAGACAGGATTCTGTGATGGTCTTATAGACAAACAGTTGAGTTGATGTAGATAGGATTCTGTAGATGATCATTATGACAAACAGTTGGTTGATGTTGATAGATAGGATTCTGTGGATGGTCTTATAGAGAAACAGTTGGTTGATGTTGATAGATAGGATTCTGTGGATGATCTTATAGACAAACAGTTGGTTGATGTTGATAGACAGGATTCTGTGGATGATCTTATAGAGAAACAGTTGGTTGATGTTGATAGATAGGATTCTGTAGATGGTCTTATAGACAAACAGTTGGTTGATGTTGATAGGATTCTGTAGATGATCACATAGAGAAACAGTTGGTTGATGTAGATAGGATTCTGTAGATGGTCTTATAGACAAACAGTTGGTTGATGTTGATAGGATTCTGTAGATGATCACATAGAGAAACAGTTGGTTGATGTAGATAGGATTCTGTAGATGGTCTTATAGACAAACAGTTGGTTGATGTTGATAGATAGGATTCTGTGGATGATCTTATAGACAAACAGTTGGTTGATGTTGATAGATAGGATTCTGTAGATGGTCTTATAGACAAACAGTTGGTTGATGTTGATAGATAGGATTCTGTGGATGATCTTATAGACAAACAGTTGGTTGATGTTGATAGATAGGATTCTGTAGATGGTCTTATAGACAAACAGTTGGTTGATGTTGATAGATAGGATTCTGTAGATGATCTTATAGACAAACAGTTGGTTGATGTAGATGATAGGATTCTGTGATGATCTTATAGACAAACAGTTGGTTGATGTTGATAGATATGATTCTGTGGATGATCTTATAGACAAACAGTTGGTTGATGTTGATAGATATGATTCTGTAGATGATCTTATAGACAAACAGTTGGTTGATGTAGATAGATAGGATTCTGTAGATGATCTTATAGACAAACAGTTGGTTGATGTTGATAGATAGGATTCTGTAGATGATCTTATAGACAAACAGTTGGTTGATGTTGATAGGATTCTGTGGATGGTCTTATAGACAAACAGTTGGTTGATGTTGATAGATAGGATTCTGTAGATGATCTTATAGACAAACAGTTGGTTGATGTTGATAGATAGGATTCTGTGGATGGTCTTATAGACAAACAGTTGGTTAATGTTGATAGATAGGATTCTGTAGATGATCTATAGACAAACAGTTGGTTGATGTTGATAGATAGGATTCTGTAGATGATCTTATAGACAAACAGTTGGTTGATGTTGATAGATAGGATTCTGTGGATGGTCTTATAGACAAACAGTTGGTTAATGTTGATAGATATGATTCTGTGGATGGTCTTATAGACAAACAGTTGGTTAATGTTGATAGATAGGATTCTGTAGATGATCTTATAGACAAACAGTTGGTTAATGTTGATAGATATGATTCTGTGGATGGTCTTATAGACAAACAGTTGGTTGATGTTGATAGATAGGATTCTATAGATGGTCATATAGACAAACAGTTGGTTGATGTTGATAGATAGGATTCTGTAGATGATCTTATAGACAAACAGTTGGTTGATGTTGATAGATAGGATTCTGTGGATGGTCTTATAGACAAACAGTTGGTTGATGTTGATAGATAGGATTCTGTAGATGATCTTATAGACAAACAGTTGGTTAATGTTGATAGATAGGATTCTGTGGATGGTCTTATAGACAAACAGTTGGTTAATGTTGATAGATAGGATTCTGTAGATGATCTTATAGACAAACAGTTGGTTAATGTTGATAGATAGGATTCTGTGGATGGTCTTATAGACAAACAGTTGGTTGATGTTGATATATAGGATTCTGTAGATGATCTTATAGACAAACAGTTGGTTAATGTTGATAGATAGGATTCTGTGGATGGTCTTATAGACAAACAGTTGGTTAATGTTGATAGATAGGATTCTGTAGATGATCTTATAGACAAACAGTTGGTTAATGTTGATAGATAGGATTCTGTGGATGGTCTTATAGACAAACAGTTGGTTAATGTTGATAGATAGGATTCTGTAGATGATCTTATAGACAAACAGTTGGTTGATGTTGATAGGATTCTGTGGATGGTCTTATAGACAAACAGTTGGTTGATGTTGATAGATAGGATTCTGTGGATGGTCTTATAGACAAACAGTTGGTTGATGTTGATAGGATTCTGTAGATGATCTTATAGACAAACAGTTGGTTGATGTTGATAGACAGGATTCTGAGGATGGTCTTATAGACAAACAGTTGGTTGATGTTGATAGAAAGGATTCTGTAGATGATCATATAGACAAACAGTTGGTTGATGTTGATAGATAGGATTCTGTAGATGGTCTTATAGACAAACAGTTGGTTGATGTTGATAGATAGGATTCTGTAGATGATCTTATAGAGAAACAGTTGGTTGATGTTGATAGATAGGATTCTGTAGATGGTCATATAGACAAACAGTTGGTTGATGTTGATAGATAGGATTCTGTAGATGATCTTATAGACAAACAGTTGGTTGATGTTGATAGGATTCTGTAGATGATCTTATAGACAAACAGTTGGTTGATGTTGATAGGATTCTGTAGATGATCACATAGAGAAACAGTTGGTTGATGTTGATAGATAGGATTCTGTAGATGATCTTATAGACAAACAGTTGGTTGATGTTGATAGGATTCTGTAGATGATCTTATAGACAAACAGTTGGTTGATGTTGATAGATAGGATTCTGTAGATGATCACATAGAGAAACAGTTGGTTGATGTTGATAGATAGGATTCTGTAGATGGTCTTATAGACAAACAGTTGGTTGATGTTGATAGATAGGATTCTGTAGATGATCTCATAGAGAAACAGTTGGTTGATGTTGATAGATAGGATTCTGTAGATGATCTTATAGACAAACAGTTGGTTGATGTTGATAGATAGGATTCTGTAGATGGTCATATAGACAAACAGTTGGTTGATGTTGATAGACAGGATTCTGTAGATGGTCTTATAGAGAAACAGTTGGTTGATGTTGATAGATAGGATTCTGTAGATGATCTTATAGACAAACAGTTGGTTGATGTTGATAGATAGGATTCTGTGGATGGTCTTATAGACAAACAGTTGGTTGATGTTGATAGATAGGATTCTGTAGATGATCTTATAGACAAACAGTTGGTTGATGTTGATAGATAGGATTCTGTAGATGGTCTTATAGACAAACAGTTGGTTGATGTTGATAGACAGGATTCTGTGGATGGTCTTATAGACAAACAGTTGGTTGATGTAGATAGGATTCTGTAGATGATCATATACACAAACAGTTGGTTGATGTTGATAGATAGGATTCTGTGGATGGTCTTATAGAGAAACAGTTGGTTGATGTTGATAGATAGGATTCTGTGGATGATCTTATAGACAAACAGTTGGTTGATGTTGATAGACAGGATTCTGTGGATGATCTTATAGAGAAACAGTTGGTTGATGTTGATAGATAGGATTCTGTAGATGGTCTTATAGACAAACAGTTGGTTGATGTTGATAGGATTCTGTAGATGATCACATAGAGAAACAGTTGGTTGATGTAGATAGGATTCTGTAGATGGTCTTATAGACAAACAGTTGGTTGATGTTGATAGGATTCTGTAGATGATCACATAGAGAAACAGCTGGTTGATGTAGATAGGATTCTGTAGATGGTCTTATAGACAAACAGTTGGTTGATGTTGATAGATAGGATTCTGTGGATGGTCTTATAGACAAACAGTTGGTTGATGTTGATAGATAGGATTCTGTAGATGGTCTTATAGACAAACAGTTGGTTGATGTTGATAGATAGGATTCTGTGGATGATCTTATAGACAAACAGTTGGTTGATGTTGATAGATAGGATTCTGTAGATGGTCTTATAGACAAACAGTTGGTTGATGTTGATAGATAGGATTCTGTAGATGATCTTATAGACAAACAGTTGGTTGATGTAGATAGATAGGATTCTGTAGATGATCTTATAGACAAACAGTTGGTTGATGTTGATAGATATGATTCTGTGGATGATCTTATAGACAAACAGTTGGTTGATGTTGATAGATATGATTCTGTAGATGATCTTATAGACAAACAGTTGGTTGATGTAGATAGATAGGATTCTGTAGATGATCTTATAGACAAACAGTTGGTTGATGTTGATAGATAGGATTCTGTAGATGATCTTATAGACAAACAGTTGGTTGATGTTGATAGGATTCTGTGGATGGTCTTATAGACAAACAGTTGGTTGATGTTGATAGATAGGATTCTGTAGATGATCTTATAGACAAACAGTTGGTTGATGTTGATAGATAGGATTCTGTGGATGGTCTTATAGACAAACAGTTGGTTAATGTTGATAGATAGGATTCTGTAGATGATCTTATAGACAAACAGTTGGTTGATGTTGATAGATAGGATTCTGTAGATGATCTTATAGACAAACAGTTGGTTGATGTTGATAGATAGGATTCTGTGGATGGTCTTATAGACAAACAGTTGGTTAATGTTGATAGATATGATTCTGTGGATGGTCTTATAGACAAACAGTTGGTTAATGTTGATAGATAGGATTCTGTAGATGATCTTATAGACAAACAGTTGGTTAATGTTGATAGATAGGATTCTGTGGATGGTCTTATAGACAAACAGTTGGTTGATGTTGATAGATAGGATTCTATAGATGGTCATATAGACAAACAGTTGGTTGATGTTGATAGATAGGATTCTGTAGATGATCTTATAGACAAACAGTTGGTTGATGTTGATAGATAGGATTCTGTGGATGGTCTTATAGACAAACAGTTGGTTAATGTTGATAGATAGGATTCTGTAGATGATCTTATAGACAAACAGTTGGTTAATGTTGATAGATAGGATTCTGTGGATGGTCTTATAGACAAACAGTTGGTTAATGTTGATAGATAGGATTCTGTAGATGATCTTATAGACAAACAGTTGGTTAATGTTGATAGATAGGATTCTGTGGATGGTCTTATAGACAAACAGTTGGTTGATGTTGATAGATAGGATTCTGTAGATGATCTTATAGACAAACAGTTGGTTAATGTTGATAGATAGGATTCTGTGGATGGTCTTATAGACAAACAGTTGGTTAATGTTGATAGATAGGATTCTGTAGATGATCTTATAGACAAACAGTTGGTTAATGTTGATAGATAGGATTCTGTGGATGGTCTTATAGACAAACAGTTGGTTAATGTTGATAGATAGGATTCTGTAGATGATCTTATAGACAAACAGTTGGTTGATGTTGATAGATAGGATTCTGTGGATGGTCTTATAGACAAACAGTTGGTTGATGTTGATAGATAGGATTCTTTGGATGGTCTTATAGACAAACAGTTGGTTGATGTTGATAGGATTCTGTAGATGATCTTATAGACAAACAGTTGGTTGATATTGATAGACAGGATTCTGTGGATGGTCTTATAGACAAACAGTTGGTTGATGTTGATAGATAGGATTCTGTAGATGATCATATAGACAAACAGTTGGTTGATGTTGATAGATAGGATTCTGTAGATGATCTTATAGACAAACAGTTGGTTGATGTTGATAGATAGGATTCTGTAGATGATCTTATAGAGAAACAGTTGGTTGATGTTGATAGATAGGATTCTGTAGATGGTCATATAGACAAACAGTTGGTTGATGTTGATAGATAGGATTCTGTAGATGATCTTATAGACAAACAGTTGGTTGATGTTGATAGATAGGATTCTGTAGATGATCTTATAGACAAACAGTTGGTTGATGTTGATAGATAGGATTCTGTAGATGATCACATAGAGAAACAGTTGGTTGATGTTGATAGATAGGATTCTGTAGATGATCTTATAGACAAACAGTTGGTTGATGTTGATAGATAGGATTCTGTAGATGATCTTATAGACAAACAGTTGGTTGATGTTGATAGATAGGATTCTGTAGATGATCACATAGAGAAACAGTTGGTTGATGTTGATAGATAGGATTCTGTAGATGGTCTTATAGACAAACAGTTGGTTGATGTTGATAGATAGGATTCTGTAGATGATCACATAGAGAAACAGTTGGTTGATGTTGATAGATAGGATTCTGTAGATGATCTTATAGACAAACAGTTGGTTGATGTTGATAGATAGGATTCTAGATGGTCATATAGACAAACAGTTGGTTGATGTTGATAGACAGGATCTGTAGATGGTCTTATGAGAACAGTTGGTTGATGTTGATAGATAGGATTCTGTAGATGATCTTATAGACAAACAGTTGGTTGATGTTGATAGATAGGATTCTGTGGATGGTCTTATAGACAAACAGTTGGTTGATGTTGATAGATAGGATTCTGTAGATGATCTTATAGACAAACAGTTGGTTGATGTTGATAGATAGGATTCTGTAGATGGTCTTATAGACAAACAGTTGGTTGATGTTGATAGATAGGATTCTGTAGATGATCTTATAGACAAACAGTTGGTTGATGTTGATAGATAGGATTCTGTGGATGGTCTTATAGAGAAACAGTTGGTTGATGTAGATAGGATTCTGTAGATGATCTTATAGACAAACAGTTGGTTGATGTTGATAGATAGGATTCTGTAGATGATCTTATAGACAAACAGTTGGTTGATGTAGATAGATAGGATTCTATAGATGGTCATATAGACAAACAGTTGGTTGATGTAGATAGGATTCTGTAGATGATCTTATAGACAAACATTTGGTTGATGTTGATAGATAGGATTCTGTAGATGATCTTATAGACAAACAGTTGGTTGATGTAGATAGATAGGATTCTATAGATGATCTTATAGAGAAACAGTTGGTTGATGTTGATAGATAGGATTCTGTAGATGATCTTATAGACAAACAGTTGGTTGATGTTGATAGGATTCTGTAGATGATCTTATAGACAAACAGTTGGTTGATGTTGATAGATAGGATTATGTAGATGATCTTATAGACAAACAGTTGGTTGATGTTGATAGATAGGATTCTGTAGATGATCTTATAGACAAACAGTTGGTTGATGTAGATAGATAGGATTCTGTAGATGATCTTATAGACAAACAGTTGGTTGATGTTGATAGATAGGATTCTGTAGATGATCTTATAGACAAACAGTTGGTTGATGTTGATAGATAGGATTCTGTAGATGATCTTATAGACAAACAGTTGGTTGATGTAGATAGATAGGATTCTGTAGATGATCTTATAGACAAACAGTTGGTTGATGTTGATAGATAGGATTCTGTAGATGATCTTATAGACAAACAGTTGGTTGATGTTGATAGATAGGATTCTGTAGATGATCTTATAGACAAACAGTTGGTTGATGTAGATAGATAGGATTCTGTAGATGATCTTATAGACAAACAGTTGGTTGATGTTGATAGATAGGATTCTGTAGATGATCTTATAGACAAACAGTTGGTTGATGTTGATAGGATTCTGTAGATGATCTTATATACAAACAGTTGGTTGATGTTGATAGATAGGATTCTGTAGATGATCTTATAGACAAACAGTTGGTTAATGTTGATAGATAGGATTCTGTGGATGGTCTTATAGACAAACAGTTGGTTGATGTTGATAGATAGGATTCTGTAGATGATCTTATAGACAAACAGTTGGTTAATGTTGATAGATAGGATTCTGTGGATGGTCTTATAGACAAACAGTTGGTTAATGTTGATAGATAGGATTCTGTAGATGATCTTATAGACAAACAGTTGGTTAATGTTGATAGATAGGATTCTGTGGATGGTCTTATAGACAAACAGTTGGTTAATGTTGATAGATATGATTCTGTAGATGATCTTATAGACAAACAGTTGGTTGATGTTGATAGATAGGATTCTGTGGATGGTCTTATAGACAAACAGTTGGTTGATGTTGATAGATAGGATTCTGTGGATGGTCTTATAGACAAACAGTTGGTTGATGTTGATAGGATTCTGTAGATGATCTTATAGACAAACAGTTGGTTGATGTTGATAGACAGGATTCTGTGGATGGTCTTATAGACAAACAGTTGGTTGATGTTGATAGATAGGATTCTGTAGATGATCATATAGACAAACAGTTGGTTGATGTTGATAGATAGGATTCTGTAGATGATCTTATAGACAAACAGTTGGTTGATGTTGATAGATAGGATTCTGTAGATGATCTTATAGAGAAACAGTTGGTTGATGTTGATAGATAGGATTCTGTAGATGGTCATATAGACAAACTGTTGGTTGATGTTGATAGATAGGATTCTGTAGATGATCTTATAGACAAACAGTTGGTTGATGTTGATAGATAGGATTCTGTAGATGATCTTATAGACAAACAGTTGGTTGATGTTGATAGATAGGATTCTGTAGATGATCACATAGAGAAACAGTTGGTTGATGTTGATAGATAGGATTCTGTAGATGATCTTATAGACAAACAGTTGGTTGATGTTGATAGATAGGATTCTGTAGATGATCTTATAGACAAACAGTTGGTTGATGTTGATAGGATTCTGTAGATGATCACATAGAGAAACAGTTGGTTGATGTTGATAGATAGGATTCTGTAGATGGTCTTATAGACAAACAGTTGGTTGATGTTGATAGATAGGATTCTGTAGATGATCACATAGAGAAACAGTTGGTTGATGTTGATAGATAGGATTCTGTAGATGATCTTATAGACAAACAGTTGGTTGATGTTGATAGATAGGATTCTGTAGATGGTCATATAGACAAACAGTTGGTTGATGTTGATAGACAGGATTCTGTAGATGGTCTTATAGAGAAACAGTTGGTTGATGTTGATAGATAGGATTCTGTAGATGATCTTATAGACAAACAGTTGGTTGATGTTGATAGATAGGATTCTGTGGATGGTCTTATAGACAAACAGTTGGTTGATTTTGATAGATAGGATTCTGTAGATGATCTTATAGACAAACAGTTGGTTGATGTTGATAGATAGGATTCTGTAGATGGTCTTATAGACAAACAGTTGGTTGATGTTGATAGATAGGATTCTGTAGATGATCTTATAGACAAACTGTTGGTTGATGTTGATAGATAGGATTCTGTGGATGGTCTTATAGAGAAACAGTTGGTTGATGTAGATAGGATTCTGTAGATGATCTTATAGACAAACAGTTGGTTGATGTTGATAGATAGGATTCTGTAGATGATCTTATAGACAAACAGTTGGTTGATGTAGATAGATAGGATTCTATAGATGGTCATATAGACAAACAGTTGGTTGATGTTGATAGATAGGATTCTGTAGATGATCTTATAGACAAACATTTGGTTGATGTTGATAGATAGGATTCTGTAGATGATCTTATAGACAAACAGTTGGTTGATGTAGATAGATAGGATTCTATAGATGATCTTATAGAGAAACAGTTGGTTGATGTTGATAGATAGGATTCTGTAGATGATCTTATAGACAAACAGTTGGTTGATGTTGATAGGATTCTGTAGATGATCTTATAGACAAACAGTTGGTTGATGTTGATAGATAGGATTATGTAGATGATCTTATAGACAAACAGTTGGTTGATGTTGATAGATAGGATTCTGTAGATGATCTTATAGACAAACAGTTGGTTGATGTAGATAGATAGGATTCTGTAGATGATCTTATAGACAAACAGTTGGTTGATGTTGATAGATAGGATTCTGTAGATGATCTTATAGACAAACAGTTGGTTGATGTTGATAGATAGGATTCTGTAGATGATCTTATAGACAAACAGTTGGTTGATGTAGATAGATAGGATTCTGTAGATGATCTTATAGACAAACAGTTGGTTGATGTTGATAGATAGGATTCTGTAGATGATCTTATAGACAAACAGTTGGTTGATGTTGATAGATAGGATTCTGTAGATGATCTTATAGACAAACAGTTGGTTGATGTAGATAGATAGGATTCTGTAGATGATCTTATAGACAAACAGTTGGTTGATGTTGATAGATAGGATTCTGTAGATGATCTTATAGACAAACAGTTGGTTGATGTTGATAGGATTCTGTAGATGATCTTATAGACAAACAGTTGGTTGATGTTGATAGATAGGATTCTGTAGATGATCATATAGAGAAACAGTTGGTTGATGTTGATAGATAGGATTCTGTGGATGATCTTATAGAGAAACAGTTGGTTGATGTTGATAGATAGGATTCTGTGGATGATCTTATAGAGAAACAGTTGGTTGATGTTGATAGATAGGATTCTGTAGATGATCTTATAGACAAACAGTTGGTTGATGTTGATAGATAGGATTCTGTAGATGGTCTTATAGACAAACAGTTGGTTGATGTTGATAGATAGGATTCTGTAGATGATCACATAGAGAAACAGTTGGTTGATGTTGATAGATAGGATTCTGTGGATGGTCTTATAGACAAACAGTTGGTTGATGTTGATAGATAGGATTCTGTGGATGGTCTTATAGACAAACAGTTGGTTGATGTTGATAGGATTCTGTAGATGATCTTATAGACAAACAGTTGGTTGATGTTGATAGATAGGATTCTGTAGATGATCTTATAGACAAACAGTTGGTTGATGTTGATAGATAGGATTCTGTAGATGGTCTTATAGACAAACAGTTGGTTGATGTAGATAGGATTCTGTAGATGATCTTATAGAGAAACAGTTGGTTGATGTTGATAGATATGATTCTGTGGATGATCTTATAGACAAACAGTTGGTTGATGTTGATAGATAGGATTCTGTAGATGATCTTATAGACAAACAGTTGGTTGATGTTGATAGGATTCTGTGGATGGTCTTATAGACAAACAGTTGGTTAATGTTGATAGATAGGATTCTGTGGATGGTCTTATAGACAAACAGTTGGTTAATGTTGATAGATAGGATTCTGTAGATGATCTTATAGACAAACAGTTGGTTGATGTTGATAGATAGGATTCTGTGGATGATCATATAGACAAACAGTTGGTTGATGTAGATAGGATTCTGTAGATGATCTTATAGACAAACAGTTGGTTAATGTTGATAGATAGGATTCTGTAGATGATCTTATAGACAAACAGTTGGTTGATGTAGATAGATAGGATTCTGTGGATGATCATATAGACAAACAGTTGGTTGATGTAGATAGGATTCTGTAGATGGTCTTATAGACAAACAGTTGGTTGATGTAGATAGGATTCTGTAGATGATCTTATAGAGAAACAGTTGGTTGATGTTGATAGATAGGATTCTGTAGATGATCACATAGAGAAACAGTTGGTTGATGTTGATAGATAGGATTCTGTGGATGATCTTATAGACAAACAGTTGGTTGATGTTGATAGGATTCTGTGGATGGTCTTATAGACAAACAGTTGGTTAATGTTGATAGATAGGATTCTGTAGATGATCTTATAGACAAACAGTTGGTTGATGTTGATAGATAGGATTCTGTAGATGATCTTATAGACAAACAGTTGGTTGATGTTGATAGATAGGATTCTGTAGATGATCTTATAGACAAACAGTTGGTTGATGTTGATAGGATTCTGTAGATGATCTTATAGACAAACAGTTGGTTGATGTTGATAGATAGGATTCTGTGGATGATCTTATAGACAAACAGTTGGTTGATGTTGATAGATAGGATTCTGTAGATGATCTTATAGACAAACAGTTGGTTGATGTTGATAGATAGGATTCTGTAGATGATCTTATAGACAAACAGTTGGTTGATGTTGATAGATAGGATTCTGTAGATGATCTTATAGACAAACAGTTGGTTGATGTAGATAGATAGGATTCTGTAGATGATCTTATAGACAAACAGTTGGTTGATGTTGATAGATAGGATTCTGTAGATGATCTTATAGAGAAAATTGGTGCTGTTCTGATGGTGTTAAAAATTGATTCTGTAGTTGGATAATACCATCATCATTGCACTCGGTGAGTAACCATGTGTGCTCCGATCTCTTTCTTACACAGGCAGATCTCAGCTTCAGGGCACGAACACCGTAGCACCGGCGAGGGTCCCTGATGTAATTTTGAAGATGGTGAAGATATTGTTGTAGGAATTTTATTTTAAATCTTCTCTAATGAATTTTTCCGGGCAGGAGCTTCCAGCCTGTTCTTCTCGATTTTTAACTGCTACGGGTTCTTTCACGTGCTAAAGTTGAATACGGGACCTACGTTTTATCGTCCGTCTCCGATAGGACTAGGAACTCGATCTCAACTACACTAAGATCAGGGATCTCTGGAAAAATATCCAGATGGTCCCCGAGGAGAGAACCTGGTACCTTTGACACAAGAGACAAGCACATTAACTCTACGCCACAGAGATCACCTGGTGTTAGAAATCTCATGTTGTCGCTTATAGTTTGATGATGATGATGTTGTATTACGAGGCATTTACCTTAGACGGAAAAAGTGTGTCACGAATTTCAACTTTTGTCAGATCACCTTTACCAAACACTTTATAAGATTCGTACACTGCGGCTGAGATCTTCATGTGTAGGAAAGAGAACGGAGCACACATGTTTACTCACCGAAGTGCAATGATGATGGTCCTATCAATCAATCAATCAGTCAATCAGTCATTCAATCAATATGTAAAACACGTAATTACAAAGTACTGTAGTTTTACAAATTACAAAAACAATGACAAAATACAGCAACGTTTCGACCAACAAGGCCTTTATCAAGCAAACGAACAAACAGGAGTGACAAATTAAAATGAAACACAAATGGACGACCAAATACAAACGTATCTAAGGAAAATCTGGAATAAAAACGAATAACAAAATAAATGTAACACAAAAACACACATAAAAACTAGAAATAGAACGGAAAAGAAACAATGAAACATCTAGTAAATATATAACTTGAATACATGCAACATATACCCATATAGATTACAAAGCATGGGAAGAGAAAGTACTAAGAAGCATAAGAATGTAATACGTTGAGCCCGCGTGGTCGCAATGTACCATACAAAGAAATCAACCGATTCTCCAGAGCAAATCGACTGCGATCATCCGAGGAACATGATCGGATGGCTGTGACCTGGACATCGTGAGCTCCTAAATGGCCAGTATCATTGAAATGGGTGGCTACAGGGTCACAGAGCATTGGCGTATGTCGCGTAAGTGTTGGGCGAATCGGTCACTGAGCCTCTTGCCTGTCTCGCCGATATAAGCCTTGTTACACAGCTTACAGATAATGGCATAGATAAGATTACGGGACTCGCATGTGAACTCATCGTCAATAAGAAACGTGCCTAAAGGAAAAGATACAGTACGCGTCTGTATCACATAAGCACACGTGTTGCAACGCCGGCGGCCACACTGGACAGTGCCAAAATGAGTCGGGATATTGGACTTAAGGCGACTGTGTACCAACATATCCTTAAGACTTCTGTCCCGTCTGTAAGACACCAAAGGATAGTTGGGAAGACAGAACGGGTCTCAGGATCTGATCTAAGGATAGACAGATGACGGAATAAAACATTTTTCACCAGGGAACTATGGGGGTTGTAAGTTAAGATAAGTTTTACTCTGTCAGAGTTAGTAGTCCTATGCTGGCTGGTAAGGGCCTGCTGGCGAGTGATTTTCTTAACTCGATGCATAGCCGAGACAAGCACCCTCTCCGGGTATAGGCGCCTACGAAAGAAATCAAGCATCTCGCGAGCTCTCTCAAGAAAATCATCGTCCTCACTACAAAGGCGACGAAGGCGTAAGAGCTGCGAGAATGGCAAAGAGTCACGACAAGCCCGTATATATATATTCAGTATATATATATATATATATACTGAATCAATATGTAAGATCTTTGACATGACAATGTTGGAAGTTGGAATGTATAGTAGTTGTTATCAGTTATCAGTTATCAGTTGTCAGTTATCAGTTGTCAGTTATATTAGGACTATCATAATAGCACTTCGGGCATGTCAACATGAACCACCAGTATGCATACACTTCAGCATCTGTGGGTGGAGACTGAGCACCTATGGGTCTGTCCGGAGTGCTGTGATATCAGTTGAGTAACCAATAACCTACATGCAGATTTGATATAATTTAAGTTTGATTGATAATCTCACCCATGTGTTGTCGGGGCTTACAAGGGAGCAAAGAATAGTACCACTGCGACCTACAAGGCATGTCGAAAGAGGCGACTGATGTATAACCTAGGGAAGCTACCATAGGAAATAAAAAATGTCGCAGAAATCTGATGTGCTGACCTACTTGTAGGCGCATAACTGGCACAACGTACAATCACTCTTAGACTCAGATCACATACAAATTACATAGAGGGGTTAACAAGTGATTGATATGGATCGTTGGAAGAAGAAGAAGATTCATAATGTATCTTCTTATTGATAATAATGATGATGTCAGTACATTTTTTTTTTTCTGATCCAGAAGCACTTGAGCTTTTCAGCTCTTCGGCTCCGGTGCCATGGACATCGTAACCTTCGGTTCGGTGTCACGAACACCGTAAATCTGGGAATCTGTGGCTTTTTCTGCCATCCCGCGGAATTGAACCCGCACACACAGAGGATAGTCACCCGTAGTCCAACGCGCTACAAACACGCTGGGCAGACGGGCATGTCAGTACAATCTAGAACGTTCTCTCTCTCTTTCTTCCCCTCTAGAAATGGTAACGGCCTGGCTTTGATAACTGGTGTGAGCAGGATCACAACTATTGAGACAAAACCAAATAAAAATGTGGTCTTCCACGTCATCGTTAAGATCACACTTTCACCAGCCACCGCCGCATCGGTGAACAGTCTTCAGTGCATTGCTGTTCATGGACTAGGTCAATACAGCAGTAGAAAAACTGCAACTAAAATTGTGGGTATGTATTTGCATGTACAATAGAGGTTGCAGCAGTTAACGTTTTATCTTCATCCAGAATTGTTCAGCTCTGCTAGAAGAATTTACATAAATTTATATTCATGTTTGGTCAATTAGTTATCAATCAATCAAGCGCCGTGTCGGCTGGCGTAGGCAATGATGTCTCTCCACATCGGTCTGTCTCTGGCACAATTCATCAACTCCCTCACCGAATCATTACCGAACCACGATTTCAAACCGTCCGGAATTTTGTTCCTTTGTCTCCCTCTATCTCCTCCCCTGTATTTTACCTGTTGTAACCACATGTTCTAAACTCCCCCTTCTAATTCTATGTTCGAAAAATCTTGATTGTCTGCTTCTTGTTCAACTGATTAGATTTCGACATGAATCTGTCTCCGACACGATCTCTTCATTGGTCTTTCTAACTGTCCATGGAACTTTCAACATTCTTAATTTGTTCTACTGTTTCTATAAATAAGTTTAGTCACAAGATGTTCTACTATTTCTATAAATAAGTTTAGTTACAAGATGTTCTACTATTTCTATAAATAAGTTTAATCACAAGATGTTCTACTATTTCTATAAATAAGTTTAATCACAAGATGTTCTACTATTTCTATAAATAAGTTTAGTTACAAGATGTTCTACTATTTCTATAAATAAGTTTAGTCACAAGATGTTCTACTATTTCTATAAATAAGTTTAATCACAAGATGTTCTACTATTTCTATAAATAAGTTTAATCACAAGATGTTCTACTATTTCTATAAATAAGTTTAGTCACAAGATGTTCTACTATTTCTATAAATAAGTTTAGTCACAAGATGTTCTACTATTTCTATAAATAAGTTTAATCACAAGATGTTCTACTATTTCTATAAATAAGTTTAATCACAAGATGTTCTACTATTTCTATAAATAAGTTTAGTTACAAGATGTTCTACTATTTCTATAAATAAGTTTAGTCACAAGATGTTCTACTATTTCTATAAATAAGTTTAATCACAAGATGTTCTACTATTTCTATAAATAAGTTTAATCACAAGATGTTCTACTATTTCTATAAATAAGTTTAGTCACAAGATGTTCTACTATTTCTATAAATAAGTTTAGTTACAAGATGTTCTACTATTTCTATAAATAAGTTTAATCACAAGATGTTCTACTATTTCTATAAATAAGTTTAATCACAAGATGTTCTACTATTTCTATAAATAAGTTTAGTTACAAGATGTTCTACTATTTCTATAAATAAGTTTAGTCACAAGATGTTCTACTATTTCTATAAATAAGTTTAATCACAAGATGTTCTACTATTTCTATAAATAAGTTTAGTTACAAGATGTTCTACTATTTCTATAAATAAGTTTAGTCACAAGATGTTCTACTATTTCTATAAATAAGTTTAATCACAAGATGTTCTACTATTTCTATAAATAAGTTTAATCACAAGATGTTCTACTATTTCTATAAATAAGTTTAGTCACAAGATGTTCTACTATTTCTATAAATAAGTTTAGTCACAAGATGTTCAGAAATGTATTTGTAAAATCAATCATGAATGTTTTTGTTTTGACATGTATATTTGTTTGATTGGAAAAGTGTCTAAAGTCGAAGTATTGACTTCCTTGCACCGGATTTTAGCGCCATATGTCTCTCTATTTGCAGAAATAATAGGCCATCTGTCAAGAATCTTGTGCGCATAGCACGAACTCCGTAGCTTTGGCAACAATCCTAGGGGTTTATGGCAAAAATGCATCGGTGAATAGAATGATGCAGTGCGATTCAAACCACGATTTTCAGAAAAGATGTCAAGAGTTTAATCACTTAATCACTTAATCACTTAATCACTTAATCACTTAATCACTTAATCACTTAATCACTTAATCACTTAATCACTAATCACTTAATCACTTAATCACTTAATCCAACACTTAATCACTTAATCCTTAATCCTTAATCACTTAATCACTTAATCCTTAATCACTTAATCACTAATCCTTAATCACTTAATCACTTAATCACTTAATCACTTAATCACTTAATCACTTAATCACTTAATCACTTAATCACTTAATTACTTAATCACTTAATCACTTAATCACTTAATTACTTAATCACTTAATCACTTAATTACTTAATCACTTAATCACTTAATTACTTAATCACTTAATCACTTAATCACTTAATCACTTAATCACTTAATCACTTAATTACTTAATCACTTAACCACTTAACCACTTAATCACTTAATCACTTAATCACTTAATCACTTAATCACTTAACCACTTAATCACTTAATCACTTAATCACTTAATCACTTAATCACTTAACCACTTAATCACTTAATCACTTAATCACTTAATTACTTAATTACTTAATCACTTAACCACTTAATCACTTAATCACTTAATCACTTAATCACTTAATCACTTAATCACTTAATCACTTAATCACTTAATCACTTAATCACTTAATCACTTAATCACTTAATCACTTAATCACTTAATTACTTAATCACTTAATCACTTAACCACTTAACCACTTAATCACTTAATCACTTAACCACTTAATCACTTAACCACTTAATCACTTAGCAACAGAGACCCGCTCCCCCTTTCTCGTTTTTATTCGAATAAATCAAACATATGGAAAAATTGTGCTTTTCCCACTCTGTTATTTCTAATGTCCAACTTTTGCGTGGACTGCCTTTTGTTTTATATCCACGTGTCGAAGTAACAGTACTCTTTGTCTGTTGCTAATCTACTTGTATAGCCGAACTATTTAATTTGTTGTTTCTTGATGAAGTTCAGTACTGATGACGTACCAACTATTTTCATGATGTCTTTATTTCTAAACCGATCTCTTCTTGATAATCCCAGTGTTCTGCGTAGACACATCATCTCTGTCGTGACTAGTTTTCTTCTTTTTAAACCTTTTGCGTGAAGTTTTGCTTTCATTATCACTAGTGTCCCTAGCCATTTAGACGAGCCTCACTCTGGCTTCAGAGGTACCTGTCATTTAGATCTCAAAGTCAAGGATCAGGGTCTCCTGGTCTTCAACAGCTTTGTATATGCACATGGAGAATTGTGCACCAAAGCTGTGCTCAAACCTCAGATTTTCCACGGAAAGTGGTCACTAGTACAGCCTGTTATCAATTTATCAACGTGCTCTATACTATTATTATATTGTTATCAACCAGCTATATAATAATAATAATAATAATAATTCCTCTCGTACCGTTATACGTTACATAGGGCCTGCAAGTAATTTCTCCATACCGCTCTATCCTGGGCAACTCGCTCAATCTCCTCCATGGAACTGAGACCGATATTTCCTGCCTCTCTCAGCAAAGTTCGTTTCAGGGTCTCCTTAGGTCGACCTCTCTCTTGAACCCTTTACATCCCACTTCAATGCCTGCTTTGATATTCGTTGATCATTTCTCCTCAATGTGTGCCCAACATATCTCCATCTTCTCTTTTATTATAACAGTTGTCACTAGTGGTTGACCAGACATGTCTCTGATTTCATCACTTCTCCTGAATTCGTTCCATTTTATATTCATTATTTTCGCAGACATCTATTTTCAAATGCATTCAACTTGCTTTCTATATCTTTAGTCATTTTCCAACTCTCGCTGGCATATGTTAGGATTGATACAACATTTGAATTGAAAATTCGTAATTTAGTTTTAATACTATATAACTTGCAGTTCCATATTTATAACCAGCTATATACTATTATAGCTGTTATTATATTGGAGATTATTGTTTTAAATACTTGTGACAATTATAACTGTAGATTTAATACTTCTTCTTTCCCAGCTCGACCTGAAGTTGCTAAAAATGGAGGAGATCTAATATACACCAACGAGAACATTAGACAGACAATCTCATGCATTATCCTAGCCAGTAGTCCCAAAGGTTTGCTAATACTCCTCTCATATTATAGAGATAATCTTTGACTTGTCAGGAAATATAAAGATAATCTTTGACTTGTCCGGAAATATAAAAATAAACTTTGACTTGTCAGGAAATATAAAGATAATCTTTGATTAGTCAGGAAATATAAAGATAATCTTTGACTTGCCAGGAAATATATACATAAACTTTGACTTGTCAGGAGATATAAAGATAGAGAGAATGCTTGTAAATCTAAATGCTGCCAAGTCACAAACCGCTAGACGATATACTTCAGTATTTCAGCCATACAGAATAAGTGTCACTTTGTATATTCTTTCATGATATTTTCCTTTTGTTTTCTTTTGTATTCAGTTCAATTATGGTAGTTCATCTGTATGCAGTTCATTTGGAATAGCTAACCTGCATTCAGTTCATTTATGATAGTTCATGTGTATGCAGTTCATTTGTGGTAGAAGATCATAGAGTTTGTTGTCCATATTCATGACAATTTCATCTTCTCTCTACACCTGAATATCCCCGCCCCCTCCCTTCCGTTCCCTCTCGATAGTCAGGTGTAGCTAGGACGTCTAATATGGTAATTTCTTCTTCTCTCTACACCTGAATTCCCCCACATCCGTTCCTCTCTATAAAGTCAGGTATAGCCAGGACTTCTAATATGTCACCTCTGACTATAAGCTTCCATACGTTAGTGGAAGGGAGGTAATTACAACAATACTGTTGTTATCTAGCTTTTATTTCTTTGAGTAGTTTCCCTTCTCCTATCCAGTTCTCTCTCTCATCAGTTCTTGATTAGTTTGTCCATTCTTTCTTCCATGATATTCATCCAGTTCTTGATTAGTTTGTCCATTCTTTCTTCCATAATATTCATCCAGTTCTTGATTAGTTTGTCCATTCTTTCTTCCATGATATTCATCCAGTTCTTGATTGGTTTATCCATTCTTTCTTCCATGATATTCATCCAGTTCTTGATTAATTTATCCATTCTTTCTTCCATGATATTCATCCAGTTCTTGATTAGTTTGTCCATTCTTTCTTCCGTGATATTCATCCAGTTCTTGATTAGTTTGTCCATTCTTTCTTCCATGATATTCATCCAGTTCTTGATTAGTTTGTCCATTCTTTCTTCCGTGATATTCATCCAGTTCTTGATTAATTTATCCATTCTTTCTTCCATGATATTCATCCAGTTCTTGATTAGTTTATCCATTCTTTCTTCCATGATATTCATCCAGTTCTTGATTAGTTTGTCCATTCTTTCTTCCATGATATTCATCCAGTTCTTGATTAGTTTGTCCATTCTTTCTTCCGTGATATTCATCCAGTTCTTGATTAATTTATCCATTCTTTCTTCCATGATATTCATCCAGTTCTTGATTAGTTTGTCCATTCTTTCTTCCATGATATTCATCCAGTTCTTGATTAGTTTATCCATTCTTTCTTCCATGATATCCATCCAGTTCTTGTATATAATCCATTTGTTCTATCTTGGTTATTTTTTAATGATGTCTCTTCACATTTAATTCTGCTTCTTCCCATATTTCTTCATTATATCACACCTGTCCCATGGTATGTGTGACTCACCTGTCCGTGGTATGTGTGACTCACCTGTCTGTGGTATGTGCGACTCACCTGTCCATGGTATGTGTGATTCACTTGTCTGTGGTATGTGTGACAGATGTCCATGGTATGTGTAGTACACCTGTCTGTGGTATGTGTGACTCACCTGTCTGTGGTGTGTGTGACACATGTCCATGGTATGTGTGACACACCTGTCTGTGGTATGTGTGACACATGTCCATGATATGTGTGACACACCTGTCTATGGTATGTGTGACACATGTCCATGATATGTGTGACACACCTGTCTGTGGTATGTGTGACACATGTCCATGATATGTGTGACTCACCTGTCTGTGGTATGTGTGACTCACCTGTCTGTGATATGTGTGACTCACCTGTCCATATTATCTGTAACATATTCTGCAATAAACCCTGTTGTCATGTATATCCCATGATATATCCCACCCTACCCCCAACCTTATCTCAACAGTCATACAAGTATCATGGAGTAAAGATGGAGAGTCTATTCACTTCAACCACATTCGTTACGAACATATCAATACAACATCTCCAAGTTTGACCATTTTATCCGTTCAGAAATCTGATACTGGAGATTATAACTGTACCGTAACCAATGCTGCTGGCTCCGCTTCATTTCCATCTTCAACAACATTGATAGTTAGATGTAAGTATTGTTCTTTACTTCAACAACATTGATAGTTAGATGTAAGTATTGTTCTGCACTTCTATAACATTGATAGTTAGATGTAAGTATTGTTCTGTACTTCAACAACATTGATAGTTAGATGTAAGTATTGTTCTGCACTTCTATAACAACATTTTCAACAACAACATTGATAGTTAGATGTAAGTATTGTTCTTTACTTTTATATCAACATCGATAGTTAGATGTAAGTGTTGTTCTGTACCTCTATGTCAACATTTCCATCATCTCCAACATCAACATTGATAGTTAAATGTAAGTGTTGTTCTTTACTTCTATGTCAACATTGATAGTTAGATGTGTTGTTCTGTACCTCTATATCAATATTTTCATCTTCATGTTGAAATATTATCACATATTAATTGTACTGGGTTATTCGTTATATGAGAATTATCATCATAGCATTTCATGTTTCTTCATATGTACTCTGATTCCCGCCTCAACAAATCCAGCAGCGTCCAGCGCATCTACTTGTAGGCGCATAACTGACAGAACGTACAATCGCTCTTAGGGTCAGATCACATACAAATCACAAAGAATGATTTACCAGGTGGTCACGTTATGGAGCGCTCGAAGAAGAAGAAGAAAATATCCCTGCTGATCTACTCAAAGCAACTAAAGAAGTTGGAATAAGCTGACCTACTCAAAGCAACTAAAGAAGTTGGAATAAGCTGACCTAGTCAAAGTAACTAAAGAAGTTGGAATAAGCTGACCTAGTCAAAGCAACTAAAGAAGTTGGAATAAGCTGACCTAGTCAAAGCAACTAAAGAAGTTGGAATAAGCTGATCTAGTCAAAGCAACTAAAGAAGTTGGAATAAACTGACCTACTCAAAGCAACTAAAGAAGTTGGAATAAACTGACCTACTCAAAGCAACTAAAGAAGTTGGAATAAGCTGACCTAGTCAAAGCAACTAAAGAAGTTGGAATAAGCTGATCTAGTCAAAGCAACTAAAGAAGTTGGAATAAGCTGATCTAGTCAAAGCAACTAAAGAAGTTGGAATAAGCTGACCTAGTCAAAGCAACTAAAGAAGTTGGAATAAGCTGACCTAGTCAAAGCAACTAAAGAAGTTGGAATAAGCTGACCTAGTCAAAGCAACTAAAGAAGTTGGAATAAGCTGACCTAGTCAAAGCAACTAAAGAAGTTGGAATAAGCTGACCTAGTCAAAGCAACTAAAGAAGTTGGAATAAACTGACCTACTCAAAGCAACTAAAGAAGTTGGAATAAGCTGACCTACTCAAAGCAACTAAAGAAGTTGGAATAAACTGACCTACTCAAAGCAACTAAAGAAGTTGGAATAAGCTGACCTAGTCAAAGTAACTAAAGAAGTTGGAATAAGCTGACCTAGTCAAAGCAACTAAAGAAGTTGGAATAAACTGACTACACAGGATACTCAACCAAGTCTAGATCACACAAGAAACACTAGCAGACTGGAGAAATGCAACAATAGTTCCCATCTGGAACAAGAAACACTAGAAGACTGGAGAAATGCAACAATAGTTCCCATCTGGAACAAGAAACACTAGCAGACTGGAGAAATGCAACAATAGTTCCCATCTGGAACAAGAAACACTAGCAGACTGGAGAAATGCAACAATAGTTCCCATCTGGAAGAAGAAACACTAGCAGACTGGAGAAATGCAACAATAGTTCCCATCTGGAAGAAGAAACACTAGCAGACTGGAGAAATGCAACAATAGTTCCCATCTGGAACAAGAAACACTAGCAGACTGGAGAAATGCAACAATAGTTCCCATCTGGAAGAAGAAACACTAGCAGACTGGAGAAATGCAACAATAGTTCCCATCTGGAACAAGAAACACTAGCAGACTGGAGAAATGCAACAATAGTTCCCATCTGGAACAAGAAACACTAGCAGACTGGAGAAATGCAACAATAGTTCCCATCTGGAAGAAGAAACACTAGCAGACTGGAGAAATGCAACAATAGTTCCCATCTGGAACAAGAAACACTAGCAGACTGGAGAAATGCAACAATAGTTCCCATCTGGAAGAAGAAAGGTAGCAAGAGGGATTGTTTGAAATATAGAACTCTACTGAGATATACTGGACAAATATTCTGTAAATACTTGAATAATAGTTGCTGCAGCCATTTCACATCCCTGTGCCATTATGTGCTAGAGGATTATCTTTACCTTTAAGTTAGCAAGACAGAGCCACTATCATCTTCAACGATTAACACCTAATATTGTGAAGGCTATGTTACTTCACATCCCTGTGCTGCTATTATAGTATGATATGAGAAGAACTTTACATTTGAAAATAGTAATTAGCCTACTTTTTATTTCTTCAAATCATAGATTCACCGACAGTTAACCTCCCAGAAAATGAAACTTTATTGGAGGGCTGGAAGGAGCAGCCTAACTATACCATGTCCTGTAGATTCTGTTCCATATCCTACAATGATTATATGGAAGCGAATAGTTTATGGAGAACTACAACTACTCAACATCTCCAGCAACATGCGCTACATTGGTGGTACTGCTAGACATCAGGTGATGAATCATCTCTCAGTTTATGTTTACTATACAGTCAGATATTTGATGTTCTCATGATTACATTTCTTCTTCGAAAGCTCCTCATCGACCACTTGTTAAACCATTCTTTGTGATTTGTATGTGATCTGAGCCTAAGAACGAGTGTATGCTGTGCCAATTATGCGCCTACAAGTAGGCCAGCACATGCAATTTCTGCAACGCTTTTACTTACTAGGGTAGCTTCCCTAGGCCCCTACCTCAGTCGCCTCTTACTATTACAGTGGTACTATTCTTACTCCCCTTGCGAGCCCCGGCAATGACTTCATTTGATTGTTATCTTGTTCATAATGTTGCCACAAAGCATTTCTATTAGAACAGCAATTACCCAGTGATAATATTTAATTTAGAAATAAAGATTACAACATGTGAAATGAGATGTCTACGAAAAGCTGTCAACGTTACAAGGAGAGATAGAGTGAGAAACGAGAATATCAGAAGTATCGTTGGTACTATACCATGCATACAGTACATTGAGAAGCAAAGAATCAAGTGGTTCGGCCATCTAATGAGAATGGAACCACATTTACTACCATTACGTGCCTATAATAATCGACGCTCAGGGCGAAGAGCACGAGGCAGGCCAAGAACACGATGGATAGATAACATCTCAGAGTCCCTATGAAAGCATGGACTGACAACGTCAAGCGCAACACACCTGGCACAAGGTAGAAAACTAACTTTTCCCACGACGCTTCACGGCAAATGTGGTTAAGATAAGATAAGATATTTAATTACTTTCATACTTTAATTTTTCTAGAAATTACTAAACGCACAAAAAGTAAGTGCTGTTATTAATGTTAATCTAATTTCAGCAATACAGCCTCACTATCAAATCTTTACAAATAGATGATGCAGGTATATATTTCTGTCAAGCCATCAACAACATGGCTGCTGGATCTGGACCAAATATGACAATACTTGTCACTTGTAAGTGCCTTTGTTTTCTGGAACTTTCTCTGATCTTCATTTGATGTCACAATTTTGAAACAGCTATCTAGCTCTCAGTTTATTTTGTATCCCATAATTTTAGTGTTTCTGTGTTTTTGTTGTATTTTGTTGAATATTGAAGGTATATGTAGAGGGAATAGACATACCTGGAAACATACCTGGAGACATACCGGGAGATATACCTGGAGATATACCTGAAGACATACCTGAAGATATACCTGGAGAAGAGAACTGGAGGCTGATATTAAAAGAATAGGTAAAACATGGAAAGAATTGGAAGGGATGGCAGGAGAGGGGAAGAGCTGGAAGATGTTTGTTGAAGACCTGTGCTCCATTGGGAGTTAAAATGTTAAGAAGAAGAATGTGAAATAAATGACAATCTGGCTGTGTGTGTACATTGTTATAACTAGACATATACAATCTGGTTGTGTGTGTACATTGTTATAACTAAACATGTACAATCTGGTTGTGTGTGTACATTGTTATAACTAGACATGTACAATCTGGTTGTGTGTGTACATTGTCATAACTAAACATGTACAGTCTGGTTGTGTGTGTACATTGTCATAACTAAACATGTACAATCTGGTTGTGTGTGTACATTGTCATAACTAAACATGTACAGTCTGGTTGTGTGTGTACATTGTCATAACTAAACATGTACAGTCTGGTTGTGTGTGTACATTGTCATAACTAAACATGTACAGTCTGGTTGTGTGTGTACATTGTTATAACTAGACATGTACAGTCTGGTTGTGTGTGTACATTGTTATAACTAGACATGTACAATCTGGTTGTGTGTGTACATTGTTATAACTAAACATGTACAATCTGGTTGTGTGTGTACATTGTCATAACTAAACATGTACAGTCTGGTTGTGTGTGTACATTGTCATAACTAAACATGTACAGTCTGGTTGTGTGTGTACATTGTCATAACTAAACATGTACAGTCTGGTTGTGTGTGTACATTGTTATAACTAAACATGTACAATCTGGTTGTGTGTGTACATTGTTATAACTAGACATGTACAGTCTGGTTGTGTGTGTACATTGTTATAACTAGACATGTACAATCTGGTTGTGTGTGTACATTGTTTTAACTAAACATGTACAATCTGGTTGTGTGTGTACATTGTTATAACTAAACATGTACAATCTGGTTGTTTGTACAGTTCAAGTTCTATCATGATACACTCTTTTTGGATTGGTTATCCAATCTGACATAGATTATCTCTGATAGAAGAGGAAGTGTCTACGCAAAATGCTGGGAGTAACAAGAAGAGATCGATTTAGAAATGAAGACATCAGGAAAAAAGTGTGTACAACATCAGCACCGAACTTCATCGAAAAACAACAAACTAAATGGTTTGGCCACATAAGCAGATTACCAACAGCCTCAAAACAGCAGTTCTACTTCGATACAATGGATATTAACGCAAAAGACCGTCCACGCAAAAGGTGGATCACAGAAATAACATTATACCAAAATCCACTTGCTGACCTTGCCCATGTCCACTTGCTGACCGTACCCATGTCCACTTTCTGACCGTACCCATGAGAAGTTGATTACTATATCTTTTATCTCTACCACGAAGACGACACTGTCTGGCATGTCCACTTGCTGACCGTACCCATGAGAAGTTGATTACTATATCTTTTATCTCTACCACGAAGACGACACTGTCTGGCATGTCCACTTGCTGACCGTACCCATGAGAAGTTGATTACTATATCTTCTCTCTCTACCACGAAGACGACATAGTCTGGCATGTCCAAACTTAACTCCTAATTCTCACAATCGGTCCAGTGTCTGAGTCTCGCCATATAAATGAACGCACATCGCATTGATGACATCGGCTTTGTCCATACTTCTGCCATCTTGAGTCGGACATCCTTTGCAAGAAAGTCATAACTTTCGTTGCCCTGAACTCCAGCATGTACAGGTGTGTACAGCCAAGTCAAGGACTTGAGATGTGATCTCACTAGTGTACAGCCAAGTCAAGGACTTGAGATGTGATCTCACTAGTGTACAGCCAAGTCAAGGATTTGAGATTTGATCTCACTAGCGATGATGTATGAAGATATTAAAAACTGAAATACTTGTATGGAGATAAACAGTTAATAAACATATTTGTTTAGAATCCAAACATGAACTTTATGTCCTGTATAAAAACTGTTTTACTTGATATTTTGTTGATATTTTGTTGATATTTTGTTGATATTTTGTTGATATTTTGTTGATATTTTGTTGATATTTTGTTGATATTTTGTTGATATTTTGTTGATATTTTGTTGATATTTTGTTGATATTTTGTTGATATTTTGTTGATATTTGGGTAATAGTTTGCAACAATGATATCAAGAAAAAATGTATTCCCTCTACAGCTGCTGCAACTTCGATACCAATAGTAGCAACCAGTTTCACCAGTACAACTGCTGTTGTGTTTTCTGTTGCCAGCCTTGTTCTGTTGCTTATCATCATCTTGGTGGTGCTAGTTTACTGTCTGCATGGTAAGTTCATGGAGTGTTTTGTTTATCATGGACAGAGTAGAGAACATGGACATCTCTTGTGGAAGCCTTGTCTGTCAATGGGACACGAATATGTTATAGATATGTATATGGGACGCCTTGTGTGTCAATGGGACACAAAGATGTTATAGATATGTATATGGGACGCCTTGTGTGTCAATGGGACATGAATATGTTATAGATATGTATATGGGACGCCTTGTGTGTCAACGGGACACGAAAATGTTTTAGATATAGATATGTGATTTTTAAAAATGTGTAATACTAATGAAATGAAGCATTAGCATTGGGTCATTGACTTCAGGGAACTGATAGACTTGGGTCACTGACTTCAGGGAACTGATAGACTTGGGTCACTGACTTCAGGGAACTGATAGACTTGGGTCATTGACTTCAGGGAACTGATAGAATTGGGTCACTGACTTCAGGGAACTGATAGACTTGAGTCACTGACTTCAGAGAACTGATAGACTTGGGTCATTGACTTCAGGGAACTGATAGACTTGAGTCACTGACTTCAGGGAACTGATAGACTTGGATCATTGACTTCAGAGAACTGACAGACTTGGGTCACTGACTTCAGATGAGTCACTGACTTGCTAAGTTAAAGATGGGAAGAGTTAGCAAGGCAGGGAACTGATCACCTCAATTAATGTTTGCTCCCCAGGTAAGTTTGTCAAGAGACATCAGAGATCTAAAGTCAACCCATTTATGTTACCTTCTGCCAGAACAAATCAAGCAAGGTTTGTCCAGTGTTCTTCTTTCTCTGTTAGTTTTATCTTCTTTCTCTGCTAGTTTTATCTTATTTCTCTGCTAGTTTTATCTTCTTTCTCTGCTAGTTTTATCTTATCTTCTTTCTCTGCTAGTTTTATCTTATTTCTCTGTTAGTTTTATCTTATTTCTCTGTTAGTTTTACCTTATCTTCTTTCTCTGCTAGTTTTATCTTCTTTCTATGCTAGTTTTATCTTCTTTCTCTGCTAGTTTTATCTTATTTCTCTGCTAGTTTTATCTTCTTTCTCTGCTAGTTTTATCTTATCTTCTTTCTCTGCTAGTTTTATCTTATTTCTCTGTTAGTTTTATCTTATTTCTCTGTTAGTTTTACCTTATCTTCTTTGTCTGCTAGTTTTATCTTCTTTCTATGCTAGTTTTATCTTCTTTCTCTGCTAGTTTGATTATTATGTTCACAATTCTGCTATTATACTGCCAGCGCCAAACATGGACACTGACAAAATGACATGAAAGAAAAATTACCACCTGCGAAAAGAGGTTTTTTGAGGAAAGCGGTAAATAAAACAAGAAGAGACCATATAAGAAATGAGGAAATTAAAAGAAGAACAGTCGGAACAACGCCTGCTATAAGATTCATTGAAAAACAGAGACTCAACTGGCGGAGGTAGGATTGGCTTTTATGTTCTGAGGGCCAGCAGCTGGCTACCAATTTTCATGTTACACTCTTCCTAACAAAGCCTAGCCCACCCCAACTCTACTAAGTACAGAGTCAGTCTAAAATACCGTTAAATATTTGTAACTTTCTCTTCAATCCTGTGGTATCTCACAGCGTCAGGATAAGCAGAGATTTCTAGAACGAGCCCTTGTGTGCGCTTCATAAACAGTGTCTTTCATCGCCTCTGTTATCTCTGTGGTCCACCTTTTGCGTGGCCGGTCTTTTGCTTTGTATACATTGTCTCGGAGTAGCGTTGCTCTTTGAGGTGCACTGTCTGTTGGTAATCTACTTAGGTGGCCGAACCATTTAATTTGTTGATTCTTGATGAAGTTCAGTACTGATGTTGTACCCAATTTTTTCCTGATGTCTTCATTTCTAAGTCGGTCTCTTCTTGTTACACCCATCATTCTGCGCAGACATTTCATCTCTTCATATTTGCAACAACTGTATCAATCATTTTATGCAAGATATTTCAGAACAGAAGATGAAAGAGATTGGTTTGTTGTCAGTAGTTAAATTATCTTCCAACTTTCCGTCAGTTCAGTACACTTGATTGATTGATTGATTGATTGATTGATAGGACCATCATCATTGCACTTCGGGGAGTAACCATCTGTGCCCAATCTCCTTCTTACACAGGAAGCTCTCAGTGGCAGTGCAAGAACTCCGTAGCACTGGCGACGGTTCCCGGTATAATTTAGAACATGGTAACGATATTTTGAATGAGTTTTATTTTTTAATCTTCCTAATGAATTTTACCCGGGCATCAGTCTTTCATTCTGCTCTTCTTGTATTTTGTCCGGGCATCAGTCTTTCATTCTGCTCGTCTTCTATTTTGTCTGGGCAGTAGTCTTTCATTCTGTTCTTCTTGTATTTTGTCCAGGCATCAGTCTTTCATTCTGCCCGTCTTGTATGTGGAAATACCAAGTGTTCTTCTACCTGCTCAATTTGAACATGGGACTTACATTTTATCGTCCATCTCCGATACGACTAGAAACTCGGACATTGAGATCAGGGATCTCTGGACAAATATCCCGCTAGCTTCAGGAGGGAGCGAACCCAAGTAACTTTGAAAAGAGAAGTGACTATCTAACTCTACGCCACTTATTTGTTATTGAGCTGGTAGTATGGATCATTTATCTGTCGTCCCTTCTTCTTCTTTGAACGCTTCATATCGACCACTTGTTAATCATTCTGTGTGATTTGTATGTGATCTGAGCCTAAGAGCGATTGTACGTTGTGTCAGTTAAACGCCTACAAGTAGACCAGCACACCCAATTTCTGCGATGCTTTTTATTTACTAGGTAGCTTCCCTAGGTCCTACATCAGTCGCCTCTTACAACGTGCCTTGTAGGTCGCAGTGGTACTATTCTTTGCTTCCCTTGTGGGACCCGGCACCAGATGGGCGCTCTGGTATGTTCTGTTACCCCATTTCATTGTTTATTTCCTTCAAATAAATCGCATTGCTTCTTCATCTGATTAGGGTAGTTTCGTCCTCTTCTTCTGTGGATATCGGTCTACATTCAAACTTATGAAATTAATTATGTTTGTGTCTCTCTGTCTGACAGAATGTCTGTACCACCAATGAGCAATGAGATTATTGACACTCTGAGCGATAATATCAGTGGACTGGACAACTTTTGCAATTTAACAGTTTCAAGAACTTTACAACCTTTACCAAGAACTACACGACCTTCAGTCGTCACACACATTGAGAATCTTCAGTAAGTTTCTTATTTCTATGTAGACAGAGCATCAGACAATGATATCTTTAGTTTCATTTCTTTCGCAGCTGTTAGACAAGGATAGATTAAGTATCATCTCTCTCACAGCTGTTAGACAAGGATATATTTAGTATCATCTCTCTCGCAGCTGTTAGACAAGGATAGATTAAGTATCATCTCTCTCACAGCTGTTAGACAAGGATAGATTAAGTATCATCTCTCTCACAGCTGTTAGACAAGGATAGATTAAGTATCATCTCTCTCACAACTGTTAGACAAGGATAGATTTAGTATCATCTCTCTCGCAGCTGTTAGACAAGGATAGATTAAGTATCATCTCTCTCACAACTGTTAGACAAGGATAGATTTAGTATTATTTGTACACATAAAACATCTGACATCTTGAATGTAGTACACATAATTTTGAATGTTGTACAAAATGTACACTAAGACTGTCAGACACCTGGAGGAAGTTTAATACGGTTAGTAACATACTTTCATCTGATCATACAGTAGTTCTGTGTCTGGGATACCTACAACCAGGGCGCAGCAACTTCCACCTCTAGAACTGGAGGCCAAGTCATCAGATGGCACGTTGAGGTCAGTAATGTTACCTTGGGAATAATGTATTTCATTTTCTAAACGATTGAATATTCAACATAAAATATATGATGTCATTATTGTTAGCCTATAGAAGTATTTTAATAAATATATTCCAATTGACTTGCAGTACAATTTGGTGATATCTGGTTCCATTAACACAATCATTTATTACGAAACTCTTCCTGTCATAATCATAGATTGTTCAAATCTCAATGTTACAATCATAGATAGTAGTGGTTGTAGTTGCTGTAGTAGTAGTAGTAGTAGTAGTAGTAGTAGTAGTAGTAGTAGTAAGTATTAGTAGTAATAGTGATATATATATATGGCCTTTTTCGTCTTTACAGACGGTCAATTAGCAAGTGTTTTACTGTGACAACTTCTGAGTTTTCGCTTTTCTCTCTTGTCGTTCAGCTCATACATAAGTCTCTTCTCAAAAGACTGCGTCCTTTCGTAATTTGGCTTTCCCCACAACTCTGTCATCTGTCATCAGATAGTCTTTCCCATGTACTGGGACCTATAGAAAAATTTGTCATTGAGGCTTTGCAGACATCTTTATATCTGAGCAGTGGTCTGCCCTGGTGCCTCTTCCCCTCTGAAAGTTCACAGAACAACATTTGTTTTGGTATGCGATACGTTTCCATTCTTCTCACATGCCCCAACCATCTTAGTCGTCTACTGCTGATCATACCCATGATAGAAGGCAGATTTGCACGTTGCAGTACTTCAGAGTTGGTTATCTTGTCGTACCACCTGATGTTCATAATCTTGCGGAGATATCGAAGGTGAAATATGTTAAGTCTCCTCTCGTGTCTTGAGTAGGCTGTCCATGTTTCTGAGTCATATAGTAAAGAACTAATTACACAGGCTCGATATATTTGAGTCTTCGTATGCAATGTCAGTTTTGTGTTGCCCCACGCTCGCTTTGATAGTTTGCCGAATGTAGTAGCCGCACTCCTATACGAGCGTTGATTTCTTCATCAAGAGAAATGCTGGCAGTGACCATGGACCCGAGATAGCAGAATTTTTTAACTGGTGTCAGATGGTTGCCATTTAAAGTGATAGTGGTAGTGATATTAGTAGTAGTAGTAGTGGTAGTGAAAGGGGTAATAGTAGTGGTAGTGGTAGTAGTAGTAGTAGTAGTAGTAGTAGTAGTAGCAGTAGTAGTGGTGGTAGTAGTAGTAGTAGTGGTGGTAGTAGTGGTAGTAGTAGTGGTAGTAGCAGTAGGGGTGGTGGTTGTAGTAGTTGTGGTGGTGGTAGCAGTAGTATTATTAGTAGTAGTAGTAGTGATGGTAGTGATATTGGAAGTGGTACTAGTAGTGGTAGTTGCAGTGGTAGTTGTAGTGGTAGTTGCAGTGGTAGTTGTAGTGGTAGTTGCAGTGGTAGTTGTAGTGGTAGTAGTGAAATCAAATTTACATTGGGAAGCAACCCTGTAGGTATACCTTCATTCTGAATACATTCGAGACATTCACATTGTGATCTTGATCATTCATATCGAGAGCATGTGGTGATGTTGTTCCTACATATGGTGAGCATACAGTAATATCACATTGTGATGTTCATCATACATATGGTTAGCATGCAGTGTTGTGTTTCTCTTCACATAATTTATTCATTACTAATATTGTGACTTTCATTTGATTTCTTCATTATATCTATCCCTTCATTTCTATCTATCCTCTACCTCTCCCTCCCCCCTCCCTCCCTCCATCCATCCAGTGATTAACTGTTTTCTTCTATACTTCCTACAACACTGAGTAAATCTCACTTATAATTCATCTTATACCCAATTTAGGTGGTCTTCCCATCTTCAGCCCACATTGGTGGCCTCATATGATCATTCCTAGAAGACGGACAGTGATCCTGGACTGGGACCACACATGGACCTCATCAAGACAAACCCTGAACTGGGACCACATATGGACCTCAGCAAGACAAACCCTGGACTAGGACCACATATGGACCTCAGCAAGACAAACCCTGGACTGGGACCACACATGGACCTCAGCAAAACAAATGTCAATTATTTTAATAAGTTTAGCCGATTTATTACCTGGGGGGATTCTGGTCGGAAAATGTGTAGTAATTTGTTACTAAAATATATATTTTCTCTCTCTCTATCTCTCTCGCTCTCTCTCTCTCTCTCTCTCTCTCTCTCTCTCTCTCTCTCTCTCTTGCGATCCTATGACTAACATTCAAATCGCTACGGCTCAGCTTTGAGAATAGATAGACACTACAAATTTTGCATGCTGATTCTGTATATATCTTTCTAACAAATTACACAGAATTTTTGTTTATAAATAATATATGATTTATGTTTTAGAGCAGTTTAAATCTTTTTCTGACCTAATTTTGGGGGTGTGTTTACCCACAAATTTATTTAAAATGTAATATTTAATATATCCTAAAAAGCTTGTGTAAAATTTTAGATATTAAAATTGCTCACCTTAGAGTGAAAACAGAATTCAGTTGTATTCATTAGATTCAGAGCCTTAGGGATTTGAAATTTTGTGTTTGGTTGCCATTTTGTATTGTTTCCATGACAACGCGTTGACATATTTTTATAAACTAACATTTTTCTACTCTTCTAAGTTATAATCTCTCAAAAGTGTTATACAAATTCTATATTAATATGAAAGCAACGAAATAAAATGTCCCGACCAGAGTCCCCCCTTAACACAAACTCACGTTCTGAGACACAAATCACATACAGACATCAAATAGTGGTTTAATAAATGGTTGTTCTAGAACAAATGAAGAAAAAGTCTTTGTTTTTCTGTCTAAATGCCATGTAGTGATGTGTTTGTAAGTTGTTGAGCAAACCATGTAATTGTCAAATAGGGATAGCTACTCTGCCTTCTGGCTAAGATTAAAGTGTAGTACCCAACTCTTGATCGTGGCCAGAATGTGGGAGCCTTCATAAACGCTAGCAGGCACACTAAACAGGCTCCGAGCAGCTCTAGTCTGAAAGGATGAGACACTCGATGTTTACATGTTGAACCGTACTTGGTCCACTTCATGAGCACTGTCGGGTAGGGCCCCATTTTAAATATGAAGAGTTGCGTTAATCAATTATTGTTAATGTATCTCTCTCTCGTGCCTTTTTAACCCCGATTGGGGCCTAGGCCCTCAACCAATACATGCCAAGTCTTCCTATCTCTAGCTATCTGCTGCAGCTCCCTCCAGCTCTTCTATATTGTATACCTCTTCAAGTAGAGCTTAATCTCCTCTTGGTTGGCACAGTTATTGTTTAATTTCATGTGACGTGTTCAAGCTTGGTTGGATTTTGTGACTAAAATTTCCTACTGGATAGGGTAGCCAGCCCTACGCCAAATCCCACCGTAGACGCCTTTTACCACAAGCTTTGTAGGTCGCAGTGTTTTTGTATTTTGTAAATCTACAATACTGCTGTTTTTACGTGTTTCTCCATTGTTACATAGTTTTACTGCATTCTTCTCTTGCTACATAGTTTTACTGTATTCTTCTCTTGCTACATAGTTTTACTGTATTCTTCTCTTGCTACATAGTTTTACTGTATTCTTCTTTTGCTACATAGTTTTACTGTATTCTTCTTTTGCTACATAGTTTTACTGTAATCTTCCTTGAGTTTTATTGCATTCTTCCTTGAGTTTTACTGCATTCTTCCTTGAGTTATACTGCACTCTTCTCTTGCTACATAGTTTTACTGCATTCTTCTCTTGCTACATAGTTTTACTGCATTCTTCTCTTGCTACATAGTTTTACTGCATTCTTCCTTGAGTTTTACTGCATTCTTCCTTGAGTTATACTGCACTCTTCTCTTGCTACATAGTTTTACTGCATTCTTCTCTTGCTATATAGTTTTACTGCATTCTTCCTTGAGTTTTACTGCAATCTTCTCTTGCTACATAGTTTTACTGCATTCTTCCTTGAGTTTACTGCTGTCTTCCTTGAGTTTTACTGCATTCTTCCTTGAGTTTTACTGTATTCTTCCTTGAGTTTTACTGTATTCTTCCTTGAGTTTTACTGTATTCTTCCTTGAGTTTTACTGCAGTCTTCCTTGAGTTTTACTGTATTCTTCCTTGAGTTTTACTGCAGTCTTCTTTTACTGTATTCTTCCTTGAGTTTTACTGCAGTCTTCCTTTACTGCATTCTTCCTTGAGTTTTACTGCTGTCTTCCTTGATATCGGTAGCACTTTGTTGGTTCAACATTTGACTGTGAATGTACCTAGAGTATGAGAACAAGCCAAATCTGCCCCCCCTGTACATCTCAATCTGCACCCCTGCACATCTCAATCTGGGGCCCCTACACATCTCAACCTGGGCCCCCTGTACATCTCAACCTGCCCCCACCCTGCCCATCTCAATCTGGACCCCTGCACATCTCAACCTGGGCCCCCTACGCATCTCAACCTGCCCCCACCCTACACATCTCAACCAGAGAGTATATTACCTGAGATGTAAGACATGACCCAGGTAAGATATATAACAAATGGCAAGTCGGAGAATCTCTATTTTACAAAGTTTCTTGTCTGGTGGTAAAGTTGGAAGCAATTCTCTCAAAACAGAGAAAGCTACATTAAAAGCTTCTACTCTGACTCTCTCTCTTGTGGCATGAGCTGTTCTATATTTGGTCGTTGCACGCCGCAGTCTGCGTCGTTCTTCTCGCGAAACATGAGGAGATAACCCTGTGCTGTCTGCTGCTATCTTATCCGCCATATTGTTCTTGCAAGACTTATTAGTTTCCTTGCTGTTCACTAGCAAACGTGTATCTGTTGATGTTATTGATGATGACGATGATGACGATGATGATGATGATGATGATATTACAACTGTTTCCATGTTGGTTCGTCGAATATTGTTTCGTAAGCTAAAACTAACATCATCAAGAGACGATCTAGAACTGGTATCCTCAAATGATGAACAATTGATATTAGAAATATCCTGGTCTGTGAGATATTGACATGAATGTGGCGGTATGCCGGACGTTGTCTGTGTCATGTCTAGACTTGACGCCATCATATACAGATGTGACGTCATAGTTGACCGTCTCACTTCTGCTACTACAAACTTCAAATGGCGGGAACAAATTTCTCAATGTCGTTCCGTCGACGACGACGCGTGCCTTTAGCTTGGAGTCTACGGAAGAGTTATTCCTTATTTTTCATGTTTGTTGTCTTACACGCTCTGATATAACCAAAACAAGGTTCGTCTTTAGGTTGAATGAACGTGCCTCAAGCTTGTTGTTGTAGTTGTCTAACCCCCAGGAAGAATGAGTTTTCACAATTTTTCCTATAGTGCGGGGGCGGAGAGTACCCGGCTTTCGTGCCGACCCAGAAACCTCCAACAACTCTAGATGTGTAGTGCTATGCTTGGTGCTGCGGAGACCCAGAAATCTCCAACAACTCTAGGCGTGTAGTGCTATGCTTGGTGCTGCGGAGACCCAGAAACCTCCAACAACTCTAGGCGTGTAGTGCTATGCTTGGTGATGTGGAGACTCCTTCTCAGGTAGGGTCTGTGCCTCAAGAGGCTGAAAGATGCTTGAATCCCCCTACAAAAAAAAACAATATTTCTTACAGTTAAGTCTGAGGAATTGAATTATGTTCTCTCTCTCCTAGAAATAAATCTCCAACGATTGTTCTAAATTTGATGTTGACTTTTTCAGTACACTACAGAGTTAGTAAGATGATTCCCTTGAACATGCAAGTTAGTTCACGTAAGGAATATTGCTGTCCTAGTCATGCTGGTGTTTGCGACAGTAACAGAGCGGACAGGCTTGTATGAATAGCATTGATCGTCGGAGAGTTGAAGATGGATAAAGGGAATGTTCATCAGTCTCTTCTCGACTGTCTGTTGGATGAAGACACTAAAATAGATGTTGAATCGATCCAGCTATTTATTAAGTTTGAAGTTACCCGTTGTACAAGTAGAACTGGATGCCTGAGAGGCAGAGTGAAGAGTGTGATTAACCAGCGAGCCACATGAACCATCAACAGGTATACTCTTCAACATCTGTTGGGGGAGACTGAGCACCTATGACTCTGCCCGAAGTTCTTTGACTTCGGTTCAATAACTAATAAAGACAATACTGACATGCCAGTTTGGATATTGTTTATGTTTCCGGGAACCTGAAACTTTAGTTGAATAAATCTGGCGTTATTCTTGTTTGAAAGTTAATTTCTAGAAATATTCCAAAATCAAATATAGTGTCTGTCAAATAAACAACCCATCATATGTCGTCAATGACCTGCATTCTGACACACCATATGTCGTCAATGACCTGCATTCTGACACATCATATGTCGTCAATGACCTGCATTCTGACAATATGTGAAAACAAAGACAATAAATAATGAGACATTGTTTGCGAAGAGATAACATAGAGTATGATAGTAACAACTAAAACAATAACTTTGATATTTAAACAAACAAACAAAATGGTAACATTAAACAGTTAAAACTATTGCAAAAGTCATCTTTTAGTTTTACTACAATGTGGCTATATTAAATATATATGTTGTTCGATCTGTATCTTTATTTAACCAGTGACGTCTGGTGAATGATATACTCAACATCCCACTGACCACCTTTCTATCCAGTGTTTCTTTGGTAGCAACAGAATTCAGACTGGATCAACCTGAGAGCGGTTACCTACAGAATTCAGACTGGATCAACCTGAGAGCGGTTACCTAGAGAATTCAGACTGGATCAACCTGAGAGCGGTTACCTAGAGAATTCAGACTGGATCAACCTGAGAGCGGTTACCTACAGAATTCAGACTGGATCAACCTGAGAGCGGTTACCTACAGAATTCAGACTGGATCAACCTGAGAGTCGTTACCTACAGAATTATATGGGTATAACAGAATATGAGAACAAATCAGGGAGTAACTAGATCAGGGAGTAACTAGATCAGGGAGTAACTAGATCAGGGAGTAACTAGATCAGGGAGTGTGAAATAATAATAGTTTTTGTGATATCAGAAATGTTCACAAAGCCGAGATGCTACACAAAAAGACAGAATATCTATCGACAATAATTGAGTTCCCAACTTTCGGGTAAATTAGAACAGATTTGCAATTAAGTGAGAGAGAAAAAAAGGCTCGATGTTTTCAAACATAACGCAGAGATAAATTCAAACCGGGAACTGCTGAGACGAATTACTTTATGATCGCTGCTACATGCTTAGGAGAAGTTCGGAGTAATTATGGACATGTCCGATGACCCTTAAATGAACAATATAAATTGTGTTGTTTGGTATCAAGAATACCAGTGATCCCTTCAACTGTAGAGAGCACATTCTCTTGTTTGAAATGTATCAACAATACCAGTGTTCACTTCAACTGTAGAGAGCACATTCTCTTGTTTGAAATGTATCAAGACAACTGTGCACAACACTCAGTGTGAGAATATGATCTCCAGATTTGGCCAGCAATGGCGGAATGCGGGAGGGCCATTCAGAGTCAGATCTGTTTGACAAGCTATGCTTGTCTATTCATGGGTCATCTTGAACACTTAGTATGGAACACCTATGATGGCCCTCTTCCGTCCGTGTATCATAGATACATCGATGATTGTATTGGAGTTACCGATATGTCTGAAGCCGATTTGTCACGCTTCATTACCTTCATCAATTCCTTCAATCCTGCTATTCGGTTCACCTCTCACATCTCTACCTCCTGTATCAATTTTCTTGACATCATTATCACCATCAGCCTATCCACTATCACTACATCAGTATACTACAAGCCTACTGATACACATAGCTTTCTTCTGTATACCTCTTCCCATCCCCAGGCCTGTCGAGACTCTTTACCTTTCTCTCAACTCTTACGCCTTCGTCGCCTCTGTAGCGAGGACGACGATTTTCTTGATAGAGCCCACGAGATGCTTGATTTCTTCCGCCAACGCCTATACCCGGAGAATGTGCTTACATCTGCCATGCATCGGGTTCAGCTAATTGCTCGCCAGGAGGCCCTTTCTCACGCACATAGAACCCCAATTCTGACAGGGTTAAACTTATCTTAACTTTCCACCCTCATAGTTCCCTGGTGAAAAAGGTCTTATTCCATCATCTCCCTATTCTTCAGTCTGATCCTGAGACACGTTCAGTCTTCCAACACTATCCTTTGGTGGCGTACAGACGGGACAGAAGCCTCAAGGATTTGTTGGTACACAGTCGCCTCAAGCCTAATATCCAGAGTCACTTTGGTACCATCCAGTGTGGCCGTCGGCGCTGTAATACATGTGCATATGTAATACAGACCCGCACCGTCTCTTTTCCAAAAGCTACGTATGCCATTCAAGACAGTTTCACGTGTGAGTCCCGCAATATCATCTATGCCATCACCTGCAAACGATGCAACAAGGCCTATATTGGTGAACCGGTAAGAGGCTCAGTGACCGATTCGCCCAACACTTACGCGATATTCGCCAATGCTCTGTGACTCCTGTGGCCACTCATTTCAATGATACTGGCCATTCAGGAGTTGACGATGTCCAGGTCACAGCCATCCGATCATGTTCCTCCGATGATCGCAGTCGATTCGCCCATGGAGAACAGTTTTATTTCATTCTATGGCACTTTGAGACCTCTTGGACTCAACGCATTACATTCCTATGCTTCTTAGCACTGTCTTATCTCGTGCCTTGTTATCTATATGTGTGTTTGCTCCATATGTGTCATTTATCCACTATATTGTTTCTCTTCTTTTCCACTTTCGGTTTTTGTGTTGCACTCATTTCGTTGTTCGTTTTGATTCCCAGATTTTCATTAGATAGGTTTATGTTTCCACATGTAATCGTCCATTTGTAGTGTTCCTCGAAATTCGTCATTCTTGTTGTATTGTTTGCTTGATAAAGGCCTTTTGGTCGAAACGTTGCTGTTTATCGTCACTGTTTATGTATTTTGTAAAACTGTAGTACTTTGTTTTTACGTGTTTAGCTATTGATTCTGAACACGACTTTGCTAGCGCATTTCCGCCATGTTTGGTCAGGTATTTTCCGGTTTCGTGTGCCGAGCTACTGAGTTAGTGCTTGAGCAACGCTGTGAGCTATGACTGTTACATGGAATGCTTTTGCTGTGTCAACCGTGCGTTTGTTGTGTGTATTCAGAAAATGGCGGACAGCGGTTATGACGAACAAGCTCAAACTGCCGTATGCAGTTATATTGCGAGTGCAGAAAGCTGGATTTTGTCATGATTGATGTTCCTTCGACAAGAATTGCAATTCAAGTGATGAACAGTTTTGTGTTGCTACATTAGCGACGGCCATATGCATTTTATGCGGTGCAGGTTTCTTTTTGAGGTGGTACGCGGCTGTTTCATTCTGGAATTAGTTCCCACAGGAAACATTTCACAGTTGTTAGCATTTCGTGTGATTTTCATTGGCACAGGAACGGATCAATTATGGGGTGACCCGTTACAGTGAAGTTGGAACCGTACTTATGAACTATGAACTATGATCTCCTGACTTTTCCTGCTGCCAGTTGAAAAAAGCATGCAAGATGCGCTGCAGAGATGAGATATACAACGCAGGTATTCGTTCTGACGGTGACAGAAAGTTTGCACTACTAATGTTCAAATAAATTTTCAGTTATGCAATTTATTGTTGAATTTGCTTGTTTATTTCTGTATTTGTATTCGTGTATTTATTTATTTGTTTAATTTAGTTATAAATGTTGTGTTTTTTTTCATTTGTAAATTATCTCAATATTGTGCAACAGTCGAAAGAGCTAAATTGTGACCAGTAAAAGTATCATTGCAAAGCTGCATTGTTCCCGAACCTAGTCCCCTGTTAGCAAAGTCATCGCACGCAACTGAATTGATATTGTATATACGGTGTTTGAACATTTGCTTAAAGTCATCATCACCAGACAAATCTACCACAATTATGACTAGCATCCAACCGTCTTCAATCCGGGTACTTAAACAACGCAAACCGGAAACTTATGAAAGGTGGGCGTTCCCTCAGTGCCTAGCAACGGAAGGAAACAATCTGTGTGTCGAGTGACATAGAAACCAGGCTTAAATCCCCTGAGTTTCCGCTTCCGTTCTAATGGTCTCTAGTGGATACCATCTGTACACTGCTTGTAAATACGAGGTTTTATCAGTGTATGGAGTGAATGGAAGAATTGAACTGTGTACTTAGACCAGAGAATCGTCTGAGGAAAGATTTGATGAAAAGTAAGAAATTTGCAAATAAATACAGAGTTCAGATTTAGAAGATACCAACCGCCAGTGTAGTGCCGTGCCCGCAAGAGAAGCAAAGAATAGTACCACTGTTACCTACGCGGCATGTCTAAGAGGCGACAGATGTTGGACCTAGGGAAGCTACCTACCCTAGTGAATAAAAAGCATCGCAGAAATTGGATGTTCTAGCCTACTTCTAGGCGCATAACTGGCACAACGTACAATCGCTCTTATGCTCAGATCACATACAAATCACACAGAGTGGTTAACAAGTGGTCGATATGGAGCTTTCGAATCATAAGAAGAAGCAGAAGAAGAAGAAGAGGATACCAGCATTAAACTTGAATTCTGCGCAAGGAGTTAATTTATTTATTTGGGGAGGGGGGGGCGGGGCTTGGTCTGCAGGTTTTGATATAATCAAAAAAGACTCTTTCTTAGGTTGAAAGAGCATGCCTCGGCTCAAATGAGGCTAATCCCTACATAACAAACACACATGAGGATAAAAAATCAATCAATCAAGTGCCGGCGTAGGCGATCATATCTCTCCTCAACTCTCTCTCCTTGGTGCAGTTAGTCAGTTCTGAAGTCGATCTTTTGTCGACCTACGATGTCAGACCATTCAGTATCATCTCCCTGTCTTCCCCGATCTCTCCTTCCCTGAATTTTACCTGTTGTCACAAAATGTTCTAAACCTTCTCTCCGCATTATATGCTCGAAGAACCTTGATTGCCAGATTATTATTCTTTTGATAAGGTTTCTTTGTGTGCAGGCCTGATTTAAAACCTCCTCATTTGTTTTCTTCGCTGTCCATGGAATTTTCAACATTCTTCTGTAAAACCACATCTCTGTGGCTTCCAATGATCTTATTGGTTGTTTGTTCATTGTCCATGATTCGCTACCATACAGAAGTATTGGATCAATATATCACTGGAGTATTCGTTTTCGCAGTGTCATTGGTAGTGAGTTCATGCATAGTGTATTTTTCATTTTCATAAAAGCTGCTTTTGCTTGAGATATTCTGCTCCTAATCTCTGTTTTACACCTGCCATCTGATGTTAGGAATGTTCCCAGATACTTGAATCGATGGACTTGTTTCAGTGTTGTGTTATTTATTTTGATATTACATGTTGGTGTTTCTTGTTTCTTTGAGACAACCATAACCTCTGTTTTCTTTATATTCATGCTTAATCCTTTCTGTTCACTTTCTCTCACTAGTATGTCTATCAAGTCGTGTAGATCTTGCTCAGCTGTAGCCATGAGAATTGTGTCATCAGCGTATCTTAGATTGTTCATATTTTGTCCACCGACTGTTATTCCTGTCTTTTCTTCTATAGATCGCATGATGTTTTCACTGTATAGGTTGAACAGGTCTGGTGTGAGTACGCATCCTTGTCTTACTCCTAATTGTATCTCCTGATAGATTCCACACTGATTCTCTAGTCTAATGGCTGCGCTTTGTTGTCAGTACATATTCTTGATCAGTCTCAGATCTTTCCCCATCAATATTTATACTTTCTAACATTCGAATTATTTCTCCATGTTTTACTTTATCGAAAGCTTTTGAGTAATCTATGAAACATAGGTATAAGTCCAACTTCATTTCTATTGATCTTTCCATTATTGTTCTTATTGTATATATTGCGTTGTTTGTTCCCTGCGTTCAACAAAGCCACATTGTTCTTCCTTAACTTCTGGTCTTATTTTGTTTCTTACCCTTCTCGTGATAAAGCTGAGAAATATATATATATAATTTACTAATATTAAAGAAGCTTTGTCATATAAAAGGAATAATGCGAGTTGTTTCAGAATGTTAGTTTGCCAAAATTATACACTTTTTATAAAAAATCACATTCTTCTTAATTCTTGGTAGCAAAGTCTAACTGCATATCCTGGCCTCTAGCTGAAGTGTGGATGGGCTGGACAGGGATGGGGGTGCGAGGTCAGGTCGTTCTCCCTAAATACCTAACTCAAACGTTCTGACACGTCAGATCTTGCTTGTTACGTCAATTTGTTCCAGTTTGAACTCGGAGACTTATGGTAAGTCTAACACTTTCAACAAAACAGCAACGTTGCCAGATAAATACAAACTGTGCAGGACAATATTTCTTATTCTCTTCAACAGAATAACAAACCAAACGTCCAAGCATACACGGTTACATTTTTTAACATACCTTAACCCGGAACTTGTCCAAACGTGTACGAATTCTGCCTGTAGCAAATCACACGTTGTATTGTGGTTGAAATGTTCATCATCCACAACTTTAAATTTGTCGGAAATAACCAGTAAATCTTTGACATTTGTTTTTAATTCCTTAATTTAACTTCCCTGTGAGTATAGTGCTTTAGTGCCAGATTTGGGGCGTGTCTCTTTCTCAAAGACACGGCCCACACAGCCGTCGTCCGCCTGTTTCATTGGTTGTTACCATGGACGCCTTGCCGACATGAATCGATCAAGCTGTGTACATTTAACCTTATTAGGAGCAAGCAATATTTTATTCAGAGAAGAAAACTGCAGTTAAAACAATTTGACTACTTGAATGAGACACATCTACATATCGAAATATATATATATATACAAATATAATGTATCATGCTGACTGGTGGAGGCGGTAAAGAACCTTCGCGAACCTAGTCACATCGTATATCATTGCCAATATCCTAAATATTCTCGTATATCATTTCAGTAATATTAGTAGAGCCCTTCTTATATCATGGACAAGGGGCCGCAGGTGCAAATAGTACAAAGGAAAAACGCTGCACCAGGGTCAGTGAGCTGGCAGTGATCAAGACTCTACCCCACTTCCTCATCTAAATAGCGATTGTATGACACTGTTCTGTCCTAATATTCTACCACTCTGCCTGACCAATGTGGGTTTGTCTTCTTCTTATGTTGATTCTCTTTTATCATCTATCAACACATCAACCTTATTCTCGCCTTAGCTCATGGAATTCGTAACATTCTTCTGTTAGACAACATTGTTGTTGCCTCCAAAATATTCCTCATTTCCTCAACATATGAACCAAATGTGAAATACGTGATGGTACTTGTGTTTGAACATCTGTGATATTTCACTATCTTCTTCTACGATCGTTCTACATCAATCACTAGTTAAATAAATCACTCTTTGTGGTAGACATGTGGTGTGAGCCGTAGAGCGTGAGTTTGTTGTGCCAGTTAGGCGCCTACAGACCTATAGACAGGCACATCCAGTTTCTTTATGTATTTTTCGGGTTCGCCTTCCTTCGTAGAACACAATTTAAGCAACTAACAATTTTAAAGGTGGGAAAAAAAACAGTCTTAGGGAGTCCATCCCCTGACTTAGCGGAGTCCATCTCCCTGACTTAGCGGAGTCCATCTCCCTGACTTAGCAGAGTCCATCTCCCTGACTTAGCGGAGTCCATCCCCCTGACTTAACGGAGTATATCCCCTGACTTAACAAGTCCATCTCCTAGGCAAGTCAGAGTCCTGTTAGCTTTAGACTTTGCAGTCAAAGTTTCCTGTCTACTCCTTGAATGGGGATTGGCTTGTGTGTTCTATTGGTCATCAACAGGCTACTAATTTTAACATTTTTGTCCCTCCTAATAAAGACTAGCCGACCCCAACTCATCTAGTTGCAGAGCCAGGCACAGACCATACTATTGTCGAGGCGACCCCAACTCTTCTAGTTGCAGAGCCAGGCACAGACCATACTATTGTCGAGGGTGACCCCAACTCTTCTAGTTGCAGAGTCAGGCGAAGGTTGTACTATTGTCGAGGCAACCCCAACTCTTCTAGTTGCAGAGTCAGGCGAAGGTTGTACTATTGTCGAGGCAACCCCAACTCTTCTAGTTGCAGAGTCAGGCGAAGGTTGTACTATTGTCGAGGCAACCCCAACTCTTCTAGTTGCAGAGCCAGGCGAAGGTTGTACTATTGTCGAGGCAACCCCAACTCTTCTAGTTGCAGAGTCAGGCGAAGGTTGTACTATTGTCGAGGTGACCCCAACTCTTCAAGTTGCAGAGTCAGGCACAGACCATACTATTGTCGAGGCGACCACAACTCTTCTAGTTGCAGAGCCAAGCACAGACCATACTATTGTCGAGGCAACCCCAACTCTTCTAGTTGCAGAGCCAGGCGACGGCTATACTATTGTCGAGGTGACCCCAACTCTTCAAGTTGCAGAGCCAGGCACAGACAATATTATTGTCGACCGAATATTTCTATTAATACACTTCCGCGTCAACTAGTGAGATTTGGTTTTCATTTCAGGAACTGATATCGAATCTCCCCATGACTCTCTTAGTGTCAACGGTCGATTAAAAAAATATCAGGACAGAGTAGGAACAATACAGACAAAATGAAGATATTAGAAAGCATAAGTAAAGTTGAAAAAAGAGACGACCGAGGGGTTACCGGGGCCCAAATTTGGGGTGCCAAGACTAGAACCACTGTTACCTGCCACGCATGTCGTAAGAGGCGACTAAGGAGGTTTGGCTGAAATCGGATGCATGTGTCCTAAGCGTGTAGAAGTCTATGCGTTTAGGGGGCTACCAAACCAATGTGCAACGTATACACGTTCTTTGCAAAGATCAAACATATCACAAAGAGTGATTATAATTGGTCGTAAAGAACGAACACAAAGAAGAAGAAGAAGAAGAAGACAGAAGAGAGAGATAACAGACGGAATCAAGGGAGATAATATGAAAGATAATCCTACCTGTCTGCCAGTGCTGATTAATATCGTTTGCTTTCAACTAATGATCCATTGTTTCGTGCATTTTCAGGATGTCGTGACAGATTTTTCAGTTGACACTAGGGAGTTCATTGAAAACAAGTATTGGGTAGTAATTCTCCAGCAACCTGTTCTTGTGACACGCTAAACAAATTACAAAAACTTGATTATGATCTGTCTTTGTTTATTGTTTCCTTCTGGAACTTCAAGCAGAGAAATACTTGACCGATGTCTTCATTCATAATTGTCAATATTGCATGTAATGTGCTGCACAGTGTTGAATGAACAAATATAGAAAACTAAAGATTGAACAAATACATCGAGTTTTGTCTTTTTTTTTAAATAGAAAATAAATCAATATTCGTTGTGTAGTCTTGACATCATTGCATGTAATGTGCTGCACAGTGTTGAATGAACAAATATAGAAAATAAATCAATAGTCGTCGTGTAGTCTTGACATCATTGCATGTAATGTGCTGCACAGTGTTGAATGAACAAATATAGAAAATAAATCAATAGTCGTCGTGTAGTCTTGACATCATTTCATAATTTGTAAACAATGAAATAAAACCAGAAACTGAATAAGTTTAACTTATAATAAGATTATAAACATTATTGAAGATGCTACTTGAATAAGTTTAACTTATAATAAGATTATAAACATTATTGAAGATGCTACTTGAATAAGTTTAACTTATAATAAGATTATAAACATTATTGAAGATGCTACTTGAATAAGTTTAACTTATAATAAGATTATAAACATTATTGAAGATGCTACTTGAATAAGTTTAACTTATAATAAGATTATAAACATTATTGAAGATGCTACTTGAATAAGTTTAACTTATAATAAGATTATAAACATTATTGAAGATGCTACTTGAATAAGTTTAACTTATAATAAGATTATAAACATTATTGAAGATGCTACTTGAATAAGTTTAACTTATAATAAGATTATAAACATTATTGAAGATGCTACTTGAATAAGTTTAACTTATAATAAGATTATAAACATTATTGAAGATGCTACTTGAATAAGTTTAACTTATAATAAGATTATAAACATTATTGAAGATGCTACTTGAATAAGTTTAACTTATAATAAGATTATAAACATTATTGAAGATGCTACTTGAATAAGTTTAACTTATAATAAGATTATAAACATTATTGCAGATGCTACTTGAAGCGGACATTATGGGCAAACGAATTTTGATTAATGACACTTATCCTCGTTCCGGGGCACATGGGTGTCGTTGACTGAGAGAGCACACAAGCTGGTTGGCTCTGCCACTATATCAGGGGGCCAGCTAATGGATAGAGCTGACATTTTGAATGCCCCCATAGAGTGTGGCTGCAAAGAGGATTTTCATTTAAATCAATCCACATCAATTACTTGATTGCAAGAGCTGGAATTGAAGATTAGAGTGGCCAGAAAAGAAACAGAACAATAGGTATATGAGTAGGGTCATCAATCAACATTGAACTGGTACGGTCAGTCGCTGGACGCTGTTGGGGATATTGCGAAGGAGATTGGAGCACATATGGACTTGTCCAGAGTGCAATGAAGATATTGAAAAGCGAACATAATTTTGATTATTTCATTTTGTTGATAATTTCTTGATTATTCTCTCTTGTATGAAAACCACAATAGTTGATGGTGAACCTATCTACTAGTAGGCATATAGTTGATGGTGAGCCTATCTACTAGTAGACATATAGTTGATGGTGAGCCTATCTACTAGTAGGCATATAGTTGATGGTGAGCCTATCTACTAGTAGGCATATAGTTGATGGTGAACCTATCTACTAGTAGGCATATAGTTGATGGTGAACCTATCTACTAGTAGGCATATAGTTGTTGGTGAACCTATCGAGTTTTTTAGAGAATCTAGAATGAAACTGTCTGCTAGTAGGCATATAGCTGGTCACGTGAGACGGTCTACTAGTAGGCCTACAGTTGAACATGTGAGAGACTGTCTACTAGTAGGCCTATAGTTGAACATGTGAGAGACTGTCTACTAGTAGGCCTACAGTTGAGCATGTGAGAGACTGTCTACTAGTAGGTCTATAGTTAACACATGAGAAACTGTCTACTAGTCGGCCTACAGTTGAACACGTGAGAGACTGTCTACTAGTAGGCCTATAGTTGAACATGAGAGAGACTGTCTACTAGTAGGTCTATAGTTGAACATGTGAGAGACTGTCTACTAGTAGGCCTGTAGTTGAACACGTGAGATACTGTCTACTAGTAGGCCTATAGTTGAGCACGTGAGAGACTGTCTACTAGTAGACCTGTAGTTGAACATGCGAGAGAAAGAATGAAAATTGAGCTAACCAGTAACCTAGATCTTTCTGCAACCTGCTACCTTGCAGATCGGCTGGGGACAGCCAAAGGCTGACGGAGAGCGAACTCAGTAAAAGCTGGCTAAAACCGGACACATCGCTGAAGGATAAGCACCAGAGTTCCAAGTGGCGCTGAAGATGTGACGAAACATACACATGCTAAAGAGGCTTTCATGAATCAGATTTCCACATGAATGAGATTTATGGGGAAATCGGGTACATCAGTCTGAGCGGTGATCGCGAGAGAGAGAAGAACTACGAAACTAGAACTACATACTAGAACTACATATCAGAATTACGAAACCAGAACTACATACTACGAGGGCGCATTGAAAAGTAATGCCTCCAAGTCCATAACTTTGTTAATATACATAATTTACAAATGAAACATACATTTTCAGAAAGCTTGAGATGTCCACTACACAATAGAGTCATTATTTTTCCACATAGTCACCTCCACGTTCCACACACACACGCCAACGTCGAACTAGTTGTTGCATCCCGTCGAAGAAAAATTCTGACGGTTTTCACGAAGCCAGGTACGCACATCTGCTGCCACATCCTCGTCAGAAGCATATGTTTCCCTTGAGATGTTCCTTGAGCTTTGGGAACCGAAAAAAGTCACAAGGTGCCAAATCGGGGCTATATGGTGGGTGCGCTAAAATGTCGTCAAAATTGAGACGCTCTAATGCTGCCGCTGGTCTACTGGTGTGTGGACGAGCATTGTCATGTTGAAGGACTGCGTATTTTCCAGGACGAACACGTAGCAGTCTTGCCCGTAGTTTCTTCATCGTTTCCACATACCGATCAGAATCGACAGTATTGCCGCGTTCCAAAAATCCTGTGTGGATTACACCATGGCAGTCGCAAAAAATGGTCATCAAAACTTTTCCCGCTAACGCGACAGTTTTGAATCTTTTTGTGGTGGGTGAGTTTTTGTGCCTGTATTCCATAGACTGGCGCTTGTTTTCAGGGTCGTAATGATGCACCCATGACTCATCGCCAGTGACAATTCGGCAGATAAAGTCATCGCCTTCTCGTTCATATCGCATCAGGTGTTCCTGACATGCCTGATGTCGGCGATGTTTCATTTCCGGTGTCAGCATGTGAGGGACCCATCTTGCACAAACTTTCCTATACCCTAGCAATACCTGAATAATGTGATGTACTCGTTCAGTCGAAATTTCAAGCATTGTAGCGACATCTTTTTGCTTGATGCGGCGATTGACATGAATCAGTTCGTCCACGCGAGCTTGGTGTTGTTCATCCACTGCTGTAATTGGTCGTCCGCTGCGAGCCTGATCATGCTAGGTCATCGTCGCTGGATTGTCGCCTTTAACAGTCCTTGCCCACCTCCCAACAGTACTCACATCCACACAGGCGTCACCATATACCGCTCTCATTCTCCGATGCATGTCGATGGGAACACAACCTTCGGCCGTCAAGAATTCAATCACAGCTCTTTGCTTCAACCGAATTTCCATGTATGACGCCATCTTGGATAATGGTGTGCGCATGCGCAACATTCCAGACAGTTGACACTTACTGTCCTGAAAACACACTTACATATACTTTATTCTGATATCGGTGTCAATTGCCTCGAACACTATTAACAAAGTTATGGACTTGGAGGCATTACTTTTCAATGCACCCTCGTAGAACTACGAAACCAGAACTACATACCAGAAGAACTACTTGTTGATCAGTGGCAGTCAGTGGGAGTCAGGGGGAGTTAGAACTAGAGATATTACATTTTTCAACCCTATTCCTAAATTATGAAACATGAACACCGAGTCTAATCTAGCGAAGAAAACAGAAATAATCTTCACAATGTGTTAGTACAAGACATAAATAATCTTCACAATGTGTTAGTACAAGACATAAATAATCTTCACAATGTGTTAGTACAAGACATAAATAATCTTCACAATGTGTTAGTACAAGACAGAAATAATCTTCACAATGTGTTAGTACAAGACATAAATAATCTTCACAATGTGTTAGTACAAGACAGACATAATCTTCACAATGTGTTAGTACAAGACAGACATAATCTTCACAATGTGTTAGTACAAGACAGTTGGTGAAGAATTTACAACGGAGGTAACCATGATGTATTTAGAAAAAGATTCTGATCTTTGCTTTCATGCTGTGTTATAGTGACAGACTAAACTCGTAGATGTTCAAAACCATTGACACCATTTGACACTATTGTGTTTTATTATATGTTACTTTTTCTAAGTAGCAACGTTTTTCTTCTTTTCCATCTTTCAACTCCCAATGGAGCACAGGTCTTCAACAAACTTCTGCCAGGTCTTCAACAAACTTCTGCCAGGTCTTCAACAAACTTCTTCCAGTTCTTCCTCTCTCTTGCCATCCCTTCGAATTCTTTCCATGTTTTACCTATCCTAATAATATCAGCCTCCAGCTCTCTTCTCCAGGTCTGTCTAGGCTTTCCCTACTCTTTCCTGCTGGTTCCAAAACAGTTCCTGTCTTGCAATGCTTCCGGTCGGTCTTCTCAATGTATGTCATATCCATCGCCAGCGTCTCTTCCTGAGTTCTTTCTCCACTAGTATCTGCTTTGTTCTTTCTCTACTGGTATCTGTTTAGTTCTTTCTCTACTGGTATCTGCTTAGTTCTTTCTCCACTGGTATCTGCTTAGTTCTTTCTCTACTGGTATCTGCTTAGTTCTTTCTCCACTGGTATCTGCTTAGTTCTTTCTCCACTGGTATCTGCTTAGTTCTTTCTCCACTGGTATCTGCTTAGTTCTTTCTCTACTGGTATCTGCTTAGTTCTTTCTCTACTGGTATCTGCTTAGTTCTTTCTCCACTGGTATCTGCTTAGTTCTTTCTCCACTGGTATCTGCTTAGTTCTTTCTCCACTGGTATCTGCTTAGTTCTTTCTCTACTGGTATCTGTTTAGTTCTTTCTCCACTGGTATCTGCTTAGTTCTTTCTCCACTGGTATCTGCTTAGTTCTTTCTCTACTGGTATCTGTTTAGTTCTTTCTCTACTGGTATCTGCTTAGCTCTTTCTCCACTGGTATCTGCTTAGTTCTTTCTCTACTGGTATCTGCTTAGCTCTTTCTCCACTGGTATCTGCTTAGTTCTTTCTCTACTGGTATCTACTTAGTTCTTTCTCTACTGGTATCTGCTTAGTTCTTTCTCTACTGGTATCTACTTAGTTCTTTCTCTACTGGTATCTGCTTAGTTCTTTCTCTACTGGTATCTACTTAGTTCTTTCTCTACTGGTATCTGTTTAGTTCTTTCTCCACTGGTATCTGCTTAGTTCTTTCTCTACTGGTATCTACTTAGTTCTTTCTCTACTGGTATCTGTTTAGTTCTTTCTCCACTGGTATCTGCTTAGTTCTTTCTCTACTGGTATCTGCTTAGTTCTTTCTCCACTGGTATCTGCTTAGTTCTTTCTCCACTGGTATCTGCTTAGTTCTTTCTCTACTGGTATCTGCTTAGTTCTTTCTCTACTGGTATCTACTTAGTTCTTTCTCTACTGGTATCTACTTAGTTCTTTCTCTACTGGTATCTACTTAGTTCTTTCTCTACTGGTATCTGTTTAGTTCTTTCTCTACTGGTATCTGCTTAGTTCTTTCTCTACTGGTATCTGCTTAGTTCTTTCTCTACTGGTATCTGCTTAGTTCTTTCTCTACTGGTATCTGTTTAGTTCTTTCTCTACTGGTATCTGTTTAGTTCTTTCTCCACTGGTATCTGCTTTGTTCTTTCTCTACTGGTATCTGCTTAGTTCTTTCTCTACTGGTATCTGCTTAGTTCTTTCTCTACTGGTATCTACTTAGTTCTTTCTCTACTTGTATCTGCTTAGTTCTTTCTCTACTGGTATCTGCTTAGTTCTTTCTCTACTGGTATCTGCTTAGTTCTTTCTCTACTGGTATCTGCTTAGTTCTTTCTCTACTGGTATCTGCTTTGTTCTTTCTCAGAGTTATTCGTTCATAATCTTATCATACCATCTCAATCTCTCTATTCTACGTAAACATCCATTTATGAAGTTCTGTAGTTTTCTGGTGGTTTCTTTTGTAGTTCTCCATGTTTCCGAACCATAGAACAGCACTGACTTCACATTTTAAGTAGCAACTTTAACTCTATTTTATTTTGTTAATTTGTTCTTAATTATTGATTTCCTTTTATCCAGTTATTAGTTGTCTATTTTGTGTTCTGGTTTTGTATCTAGTTGTTGGGAATGTTTGCTATCTAGTGTATGGTGTTCTTTGTTTAACTGTCTTCATTCTTATTTTGATTGTTCGATTTTGATGTCTAGTATTACTGCAGTCTGTCTCAGCATCCACACACATCAGATATCTCTGACTGTAGTTTGTCTCCACACACAACAGACATCTCTGACTGTAGTCTGTCTCAGCATCCACACACATCAGACATCTCTGACTGCAGTCTGTCTCAGTATCAACACACAGCAGACATCTCTGACTGCAGTTTGTCTCCACACACAACAGACATCTCTGACTGCAATTTGTCTCCACACACAACAGACATATCTGACTGCAATTTGTCTCCACACACATCAGACATCTCTGACTGCAGTCTGACTCAGTATCCACACACATCAGACATCTCTGACTGCAGTCCGACTCAGTATCAACACACAGCAGACATCAGAATACAACAAAACACAGAACGCAATAGTGCAGATTGGCACCAAGTCTTTCCAAATTCAATTAATTATTACCAATTTTGGCCGACACGTCGATGGAACCTTAAACCGTGGCCAAAAGTCAGTAATTAACAGCCATTTTGATAATAATAACTTCCGGTTCAACTAAAATTATGCGATGGAATAAAAAATTAGATGCCTCGTTGGGCTAGCAGAGGATAGAAGAAGAGGGTGAGAAAATCTGTTTGCAACAAAACTCTACACAACCCTCTGCACCGTATTTTGTGTCATTGTAATTTGACAGACTAAGGAAATATTTGGTCTGTAATTTCTCATTCTTTGTTATCTCTCCTGTGGTTATCATCATCATTAATGTCTTGACCTTCATCGTGTATTCAATAGTTGTTGTCTTAGTGTTTCCCTCTTCCGTCTTTGTTCTTCTATCTCAAACAAGTAATAACAAAGTACTGTAGTTTTACAAAATACAAAAACAATGACAATACATAGCAACGTTTCGACCAAAAGGTCTTTATCAAGCACACGATACAACCGGAGTGAGAGGTGTGTTGTTTTTGTATTTTGTAAAACTACAGTACTTTGTTATTATGTGTGTCGCCATTGTCCATAGTTTGACTGCAGTCTTCCTATATGCTATATCCATGTTACTTCTTCTATCTCATCAGTAGGACTGGTGGGACGAGAGTCTGAGAAATGGAATGACTAGTGCAGTCGCCGTGAAAGTGTTCAGGTTAAGATTTTTCCTTTATGCCCCCGACAGAAACAAATTCTCAGCCTTATGGTGAATGAAATACGGGTCTCCCATGCTCATGGGAGCCACGCTCTAATCCATTCAACCAGACGCTTCTCTCGAAAACTGGAAAACAATGAAATATAAATCATATTAATCTCTCTTCTCTTTCTCGAATCCTGTATGCCTCATAGCGTCAGGTTAGGAAGAGATTTCTAAAACAGGCCCTAGTATGCGCTTCGTAGATAGTCTCTTTCGTCGCCTCTTTTATCTCTGAGGTCCATCTTTTGCGTCGCCGGCCTTTTGCTTTATACCCATTGTATCGGAGCAGCATTGATCTTTGGGGTGCACTGTCTGATGGTAATCTGCTTACGTGGCCGAACCATTTAATTTGTTGTTTCTTGATGCAGTCTCAAGTATTAATGTATACCAGTAATTGTGCCAACTTTGAAGGCTACTTTTTGTAAGGTAGTCATTTCAACCCTCTTTTTGTAAGGTAGTCATTTCAACCCTCTTTTGTAATGCTCTCCTGCATCCCCCATCCCCTCCCCACACAGAGACAGACAAGCGTTTCTTTTCACATAACAGTAAGTTTTTTGTGAACAGTAAGGTTGAGATAACTCTCTTGGTAATGTGAGACATCAGATAGAGAGAGAAAGGGAACGCAAGAGAGAGAGAGATAGAGAGAGAAAGAGAGAGAGAAAGATAAAGAAAGAGAGAGAGAGAGAAAGAGAGAGAGAAAGAGAGAGACAGAGAGAGAGAAAGAGAGAAAGAGAAAGATAGAGAGAGAGAAAGAGAAAGAGAAAGATAGAGAGAGAGACAGAGAAAGATAGAGAAAGAGAGAGAGTAAATTACATCCCCTTAAAAATAAAACAACTAAAAACTGTGAATTAGTTGTTTCAGTTCTGTCTAAAACAAGCAAACCAAAAATTAGTTGTTTCATTTCTGTCTAAAACAAGCAAACCAAAAATTAGTTGTTTCATTTCTGTCTACAACAAGCAAACCAAAAATTACACAAATTAAATCGCCAAGTAGTTAGACAGTTGCGAATTTTTGTGACGTTATTTTGTCCGTGCTAATTTGAATTAACCATTGATATTTTTATTTTTTTCTTCCCCGATCCAGAAGCACTTGAGCTGAAAGCTCTTCGGCTCGGTGCCATGGACATCGTAACCGTTCGGCTCGGTGCCACGAACACCGTAAATCTGGGGAACCTGTAGCTTTTCTGCCAGTCCGCGGAGTTTAACCCGCACTTACAGGGGACTAGTCACCCGTAGTCCAACGGGTATCAGGGATAAAGAATGTCAATAGTTATGGTCTCAAAACTCGCGACGGTAGAAGAAGATCTCTGTAATAGAGACAATGGTTACAGTCATGGACCAGTATGGTCACTGCCAGGAAGGTAGACAGATGATCTCTGTAATAGAGACAATGGTTACTGCCAGGAAGGTAGACAGATGATCTCTGTAATAGAGACAATGGTTACTGCCATGAAGGTAGACAGATGATCTCTGTAATAGAGACAATGGTTACTGCCAGGAAGGTAGACAGATGATCTCTGTAATAGAGACAATGGTTACTGCCAGGAAGGTAGACAGATGATCTCTGTAATAGAGACAATGGTTACTGCCAGGAAGGTAGACAGATGATCTCTGTAATAGAGACAATGGTTACTGCCAGGAAGGTAGACAGATGATCTCTGTAATAGAGACAATGGTTACTTCCATGAAGGTAGACAGATGATCTCTGTAATAGAAACAATGGTTACTGCCAGGAAGGTAGATAGATGATTTCTGTAATAGAGACAATGGTTACTGCCAGGAAGGTAGACAGATGATCTCTGTAATAGAGACAATGGTTACTGCCATGAAGGTAGACAGATGATCTCTGTAATAGAGACAATGGTTACTGCCAGGAAGGTAGACAGATGATCTCTGTAATAGAGACAATGGTTACTGCCAGGAAGGTAGACAGATGATCTCTGTAATAGAGACAATGGTTACTGCCAGGAAGGTAGACAGATGATCTCTGTAATAGAGACAATGGTTACTGCCAGGAAGGTAGACAGATGATCTCTGTAATAGAGACAATGGTTACTTCCATGAAGGTAGACAGATGATCTCTGTAATAGAAACAATGGTTACTGCCAGGAAGGTAGATAGATGATTTCTGTAATAGAGACAATGGTTACTGCCAGGAAGGTAGACAGATGATCTCTGTAATAGAGACAATGGTTACTGCCAGGAAGGTAGACAGATGATCTCTGTAATAGAGACAATGATTACTGCCAGGAAGGTAGACAGATGATCTCTGTAATAGAGACAATGGTTACTGCCAGGAAGGTAGACAGATGATCTCTGTAATAGAGACAATGGTTACTGCCAGGAAGGTAGACAGATGATCTCTGTAATAGAGACAATGGTTACTGCCAGGAAGGTAGACAGATGATCTCTGTAATAGAGACAATGGTTACTGCCAGGAAGGTAGACAGATGATCTCTGTAATAGAGACAATGGTTACTGCCAGGAAGGTAGATAGATGATCTCTGTAATAGAGACAATGGTTACTGCCATGAAGGTAGACAGATGATCTCTGTAATAGAGACAATGGTTACTGCCAGGAAGGTAGACAGATGATCTCTGTAATAGAGACAATGGTTACTGCCAGGAAGGTAGACAGATGATCTCTGTAATAGAGACAATGGTTACTGCCAGGAAAGTAGACAGATGATCTCTGTAATAGAGACAATGGTTACTGCCAGGAAGGTAGACAGATGATCTCTGTAATAGAGACAATGGTTACTGCCAGGAAGGTAGACAGATGATCTCTGTAATAGAGACAATGGTTACTGCCAGGAAGGTAGACAGATGATCTCTGTAATAGAGACAATGGTTACTGCCAGGAATGTAGACAGATGATCTCTGTAATAGAGACAATGGTTACTGCCAGGAAGGTAGACAGATGATCTCTGTAATAGAGACAATGGTTACTGCCAGGAAGGTAGACAGATGATCTCTGTAATAGAGACAATGGTTACTGCCAGGAAGGTAGACAGATGATCTCTGTAATAGAGACAATGGTTACTGCCAGGAAGGTAGATAGATGATTTCTGTAATAGAGACAATGGTTACTGCCAGGAAGGTAGACAGATGATCTCTGTAATAGAGACAATGGTTACTGCCAGGAAGGTAGACAGATGATCTCTGTAATAGAGACAATGGTTACTGCCAGGAAGGTAGACAGATGATCTCTGTAATAGAGACAATGGTTACTGCCAGGAAGGTAGACATATGATCTCTGTAATAGAGACAATGGTTACTGCCAGGAAGGTAGACAGATGATCTCTGTAATAGAGACAATGGTTACTGCCAGGAAGGTAGACAGAGGATCTCTGTAATAGAGACAATGGTTACTGCCAGGAAGGTAGACAGATGATCTCTGTAATAGAGACAATGGTTACGGTCATAAACCAGTATGGTCACTGCCAGGAAGGTAAGCAATAGCAGACTACCTTCCAAGACAATGCCTAGAAAACCCTAACAATAATATGAAATACAACATAATACTAATGGTTTGAACGTGACGGCTGCAGAGGCAGGACATCTAGCCTATGAGAGAGAGAAATTCCGGAGGATTGTTGGGGTGGCAAAGTTCTGCTCAGGACAAGCTATTTGATGATGATGATGTAAATAAAAAAGAAAAGCAGTTCACATTTATGGATAAAAGAATGAAGCTAGGAAATTAACATATGTTTTGTGTCATAAGAAATAAGTCAACCTAGCAGTTATGTTTTATGGAAACGGTGAAGTCTACAACAAGAGAGAAATGCTAAGTCAACCTAGCAGTTATGTTTTATGGAAACGGTGGTCTACAACAAGAGAGAAATGCTAAGTCAACCTAGCAGTTATGTTTTATGGAAACGGTGGTCTACAACAAGAGAGAAATGCTAAGTCAACCTAGCAGTTATGTTTTATGGAAACGGTGGTCTACAACAAGAGAGAAATGCTAAGTCAACCTAGCAGTTATGTTTTATGGAAACGGTGGTCTACAACAAGAGAGAAATGCTAAGTCAACCTAGCAGTTATGTTTTATGGAAACGGTGGTCTACAACAAGAGAGAAATGCTAAGTCAACCTAGCAGTTATGTTTTATGGAAACGGTGGTCTACAACAAGAGAGAAATGCTAAGTCAACCTAGCAGTTATGTTTTATGGAAACGGTGGTCTACAACAAGAGAGAAATGCTAAGTCAACCTAGCAGTTATGTTTTATGGAAACGGTGAAGTCTACAACAAGAGAGAAATGCTTTGTATAAGAATGGTATAGGATATCGTTGATGGCAAGAGAGAAATGCTAAGATTCAGACCTTTGTCAACAGATGTGTTCTGCATATTCTCAGACTGAGATGGTAAGACAGAGTTACAAACATAGACTTGTAGATAAGAACAAGACAGGAACGCATGATGGCACAGGTTAAAAGAAGAAAATGGCGATTGGCCATGCATACAACACATTTGAGTGTCACTAGATGGCATAGAAAATGAAGGCATCTGGAAAACAATGGGTACAACATCAGTACTGAACTTCCTTAAGAAACATCAAATTAAATAATTCGGTCACATAAGCAGATTACCAAAATGCCTCAAAGCGCAATGTTACTCCGATACAGTGGATACAAAGAGCAATGTTACTCCTATACAGTGGATACAAAGCGCAATGTTACTCCGATACAGTGGATACAAAGCGCAATGTTACTCCGATACAGTGGATACAAAGAGCAATGTTACTCCTATACAGTGGATACAGTGGATACAAAGCAAAAGGCCATCCACGCAAAAAGTGGACCAGAAATAACAGACGCGGTGAAAAACACTATTTATGAAGCGCATACAAAATCCCGTCCTAGAAATCTCTTCTTATCCTGACACTGTGAGACAAAACAGGATAAGAGAAGTGCATACTAAAGTCCTGTACTGTGTGGTTCCTGTACTGTGTCGTTCCTGTACTGTGTGGTTCCTGTACTGTGTGGTTCCTGTACTGTGTGGTTCCTGTACTGTGTGGTTCCTGTACTGTGTGGTTCCTGTACTGTGTGGTTCCTGTACTGTGTGGTTCCTGTACTGTGTGGTTCCTGTACTGTGTGGTTCCTGTACTGTGTGGTTCCTGTACTGTGTGGTTCCTGTACTGTGTGGTTCCTGTACTGTGTGGTTCCTGTACTGTGTGGTTCCTGTACTGTGTGGTTCCTGTACTGTGTGGTTCCTGTACTGTGTGGTTCCTGTACTGTGTGGTTCCTGTACTGTGTGGTTCCTGGTTCACTGTGTGGTTCCTGTACTGTGTGGTTCCTGTACTGTGTGGTTCCTGTACTGTGTGGTTCCTGTACTGTGTGGTTCCTGTACTGTGTGGTTCCTGTACTGTGTGGTTCCTGTACTGTGTGGTTCCTGTACTGTGTGGTTCCTGTACTGTGTGGTTCCTGTACTGTGTGGTTCCTGTACTGTGTGGTTCCTGTACTGTGTGGTTCCTGTACTGTGTGGTTCCTGTACTGAGTGGTTCCTGTACTGTGTGGTTCCTGTACTGTGTGGTTCCTGTACTGTGTGGTTCCTGTACTGTGTGGTTCCTGTACTGTGTGGTTCCTGTACTGTGTGGTTCCTGTACTGTGTGGTTCCTGTACTGTGTGGTTCCTGTACTGTGTGGTTCCTACTGTAGCTGTATGTGGTTCCTGTACTGTGTGATTCCTGTACTGTGTGGTTCCTGTACTTGGCCTACTGTGTTGTGAAAGTTGAAATAAACAAAGAAAATTGATAAGAAACTGGACAGCTTTGAGAATAAATGTCTCCGAAAATTATTAAAAGTCAAATGGAGTGATTTCGTTTCTAACAACACAGTGAGAGATAGAACACACCAACAACCCATATCAAATATTATAAGGAAACGAAGGTGGAAATATTTAGGTCATAAAGAGACTAAATCGACAAGTCCTTATGTGGTCACCAGTTGGGAAAAGAAAACGTGGAAGACCTAAGACCCATCTTCGAAGAACAATCCAACAAGGAACAAACTAACTAACTAACTAACTATACAAAAACCCGTTCTATAAATCTCTTCATATCCTAACGCTACAATGCAAAACAAGATTTATAGTGGAACAAAAGAAGAAAAGATTATCATTGATGTAAGGGATACAACTCTGAATATTTGTTGTTTATTTAGTTGAGAGTAGATTTTTCCTAATCCCAGATGACAACTTTTTACCGCCATCTTGTCAGTAAAACAGGAAATAACACATCCATGTCAACAAAACTTCACTGAATCACTTCAAATCAACTCGTCTGCATAAGGATTGATTCGTACAGAAGGAGATACACTTTGCGGATATCAGTTAAACATCCACCTGAAAATGGCGTGCGATGTACCATGCATGTCGTACATGGCGCTATACATAATTTCAATGCATATAGTTAATGGCAACAACCGCTCTGGCTCGTCTTCTTCCAATCACTGGAAACTCAATTTATCAACAGGTGGGCAACTACTGCTACTACAGGCTGAGTACAGGCAATGCCTACAGTACTATAACTTATAAGGATTTTTAAAATGATCTTATCATTTCATTTGCGAGAATTGCTTAATATATTTTTAAATGTTGTATGCTATTCGTGAAGTATAATAGACTTGCATATTGTCTCTAAATCTAAGCACCGTAGCACGGTAACGGGTAATATGTGTAATTAAAAGTAGATGCAAATAAAATTACTAATTAGCACACACAGACCCAGCCCTGCATTAAAAAAAATTTACTGAAACTAAATAAAATAATACATTCAATTCATTCATATTCCCCGTGTACCTTCGTCTATTTCTGTTCTTCGTTTTAATTTGTGCATTTTCTCATGACAAACATAGATGAAGAATGTAGCCATGTCATTTGTTTCACTTAATATTCTAAACAGTTAAAACAGTGTGAGTGTCCGAGTCTTACAGTCTTCTCATTTTATTATTCCGATTCAGGGTTTTTTCTGTACTGTTGTAATGGATGCACTGCGTGATACACATAATAGATCTATGTGTATATTTAGAAGTGACAATAAATTGATTGTGCGTCAGCAAACCTCAGCTACATTATGATTATATATCACCATCTGTTTATAGAAGAACATATCATCATCCCTATTGTTATCAGCTCACAGTGAGTCAGTTACTGAAGGGACATGCAGTAATGCTGCAGAATTATATTTCAATGATCTGCCAACATATTTGTGTATGCTCATTGACAGATCCACTGGCAGCATTGACAGATCCACCGACAACACTGTGACAGGTTCACTGATAGATTTATTGAGAAACTATTTATTGAATAGCTGTATCAGACATGTCTCATTTATTTATAACTGATACCAATATTTTGTTCTTATGTTGTATGTTTTGTTGTTGTCTACGTTGCAGGCAAAGTACAGCCTGCTAAAGCTGTGCCAGAAACCAGGGACAGCCGTACTAACAACAGCAGCAACAATAAACATAACAGCACAGACAACTCTATGAAAAATAACAAGGACAGCAATAGCAAATATGCGGAAAAATCACTAGATAACAAAATGATGGAAATATTAACTAACAAAGTTCTTACAGATGATGGAGGCTGGGTTGTTATGTCGTCTGATTCTGATAGTTCCGACTTTCTAGAAGTCAGGGACACAAATAATAACTGTAAATTGTCAGATAAGGACACTTCAGAATCAAAGTCACAACATTCAACAAAATGTAGTTGTAATGAATCGTCAGAACAAAAGTAAGTAGTTGTGTGAATGTTTTCATTGTTGTATTGTAGTCATGGGAACAGCTGATAAGTAGATAATATGGAGGGTGATGTATATACCGGTGAGTTTGTACATTATGTGGGAGAAATGTGATGTATATACAGGTGGGTTTGTACATTGTGTGGGAGAAGTGTGATGTATATACAGGTGGGTTTGTATATTGTGTGGGAGAATTGGATTTGTACATTGTGTGGGAGAAAGGTGATATATATATATACAGGTGGGTTTGTACATTGTGTGGGAGAAAGGTGATGTATATACAGGTGAGTGTGTACATTGTGTGGGAGAAATGTGATGTATATACAGGTGGGTTTGTACATTGTGTGTGAGAAAGGTAATGTATATACAGGTGGGTTTGTATATTGTGTGGGAGAATTGGGTTTGTACATTGTGTGGAAGAAATGATGTTGAGGTCTTCTATCACACACAGTCATTGAAGAGCAGATTTATGAAATGATTTATGAAGCATATAGGACAAAACTACCACCACTATCAGGATGGAGGTTTTACTGCAGTGCTTCAATTGTTCTCTGAAACTCCATTTACTAACACTATTATTGTGTCCGATTCTTAATCAATGCTTTTTTTTTTTAGATCTACAACAGTAGGTTTCTGTATAAATGAATGTGTTTATTTAATTCATTCTTATCAATCGAGTTAACCACTTCTTGTAATCTGTGTGGTGTGCACAAGAGTAAGTTGCACTCCTGTTAGACCATTGCTGGATGTAGGACAGATACATCTAAATTTCGACCAAAGTGTTTTCATATTATTCAACAGAACATACAAATTTGTACAGGCAGGTAACTATCAGATTTGACAAACAGAACAACCCCACTTTAATGTACCACATTTGAAGTTATACTGCAGCATGGTATCAGATGTGATTGGTCGTAGGAAGGCCTCACAGCTGACTTATGCTGGTGTGAATATTGTCTATCGGTGAATCAGTTTGCAGCAACAATTTGCAGAATCACACTTATCTTTGTTCCAGGGCACATGCGTGTCGTTGGCAATGAAAGAGCAGACAGGCTCACTGGCTCTGCCACTATATCAGGGGGCTAGCCAATGGATAGAGCTGACATTTTGAACGCCCTCATAGTGTGGCCGCAAAGAAGATTTTCATTTAAACCAATCCACGTCAACTACTAGATTGCAGGAGCTGGGATTGAAGATTGGAGTAGCAAGAAAAAACAGCACAACAGGTATATGAGTAAGCTCATCAATCAAAATGGAACTTCTTCTTTGCGTTCATTCTTTACTACCAATCTTAATCACTCTGTGATATGTTTGATCTTTGCCAAGAACGTGTATACGTTGCACATTGGTTTGGTAGGCCCCTAAACACACAGACTTCTACATGTTTAGGACATGTGCATCCGATTTCAGCCAAACCTCCTTAGTCGCCCCTACGACATGCGTGGCAGGTAACAGTGGTTTTATTCTTTACACCCCAAATTTGGGTCCTGGTAACCACTCGGGTGAAAATGAAACTGTTAGTCGTTGGACGCTCTTGGAAATATTTCGAAGGAATTCAGAGCACATATGGACATGCCCAGAGTGCAGTGAAGATATTCCACACAGAAACTGAAACACACTTGTGGCAGTAACACAGAGACATGTGGGAATAACATACTGAAAGGTTCCACTCCAAGTAAGAGTTTCAAACTTGCGACTCGTGTGCTAAGAATTGAGAAGTATGTTGCTAGAACTACTGTGCCATCATGACCCTCTTCTGTTGTTATTTGGTCTCAGTTATTTCTTATTCTCAACATCCTCAGGTCATCTAAATTAAACACAGCTAAAACAGACTCAAAGACACAGAAACCATTAACGTGTGGTAAAAAGATCAATTCAACGCAATATGATCATTTAAGAGGTGAGTGTTTGAAATGTGGTCGCTTCATTACATCCTACAGTTACAAAACACTTGACCACATCTTTAGTCCTTATCTTTTTTATTCATTTTTGTTTGCTGTCAGTCAGTCACATTTACACTTTCTCTATCTCTCATACACACACACACACACACACCGGCTCAGTAATCAATAACCAGGGGGTTCTGAACATTATTCTGTAAAACAGTATCTCCATGACCTACATTGAATTTCTTAATTTTACAAGATTTACTTCAAAGACTTGACATACCTAGGGAGCATTATTTCAGCAAACTGAAGAATAACAAATGAAATCCAACACAGATGCAACAATTCAAATCATAGGACAAATGACAACAGTTTTGAAATGCAAGCATGTCACCATGAACACCAAAAGACAATAGAACACAATGTTCAACATAATATTTCTCCCACATTATGCTATCAGTGCCAAACCTGGTCACTGACAACAAATGATAAAAGAAAACTAGTCACGACAGAGATGAGATGTCTACGCAGAATGCTGGGAGTAATAAGAAGAGACCAGTTGAGAAATTAAGACATTAGGAAAAATTTGGGTTCAACATCAGTACTGAGCTTCATCAAGAAACAACAAATTAAATAGTTTGGCCACATAAGCAGATTACCAACAAACAGTACACCTCAAAGAGCAATGTTGCCTCGATACAATGGATACAAATCAAAAGGCAGTAAGCGCAAAAAGTAACAGAGGCAACGAGAAACACTATTTATGAAGCGCACACAAGGACTTGTTCTAGAAATCTCTTCTTATCCTGACGCTGTGAGGCAAAACTGGATTGGAGAAAAGCAAGAAAGACTTTGCCTGAATTCATAGCGAACAAGCAAACAAAACAACTACACCACATCTCCCATCTGATGTTGTCATGGAAGCTAGATCTACACTACATCTCCCATCTGATGTTGTCATGGAAGCTAGATCTACACTACATCTCCCATCTGATGTTGTCATGGAAGCTAGATCTACACTACATCTCCCATCTGATGTTGTCATGGAAGCTAGATCTACACTACATCTCCCATCTGATGTTGTCATGGAAGCTAGATCTACACTACATCTCCCATCTGATGTTGTCATGGAAGCTAGATCTACACTACATCTCCCATCTGATGTTGTCATGGAAGCTAGATCTACACTACATCTCCCATCTGATGTTGTCATGGAAGCTAGATCTACACTACATCTCCCATCTGATGTTGTCATGGAAGCTAGATCTACACTACATCTCCCATCTGATGTTGTCATGGAAGCTAGATCTACACTACATCTCCCATCTGATGTTGTCATGGAAGCTAGATCTACACTACATCTCCCATCTGATGTTGTCATGGAAGCTAGATCTACACTACATCTCCCATCTGATGTTGTCATGGAAGCTAGATCTACACTACATCTCCCATCTGATGTTGTCATGGAAGCTAGATCTACACTACATCTCCCATCTGATGTTGTCATGGAAGCTAGATCTACACTACATCTCCCATCTGATGTTGTCATGGAAGCTAGATCTACACTACATCTCCCATCTGATGTTGTCATGGAAGCTAGATCTACACTACATCTCCTATCTGATGTTGTCATGGAAGCTAGATCTACACTACATCTCCTATCTGATGTTGTCATGGAAGCTAGATCTACGCCACATCTCCCATCTGATGTTCTCATGGAAGCTAGATCTATACCACATCTCCCATCTGATGTTCTCAAGGAAGCCAGATATTGAAATATTTGTTACTTGCTGTCATTAATCTGAGATCTGCTATCTTATACTTTAAGCATATCTGCTATCTTATATTCTAGGCATATCCGACAGACATCTCCAATTACATGTCCCAGAACCAGATGTGGCGATGGTGTTTCAGAATAATGGCAAATCTTCAGAAGTTGATATGAACCAATTGGAACAAAAGTTGAGAAAGGCTAAAAGAGATGTAGAAAGAGCAGGCACCAAAAAGGTGAGTTGGAAGTTGCAGTCCAAATTTTTTTTTAAATTCATATATTTTTGGGACAGTATCTACTGCAGCATTACTCAGCCTTTTTTTTCTGGATCATGTCCTGCCCTTCCCCCAAGCATAATAGCCAACCAAGTTGTGAATAACATAAATAGGCACCTCAAATAAAAAGAAAATCATAGGTACGGCAGTTTTGATTGTAATCTTGACATAGTTTACTAGAAATTTTATCATCATTAAATAGCTTGTCCTGAACAGAACTTTGCAACCCCAACAGTCCTCCGGAATTTCTCTCTCATAGGCCAGATGTTCTGCCTCTGCAACCGTCATGTTCAAACCATCAGTTACATCTTGAATCTATCTTCTCCGTGGTCTTCCTCTTCTTCTCTTTGCCGGTATGTCTCCTTCCATGATGGTCTTCTCCAGCCCTTCATGTCTTTTTATATGTCCAAAATATCTCAATTTTCTCTTTCTTATTTGTAGCATCAGTCAGTTTTCTTTGATTTTGAGTTCTTTCTGGATAGATCTATTTGTTCTCTTCTCTGTCCAAGATATATGAAGGACTCTTCTGTAACACTTATATTCAAAAGCACATATATGTTTTTCCACTGCTTTATTAAATGTCCATGCTTCACACCGATACGTTGCCACTGGGAATATGCTTGCTCGTAGTATTCTGATCTTTTATACAATTTTATACAATGACTAAACTTGTTTATTATCACACGTAGATCAAACTAAACTCAGGGGAGTTAAATGTAATCCAAGTTTTTCTTCTTCGAATGCTCCATATCAACCGCTTGTTAAACCACTCTCTGATTTTTATGTGATCTGAGCCTACGAGCGATTGTACATTGTGCCAGTTATGCACCTACAAGTAGGCCAGTACATCTGATTTCTGCTGCACTTTTATTTACTAGGGTAGCTTCCTACCTGAGTCGCTCTACGACATGCCTTGTAGGTCACAGTGTTACTGTTCTTTGCTCCCCTGTGAGCCCTGCAACACACAGGCAAATGTGGTCCAAGTTAATGTGATCATTCAACTTGACGTCTGCTGCTGTCAATAATTTTTATTTGAGAAACTAATTTTCTTAATTTCAATTGGATAAATCTCCGTGGTGTATCAGACAATTTTCTTTTACAATTGGATAAATCTCTGTGGTGTATCGGACAATAATTGGATAAATCTCCATGATGTATCGGACAACAATTGGATAAATCTCTGTGGTGTATCGGACAATAATTGGATACATCTCCATGATGTATCGGACAATAATTGGATAAATCTCCATAGTGTATCAGACAACAATTGGATAAATCTCCATAGTGTATCAGACAATAATTGGATAAATCTCCATAGTGTATCGGACAACAATTGGATAAATCTCTGTGGTGTATCGGACAATAATTGGATAAATCTCCATGGTGTATCGGACAATAATTGGATAAATCTCCATAGTGTATCAGACAATAATTGGATAAATCTCCATGGTGTATCAGACAATTTCTTTTATTTTTTAAGATTTTTTTTCATTTGTTTCCACAAAGTATTTATGTTATCTGTTGTATGAAGTGTTGCTAGTTTTTAATTTCAAAATTTGGGATTCCAACATGGATAATTTGTTGTCTACAATGGGGATTTTAAAAACTATATTTGTGATATTTTGTCTATATCTTCTCTGTGTCTCGTTCGACTCATACGGTCTATATCTTCTCTGTGTCTCGTTCGATTCCTACAGTCTATATCTTCTCTGTGTCTCGTTCGATTCCTACAGTCTATATCTTCTCTGTGTCCCATTCGATTCCTACTGTCTATATCTTCTCTGTGTCTCGTTCGATTCTTACGGTCTATATCTTCTCTGTGTCTCGTTCGATTCCTACAGTCTATATCTTCTCTGTGTCTCGTTCGATTCCTACAGTCTATATCTTCTCTGTATCTCGTTCGATTCCTACAGTCTATATCTTCTCTGTGTCTCGTTCGATTCCTACAGTCTATATCTTCTCTGTGTCCCGTTCGACTCATACAGTCTATATCTTCTCTGTGTCCCGTTAGACTCATACAGTCTATATCTTCTCTGTGTCTCGTTCGATTCCTACAGTCTATATCTTCTCTGTGTCCCGTTCGACTCATACAGTCTATATCTTCTCTGTGTCTCGTTCGATTCCTACAGTCTATATCTTCTCTGTGTCTCGTTTGATTCCTACAGTCTATATCTTCTCTGTGTCTCGTTCGATTCCTACAGTCTATATCTTCTCTGTGTCCCATTCGACTCCTACAGTCTATATCTTCTCTGTGTCTCGTTCGATTCCTACGGTTTATATCTTCTCTGTGTCTCGTTCGACTCCTACAGTCTATATCTTCTCTGTGTCTCGTTGCTCCTACAGTCTATATCTTCTCTGTGTCTCGTTCGATTCCTACGGTTTATATCTTCTCTGTGTCTCGTCGACTCCTACAGTCTATATCTTCTCTGTGTCCCGTCATTTACTCATATGGTCTATATCTTCTCTGTGTCCGCATTTACTCATATGGTCTATATCTTCTCTGTGTCCCGTTAGACTCATACGACTTTCACAACAGATTTCTTTTGTTGCTGTTCTCCTGCATTTTTTACCAATTGTTTTCACATCAGACCACAATCTTTCAACTTTGTTTTCACATCAGACCACAATCTTTCAACTTTGTTTTCACATCAGACCACAATCTTTCAACTTTGTTTTCACATCAGACCACAATCTTTCAACTTTGTTTTCACATCAGACCACAATCTTTCAACTTTGTTTTCACATCAGACCACAATCTTTCAACTTTGTTTTTACATCAGTCAGTTTTCTTTGATTTTGAGTTCTTTCTGGATAGATCTATTTGTTCTCTTCTCTGTCCAAGATATATGAAGGACTCTTCTGTAACACTTATATTCAAAAGCACATATATGTTTTTCCACTGCTTTATTAAATGTCCATGCTTCACACCGATACGTTGCCACTGGGAATATGCTTGCTCATAGTATTCTGATCTTTATACAATGACTAAACTTGTTTATTATCACATAGATCAAACTAAACTCAGGAGTTAAATGTAATCCAGTTTTCTTCAATGCTCCATATCAACCGCTTGTTAAACCATTCTGATTTTATGTGATCTGAGCCTACGAGCGATTGTACATTGTGCCAGTTATGCACCTACAAGTAGGCAGTACATCTGATTTCTCTGCACTTTTATTTACTAGGTAGCTTCCTACCTGAGTCGCCTTTACGACATGCCTTGTAGGTCCAGTGTTACTGTTCTTTGCTCTGTAGCCCCTGCAACACACGGCAAATGTGTCCAAGTTAATGTGGTCCAAGTTAATGTGATCATTCAACTGCGCTGCTGCTTCAATAATTTTTATTTGAGAAACTAGTTTTCAATTTCAATTGATAAATCTCCTGGTGTATCAGACAATTTCTTTTACAATTGGATAAATCTCTAGGGTGTATCGACAATAATTGATACATCTCCATGATGTATCGGACAACAATTGATAAATCTTGTGGTTATCGGACATATGATACATCTCCATGATGTATCGGCAAATTATATTGGACTAAATCTCCATGTGTATCGACAAAATTGACAAATCTCCATGTGTCAGACAATAATTGATAAATCTCATGTGTATCGACAATAATTGGATAATCTCCATGTGTACAGACATAATTGATAAATCTCCTATAGTGTATCAGTACAATAATTGGATAATTATCTCCTGAAATCAGTGTATCAGACAATAATTGATAAATTCCATGTGTAATGCTGACAAATTGATAAATCTCTATGAATGTCATCAGGACAATAATTGGATAAATTCATAGTGTATCAGACAATAATTGGATAAATCTCTATGTTGTATCGAGACAATAATTGATAATCTCATGTGTATCAGACAATTGGATAAATCTCCATAGTGTATCAGACAATAATTGATAAATCTCCATGTGTATCGGACAAAATTGATAAATCTCTAGTGTATCGGACAATAATTTGGGATAAATCTCCATATGTATCGGACAATAATGGATAAATCTCAGCAAAAGTGTATCAGACAATAATTGATAAATCCTGTGTCACAATAATGATAAATCTCTATAGTGTATCAGACTAATTGATAAATCTCATGTGTATCAGACAATAATTGATAACTCATGTGTATCAGACAATAATTGGATAAATCTCTATAGTGTATCAGACAATAATTGGATAAATCTCCATAGTGTATCAGACAATAATTGGATAAATCTCTATAGTGTATCAGACAATAATTGGATAAATCTCCATAGTGTATCAGACAATAATTGGATAAATCTCTGTGGTGTATCGGACAATAATTGGATAAATCTCTATAGTGTATCAGACAATAATTGGATAAATCTCTATAGTGTATCAGACAATAATTGGATAAATCTCCATAGTGTATCAGACAATAATTGGATAAATCTCTGTGGTGTATCAGACAATAATTGGATAAATCTCCATGGTGTATCAGACAATAATTGGATAAATCTCTGTAGTGTATCGGACAATAATTGGATAAATCTCCATGGTGTATCGGACAATAATTGGATAAATCTCCATGGTGTATCAGACAATAATTGGATAAATCTCCATAGTGTATCAGACAATAATTGGATAAATCTCCATGGTGTATCAGACAATAATTGGATAAATCTCCATGGTGTATCAGACAATAATTGGATAAATCTCTGTGGTGTATCAGACAATAATTGGATAAATCTCCATAGTGTATCAGACAATAATTGGATAAATCTCTGTGGTGTATCGGACAATAATTGGATAAATCTCCATAGTGTATCAGACAATAATTGGATAAATCTCTGTGGTGTATCGGACAATAATTGGATAAATCTCTGTGGTGTATCAGACAATAATTGGATAAATCTCCATAGTGTATCAGACAATAATTGGATAAATCTCCATGGTGTATCGGACAATAATTGGATAAATCTCCATGGTGTATCGGACAATAATTGATAAATCTCCATAGTGTATCAGACAATAATTGGATAAATCTCCATAGTGTATCGGACAATAATTGGATAAATCTCATGGTGTATCAGACAATTTCTTTTATTTTTAAGATTTTTTTCATTTGTTTCCACAAAGTATTTATGTTATCTGTTGTATGAAGTGTTGCTAGTTTTTAATTTCAAAATTTGGGATTCCAACACGGATAATTTGTTGTCTACAATGGGGATTTTAAAAACTATATTTGTGATATTTTGTCTATATCTTCTCTGTGTCTCGTTCGATTCCTACGGTCTATATCTTCTCTGTGTCCGTTACTCTACAGTCTATATCTTCTCTGTGTCTCGTTTGATTCCTACGGTCTATATCTTCTCTGTGTCTCGTTCGATTCCTACGGTCTATATCTTCTCTGTGTCCCGTTCGACTCATACGGTCTATGTCTTCTCTGTGTCCCGTTCGACTCATACAGTCTATATCTTCTCGGTGTCCCGTTCGATTCCTACGGTCTATATCTTCTCTGTGTCCCGTTCGACTCATACGGTCTATGTCTTCTCTGTGTCCCGTTCGACTCATACAGTCTATATCTTCTCGGTGTCCCGTTCAACTCATACAGTCTATATCTTCTCTGTGTCCCGTTCGACTCATACAGTCTATATCTTCTCTGTGTCCCGTTCGACTCATACAGTCTATATCTTCTCTGTGTCCAGTTCGACTCATACAGTCTATATCTTCTCTGTGTCCCGTTCGATTCCTATGGTCTATATCTTCTCTGTGTCCGTACGACTCATACAGTCTATATCTTCTCTGTGTCCCTCAACTCATACAGTCTATATCTTCTCTGTGTCCCATTCGACTCATACGGTCTATATCTTCTCTGTGTCCCGTTGACTCCTACGGTTTATATCTTCTCTGTGTCCGATTGACTCCTACGGTTTATATCTTCTCTGTGTCCCATTCGACTCCTACGGTTTATATCTTCTCTGTGTCCCATTCGGCTCCTACGGATTATATATTCTCGGTGTCCCGTCGACTCCTACGGTTTATATCTTCTCTGTGTCCGCATACGCTCATACGGTTTATATCTTCTCTGTGTCCGCATTACTCATACGGTTTATATCTTCTCTGTGTCCCGTTCGACTCATACAGTCGTTCAAGGGCATTGTGGAAATGAATGGCAGCTTCTTGCAAGTGTCCATATGATTTGAGTATCTCCCCTAAAGTATAATGTTGCAGCCACGAGTTTTGTCCGGATGGTTGGAGCTGAAGGGAACGTCTGGCCAAGAAGATAGCATCATCTAAATACTGGGAGAAGAAGAAGAAGAACAAGCGGTTGGATAGATTGTGTCAATGGAGTATTGAATGTGCATAACATTATTGACTAGACACAGCATTGTTAACATCAGTATTAACTAGACACTGCTTTGTTAATATCAACATTGACTAGACACAGCATTGTTAACATCAGCATTGACTAGACACTGCTTTGTTAACATCAACATTGACTAGACATGGCTTTGTTAACATCAACATTGACTAGACACGGCATTGTTAACATCAGCATTGACTAGACACTGCTTTGTTAACATCAACATTGACTAGACATGGCTTTGTTAACATCAACATTGACTAGACACAGCATTGTTAATATCAACATTGACTAGACACAGCATTGTTAACATCAAACTTGACTAGACATGGCTTTGTTAACATCAACATTGACTAGACACGGCATTGTTAACATCAACATTGACTAGACATGGCTTTGTTAACATCAACATTGGCTAGACACGGCTTTGTTAACATCAACATTGACTAGACACTGCATTTGGTTAATGTCACAGAGAAGATATATTCTCTGTGTCCCGTACAACTCATATGGTCTATATCTTCTCTGTGTCCCGCATGACTCATATGGTCTATATCTTCTCTGTGTCCCGTTAGACTCATACGACTTTCACAACAGATTTCTTTTGTTGCTGTTCTCCTGCATTTTTTACCAATTGTTTTCACATCAGACCACAATCTTTCAACTTTGTGTTTTCACATCAGACCACAATCTTTCAACTTTGTTTTCACATCAGACCACAATCTTTCAACTTTGTTTTTACATCAGACCACAATCTTTCAACTTTGTTTTCACATCAGACCACAATCTTTCAACTTTGTTTTCACATCAGACCACAATCTTTCAACTTTGTTTTCACATCAGACCACAATCTTTCAACTTTGTTTTCACATCAGACCACAATCTTTCAACTTTGTTTTTACATCAGACCACAATCTTTCAACTTTGTTTTTACATCAGACCACAATCTTTCAACTTTGTGTTTTCACATCAGACCACACTCTTTCAACTTTGTGTTTTCACATCAGACCACAATCTTTCAACTTTGTTTTTACATCAGACCACAATCTTTCAACTTTGTTTTCACATCAGACCACAATCTTTCAACTTTGTGTTTTCACATCAGACCACAATCTTTCAACTTTGTTTTCACATCAGACCACAATCTTTCAACTTTGTTTTCACATCAGACCACAATCTTTCAACTTTGTTTTCACATCAGACCACAATCTTTCAACTTTGTGTTTTCACATCAGACCACAATCTTTCAACTTTGTTTTCACATCAGACCACAATCTTTCAACTTTGTGTTTTCACATCAGACCACAATCTTTCAACTTTGTTTTTACATCAGACCACAATCTTTCAACTTTGTTTTCACATCAGACCACAATCTTTCAACTTTGTGTTTTTACACAAAGGGGGGATTTTGTTCTGACCATAACCTCTCTCAGGCTGACCCAGCCTCAATTGGATACCATAAGTACCAAAGTGGCTGGCGTGATGTGGGCCACACACTGGGAAGTAAAAGTAGTTGGAGTGATGTGGGCCAAACACTAGGAAGTAAAAGTGGTTGGAGTGATGTGGGCAACACACTGGGAAGTAAAAGTGGCTGGCGTAATGTTGGTGAAAACCCCCATCGTGTGACATTGATCAATGAAATAACATGGGCCAAACACTGTATTCTCCCAGTATGCCACATGGTTTGAAATAATAGGTTTTTTACTTGTTATATATTTTTTATTATTGTCTTGTTATTATAATTGACTTGTTATATTTCTGTCTTGTGTGAAAAGAATATCATTTTAACATGCATTTTCTCTTGTCTTCAATATTTGCGATACATTTCATAGGTTTTTTTTGCTTTTCAAAATGTATACATGTACCGACTGCGACAGACGAAGGATACGTCATACTAGACTAAGATACATCATACTAAACTAAGATACATCATACTAGACTAGGATACATCATACTAGACTAAGATACATCATACTAGACTAAGATACATCATACTAGACTAAGATACATCATACTAGACTAGGATACATCATACTAGACTAGGATACATCATACTAGACTAAGATACATCATACTAGACTAAGATACATCATACTAGACTAAGATACATCATACTAGACTAAGAGACATCATACTAGACTAAAAACATCATACTAGACTAAGATACACATACTAGACTAAGAGACATCATACTAGACTAAGATCATCACTAGACTAGGATACATCATACTAGACTAAGATACATCATACTAGACTAAGATACATCATACTGACTAGATACATCATACTAGACTAGGATACATCATACTAGACTAGGATACATCATACTAGACTAAGATACATCATACTAGACTAAGATACATCATACTAGACTAAGATACATCATACTAGACTAAGATACATCATACTAGACTAAGATACATCATACTAGACTAAGATACATCATACTAGACTAAGATACATCATACTAGACTAAGATACATCATACTAGACTAAGATACATCATACTAGACTAAGATACATCATACTAGACTAGGATACATCATACTAGACTAGGATACATCATACTAGACTAGGATACATCATACTAGACTAGGATACATCATACTAGACTAGAATACATACATACTAGACTAGATACATCATACTAGACTAGGATACATCATACTAGACTAGGATACATCATACTAGACTAAGATACATCATACTAGACTAGGATACATCTACTAGACTAGATACATCATACTAGACTAGGATACATCATACTAGACTAAGATACATCATACTAGACTAAGATACATCATACTAGACTAAGATACATCTACTAGACTAGGATACATCATATAGACTAGGATCATCTTACTAGACTAGGATACATCATACTAGACTAAGATACATCATACTAGACTAGGATACATCATACTAGACTAAGAGACATCATACTAGACTAAGATACATCATACTAGACTAAGATACATCATACTAGACTAAGATACATCATACTAGACTAGGATACATCATACTAGACTAAGATACATCATACTAGACTAAGATACATCATACTAGACTAGGATACATCATACTAGACTAAGATACATCATACTAGACTAGGATACATCATACTAGACTAAGATACATCATACTAGACTAAGATACATCATACTAGACTAAGATACATCATACTAGACTAGGATACATCATACTAGACTAGGATACATCATACTAGACTAGGATACATCATACTAGACTAGGATACATCATACTAGACTAGGATACATCATACTAGACTAAGAGACATCATACTAGACTAAGATACATCATACTAGACTAAGAGACATCATACTAGACTAAGATACATCATACTAGACTAAGATACATCATACTAGACAAAGATACATCATACTAGACTAAGATACATCATACTAGACTAGGATACATCATACTAGACTAAGATACATCATACTAGACTAAGATACATCATACTAGACTAAGAGACATCATACTAGACTAAGATACATCATACTAGACTAAGATACATCATACTAGACTAAGATACATCATACTGAACTAAGATACATCATACTAGACAAAGATACATCATACTAGACTAGGATACATCATACTAGACTAGGATACATCATACTAGACTAGGATACATCATACTAGACTAGGATACATCATACTAGACTAAGATACATCATACTAGACTAGGATACATCATACTAGATAAGATACATCATACTAGACTAAGATACATCATACAGACTAAGATCATCATCAGACTACATCTTTACTGACTGGGATCACTCATCTAGACTTGGTCATCAACAGAAGGGATCGTCTGACCTAACTCAGTGACTCAGCCTCAATGGATACATAGGATACACATGGCTGGACGTGATGTGGGCCACCACTAGGAAGTAAAAGTAGTTAGTGACTGGGAACACTAGGAAGTAATAAGTGTTATGATGTGCTACATCACTGGAAGTAAAGGGCTGCAATGTTAGTGAGAACATCATCGACTAGGACATGATCAATGAAATAACATGGACCAAACACTATTCTCAGTATGACACATGGTTTGAAATATAGGTTTACTTATATATTATATTGCGTTATATAGACTAGTATATTCTGTCTTGTAGACTAAGAATATCATTTGAACATGATATTCTCTGTCTCATCTAGATACATTACTGACTAGGTTTTAGATTTCAAAATGTATACATGACTAAGATACATCATACAGACAGGATCACCATACTAGACTAAGATACATCATACTAGACTAAGATACATCATACTAGACTAGGATACATCATACTAGACTAAGATACATCATACTAGACTAAGATACATCATACTAGACTAAGATACATCATACTAGACTAGGATACATCATACTAGACTAGGATACATCATACTAGACTAAGATACATCATACTAGACTAAGATACATCATACTAGACTAAGATACATCATACTAGACTAAGAGACATCATACTAGACTAAGAGACATCATACTAGACTAAGATACATCATACTAGACTAGGATACATCATACTAGACTAAGATACATCATACTAGACTAAGATACATCATACTAGACTGGATACATCTACTAGACTAAGATACATCATACTAGACTAAGATACATCATACTAGACTAGGATACATCATACTAGACTAGGATACATCATACTAGACTAAGATACATCATACTAGACTAAGATACATCATACTAGACTAAGATACATCATACTAGACTAGGATACATCATACTAGACTAAGATACATCATACTAGACTAAGATACATCATACTAGACTAAGATACATCATACTAGACTAAGATACATCATACTAGACTAAGATACATCATACTAGACTAGGATACATCATACTAGACTAAGATACATCATACTAGACTAGGATACATCATACTAGACTAAGATACATCATACTAGACTAGGATACATCATACTAGACTAGGATACATCATACTAGACTAAGATACATCATACTAGACTAAGATACTCATACTAGACTAGGATACATCATACTAGACTAGATACATCATACTAGACTAAGATACATCATCTAGACTAGGATACATCTACAGACTAGATACATCATACTAGACTAGGATACATCTACAGACAAGATACATCATACTAGACTAAGATACATCATACTAGACTAAGATACATCATACTGACTAGGATCATCATACTAGACTAGATACATCTTATAGACTAGGATACATCATAGACAAGATACATCATACTAGACTAGGATACATCATACTAGACTAAGAGACATCATACTAGACTAAGATACATCATACTGACTAAGATACATCATACTAGACTAAGATACATCATACGACTAGATACATCATACTAGACTAAGATACATCATACTAGACTAAGATACATCATACTAGACTAGTATCATATGACTAAGATCATCATACTAGACTAAGATACATCATACTAGACTAAGATACATCATACTAGACTAAGATGCATCATACAGACTAGATACATCATACTAGACTAGGATACATCATACTAGACTAGGATACATCATACTAGACTAGGATACATCATACTAGACTAGGATACATCATACTAGACTAAGATACATCATACTAGACTAAGAGACATCATACTAGACTAAGATACATCATACTAGACTAAGAGACATCATACTAGACTAAGATACATCATACTAGACTAAGATACATCATACTAGACAAAGATACATCATACTAGACAAAGATACATCATACTAGACTAGGATACATCATACTAGACTAAGATACATCATACTAGACTAAGATACATCATACTAGACTAAGAGACATCATACTAGACTAAGATACATCATACTAGACTAAGATACATCATACTAGACTAAGATACATCATACTAGACTAAGATACATCATACAGACAAAGATACATCATACAGCTAGGACATCATACTAGACTAGGATACATCATACTAGACTAGGATACATCATACTAGACTAGGATACATCATACTAGACTAAGATACATCATCTAGATAGATACATCATACAACTAAGACATCATACTAGACTAAGATACATCATACTAGACTAAGATACATCATACTAGACAAGATACATCATTAGACTAGGATACATCATACAGACTAGAACATCATACAGACTAGGATACATCATACTAGACTAAGATACATCATACTAGACTAAGATACATCATACAGACTAGGATCATCATACAGACTAAGATACATCATACTAGACTAGATACATCATACTGACTAAGATCACATACAACTAAGATAATCATACTAGATAGATCATCATCAGACTAGATACATCATACTGACTAAGATACATCATCTAGACTAGATACATCATCAGACTAGGATCATCATACTAGACTAAGATACTCATACAGACTAGATACTCATACAGACTAGGATCATCATACAGACTAAGATACATCATACTAGACTAAGAGACATCATACTAGACTAAGAACATCATACTAACAAGATACATCATACAGACTAAGATACTCATATAGACTAAGATACATCATACTGACTAGATACATCATACTAGACAAGATACATCATACTAGACTAGATACATCATACTAGACTAAGATACATCATACAGACAAGATACATCATAAGACTAAGATACATCATACAGACTAGGATACATCATCTAGACTAAGATACATCATACTAGACTAGATCATCATACTAGACTAGGATACATCATACTAGACTAAGAGACATCATACTAGACTAAGAGACATTTAGAGCTGCTGTCGTTGTTAAAGCTAAGTTCTGAGACGAAGGATACATCATACTAGACTAAGATACATCATACTAGACTAAGATACATCATACTAGACTAAGATACATCATACTAGACTAAGAGACATTTAAGGCTGCTGTCTGTAAAGCTAAGTTCTGAGCGAAGGATACATCATACTAGACTAAAGACATTTAGAGTTGTGTCTGTTAGTAAGTTCTGCGAACAATCTGATAAGGTGATATATTGTTGTATTTCTGATTTTCTAGCGAGAACAATCTGCACAAGTCTACAATCTGATTGGCAATTTTTGGAGAATTAAAGGCAACACACATAATTCTATTGAATGTTTTCGTAAAGCTCTCAGTATCTCTCCAGAAGATCCAGATATATTGTTGAACCTGGCAAGAGTTTTATTTAATTTACAGGTATGTTTTAGTAGAGATTTACCTGTTGCAACTTTATTTAATTTACAGGTATGGTTTAGTAGAGATTTACCTGTTGCAACTTTATTTAATTTACAGGTATGGTTTAGTAGAGATTTACCTGTTGCAACTTTATTTAATTTACAGATATGTTTTAGTAGAGATTTACCTGTTGCAACTTTATTTAATTTACAGGTATGTTTTAGTAGAGATTTACCTGTTGCAACTTTATTTAATTTACAGGTATGTTTTAGTTGAGATTGAGGACTTGTTGCAACTTTATTTTTATATTGTTGCTTTTATGTTGTTGTTTTTGGTTGTTGTTTTTCTACAACTTCAGTTTTTTTATTTTATCAGTAAGAAAATAAACTTAGAGGTCAGCTGTTGTCTTGGTCAGCTCTGGTAGACTGAGTCTGTCTTTTTTTATTCTAAGACCCACATAATCATTTTTTTGCATGAACATAAAGTGAAAAGTTGTTTGTTTTATCATAGTTTCTTGTCATACCCAAGGGTACATATGGCAGAGACAAAATAAGATGTCCACTCAATACGATCTCGGGACTTTCATTATGATAACTCGATCTTAATAAGTATTTTGGGGTATTTTCTGTCTATGTTTTTGTAGCCGTTGCTTTTTAAGAGCAAGCGATCACTGGAACCGACGCAGAATTGGGTTTAGTGTGATTCGCTACTACAGAAACACAATGGGTTTAATGTAAGATAAATAACAAAAATCTTTATGCATTTTAAAATTAAGTCAACATTTCAGAATCAAAATGTGCGTCTCTGTAGACATGAGACTATGCCCAAGCATAATGTGTTATCATCTTTGATGTTAACAAAGCCATGTCTAGTTGATGTTGACATTAACCAAATGCAGTGTCTAGTCAATGTTTATGTTAACAAAGCCATGTCTAGTCAATGTTGATGTTGACATTAACCAAATGCAGTGTCTAGTCAATGTTGATGTTAACAAAGCCGTGTCTAGCCAATGTTGATGTTAACAAAGCCATGTCTAGTCAATGTTGATGTTAACAATGCAGTGTCTAGCCAATGTTGATGTTAACAAAGCCATGTCTAGTCAATGTTGATGTTAACAATGCCGTGTCTAGTCAATGTTGATGTTAACAAAGTCATGTCTAGTCAATGTTGATGTTAACAAAGCCATGTCTAGTCAAGTTTGATGTTAACAATGCTGTGTCTAGTCAATGTTGATATTAACAATACTGTGTCTAGTCAATGTTGATGTTAACAAAGCCATGTCTAGTCAATGCTGATGTTAACAATGCCGTGTCTAGTCAATGTTGATATTAACAAAGCAGTGTCTAGTTAATACTGATGTTAACAATGCTGTGTCTAGTCAATAATGTTATGCACATTCAATACTCCATTGACACAATCTATCCAACCGCTTGTTCTTCTTCTTCTTCTCCCAGTATTTAGATGATGCTATCTTCTTGGCCAGACGTTCCCTTCAGCTCCAACCATCCGGACAAAACTCGTGGCTGCAACATTATACTTTAGGGGAGATACTCAAATCATATGGACACTTGCAAGAAGCTGCCATTCATTTCCACAATGCCCTTGAACAGAATCCAGGTTTCCAGCCTGCCAAGTCACATCTCCGAGACCTCGATACAGAACCTGCACCATCTGTTACACACTTAACTCTTTTAATCATTTTATTTTTAGTCGTGGGTGTACTCTTTGGGGTGATAACATCAGTTGAAACCAGTTTCCAAGATTCAGCTTTAGGGGATGGCTCAAAGATACAGCAAAGACACTTTAACAGAGCCATGGCTATGAGGTCAATTAAATTAGGCATTAACCCGAGAATTTGTCGACTTCGAAAAATAAATTCATAAACAACTAAGTGGATTACAGTATATGATGCAAAAGAAATAATGGGCTACTGAATAATGTACTAGTATTATCAAATATCAAGAATTGATTGTTAGGTTTAGTGTAGTATTACTGTAACACATTCATTACTTCTGTGTCTTACTACACAATCTGGATTTCTCATATATTGGCTAAGAAATATATTTCATTGATAAAAACATTCAGAAATAAACCACAGGGATTGGCTTCATGTGACGTCCCCAACTTCTTGTCTTTAGTAAGTTTGATCTTCATGTGATGTCCACAACTTCTTGTCTTTAGTAAGTTTGATCATCTTCATGTGATGTCTCCAACTTCTTGTCTTTAGTAAGTTTGATCTTCTTCATGTGATGTCCCCAACTTCTTGTCTTTAGTAAGTTTGATCTTCTTCATGTGATGTCCCCAACTTCTTGTCTTTAGTAAGTTTGATCTTCTTCATGTGATGTCCCCAACTTCTTGTCTTTAGTAAGTTTGATCTTCTTCATGTGATGTCCCCAACTTCTTGTCTTTAGTAAGTTTGATCTTCTTCATGTGATGTCTCCAACTTCTTGTCTTTAGTAAGTTTGATCTTCTTCATGTGATGTCCCCAACTTCTTGTCTTTAGTAAGTTTGATCTTCTTCATGTGATGTCTCCAACTTCTTGTCTTTAGTAAGTTTGATCTTCTTCATGTGATGTCTCCAACTTCTTGTCTTTAGTAAGTTTGATCTTCTTCATGTGATGTCTCCAACTTCTTGTCTTTAGTAAGTTTGATCTTCTTCATGTGATGTCTCCAACTTCTTGTCTTTAGTAAGTTTGATCTTCTTCATGTGATGTCCCCAACTTCTTGTCTTTAGTAAGTTTGATCTTCTTCATGTGATGTCCCCAACTTCTTGTCTTTAGTAAGTTTGATCTTCTTCATGTGATGTCTCCAACTTCTTGTCTTTAGTAAGTTTGATCTTCTTCTGTATTTGCCCGCTATGAATTCCTGCATAGTCAGGGCGACTGGTATGGCACTTCTGACTGATTTTTGCGTGAAGGCCTGCTTTCCTTATTATTAGTGCCCTTTGCCATAAAGTTGGTGAGGTTAATCTTTCTAGTATGTTCTCTCTATTACTTCTATTTCTTTCGGTCGCATGAAATATTGTCTATATATTCAATGTTGCCTCTTGTATCTTACCTTTCGTTGGCTTGAAATATTGTCTATATATTCAATGTTGTCTCTTACCTTTCATTGGCATGAAATATTGTCTATATATTCAATGTTGTCTCTTGTATCTTACCTTTCGTTGGCTTGAAATATTGTCTATATATTCAATGTTGTCTCTTACCTTTCATTGGCATGAAATATTGTCTATATATTCAATGTTGTCTCTTGTATCTTACCTTTCGTTGGCATGAAATATTGTCTATATATTCAATGTTGTCTCTATTACTTCTATTTCTTCCTTCCTTTCATTGGCATGAAATATTGTCTATATATTCAATGTTGCCTCTTTTATCCTTCCTTTCGTCTGCATGAAATGTTATCTAAATATTCAATGTTCTCTCCATTACTTCCTTCCTTTCATTCGCATGAAATATTGTCTATATATTCAATGTTGTCTCTTGTATCCTTCCTTTCTTTCGTTTGCTTGAAATATTGTCTATATATTCAATGTTGTCTCTTGTATCCTTCCTTTCTTTCGTTTGCTTGAAATATTGTCTATATATTCAATGTTGTCTCTTGTATCCTTCCTTTCTTTCGTTTGCTTGAAATATTGTCTATATATTCAATGTTGTCTCTGTATCCTTCCTTCGTTCGCATGAAATATTGTCTATATATTCAATGTTCTCTCTTGTATCTTTCCTTCCTTTCGTTCGCTTGAAATATTGTCTATATATTCAATGTTGTCTCTTGTATCCTTCCTTTCTTTCATTTGCTTGAAATATTGTCTATTTATTCAATGTTGTCTCTTGTATCCTTCCTTCCTTTCGTTCCCTTGAAATATTGTCTATATATTCAATGTTGTCTCTTGTATCCTTCGTTCCTTTCGTTGCTTGAAATATTGTCTATATATTCAATGTTGTCTCTTGTATCCTTCCCTTTCGTTTGCTTGAAATATTGTCTATACAATGTTGCCTCTTGTATCCTTCCTTTCTTTCGTTTGCTTGAAATATTGTCTATATATTCAATGTTGTCTCTTGTATGAACTTCACTGTCTTTGTAGCTCACACAGAGGTCCATGTAGTTTTATGTCAAGTGTTGTTTCGTTAGGACAGTGAGTTTGCCTCAGTGTATCATATTTGGGGCAGTCTTGAAGTATGTGCTCTGCAGTCTGGTGTGCCTGTCCACATGTACACATTGCTGAATTGCCATTTTGTATACATGTGGCTGCAGAACCGATAGTGTCCTGTTCTAAGGCGAAGAATGACAACTTGTTCTAATCTGTTCATATTATAGTAGTTGTCTTGTGTTGGTATTTGTGGCTTTCTCATTGATTTAATCATCCTTTTCTTTTGGTGGTAGGTAACTGGAACATCCGGTTGCTCTCCTGCAGCACCTTCCTCGGCCAGTCGGTCTGCTGTTTCATTTCCTTGTATTCCACAGTGAGAAGGTATTCACTGCAAGACGACCCTGCACTGCTTGGACAGTTTAGACAATAGGGTCTGTAGACCTGGCAATTTTCTGGACTAGAGTGCTGATTTTGCAACTTCTATTAATTTGACTGTTGTTACAATGTTCTCAAAGCATTCTTCTTATAAAGCTCACAGAAATGTGTTCTAACTACCACCACCTGTCTTTGTTGGTTTTTTTTTTTTTTGTTCTTATCAACCACCATGAATTCAGGTTCAGTCATTCTGTTTTTTGCTTCAAGACTTGCTTTCCGTATCATTGTCCCTCCCCATCCATGCGAGCCATACACTGAATTCAGTTAGTTGTAATTTAGGCCCCCAAATAAAGGAACACTGGCTATAGTCCTATCAAGTACTGTGTGCACCAAGGGCCCAAGCTGAGCAGCTCTACCCCCACCAACCCGTAATTTTTTCGACATGTGGTCACCAGCACTGTGTGTTATCAACTTCTCTTCTATCAGCGATCTTGACCCCATCGTCATGCCACTAACTTACCTGGTAAGTTACTTTTCTTTTATCTACGACCCCATCGTCATGCTACTAACCTACCTACTAAGTTACTCTTCTATCGCCGACCTCATCGTCATGCTACTAACTTACCTACTAAGTTACTCTCCTCATCGTCATGCCACTAACTTACCTACTAAGTTACTCTTCTATCGCCGACCTCATCGTCATGTATTTATATTCTCATATCATCATTGTAGCTTATAGTGTATCTGCTGCTTATAGTGTAGACGTGTTTCTTTGACTGAACTGGGCTATACACATGAAGCTATCAATGTGTCTGTTTTATTTCTGATAGTTTCACAATATGGTTCAGTGACTGGGCTATACACATGAAGCTATCAATGTGTCTGTTTTATTTCTGATAGTTTCACAATATGGTTCAGTGACTGGGCTATACACATGAAGCTATCAATGTGTCTGTTTTATTTCTGATAGTTTCACAATATGGTTCAGTGACTGGGCTATACACATGAAGCTATCAATGTGTCTGTTTTATTTCTGATAGTTTCACAATATGGTTCAGTGACTGGGCTATACACATGAAACTATCAATGTGGGGTTCAGTGGCTGGAAACAGAGTACCATCTTATTAAATTCCCCCCTCCCTCCCCTTTTTTTTTTTTTTTAAAAGAAAAGATTTATATCGATGGTATTTATGGTCATTTTAGGAATACATATTTGAAATCTGCATATATATATTGGTGTTGCTTTTTTTTACTTGATTTGGTCAATGTTTACTACTGCTGCTCCCCCTACTCCCGCTGCTGTAGGTCCTGCTCTCCCTACTACTACTGCTGTAGGTCCTGCTCTCCCTACTACTGCTGCTGCTCCCCTACTGCTGCTCCCCTACTCCTACTGCTGTAGGTCCTGCTCTCCCTACTACTGCTGATCCCCTACTGCTGCTCCCCTACTCCTACTGCTGTAGGTCCTGCTCTCCCTACTACTACTGCTGATCCCCTACTGCTGCTCCCCTACTCCTACTGCTGTAGGTCCTGCTCTCCCTACTACTACTGCTGATCCCCTACTCCTACTGCTGTAGATCCTGCTCTTCCTACTGCTGCTTTTACTATTACTACTACTACTACTGTAGCTCATAAAAGTGACACATATTCTTTCTTTATTTGATGCCAGCAGTGGATAATCTACCAGTGTGATAATCATCAATTTACAGTATATCTCTCTCTTGTGCCTTTTTAACCCCAAGATGGGTATAGCCCCCAACCAACTTATGCCAAGTTTTCCCAATATTAGTTCATCTCTTATAGTTGTTTACCAGCTCTTTCATATATCGTTGCCTCCAAATCTCTTCACTTATTTCTAGACTTACTTTGCTTTCCCTGCAGGTTCTAGGAAAAGACACTTCTTGTTATATCAGTTTTCTCAACCTCTTGGTTTCCACAAGTTCTTACTCATTTGTGAGTCTAACACTGGATTCTAATACTTTCCATAAGTTCTTACTCATTTGTGAGTCTATCATACCATCTCAGTCCTTCTATTCTGTGAGTCTATCATACCATCTCAGTCCTTCTATTCTGTGAGCCTATGATACCATCTCAGTCCTTCTATTCTGTGAGTCTATCATAACATCTCAGTCCTTCTATTCTGTGAGTCTATCATACCATCTCAGTCCTTCTATTCTGTGAGCCTATGATACCATCTCAGTCCTTCTATTCTGTGAGTCTATCATACCATCTCAGTCCTTCTATTCTGTGAGTCTATCATACCATCTCAGTCCTATTCTGTGAGCCTATGATACCATCTCAGTCCTTCTATTCTGTGAGTCTATCATACCATCTCAGTCCTTCTATTCTGTGAGTCTATGATACCATCTCAGTCCTTCTATTCTGTGAGTCTATCATACCATCTCAGTCCTTCTATTCTGTGAGTCTATGATACCATCTCAGTCCTATTCTGTGAGCCTATGATACCATCTCAGTCCTTCTATTCTGTGAGTCTATCATACCATCTCAGTCCTTCTATTCTGTGAGTCTATGATACCATCTCAGTCCTTCTATTCTGTGAGTCTATCATACCATCTCAGTCCTTCTATTCTGTGAGTCTATCATACCATCTCAGTCCTATTCTGTGAGCCTATGATACCATCTCAGTCCTTCTATTCTGTGAGTCTATCATACCATCTCAGTCCTTCTATTCTGTGAGCCTATGATACCATCTCAGTCCTTCTATTCTGTGAGTCTATCATACCATCTCAGTCCTTCTATTCTGTGAGTCTATCATACCATCTCAGTCCTATTCTGTGAGCCTATGCTACCATCTCAGTCCTTCTATTCTGTGAGTCTATCATACCATCTCAGTCCTTCTATTCTGTGAGCCTATGATACCATCTCAGTCCTTCTATTCTGTGAGTCTATCATACCATCTCAGTCCTTCTATTCTGTGAGTCTATCATACCATCTCAGTCCTATTCTGTGAGCCTATGATACCATCTCAGTCCTTCTATTCTGTGAGTCTATCATACCATCTCAGTCCTTCTATTCTGTGAGTCTATCATACCATCTCAGTCCTTCTATTCTGTGAGTCTATCATACCATCTCAGTCCTATTCTGTGAGCCTATGATACCATCTCAGTCCTTCTATTCTGTGAGTCTATCAACCATCTCAGTCCTTCTATTCTGTGAGTCTATCATACCATCTCAGTCCTTCTATTTTGTGAGCCTATGATACCATCTCAGTCCTATTCTGCACAGATGAATGTTAACGTGCAACATGACTGATCCTATTTCAGGACATTAGAAACGACCCACATTCTTTCATTTTGGTACCAGCAAGTCACAATCTAACATTAAGATGATGATGCTGGTACAGTTTATACACAAACTACAGCTTGCACTACTTCCTACTACATATAACAAACTTGAAGATTTGCTGTGCTCTTTATGCCGATATATTCCTCCCACCAAATACCTTTTATTTATTTTATTCAACAAAATGACAGCCACAAGAATCCAAGACACATCAAATAATAAAATCAAGTCTCACATTGATGTCATGTTGATTGTTGTTTTTGTTATCAATTATTACTATCATGGATTGGCTGATTGCATATATAATAGCCGTCCATCCATTGCAATCGATGATGACAACAGTCTCAGATGTGTGCTGCTGCACCTCTCTGGTGTGTGCAGATGTGACTGTAGAGTCCAATCAACACAATTCCCTACCACAGGTTGGGCATACATGATTGAGGTTAGACATGTGGGTGTTGTGTGTTCTGTCTTTTCGTGCATCTCATTTTCTGTGTCTCAACGGCACGATGATTCTTAGGAATGTGGGTTCCCGTTGTGTTGTGACAGCGCCACATTTGGCGATCTTGCGCCACATTTGGCGATCTTGCGCAAGGGATTCCCAACAAGTGTGATCTATATCGAAGCATTTCAGAGAGACTTTAAGAGTGTCTTAAAGCATTTTTTCTGTCCACCAGCAGAAATGTTTGCCCCCTTCAAGCTCACCATAAATCAACTGTTTCGGGATGCATTTATCAGTCATCCGAGCAACATGCCCGGGCCAGTCTCACTTGGACCTTCTGAAAAAGGGTGTTGGCTGTTGATCTTTGCTCTTGTGAGGACTTCGCTGTCTGGAATTTTGTCCTGCCAGTTTATTTTTAGTATTCTGCGTTTACAGCTTGTGTGGAAGTGGTTTCGTTTTCTTGCGTGTCTGCTATACACTGTCCATATTTCGCTTGCTACAGCAGCGTGGTTAGCACTATGGCCTGGTAAACTTTCAGCTTTGTGGCTACACTTATCCCCTTCTGCTCCCACACAGTGACACGTAACCTTCCGAAGTTGACATCAGAGTCTATGTTTGCCGATCTGGTTAGGATGCTGCTAAGATAGGTAAAGTTGTACGCTGGCGTTTAATGTTGATGACAGGATCGTAGTACTGCTTTCTAAATGCGGGCTGGAACATGACCTGTTTTCTTGGTGTTAATGGTAAGGCCAAACAGGCCATTGAGAACTTGTCCATGTAAGTCTGCACTTCTTCCTCAGAGTTGGTAGCGAGGGCGCAGTCATCAGCAAACAACAGGTTTGAGATAGTTGATTCTTTTACCTTAGTGGAGGATTTTAACCTCCGAAGATTGAATAGATTACCGTCTGTCCTGTATCTAATCTTTACCCCATGTTCATCGCCTTCCCAAAAGACATCCATGAGCATGGCAGCAAACATCATGCTGAAGAGTTGGGGCCAGCACACAGCCGTTTGACACCGTTGGTGACATGAAAGGCCACCGACAGCTCCCCTTCATCAAATACGTGAGTCATCATGCCCCCACTTATTGTTCTAGTAGAAGAGCATGTGTCAGTTTGACTCTATGAACTATGCCACCAATAGTAGCTAAGCTAACATCAATGTATGAACTATGCCACCAATAGTAGCTAAGCTAACTACAGGCTCACCCAGACAGGACCAAGATTTATGCCACCAATAGTAGCTAAGCTAACTCAGCTGTGCTCACCCAGAGCTAAGCTAACTCAGCTAAGCTAACTCAATGCTCACACAGACAGGACCAAGATTTATGCCACCAGTGGTAGCTATGCTCACCCTGACAGAACCAAGATTTATACCACCAATGGTAGCTGTGCTCACCCAGACAGGACCAAGATTTATGCCACCAATAGTAGCTAAGCTAACTCAGCTATGCTCACCCAGACATGACCATTATACCACCTATGCTCACCCAGACAGGACCAAGATTTATACTACCAATGGTAGCTATGCTCACCCAGACAGGACCAAGATTTATGCCACCAATAGTAGCTAAGCTAACTCAGCTATGCTCACCCAGACATGACCAAGAGAAATCAACATCTGCTATACATGAGAAAACAGGATGGAGCCAAGTATAGAAGAGTTCTCAGTAGGCCATGGATAGAAAAGGGAACAAATAGATTTATTCAGAAAGAACTCACAATCAAAGAAAACTGACTGATGTCACAAATAGCAATGAGAAAATTGAAGTATTTTGGACATATAAAAAGACATGAAGTGTTGATCATAATGGAAGGAGACATCCCAGCAAAGCAAGGAAGACTCTTTCCATTGACTGGAGAGATTGATTCAGGATGTAACTGATGATTTGAGCATGATGGATACAGAGGCGGGACACCAGTGGCCTATGAGAGAGAGAGAGAAATTCTGAAGGACTGTTAGGGTGGCAAAGTTTTACTCAGGACAAGTTATTGGATGAACGAGCTAAGTGAGTAAAGTGCCCTCTGGGGTGTCCAGTCACACACACACTTCTGCAAACAAACAAAAATTCTACAAGACAAAGAAACAAGCTTTCAATTGATTTTATTTTCTAGCATGCTGTGACATTTCAGCAAATTTGTTCTCATGATGACAATCTCATAATTTGTTCTCATGATGACAATCTCATAATTTGTTCTCATTATGACAATCTCATAAATGTCATATTCTGAATTGATTTTCTCCAGATTTGATGTGAATAATATTAGGACACAATTCATCCAAGTCAAAACTTCTCCAAAAATAGAAATAGTCAAATATTTGTGCAGTTGCTGTACTGTGTCTGGTATTTGTGCAGCATTGCTGTACAGTGTCTGATATTTGTGCAGCATTGCTGTACAGTGTCTGATATTTGTGCAGCATTGCTGTACACAGTCTGATATGTGAACTTCACAGTTGGAGGTAGAAGACATTTGCCATTGAGATTTTAGGAAAGCAATATTAGAAAATAGACATGCATGTTGATAAGGCATGGAAATATTCTTTCACAAAGTCACTGGATGACTTGTTCATAACATATTAACTTTAACTGTGTGAGGTTAACTTTAACATGGTCAAGTTGATACAAGAGACAACATTGAATATATAGAGCTCTAAAGAAGAGAGAGACATTGAATAGATAGAGCTCTAAAAGAAACAACATTGAATATATAGATAGAGGAGAGAATATTGAATATATAAAATTAGAACAAGTCATTCTGTGCCTCAGATCAGAACACAATCGACTCTGCAGCCACATGTATACAAAATTCAAGATTGACAATTCAGCCATGTGTACATGTGGACAGGCACTTCAGACTGCAGAGCACATACTTCAAGGTTGCCCCGAATATGATACACTGAGACAAACTCACTGGCCAATTGAAACAAGACTCCACAGAAAACTACATGGAGCTCTGTATGAGCAACAAAAGACAGGGAAGTTTATTCAAGAAACATCATTGAGTATATAGACAATATTTCAAGCCAAAGAAAGGTAGAAATAAATAGATATTTTGTTTAGCAGACAACAGCAGCATGTTTCTGTGGAAATACATAATTGAAAGTATAGTCATGCTGCCTGTGTAGTGTCTAATCAGAGACAAGTATCCAAACAGCCATGTTACCAATAACAGACTTCAATGAGTTCCATGTCTTGTCAACATTTGGTACAAGAACACCAAGCTCTACCAACAGGAATACATGACAAGATCTGTCAGCAAATACATGAACATCAGAAACCCTGTTGACATATACACACAAAACTGAAACAGTTCCAGGTACAATATCATCATCAAATGTACACAAACATTAGAACCAGTTAAGAAACATTACAAGACTATGGTCTGTGAGAGTGGACAGACACAACATATGTTCCAGGTCACATAAGTACATCAGTCATTATGTTTGTCAAATCAAAAAACTTGTTCCAACAATAAGAAAAGTGATGGACTGACATGAAACATTTATCAGACATTGTCAGACTGGACATGGAACATTTATCAAACATTATCAGACTGACATGAAACATTTATCAGACATTGTCAGGCTGACATGAAACATTTATCAGACATTGTCAGACTGGACATGGAACATTTATCAGACATTGTCAGACTGGACGTGGAACATTTATCAGACATTGTCAGACTGGATATGAAACATTTATCAACAAATGATACCAGACTGACATGTAACATTGAATAGCAGTGGTAACGCGTTATCACAGCTTGATATCAAATGTTACCAAGAAGTTTCCAACTATACTTACAATGTGCATATAGGGAGATATCAACAAATGATACCAGACTGACACGTAACATTGAATAGCTGTATCGCCATACTAGTAATTTTGTCTCAGCTTGATATCAAATGTTACCAAGAAGTTCCCAACAATGTTTTCAAATTTTAGTGTCTGAGATATCAACAATATGACATACAAAAATAAAGATGTCTCCATCTTGGTGAGATTCAAACTGTCAACATTTTATTATCACAATGAGAGAGTTGTAACAACATGTGGATCATGTACATAAGGCTGCTCCTCGGCTCAGATTTGTTTAGTCAGAGTTGTACTAATAATAGTACTACACATACAAGTCCTGGTTATATGATGATCACAAGTCATGTAATACACTAGATGATATGTGTTTCAGTTACTTTCAAGTATTTGTAACCATTACATTTGCAACAAATACTCATTACTTTGTAACTGTTGGTATCATCAACAGTGTCAGTCATGATGAAGTATACAATTACCTAATGCTGCCAGGATGTTGGTCCTTGATGCCAAGTAACTGATACAAAGTTACATGACATGGCTGGCTTCTCATAACTACTCTCTTGTTGTCATACTCAAATCTTCTTCTTACAACACTCCATATTGACTACTTGTTAAGCCATTCTTTATGATCTGTATGTGATCTGAGCCTAAGAGCGATTGTACATTGTGCCAGTTATGCATCTACAAGTAGGCCAGCACATTTGATTTCTGTGACTTTTATTTACTAGGTAGCTTCCTAGGCCCATACCTCAGTCGACTCTTCACCTGTGTGTTGCATGAGCTCTCAATGGGAGCAAAGAATTGTAACACTGCGATCTGCAAGGCATCTGATTAAGCATCGCATAAATCGGATGTGCTGGCCTACTTGTAGACGCATAACTGGCACAACGATAATTGCTCTTTTAGGCTCAGATCACATGCAAATCACAAAGAGTGGTTAACAAGTGGTCGATATGGAGCGTTGAAAAAAGTCATCTCTGAAGACATGCCTTGTAGGTCGTAGTGTTACTATTCTTTGATCTCCTTTGTGAGCCGCTCTATGAACGCTCCCACCCTTTGGCCAGGATCTAGTGGGCACTATACCACTTTGATCTTAGCCACTGTACATTGCTTAAAAGTTAATTGCATATCCTTTACAGGACTTTGCGAATCAACTCCCAGCTTTTAACGCTGTTTGTGATTTTTTAAGGCATTATTACGTTCATTAGTTTGCCATCGCCCTTTTGTAAAATCCACGCGAAACAACTTGCAACCAAGCTGTCCACAGCGCGATTCAAACTCAGAACGCCAGGGTTGATAGACAGAGTCACTATCCCCTAAGCCACAATATGTGTGTGGTACATTGCTTGGGCTTGGTACAACATTGTATCAACATCTGGAAGAAAGATAATAGAGTTCAGTATTTGAGATCACAAACAATACTGATGTTTCCCATCACACAATCCAGTCTTCAAATGATATATCCACAATAATATTTATGAATTATGTGTGAGATAAAACTTTTCTACATGACAAATATGGAGGCACTTATAGTAAGGTTTACACAAACAATGCAACACAATCTTTAACAGACAAGAACAAACAATCAGATGTTTTTATACAAATAATTGTCTCCCTTTGAAGGATTGTTAACCACAGCATACAGTTTGTCTTGGAAGCTGGAGTACCCTTGTGATGGTTGGTCCGATATTATTACTGCGTGGCTAAATCTCCTAGGCAGCCTTTATTAGAGAATCCAAAATCCCAATCTAGTGAGAATGCAGAAGAAGAATGATATCTTCAGCTGTAGCAGAAGTCAAGGATGTTATAGTCTCCCCTACAGTAGTAAGGAAGTATCACCTTTTTTATTTTGCTTTGTCAAACAAACGATCATATGTTGGCGGTATGCTTAGCCTTTATGTGATCTGAGCCATAGTGTTTGGATGTCATCTGTGTAGGATGACCAGCGTCCGAAAAGTATTGCCCTTAGCCAATGCTTGGGTTTGTACCAGTCAAGCCTTTGCATTATCGGCCATACTTTGGTTTGTTTCTAAGTAGGAGTATTCTCGGCCGCTTTGGGGCGCGTGTCGTTACTTGGCAATTTGCAAGGGTTTTGCCCTGTATTTTCCCTGTCTCCGGGAAACACTGGTCTGGGGCTGCGCACAGATATTCTAGAGGGTCATTTCAATCGGCGCTAGCAACGCAATTGAAGTTTTGCTCTCGCCGTCATCACCCACCTCAGTTCTTCCGGGGATGGTAGTTGTTATTGCAACAGTACCTTGACCGGTTGACCCAGGGAGGGCAGCTTGTTGGGCAGCGTGTTAGGCGCTGAACGCAACTTTAGAATTTGCGCTCTGCCAACTTTACCCAATAGGTTTCTCTGTGCTTAGCCTCATGTACGGGGTTTCCTGCATACCTTCCTATGTAGCGACAATGATCGGCGTTGCCGTGTTTTCCGAGACTTTTTGATTCTAGCCCCACAGCTGGCAATTTGCTTGCAGCCCTTTACTCCGGAGGAGTTGGCCCTCTTTTCCAATTTGGATGCACCTCTCATCCCTTGGTGTGCAGCCTTTCCCATCGGTATCTTATCTATGATGCCAGCCATAAATAACTTTGTGATACAAAAACAACATCATTGTTGGTTCATCGACTGTTTAAGATGATTATCAATATTCTTATTCTATCAATCGCTAAATAGATGAAGTCAACTGTTGTCTGGAGCTCATCTCTGATGATGAAGTCAACTGTTGTTTGGAGCTCATCTCTGATGATGAAGTCAACTGTTGTCTGGAGCTCATCTCTGATGTTGAAGTCAACTGTTGTCTGGAGCTCATCTCTGATGTCATGTAGTTTTGTATGATTATACTATCAGATGTGTTCTTATGATGAAGTCAACTGTTGTCTGGAGCTCATCTCTGATGATGAAGTCAACTGTTGTCTGGAGCTCATCTCTGATGATGAAGTCAACTGTTGTCTAGAGCTCATCTCTGATGATGAAGTCAACTGTTGTCTGGAGCTCATCTCTGATGATGAAGTCAAGTGTTGTCTGAAGCTCATCTCTGATGTGTAGTTTTGTACGTAGTGACGTAACTATGCGAAGCTTGGTACTTCGATCAACAGCATAAGTTTTATCAAACAGTATAATCATCATATTTAAGCTAGAGATGTGTGATATTATGGTTTCTGGTGCAACTTCTGACCTTGTATCGCCGACTTCAGCACCTTTTCTGAGGGAGAGAGGAGGCTCATCCCTAATTTCCTCAGTCAAGCTACAGTAAACATGGCATATCTGCAACATTCAGCAATGAAACATCAGACACCAAGAGGTCAATAATAATGATATATATATGGATACTAGTCTAAAGCAGACTTTTCATTTGAAGACAGCAAAACAAAAGCTGTGTTACCAGAGCCAAACATGGACAATGAGCAAAACACAGTTGCAAAAAAACCAACGTGTGAAATGAGATGCCTACAAAAAGTTCATCAGCATAAGAAATAAAGTTGGCACAGAATCTTGCTTGAATTACATTGAGAAACAAAGTCACCAACATCAGCATAAGAAATAAAGTTGGCACAGAACCTTGCTTGAATTACATTGAGAAACAAAGAATGAAGTGGTTTGGCAGGAAGGAGGCTGCCTCCAATGAACACACAAAGACATTACCAGTAACATGGCAGGAGGCTGCCTCCACTGAACACACAAAGACATCACCAGTAGCATGGTATTAGGCTGCCTCCACTGAACACACAAAGACATTACCTGTAGCATGGTAGGAGGCTGCCTCCACTGAACACACAAGGACATTACCAGTAACATGGTAGGAGGCTGCCTCCACTGAACACACAAAGACATTACCAGTAGCATGGTAGGAGGCTGCCTCCACTGAACACACAAAGACATTACCAGTAGCATGGTAGGAGGCTGCCTCCACTGAACACACAAAGACATTACCAGTAGCATGGTAGGAGGCTGCCTCCACTGAACACACAAAGACATTACCAGTAGCATGGTAGGAGGCTGCCTCCACTGAACACACAAAGACATCACCAGTAGCATGGTAGGAGGCTGCCTCCACTGAACACACAAAGACATTACTAGTAGCATGGTAGGAGGCTGCCTCCACTGAACACACAAAGACATCACCAGTAGCATGGTAGGAGGCTGCCTCCACTGAACACACAAAGACATTACCAGTAGCATGGTATTAGGCTGCCTCCACTGAACACACAAAGACATTACCAGTAACATGGTATTAGGCTGCCTCCACTGAACACACAAAGACATCACCAGTAGCATGGTAGGAGGCTGCCTCCACTGAACACACAAAGACATTACCAGTAGCATGGTATTAGGCTGCCTCCACTGAACACACAAAGACATTACCAGTAACATGGTATTAGGCTGCCTCCACTGAACACACAAAGACATCACCAGTAGCATGGTAGGAGGCTGCCTCCACTGAACACACAAAGACATCACCAGTAGCATGGTATGAGGCTGCCTCCACTGAACACACAAAGACATTACCAGTAACATGGTATGAGGCTGCCTCCACTGAACACACAAAGACATTACCAGTAGCATGGTATTAGGCTGCCTCCACTGAACACACAAAGACATTACCAGTAGCATGGTAGGAGGCTGCCTCCACTGAACACACAAAGACATTACCAGTAACATGGTAGGAGGCTGCCTCCACTGAACACACAAAGACATTACCAGTAGCATGGTAGGAGGCTGCCTCCACTGAACACACGACATTACCAGTAGCATGGTATGAGGCTGCCTCCACTGAACACACAAAGACATTACCAGTAACATGGTATGAGTCTGCCTCCACTGAACACACAAAGACATTACCAGTAACATGGTATGAGGCTGCCTCCACTGAACACACAAAGACATTACCAGTAACATGGTATGAGGCTGCCTCCACTGAACACACAAAGACATTACCAGTAACATGGTATGAGGCTGCCTCCACTGAACACACAAAGACATTACCAGTAGCATGGTAGGAGGCTGCCTCCACTGAACACACAAAGACATTACCAGTAACATGGTAGGAGGCTGCCTCCACTGAACACACAAAGACATCACCAGTAACATGGTATGAGGCTGCCTCCACTGAACACACAAAGACATTACCTGTAACATGGTAGGAGGCTGCCTCCACTGAACACAAAGACACACCCTCCTAGAGGTTCTTACTCTAGATTTGATCTCAGGGTTTACTCCCAAAGTCTTTCCCATGAATGAGTATGGCAGCAAGACAGCTGAGGTTTTTAATTAAGAGATTTCCTTCTCCTAGATGAGCTGCCTTACAAGGCTAATGAGTCACATCTACCCAACACTAACTACTGCCACCGCCACTGCTGGTTTTGTGAGCTACCAGAAACTCAACTTTCAACCTACAGACATATACTGCAGCAGACACACACACACTACATACATAACATATACTGCAGCAGACACACACACACATACTACACACACACATATACTGCAGCAGACACACATGCACACACTACATACACACATATACTGCAGCAGACACACGTGCACACACATATACTGCAGCAGACACACATACACTGCAGTAGACATACACTGCAGTAGACACACACTACACACACACATATACTGCAGCAGACACACACACACACACATATACTGCAGCAGACACACACACACACATGCCCATATACTGCAGCAGACACACGCCCATATACTGCAGCAGATACACATATATATACATGACATATATAATAAAATCCAGCTACATCTACATGAACATTGCACAGAAGAACAACATTATAATCTAGACATTTGAATTGATAATAACACACTAACTAATGGTTTTTAAATAGAATATATGCAATGATAACATTTTCTTCTCATTTGTCAGAATCTACTAGAGAGATGGATTGTATACGGTAGAAGAATCTACTAGAGAAGGATTGTATACGGTAGAAGAATCTACTAGAGAAGGATTGTATACAGTAGAAGAATCTACTAGAGAAGTATTGTATACGGTAGAAGAATCTACTAGAGAAGGATTGTATACAGTAGAAGAATCTACTAGAGAAGTATTGTATACGGTAGAAGAATCTACTAGAGAAGGATTGTATACGGTAGAAGAATCTACTAGAGAAGTATTGTATGCGGTAGAAGAATCTACGGGAGGATTGTATATGGTAGAAGAATCTACTAGAGAAGGATTGTATACGGTAGAAGAATCTACTAGAGAAGGATTGTATACGATAGAAGAATGAAGGTTGCTTGTCTAAAGCTGAAGTTGTACATGTGCACATCTCTTCAGTATTATTGTCATCAAATGTATGCAACAATGGACACAAACATTGGGAAAGTATTGATTGTTTTGAACATGTCTCCTGAGAGCAATATGATCTGTTTGAAGATGTGACAGCAGAGGAGAATGAAACATAGGCTTAATAAGACAACAACAACAAAATGAGACAACAGTTGTGTACACCACATTCAAGATGCGCATCTCTAGCTGCTGTGACAAACAGCTATGACATGGTAGCCATGACATGGTAGGTATGAGGTAAGAATGGTAGATAAGATGGTAGAATATATCCCTTGAAACTGTCGTGGACTTCCAGGCAGAGCCCAAGAAAAGAATGTGGCATCATATCCACCAGATATAAAGAGATTTATGATGGAATTGTAATGCTGAAACAAACCCTAATATATCAGAAAAAAATATCAGAGAATCTGGAATCTCAGTTTAAAATGATCACAGAAGAAGAAATATGTCATCCAAAAATGTCAACTGCAGTCTTGACTACAGTGCCATTTCCAACGGCTGTAGATAAAGTTGACATTCTCTTTCTTTGTCAGGTCTCACACATACAATCGCACTAGTAACATGTCTTAGATAAAGCACACACACACACAATCACACAACCAGTCTTAGTCTTAGACTAAGCACACACACACAATCAGTCTTAGACTAAGCACACACACACACATATACAGCTGAGCCTGCTAACAGCATCTTATACAAGTAGATATCACACATATTTCATGAGAACAATGTATAGCAGACTTGTGGCAAACATTATTCCAGCCAATTTGAACATGTTAAAATGTCTAGCTTTCTGGTATTTTCTCACTATATCTAGTCAGAGACCAGCAATAAAAGCAAAACATTGTGTAGTCTGTACAAAAGTTGCTGCATGTCTGCTACACACCATCAATTATTATCATTTTTTTTTTCATTTTTCAAATAGCTATAAATACATGCAATACATCTTCCTACAGGTGAAGACTATTGTAAAACACCAAATACATCTTCCTACAAGTGGAAGCTATTGTAAAACACCAAATACATCTTCCTACAAGTGAAGACTATTCTAAAACACCAAATACATCTTCCTACAAGTGGAGACTATTCTAAAACACCAAATACATCTTTCTACAAGTGAAGGCTATTCTAAAACACAAAATACATCTTTCTACAGGTGAAGGCTATTCTAAAACACCAAATACATCTTTCTACAAGTGAAGACTATTCTAAAACACCAAATACATCTTTCTACAAGTGAAGACTATTCTAAAACACAAAATACATCGTCCTACAAGTGAAGACTATTCTAAAACACCAAATACATCTTCCTACAAGTGGAAGCTATTGTAAAACACCAAATACATCTTCCTACAAGTGAAGACTATTCTAAAACACCAAATACATCTTCCTACAAGTGGAGACTATTCTAAAACACCAAATACATCTTTCTACAAGTGAAGGCTATTCTAAAACACAAAATACATCTTTCTACAGGTGAAGGCTATTCTAAAACACCAAATACATCTTTCTACAAGTGAAGACTATTCTAAAACACCAAATACATCTTTCTACAAGTGAAGACTATTCTAAAACACAAAATACATCGTCCTACAAGTGAAGACTATTCTAAAACACCAAATACATCTTCCTACAAGTGGAAGCTATTGTAAAACACAAAATACATCTTTCTACAAGTGAAGACTATTCTAAAACACCAAATACATCTTCCTACAAGTGGAGACTATTCTAAAACACCAAATACATCTTTCTACAAGTGAAGGCTATTCTAAAACACCAAATACATCTTTCTACAAGTGAAGACTATTCTAAAACACCAAATACATCTTCCTACAAGTGAAGACTATTGTAAAACACCAAATACATCTTCCTACAGGTGAAGACTATTCTAAAACACCAAATACATCTTTCTACAAGTGAAGGCTATTCTAAAACACAAAATACATCTTTCTACAGGTGAAGGCTATTCTAAAACACCAAATACATCTTTCTACAAGTGAAGACTATTCTAAAACACCAAATACATCTTTCTACAAGTGAAGACTATTCTAAAACACCAAATACATCTTTCTACAAGTGAAGACTATTCTAAAACACAAAATACATTGTCCTACAAGTGGAGGCTATTGTAAAACACAAAATACATCTTCCTACAAGTGGAGACTATTCTAAAACACCAAATACATCTTCCTACAAGTGGAGACTATTCTAAAACACCAAATACATCTTTCTACAAGTGAAGGCTATTCTAAAACACCAAATACATCTTCCTACAAGTGAAGACTATTGTAAAACACCAAATACATCTTCCTACAGGTGAAGACTATTCTAAAACACCAAATACATCTTTCTACAAGTGAAGGCTATTCTAAAACACAAAATACATCTTTCTACAGGTGAAGGCTATTCTAAAACACCAAATACATCTTTCTACAAGTGAAGACTATTCTAAAACACCAAATACATCTTTCTACAAGTGAAGACTATTCTAAAACACCAAATACATCTTTCTACAAGTGAAGACTATTCTAAAACACAAAATACATTGTCCTACAAGTGGAGGCTATTGTAAAACACAAAATACATCTTCCTACAAGTGGAGACTATTCTAAAACACCAAATACATCTTTCTACAAGTGAAGGCTTTAAGACACACAAAATTGTGAGACTGAAACAAGAGATTTCCTAGTAGATCAAGTTTTACTATTAGTATGTGACTCCACAGTTAAGTCAGTACAGGTTCTAAAATCACTACAATGACAACAACATCTGTAGCTGGGCTGACATATATATATATATATATAGTCAATATTTCACTGACAATGCTACTGTTAGTATGTGACTCCACAGTTAAGTCAGTACAGGTTCTAATATCACTAGAATGACAATAACAACATATGTAGCTGGGCTGACATATATATATATATTGTCAATATTTCACTGACAATGGTTTCCCTGAGAATGTAAATGTCAGCAACAATAAAGTAAACAGAAGAATGGTGATATCCTAGACATTAGTTTGAGAGTCAATGATCAAATCTGAAACTTATTGTTAAACAACTTTCTTCTGTCAATGATGTTATTACTGCTGTTGCTAAGTTAGTTGTAGAAACAGAGATGGAAGAAACTTCTAGAAAAATACAAACATTTGTTGAAACTGTTATGTACGATCTAATAGAAAGTGATGAGTTTGAAATTGTTCTTCTTGTCAAATTTGATATTGTCATTCTCTTGGCTACTAGTGAAATGTAAATATTCCCCTCATACTCCTCCTGCTGCTGTGCCCGTCTTATTCACTGGATGTTGGAAACATGCTTATATCAATGTGACTTAACATATCTCTCTCTCGTGCATGATTACTGCCTATACTGATGTACCAGATTTCCCCATAAATTAAATTGTTGTCTTATTCGTGTGGAAATCTGATTTATGTAGCCTTAGCATGGGTGTGCTTCGTCACATCTTTAGTGCCCTTTAGAGCTTATCCTTCGCGATGTGTCCGGTTTTAGCCAGCGTTTACTGGGTTCGCTCTCCGTCAGTCTTGGGCTGTCCCCAGCCGACCTGCAAGGCAGCAGGTTACTTAACATATAAATGTGGCTTGGTGTAAACTTCTGGATCAATCTTTGCTCATATACTTGACAACATAGTGATGTCCACTCATATCTATTACATGTGTATCTTGAATAGAAGATATCGTCTTCAGTTCTATCTTGAAGCATAGAAATATGGCGACATAACTAACATAAGTTGTTAACACTGCTGTTGTGTGGTGTAGAGGGTAGAACTAAACAAAACGTCGTCAGTTCCATCTTGAAGCATAGAAATATGGCAACATAACTAACACAAGTTGTTAACACTGCTGTTGTGTGGTGTAGCAGTTCTATCTTGAAGCATAGAAATGTGGCAACATAACTAACACAAGTTGTTGACACTGCTGTTGTGTGGTGTAGCAGTTCTATCTTGAAGCATAGAAATGTGGCAACATAACTAACACAAGTTGTTAACACTGCTGTTGTGTGGTGTAGCAGTTCTATCTTGAAGCATAGAAATGTGGCAACATAACTAACACAAGTTGTTAACACTGCTGTTGTGTGGTGTAGCAGTTCTATCTTGAAGCATAGAAATGTGGCAACATAACTAACACAAGTTGTTAACACTGCTGTTGTGTGGTGTAGCAGTTCTATCTTGAAGCATAGAAATGTGGCAACATAACTAACACAAGTTGTTAACACTGCTGTTGTGTGGTGTAGCAGTTCTATCTTGAAGCATAGAAATGTGGCAACATAACTAACACAAGTTGTTAACACTGCTGTTGTGTGGTGTAGCAGTTCTATCTTGAAGCATAGAAATGTGGCAACATAACTAACACAAGTTGTTAACACTGCTGTTGTGTGGTGTAGAGGGTAGAACTAAACAAAACATCAAGTCAAAATACATTCTTGTAGTCAAGCAGTTACATTATTGATATATATATATATTTATATATATATAGTTTTTTATAATGTCATTTCATTACATTTATCTGATCAATGTCTGACAGTACTAGCACATTACATTTATCTGATCAATGTCTGACAGTACTAGCACATTACATTTGTCTGATCAATGTCTGACAGTACTAGCACATTACATTTGTCTAACAGTACTAGCACATTACATTTATCTGATCAATGTCTGACAGTACTAGCACATTACATTTATCTGATCAAAGTCTGACAGTACTAGCACATTACATTTATCTGATCAAAGTCTGACAGTACTAGCACATTACATTTATCTGATCAAAGTCTGACAGTACTAGCACATTACATTTATCTGATCAAAGTCTGACAGTACTAGCACATTACATTTGTCTGATCAATGTCTGACAGTACTAGCACATTACATTTGTCTGATCAATGTCTGACAGTACTAGCACATTACATTTGTCTGATCAATGTCTGACAGTACTAGCACATTACATTTGTCTGATCAAAGTCTTACACAAAACTACATCCTTATTTGCACAACAGGAAAGTCAATATGGCCGTGAATAAGTTTCTATACAATGTCTGTCTCTCATACATTCTGGCATGATATATTTGTAAATGTGTTCTTCTCCCCTCCCCAAAAGTCAGACTAAGACCTAATGTCTGCCAGTCAATCGAGTCTGTGATACCATGTTCTAGGTATGCTAGCACTATCAGTCTTATGTCACATGATCAACAGTCATAATGATGACTCGATGAATCTTATTTAATTATACAATATCGTTTGAAAGTTTAGCCTTCCAGTGTACAAATATCAACATCTCATCAATACACGAAACCTACACACAAATATCACTCTACACACTTTCATTAAGTTAATGACCTTGGATGTACAATCTCAAACACTCTCACATGCAGACACACACACAAGTTCCCTTGGTTTTGCAACCTCAAACACACATGCACACACACAAGTTCCCTTGGTTTTACAACCTCAAACACTCTCACACACGTTCCCTTGGTTTTACAACCTCAAACACTCTCACACACAAGTTCTCTTGGTTTTACAACCTCAAACACACATGCACACACACACAAGTTCCCAGAGTACATTTGATTCATGTTCTAGAATCCAACATTTTTTTATAAAATTCCCGAACAAACAAGTTTGACATAATATACCAACACACAAGAACAAATATAATCATCAACAACATCTCTGAATGAACATATGTCATTAAGCATAATGAATGCTGCCTTTGTTACGTCCCTGTTATAGTATATCATACGAGTACAATGTATTCTGCACTGGAAAATGTGAATACTGAAGCGTGACGTAGACTACATCATATTATCTGTATGTTCCAACCACTAGCACTGCTACGTATGATCAGCTGTGTTTCAACTGTTCTATAAGAAGTGGTTGCTCTCACACAATACAAATAGCTAGATATATCTCCACATCACACGAAACATCACTGCTAACTAATGTTAATACAATCATCACATAGCAGTTCTCCATCCACTCTTGAGGAAGAAATCGTTGATGCACAAACATGTCTAGATAGATAGCAATGTTGTTCAAGTTGTTCTCTCACTTTTTATCAGAGCTGTTCACAAACCAACCTCTAGCTATGATTCTACTGCAGGGGTAGTCTACACTGATGCACAAACCAACCTCTAGCTAAATGATTCTACTGCAGGGGTAGTCTACACTGTTGCACAAACCAACCTCTAGCTAAATGATTCTACTGCAGGGGTAGTCTACACTGATGCACAAACCAACCTCTAGCTAAATGATTCTACTGCAGGGGTAGTCTACACTGATGCACAAACCAACCTCTAGCTAAATGATTCTACTGCAGGGGTAGTCTACACTGATGCACAAACATGAACAAGTAGGTATAGTTAGAGCATGTGCGTTTCATTTAGAATATATACATATACACACCATATCATTTAGACTTCATCAAACACAGAATTGGGGGCGCTGCCGATAGCAGCGTCAATAAGACACCTCGCTAGTAACCATGAGCCATGGAAATTCCGTGGTTCTCTGCCAACTTGTGCCAAAAATTGTCGGTGTGCACAAGGTAGAGCAACAGGTTCCCTAATACTTTACTTAGGGATCTGAATCACATATACTTCAACGCAGGCTTCAATGCAGGTAACAAATACTTCAATGCAGGTGACAAATACTTCAATGCAGGTAACATATACTTTAACGCAGGTGACACATACTTCAACGCAGGTAACAACAATATAAAGAAAACCAGAAGGTTCTCATCTCATTTGAATATCAATTGATGATAAACCTTCTGTTATGTCTAAGACATCATCATCATCATCATCAATATGTTTGCTAATATGTTGTTGACTTGAACAGTTGTGAGGACATATGTTTGTTTCCAAGTTGTCACTAAGTAAGTTCTGTTCTACACTGATGAATAAACCATGTGGACGGCATCATGTTTGATCTCACATTGAAATATGACCAGCCTATTAACTTGGATCCAGAACGATTGAAAGAAAGAAAAACATGTTGAACCAACCGACGTCTCATTCTGTTCATGGATAGAGATATATATATATTTACTTCACAAGTTTTGCAATCGTCTAACCATGTTTCCATGAAGTAGTCATTATTTGGAAAAGATTGATGAAGTCAGTTTGGCAATGCTCTTCCCTTACGAAATCAACAATTTAAAACAAAATATCAACAACAGCAGAAGGTGAAAACAAACGCCATGAAACCAGACTCCATATATGTACACATGCACAGCAACATCACTATGAACAGTGACAACAATGTTCGAACTGATGAAACTTTCAATAGTCACACAGTGAAATTTCATCTTCTTGGATTGAAACATTTGTCAATGAAAATACAAGTCTAAAGTCATGGGAGGAGGGGGGCATTTGATTACAAATTGCTATCGGTCAGATTAACCAACTGTTTGTTGATGAGGTGCTAATGGTGCCCTAGATGTATGATGCTGAGGTGCTCTAGAAGCATGCTGATGAGGTGCTAGTGGTGACCTGGATGCATGTTGCTGATGACTGCTATTGGCCCACGGCTGCTGATTCTGCTGCCGTTGCTGCTGCTGCCTATAGAACTCCTCCTCCATGTCCGGGTCCACCTGCTGAACCTCCGCAACGTAGAGAGATGGGTCGATGGTCTTTGGAATAGGCTTTATCTCTGTGCCCAGTTCTTGCTCAATTTTGTGAAGTGCAAATCTAGAACAATCAAACATATTATTTGACACTTGTCACAATCATACAAAATAGTCACTCAAAAACTTATCCTGAAAAGTTAACACAGAAAAACTATCATTGAAACGAGCTATTCCCAAGATATCTGATAGTTGAGTAACACTATTATTGCAATTAGATATTCTCAGGATATCTATTCCCAGGATATCTATTCTCAGGATATCTATTCTCAGGATATCTCATAGTTGAGTAACACTATCATTGATATGTACACAGTTGTGGATCATTTATAACTGAGATATGTTTCATAATTGATAGTTCAGGAAACCGGACATCCAAATATGTTCAAGTGGCGATATTCAACCAGACAAGACTATTTATTGGAAACGACTTTTCACGGACTACATTAGTCCCTGAGGCGTTCTAGGCTGACAAAATCAGTTTTATTTTTGTGCCAGGGCATACAGGTGTAAGTGAAAATGATTGTGCTGATAGACTTGCAGGTATAGCTGCTGTAAAAAGCTGGCGGGCAATGGACCAGACTGATATTCTGAATTCCTAAGGGGGAGAGGTCATGTAAATGATTCAAGTAATAGCGGTGAATCTACAGCACTAACCAGACTGTAAGAATTCCAAATCAAATGTGGTGTAGCTAGACAAGAGCACTATGCTGGTAACATAGAATTGCAATTCAAGTGATGAACAGTTTTGTGTTGCTACATTAGTGACGGCCATATGCATTTTATGCGGTGCAGGTTTCTTATTGTGGCGGTACACGGCTTCATTCTGGAATTAGTTCACACAGGAAACATTTCACAGTTGTTAGCATTTGGTGTGATTTTCATTGGCACAGGAACGGAGCAATTATGGGGTGACCCGTTGCAGTGAAGTTGGAACCGTACTTATGAACTATGAACTATGCTGGTAGCCATTGGAGCACTTATGGAATAATTGGTTCGATGTACAGTGATGATGATCTGACAACTAAACTAAACTGAGATACATACTGAGGGGGAGATCAGAGCACTTATGGACTAATTGGTTCGATATGCAGTGATGATGATCTGGCGCTTAAACTAAACTGAGATACATACTGAGGAGGAGATCAGAGCACTTATGGACTAATTGGTTCGATATGCAGTGATGATGATCTGACAACTAAACTAAACTGAGATACATACTGAGGAGATCAGAGCACTTATGAACTAATTGGTTCGATATGCAGTGATGATAATCTGGTGACTAAACTATAAAGTTGTACATAATCTACGGGATAACAATATACTTGGCGTTTATGTGGCAAGTAGGTAAGGTGATCGTCTCTAGTTCCAAAGGTACTTGGTTAGTTTTCCATGTGGTATAATCCAGACATTTTTTCAAATACCCTTAATCTCAATGTAGGTGAAATTGTGTTCCTAGTCCTAACAGAGACAGACGATAAAACATAGGTCAAGTGTTCAAATTGAGCAGATAAAAGAACATGTGGCAGTTGGAAAATTGATACATGTAGATATTCACAAAACAGATGCAGTAGAATCTACGTGTAGGTAGGACTGCAACAAAGCCGATGCCTGAGAGCTGGTGTCTGGGTAAAGTTGCTGATGCCTGGGTAAAGTTAATTAAAAATATTAAAATAAAATTTAGAAAAATATGGTGCCCATCTTCAAAATGACATCTAGGACTCTCACTTTCTTACCTGTCGTCATATGTAATCAGATTGATGGCCACACCCAAGTGTCCATATCTTCCTGATCTACCAATTCTATGCAAATATGTTTCTGAATGTTTAGGGAAATCAAAGTTGATGACCACATTTACAGCTTGAATATCAATGCCTCGGGTGAACAGATCTGAAACGCACAACAACAACACAAAGTCCATCAATCTCTCAAGTAATATTGTCAAACACACACATAGAGAGAGACAGACAGAGAGAGAGATAGACAGAGAGAGAGAGACAGAAAGAGAGAGAGAGATAGAGTGATTATAAGTTTTGTTCCTATCATCATCAACAACATATTGATTCACTCAATGACTGAAAAACTACTATACACAATTTCATGACATCTACTAGCATCTTCTCCGAACGCTCCATAGCTACCACCTGTTAGCCACTCTGTGCGATTTGTATGTGATCTGAGCCTAGGAGCGATTGTATGTTGTGCCAGTTATGAATCTACAAGTAGACCAGCACATCCAATTTCTGTGATGCATTTTATTTATTAGAGTAGCTTCCCTAGGCCCCTACCTCAGTTGTCTCTTACAGTAGATTCAGAGTAAACATGTAAATCATGCCTTGCCTTGTAGGTAGGTCGCAGTGGTACTATTCTTTGCTTCCCTTGCTGGCCCCAGCACCACACGGGCAAGTTAACAGTATATAAATGATTATCTCAAATCAGTTTTTCCATTTGGCCAAATGGTACCCTAGACGGTCAAATGGTACCCTAGACGGTCAACTGATATTTCTTCTTGCTAGAGATGATGACTACTAGTTGCTTAACATAATCTTACAATGGTATTGGCCAAATGGTACCCTAGACAAATCAACTGATATTTCTTCTTGCTAGAGATGATGACTACTAGTTGCTTAACATAATCTTACAATGGTATTGGCCAAATGGTACCCTAGACAAATCAACTGATATTTCTTCTTGCTAGAGATGATGACTACTAGTTGCTTAACATAATCTTACAATGGTATTGGCCAAATGGTACCCTAGACAAATCAACTGATATTTCTTCTTGATAGAGGAGATGATGAGACCACTAGTTGCTTAACATAATCTTACAATGGTATTGCTCAAACTCTATGCAATATATCAACTTTGAACAAAAAACCATCCAGAACTGACCAGAGCAGACCAGATTTCTACAGAGTCCCTGCCTGAAGTCATGGAAGACACGGTTCCTATGTTGCTGGTTCATCTTGGCGTGGATGTAATAGCAAGAGTAGTCCAGCTCTGTGATCTTCTTGGCCAGTAGTTCCACACGTTGTGTAGAATTACAGAAGATGATGGACTGGTTAATCTGCAGCTAAAAGAGAGAGAGAATGGAGAATATATACAAATATACAGTCAGAGTGGGAATATCTGAACATGATGGACGGGTTAATCTGCAGCTAAAAGAGAGAGAGAATGGAGAATATATACAAATATACAGTCAGAGTGGGAATATCTGAACATGATGGACTGGTTAATCTGCAGCTAAAAGACAGAGAGAATGGAGAATATATACAAATATACAGTCAGAGTGGGAATATCTGAACATGATGGACTGGTTAATCTGCAGCTAAAAGAGAGAGAGAATGGAGAATATATACAAATATACAGTCAGAGTGGGAATATCTGGACGGCCAGATAACAATCAAGAAATATATATTTATGTTCTACTGTGTGCAATAAGTATATGTCTCTTCTGTGTGCAATAAGTATATGTCTCTTCTGTGTGCAATAAGTATATGTCTCTTCTGTGTGCAATAAGTATATGTCTCTTCTGTGTGCAATAAGTATATGTCTCTTCTGTGTGCAATAAGTATATGTCTCTTCTGTGTGCAATAAGTATATGTCTCTTCTGTGTGCAATAAGTATATGTCTCTTCTGTGTGCAATAAGTATGTCTCTTCTGTGTGCAATAAGTATATGTCTCTTCTGTGTGCAATAAGTATATGTCTCTTCTGTGTGCAATAAGTATATGTCTCTTCTGTGTGCAATAAGTATGTCTCTTCTGTGTGCAATAAGTATGTCTCTTCTGTGTGCATTAAGTATATGTCTCTTCTGTGTGCAATAAGTATGTCTCTTCTGTGTGCAATAAGTATGTGTCTCTTCTGTGTGCAATAAGTATATGTCTCTTCTGTGTGCAATAAGTATATGTCTCTTCTGTGTGCAATAAGTATGTCTCTTCTGTGTGCAATAAGTATGTCTCTTCTGTGTGCAATAAGTATATGTCTCTATTGTGTGCAATAAGTATATGTCTCTTCTGTGTGCAATAAGTATATGTCTCTATTGTGTGCAATAAGTATATGTCTCAATTGTGTGCAATAAGTATATGTCTCAATTGTGTGCAATAAGCAGTCATCATCTTGTGGTTCTCAAATGGTCAGATTTCAGACCTAATACACAAATAAGACAAGAGACCAAGCAAGAAAATGTATCAAATTTTATAAGAAAGCGCCGCTGGAACTACATCGGCCACACACTTAGAATGGATGAGAGAAGACTCCTTACCAATCCCTCATATGGACACCAGAGGGAAAAAGAAAACGAGGAAGACCAAGAGAAACTCTGTGTAGAACCATCACCAGAGAAGGCTCAACGATGGGCCTAGTAAACATTAAAGACCTAAAACAGATAGCAACGAACCGCGAGACATGGAGAGCTATGACCTCTGCCCTATGCGCCGCCCACAGGCCCAAGAGGAAAGAATAACTAATCGTGTGGTTGAGATGAAGGATACTGACTAGAACTGATGATAAAGAGAAAATAATATCTGCAGCTTTCAGATGACTGACACCAAATGTACAGGTGCAGTTCTGCAGCTTTCAGATGATTGACACCAAATGTACAGGTGCGGTTCTGCAGCTTTCAGATGACTGACACCAAATGTACAGGTGCAGTTCTGCAGCTTTCAGATGACTGACACCAAATGTACAGGTGCAGTGACTCTGCTTCTTCATAATGCAAGTCTTTACTCGCCTGCACACAGTGTGGAACTCGACTGACATCTTTCCTAAGCAAAGCACAGGATATTCAGTTTAAATGTGAAATATATGATATGAAAAGTTGGAAACATGGCGAGTCACCAAGTTCAATTTTTTTAAAAGTCAGATTGTTATCAACAAATATCTTTAACGTATTCTCAGATAAAGATGGTATGATAGTTGCAAACATAGACCTGTGGTTAAGTACAGGACAGTAACCTATGTGTAAGACAGAAGAACAAGCAAGGAAACATAAATGAGAAAGAGATGAGACCTTGTATGAAAGAAGTAACAAGACGATAGCTCTACAACAACACATACCTTAGAGAAAAGTGTGTTGAGACAGTGTACTTTCTGTTTCTCCTGTACAAAAGCATAGTACTGGGTGACACCTTTAAGTGTTAGCTCTTCCATCAGGTTGATCTCATATGGATTTTTCAAATGTTTCCTCTGTCATGAGAGAGAGAGAGAGATTAAACAATAAATTTGATGATATATTGAAAGATGATGTTACACTAGTTAGATTTACATTCATCATTAAGTAGCTTGTTCTGAGCAGAACTTTGCCACCTTAACAGTCCTTTCTCCTCGCGCGATCCCCTAACAGTCCTTTGGAATTTCTCTCACAGACCAGATATCCGATATTATAGATTAGGCACAACTAACCTAGAAATGCACTTAACTGGAACCCACAGGGAAAGTGAACAATTGGGACATCATAGTCTCATGAGCACGGCTGAAGAAGATGTTTCAAGATCAAACTTGGTGGAAAGTGACAGCTGTACCCCCTAATCCTCTATTGGTAACTACAAGATTTAATAACAGTAGTATTGTCTATGTTTTATTTTTGAATCGGTCTATCTTGTCTGACACATAAGGCTTTCACAAAAGATTTCTACTGCAGTCATTCTGCCATCTTTCTACCAACTGTTTCCCATGTCAGGTCACTATCTTTCAACTCACTTTTCACAGTTCTTCTTGTTTCCTGTGGACATCCAGACCTTCTGTTCCCATCCACTGTTTTATTGGTGTGTTCCCTAGCCAATAAACCCTACTGGCAAACAACATACATGCTCAACCCATCTTCATATGGTCTCCAATGATGCACAATTGTTTCATTTGAAAAGCTCTCCATCTTTGACTTTTTAAATGATGGTCTTCAATGATGCACATTTGTTTCATTTGCAATTATAAAAAAAAAAAAAAACACTACAGATACTTACCATAAATGTTACATGATGGATAACCCCAGACATTTACACTACAGGTACTTACCATAAATGTTACATGATGGACAACCCCAGATATTTACACTACAGGTACTTACCATAAATGATTCCACAGAGTGAGGGAAAGTAGCAGAGTATAGCAATATCTGTCTATCCTTTGATAGATGTCCAATAATACTGTCTAACATTCCTTTAAAGTCCTGAGATAAAAGCTTGTCTGCCTGTTTATGAGTACAACATAAGAGTATATCACATAAACAATAACACTTGCCACACAGAACTACAATAAACAATAACACTTGCCACACGTAACTACAATAAACAATAACACTTGCCACACGTAACTACAATAAACAATAACACTTGCCACACGTAACTACAATAAACAATAACACTTGCCACACGTAACTACAATAAACAATAACACTTGCCACACGTAACTACAATAAACAATAACACTTGCCACACGTAACTACAATAAACAATAACACTTGCCACACGTAACTACAATAAACAATAACACTTGCCACACGTAACTACAATAAACAATAACACTTGCCACACAGAACTACAATAAACATTAACACTTGCCACACGGAACTGCAATAAACAATAACACTTGCCACACGGAACTGCAATAAACAATGTGTAACACTTGCCACACAGAACTACAATAAATAATTTACTATATATCAAAATATTTACAATTGAAAGCTTTGTTTATTTATATTGGTGAAATATTTCTCAATGAGAAAAGTGAAATGCAAAATGATTTTTTATAAAAATGAATATAAATTTACATTAACATTTTAAACCTTAGAACAGCTTATGCTACTTGAGGTGTAGCCCTGTCACTATGTGTCCGCCACCAATGCCACATAGTGTGGTGTTATGTAGACTTAAAGTTCAGATACAACATATATATGTTGTGTGTGTATGAAGGTGTAGCCCTGTCACTGTGTGTCCGTCACCAATGCCACATAGTGTGGTGTTATGTAGACTAAAAGTTCAGATACAACATATATATGTTGTGTGTACGTGTATGAGATGTATTACTGACCTCATCCAAAATAAGTGTTGCACAGTTCTGAATGTTCACCAGATTCTTGTTCATCAAGTCCAGGATACGGCCGGGTGTGGCAATTATAACATGGACTGTGAAACAGGAGGAAAGCAGACACACAATTAAGTATATATATCTAATCATTTTGAAAGTGATGGGCAAATCACAGATAGGTTTCATATTTTTTGTTTATTATCTTCTTTCAACCAGGGCTGCAAGTTCTTACTCTTGAGAAGTCAATGTCAAATTGTAGAATCTAGAGATGTGTTCTGTAGTTGTAGAATCTAGAGATGTGTTCTGTAGTTGTAGAATCTAGATGTGTTCTGTAGTTGTAGAATCTAGAGATGTGTTCTGTAGTTGTAGAATCTAGAGATGTGTTCTGTAGTTGTAGAATCTAGAGATGTGTTCTGTAGTTGTAGAATCTAGAGATGTGTTCTGTAGTTGTAGAATCTAGATGTGTTCTGTAGTTGTAGAATCTAGAGATGTGTTCTGTAGTTGTAGAATCTAGAGATGTGTTCTGTAGTTGTAGAATCTAGAGATGTGTTCTGTAGTTGTAGAATCTTAGAGATGTGTTCTGTAGTTGTAGAATCTTAGAGATGTGTTCTGTAGTTGTAGAATCTAGAGATGTGTTCTGTAGTTGTAGAATCTAGAGATGTGTTCTGTAGTTGTAGAATCTAGAGATGTGTTCTGTAGTTGTAGAATTTCTGTAGTTGTAGAATCTAGAGATGTGTTCTGTAGTTGTAGAATCTTCTTCTTCTTCTTCTAACCAGGGCTGCGAGTTTTCACTCTTGGGCAGCCAATGCCAGTTTGTAGAATCTGCATGTGTTCTGTAGTTGTGGGAGACTAGTGTAAAGGGTATTATGAACAGATGGGTGTGGTGGGAGGAATTCTTGTCTAGCTTTATGTAGTCCAGGACATTCAAGCAAGATATGCTGTACTGTCTCACATGAGTGACTGCACTTTCTACAGTGTGGTAGGTGTGTGGGGTTTATTCTGTGTAGGTGGTAATTCAGTCCAACATGTCCTGTTCTTAACTGAAAGATAGTGCTTTGATCTTTTCGTTGTAGCAGATTTATATTGTCCTTGGGGTTTGGTCTATTCATCTCTGCATACATGTCCCGACCAGTCGTCCCCATAGCCCATCGGTTCAGCCAATCTTGAGTTGTTTTTCAGAATCTGTTTTATACTTTGTATGCTAACAGGTTTGTCTATTTGTGGTTTTGATGATCCCTGTTTGGCCAGATGATCTGCCTTGTCATTTCCTGGGATATTTGTGTGCCCAGGAATAGTTGTAGAATCTAGATGTGTTCTGTAGTTGTAGAATCTAGAGATGTGTTCTGTAGTTGTAGAATCTAGAGATGTGTTCTGTAGTTGTAGAATCTAGAGATGTGTTCTGTAGTTGTAGAATCTAGAGATGTGTTCTGTAGTTGTAGAATCTAGAGATGTGTTCTGTAGTTGTAGAATCTAGATGTGTTCTGTAGTTGTAGAATCTAGAGATGTGTTCTGTAGTTGTAGAATCTAGAGATGTGTTCTGTAGTTGTAGAATCTTAGAGATGTGTTCTGTAGTTGTAGAATCTAGAGATGTGTTCTGTAGTTGTAGAATCTAGAGATGTGTTCTGTAGTTGTAGAATCTAGAGATGTGTTCTGTAGTTGTAGAATCTAGAGATGTGTTCTGTAGTTGTAGAATTTCTGTAGTTGTAGAATCTAGAGATGTGTTCTGTAGTTGTAGAATCTAGAGATGTGTTCTGTAGTTGTAGAATCTAGATGTGTTCTGTAGTTGTAGAATCTAGAGATGTGTTCTGTAGTTGTAGAATCTAGAGATGTGTTCTGTAGTTGTAGAATCTAGAGATGTGTTCTGTAGTTGTAGAATCTTAGAGATGTGTTCTGTAGTTGTAGAATTTAGAGATGTGTTCTGTAGTTGTAGAATCTAGAGATGTGTTCTGTAGTTGTAGAATCTTAGAGATGTGTTCTGTAGTTGTAGAATCTTAGAGATGTGTTCTGTAGTTGTAGAATTTAGAGATGTGTTCTGTAGTTGTAGAATCTAGAGATGTGTTCTGTAGTTGTAGAATCTAGAGATGTGTTCTGTAGTTGTAGAATCTAGAGATGTGTTCTGTAGTTGTAGAATCTAGAGATGTGTTCTGTAGTTGTAGAATCTAGAGATGTGTTCTGTAGTTGTAGAATGATTTCTTTAGCTTTTGCTAGCCCATGGAGTGCAAGCAGGGCATGCTGTACTGTCTCGTATGAATGACTGCCCTTTCTACCCTATGTTAGGGGAGTGGTGGGGTTTATTCTGTTTAGATGGTAATTCAGTCCAACATGTCATGTTCTTAACTGAAAGATAGTGCATTGATGTTATCATTACAGTCGATTTATATTGTCCTAAGAGTTTGGTCTATTCATCTCTTCATATTTAGGCAGCAATTTCACAGAGGATAGAAAACTTGATAGACAAATAGAGACAAGATGCCAAAAAGCAAATGCAGTGACATACCAGCTGGCACCATTACTACAACACCCAAAGATCAAGATGGAAGTGAAAAGATATGATAAAAAGTATTTTTCTATCAACACTTTGTTACCAGTGCCAAACTTGGTCTCTGAAAGTAACACAGCCAAGAAAGCTCACCACTTGTGAAATGAAATGCTTGAGGAAAGTGGTGGGAGTCACCAGGAAAGATAAGACTATGAAACGAGGATATCAGAAGCAGAGTGGGCATAACTTCATGCAACGAATACATTAAAAGACAACAAATGCAGTGGTTTGAACATTTAATGAGAATGGAATACAACCAACCACCAATAACAGCATACAATAAAAGAGATCAGGTACTAGTCAAGGGAAGACCAAGAAAAAGATGGATAGACACCACTAGATGGCAAGACCACACTAAATAAACACAGATTTAACACAAGGACGACTACGCAGACCTGTGAAGAAGGTGGCCCACTTACACCTACATCCAAGACAAGCTATATGATGTGCCTGACAATTTGAAGCAGATGGTGATCAGAGAATCTGAAATTCTAAATCTAGTGAGATCACAGAAGAATAACTATCAAATCATCTACCAACCTGGTTCAGTTAGTCTCATAATATCATCCTTGAGGTTCGTGCCTCCTGTTGTGACCATACAACGGCAGCCAATGTGTTTGCTCAGCTCTATACATATTTGACTAGTCTGCAGGGCAAGTTCTCTAGTAGGAACTATGATCAAAGCTGAAAGGCAAATAATGTCCAGAGATACACATTTTCAGCAAAGTTACTTCTCAATCAACAAGTTCTATACATTTGTAAAAAGCAAAATTGTGAATTATATAAAAAAACAGAAACTTAAAACTTCCACTAAACTCATGTTTGGGTGTGAACTTTTATATTTCAAAATTCAATGACACTACCGTGACAGAAATGTACACACAACGAGTTACTTTAAAAGTATTTATATTTTAATTTATGTCTAAATAGATGACTGTAACTCTGCAGCTGGCAGTTTGGAAGCAAATTTGTTTCCGTGGATTTTTACAAATGATAAAAATAGAGCTCGCCATTCAGAAAGTGATTGCAAACTACTGAACGTATAAGTGGTGCCTAGAAAAATCAACAACTTGTTTATTGTGGTTGATGGAGACGTCCTGTAAAGGATATGCCAGGATTTTTTATATTATTCTGTCGTCTTCTTTTCTTGAATTCTGTTTTGCCTCAGACGTCAGGATAAAAATATGATTTGTGGAACAGGCTTTTGTGTATGCTTTATAAACAGTGTTGTTCATTGTCTGTTCTATCTCTGAGGTTCACCTTTTGTGTGGATGACCATTTGCTTTGTATCCACTGTATCAGATTAACATTGCTCTTTGAAGTGCTCATTGCGCACTGTCCGTTGGTAATCTTCTTATGTGGCCGAACCATTTAATTTTTCGTTTCTTGATGCAGTTCAGTACTCATGTAGTTCCACTTATTTTCCTGATGTCTTCATGGTGAGACACTGGTGATAAGAAAAGCAAGCCTTCACTAAAACACCAGTCAGAGGCATCATGAGTCCATGCCTGAATTCATAGCATGCGAGTAAATAAAAGAGCTTGTTGGAGAGAAAGGAAGCAAATAGGGTAGGAACGACAATCCATGACAAACATCTCGATTTCTATAAATGAAATTATGATCAGAAAGAAAAACACCTTTGTAAATATATAATTTAAAGAATAGCTGCTATAAAAATAGTTTCCAAAAAAGAAACAAAACAAGCAGATTTTTTTGGTTAAAGAAATGTGAATATCTGATACAAACCTTGAACCATATTTTTAGTAACATCCACTTTCTCAAGGCAGGGAATAGCATATGCTCCTGTTTTGCCTGTTCCATTTTTAGCACGAGCTAGAATGTCTCGGCCAGTGAGAGCTATAGGAATGCTGGCTTCTTGAATAGGGGATGGCTTCTCCCAGCCTTTTTCAAATATCCCCATCAAAAGATCACGTTTCAAACAAAAGTCCTCAAACTCATTTCCCTTTGTGTTAGTGACATCCTGTTGATTGACATCACAATTACTATCAAATTGTTATCAAATTACTTTCACATTGTGTATGAAAGCTAAACTAGACACAATCAAAATTATGATCAAATTGTTATCACATCACTTTCACATTGTGTATGAAAGATAAACCACACACAAGGGAAGAAAGATCTGGAGAACAAGATAATATTCCCACATACGGAAGGTTCTACTAAAAACATCAGAGAAATTATAACCAGAACAATTACTATGCAAAGAAAACAAATACCAGTAACGCAATTCATAAAAGAACAACAGATTAAATGGTTTGGACACCAGACAGAATGCCTGGTATCGCCTACCACAGAGAGCCACACTGAAAAAATATAACGAGTACATAGCAAGAGGAAGACTGTGCAAAATATAACGAGTACATAGCAAGAGGAAGACCGTGCAAAAGATCAGTTGACTCTACTTACTATATCTTGTGTATCATATCATGTGTATTGTATCATATGTGTATCATATCTTGTGTATCATATCTTGTGTATCATATCAAGTGTATCATATCTTGTGTATCAGTGGTAGTTATATGCATGTCAGTGGGTGTCATATGCATGTCGGTGGTAGTTATATGTATGTTGGTGGGCATACTCAGCAACTCCATGAATATATATGATTGTGTGTGAAGTCGAAACAGAAAATGGTGAGATGAAATTGAGTGTAGGTACATATCCCATTTTATTCACATTTCACAACAACATGTGAGGAGACAGTGATTCTATTCTTGACTTGCACACACAAAAGGCTGTCCACGCAAAAAGGGGACCTCCGAAATAATGTAGTGCAAAATACTATTTATGAAGTGCACACAAATGTCTGCTCTATAAATCTCTTCTTACCCTGATGCTGTGAGGCAAAACATGATTACAGTAAAGAAAGAAAAAACAAGATTACAGTAAAGAAAGAAAGCAAGATTACAGTAAAGAAAGAAAGCAAGATTACAGTAAAGAAAGAAAACATGATTACAGTAAAGAAAGAAAACATGATTACAGTAAAGAAAGAAAACATGATTACAGTAAAGAAAGAAAACATGATTACAGTAAAGAAAGAAAACATGATTACAGTAAAGAAAGAAAGCACGTAGAGGGTGATAGAACATAGTAACAAGTTAACTGGATTTTAGTGTTGAAAAACAAACGGATGATACAACCCAGAGCACGACAGTATAAATACACTAAACAGAAAAGCACAGACCAGTCTTCAGACTTAGAACAGTACACTGCAAACTCAGGATACACCACTATAGAATGGGTCTCAGGGACTCGGCTGCCTGCACCTGTGAACACCAAAGCAGTCACCAGAGTACATCCTGCAAGACTGCCCCAGCCTGAGCAGTGTGAGAATGGAAATCTGGCCAACAGAAACAACCATTCAAGACAAACTATGGGGGACCAGTGAAGACCTCAAGCGCACCACCCTGTTTATGACACATACTGGAGTAGTCACATAGCAGAAGTTGATCGCAGAAGAAGTGCTGAAAACAATTAACTCTTGTCCATTACAATATTACTTGTGTGTGTGTGTGATGGTGGAGTAGCAAGACTGCTGGTTAATATTTGAAGAAGATGAAGTAGAAGGAGACATCAATTTTTAAATCAAATGAGTCAAGTTTTATAAAAAGGTAATGATATCATAAACATTATCAATATGTCATAGTTCCCCAGGTGGCAGCTCAGGAACGGACAGTTAGCCAGATAGTTAGTGTAGTATAATTAGATATTATATAGTTGAGACTATGTGTTGCACTCTCTAAGTAGAAGTGCAACACATAACTACTAGACAATGACGCTTTGTGTAGTTAGGGAGTGACGATTGAGTAACTGTTGCTAGTTAGTAAACAAACATAGAATTCGACAATGAACCCTTGGACAGGGAAGACGTGTTTCGTATGTCTAGATGTGATACCATAAATAAATATACATCTAAGTCAATCATTAACTGTGTTCGAAGTATGTGAATACTACACAATGTAACACCATCATCCACCATCACTATAATTCTTCGTAGGAGGAGAAGGCCCCCCTCCTACAACAATGGTGTCAAGAAAAATTGAAACATCAGCCCACTGTGATTAGCCACAACCGTGGACCCCCCTCCTACAACAAATACAATATAGGCATGCATTCTCCATGTCTGACTTAAGCATGCATTCTCCATGTCTGACTTAAGCATGCATTCTCCATGTCTGACTTAGGCATGCATTCTTCATGTCTGACTTATTTAAGCATGCATTCTCCATGTCTGACTTAGGCATGCATTCTCCATGTCTGACTTATTTAAGCATGCATTCTCCATGTCTGACTTATTTAAGCATGCATTCTCCATGTCTGACTTAGGCATGCATTCTCCATGTCTGACTTATTTAAGCATGCATTCTCCATGTCTGACTTAGGCATGCATTCTCCATGTCTGATTTATTTAAGCATGCATTCTCCATGTCTGACTTAGGCATGCATTCTCCATGTCTGACTTAGGCATGCATTCTCCATGTCTGACTTAGGCATGCATTCTCCATGTCTGACTTAGGCATGTATTCTCCATGTCTGACTTAGGCATGCATTCTCCATGTCTGATTTATTTAAGCATGCATTCTCCATGTCTGACTTAGGCATGCATTCTCCATGTCTGACTTAGGCATGCATTCTCCATGTCTGACTTAGGCATGTATTCTCCATGTCTGACTTAGGCATGCATTCTCCATGTCTGATTTATTTAAGCATGCATTCTCCATGTCTGACTTAGGCATGCATTCTCCATGTCTGACTTAAGCATGCATTCTCCATGTCTGACTTATTTAAGCATGCATTCTCCATGTCTGACTTATTTAAGCATGCATTCTCCATGTCTGACTTAGGCATGCATTCTCCATGTCTGACTTAGGCATGCATTCTCCATGTCTGACTTAGGCATGCATTCTCCATGTCTGACTTAGGCATGCATTCTCCATATCTGACTTAGGCATGCATTCTCCATGTCTGACTTAGGCATGCATTCTCTGTGTCTGACTTAGGCATGTATTCTCCGTGTCTGACTTAGGCATGTATTCTCCATGTCTGACTTAGGCATGCATTCTCCATGTCTGATTTATTTAAGCATGCATTCTCCATATCTGACTTAGGCATGCATTCTCCATGTCTGACTTAGGCATGCATTCTCCATGTCTGACTTAGGCATGCATTCTCCATGTCTGACTTAGGCATGCATTCTCCATGTCTGACTTAGGCATGCATTCTCCATGTCTGACTTAGGCATGCATTCTCCATGTCTGACTTATTTAAGCATGCATTCTCCATGTCTGACTTATTTAAGCATGCATTCTCCATGTCTGACTTATTTAAGCATGCATTCTCCTTGTCTGACTTAGGCATGCATTCTCCATGTCTGACTTAGGCATGCATTCTCCGTGTCTGACTTAGGCATGTATTCTCCGTGTCTGACTTAGGCATGTATTCTCCATGTCTGACTTAGGCATGCATTCTCCATGTCTGATTTATTTAAGCATGCATTCTCCATATCTGACTTAGGCATGCATTCTCCATGTCTGACTTAGGCATGCATTCTCCATGTCTGACTTAGGCATGCATTCTCCATGTCTGACTTAGGCATGCATTCTCCATGTCTGACTTAGGCATGCATTCTCCATGTCTGACTTAGGCATGTATTCTCCATGTCTGACTTAGGCATGCATTCTCCATGTCTGATTTATTTAAGCATGCATTCTCCATGTCTGACTTATTTAAGCATGCATTCTCCATGTCTGACTTATTTAAGCATGCATTCTCCATGTCTGACTTATTTAAGCATGCATTCTCCATGTCTGACTTATTTAAGCATGCATTCTCCATGTCTGACTTATTTAAGCATGCATTCTCCATGTCTGACTTAGGCATGCATTCTCCATGTCTGACTTAGGCATGCATTCTCCATGTCTAACATAGGCATGCATTCTCCATGTCTGACATAAGCATGCATTCTCCATGTCTGACTTACCGAAGTTCTGATTCTAGTATCTGGTGGTGGTAACTTCAGCTTAGCTTTCCATCCAAGCTCATTGCTGAAACAATTGTTAACAAAAGGTGAAAATCTTATTCAATCACTTCGTTCAAGTAAACAAGACAATACAAATAACAAAGACACACACCTTACACACCTGTCAGGTATTGCAAGACAAAATTTGCGAACCAAACCCAGAAACAAATGTAAAACGTCATGACAAATGTGTGAGTCTGAGGCACCTAAGTGCAGTGCATTCTTGGAACAGATGTACTCAACATACAAGATTGACCAGCTCATCAACCCTTAGTGATCGAGATACATACAGCACAGTTTCTGTACAGTTGTCTTTACGATAGATATTACTGGAAGAATTACATTTGTTTGCATTTGCACAACAGACCAACAACATCCTTAAGTACCAGCATTATTGATGTGTCATTGTACACAATGAACTGTCTGGTCTTGACAGTGTGGCTGATCTCATTAAACTCTGCTAGTGGCTACTGATGTATCATTCTACACTGTGGGGTAGAGTAGAGGAGAGGGAGTAGATGGATAGTGCTAATATTCTGAATGCCCTAATAGAGTATGGCCACCAAGAGGACTTTCATCTACCCTAATCCACGTCAACAGTTATATTGCAAAAGCTTGGATTTAATTTTGGAGTGGCCAGAAAATAGCATCACGACAGGCGTATGAGTAGACTTATCAATCACCACTGAACTCGTACAGTTAGTTGCTGTTTTTGAGATATTGCTAAGGAGATCGGAGCACCTAAGCACTTCACCCATAATCTAGTTTATCCTCAGTAAACTTCAAGAAAGGGTTTCCAATTCAAGCCAGAGATGGCAACTGCGGCCAACAACATATATGGCTGATAAATTTAATGAGATCATGAGGAGGGACCATACTAACAGATTACAATATTGTATTTACTGCAGAAACAACATATGGATTACCAACACAAGACGACTAGTATCTCCCTTCTTTCTGTTCGTTCTTTATGACCAATTTTAATCACTCTTTGTGATATGTTTGATTTTGCCAAGAACGTGTATACGTTGCACATTGGTTTGGTAGGCCCCTAAACGCATAGACTTGCACATGTTTAGGACATGTGCATCCGATTTCAGCCAAACCTCCTTAGTCGCCTCTTATGACATGCATGGAAGGTAACAGTCGTTCTATTCTTTACACCCCACATTTAGGCCCCGGTAACCACTGGGCGAGACTAGTATAATATGAGCAGATTAGAACAAGTTGTCATTCTACCCCTCAGAACAGGACACAATCGACTCTGCAGCCACAGGTATACAAAATTTAAGATTGGCAATTCAGCCATGTGTACATGTAGACAGGCACACCAGACTGCAGAGCACATACTTCAAGACTGCGCCGAATATGATATATTGAAGCAAACTCACAGGCCTAACAAAACAACACCAGACAGAAAACTGCACAGACCTCTGTGTGAGCTACAAAAGACAGTGAACTTTATACAAGAGACAACATTGAATGTATACGACAATATTTCAAGCGAACGAATGACAGGAATATATGGATGATGAACTAACTAAACAGATATAGAAAAGGGAAATAAGAAAACAATGACATTCAAATGAATAAAATCAATAAGAGTGAAATGGAGGGAGGAATGTTTGTTACTCTTAAAGGAACTAATCAGCTTACAATCTTTTCATAATGTAGTGCTGGGGCAGTGTTTCAAGCTTGCACCAAAGTGGCATTAGTCAGTTCTGACAGCCTTCCTATGACCAATCAGATCTTATAGTGTACTACAGTAAAACTCCAGATGAGGTCCTTTCAAGGGAGAGAGAAGGGCAGTAGGTGTGGTCCTGTTTCTCTCTCGCGATCCCGGCCTAGACTGATGAACCAACTCTTATCATGAATTTTACCGTGTTTTTAAAGGACTCCGTTCCTCCGTACTTGCGAAGCTCTGTGTTATGGGGCCAGGTTTCTTTTCTTATATCTGCTATCAGTTGACAATCTTGCAGAACGTGTTCTGCCGTCATGTCCGCTTTTTGCAGGGGCACAGGCTAGTTGTGCCAATTTTAAATTTGTGAAACGTGGGCACGAAGCTTGTTGTGACCGGTACAGGGGCGAAGTATGGCAACCTGTTCGCTACGAGACAGACCATAGTATCCGTCGCTGTTGTTATGCTGGGGATAGTCTTTTGTCAATTTGTCTCTATAGTGCCAGCCGATGGTTGTTCTGGCTTCCTCATAACTGATCTCGAGATCAGTCTGAGGTAGTCGCCCGCCTTCTTTAGCTAACTTGTTGGCATCTTCATTTCAGCTTATATTGCAGTGTGATGGGATCCACTGAATGATGGTGCATTTGAGTGTGTGCACTAATGCATCGAGGGTCGCTTTGAGCTCATTGAGCTCTGTTTTTGAGTGCCGTGATGACCGATAGAGCATCGGTGAATATCACGACTTTGTTGCAAGAGGTGCCTCTTCTCTCTAGGATCATTTCCGCCGCTGTTCTTATTGCCTCTGCCCGGTAGTTATTTGAGTACTTTCCTGTGGCAATCGCTTTGTGACCGTCACTTTCTTTGAGAGTTTAAGCACTATTCCTCCTCCGCCATCGCTGATTGCGTTCCTAGCCGATCCGTCAGCATAAACATGTAACTGGTCCTGTTTGAAAAATCGTATATTTATCGTGTCATCTTTACCAATTTGTACCCTACTGGATAATATACATACATTTTGGCCAACATTTTGGATGTGCCTGTCCTACATGACATAGAGGGTCTAATGTGTGCAACATACTTGTGTTATCTTCACAAAACACACAGATCAGAGAGTGGTTAACTTGCTTGATAAGAATGCACACAAACAAACTCGCATCAAAGAGATTTCAAAACTATCAGAGTGCTGTGCAATGCCATCAGTTGTAAAGGCTCTATTTCGATAAGAAAGGGTCTATGGGCTGCTACTGTTGTATTCCTTATCTCAGAGAGAAAACATGTTCCGAATTAGCAGTTGTATAAGACACATTCCTCGCACAGCTGACTAATATATTTTTTGCTGGACTAAATTTACCAGTCATTCTTTTTCAGATTTCTGTAGCAACTCCCAGGTACAGAGCCGAATGTAACTCCCTGTAAATGGACTCCCAGCTGTTGTAACATAAATGTTGCATGAATCTGGTACAAATGTTTGTTTCAGTCAGTTATCAACAAATTTAATCACTCTTTGTGATGTGTTAAGATTTGCACTGAGAACGGAAATATGTTGCGTCTCGGTTCATAGACTCCTATGCATGTAGGACACGCACATATGAAAATATGGGCCTGAACTAGTACAAGTGTGAAATAAAACATGAAAAAAAAATGAACAAATAGGACAGAAAAACCAGAAATGGACAAGGAAAAAATTTAAGATACAACAAAAAAGGTTGACATTATTATTGTACCTGCTCTCTTCCTTGGTGGCTGCCATGTTCAGTGATGAAATAATGGCAACTAAGATCGAATCAAACTTCTCACAGATTAGATGCACCGGTGTAATGACTTAATCTGATCCGTCAATGTATTTTAGCTTTGGCAAAACAAGTGTCCATTTGGAAAATGAAATAAGTATGTGTAGATTATCCTTGATAGCTTCTCTGAACAAAATACACTTGTGAAAACTTGATCAGAACGCTATGATTAACACTCGAGAGGTATTACACAACTTCAGGTATTGTTTATCTCAAAAATAGTCAGAATTTCTTGAAGAAATAACACAAAATTGTTGCTGAGCGTTAGGTATGTCAGGTGTTCCAAGAAATATCTTTTAATAAATTCCACTTTTACAACACAGTAGTACAGTTCTCACAATATGTGGTAGTAGTTTTAAGAGTTTTCTCTATGCAAATTATAGTGTTTACTCGCATAACAAAGTTCAACTATACAATATGGATTAATAAATGTCCGCTGTTGAAATATATTCTTATTTTTTAACACACGATTTAAGAATATAGCAAATAAATTAGAATATATTAGGAGACGGTAGACAGACACTACATAAATGGGAGACACTACAAAGACAAACATACTACAGAGACAGTAGACAGACATGGTGGTAGATAGTACAGAGATGGTAGACACTAAAGAGACGGTAGACACTCTACATAAATGGGACACTACAAAGACAAACACTACAGAGACAGTAGGCAGATATGGTCGTAGATAGTACAGAGATGGTAGACAGACACTACAATTAGACAAATGAGATGGTTTGGTCCCATTAAAGAAACATACACACACTGTTGAAGAACATCTTGGAACATATCCCATGAGACATGGAAGAGCAACTTCAGAAATTGATGTAAATTGAGAGGGAAACATCAAGAGGTGGACATGCAAAATTCTGATAAAGTGGACCATCAGGGCAGGGAATAGAACTTATTGAAGAGTCATTCATTACTAATCATTACAGTCAATCTTTGATGCTGAGTCAGCACATTATTGACATGATCTGTTATTTCAAGAAATACATTTGTAATATTAGCAACTGTATTTATCATGTTATTTCTGATTCTTTCTTTGATTCAAAGATAACTTGAATTATTATATTATATCTTCTAACTATGCTTATTTATGAGTATCAGAACTCTTTTATCATTTATGCATGAGATGCAGTGTTGAGTGTTACTGACTGAGTGCAGTTAGCTGCTTTCAGTTTCAGTAGCACAAGATCAAGTAGTTTTAATGTTTATTTTGAATCAAGACAATGGTCGGAACTTTTTATGAGGGTTAACTACTTGTTAAATACATCAACTGCTATTTCCTAATTCTATGCTTGCTCTAGCCTTGTTAGTTGTTACTAACTTGTTACCTAGGCGTATATCAATCTATGTGTATTGTGTGTCTCCTGATGTTTCGCTCCATACCATGTCCATAGTGCCGCGAGTGCGATTTAAAAGTTATGCTTTCAATTTGTGAAAGAAAGATCACACCGACCTGTAACTATTAAATAACTGTATTTCAAGTATTTGTATCATATGTATGTCAAGAATTGTCAAGATATGCGCGAAATAAGTCAGTGGTAGACTAGTATAAGTATAAGTATACTAATACTTAAAGAATTTTTTAATTATAATAACAATTTAAACAAATAAGTTGTTTATATAAAGTTTTATATTTAGTAATTTTGTAGTCATTTCATGATTATAATAATTATATTGTTCTCGTGTATTTGCTACTCCTATTTAAATCTTCTAAGATCGTTTCATATGCTGGTGATTTTTCTGTTTTCAAAAACGTCTTTGGTAATTGTTTCTATAGTTTATCAAGACCATGAACATGGAAGAACAAAACCAAAAAAATAAAAACAAAAGGAATCAGGATAGAGTACAGTAAAGCAGCCTAAACTTATATTAATAACAACTGAAAAAATGTTCTATAATCTTAGTAACAGCTTTATATTGTAACCAAACATTTCTCACTGTGTCACATAGGCTTGATTATACAAGATTGAACATTACTTAATTTTTTTAACAAAGACACACAAAAATGGCCGATATTTCACAAACTCACAGACAAACAAGTGATATTGCGAATAAAATCTATTCGTTACTCAAATACCTAATAATTGTCTGGATCCAAAAGAACCGAATAGCATCTAGAAAAAAGCATTCGTTACTTTATCACTGAAATGTCACCAGCTGGTGCCGTCCAGACATGAAAGATTGACTGCATTGAATCTCCGATCAAACTCTGCTCCCTGCTCTAATGGCATCACTTCTTGATTTTCACTTCCCAATTATGTTTTTACTATATCAGGTAACAGAATTAAGATATGCTGACGATACAGCGATATTATCTACACCATGAAATGGTATAGAGTACTTGATATGGTCACTTTAAAAAAACAGCGAAGATCAAAACCTGTATTTCAATACAAGGAAAACGACGATATTTACAATTGATAAACATAATTTAGGTATAATTTATGTGTCAATGGCTACAAAATAGAAAGAGTCGACAACTTTTATTAACCGTGAGGCATTGCTGACAAATGACGGGAATGCTAAAAAGAAATTAAAAGAAGGCTGAGCATTGCTTTACAAAAACTAAAAGAACTAACTAACCCATGGAAGGGAACTGACATAAGAACATAAATCAAGTGTTTAAGAGCCTTAGTTGTCAAGATTGTGACATGGAACATTGATAAATCTGCAGAGAAGATCATTAATGCATTTGAATGCAAATGCTACAGAAGAGTACTTAGAATATAATGGACAGAGAAAAGAATTAATGCTTCTGTTCTGCAACAGCTTGATAATAAAGAGAGTTGGCTATTAAGGAACATAAAAACAAGGAAAATTGAATATTTCGGACACATCAAACGATATTAGTGCCTAGAAAAGATAATTTTTGAGGAAATGTTGCCTGGAAGAAGAATGAGAGGAAACCTAGAAGACGATGGGTGCAAGATGTCATTGACTGACGATTTGAGAATGACTGCTACTGACGCTGTTCAATTTGTATGGAACAGAGAATTTTTCAGGATTGCTGTCATGGGAGCCAAGTTCCGAAAGGGACAAGCTACTTGATGATGATGATACCAGGTAAGAAGATTGGAGTCGCTAATTACGAGTATCAAATACTCGACACTTGTGAATCAACGCATTTCGAACAGAAACTTTATATTAATTTCTTTGTTCAACTATTTGACGTTGTGTAAAAATGTGTTGTATGCATGATTTTAATTTTCTAAAGCGCCTTCACAGTTCCAGCGGCGTGGTGTTTGGCTGTTGTATTTATGCCCACATGTCCGACTAACCCCAACACTTCTATAAAGAAGTAAATGGTGGAAGAGAAGAAGATGTCCGACCAAGATAAGAATCTGTACGCTAGGTAGAGAAAGAGAGAGAGGGGGAGAGCTCCGGCCCTGTCGCTTACACATAGGACCGTGTCGTGCTATGATACATAGAGGCGGTCGCATCAGGCGGCACCGTGAGGACATAAGCAGCGAAATCAAAATGCAATTTGAAACCTTTAAGGGCGGCATTTCGAAGACTTGCATCATACTGAGAAAATATATCGAATGGCCCTGCTTACACAGTTTCGATACTGTTATTGTGCCAACATATTGTCGTACAAAGTAAAAATAGAAGAATGGATTTCATATTTTAAATGAATGGATCAAACTTGAGTTGCAACAATTTAGGTTATTAACAACTAACAAATATTTATTTTTGTATTCATGATTTTATAAGTTGACTTATAAATTTTCTTTTTATATGTATTACACTATATTAAAATAATGGATAAATATTTTCTGATGCAGCAACTCATTAATTTTAGCCACGAGCCGCCAGCCGCCATTGTTGATAATAAAGTCTATTCTCCATTCTTCTTGAAACACTTCAAAGTCAAGTAGTAGACTGTCCCTTTGCGGAATTACGTGTTCAGCACAGCTCGCCTGAACAGCTCTTGCACGTTCTCGACCTCTTCTAGAGACATGTTCAATGTTTCTTTGATGTCCCGCTGCCACCTTCGTCTTGGTCGCTCCCTGCTTCGTATTCCAGGATCCATACCTTTCATTACATTTATCTCCAAACCACTGTAGCAAAAATATTTCATATTTTGGGATATGATGTTATTTATGAGCCAATGCTTCTTGATATTCAGGTCTTGTAGGATGTTTTTGTTTCTTCTCTTCTCTGTCCAGGATGTTCCAAGAACTTTTCTATAGCACCTTGTTTCAAAAGCTTCAATTGTATTTTTTAATGTTTATGTTATGGTCCACGATTCGCATCCATATGTTTGTGACCACAGGGAATTTACATGTTTTCAGAAGTCTTACTTTTGTTTCTTTGCTTATGTCGTGCCATAGTTTCTTCATGCTTACCACCCTCTGGAAAACCATGGCTAGTTTTCTTCCTAAAGCTCTATTGTTGGTAATTATAAAGCCAAGATATAAAAAATCTGTGACGTTCTCAATGTTTTCGTTATTGATGGTAATTTTAGGTTGAGATTTTGCTTTGTCGGGGGACATCATTTTAATTTTCTTTATATTCAGAAAAAGTTTATGATCTTCGTCGGAGCTACTTATTTATCCCAAATATAATTTATAATTTAGTACAGGAGTCTTGGTGCTTCTAAGTCTTCCGACATCAACATGTATGTACTTCTTCTTCTTCAAACTCTTCTTGTTAAACCATTCTTTGTAATTTGTATAATCTCGATATAGAGGGAAGACTGCAGTAAAACTATATAAACTGACGAAACAAGTAATCACATAGTATTGTAGTTTTACAAAATACAAAAACAATGATTTTTGATTTCAGTGGTACTATTCTTTGCTTCCCTTGTGGGGCCTCGGCACCACACCGGCGATTGCCACTCTGATTTGCTATGTATTGTCATTGTTTTGATAAAACTACAGTACTTTGTGATTATATGTTTCGCCAGTTTGTAATCTGTATGTTATCTGAGCCTAAGAGCGATTTACCTTGTACCAGTTATGCGCCTATAAGTAGGCCAGCACATCCGATGTCTGCGACGCTTTTTATTTACTAGGCTAGCGTCTCTAGGCCCCTACCTCAGTCACCTCTTACGACACGCCTTGTAGGATGCAGTGTTACTATTCTTTGCTTCGCTTGCAAGCCCCCGGCAACACACGGGTGTATTTCTGTGCAAACCCCATCACTGACCGCTGCTATGATAATGTTATAATAGCCAACAATCACTAAATAACGGTTATGTAACGAGTACTAAGTAACGAATATCTGGCAATCTCAAGACCTCTTTCTTTTTTCTCGAATCCTGTATGCCTCACAGCGTCAGGTCAGGAAGAGATTTCTAAAACGGGCCCTAGTATGCGCTTCGTAGATAGTCTCTTTCGTCGCCTCTGTTATCTCTGAGGTCCATCTTTTGCGTGGCCGGCCTTTTGCTTTGTACCCATTGTATCGGAGCAGCATTGCTCTTTGAGGTGCACTGTCTGATGGTAATCTGCTTACGTGACCGAACCATTTAATTTGTTGTTTCTTGATGAAGTCTAGTACTGATGTTGTACCCACTTTTTCCTGATGTCTTCATTTCTCAACCGGTCTCTTCTTGTTACACCCAGCATTCTGCGTAGACACTTCATCTCTGTTGTGACTAGTTTTCTTCTATCGTTTGTTGTCAGCGTCCAGGTTTGGCACTGGTAACATAATGTGGGAGAAAGATTGTGTTGAACATTGCTCTTTTTGTGTTCATGGTGACGTGTTTGCATCTTAAAATTGGCGCCATTTGCCCTATCATTTGATTTGCTTTGTTGCATCTGTGTTGAATTTCATTAGTTATTCTTCCATTTGCTGAAATAATGCTCCCCAGGTATGTGAAATTTTTTACTTGATTTAGTAGGTGATTATCGATGGAGATGTTGGTAGTGTTTTCCTCTCTGGCGAATGTCATTACTTCTGTTTTGTCGATGTTAATTCTCATGTTGTATTCGTTACATGCTAACTGGAGTCTGTTGATGTGTTGTTGTAGCTGTTCTTCTGTTGTTGATATGATTGCCTGATCGTCTGCAAAAGAAATTCATTTAAGAGTTCTCCGAGGTTGTTTCCTTCGCTGGTGTTAGCTATTTTACAAATGTGATCAATGTACGTGATGAATAGCAGCGGGATAGTACGCAACCTTGTCTTACTCCTGACCCTACGTGAAACTTTTCTGATAATCCTGTATTTGTTCTAATCGTACATTGGTTGTCAGTATAAATGTTCTTGCAAAGGTTGATTAGGTGTTCATTAACCCCATAGGTTGTTAGTATTTTCCACAACTTGTGCCTATCTAAGCGGTCGAACGCTTTTTCCTGATCTACAAATGCAACGTGTAACTGTTTGTCGGATTCGATAGTCCTTTCTACTAACTGTTTGAGGGCGAATATTGCGTCTGTACAGCTTTTGTTCTTCCTGAATCCCATTTGGGAGTCATTAAGCTGTGGCTCGATGATGTGGCGGAGCCTTTTCTCAAGTATTTTGCAGAATATTTTCCCAGTGTGGCTCAGTAGCGCTATGCCTCTATACTTTGTACAGTCCCTCTTGCTACCTTTCTTCTTCCAGATGGGAACAATTGTAGCATTCCTCCAATCTTCTGGTGTTTCTTGTGTGATCCAGACTTGGTTGAATAGTCTATGGAGCCAGCTGATTCCTACCTCTTTAGTTGCTTTGATTAGGTCGGCCGGGATATTGTCTGGGCCTGGTGTTTTATTAGGTGGGGCCATATTTACAGCATTTCTGATCTCTGATAGTGTTATGCTTGGTTCTACTTCTGAAGTTACATTTACTGTGTGTTCTTGAGTGTTCGGTTGGTCCTCTTGTTGTAGGTTGAGAAGTTCACTAAAGTATTAGACCTTAGTATAGTATATGCAGAAAAATTAAATTATTTAGGTCATGTGTGATTCCTGTACTGACCTACGGTTGTGAAAGTTGAAATCAACAAAGAAAATTGATAAGAAACTGGACAGCTTTGAGAATAAATGTCTCCGAAAATTATTAATAGTAAAATGGAGTGATTTCGTTTCGAACAACACAGTGAGAGATAGAACACACCAACAACCCATATCAAATATTATAAGGAAACGAAGGTGGAAATATTTAGGTCATGTTCTTAGATCAGACGAAAAGAGACTAAATCGACAAGTCCTTATGTGGTCACCAGTTGGGAAAAGAAAACGTGGAAGACCAAACAAAGACCACTCTTCGAAGAACCATCCAACAAGAAAGTAAACTATTGGGATGTAAAACCATACAAGATCTCCAACCGCTAGCAACGAACCGCATCACATCGAGATCTACAACCTCTGCCCTATGTGCCGCCTTTGGCACGAAAGAAACAAACTAACTAAAACTAAGCTAAAGTAACGAGTCATCAAGGTGCGTATCCTTTATAGAACGTTGTTCTCTTTGCAGCACATCTGAAATTCACTCAGTCTCTTGCCAGTTCACCCACTTCGTCGATGGTCATGTTCATGGTTTCTTTAATATCTTGTAGCCATCTTCTTCTTGGTCTGCCTCTGCGTCCTGGGACCCTGCCCTCTAGTTTTGTTCTTTCCAGGCCATCGTGACGCTTGATGTGACAAAAGTATGTAATTTTTCTGTAGAGTATGTTGTTTATCAGCCAATTGTCTTTAACATTCAGTTCTTTCAGGACATCAGTGTTCTTTCTTTTTTCTGCCCATGGTATTCGTAGGATCTTTCTGTAGCATTTAGTTTAGAAGGGCTGGATTTTCGTTCTTAATCCAAAGTAACGAGTACTTGTTGCAAATGCAATAAGTAGTATAAAATCTTTGCAAACAGCTAACAACTACATCACTTCAGACCAAATGCCCCTTACATAGCCAGATAATACTGTAAACATGTCAGGGCAATTTATTTAGCAAACGAACAAACAGGAGTGACAAATTAAATTTTAATTTGTCACTCCTGTTTGTTCGTTTGTTGATAAAGGCCTTGTTGGTCGAAACGTTGCTGTTTATCGTCACTGTTTATGTATTTTGTAAAACTATAGTACTTTGTTTGTACGTGTTTCACTATTTATCAAGTTTTACTGCAGTCTTCCCCCTATTTCGATATTCAGGGCAATTTGGTAAGTGTAAATTTGAAATAATTTGATTTTTCAAGCCGACTCGTATTCCTAGGAAGATTCGGGAAGAGGAAGATGGCAATTGTACATAGCCGATTTACAAAAATCATAAAATATTATTAATATTTTTTTTAAAAACCGTTGAAATAAATTATAGTTTATGTTTTGTCCCTCTTGCTTATGGTTGATTGCTGCAGACGTCTATCACTAGGCAGTGTTCATTTCAATCTGATAACTTCAGATATTTAAAGGGAAGCAACGAATAGTACCACTGCAACCCACAGTGCAGGTTGTAAGAGGCGACTGATGTAGGCCCTATGGTTGCTACCCTGGTAAATAAAAAGCAGCGCAGAAATCGGATGTGCTGGCCTACTTGTAGACACATACCTGGCACAACGTACAATCGCTCTTAGGCTCAGATCACATACAAATCACACTGAATGGTTGACAAGTGGTCGATATGGAGCGTTCGAAGAAGAAGAAGCTGAATTCTAAGAGGGAGGGAGGGAGGGAGGTGGGGGTCTGATCACTTTCTTATACAGGCAGATATCTACGATAGCGCAGAAGCTACATAGCACCGGCGAGGGTACATAATTTTTTAGAATTTGTAGAATTGTATTTTGATTTTCTATGGTTTTTGCCAAAAGCAGCAGCTTTTAAGATTATTCTTATCGATTTTTACACTGACGTTCTTCTTTTACATGAGCAGTTTGAGCATGTGAACTTTATTGTTAATTTAAGATATGATTAGAAAGTGGAACTCGTCGACATTGTCAGAGATCAATTATGACCTTTCATTGATTGTAGAGATGCACAATTAGATCGACATGGTCTCCAAACCTTAACCTACCTATCACAGAGTGTGTGGATGCATATCATGCTACCCATCAATATCAAGATTGCCATGTGCACGTACATACTTCGTGTTTAGCATTTTACTCTGTCAGAGAATCGTGGACCATGGACGTAGCAGAGGAAAAAAACCAATGAAAGCAATCTACGTATTAACACAACAACATATATCCGGCCAGAGAACATGACTTATTGTATAGACATTGAACATCAGCGAACGAGAAGAAGAAGAAGATCTACAGATTACTTCTGAAAGTGGATATCTCAATGAGACTCCGAGGGAGAAATTTGAGGAGTTTGAATATAGCCAACTTTCCATTATGGCTACTTTCCTCAGCCAACAAAATTTAACGAGGCTGTGCCACTTGTGTTAGATGGAGGACGACCAAATCCCAAAGGATATAGTATTTTTGGTGATGTGTTATTATAAAGGATATCGTATTTGCACCAAACGACAACAACCACAAAGGACCGCTAATATTATTATTTTTTTCCTTTTCTTGGTTATATGTAATTACTATTATATTCTCCAGATCTACATTCTTGCACATTGGACAAGTCTACATGTGTTCCTCTTAATGTTTTCTCGCTCACTGTGCTCAAGTTATAGCCATTACATTAATGGAACTGAACGATGTCCTTTTTCTGTAACACCTTCCATCCCTGTTTTATAATATATTGAGCACCAATTGGTTTGCTATTAGTGCTTAGAGGTCAGACAAATTATCAATTTCTTGCTCCTTCAATATGACAAGAGACATACAATGTTGGATATCCGTTACGGTTAAATTGTTATGTGGAGATGACACTTAATCCTGTAGAAGAAATGAAGGTGGAAAATTGTTCTTAGATATAATAAATTAATGTATGTATTTTATCATCGTCAAATAGTTTGTCCTGAGCAGAACTTTGCCACACCAATAGTCCTCTGGAATTTCTCTCTCTCATAGGCCAGATGTCATGCCTCTGCAGCCGTCATGTTCAAACCATCAGTTACATCCTGATCCTTCTTCTCCGTGGTCTTCATCTTCTTCTCTTTGCCGGTATGTCTCCTCTTATGATGGTCTTCTCCAGCCCAACATGTCTTTTTATATGTCCAAAATATCTTAATTTTCTCTTTCTTATTTGTAGCATCAGCCAGTTTTCTTTGATTTTGAGTTTTTTTCTGCATATATCTATTTGTTATCTTCTCTGTCCAAGATATATGGAGGACTCTTCTGTAACACTTATATTCAAAAGCAGATAATGTATTTTATCTTCTTCTTTGCATTCGTTCTTTACGACCAATTTTAATCACTCTTTGTGATATGTTTGATCTTTGCCAAGAACGTGTATACGTTGCACATTGGTTTGGTAGGCCCCTAAAGCATAGACTTCTACACGTTTAGGACACGTGCATCCGATTTCAGCCAAATGTATTTTATAACTTTGAACAAATGCTCAACATTGGATACCCTAGCTGCTCCTCCCATTGGCTTATGTAGACCAACCTGGCATAAAGCGTCGTTCTAAAAATAAGAGCACGAGAGGTCACGTTTAGAAAATATACAAATCTCGGGGTCAAACTATGTACTCTACCAGCTTTCTGTCGTGTTTTCAACGAATCGGCCATTTTTAGTTCATGTTTCGTCACCAAGTCTACCATCAAGGCAATGTAGACATTATTAGCGATTAAAATAGGCACTCTAGCACGAACGGTAAGTCAATGCAACAATCTATGACCGTTTTATTGAAGTTTTGCATGTATGATAATGCGAACCTTTTCTCCCCCAGACTACAAAACTCCAAAGATGGTAGCTCCCCGGTGTCGACTACTTCATTGCTCTGACAAAAGTGGGTCCGCCCGGTTAAGTAACTCTCTCCTCACTCTCTCTTCTCTCTCTTCACTCTCTGTGTGGCTCTGTGTCCAGGTCGCCCCCATTATCACATTTAGGGTAATATCTGCTGCTAGCTGTCTCATTATATCAGATTTAGTTTAACAATCCAACATTCTAAAGTTAATCAAATTCAACTGACCTTTCAACAGTTTAATAACTTGATCGACGAATTATTCAACCTTCATTAATACTCATAGTTAATTAACGATTAATCGGATTATGTTTGCCCTGGGATTACTACATTACTTAGATTAAATAAGTCGCATAACTTTCCCGTTGGAACACATACCCCCCTCCCGACAAATCTAATTGTGGATTCTCTAATTTTGATCTATTTTTCTCTGAAATTTATAGTAGGGGGTAAGCTTTAATTTGATGTGCTCGATCTTTGTTGGGGGGTGTTAAGTTACGCCTATAGTATTGTCATATTGTTAGGCACACATGCACAGTCGAGTCCACGTAGATGGTAAAGCCTGTATCCAGCAAGTTAGATTTAATGATGGTTAATCGGAACTAGGGACACGTTCAGTTGGTTGAGTTTAACCTAACATGGAGAGGCACACAATGGTGTTCAATCACATTTTGCAAAAGTCTGTCAGGTTATTATATTAGAGCTAGTCTATCAAAAACTACCCAATCCCCTTATTTTTGTACTTGAGGGAATTTATATTTTACATCCCCGTGTCTTGTATTTGACTTAGTAGACCTGGTGACTTTATCACGTTTCATGTACCTCAGAACAGGACACTGTCAGCTCAGCATATACACAATTTAAACAGCATTGAAGATTAGAAATTCAACTTTGTGGACATGGATCACAGATTGCAAAGCACCACTGCCATATGTTATGTATGATACCTATAGGCCTACTGTACACACCCACTACTGGCCCAGTGAAACAACGCTATAAGCAAAGCCATAGTAGTATGATCTGTTGTAGGATGATCTGTATGAACTAGACAAAGACAATGAAATGTGTTCAAAAGCTAACATTGCTGATATACTAGAGAATATATTACATAACATTGTATATATAAACAATATATTACATAACATTGCAGATATAAACAATATATTTCAAGTGAGCAAACTGGTTTAAAAAAAAGATATCTTCAGTAATCGCTTTCCCTAGTATGGTGGTTAGAGATCTCCTGCGACACTTTTTATTTAGTAGGGTTGCTTCCCTAGGACCCTATCTCAGTCACCTCTTAGGACATGCCTTGTAGGTCGCAGTGTTATTATTTTTGCTCCCTTGAGAGCCCGACAACACACAGACAATCAGTCATCAAATGGCTTGTCCTGTGCAGGACTTTGCCACCCTAACATTCCTTTGGAATTTTTCTTTGAGGCCATTTCCCTCTCATTTTTCGCTGCTGCAGCCGTCATGCTCAAATCATCAGTTATACCCTGAATCTATCTTCCTCTTCTTCTCTTTGCTGGGATGCTTCCTTCCATAATTGTCTTCTTTAACCCTTCATGTCTTTTTATATATCCAAAATAATTCAGTTTTCTCATTCCTTTTTGTAGCATCAGTCAGTAAAAAGTATTTTAAGTTCCTTCTGAATAGATCTATTTGTTCTCTTCTCTGTCTATGGTGTACAGAGAACTTTTCTGTAACACTTAAATTCAAACAAACACTTATACAGACTAGGAATAAGTCAAACAGCTCTCTGCCAGTGTCAGCAGGCAGAACAGACACCAGAGCATATCCTGCAAGACTGTCCTCTTCTGTGTGAGCTGAGAAGCAACATGTGGCCACACCCAGTCGACCTGAAAACTAAGCTTTGGGGAAACCTGACAGACCTGAAGCTGACTGCCCAGTTTGTGGTCCACAGTAAATTAAGCGCATGACCAGAGATCGCTGAAGAAGAAGAAATTCAAAAGCATATATATGTTTCTCCACTGTCTTGTTAAATATCAATGCTTCACACCCATATGTTGTTTTGGTCGTCATCAGATTTGTTAGTACTATTCCCCTCGTTAGGTTCTTTCCCAGTGTGTTTATAAGTTCCTTCTAGCCTGGGAGCCTCACCAACAGATCGTGTTTTCATTTCGTTGTATTCCAAATTACTGTTTAGTCTGAGCATAGAGAAGATTCAAGCACTTGATGATTCCCATTGTCAAAAAACATTGTCAAAAATTGTCCAGATTTCACACAGACATCTTTGAATAAAAGGATTACCCAGACACCTTCTTGAAAGGTAGTCTGCCATTGCTTGCCTTTCTAACAGTGACCATACTGGTCCATGACCGTAGTCATGTCTCTATTACAGAGATCCTCTGTCTACCATTGTGAGTTTTGAGACCATAACCATTGACACTCTTTTGGTTGCTCTAGCACTAATCCACCACTTGCTTCCATGGCTCCCCATTACCCTGCCTTGGGGGTATAAGGGTACTCCACCTTGCCAAGGCTGTCCCATAGACTAGCGGAGGAAGGTGGCGCCTACACCTATCCCTTGAGTAATTAAAAAACATTGATAATTTATCATGATTAAATAGTAATTTGTTTCCATCTTAATTTCAGACATAATCAGAACTGCTGTTACTTGTCATAGCGGTTTCATTTGACTTTATAGATCTCCATTGTATATCATAGTCGTCTCTATTTCTGAATGTTGGTGTCATGGCCGACAGTAGACAACATCAAAGTATGCTACAAGGCAGCAGTAACATGAACATTGGAGCATCTTCTTCAACATCTCCAAACTCTAATAACCATATGGGCTCTATTAACCAGGCAGAGAATACGGTTATGATACCGTTGAGCGCTGCAGATCTGGATGTTCTGAGAGCCAGTGGTATACAGTTCAGTACAACCGCAACCCTTAGCAACATCTCAGGCAACAACAACATTGCAGGAAATGAGAACAACTTAAACTTAACATTCAGTGGGGGAAACGTTACAATAACAAGTGCTGCTGACTGTGGTACCAGTGTTGGTCTTCATGGTTCCACACACCCAATAATTATGGAAGCGGCCAGTCTTGCAAACCACCACCAACATCAGCGACGACAACATCATCAGTCTCAACAGCAACAAAACATTCAGGATATTACCAGATCAAATGGTAGGGTACTACTTCATTCAAATCAAATGAGTTCTATAGGGACAACAGACGCTCAGAATCTTGGGGGCAGTCTGGTTAGCGGTAATATTATAAGCCTCAGCAATAATGATAACAACGGAGCGAGCTCATCAGCATCAGGACTTATACAAGCTCTTGGTGCTGCAGTCAGTCGGGCAGTAGCTTCTGGAACTTTTCCTAACCTTCTGCAGTCATCAATGAGTCTACCACTGTCAGTGAATCAAGGCGGTATAATTAATGGTAATGAGATTATGACTCTGAATGCAATCCCAAACAGTATCATCAGTGGAACAAATGGTCAACTTCTGATCAATCAACAACATCAGCATAACCACCACCACCATCAACATCTTCTTCATCATCAACAGCAGCTTGTTCTTAACCAGGCATCCAACATAGTGGAAAGTGGAAGTATAATGAACAGTACACAAGCAGCAGTCAGTTTACATCATGGTTCAATGGGGCGAGGCGGTGGCATGGTTGTTGATCGTGGCAATGTTGTGACAACGTCGCCTTCACAGGGAAGCAGGTGTGTATATCTTATTTTGTACAAAATTAGTTTACTTAATCATCTTCTTCATTTTTATAAATTTTGCCGTAACTTTGTGCGGTTAAAGATAGGAAAGGTCTCAACAGACCCTAACAGCTACAGACCCATTAGCCTACTGAGCTTCATAGGAAAATTGCTAGAATGCATGATCAACACCAGACTAATGTAGAACCGAGAAGAAAAGGGCCTACTACTCCCCCAACAAGATGGCTTCTGAAAGCACTGATGTACAGAAGATCAAGTAATCCTAAATCACCCAGGAGATAAAGGATGCTTTCCAAGATAAAAACATGTTATTACTATGGGTAGATCTGGAGATGTGCCTACCTGTAATGAGCTCAATCACCCAGGAGATAAAGGATGCTTTCCATGATAAAAACATGCTATTACTATGGGTAGATCTGGAGATGTGCCTACCTGTAGCTTAAGCTGTACATGTAGCTGTACCTGTAGCTTAAGCTGTACCTGTAGCTGTACCTGAAGCTGTACCTGTAGCTTAAGCTGTACGTGTAGCTGTAGCTGAAGCTGTACCTGTAGCTGAAGCTGTACCTGAAGCTGTAGCTTAAGCTGTAGCTGTACCTGTAGCTGAAGCTGAAGCTGTACCTGTAGCTGAAGCTGTAGCTGTAGCGAGCTCAATCACAACCCAAGAGTACATGGTTCAAACTCTGCAGTGGATAGTTTGGAAGTAAATTTATTCCAGTGGATTTTTAATGAACGGTAAAGATAGACCTCACCATTCAGAAAGCAATGACAAACTACTGAACATATAAGTGATGCCTAACAAAATCAACAACTCATATACTGTGGTTGATAGCAACGTCCTGTAAAGGATATACCACGATATTCATTTCAGATCTGTAGAATGCTTTTGATAAAGTGTGGAAAATGGGTTCAAAGTTGAATTACGTAGAAATAAAATAACAGGAAGAATGTACAAATGGATCTCTCTTCTTCTGCTTCTTTTTCTTCATCTTTCAACTCCCAACGGAGCACAGGTCTTCAACAAACTTCTTCCATTCATATCATTCTCCAGCTCTCTTCTCCAGGTGTGTCCAGGCCTCCCCTACTCCTCTTTCCCTGCAGGTTCCAAAACATTGCCTATCTTGCAATGCTTCAGGTCAGTCTTCTCAATGTATGTCCTATCCATCGCCAGCGTCTCTTCCTGAGCTCTTTCTCCACTGGCATCTGCTTAGTTCTTTCTTTGAGTTCCTCTATTCTACGTAAACATCCATTTATGAAGGTCTGTAGTTTTCTGGTGGTTACTTTTGTTGTCCTCCATGTTTCCGAGCCATAGAACAGCACTGACTTCACATTAGATTGAAAGATTCTCAGCTTCAAATGGATCTCTCAGTATTTATAAAACAGAACTGCAACAAAATTGCAAGAGTACACAAGTAGAAAAACAACACTAGAACAAGAAATCTCTCAAGAGGGAGCACTGTCACTAACACATCTTAGCACGTATAAGTGACATAGTAAAGTAAAGTAAAGAAACCCTTTCTAACCTCGTGGTATATAGGACAATAGTGTTAGGCCTGTATCGTTTATTAACCGTCGGCACACGATGGGTGATATGGTCAGCATCACGCCGGTCGCCTTTACTTTCCCAGAACCTGTCTGGTACCCAGTTGAGGCTGGGTCGACCTGATAGCGGTCGGGAAAAATTTCCCGCCCACTGCTGGAGGAGTTGAACCCGGACCACCAGCCTTGAGAAGCGAGTTCACTAACAACTACATTACCGCGGCTCTCATAAGTGACATAACAGAGTGTATACTCGGAAGAATTCACCACGCTCTTTATGGGGATGACCTGGCCCTGTGGACATCAGAAGAATACATTCCTGCGGCAACCAATAGAATTTAGCGTGCCCTCATATCCCTAGACCAATGGTTCTTCTTCGAATGCTCCATATCGATCACTTGTTAACCACTCTGTTTGATTTGTATGTGATCTAAGCCTAAGAGCGATTGTGCCAGTTATGCACCTGCAAGTAGGCCAGCACATCCGATTTCTGCAATGCTTTTTATTTACTAGGTAGCTTCCCTAGGTCCTACACCAGTCGCCTCTTATGACATGTAGGTCACAGTGTTACTATTCTTTGCATCCCTTGTGGGCCCTGGCACCACACAGGCGAGTACCAATGGTTCAACACATGACTGTTTAAAGCCAATGAAAATAGAAGTCAGTTTTGACTAACACATGACGTAGAAGGCTGATACTGAAAAAACCAGACTCGAACAAAATACCAGATGGCAATCATGAAAAAACTAGCTGGTACAACCTAGGATGCGAATGAAAGTTTTCTCATCCTCATCAGGTGTCATGCTGGCTAGCGAAGGTGAGAATGGATTTCCACAAATCTCTGTCTTTGGTCTTCTTCTGCATTTGCCTGCTATGAATTCAGACGTAGCCATGGCACCAGGGATGGTTCTTCTGATTTATTTTTGCATGAAAGCTTACATTACCATTTTATGGGTGTCCCTCGCTACAAAGCAGGCTTTTCTACTATGTCCCTCGCTACAAAACAGGCTTTTCTACTATGTCCCTCGCTACAAAGCGGGCTTTTCCGACTTCAGAGGCCCTCTGGTTTTGTTTGGTGTTTGCTATCATCTTAGTTGTTGACACCGCCTGAGTGGTTACCAGGGCCCAAATTGGGTTGTAAAGAGTGGAACCACTGTTACCCACCACGCATGTCGTAAGAGGCGACTGAGGAGGTTGGGAGTGAGGCTAGCTACCCCACACCGTAAAAACACTAGATGGCTACAGAACGGAGAACGAACCGAGTAAACGCTGGTTGAAACCGGACACATCACCGAAGGATAAGCACCAGAGCTCCAAATGGTGCTGAAGATGTGACGTAAAACACACCAATGCTAGGGTTGCATGAATCAGATTTCCACATGAATAGAATTTATGGGGAAATCTGGTACATCAGTCTGGGCGGTGATCGAGTCAGAGAAAGAGATGTTGTCGCACTTCCATGCTATAAAGTCAGGCTAACACTTTCTCTCTGTGTCTTTCTCTGTCTTGTCGCCACTCAATTTTACCGGTTGTTACAATGTGTTTGAAACTTCCCTTTCTCATCACATGTCCGAATGATGATGACTCCACTTTCTTATATTGATAATAAGTGACAGAAATTGTTCTAAAGAAGCAATATATGGGATATGTAGGTATGACATTATCAAACCTCACAACCTGGAGGACAGGTTACTATTTTGGTATGTCTCTTAGTTTCAAGATATGTCCAACCTTATTAAACATGCCAGAAGCAAAAGGCTTCTGCTGACATAGTTCTGGTGGCCACTAAAGCATTTAAGCCATCCAACCACAACACTCAGTACTAGCGTTATATAAAGTACTAGCGTTATATAAAGTACTAGCGTTAAATAAGATGATGACGTTTTTGTTAAGTGTTCTTGTTTTTCTTTTCTCAAATCCTGTTTTGTCTCACAGTGTCAGGATAAGAAAAGATTTCTAGAACTGGCTTTTATGTGCGCTTCTCTAATCATGTTTTGTCTCACAGTGTCAGGGTAGGAAGAGATTTATAAAACCAGCGTTTGTATGCGCTTTATAAACAGTGTTTTTCTTTGCCTCTGTTATCTCTGAGGTCCATCTTTTGTATGGACGACCTTTTGCTTTGTATTTACTGTATCAGAGTAACATTGCTCTTTGAGGCATTGTTAATCTGTTTATGTGGCCGAACCATTTCATTTGTTGTTAAAGTGTTTCTATTGTTGTTACAAAACATGAATGGGACATGACTATGGAATAATGAAATTATACACAGTATTATCAATCAATAGCTCCTCAGTAACCGTAGCCCAGCAACAACAACAACAACAACAAATGTGGGTACAACCTGATCAGAGTGGATTTCTACCAGCAGCTGTCAGCTTAGCTGCACAAGAAGCGCTCACTTTGCAGCAAGGGAATCAAGGAACCATATCAATTCAAGGTACATCAAATTCTCAAGAAAGAGCTTCATCACTCCATGAGCTTCAGCAGACAGAGATGAATGGCAACCACTTTCAGGATGTGAGAGCACAATTTGCAGGTTAGTAATAGCTGTATCTGGTTTTCCTGATGGTCTCTGTGGCTAAATGGTTAAGTCTTTGCATTCCGAAGGTAGGGGGTTCAAATACAGACCACGCTGTACTTGTCATGAGTGACACGCTTGGTGATACGTGTGACACGCTTGGTGATACGTGTGACACGCTTGGTGATACGTGTGACACGCTTGGTGATATGTGTGACACGCTTGGTGATATGTGTGACACGATTTGTGATGTGTGTGACACGCTTGGTGATATGTGCGACACGCTTTGGGATATGTGTGACACGCTTGGTGATATATGTATGCCAGAGTTCTGAAGAAAACTTCCACAAAGATTTTTATTGAATTTATTTAATCCTTTGTTTGGCAACAGGTGTCTTCCAAATGCAAGCACAAAGTAATCGATCAATGCCCTACCAAGTGTCAGCACATTCTACTTATGAACAAGATTCTCCAGGACAGGACTATCAGGACATTGGTGGAGACAGTGAAGCCACACCATCTTACTCTAATATACAACAGATGTCTGTGAGTAATCAAGCGGCAGTAAATGCAGCTGCACAGTTGATTGCTGCACCAACTGTAGATAGTAGTACACTTGAGCAGGTGAGACATTTGATTGTGTCTTGTCATGTTTGTGTTAGACGTCTTTAGAATATTGTTATCGGGCATAACACATTTGATTAAACACTATTAGAAGGAACATCCCAACAAAGAGGAAAACCATGTAGAAGATGGATTCAGGATGTAACTGACAGTTCGAACATGACGGCTGCAGAGACGGGACATCTGGCCTATGAGAGAGAGAAATTCCGAAGGACTGTTTAGGTGGCAAAGTTCTGCTCAAGACAAGATATTTGATGATGAAGACATCTCTGTTCCTTGTACCATGTCTGGTTATACAGGGTGTTCAACTTAAAAGCAGCCTGTGAATGGAGCTAATCTGGCATATATGTATGGAAATGAAAAGTTTCAGTTATGACGTAGTATAGGTCAAGGTTGTGTGATGGTGTGTAATTGTAGTGCAGGAAGGGGCGAAGAACAAATGTGACGTAGGACAAGCTAGTCAGAACCGGTTTAAATAGTAAATAGACGAGATGCAATGCGTACCTGGCAAATTTATATTTATCACTTGGGCTGCTTTTAAGTTGAACACGCTGTATAAGGCGTACCCTAGAAATCAGTTTTATCAATCTCCATCTTCTATAGAATCAGCTTTAACATTAAGCTTTAGATTACATATTGAACCTTCATGTTAAAATCATTTAGAGGTTACATATAAGATGCTATGATGGCAAGCGAATAAACAATACTCACACAGAGTCATGTATTTGTTGATTTCTGACATGTTCTCAGAGTTACCACATCGTGTATGACGCCGACAATTGTTTGCCAACTGTTCACACAGAGTCATTTATATGTTGTATGTTCTCAGGGCTACCAGATCATGTATTTTGCCGACAATTGTTGCTAACTGTTCACCAAGTCATGTATATGTTGTATGTTCTCAGGGTTACCAGATTGTGTATGATGCCGACAATTGTTGCTAACTGTTCACCGAGTCATGTATATGTTGTATGTTCTCAGGGTTACCAGATTGTGTATGATGCAGAAAATCGTCTGCTAACTGTGCAGAGAGTCATGTCACCATCAGATTGTACAGTCAGTCAATCAACACTCAGTCTAGAAAGTTCTGAGGCCCAGGAGAACTCATTACTGTTACCAATAGTAAGAAATCTTTCTATATCAAACACTTTCATCATCATCATCATCATCAAGTGCCCGCTGTTCTGTAGCTCACACAAAACTTCTTCTAATCTATCCCAGACATCAACACTTGGTCTGTTTCTATCGCCTGTGTGTTGCTGGGGCCCACATGAGGAGCAAAGAATAGTAACTCTGCAACCTACAAGGCATGTCATAGACGACAGAGGTAGGCTTCTAGGCAAGCTACCCTAGTAAATAAAAAGTGTCCCAGAAATCGGATGTGCTGACCTACGTGTGGACTCATAACTGGCACAACGCACAATCACTCTTAAGCTCAGATCACATACAAATGATTAATATGGAGTGGTTGATATGGAGTGTTCGAAGAAGCAGAAGTCTGTTTCTATAGCAACACTCTAATTCTGTGATCCGTCCAAGTTTTGTATTCATAAACTAATCATATGCAACTATATTCTAAAACTGACCACTACTTGATAAACATAAGTAGAATAAATAGAAGTATTCTATGGGAAACACTAGAAAACTATGGGATCCAGGGACAACTGCTAGACAATATCAGAGCAATATACACAAATAGCCACAGTGTGATAAGAACAACAGACGGAATGACAGACTCATTCAAAACAAAATCAGGAGTAAGACAGGGTTGTGTACTCTCACCTCTTCTCGTCAACATATATATAGACAGAATAGTGAAAGAGGCACAGTGCGAAAAGACCTTATTGACATAGACAATGATCACGACGACCAATTAAACAACCAAATCAACTAATTGCTTTTTGCGGACGACCAAAGTTTAATGTATGAAGATGAAGATCAGCTACAACATCACATGAATTCATTGCTAATAGCACGTAGAAAGTACAACATGAAAATCAACAAACAAAAGACCGAGACCATGAAAATCAGCAGAACACCAAGCCAAGTAAACATACAAATAGATAACACCAGAGTAAAGCAAGTTTCCGAATTCAAATATTTAGACAGTATTTTAACAGAGGACGGAAAACTAGATAGAGATATACCAACACTTTGTTACCAGTGCCAAACTTTGTCTCTTACAGCAACACATCACAGAAAGCTCACCACGTGTAAAATTAAATGCTTGAGGAAGGCAGTGGGAGTCACTAGGAAAGACTGATTACGAAATGAGGACATTAGAAGCTGAGTGGGCATAACTTCATGCACCGAATACATCGAAAGACAACAAATGCAGTGGTTTGGACATTTAATGAGAATGAAATACAACCAACCACAAATAACAGCATACAATAACAAGAGATCGGGTACTAGAGCTAAGGGAAGACCAAGAAAAAGATGGATAGACAATATCAAGACCACACTACATAAACACGGATACAATACAACAAGGGCAACTCATCTAGCCCTAGAACGCAAATTAAAGCTCCCATCCCTACGCTTAACGGCAAGAGTGGACAGCCAACTACATCTTCCACCTGGGAATAGACAATAGACAAAAAAAGTAGATCTTCTAAAACCGACCATTACTTGATAAACATAAGTAGATCTTCTAAAACTGACCATTACTTGATAAAAGTATCTTCTAAAACTGACCATTACTTGATAAAAGTGAGTAGTAAAGTAACCTGTTTTCATACCATGAAGCATATTGAGGTATACATTATTAGACCTGTATTGTTCACTGACCATCGACACACGATGGAGGATGGGATCAATATCATGAAGGCCGTCTTTACTTCTCAGTGCTTTTCTGCGTACCCAGTGAGGCTGGAACGAAAGTAATGAGGAATAACTCAAATTATAATACGCCAGTTATTTTACAAAATGAAATCATCGAAGAAGTTCAGGATTTTGTATACTTGGGAAGCACATTATTGCAGGATGGTGCTTCGGTAAAAGACATCATTGGAAAACATCGAAGAAAACAAGTAAAACTTTTGCCATGCTCAACAAAATATGGAAAAACCAAATTATTGAATCTTAAAACAAAACTTAAAATATATAGAAGCAATGTCCTGTGAGTGTTATTATACAGTAGTGAATGCTGGAAGAAGCAGTGTCCTGGGAGTGTTATTATACAGTAGTGAGTGCTGGAAGAAGCAGTTTCCTGGGAGTGTCATTATACAGTAGTGAGTGCTGGAAAAAACAGTGTCCAGGGAGTGTTATTATACAGTAGTGAGTGCTGGAAGAAGCGGTGTCTGGGAGTGTCATTATACAGTAGTGAGTGCTGGAAGAAGCGGTGTCTGGGAGTGTCATTATACAGTAGTGAGTGCTGGAAAAAACAGTGTCCAGGAAGTGTTATTATACAGTAGTGAGTGCTGGAAGAGGCGGTGTCCTGGGAGTGTCATTATACAGTAGTGATATCGAAAAATGACCCATAACATCATACACAAGCTGGAGACATATTCCAAAATAAATGTTTAAGAAGAATTCTGCAAATATTCTGGCCACCAAATACAATAGCATTTGAGGTGCTTTTAAAATGAGCAAACTGTGCATCATTGGAGACAATCATTAAAAGACAAAGATAGAGATGGATTGGTCATGTATTTGGTCATGTATGTCGTATGCCATCAGGGACATTGGCTAGGACAGCTCTCAGATGGACAGCGGATGGGAAAAGAAGGCCTGGACATTCAAAGAAAATATGGAAAACTGTGGAAAGAGAGTTGAAAGAATGTGGCCTGACATGGAAAACAATTACTAAAAAAAGGGCGACAGAACGGCAACAATGGAAATCTTTTATGTCAGCCTTATTGTCTTAAAATATTGCTACAACTATTGATAAAACTGACCATTACATTATAATTTCAGTCCTCTCAGTCTGGATAGTCATATACAACTATTCTAAAACTGACCATTACATTATAAAATTTCAGTGCTCCCAGTCTGGACAGTCGTATACAACTATTCTAAAACTGACCATTACATTATAAAATTTCAGTGCTCCCAGTCTGGACAGTCGTATACAATGGTACAAGTCAGCTCTATGCAACCAGTATTTGCCTCTGGACGAAGTAGCAGTACAGCAGAGGTCAGCACATCATCCATGGCAGAAATGTTGAATGCTCATAGCAGAACTGGTGGTTCAAGAATGGGTTCACTCAACCGTGGATGTGCTTCTTCTACTAATCACAGTCTCATAGTTTTACCTAAACTTGAGGTATACCAGCTACATGTATTATTCATTTCTTTGTTTGAATGGTCTCTATAGTGATATAATAAAACCCACCTTTCTTGCTACATCTAATGTCACTGAAAACTTACAGACATATCACCAGTATCCCTGGCCATTCCGGAGAACCTGACTCTAGCTTCAGAGGTATATGTAATTTAGTGCTTAGGTTTCGCCCGTGTGGTTCTGGTGTCCGCAAGGGAAGCAAAGAATAGTAGCACTGTTACCCACAAGGCATGTCGTAAGAGGCGACTGATGTATAACATATGGAAGCTACTCTAGTAAATATGAAGCATCGCAGAAATCAGATGTGCTGACCTACTTGTATGGGCATAACTGGCACACCGTACAATCATTCTTAGGCTAAGATCATATACAAATCGCACAGAGTGGTTAACAAGTAGTCGATATGGAGCGTCTGAAGAAGCAGAAGTGCTTAGGCCAGGTATCGATTATTGGCAAGCAAGGATGAGACAGTTTTGCAAGACATGTTCTGGTGTTCTGCCCAGAGGATGCTCTAGTCGCAAATGGTTGGAGTTTCTGTGAGTGATTGGAGTTTCTCTAGCACATTTTGTGAAGGTTTGCTCTGACAGGCTGCTGGGTAATTTTTAAGTTTGAATATCTTTATCTATTTACTTTTGATAACTATCTCTCTTCTCTCTATTTTTTCTTTCTCTCTCTTTCTCTGTCTCTTTCTCTCTTACAGTATGTCTTAGAGTATGTCTCACAGACTAGTTAATTCTTGAATATCTGATATTGCTAATCTTATCCTCCCAGGTATACCCAAGTATGTCTCACAGACTAGTTAGTTCTTAAACGTCTCATATTGCTAATCTTATCCTCCCAGGTATACCTAAGTATATCTCACAGACTAGTTAGTTCTTGAACGTCTCATATTGCTAATCTTATCCTCCCAGGTATACCCAAATATGTCTCACAGACTAGTTAGTTCTTGAATGTCTCATATTGCTAATCTTATCCTCCCAGGTATATCCAAGTATGTCTCACAGACTAGTTAATTCTTGAATATCTGATATTGCTAATCTTATCCTCCCAGGTATACCCAAGTATGTTTCACAGACTAGTTAGTTCTTGAAGTCTAATATTGCTAATCTTATCCTCCCAGGTATACCTAAGTATGTCTCACAGACTAGTTAGTTCTTGAAGTCTCATATTGCTAATCTTATCCTCCCAGGTATATCCAAATATGTCTCACAGACTAGTTAGTTCATAAATGTCTCATATTGCTAATCTTATCCTCCCAGGTATACCTAAGTATATCTCACAGACTAGTTAGTTCTTGAACGTCTCATATTGCTAATCTTATCCTCCCAGGTATACCCAAATATGTCTCACAGACTAGTTAGTTCTTGAATGTCTCATATTGCTAATCTTATCCTCCCAGGTATATCCAAGTATGTCTCACAGACTAGTTAATTCTTGAATATCTGATATTGCTAATCTTATCCTCCCAGGTATACCCAAGTATGTTTCACAGACTAGTTAGTTCTTGAAGTCTAATATTGCTAATCTTATCCTCCCAGGTATACCTAAGTATGTCTCACAGACTAGTTAGTTCTTGAAGTCTCATATTGCTAATCTTATCCTCCCAGGTATATCCAAATATGTCTCACAGACTAGTTAGTTCATAAATGTCTCATATTGCTAATCTTATCCTCCCAGGTATACCCAAGTATTCTTCTAAGGAGTCTTCCTTTGAGCCCTCTTAACATATTATCTGATCTATTTTCTGATCTGTTTTCTAATCTGTTATTTTTTTATCTGTTTTTTTTATCTGTTATCTGATCTATTTTCTGATCTATTTTCTAATCTGTTATCTGATCTGTTTTCTGATCTGTTATCTGATCTATTTTCTAATCTGTTATCTGATCTGTTTTCTGATCTGTTATCTGATCTATTTTCTAATCTGTTATCTGATCTAATTTCTGATCTGTTATCTGATCTATTTTCTAATCTGTTTTCTAATCTATTTTCTGATCTGTTATCCAAGTCTGACATCTATAGAGAATGACTGTCCAAATATGTCTTATATATCTGGAACATCACAAGGATACAAGTCACTGAATATATTTGGTCATAAGTAAAACAACAACAACAGTGGTAAGATAAGGATAAGTAATTAATTCATTATTTTGCTCATTACTTCTTCTGTGTCACATTTGAATAGATAATTGACATATTTATCTTGATGTTCAATATTAGAAACAAGATCTTGAAGAGGTGGCTGAATGTGATACTACCCAGGAAGACATTGAATATCACAGTAAGTTTATGTCATCTGAAATATCATTATCATCATAAGTTTATACCTATTTCTTAGTACTATTGTGGTCTATACACATCTATTCTCATCAATCTATTCTCACCTATGAACTTTGCTGAGCGATGCAAGAAATATCAGTCTCAGTTCCATGGAAGAGATTGAGCAAGTTGCCCAGGATAGAGCGGTATGGAGAAATTACTTGCAGGCCCTATGTAACGTATAACGGTACGAGAGGAATTATACACATCTATTGGTCCAATATTTTCACTACTAACATGGGGACATGCTTCTCTGGATATTGTCTCTAACAGTCCCCTACCCAATAGTAGAGATTAGCTCTGTAAAGTCTGACACTACCCAGTAGTAGAGTTTAGCTCTGTAAAGTCTGACACTGCCCAGTAGTAGAGATTAGCTCTGTAAAGTCTGACACTGCCCAGTAGTAGAGCTTAGCTCTGTAAAGTCTGACACTACCCAGCAGTAGAGCTTAGCTTCATAAATTCTAGCCCTACCCAGTAGTAGAGCTTAGCTCTGTAAAGTCTGACACTACCCAGTAGTAGAGCTTAGCTCTGTAAAGTCTGACACTGCCCAGTAGTAGAGATTAGCTCTGTAAAGTCTGACACTACCCAGCAGTAGAGCTTAGCTTCGTAAATTCTAGCCCTACCCAGTAGTAGAGCTTAGCTCTGTAAAGTCTGACACTACCCAGTAGTAGAGCTTAGCTCTGTAAAGTCTGACACTGCCCAGTAGTAGAGATTAGCTCTGTAAAGTCTGACACTACCCAGCAGTAGAGCTTAGCTTCGTAAATTCTAGCCCTACCCAGTAGTAGAGCTTAGCTCTGTAAAGTCTGACACTACCCAGTAGTAGAGCTTAGCTTCATAAATTCTAGCCCTACCCAGTAGTAGAGCTTAGCTCTGTAAAGTCTGACACTACCCAGTAGTAGAGCTTAGCTCTGTAAAGTCTGACACTGCCCAGTAGTAGAGATTAGCTCTGTAAAGTCTGACACTACCCAGCAGTAGAGCGTAGCTTCAGAAATTCTAGCCCTACCCAGTAGTAGAGCTTAGCTTCGTAAATTCTAGCCCTACCCAATAGTAGAGATTAGCTCTGTAAAGTCTGACACTGCCCAGTAGTAGAGCTTAGCTCTGTAAAGTCTGACACTACCCAGTAGTAGAGCTTAGCTCTGTAAAGTCTGACACTGCCCAGTAGTAGAGCTGAGCTCTGTAAAATAAATAAAAATATTAATATAAATAAATAATGTATACAGAGTGGCTCATTGTAAAAATCTAAATTCTAGGAAGCCCTACATACCTGGACACAAGTAACAACATTGATGATGGAGATGAGGAGGAATCTTTGGACTCGACATCACTGCATTCCACTATACAGGGGTCAGTGGTTGTTACATCTGGTGATGTTCTAATGAATTCTACATTAGACAGTAGTAACTTGACCACTCTTCATCCGGTTACCATGGACACAAGAGATATGGTCAACTCTCAACATACAACAACAGCATCAGCAGCTGCAAGGTCTAGTGGACAATCTATGAACTCAGTTGTCAGGAATCTTTCAGATGGAGGTAGGTTGATAGCTTTGGTTTTTGATACACATTTTCTATTTTGAGCATTAGCTTGTTTAATCAATTGTTTTTCTTCTGTTTGTGTAGACTTGAAGTTATAATATAGATGCAGAAACACTTGAAGTCTTCTTCTTCTCATTTGCCGTTGATCAATGTCTACACAATGAGTCCGGTTCTCTGGATGTCTGTTGTTGTGTTTGTTAGTTCGTCAAGGCTTCCAGACACCTTTGTATGGATGTCTGTCTCTGTTGACCAGTGTTCTTTCTGTAGTTGATTCATCAGGTAACAATTTCGCAGGATGTGTTCAGCTGTCTGTCCACAAACACATGTGGGTGATGGAACTAATCTTAGTCTGTGTAAGTGTCTGTTCAGTCTGTTGTGTCCAGTTCTAAGTCGAAACACTATCACCTGCTTTGCTCTATCTAGATAGTGGTAATCATCTCTTTGCTGGACTTCTTTTCTAATGACCTTGATGAGTGTTTTCATTTCCTGGAAAGTGATTATTTGATTCCTTTGTTCCTGTGGTGCTCCACTTTTTGCTATTTGTCTGCTCTCTCGTTTCCTGGTATGCCACAGTGTGATGGTATCCACTGCAGCACTACCCTTCTTATGGTATTCAGCTCACTTAGTGTTTCTTTCAGCTCTGGCAATTTTCCCACTATTTAGGGCTTGCTGTACTCACAGTGCATCTGTGAGGAATGCAATCGGCTGACATTGAGTTGTGTTTTTTTAGTATATTTATATATATATATATATTTGTTAATATAAGATTTATATCAACGGAGAGAAAATAGAAAATGTGAACAGTTTTGAATATCTCAGTTCACTGCTAACTAGAGATGGAAATGGGATGAAGGAAATTAAAATAAGAAGAAGCATGGCTTTACAAAAACTTAAATGACTTAAAACAGCACGTAATGGAACTGATAGGAAAACAAAGATCAGAATACTAAGAGCATGCATATTCCCAGTGGCAACGTATGGGTGAGAAGCATGGACATTTAACAAGACAATGAAAAAACATATATGTGCTTTTGAAAACGTGTTACAGAAGATTATTCCGTATACCAAGGGCAGAGAAGAGAACAAATAGATCTATCCAGAAAGAACTCAAAATCAAAGAAAATTGGCTGATGCTACAAATAAGAAAGAGAAAACTGAGATATTTTGGACATATAAAAAGACATGAAGGGCTGAAGAAGACCATCATGGAAGGAGGCATACTGGCAAAGAGAAGAAGAGGAAGACCATGGAGAAGATGGATTCAGGATGTAACTGATGGCTGCAGAGGCAGGACATCTGGCCTATGAGAGAGAGAGAGGGAGAAATTCCTAACAACTGTTGATTATATAAGATTTGTATATGTTTAATCATACATACACCAACGAAATGAAACATGGCCTCATGAAGAAAGCATACAGAGCAAGCTATGGGAAACTAATGAAGAATCAAACATACACCAACGAAATGAAACATGGCCTCATGAACAAAGCATACAGAGCAAGCTATGGGGAACTCTCGAAGAATCATACATACACCAACGAAATGAAACATGGCCTCATGAACAAAGCATACAGAGCAAGCTATGGGAAACTAATGAAGAACTCCAACTGACATGCAGCTTCATAGAGGCAACCCATCTCATGATTTAAACAAGCATATGAAACTGAACGCAAAGAAGAAGAAAACTAGAAGGCTACCTTTAATAAAATAATTGTATTTATTTATTTATTTGTTTCTTATATCTTGTAGAGTCCATGCCAGGCCCTAGTGGTCTTCATACTTTGAGAGTCAGCAAGTCAAATGATATAGTTTCCATGGCAGCTCCTGTCACAGACATCAACAAGGTACTTGCCACTTTCAGAATTTTATCTGTTGAAATTTCTTCTTGCACAGACATGCCTTTCTATTTCTTCATGATCTTTTATTTCTATTCACATCAGACTGATTTCTTCTGCTTCTTCTTTGTCTGCAACTGTTTGACTCAATATAAATCTCATTCATTTTGTGGAAGATTTATTTGTGATCTTTCTTTACTGATGTTTGTTTATTTTTGCAATATATAATTGCTTGTCCTCTTTTTTTGAATGTTATTATATTTTGTACATGAGCTGTGTTCTACTTTTGAATGTTATTATATTTTGTGCATGAGCTGTGTTCTACTTTTGAATGTTATTATATTTTGTACATGAGCTGTGTTCTACTTTTGAATGTTATTATATTTTGTACATGAGCTGTGTTCTGATCTACTTTTGAATGTTATTATATTTTATACATGAGCTGTGTTCTACTTTTGAATGTTATTATATTTTATACATGAGCTGTGTTCTACTTTTGAATGTTATTATATTTTGTACATGAGCTGTGTTCTACTTTTGAATGTTATTATATTTTATACATGAGCTGTGTTCTGTTCTACTTTTGAATGCTATTAATTTTGTACATGAGCTGTGTTTAGTTCTTCTTTCCGCCAGTGTGTTGCCAAGGCTCTCAAGGCGAGCAAAGAATAGTAACACTGTGACCTACAAGGTGTGTCGTAAAAAGCGACTGGCGTAGGCGCCAAAGGAAGCTACCCTAGTAACTAAAAAGCATAGAGGAAATTGGATGTGCTGGCCTACTTGTAGGCGGATAACTGGCACAACGTACAATCGCTCTTAGGCTCGGATCACGTACAAATCACAAAGAGGGGTTAACAAGTGGTCGTTATGGAGCGTTCAAAGAAGAAGAAGCTATCAGCGCCCCCAATTGACTGCTCTTACTGGAGACCCCATTGATTACTCTGACTGGAGACCCCATTGACTGCTCTGACTGGAGACCCCATTGACTGCTCTAACTGGAGACCCCATTGACTGCTCTAACTGGAGACCCCAATGACTGCTCTGACTGGAGACCCGACTGCTCTGATTGGGGACCCCATTGACTGCTCTGACTGGAAATATCATTGACTGCTCTAACTGGGGACCCCATTGACTGCTCTGACTGGAGACCCCATTGACTGCTCTGACTGGGGACCCCATTGACTGCTCTGACTGGAGACCCCATTTTTGTCCAGTGTTGTGTCTAGATGCTATACAAGTAAATAACAAAATATCATAAACATGTCAAGATTGTCATACTCATGTCAAGATTGTCATAAACATGTCAAGATTGTCATAAGCATGTCAAGATTGTCATAAACATGTCAAGATTGTCATACGCATGTCAAGATTGTCATAAACATGTCAAGATTGTCATAAGCATGTCAAGATTGTCATAAACATGTCAAGATTGTGATACACATGTCAAGGTTGTCATAAACATGTCAAGATTGTCATAAAATGTAAAGATTGTCATAAACATGCCACATCAAGATTGTCATAAACATGTCTAGTCAAGATTGTCATAAACATGTCAAGATTGTCATAAACATGTCAAGTCAAGATTGTCATAAACATGCCACATCAAGATTGTCATAAACATGCCACATCAAGATTGTCATAAACATGCCACATCAAGATTGTCATAAACATGTCAAGATTGTCATAAACATGTCAAGATTGTCATAAGCATGTCAAGATTGTCATAAACATGTCAAGATTGTGATACACATGTCAAGGTTGTCATAAACATGTCAAGATTGTCATAAACATGTCAAGATTATCATAAACATGTCAAGTCAAGATTGACATAAACATGCCACGTCAAGATTGTCATAAACATGCCACATCAAGATTGTCATAAACATGTCAAGATTGTCATAAACATGTCAAGATTGTCATAAATATCTTTAATCTGACAGTTTGTACGCAAAAGCAAACGACTGGAGCTTGTAGAACAAGAACCAAAGGCAAGTCAAAGAAAAAGGAATTATACAACACAGCATTACAACCCGGAGATGCTTTGTGAGTTTTTGGTAGTATCATATGTGTGAGTACTTATGGGGCTTTTGTGTGTGTGTGTGGGGGAGTACTTGTAGTATCATGTGTGTTAGAGTACTTGTAAGGCTGTGTGTGAGTACAGTATCATGTGTGTGGAAGTACTTGTAGGGCTGTGTGTGTGTAAGTTTGTAACGCTTTGGCATTACTCTAGTACATCCACAGTTTGAAGATATCAAATGTTACAACCATCTTGTCTCCGAGACCATAGACTTAGGTATTACTTTAGTCCATCCCACAGTTTGAAGATATCAAATGTTACAACCATCTTGTCTCCGAGACCATAGACTTAGGTATTACTCTAGTACATCCATAGTTTGAAGATATCAAATGTTACAACCATCTTGTCTCCGAGACCATAGACTTAGGTATCACTCTAGTGCATCCACAGTTTGAAGATAGCAAATGTTACAACCATCTTGTCTCCGAGACCATAGACTTAGGTATTACTCTAGTACATCCATAGTTTGAAGATATCAAATGTTACAACCATCTTGTCTCCGAGACCATAGACTTAGGTATTACTCTAGTACATCCCACAGTTTGAAGATATCAAATGTTACAACCATCTTGTCTCCGAGACCATAGACTTAGGTATTACTCTAGTACATCCACAGTTTGAAGATATCAAATGTTACAATCATCTTGTCTCCGAGACCATAGACTTAGGTATTACTTTAGTCCATCCCACAGTTTGAAGATATCAAATGTTACAACCATCTTGTCTCCGAGACCATAGACTTAGGTATTACTCTAGTCCATCCCACAGTTTGAAGATATCAAATGTTACAACCATCTTGTCTCCGAGACCATAGACTTAGGTATTACTCTAGTACATCCACAGTTTGAAGATATCAAATGTTACAATCATCTTGCCTCCGAGACCATAGACTTAGGTATTACTCTAGTACATCCCACAGTTTGAAGATAGCAAATGTTACAATCATCTTGTCCCCGAGACCATAGACTTAGGTATTACTCTAGTACATCCCACAGTTTGAAGATATCAAATGTTACAACCATCTTGTCTCCGAGACCATAGACTTAGGTATTACTCTAGTACATCCACAGTTTGAAGATATCAAATGTTATAACCATCTTGTCTCCGAGACCATAGACTTAGGTATCACTCTAGTCCATCCCACAGTTTGAAGATATCAAATGTTACAACCATCTTGTCTCCGAGACCATAAACTTAGGTATTACTCTAGTACATCCCACAGTTTGAAGATAGCAAATGTTACAATCATCTTGTCTCCGAGACCATAGACTTAGGTATTACTCTAGTACATCCCACAGTTTGAAGATAGCAAATGTTACAATCATCTTGTCTCCGAGACCATAGACTTAGGTATTACTCTAGTCCATCCCACAGTTTGAAGATAGCAAATGTTACAATCATCTTGTCTCCGAGACCATAGACTTAGGTATTACTCTAGTCCATCCCACAGTTTGAAGATAGCAAATGTTACAATCATCTTGTCTCCGAGACGATAAACGAACACTTAGGTATTACTCTAGTGCATCCACAGTTTGAAGATAGCAAATGTTACAATCATCTTGTCTCCAAGACCATAGACTTAGGTATTACTCTAGTACATCCACAGTTTGAAGATAGCAAATGTTACAATCATCTTGTCTCCGAGACCATAGACTTAGGTATTACTCTAGTACATCCCACAGTTTGAAGATATCAAATGTTACAACCATCTTGTCTCCGAGACGATAGATTTATGCATTACTCTAGTGCATCCCACAGTTTGAAGATAGCAAATGTTAAAATAATATGTAGTTGCCAGATCAAGTGGTTCTCATGTTAGAGCACGGCACCATGTCTGTAAGTGGTTTCATCCTCTTATTGAAATAGCCACAAAGGATTGATAGATAACAATAATCATTTGTTAATGATTGTTTCAGGGTGTGAAGATTGTATGCAATCATATGAACCATACTGCCCCACCCATAAATTATCAACAATCACAGACAAGGTTGTCATGTCCAGAGCCTGGGCCAGTGCTCCGAATCAAGTCCAGATATTCAGAATACCAGAAGCTCATCTAGAACCAGGAGATTCTCGTAAGTACGGTCTCATTGGTGAAGATCATTTCACTGTGGTACTATTTCTTTCTTCTTTTCTCAAATCATGTTTTGCCTCACAGCGTCAGGATAAGAAGAGATTTCTAGAACAAGTCCTCGTATGTGCTTCATAAATAGTATCTTTCATTGCCTCTGTTATCTCTGAAGTCCACCTTTTGCATGGACAGCGTTTTGCTTTGTATCCATTGTATTGGAGCAACATTGCTCTTTGAAGTGCACTGTCTGTTGGTAATCTGCTTTTGTGGCCTAACCATTTAATTTGTTGTCGCTTGATGAAGTTCAGTACTGATGTTGTACCCACTTTTTCCTGATGTCTTCATTTCTCAACCGATCTCTTCAGTGGTATTGTCTATTTGAATGTTCCTAGTACCAAAATATCAGGAAATGATTATGTTGTATATGATGATTTTGTAGTTTATGAGGTCTGTGTATGTTGGCTGAGCAAATGAATATGGGGTGAAATATGAAAACATGAAGTTAGATTTACCAAGTTGACGAAATCAACGTTTCAATCAAAAGATCTTTATCAAGCACACAAGATACTAGAGAGATTAAAGTAAATAATGAAGACTTTATAGGGGTAAATCAATTGGAGAAAAGTCTGGTCAACTACTAGTAACATCTGTTGGATAGAACTAATGGATACAGCTGACATTCTGAAGCCTTCATAGAATGTAGCTATAAAGAGGAATTTTTATTTAAACCAATGCACGTCAACTGCTAGATTGCAAGAGCTGGGATTGAAGATTGGAGTGGCCAGAGAAGAACAGCACAATTGGTATATGAGTAGGCTGATCAATCAAAATCGAACTGATATAGCAGTCACTGGTCGCTGCTGGAGACATTGCGAAGGAGATCAAAGCCCCAATGTCTGAAGTGCAATGAAGATATTCCAAACTGAAAATGAAACTGAACATCTGTTATAAGAAAGAAAAGATGGAGATATGTTGGGCATACTCTGAGAAGTAATGTCTGGTAAACCACTAGTAACAACTGTTATAAGAAAGAGAAGATGGAGATATGTTGGGCATACTCTGAGAAGTAATGTCTGGTAAACCACTAGTAACAACTGTTATAAGAAAGAAAAGATTGAGATGTGTTGGACATATTCTGAGAAGTAATGTCTGGTTAACCACTAGTAACAACTGTTATAAGAAAGAGAAGATGGAGATATGTTGGGCATACTCTGAGAAGTAATGTCTGGTTAACCACTAGTAACAACTGTTATAAGAAAGAGAAGATGTTGATATGTTGAGCATACTCTGAGAACCAATATCTGGTTAACCACTAGTAACAACTGTTATAAGAAAGAAAAGATGGAGATATGTTGAACATACTCTGAGAAGAAATGCTCAAAGAACTGAAAAGCAGACATTGAAAGGGGAGACAAAGAGTTTAAGAAAGGAAGGACAACCTAGGAAAACTGTGAGACAAACTTTATTGAAAGAGGCGAGAAATATCGGGCTCATTTCTAAAACTAGATTGGGCGAGTTGTCCAGGATGGAGCGGTTTGTAGAAATTTCTTACAGACTCTTATGTAATGTATTACGGTACAAGAGGAATATAATATTAATTACTAGAACTTACAATTACACTTACATAACTCAAACTTACTTACACTTACATAACTCAAACTTACTTACACATAAACAACTCAAACTTACTTACACATAAACAACTCAAACTTACTTACACTTACATAACTCAAACTTACTTACACATAAACAACTCAAACTTACTTACACATAAACAACTCAAACTTACTTACACATAAACAACTCAAACTTACTTACACATAAACAACTCAAACTTACTTACACATAAACAACTCAAACTTACTTACACATAAACAACTCAAACTTACTTACACTTACATAACTCAAACTTACTTACACTTACATAACTCAAACTTACTTACACATAAACAACTCAAACTTACTTACACATAAACAACTCAAACTTACTTACACATAAACAACTCAAACTTACTTACACTTACATAACTCAAACTTACTTACACATAAACAACTCAAACTTACTTACACATAAACAACTCAAACTTACTTACACATAAACAACTCAAACTTGCTTACACATAAACAACTCAAACTTACTTACACATAAACAACTCAAACTTACTTACACATAAACAACTCAAACTTACTTACACATAAACAACTCAAACTTACTTACACATAAACAACTCAAACTTACTTACACATAAACAACTCAAACTTACTTACACATAAACAACTCAAACTTACTTACACATAAACAACTCAAACTTACTTACACTTACATAACTCAAACTTACTTACACATAAACAACTCAAACTTACTTACACATAAACAACTCAAACTTGCTTACACATAAACAACTCAAATTTACTTACACATAAACAACTCAAACTTACTTACACATAAACAACTCAAACTTACTTACACATAAACAACTCAAACTTACTTACACATAAACAACTCAAACTTACTTACACATAAACAACTCAAACTTACTTACACATAAACAACTCAAACTTGCTTACACTTAAATAATTGAAACTAAACTAGCAGTACTTTAAAGTTGGTAGAAAATACAACTAACCCACTTTACTTATTAATGCTAAGACCTAGTACTGTGAGGTTTTGAACACATCGCATCCTTAGGTCATTATATGTTGGTTGGGGTCATCGACAGCAAAGTTGATAACACTCTGCTAGTGATCTTGTGCCATGGAAATTCTGGTGTTGGAGGTCACCCACTTCCAACTAGTAACAATAATTGTCTGTAGCTAGACAACAGGAAACCATGATCCTTTACTAGGGATCTAAAGTACAGGTACCTCTGAAGTCAGAGTTAGGGTTGCCTGAATGATGAGAAACAGGACAGGTGATGAGAAATGATGATAAGGAAAGGAAGCGTTCACACAAAAATGAGAAGCATTGTATTATGCACCATAGCTATTCCTAAATTGAAGCACCAATTATGTGTTGGCGATATTACCGTAACCGTACGAAGTGAGATTACGAAGTAAGATTACATTTTTCTTGCTAACAAAATACTTTAGATTTGTTTTGAATCAACAGATATTGGAGTGCAGGCCAAACGACAGATACCCAAATTTACACAGTTTGGCCCTTTCATAGGAGAATTAGTGGATTCTCTGGCAAGTGTGACCAGGAAATGTTTCCCTCTCATGGTTAGAGAATTTTGTTTACTTTTTATTTGTTCACTCTCAGACGACAACTTTTTTCTTCCTTTCTTCTTCTTTCTTTGTTTTTTTACATCAACCATCTCTTAAACCATTCTTTGTTGTCTGTATGTTAAACCATTCTTTGTTGTCTGTATGTTAAACCATTCTTTGTTGTCTGTATGTTAAACCATTCTTTGTGGTCTGTATGGGATTTGTGCCTTCGAGTGTTAGTTCATTGTGCCAGCTAGGTATCTCCAGATCCGCAGGCTAGCACATCCAGTTTCTGCATGTCTTTTATTTAGGTTTGTCTCCCTAAGAAGGAAAACAAAAAGTCTTCAAATGGGCTGTGTTGAGAACAATGTTCTGCTTAGAACATGCTACATGAAGAGAGTCAGACAGGCTGTGATGAGAGCAACGTTCTGCTTAGAACATTCTACATGAAGATAATCTTCAGACAGGTTGTGATACGAGCGATATTCTACAAAGGACATGCTACATGAAGAGAGTCTTTCAGACCGGCTGTAATGAGAGCAGTGTTCAGCCTAGAACATTCTACGTCAAGTTGAATAACTTCATCAGTATTGTTAATGTTATCCAAGTACTCATGTTATATAAGTCCACAATCATTTTGTATGTTGGTTTCTCACATAGCATGTGCTTGATGAAGACTTTTGGATAGAAACATCACATCTGTCTATTCCAGTAGGATTATCAAACTTCTTCTTCTTCTGCATTCTCACTAGATTGGGATTTCAGATTCTCTAATAAAGGCAGCCATCAGATTATCAGCCACACCATACAGTTTGTCTTGGATGCTAGTGTAAGTGGGCCACCTCTTTCTTCTCAAGTCTACATACTGGGGGCAGTTCTGTAGGATATAATTCCTATGATTTCTGCTTCTCCATTTGTGCCGACCTCTTCCCACAGTACGTTATGGCCACCCTCGTGATGGTAGGTCTGACATTCTTACTGCGTGGCTAAATCTCCGAGGCAGATTGGTGACCGTAGAATCCGTTATCTCATTCCTCAGTGTGAGCGGTCGTTGCACCATGTTATGCGCCTTACGGCCTGGTGCATCCGTTATCTGCAAGCATTTGTTTCGGGTTAGCATTCACTAGCGGACATGTGCATCCGATTTTAGCCAAACTTCCTTAGTCGCCTCTTACGACATGTGCGGCAGGTAACAGTGGTTCTATTCTTTACACCCCAAATTTGGGCTCCGGTAACCACTCGGGCGGGATTGTCAAACATCCTAGTTCATTTTTCTTTTGTCAATTGTCTTTCCCCAGGTGGATGATGGAATTAGTTGTATACTCTTGCCGTTAAGTGTAAGGGTGGGAGCTTTAATTTGCGTTCCAGGGCCAGATGAGTAGCCCGTTGTGTTATATCCATTTTTATTTGGTGTAGTCTTGATATTGTCTATCCATCTTTTCTTGGTCTTCCCTTGGCTCTAGTACCTGATCTCTTTTTATTGTATGCTGTTATTGGTAGTTGATTTTATTTCTATTCATCATAAGTACATCTATATCTATCTATATTGTATATATATATATATATATATATATATATTCCTACATTTCAGTTAGAAAACTGTGACGGAACTGTCAAGTATTTCGAAACTGAAGACGAGAACAAATGTAACTGGATGATGTTTGTGCGACCTGCTAAAACTTTTGCTGAACAGAATCTGGTGGTCTTTCAGCATAAACAGGATATTTACTTCAATGTAACTAGGCTCATTGAATGTAAACAAGAATTAAAGGTGAGAATTCTCTTGTGTAAACAAGATATTTACTTCAATGTAACTAGGCTCATTGAATGTAAACAAGAATTAAAGGTGAGAATTCTCTTGTGTGCTTCTTCAACTTTGTCAATGGTCCATTAACGTTTAGTTTTTTGCCCGCCCATCAACACAATATAGTATAATGCTATCTTTGTCAATTTTACAGCAGCAACAGTCAGACTATACCCCTTTAATCCAAGACTAAAAACATGGTTTCAAGACAAAGAATTTACTTCATTACTCTGCATTTTCCCCATATAGCTCCGTCCCTGTCAGCAGAAATAGCACGCCATATGGCTCCGTCCCTGTCAGCAGAAATAGCACGCCATATGGCTCCATCCCTGTCAGCAGAAATAGCACGCCATATGGCTCCGTCCCTGTCAGCAGAAATAGCACGCCATATGGCTCCGTCCCTGTCAGCAGAAATAGCACGCCATATGGCTCCGTCCCTGTCAGCAGAAATAGCACGCCATATGGCTCCGTCCCTGTCAGCAGAAATAGCATGCCACATGGCTCCGTCCCTGTCAGCAGAAATAGCAAGCCATATGGCTCCGTCCCTGTCAGCAGAAATAGCAAGCCATATGGCTCCGTCCCTGTCAGCAGAAATAACAAGCCATATGGCTCCGTCCCTGTTAGCAGAAATAGCAAGCCATATGGCTCCGTCCCTGTCAGCAGAAATAGCACCCCATATGGCTCCGTCCCTGTCAGCAGAAATAGCACCCCATATAGCTCCGTCCCTGTCAGCAGAAATAGCACCCCATATGGCTCCGTTCCTGTCAGCAGAAATAGCATGCCACATGGCTCCGTCCCTGTCAGCAGAAATAGCACCCCATATAGCTCCGTCCCTGTCAGCAGAAATAGCACCCCATATAGCTCTGTCCCTGTCAGCAGAAATAGCACCCCATATAGCTCCGTCCCTGTCAGCAGAAATAGCACCCCATATAGCTCCGTCCCTGTCAGCAGAAATAGCATACCATATAGCTCCGTCCCTGTCAGCAGAAATAGCACACCATATAGCTCCGTCCCTGTCAGCAGAAATAGCACACCATATGGCTCCATCCCTGTCAGCAGAAATAGCATGCCATCTACAGAGAGTATTGCACAAAACATGAATTTCTTGGCTCCAGCAGCATTATAAGGCATTTTTGGAAAAAAAACTGCACATGTGACTTAATTGTTTGTATTCGAACCTATAACCTTCAGAACAACAGGCAAATGTCTTATCAACTCCACCATAGAGACCCATAATCCAATACTGTCTAGTGGTATCTCCACGAGTCTTATCAACTCCACCATAGAGACCCATAATCCAATACTGTCTAGTGGTATCTCCACGAGTCTTATCAACTCCACCATAGAGACCCATAATCCAATACTGTCTAGTGGTATCTCCACGAGTCTTATCAACTCCACCATAGAGACCCATAATCCAATACTGTCTAGTGGTATCTCCACGAGTCTTATCAACTCCACCATAGAGACCCATAATCCAATACTGTCTAGTGGTATCTCCACGAGTCTTATCAACTCCACCATAGAGACCCATAATCCAATACTGTCTAGTGGTATCTCCACGAATCTTATCAACTCCACCATAGAGACCCATAATCCAATACTGTCTAGTGGTATCTCCACGAGTCTTATCAACTCCACCATAGAGACCCATAATCCAATACTGTCTAGTGGTATCTCCACGAGTCTTATCAACTCCACCATAGAGACCCATAATCCCAATACTGTCTAGTGGTATCTCCACGAGTCTTATCAACTCCACCATAGAGACCCATAATCCAATACTGTCTAGTGGTATCTCCATGAGTCTTATCAACTCCACCATAGAGACCCATAATCCAATACTGTCTAGTGGTATCTCCACGAGTCTTATCAACTCCACCATAGAGACCCATAATCCAATACTGTCTAGTGGTATCTCCACGAGTTTGTATGTTATTTGTGAGCAGAAGGTGGGACACTCCTCCCACCCCACAATGTAATGTGTTTACAAGTGATGGCTTCTGGGATGACCTTTAAATATCAAGTACCAGCTGTGTTCTGAGCCAGCTTTCTACTGAATGTGCCATATTAGGTGAGGGACAGCAGGTGACATTTGCACTCTCAAAGAACTACATTAAATGTTCAATAAGTAATCACTTATGGACCAAATGGAGTGGGGCAGTTTGTGTTACGCATGTTCTCTCAAAGAAATACACTAACTTGGTAGGATTCCTTACAAAACTGGTTGCCATCAGAATCTAAAGAAGACTAGACTTCATCCTGATGACAAACTGCATGATCTAGCTATCTGTTTAGTATTACTACTATAGCTCGCCCCAGTGGTTAGGGGGCCCAAATTTTGGGTGTAAAGAATAGAACCACTGTAACCTGCCATGCATGTTGTAAGAGGCGACTAAGGAGGTTTGGCTGAAATTGGATGCACATGTCCTAAACGTGTAAAAGTCAATGCGCTTAGGGGCCCACCAAATCAATGTGCAACGTATATACATTCTTGGCAAAGATCAAAGATATCACAAAGAGTGATTAAAATTGGTCGTAAAGAACAAACGCAAAGATGAAGAAGACTACTATAGCTGTTTTGACTTGCTGCTGCTTGTTCCCTGTGAAGCATAATGCTGCAACTATCACTCTTCCCTAGTTTATGTTCCGACTAATCTTCTTGAACTGACACTCAAGTCTCAACATCTGTAATCTTGCAATGTTGAAAAGTACATACTAGTATTCTCAGCTTAGGCAGTGGAAAAGTAGATGCTCATGCTTACTAGACTTGCTAAATAACTAACCTCCCAAAGTGCCATCATTAGTCAAGTTATTCGAACACATTGCTCCTTATTGTCTTGTTCATATCATGGACAGAGTACTAAATAACTAACCCCCCCAAAGTGCCATCATTAGTCAAGTTCTTCGAACACATTGCTCCTTATTGTCTTGTTCATATCATGGACAGAGTACTAAATAACTAACCCCCCCAAAGTGCCATCATTAGTCAAGTTATTCGAACACATTGCTCCTTATTGTCTTGTTCATATCATGGACAGAGTACTAAATAACTAACCCCCCCAAAGTGCCATCATTAGTCAAGTTATTCGAACACATTGCTCCTTATTGTCTTGTTCATATCATGGACACAGTATTAAATAACTAACCCCCCAAAGTGCCATCATTAGTCAAGTTATTCGAACACATTGCTCCTTATTGTCTTGTTCTTCTTCTTCTTCTTCAGCGATCTCTGGTCATGCGCTTAATTTACTGTGGACCACAAACTGGGCAGACAGCTTCAGGTCTGTCAGGTTTCCCAAAGCTTAGTTTTCAGGTCGACTGGGTGTGGCCACATGTTGCTTCTCAGCTCACACAGAAGAGGACAGTCTTGCAGGATATGCTCTGGTGTCTGTTCTGCCTGCTGACACTGGCAGAGAGCTGTTTGACTTATTCCTAGTCTGTATAAGTGTTTGTTGAGTCTGCAGTGTCCGGTGCGTAGTCGAAATATAATGACCTGGTCTGTTCTGCTTAGGTCTTTGAGGGAGTCTTTTCCATAATCATATCCAGTGTTTGTCTTCCAGTCTACTGCAGATTTTCTCTGTATGAGGGTTTTGACCTCTTGAAAAGACAATGGTTGGTAAATTTGCTCTTTGGCACTGCCCTCCTTAGCTAAGACATCAGCACTCTCATTGCCTGCAATGCCACAGTGAGATGGAATCCACTGCAAGTGAATTTCTGCCTTTTCTGAAAGCTGAGCAAGTTCTCTTTAAAGTTTTTGTACTGTTCATTGTCTTGTTCATACCATGGGACAGAGAAGAGAACAACTATTCAGGAAGAACTCAAAATAAAAAACAAAACTAATTGATGCTACAAATAAGAAATTTGAGGTATTTTGGACATATAAAAAGACGCAAAGAGCTGGAGAAGACCATCATGGAAGGAGGCATCCCGCAAAGAGGAGAAGAGGAAGACCATGGAGAAGATGGGTTCAGGATGTGACTGATGATTTGAGCATGACGACTGCAGAGGCGGGATATCCAGCCTATGAGAGATAGAAATTCGGAAGGATTGGTCGGGTAACAAATTTCTGCTCAGGACAAGTCGGGTAACAAATTTCTGCTCAGGACAAGCTACTTGATGATGATGATGATGTGTGCATTGTTCTCTTCTACAAGTCTTTGTTTGTTATTATATCTAGTCCCATATTAAATGTTATATTTTCTACCTGAGCACAGGTGTGGTATGCTGCTCTAGATCTAGTCCCACATTAAATGTTATATTTTCTACCTGAGCACAGGTGTGGTATGCTGCTCATTATGCTGAGCGACTTGGGGTCAAGCCATTGAACATGACAGAGGAAGACTTGCAAGGTATTTTTCCCATTGTTTTGTTAGTGTTATTTATCTGTTCACCCTTCCTTCCTTTTGTTAGCTTGAAATGCTGTCTATATCTTCACTTTGTTGTCTCTTGTCTAAAACGTATGAGATTGTCTTGCACACCAGACAAGTAATATCTTGGAGTGAGTGTACCTACACATGTTCCATGGATGACATCTAGAGATCTAGTGTCAGCACAGTCGCTAGCGGTAGTCTCTGAAGCCCAGTTCGTACAGGGTGGGCTCTGAGACTACAATATCTCATTCTCTATATCCTCTTTGTGTCCCGATTGACACATAAATCTTCCAAAATAGACTTCCACTGTTGCTGCTCTGCTGCCTTTCTACCAACCGTCTTCCTCGTCAGGCCACACTCCTTCAACTCTCCACAGTTCTTCTCCATGTTTCCTTTGGACGTCCAGGCGTTCTCTTCCCATCCGCTGTCCATCTGAGAGCTGTCCTAGCCAATGTCCCGACTGGCATATGACATACATGTCCAAACCACCTCCATCTTTTTCTCTTATTGATGGTCTCCAAGGATGCACAGTCTGCTTCAAAAGCTCCTCATTTGTTATGTTATTTGGCCAAAGAATTTGCAGGATCCTTCTTAAACATTTATTCTGAAATGTCTCCAACTTGTGTATTATGTGTCGGGTCATTTTCCAGCATTCACTACTGTATAATAACAGTCACAGAATATTACTTCTATATATTTTAAGTTTTGTCCTAAGATTTAGTCCTTTTGTTTTCCAAATTTTGTTGAGCATCGCAAAAGTTTGTCTTGCCTTCTTAATTTTTTCAATGATATCCTTTTCTGAATCTCCATCTTGTGATACTGTACTTCCCAGGTATACAAAATTCTGGACTTCCTCTATGACTTCATTTTGTAATACAATTGGGTTCTCAAATTTATGATTATTTCTCATTACCTTCGTTTTCACTATATTTATTTTAAGTCCTATTGTTTGAGCTGTTCTGGAAAGTATATCTAATTTCCTTTGAGCATCCTCATATCTGCTGGCCAAAAGACCAATATCATCAGCATATTCCAAATCTTCCAGAACTGATGTAGGTGTCCATCGAATGCCTCTATTGTTATCCTTTATGGTTTCTCTCATCAATCAGTCCATGGCAAGGTTAAACAGGAATGGTGAAAGAATACATCCCTGTCTAACTCCTGTATTGACTTCAAAACACTCTGTCAGCTGGCTATAGCATACTACTTGTCACTGAAAGTCTGTATATAATGCTTTAATTACACTGACCATCTTTATTGGTATTCCATAATGACGGAGTATCTTCCATAGTGATTCCCTATGCAGGCTATCAAATGATTTTTCAAAGTCAACAAAAACCATGTAGATGGAACTATTCCATTCATTGCTTTGTTCAACTATCTGTCGCAGTGTAAAAAAAAATATGGTCTATGCATGATCTTCCTTTCCTGAAACCTGCTTGCTCTATCCTAATTTTGTTATCCAGTGCTACTTTCATTCTTTGAAGAATCACTCTCTACTAAATATTTTACTTGTTAATGATAACAGAGTTATTCCTCTCCAGTTGTTGCAATTTCCAAAGTCCCCTTTCTTTGGTAACTTGATAATAGAGCCTATTCTCCATTCTTCTGGAATTATTTCTGTATCCCATATATCATTTAGAAGTTTGCAATATCTCATTCTAAACCTCAATATCTTTCTCCCTTTCTGTTTTATTGCTTTGTCTAGACTTAATTCCTTCAATCTTGTGTTCATGAATTGTTTCAGGCATGTCTTTACTTGTGTGCTTCAGTAACGTAGTTGTTAGTGACCCAGCCTCAACTGGGTACCAGGAAAAGCACTGGAAAGTAAACACGGCCGGTGTGATGTTGATCACATCACCCATCGAGTGCCAACGGTTAATGAAAAATCTGGACTTAACACCGTATTATACAATATACCTTAAGGTATGGAAAGGGTTTTAATTACTTTTACTATGTCTACGTCTTTGTAGCTTTGGGATAAGTAAGTCTGCTCCAGGTTTCTTTCAGTCTTTATCAAATCTGCCTTCTTCACTACTGGGAATACCACAGCGGACTGGGATCCAATGCAGCATCAGTTCTGTTTTGTTTTTGAATAATCCAATATTAAGTTTGACTTCTTGGACGAGCCTGCCATGTTTGAAACATGGAATAGTTTATAAAGCAGACTGAGCCACTTTTAATCACTATTTTAGGGTGTGGCATCTCTTGACTGTTTTTACTGCCTAACAACCAACAATTATTCTCTCAGAGCAAACCGGAAGTCATGCACACACACACACACACATTAATATTAGGTCAAATCAGCTGCGGGTAAGTGGTTACGCCATTGCTTGCGTTACGAAGTTGTGGGTTAGAATCTGGACTGTACCGCTCTGTTCACGAGTACAGTTTTTCCAGAGATTCCTAGGATTGTTGCGCAGTTCAGGCTTTGTACAATATTTTCGGCAGGTGGTGTGCCATCTCTGTGGTTAGGGGTTGAGCCATGTCAAGTTGTGTGCCATTTCTGCAGAGAGTGGTCAAGCCATATGGTTTAAAACAAAAGCCAATCCTTGTCGTTAGACCCTTTATGCCCGTGTGTTGCCAGGGCTCACAAGGAGCAAAGAATAGTAACACTGCGACCTACAAGGCATGTCATAAGAGATGACTGAGGTAGGGGCCTAGAGAAGCTACTCTAGTAAATAAAAAGCATCACAGAAATCAGATGTGCTGGCCTACTTGTAGATGCATGATTGGTACAATCGCTCTTAGGTTCAGATGACATATAAATCACAAAGAGTAGTTTAAGAAGTGATTGATATGGATCGTTTGAAGAAGAAGAAGACTCATTACATAATTATATATCTCAAACAATGTTGTGTATGTATTTTATTTTCATGTGCGGCCATCACCTACCACCAACAACAACAACACATGTTCAGCTTTGGATGAAGAAGATTCCAAGTTTGGCTGCTTTGAATGTAGCAGAAAGTTTAGATCCTCCGCAGCTCTACAGCAACATCTCATCAGCCACGACAACGACGACATCAAGGACTTTGATGATGATGCTGGAGGTGATGATGAAGATTTTAATGCTAATGAAGAAGTTGGAAGAAAAGTTGATAAACAGAAAGGGACATTCCTTCATGGAAGATTAACACAGGGCAAGAGAAGAAATGTAAGTTGATGTGATCTCTCTGCTAATCGTTAAGTTGATGTAAAACAGACTGGGTATATTGTCAGTTGAGGGCAAGAGAAGTAATGTAAGTTGATGTACAACAGACTGGGTATATTGTCAGTTGATGTACAACAGACTGGATATATTGTCAGTTGATGTACAACAGACTGGGTATATTGTCAGTTGATGTACAACAGACTGGGTATATTGTCAGTTGATGTACAACAGACTGGGTATATTGTCAGTTGAGGGCAAGAGAAGAAATGTAAGTTGAACTACTCTCTCTCGCGATCGTTAAGTTGATGTACAACAGACTGGGTATATTGTTAGTTGATGTACAACAGACTGGGTATATTGTCAGTTGATGTACAACAGACTGGGTATATTGTCAGTTGATGTACAACAGACTGTGTATATTGTCAGTTGCTTATATCACTTTATTTGGTAGTTTTTAGTTAGTATAGGCTGTGTCTGTCTGTTTGTTGTGTGTGTGTGTGAGAGTCTAAGTTATTCAATGTGTGAATCAGTTAATCATATGTAACTCAATCAGTCAGTTAGTGTGTCAGTCAGTGTGTTAGTCAGTGTGCCATAGAGTCATTTAATCAGTCAGTTAATGTGCCATTGAGTCAGTAAATGTGTCATTGAGTCAGTTAATGAGTCAGTCAGTCAGTTAATGTGTCATTGAGTCAGTTAATGTGTCATTGAGTCAGTTAATGAGTCAGTCAGTCAGTGTGTCAGTCAGTTAGTGTGCCATTGAGTCAGTTAATCAGTCAGTCAGTCAGTTTGTCAGTCAGTGTCTCATTGAGTCAGTGAGTTTGTCAGTGAGTGAGTCAGTCAGTTTGAACACTACCTGTGTCACCATCTAGAAATAACTAATTGACAATCTTTGATGATATGATTGACAGAACTATGAAGATACGGGCACCAGCAGCAGCAGCTATCACTGGAAGAAGAAGTCTACAAGCATTTACATCAACAAGTATGTCACACAATGTTTTTAACTATTCTTTTATCTCTCAGAGTTGTCTATCTTGGGAACATTAGTAAACTCTGATGGCCTCCCCTGTGCCCATTCTGATCTGATACTAATAATCAATCAAGTGGCATGCCTGCTGGCGTAGGCGATCATGTCTCTCCACAACTCTCTCTACTTGGTGCATGTAACTGTGGTGAAATATAATAGAAGCTTTTGAAACAAGGTGCTACAAAAATGTTCTTAGAACATCCTGGACAGAGAAGAGAACAAAACAAAGACATCCTACAAGACCTGCATATCCAGGAGCATGGGCTCATAAATAATATTGTGTCCCGGAAGATGAAATATTTCGGTCACGTTAAATGTCACAGTGGTTTGAAGAGAATGGTAATGGAAGACATTGTTCCTGGAGTACACAACAGGGGATGACCAAGCGAAGGTGGCAGCAGGACATCAAAGAAACCTTGAACATGACACTGGAGGAGGCGAGAGAACTAGACAGACAGTTTTTGAGGCAGGCTGTGCAGAAAGTGAGGGACATGCTACTACTTAAAGATGTGATACTATGCTACAATATAGAGTAGATGTAATACTATGTTACAATATAGAGTAGATATGATACTATGCTACAATATAGAGTAGATGTGATACTATGCTACAATATAAAGTAGATGTAATACTATGCTACAATATAGAGTAGATGTGATACTATGCTACAATATAGAGTAGATGTGATACTATGCTACAATATAAAGTAGATGTGATACTATGCTACAATATAGAGTAGATGTGATACTATGCTACAATATAGAGTAGATGTGATACTATGCTACAATATAGAGTAGATGTGATACTATGCTACAATATAGAGTAGATGTGATACTATGCTACAATATAGAGTAGATGTGATACTATGCTACAATATAGAGTAGATGTGATACTATGCTACAATATAAAGTAGATGTGATACTATGCTACAATATAGAGTAGATGTGATACTATGCTACAATATAGAGTAGATGTGATACTATGCTACAATATAGAGTAGATGTGATACTATGCTACAATATAGAGTAGATGTGATACTATGCTACAATATAGAGTAGATGTGATACTATGCTACAATATAGAGTAGATGTGATACTATGCTACAATATAGAGTAGATGTGATACTATGCTACAATATAGAGTAGATGTAATACTATGCTACAATATAGAGTCGATGTGATACTATGCTACAATATAGTATCAGAAACAACCAAGATATGCAAAGAAAAACACAACTTGTAATCTATAGCATCAAAAGTTGGACTGCAGATAAGTTATGAAAAAAACAAATATAATGAAGACACCTATGGCAAGTAATGCAGATATCGCCCTGGAATCCAAAATGATAAAAATAACAGAGCAGTTCACCTATTTGGGTAGCAATTTTGATTGCACAGGGAATGTTAAAAAAGAAATTATGATACAATTGGCAAAGCAACATCAGCTTTTAAAAGTCTAAATAAAATATGGAACTATAAGTTATATAGTATTAAAACTAAATTACGAATTTTCAATTCAAATGTTGTATCAATTCTAACATATGCCAGCGAGAGTTGGAAAATGACTAAGTTGGAGAGTTGGACACACCTTGAGGACAAATGATCAACAAATATCAAAGCAGGCATTGAAGTGGGATGCAAAGGGTTCAAGAAAGAGAGGACGACCTAAGGAGACCCTGAATCGAACTTTGCTGAGAGAGGCAAGAAATATTGTTCTCAGTTTCATGGAGGAGATTGAGCGAGTTGCCCAGGATAGAGCGGTATGGAGAAGTTACTTGCAGGCCCAATGTAACGTATACGTACAGAGCATTATTATTATTATAACCGTCATATATAAGCATTTGATGCGTGATACTATGGTTTCTGGTGCACCTTCTGGCCTTGTATTGCCAACTTCAGCATATGTTCAGAGAGAGAGTGTGGGCTTAACCCTCAAGATAAAGTGAATATGACATGTTGGCAGCAGTCAACGGAGATACATCGGACATCATCCCACTCCTGCATGGACATCCATCAAATAAAAATTCCTAGGATGAACATACATATCCTGCATGCAGAATTTGAAATCATGAACTGACACAACACACAGGACTAGGGTGGGATAGTCCATGTTCACCGCTAACTGCAGTCTAAAACAAACACAGACGCTTGCCACCATCTTGAAACCATAAGTCTGCCTCCAAAATCTAAGACTTTGTACTGTGAGGCCTAGCACTTCATGCACCTTTGGTATTATGTGGTATTGTATTATATTGTATTGAAATTGTTTCCAATTCTCATACAGGACACTAAAGAAGTACAAAAAGAGACAGTGCTCTGAGAAAGTGTTACAAAGTATGAAGAGCATGTACCGCAGGCAAGGCAAAGTTTCTGGAGGCAATGAATGGACATGTACTCACTGCGAACTGACATTTGACAACTCATCATTACTAAATCTACATACACTGACACATGCTGCGGAAGATCTTGGCATGGATGAGATCAAGAAGTTGACAGAGGAGCAGAACGGAGATGTAAGTTTACTTATGTATGTTTTATTTGTAGGAGATATGTTTTCTTTATCTCTCTAGATATAAATATTGTTATAGTTACCCAGTGTGTTGTTGGGGCTTGCAAGGGAGCAAAGAATAGTAACCTGCTCAGCTGTCTGGATGACTAGGTAGAGGACCTACAGACATGTCATAAGAGATGACTGAGGTAAGGGGACCTACAAGACATGTCATAAGAGATGACTGAGGTAAGGGGACCTACAAGACATGTCATAAGAGATGACTGAGGTAAGGGGACCTACAAGACATGTCATAAGAGATGACTGAGGTAGGGGGACCTACAAGACATGTCATAAGAGATGACTGAGGTAAGGGGACCTACAAGACATGTCATAAGAGATGACTGAGGTAAGGGGACCTACAAGACATGTCATAAGAGATGACTGAGGTAAGGGGACCTACAAGACATGTCATAAGAGATGACTGAGGTAGGGGGACCTACAAGACATGTCATAAGAGACGACTGAGGTAGGGGGACCTACAAGACATGTCATAAGAGACGACTGAGGTAGGGGACCTACAAGACATGTCATAAGAGAGACTGAGGTAGGGGACCTACAAGACATGTCATAAGAGATGACTGAGGTAAGGGGACCTACAAGACATGTCATAAGAGATGACTGAGGTAAGGGGACCTACAAGACATGTCATAAGAGATGACTGAGGTAGGGAGACCTACAAGACATGTCATAAGAGATGACTGAGGTAGGGGGACCTACAAGACATGTCATAAGAGACGACTGAGGTAGGGGGACCTACAAGACATGTCATAAGAGACGACTGAGGTAGGGGGACCTACAAGACATGTCATAAGAGACGACTGAGGTAGGGGGACCTACAAGACATGTCATAAGAGACGACTGAGGTAGGGGACCTACAAGACATGTCATAAGAGCGACTGAGGTAGGGGGACCTACAAGACATGTCATAGAGAGCGACTGAGGTAGGGGACCTACAAGACATGTCATAAGAGACGACTGAGGTAGGGGACCTACAAGACATGTCATAAGAGCGACTGAGGTGGGGACCTACAAGACATGTCATAAGAGACGACTGAGGTAGGGGACCTACAAGACATGTCATAAGAGATGACTGAGGTAGGGGGACCTACAAGACATGTCATAAGAGATGACTGAGGTAGGGGGACCTACAAGACATGTCATAAGAGATGACTGAGGTAAGGGGACCTACAAGACATGTCATAAGAGATGACTGAGGTAAGGGGACCTACAAGACATGTCATAAGAGATGACTGAGGTAGGGGGACCTACAAGACATGTCATAAGAGACGACTGAGGTAGGGGGACCTACAAGACATGTCATAAGAGCGACTGAGGTAGGGGACCTACAAGACATGTCATAAGAGACGACTGAGGTAGGGGGACCTACAAGACATGTCATAAGAGATGACTGAGGTAGGGGGACCTACAAGACATGTCATAAGAGATGACTGAGGTAAGGGGACCTACAAGACATGTCATAAGAGATGACTGAGGTAAGGGGACCTACAAGACATGTCATAAGAGATGACTGAGGTAAGGGGACCTACAAGACATGTCATAAGAGATGACTGAGGTAAGGGGACCTACAAGACATGTCATAAGAGATGACTGAGGTAGGGGGACCTACAAGACATGTCATAAGAGATGACTGAGGTAAGGGGACCTACAAGACATGTCATAAGAGATGACTGAGGTAGGGGGACCTACAAGACATGTCATAAGAGATGACTGAGGTAAGGGGACCTACAAGACATGTCATAAGAGATGACTGAGGTAGGGGACCTACAAGACATGTCATAAGAGAGCGACTGAGGTAGGGGACCTACAAGACATGTCATAAGAGACGACTGAGGTAGGGGGACCTACAAGACATGTCATAAGAGACGACTGAGGTAGGGGGACCTACAAGACATGTCATAAGAGACGACTGAGGTAGGGGACCTACAAGACATGTCATAAGAGCGACTGAGGTAGGGGACCTACAAGACATGTCATAAGAGACGACTGAGGTAGGGGGACCTACAAGACATGTCATAAGAGACGACTGAGGTAGGGGACCTACAAGACATGTCATAAGAGCGACTGAGGTAGGGGACCTACAAGACATGTCATAAGAGACGACTGAGGTAGGGGGACCTACAAGACATGTCATAAGAGACGACTGAGGTAGGGGGACCTACAAGACATGTCATAAGAGACGACTGAGGTAGGGGGACCTACAAGACATGTCATAAGAGACGACTGAGGTAGGGGGACCTACAAGACATGTCATAAGAGACGACTGAGGTAGGGGACCTACAAGACATGTCATAAGAGCGACTGAGGTAGGGGACCTACAAGACATGTCATAAGAGACGACTGAGGTAGGGGACCTACAAGACATGTCATAAGAGATGACTGAGGTAGGGGGACCTACAAGACATGTCATAAGAGATGACTGAGGTAAGGGGACCTACAAGACATGTCATAAGAGATGACTGAGGTAAGGGGACCTACAAGACATGTCATAAGAGATGACTGAGGTAAGGGGACCTACAAGACATGTCATAAGAGATGACTGAGGTAAGGGGACCTACAAGACATGTCATAAGAGATGACTGAGGTAAGGGGACCTACAAGACATGTCATAAGAGATGACTGAGGTAAGGGGACCTACAAGACATGTCATAAGAGATGACTGAGGTAAGGGGACCTACAAGACATGTCATAAGAGATGACTGAGGTAAGGGGACCTACAAGACATGTCATAAGAGATGACTGAGGTAAGGGGACCTACAAGACATGTCATAAGAGATGACTGAGGTAGGGGGACCTACAAGACATGTCATAAGAGAAGACTGAGGTAGGGGGACCTACAAGACATGTCATAAGAGACGACTGAGGTAGGGGGACCTACAAGACATGTCATAAGAGACGACTGAGGTAGGGGGACCTACAAGACATGTCATAAGAGACGACTGAGGTAGGGGGACCTACAAGACATGTCATAAGAGACGACTGAGGTAGGGGACCTACAAGACATGTCATAAGAGATGACTGAGGTAGGGGGACCTACAAGACATGTCATAAGAGATGACTGAGGTAAGGGGACCTACAAGACATGTCATAAGAGATGACTGAGGTAAGGGGACCTACAAGACATGTCATAAGAGATGACTGAGGTAGGGGGACCTACAAGACATGTCATAAGAGACGACTGAGGTAGGGGGACCTACAAGACATGTCATAAGAGACGACTGAGGTAGGGGACCTACAAGACATGTCATAAGAGCGACTGAGGTAGGGGACCTACAAGACATGTCATAAGAGACGACTGAGGTAGGGGGACCTACAAGACATGTCTTAAGAGACGACTGAGGTAGGGGGACCTACAAGACATGTCATAAGGGGCGACTGAGGTAGGGGACCTACAAGACATGTCATAAGAGACGACTGAGGTAGGGGACCTACAAGACATGTCATAAGAGCGACTGAGGTAGGGGACCTACAAGACATGTCATAAGAGACGACTGAATTAGGGGGACCTACAAGACATGTCATAAGAGACGACTGAGGTAGGGGGACCTACAAGACATGTCATAAGAGACGACTGAGGTAGGGGGACCTACAAGACATGTCATAAGAGACGACTGAGGTAGGGGGACCTACAAGACATGTCATAAGAGACGACTGAGGTAGGGGACCTACAAGACATGTCATAAGAGATGACTGAGGTAAGGGGACCTACAAGACATGTCATAAGAGATGACTGAGGTAGGGGGACCTACAAGACATGTCATAAGAGATGACTGAGGTAAGGGGACCTACAAGACATGTCATAAGAGATGACTGAGGTAAGGGGACCTACAAGACATGTCATAAGAGATGACTGAGGTAAGGGGACCTACAAGACATGTCATAAGAGATGACTGAGGTAAGGGGACCTACAAGACATGTCATAAGAGATGACTGAGGTAGGGGGACCTACAAGACATGTCATAAGAGACGACTGAGGTAGGGGGACCTACAAGACATGTCATAAGAGACGACTGAGGTAGGGGACCTACAAGACATGTCATAAGAGATGACTGAGGTAAGGGGACCTACAAGACATGTCATAAGAGATGACTGAGGTAGGGGCCTAGCGAAGCTACCCAAGTAAATAAAAAGTGTAGCAAAAATCGAATGTGTTGGCCTACTTGTAGGCGCATAACTGACACAATTTACAATCACTCCTAGGCTCGGATCACATACAAATCACAAAGAGTGATTAACAAGTGGGCAATAGGAGCGTTTAAAAAAAATCTTTTATAACTACCGATATATATATATATGTTTTTGTAAGGCTTAATTTCTGTTGTTTGTTTTCTGTTGTTGAACCTCTAGCTAAAGGTGTCTCAAGCTGAAGGATTGACTTCATTGCACCGGGATTTATCTCATATTTCTCAGTCCCTCTCTGCAGAAATGGCATGCCACCTGCTGAGAGTATTACATAAGGCACGAACTCCGTAACTCCAGCAACAATACTAGGGGTCTCTGAATTCGCTTGTAAACAGAAAAGACCGGTTTAGAAATGAAGACATCAGAAAAGACTGCTTTAGAAATGAAGACATCAGAAAAGACCGGTTTAGAAATGAAGACATCAGAAAAGACTGGTTTAGAAATGAAGACATCAGAAAAGACTGGTTTAGAAATGAAGACATCAGAAAAGACTGGTTTAGAAATGAAGACATCAGAAAAGACTGGTTTAGAAATGAAGACATCAGAAAAGTGGTTTAGAAATGAAGACATCAGAAAAGACTGGTTTAGAAATGAAGACATCAGAAAAGACTGGTTTAGAAATGAAGACATCAGAAAAGACTGGTTTAGAAATGAAGACATCAGAAAAGACTGGTTTAGAAATGAAGACATCAGAAAAGTGGTTTAGAAATGAAGACATCAGAAAAGACTGGTTTAGAAATGAAGACATCAGAAAAGACTGGTTTAGAAATGAAGACATCAGAAAAGACTGGTTTAGAAATGAAGACATCAGAAAAGACTGGTTTAGAAATGAAGACATCAGAAAAGACTGGTTTAGAAATGAAGACATCAGAAAAGACTGGTTTAGAAATGAAGACATCAGAAAAGACTGGTTTAGAAATGAAGACATCAGAAAAGACTGGTTTAGAAATGAAGACATCAGAAAAGACTGGTTTAGAAATGAAGACATCAGAAAAAAAGGCGGGGGGAAAAATATCAGTACTGAACTTCATGAAAAAAAAGAATAAATTAAATGATTTAACCACATAAGCAGATTACCAACAGACAATGCCTTAACAGGAGGTCTCTGTGGCTAAGTGGTTAAGCCCTTTGCCTTGTGAGTCAAAGGTCGTGGGTTCGAATCCGGACCGCACCATTCTGTTTACAAGTGCAGTTTTTACAGAGACCCTAGGATTGTTGCTGGAGCTACGGAGTTCGTGCTTTGTGCAATACTCTCGGCAGGTGGCGTGTCATTTCTGTGGAGAGGGACCAAGCCATATGGGGTAAAACCCAGTGCATACAAGGCAGAAGGTTGCCCATGCAAAAGGTGGACCACAGAAATAACAAGCAGTGAGATACACCACGTATGAAGCGCACACACAAAAGCCAGTTCTAGACATTTCTTCTTATCCTGACGCTGTGAGACAAAAGAGAACTACAGGAAGAAGAAGAAATATTATTCTGTGTTGCGTTTCATAAAAAACTGGTCAAATCTTTCACTTTGTCTGTTGTTGTTCGGTTTTTGATAAATACTGCTGCTGTTTTGTGTATTGGATTGTTCTCTGTTGATAACCTTAGATGACACAGTCTGAAACTGGCATGCATGATGGAATTAAATGTGAAGACGATGAGACAGCCCTGTCAACAGTGATGAGTCTGAGTACATCTATGGTGGCCTGTCCCAAATGTAGCATTGTGTTCCATGATCAGAAGAGCCTTATGGAACATGTGTCCATGCATGGACAAAAGGTGAGAGATGATGAGTATGTCTGACAGTATAATTTCTATTCATCATGTAAACAGCAAACAGGACAACAGCAAACATCTTTTCTCTTATCCTGTTTTGCCTCACAGCATCAGAATAAGAAGAGATTTATAGAATAAGCCCTTGTTTGCCTTCATAAATAGTGTCTTTCATTATCTCTGAGGTCCACCTTTTGCGTGGCTGGCCTTTTGCTTTGTATCCACTGTATCGGTGCAACATTGCTTTTTGAGGTTCACTGTCTGTTGGTAATCGCTTTTGTGGCTGAACCATTTAATTTGTTGTTTCTTGATAAAGCTCAGTACTGATGTTGTACCACATTTTTCTGACATCTTCATTTCTAAAGCAGTCTCTTCTAGTTACTCCCAGCATTCTGAGTAGACACTTCATCTCTGTCGTGACTATTTTTCTTCTATCATTTGATGTCAGCATCCAGGTTTAGCACTGGTAGCATAATGTGGGGAGAAAGATTGTGTTGAACATTGCTCTGTTTGTTCAAGCATGACAGCATCAAACATGACAGCAGCAAGCATGACAATAGCAAACATTGAGATAGTTATAAAGTTTTTGCTGGCCATGTTTACCAACAGAACACTTGATTTGACTATTGAAAGCATTAGCTATCAGAAGCAATGTCTGCAGTCTGAGCAGAGCAGTAGGATTGTTGTAACCTTTGTTTACACAGCCCTACAGTCATATTATATGTTGTTGTAGGATTACTGTTATCTTTGTTTTGTGTATATTTCATTCTCTTGCAAAGATATAAGCAACTGAGACTTGAATTGTTATTATCCAACAGTAAACAATACAATGCATATTCCTAGTGGCAAGATATGGGTGTGGGGCATGGACGTTTGACATCATCATCAAATTGCTTGTCCTGCACAGAACTTTGCCACTCCAACAGTCCTCCGGAATTTCTCAACTAACATATGCCAGCGAGAGTTGGAAAATGACCTCTTCTTCTGCATTCGCCCACTGTCAATTCAGGCGTTAGCCATGATGCCTGGTATGGCACTTCTGACTGATTTTTACATGAAGACCTGCATCTACCATTTGACTGGTGTCCCCCACCATCCAGGTGAGCCGTCGCCGACTTCAGAGGTAGTTGTTAAATGACTAAAGATATAGAAAGCAAGTTGAATGCATTTGAAAATAGATGTCTGCGAAAAATAATGAATATAAAATGGAATGAATTCAGGAGAAGTGATGAAATCAAAGAAATGTCTGGACAACCACAAGTGACAACTGTTATAAGAAGGAGAAGATGGAGGTGGACACACCTTGAGAAGGAATGATCAAAGACTACCAAAGCAGGCATTGAAGTGGGATACAGAGGTTTCAAGAAAGAGAGGATACCTAAGGAGACCCTGAAACGAACTTTGCTGAGAGGCAAGAAATATCGGTCTTAGTTCCATGGAGGAGATTTAGCGAGTTGCCAAGATAAAGCGGTATGGAGAAATTGCTTGCAGACCCTATGTAACGTATAATGGTACGAGAGGAATTTATATTATTATTTATATATAAATAATTTCTCTTTGAATTGACTGTTCTCTCTTGTTTGACTAGCCAATCAAAAAGGAGAAGCCGTTTGACTGTCACAAATGTAGCAAGAGCTTTAGTACAGAAGAGAAACTGGACAGGCATCAGATGGTTCATGGAGATGATGCTAATAAACCGTTAGAGGTTAGTGAAACTTTAGTGCTGTTGTTGTTGTTGTTATAGACAGACATCAGAGGGTACATGGTGATGATGCTAATAAACCATTAGAGGTTAGTCAGACTTTAGTACTGCTGTTGTTGTTTCTGCTGTTGTTGTTGCTGAGAATGAGTTTGAGATTTTTGTTGAGTAAATTAGTTCCATGTCAGACATTAATATTCTATACAGAAGTTTGTCAAGAGCATAATGTTGATAACATTTATAATATTCACAAAATAGATGAGACTGCAGTAAAACTATTTGATTGGCAAAATACGTAATCACAAAGTACTGTAGTTTTACAAATAAAAAAAACCAATGACAATACAGCAATGTTTCGACCAACAAGGCCTTTATCAAGCAAACGAACAACAGGAGTGACAAATTTAAAAAACAAATGGACGACTAAATACAAACGTTTCTAATGAAAATCTGGGAATAAAACGAATAACGAAATAAATGTAACACAAAAACACACATAAAAACTAGAAATAGAACGGAAGAGAAACAATGAAAAATCTAGTAAATATATAACTTGAATACATGCAATATATACCCATATGAATTACAAGGCATGGGAAGAGAAAGTACTAAGAAGCATAGGAGTGTAATATGTTGAGCCCGCATGGTCGCAAGGTACCATACAAAGAAATCAACCGATTCTTCAGAGCAAATCGACTGCAATCATCCGAGGAACATGATCGGATGGCTGTGACCTGGACATCGTGAGCTCCTAAATGGCGAGTATCATTGAAATGGATGGCTACAGGGGTCACAGAGCATTGGCGTATGTCGCGCAAGTGTTGTGCGAATCGGTCACTGAGCCTCTTGCTTGTCTCGCCGATATAAGCCTTGTTACACCGCTTACAGATAATGGCATAGATAAGATTACTGGACTCGCATGTGAAAACATCGTCAATAACAAATGGGGCTAAAGGAAAAGATATAGTATGCGTCTGTATCACATAAGCACATGTGTTGCAATGCCGACGGCCACACTGGACAGTGCCAAAATGAGTCTGGCTATTGGACTTAAGGTGACTGTGTACCAACATATCCTTAAGACTTCTGTCCCGTCTGTAAGCCACCAAAGGATAGTTGGGGAAGACAGAACGGGTCTCAGGATCTGACTTAAGGATAGACAGATGATGGAATAAAACATTTTTTACCAGTGAACTATGGGGGTGGAAAGTTAAGATAAGTTTTACTCTGTCAGAGTTAGTAGTCCTATGCTGGCTGGTAAGGGCCTGCTGGCGAGTGATTTTCTGAACTCGATGCATAACCGAGACAAGCACCCTCTCCAGGTATAGGCGCCTGTGAAAGAAATCAAGCATCTCGCGAGCTCTCTCAAGAAAATCATTGTCCTCGCTACGAAGGCGCAAGAGCTGCGAGAATGGCAAAGAGTCATGACAAGTCCGGGATGGGAAGAAGTATAAAGGAGAAAACTATGTACAATCTCTCATCCAATCATATTTTAGTATCATATATCTCTAATCTCTTGTCCAATCATATTTCAGTATCATATTTATGTCTAATGTCTTGTCCAATCATATTTTAGTATCATATATATATATATATATAATCTCTTGTCCAATCATATCTTAGTGCCATATATATGTTACTATATGTCTAATCTCTTATCCAATCATATCTCAGTATCATATATATATCTAATCTATTATCCAATCATATCTCAGAATCATTTATATATATGTTACTATATGTTTAATCGCTTATCCAATCATATCTTAGTGCCATATATGTCTGAAACGTGTGATGAACAACTCGGCCATGGCATGTCACATGAAGACTCACAGTGAGAGAAAATACTATGACTGTCCGGTGTGTGGTCAAGATTTTGACATGGTGGCTAACTTAAAGGTACACTCTGTCAAGCACATGGATGAGATGGGTCACTTTCCCTGTAACAGTTGCTCAAAGACATTTGAGGATTTCAGTATCTTAAAGAAACATGTCAAGACTTTCCACTCAGACAGGATATTTGAATGTCCAGAATGTAGTAAGGTGAGATGATATTTGAATGTCCAGAATGTAGTAAGGTGAGATGATATTTGAATGTCCAGAATGTAGCAAGGTGAGATGATATTTGAATGTCCAGAATGTAGCAAGGTGAGATATTTGAATGTCCAGAATGTAGTAAGGTGAGATGATATTTGAATGTCCAGAATGTAGTAAGGTGAGATGATATTTGAATGTCCAGAATGTAGTAAGGTGAGATGATATTTGAATGTCCAGAATGTAGTAAGGTGAGATGATATTTGAATGTCCAGAATGTAGCAAGGTGAGATATTTGAATGTCCAGAATGTAGTAAGGTGAGATGATATTTTCTGTTTGTTGGTTTTTCTTTCAAATGAAATTCAACACAGATGCAACAAGGCAAATCAAATGATAGGGCAAATGGCGCCAATTTTAAGATGCCAACACGTCACCATGAACACAAAAAGAGCAATGTTCAACACAATCTTTCTCCCCACATTATGTTACCAGTGCCAAACCTGGACGCTGACAACAAACGATAGAAGAAAACTAGTCACAACAGAGATGAAGTGTCTACGCAGAATGCTGGGTGTAACAAGAAGAGACCGGTTGAGAAATGAAGACATCAGGAAAAAGTGGGTACAACATTAGTACTAGACTTCATCAAGAAACAACAAATTAAATGGTTCGCCACGTAAGCAGATTACCATCAGACAGTGCACCCCAAAGAGCAATGCTGCTCCGATACAATGGGTATAAAGCAAAAGGCCGGCCACGCAAAAGATGGACCTCAGAGATAACAGAGGCGACGAAAGAGACCATCTACGAAGCGCATACTAGGGCCCATTTTAGAAATCTCTTCCTGACCTGACGCTGTGAGGCATACAGGATTTGAGAAAGAAGAAGAAGAAGAATCTCCCCTCCACATTAGCCTACCTTATCGTGGTTGGAGGGTTTGTGTGCCTTTAGGATCCTTTAGGCTATGTCGGTGGGAGTCTAACTCCTGGCAGGCCTAACCAAGTTAAGACTGAAGGTGAAAGGCCAGACCAATAGACGGGGAGCAGAATGGGGCCTCATAAGGTGGCAGCGCAGAACCCACTGCAAGTGGTAAATGCTCTGGCTGCAATCAATCCATCCCCTAGCTATGGGACAAATAGTAGTCATCCTCTCTCTCCCTTGAGGAGGACATCCTTTTTCTTGTCTTCTACTTTTATGACACTTTCCTCCAAATATATGGGATTCAACTGTAGTGTCCAGGGAGCACACTCTGCAGAAAAGCCTGGGTTGGTTTGATTTTTCTTGTCTAGTATAGTTGTCCGACATTATAATATCTCATTATGGGATTACCAATAGCAAAGTGAACAACACTGTGCTAGTCACCATGTGGAAGTACTGGGGTTCGAGTCCAGCTTGACATAAAATTCTTGATGTGCACACAGTACACGGTTGGAACACAGGAGATCCTGATCATTTATTTAGGGATCTAAGTTACAAGTGCCTCTGAACTCAGAGAAAGACTCGTCCGAAAGACGAGGGACAATGATGATAAGGAAAATAAGCCTTCACATGCAAAATTCAGTCGGAGACAACATGACATTAGGCTCCATTATCTAAGTCTGAATTCATAGCAGACGAATGAAAAAAAGTTTCTTATGGCAGCATTTAGCAATGAAATCGCTGTTGGAAGTTTTCTTGGTAAAATCTCATTTGAGATAACTTCAAGTCATAGAGTACAGTGCTGGAACTAAGAACATGGCCCGCCTGCCCAGCGTGTTCGTAGCGCGTTGGACTGCGGGTGACTAGCCCTCTGTGAGTGCGGGTTCAATTCCACGGGCTGGCAGAAAAGCCACAGGTTCCCAGATTCACAGTGTTCGTGGCACCGAACCGAAGGGTTCGATGTCCATGGCACCGAGCCGAAGAGCTGAAAGCTCAAGTGCTTCTGGATCGCAAAAAAACCCCAAAAACAAACAAAACAAACTAAGAACATGAGTATGTAAGGAACATGATAGTCTCAAGAACTCAAAGAAATCCTTTGGCATAGATGTCAACAACTGGGAGAATGTTGCTCAAGACAGATCAGCCTGGTGCACACTTCTTCGACACAGATCTTCGGCCTATGAGGCAGGTAGAACAGCACGGATGGAAAAAAACGTCAAAATAGAAAGGCAGTAAAACTCCCTACAAGTGCAAGCATTCCTTGCCAACATTGTACAAGACAATTTCAAGCCCATATCTGGCTCACTAGTTATCTACGCACACACAGACAAACATAATGCATCTACATTCCCTTGGATTAAAATTGTGGTCATCATCACCTTTGATTGACGAGCATCATCAATCAATCATTCTTGTCCAACATTTTGCTTCTAAGTAGGACAAAAAGTTGTAAAAGTAAAGGAACCCTTTCATACCTCGTGGTATATAGGGCAATACAGTGTTAGGCCTGTATCGTTCATTGACCATCGGCACACGATGTGTGATGTGGTTAGCATCACGCCGGCCTCCTTTACTTTCCCAGAGCATGTCTGGTACCCAATTGAGACTGGGTCGACCTGAGAGCCGTCGCGGTCGGGAAAAATCCCATGCCCACTGCGGGAGTTGAACCCGGACCACCAGCCTTGAGAAGTGAATTCACTAACAACTATGCTACCGCGGCTCTAAGTAGGACAGCTTGACATAAACTCCCAGGTAGGGAATGCATGTCAGTATGTTTAGAATAGATTGCTCATTATAGCTGAATCTTCTCTGATAAACAAAGAAGAACTGCCTTACAGGAAGGTCAAGGTAAACCAAAGGTTAAGGTAACAACAACAAACAAATAAATATTGAGATGGTAGCCATGTTTTATTCAAGTAGCAGCATATCCCTTGTGAAACGTCACTTTCATCCCAGCACTCCTAAAAAATCTGTCTCTAGCAAGTTCTCCCGCCTCCTCCAGCGTCATGTAGAAGGTTTCTTTGATGTCCTGCTGCCATCTTCGTCTTGTTTGTCCCCTTCCTCATCCTCCAGGAACCATGCTTTCCATTACCATTCTCTCCAAACCACTGTGACATTCAACATGGCCAAAATTTTTCATCTTCCAGGACATGATATTATTATAAGCACTTTTCGATATGCAGGTCTTGTAGGATGTCTTTGTTTTTTCTCTTCTCTGTCCAGGATGTTCTAAGAACTTTTCTGTAACACTGTTCTAACAAGCACAAAATATAATACAACATCTTGAACATAGATTCCGAAACTTTTCGGCCCACCGCCCACTTTTCACAACATAAACTTTGTACGGCCCCTCCACATTATAACAGTTTGCCAACGCTCCCCGCCCCACATATATACATGCTCTATTTCCACCTTGATATAGAAAATTGATATAATTATTTCTGTCATACATGGTCAATTTTCAAAGGATTATATACATGAAATAGAAATTGATTAAAAAATGGATCGTGTATTATGGGAATAAGATGAATTACAATGCAGGACTCAAATTTTTGATGATTATTCAATCGCAAAATCATGAAAAACCTTCCCCAAATGGTTCTGAACCCACTATCGCCCTCCTGGAAGGTTTCAGCTCCCACTGGGGGGTGTTGCCACTTTGGGAACCCATGATCTAGTACAACACATGCAGCAACTTAACAAGAAGATGATACAGAAGAAGAAGAAGATGATTTGTTGTGTTGCTTAGTTTTCTTTCATTACAATATTTTTCTTCTTCTTTTCATCCTTGACCTCTATCGAGGCATAGGTCTGCAACCAAGACTTTCCAAGTCCTTCGATCCAAGGCCATCTTTTCCAGATCTCTTCACTCTCTTCCCATTTTATTGCATTCCGTCTCCAGGTGTTCCTGGGTCCCTTGCAGTTCTTCCTCAGGTGGCGAACTATGCATTTCCCTGATTGTGGTTTCTGTAGCTATCTAGTGTTTTTTAACTGGGTTGGGTAGCTAGCCCACGTCCAACTCCTTTAGTTGCTTCTGACAAGATGGGTGGCAGGTAGCAGTGGTTCTATTCTTGACACCCCTGATTTGGGCCCCGATAATCACTCTGGCAAATTAAAATATTTGACTTCTGCCTACCATATATTTGACTTCTGCCTACCATATATTTGACTTCTGTCTACCATATATTTGACTTCTGTCTACCATATTTTGACTTCTGTCTACCATATATTTGACTTCTGTCTACCATATATTTGAATTCTGAAATTTTATTTTCTATCTCATCATTAGCCTTTCCCACGAGTTGACAAGCTGCGTCTGCATATGTTACGACATACATCCCACCGAGAGTTTATTGCGAGACATGCGGAAACAATTCAAACGAAAAGATAAACTCAAAGAGCACATGAAACGAATGCATTCTAAAGAGAGAATGGAACAGCAGCTAAATGCTAAACAGCAACAGAACAGTTTCAAACAAATTGGAAAATTTACTCCAAAAGTAAGAAATAAAAACATTTTGTTTCGTCTACATGAAAAATCATCATTCATATTTTTAAACTGCTTTTTGTCATGATGTTTCTTCAAATCCTTGTTTTTCTTCTGCTTCTTCGTTCTATATCAACCACTTGTCAAACTATTCAGTGTCATCGGTTGGTATGGAATTTGTTTCTTAGAGCACGAGTTTGTTATGTCAGGCATCTCAGAACTGTATACCAATGTATCAAGTTTCTGCATGTTTTTTTATTTGGTTCACCTACCATCATAGGGCCAAAAAACTTGATCTTGTGGTCCATCCCTTTGTGAGCCAGAACAAAATTAGCCTTGGACCTCACAGTCAAAGTTTCCGAGTTTACACCCTTTGAAGATGGAATTGGCTTGTGTGTTCTTTGGGTCATCAGCAAGCTACTCATTTTTATCCTTTCTAAATAAAGACTAGCCGACCCCAACTCTGCTGGATGCAGAACCAGGCGCAGAACACATCTTATAGATTCTTCTAATCCAATATCAAATGATTGTTTATTTGTGTCACAAGGGTTAATGAATATTGCTAAATAATAGAAAATGTGTGTCCCATGGGGAGAACGAGGGTTAATGCATCTTGCTAAATAATATGAAATGTGTCCCCCATGGGAGAGCGAGGTTAATGAAGTGTGTGTCCCATGGGGAGAGCAAGTATTAATGAAATGTGTGTCCCATGGGGAGAGCAAGTATTAATGAAATGTGTGTCCCATGGGGAGAACGAGGGTTAATGCATCTTGCTAAATAATTTGAAATGTATGTCTCATGGGGAGAACGAGGGTTAATGCATCTTGCTAAATAATATGAAATGTATGTCCCATGGGGAGAGCGAGGGTTAATGAAGTGTGTGTCCCATGGGGAGAGCAAGTATTAATGAAATGTGTGTCCCATGGGGAGAGCAAGTATTAATGAAGTGTGTGTCCCATGGGGAGAGCAAGTATTAATGAAATGTGTGTCCCATGGGAGAGCGAGGTTAATGAAATGTGTGTCCCATGGGGAGAACGAGAGTTAATGGAATGTGTCTAACAATAGACATTCTCTGATATCATCTTCTACATTTACTTAATGATAGACATATATGAACCAATCATTGTGCATTTAACTGTTTGTGTGCAATTACTTTGTACTGTAGTATACAGTAAAGGATCAGTCCAACATTCGCAGTTTAGCATATGTTTTTGTTTGGGCGTGCTCATTCTAGCGCACCCCTCCCCGTGCGGCAGTCTTCATTTTGTCTACAGGGCAGTACATGTGGGTTGCATGTGACCTGTAACACAGCTCCAGCTATTGAACTAACTTCTATGAATAGTTGAACCTAGTAGAAGCACAAACCTTCGACTGACATAGCTCTAGAGATTATAAAAGTACACAAGCCATCCAATCAGATCCAGGTGGAGCACAAGGGATGGAAATTTGTTTTGATTGCAGCAAGCAAGATGGATGATGATTACTGTAATTTATTTAAACAATTGTTGTGCTTGTTTGTTTATTTAAACAATTGTTGTACTTGTACCTGTTTCAGGTTATGCCATCAGAATATCATCGGTTCATCTACAAGTGTCATACTTGTCTGTTAGGTTTCAAACGACGTGGTATGCTTGTCAATCATCTAGCCAAACGACACCCAGAGGTCAAGCCTGAGCAAGTGCCTGAGCTGAATCTACCAATATTAAAAACACAAAAGGATTTTTACTGTCAGTATTGTGATAAGGTAATGTAGCATGACTTCAGCTACACTTAACATCTTCATCAACTTTTCTTCTTTTGTTTGAAATATAACATATGGCTACCATGACAGGTGGTCTTGAAGAAACACTTTTATACTGTTGGTTTCTGTAGCCATCTGTTTGAATTATAGCATAGGGCTACCATGTCATGTGGTCTTGAAGAAACACTTTTATACTGCCGGTTTCTGTAGCCATCTGTGTGATTCATTTTTTTCTTTTGTTTGAAATAGAACATAGGGCTACCATGTCATGTGGTCTTGAAGAAACACTTTTATACTGCCGGTTTCTGTAGCCATCTGTGTGATTCATTTTTTTCTTTTGTTTGAAATAGAACATAGGGCTACCATGTCATGTGGTCTTGAAGAAACACTTTTATACTGTCAGTTTCTGTAGCCATCTGTGTGATATGATATACAATGAATCTGTGTTCAAGATGATATTTGTGGTAATCATACAATGAATCTGTGTTCAAGATGATATTTGTGGTAATCATACAATGAATCTGTGTTCAAGATGATATTTGTGGTAATCATACAATGAATCTGTGTTCAAGATGATATTTGTGGTAATCATACAATGAATCTGTGTTCAAGATGATATTTGTGATAATCATACAATGAATCTGTTCAAGATGATATTTGTGGTGATTCTGATCCAGAACACTATTCTCAGAGATAATTGTCTGGAATGGCTCTATAGGGCCTCTTCTTATGCTAAGAATTTTTCTATTACATTTTTATTTCAAAATATTTGATTGTTATTTTAAATGCCTGTTTAATAATTGACATCTATGTAAGATCCAATACTGACATACGGATGTGAGTCATGGACAATGAACACACAGATCAAAAATCTCTGAGGGCCACAGAAATGTGGTTTTATAGAAGAATGATGAGAATCCCATGGACTGCTAAAATGACTAATGTTGAGGTGTTGAATGAGGTCAAGACACAGAGAAAGCTTATCATCAATATAAGAAAGAGGCAGTCATCATTTTTCGGGCATGTGATGAGGAGGGAGGTTTAGAACACATTGTGACAACCGGTAAAATCGAAGGTAGACGAGACAGAAGAAGACAGAGACAAAAATGTTGGATAGCCTGACTTCATGGCACGGTAGAGCGTCAACATGAGTTGATAGCAAACACCAACAACAGAGATTTGTGGAGATCCATGATCGCCTACGCCAGCCGGCACGACACCTGATAATGATGATATAAGATTGGTATGACATACTGACACCATCTATACCACAGATACAGGATTGGTACAACAGATCTGTGTACCTGTGGTACCAACTCCATGACATTCTAACACATACTCAGGCCTGTATAACTTACAATAGTGAACACACACACATAGCTAGCTATATTCTGTCTTTCTGCACAAAAAAACTTTCAGGCATCGTTGGTAGCCTAGTGCAGAATGCTGCTTTTGTCAGAGTCATTAACATGTAAGTCTGAAATCCAACAACAACGATCCTATTCTTGCATAAATAACTATCACTTTGTGAATGTGACCATGTTATATAATCCTGCTATTTCTTCTGCATAGATTTACAAATCATCCTCAAAACGCAAAGCGCACATCACAAAAAATCATCCAGGTTGCCAAGTACCCCCATCGTCACGAAAGAAAGCCATTGCACCAGATGGGACTCGGGGTTTTCCATCAAATTCCTTCTCACACACTGTCAGCAGTATAACCACGATGCCACATGGATGCAAGTTTTGCCACAAACAGTATGCCAGCAAGGCTAAATTGTTACAGGTAAGGAGGCAATCAATTATTGGTGGATAAACATTAACAATACTTTCCACAACTTGTTGCTATCTATTATACCATTGATAAAAATAGGAAACATTACACGGAAAATCAGAGACCAGATTTTTATGACAATATAAACCAATTTGTAAAATATTAAACTATTGTCTTATAAAACAGTTTGGTGTTGATCTTTCTTCTTCCTTCACCCCGAGGAAGGCATAGACCTGCAACCAAGGCCTTCCAAGTCCTCCTATCCAAGGCCATATTTTCCAGATATCTCCACTCTCTCTCAATTTTCTTGCATTCCGTCTCCAACTACCATCTCCAGGTGTTCTTGGGTCTTTCCTTACCTCTATTACCCTGGGGGTTCCATCGGAGAGCCTGTCATCTGGTGATGCTCTACGGGGGGTCTTCTCAGTGTGTGCTATCCATTACCACCTTCTGTCCTTTATTTGTTGTTCCACATGTCGTTGTCCTGTTCTATCCCACAGTTCCCTGTTTGTAGTCCTGTCATACCATCGCAGATAGAGCATCATGAGCAGGCATCTATTGATGAATATCTGCAACTTTTTGGTGTTACCCTTAGCTGTTCTCAATGTCTCCGCTCCATATAGAAGGACAGCCTTGACATTTGAGTTAAATATTATTCTTGTGTTGATATTTATGTATTTTTATTTCTGTTATTTAATAACAAGCATCAAAGGAAAAGTCACTCTGAACTCGTAGAACCAGCCCATGAGCGACGGAGAATCAAGAGAAATCAACAGCAGCAAGATTACCTTATCACTGTAACAGGTTAGTCACTTATTCCAATTTTTGTCTCAGTCTGTCTACCAACTGTGTATTATCATTATTGTTATTATATTTTGTACCGTTATACGTTACATATTACCTGCAAGCAACTACTTCTTAATACCGCTCTATCCTGGGCAACTCTTTCAATCTCTTCTATGAAATTGAGCTTGCTTTTTCTAGCCTTTCTCAGCAAAGTTCGTTTCTGGGTTTCCTGTAGCGTTGTTCGTTTTTTCGTGAATCATTTGTCTCCCACTTCAAATATTTTCATCTTCTCTTTCTTATAACAGTTTTTACTAGTAGTTGACCAGACATTTCTTCTCAGAGTATGCCCAGCATATCTCCATCTTCTCCTTCTTATAACAGTTGTTACTAGTGGTTGACTAGACATTTCTCTAATTTCATTACTTCTCCTGAATTCATCCCATTTTATGTTCATTATTTTGCAGACATTTATTTTCAAATGCATTCTATATCTTTAGTCATTTTCCAACTCTCTCTGGCTAGTGTTAGGATTGATACAACATTGGTATTGAAAATTTAGTTTCTAGAACTATATAACTCAGTTTCATTCTGTCACTCATTAATGTGATTAGTTTCATTCTGTCACTCATTAATGTGATTAATTTCATTCTGTCACTCATTAATGTGATTAATTTCATTCTGTCACTCATTAATGGGATTAGTTTCATTCTGTCACTCATTAATGTGATTAGTTTAATTCTGTCACTCATTAATGTGATTAGTTTAATTCTGTCACTCATTAATGTGATTACAAGGGAAGTTCTAGAGACTTCAAACAAAAACATGTTCAAGATGAAAGCATTATATCATAATGTAACAGAACAGTATAACCTGCTTTATCAAATCTATTTCAGAAGAACATGTATTGCCTTTCCCCAGGTCAATGATGGAATTGCTTGTCCACTTTTGCGGTTAAGCTTAGGGGTAGGAGCTTTAATTTACATTCCAGGGTCAGATGTGTCGCCCTTGTGTTATATCCATGTTTATATAGTGTGATCTTGAAATTGTCTATCATTCTTTTTTTTGGTCTTCCCTTGGCTCTAGTACCTGGTCTCTTTTTATTGTATGCTGTTATTGGTGGTCGGTTGTATTCCATTCTCATTAAATGTCCAAACCACTGCATTTGTTGTCTTTCAATGTATTAGTTGCATGAAGTTATGCCCACTTTTCTTCTGATATCCTCGTTTCATAGTCTATCTTTTCTGGTGACCCCCACTGCCTTCTTTAACCATTTAATTTCACACGTGGTGAGCTGTCTGTGGTGTGTTGCTGTCAGAGACCAAGTTTGGCACTGGTAACAAAGTGTTGGTAGTCTATTGTTCCTGGTGATCCCCACTGCCTTCCTCAAGCATTTAATTTCACACGTGGTGAACTTTCTGTGTTGCTGTCAGAGACCAAGTTTGGCACTGGTAGTAAAGTGTTGGTGAGCTTTCTGTGTTGTTGTCAGAGACCAAGTTTGGCACTGGTAGTAAAGTGTTGGTGAGCTTTCTGTGGTGTGTTGCTGTCATGTGACCAAGAAGAACAACATGTAGTTATAATCCGCTCAAATTTAAAATAAATCACAGTTTCCCAGTAGACAGACATCAATGGTGAAACAAGTAAAAACAAGTACTGTAGTTTTACAAAGTACAATAACAATGCAGAGTGACGTTTTGACCAAAAGGTCTTTATCAAGTCAAGAATACACCATCAAAGTAGACACAAACAAGCATGTTCATGAGAAAAACAAGAATTGATAAATATAACTAAGATATCTTTGGTGGAATCATTTTTTAAATAGATCTTGAGTATTGTATTTGTTTATTGAATCACTTTCAGATGGTCCACATGGTCTGACCGAGAGATATGAGGCTGTCCCAATTGCAGTAGTATCTCAAACAGACTCACTGTCAAGTGCTGATTTGTTGACCCAAGCTATGAGTGAACTGCATAGCTACCCAAGCGAGTTTACTATAAGTCCTCGGCTAACACAAGGGGGAGCTCCAACTATGGTATGGCAAAGCACACACACACACACAATGAAAACATTCTTATTATTTGTGTATCTCTTTTTAATTTGTCTATCTTCTTCTTTCTCTCAACTTGCTGTCCTACCTCACTGTCTGTCAATGCAACTGTTAAGTTGTCTATCTTCTACTTTCTCTCAACTTGCTGTCCTACCTCACTGTCTGTCAATGCAACTGTTGAGTTGTCTATCTTCTACTTTCTCTCAACTTGCTGTCCTACCTCACTGTCTGTCAATGCAACTGTTAGGTTGTCTATCTTCTACTTTCTCTCAACTTGCTGCTCTACCTCACTGTCTGTCAATGCAACTGTTAAGTTGTCTATCTTCTACTTTCTCTCAACTTGCTGTCCTACCTCACTGTCTGTCAATGCAACTACTATAGTTCAGTTCAACAATTCTCAGCATTCATTCTTACACTCATTTTACCTTCATATCAAATATTCCATGCTTTTCTTCAGGAGAAAGCTCATCAAACACATATAAACATTAGCAGTAGTTTCTGTTCATGCTAGCTTGCTACGAATTAAAGTAGTATTAGGGAACAACACTCATTGCTATAACATGGATCTCTGTGGTTAAGTGGTTGAGCCCTTGCCTTGCAAGTCGAAGGTCGTGGGTTCAAATCCGGATTGCATTGTTCTGTTCATGAATGAATTTTTTTCCAGAGACCCCTAGGATTGTTGCAGGAGCTACAGAGTTTGTGCTTTGAGCAATTCTCTCGGCAGGTGACATGCCATTTCTGCGTAGCAGGACCGGCCCGTATGGGGTAAAACTCGTTGCAATGAAGTCAATCCTTCATCTTGAAAGTTTTGTCATGTTCACACTTCACACACTATTAGTGCCTTTGAAAAATGATTTATTAAAATAGTAGTACAACGTTACAAAAATAACTACATGTGAAATGTGATGCCTATGAAAAGTTACCAACAACTCTATAAATGTCATGCCTATGAAGAGTTACCAACAACACTAGAAATGTGATGCCTATGAAGAGTTACCAACAACACTAGAAATGTCATGCCTATGAAGAGTTACCAACAACTCTATAAATGTCATGCCTATGAAGAGTTACCAACAACACTAGAAATGTCATGCCTATGAAGAGTTACCAACAACACTAGAAATGTGATGCCTATGAAGAGTTACCAACAACTCTATAAATGTCATGCCTATGAAGAGTTACCAACAACACTAGAAATGTCATGCCTATGAAGAGTTACCAACAAAACTAGAAATGTCATGCCTATGAAGAGTTACCAACAACACTAGAAATGTCATGCCTATGAAGAGTTACCAACAACACTAGAAATGTCATGCCTATGAAGAGTTACCAACAACACTAGAAATGTCATGCCTATGAAGAGTTACCAACAACACTAGAAATGTCATGCCTATGAAGAGTTACCAACAACACTAGAAATGTCATGCCTATGAAGAGTTACCAACAACACTAGAAATGTGATGCCTATGAAGAGTTACCAACAACACTAGAAATGTCATGCCTATGAAAAGTTACCAACAACACCAGAAATGTGATACCTATGAAAAGTTACCAACAACACTAGAAATGTGATGCCTATGAAAGAGTTACCAACAACATCAGAAAAGACAGAATCACCAACATCAGCATAAGAAAGTTGGCATCGAAGCTTGCTTGAATTACATTGAGAAACAAACAATGAGGTGGTTTGGCCACTTAATAAGAATGCATCCACACCACTGTATACAGAGTCTTCTACAACAGAACAGCAGGAAATAAAGCAAGTGAAAGACAACACAAAAGATGGATCAAAACTAAAAAAAGAAAATCATGACACTGGGCAACAACCCAATAACAGTGCGACAGCAAAAGAAGGAGTAGTACAAAGCAAACTTTAGTTGCATACAGTAATAATTTTGAAAACTTCTATTATATTTACATTTTTAACATGTTGTCCATGGCCAAGGACGCTGGCCCACTTGCCATCAAGCAAGCTGGCAACCTAGCCAGATTGTCACTGATTTGTATATTTTTAGGGGGCCTTACCCGGAAATGCCACAATGAGTGAACCCAGTACGGTTAAACATGTAAACTTCGAAAGCTGCCATCCTTTCAGATGAGAGCTGCTCAGAACCTGTATAAGTGTGTGTTATGTTATCTTCTTCTTCTTTGCGTCTGTTCTTTACGACCAATTTTAATCACTCTTTGTGATATGTTTGATCTTTGCCAAGAACGTGTATACGTTGCACATTGGTTTGGTAGGCCCTAAACGCATAGACCTACACGTTTAGGACACATGCATCCGATTTCAGCCAAACCTCCTTAGTCGCCTCTTACGACATGCATGGCAGGTAACAGTGGTTCTATTCTTTACACCCCAAATTTGGGCCCCGGTAACCACTCGGGCGTGTGTTATGTTATGTTATGCGATCAACGTAATGGCACATTGGGCATTCCCATGCATGCTCTGTCCTCCGCTGCAGCAGCCATCCCAAAGTCCATTTGCTCACCGTACCCATGAGAAGTTGATTACTATATCTTCTCTCTCTACCACAAAGACGACACTGTCTGGCATGTCCAAACTTAACACCTAATTCTCGAACTCGTTCCAGTGTCTGAGACTTGACCATGTCACATAATTGAGAGCGTACCACATTGATGATATCGACTCTGTTCATACTTCTGCCCGCTTGAGTCGGGGCATTGTTTGCAAGAAAGTCAGCAAGCTCGTATAAGTGTGTGTGATTGTGTCATTTGATGAAGACTCCCACCTTCTGGCTGCGATCACTAAACTTTGATCTTAGCCAACAAATCCACTAGTTGTGGCACTTCCAGGTAGGGCCCAAATAAAAAAATGATTTGTATTCTTCTTGACATGATGTTTCACTATTCTTCACTTCTATTCTTGAACAATCATTGTTGACATTTTGTTTGTTTCTTCTCTGCAGGTACTTCAACCTACCACAATTGATATTAGTCAGTTAAACCATACCCTTCAATCATTTACATCACAGACAGGAGGTGTGACTACAGTATTAGCCCAACCTCCTCAAACCACAAGCCCCACCCATTCTGTTACTGTGATGGCACCAAATGGAACCCAGACTATTAACTTGGGCAATGCTCAGTATATTACTAGAGCCTGGACCGGTGGCTTTACCCCTTCGTTCAGATAGAAAACTTGGGCAATGCTCAGTATATTACTAGAGCCTGGACTGGTGGCTTTACTCCATCGTTTAGATAGAAAATTTGGGCAATGCTCAGTATATTACTAGAGCCTGGACCGGTGGCTTTACCCCTTCGTTCAGATAGAAAACTTGGGCAATGCTCAGTATATTACTAGAGCCTGGACTGGTGGCTTTACTCCATCGTTTAGATAGAAAACTTGGGCAATACTCAGTATATTACTAGAGCCTGAACCGGTGGCTTTACTCCATCGTTTAGATAGAAAACTTGGGCAATGCTCAGTATATTACTAGAGCCTGGACTGGTGGCTTTACTCCATCGTTTAGATAGAAAGAATAACACAGTGAGTGTTCTTGCACTCATCAGTTATAGGGTCAATGCTAATCTTATAACATAGTAGCATAGAGTTGTGAAGTGCTAGCGGCCTCACAGTATTAGGATTTTACTTAGCATTTGAATAGGTGGTCAGTTTGTAGTGTTAGAGACACTCACAGTACTAGGCCCTCATTAGCATATGAAGATGAAGTGGTCAGTTTGTAGTGTTAGAGACACTCACAGTACTAGGCTTTTGTTAGCCTATGAAGATGAGGTGGTCAGTTTGTAGAGTTAGAGACACTCACAGTATTAGACTTAGTACTAGAGCTGTAGCATGCGGTGGTGAGTTTGTAGTGTGGGAGACCCTCATGGTACTAGGCTTAGTACTAGAGCTGTAGCAAGCGGCAGTGAGGTGGTCAGCTTGTTGTGTGGGAGACCCTCATGGTACTAGACTTAGTACTAGAGCTGTAGCAAGCGGCAGTGAGGTGGTCAGCTTGTTGTGTGGGAGACCCTCACAGTACTAGACTTAGTACTAGAGCTGTAGCATGCGGCGGTGAGGTGGTCAGTTTATAGTGTGGAAGACCTCACATTGCTAGAACCTTAGCATTTGGAAGTGGGGCAGTCAGTGTGTAGTATGGGAGACCTCACAGTACTAGAATCTTAGCATGTGGAGGGGAGGTGGTCAGTTTGTAGTGTGGGAAACCTCACAGTTTTGCAACCTTAGCAAGTGAGGTGGTCAGTTTGTAGTGTAGAACTCACAGTACTAGGTCCGTATCATTTGGAGGTGAGGTAGTCAGTTTGTAGTGTGGGAGACCCTCACAGTACTAGAGCCTTAGCATGTGGAGGCATGGTGGCCATGTAATCTTGTTAACTTGCTTTCACTAACCCAGTAACGCAGACATCATAGATGAATGCACTGAAGTGAGGAAGTGAACCCAGTCTCTTTCAATTGTCAAGCAAGTGTTCTGACTACATGACTGCATTTATAATTTATATAGGGACAAATTCATTGCAAATTTTGGAAGATAAACAAAGCCCAAAAATTTCACAGGCAGCTAAGCAACAGATGATCAACAGCATTTTTATACCTACTTTCTGTTACCAGAGCCAAACATGGACATTGAGCAAAGCGCAGTCACAAAAATAACTACATGTGAAATGCGTTGCCTGCGAAAAGTTACCAATAACACAAGACAAGACAGAATCACCAACATCAGCATAAGAAAGAAAGTTGGCACAAAACCGTGCTTGAATTACATAGATAAACAAAGAATGAAGTGGTTTGGCCACTTAATAAGAATGCATCCAAACTCCACAGTATACAGAGTCTTCTACAACAGAATATCGGGAAAGAAGGCAAGAGGAAGACCATGGAAAAGATGGTTAGATGGCGTAGCAGAATCATGTGAAAGAGCAAAGATAACAATCACACAAGCCACCAGAACAGCGCAAGACAAAAACAGAAAACCACGACACTGGGCAACAACCCGGTAGCAGTGTGACGACAAAAGAAGAAGAAGAAACAAAGTACAAAGTATAGGGGTGAGAAGGGGGTGTTAGACGATAAACAAAGTATAGGGATGAGGAGGGGACGTTAGATGTATAGGGGTGAGAAGGGGGCGTTAGACGTATAGGGGTGAGAAGGGGGCGTTAGACGATAAACAAAGTATAGGGGTGAGGAGGGAGTGTTAGTTTGACAAATGGCTACAAACAAAAATATCTTTTTCAAGCATAGACACAGAAAAAACTGTACGTCTCAAATAAATCTACAAATGAATGCAAGTCATTATTTTATTCTGGATGTACTGTTTCATATATTTATTTAGTTGATACACTTTGTAACTGTGCCTGTAGTAGAAGTCAGTTTAGTTGATACACTTTGTAACTGTGCCTGTAGTAGAAGTCAGTTTAGTTGATACACTTTGTAACTGTGCCTGTAGTAGAAGCCAGTTTAGTTGGTACACTTTGTAACTGTGCCTGTAGTAGAAGCTAGTTTAGTTGATACACTTTGTAACTGTGCCTGTAGTAGAAGTCAGTTTAGTTGGTAGACTTTGTAACTGTGCCTGTAGTAGAAGTCAGTTTAGTTGATACACTTTGTAACTGTGCCTGTAGTAGAAGCCAGTTTAGTTGATACACTTTGTAACTGTGCCTGTAGTAGAAGTCAGTTTAGTTGATACACTTTGTAACTGTGCCTGTAGTAGAAGCCAGTTTAGTTAGTACACTTTGTAACTGTGCCTGTAGTAGAAGTCAGTTTAGTTGGTACACTTTGTAACTGTGCCTGTAGTAGAAGTTAGTTTAGTTGGTACACTTTGTAACTGTGCCTGTAGTAGAAGTCAGTTTAGTTGGTACACTTTGTAACTGTGCCTGTAGTAGAAGCCAGTTTAGTTGGTACACTTTGTAACTGTGCCTGTAGTAGAAGCCAGTTTAGTTGATACACTTTGTAACTGTGCCTGTAGTAGAAATCAGTTTAGTTGGTACACTTTGTAACTGTGCCTGTAGTAGAAGCCAGTTTAGTTGATACACTTTGTAACTGTGATTATCCTAGAAGTCAGGATTCTGTTGCCATACATTGTGGTATATTGGTGTTGATGCTATTAAGCCATATTTTTATATTTTTGGACGTGATGCAGTCACATTCACTTTGTATTGTTTCTCTGGTATACAAATGAAACTTGAATCGACCCAAGAGCCGTTAGCATTTGGGATAAAATCCCACTTCAACTCTGGATCGAATCATGATCACCAGTTTAGGAAGAAAGTGCAAAAACCAGTGTGCCAACCTGACTCTCACTGTGTACTTGTGCTGGATAAAAACCTTTCTGTAGAAACTTTGACTTTGTTGTTATACTTGAAAACTGCTATACTTTGTATTTTGTTTATGTTTCATAATGTCTAGTTGTTGGTCAAGCAAGATGATGATTAACCAATAGAAAGTTAGAACATAATAAACATGGAGCCTACTATATTTGTCACATTGTGCCATTCTGTACAGATTTCTCAATATTTGAGAAAAAGAATTCTATATAGATTTCTGATGTCATTAGTTAGTTTTCTTCTGCTTCTTCTTCTTCTACTACTTCTTGTTAACATTGTACAAATATGAAATAAATTATTTGCATTTATAGAAATTGTCTGTTTTGTTCACAATGTTTACCATTTAAAAAAATTTAATTGTGATTGAACATACAAGCCCGCCTCACACCTCCCATAAGTGTAGACCTGGAAACTTAGGGAAATGAACTAAATCAAAAGGATACAAAAACTGGATGTATTGACTTATGGGACTGTAGGCATCTAACTAGCACAATGAACATGCTGTATGGCATAGTTCATATCACAAAGAGTAGTTTAACAAGTGATTAATGTAGAATGAACAAAGAAATCGATGAACAGAAAACATGTACCAGTAATTTGGAAGTTTTAATTTAAATTTTGAAAAAGCAAAGAAAGCTTCACATAACATCAAACTAGATTTGGCATTACTTAGATCAGACAAAGAAATGAGGGAGAGATACAAACAACATTGAAGTTAAGAATAGGTACAATACAGTACCACAAATATGAAGTATTGATGAACAGTGGAAAATGGTAACGGAATCAATATGTCAAACATGATTTCAAATCATAAATGAAACAGAACATAAGGGAGAAATGTATTCGAGAGGAAATGTTACAGTTAATGGATGCAGGAAGAAACAGTAAGCACGAGAGACAGAAGAATATGACAGAGGAAATGTTACAGATAATGGATACAAGTAGAAACAGTAAGCAAGAAAGACAGAAGAATATGACAGATGAAATGTTACAGTTAATGGATGCAGGAAGAAACAGTAAGCAAGTGAGACAGAAGAAAATGTTACAGATAATGGATGCAGGAAGAAACAGTAAGCAAGAGAGACAGAAGAATATGACAGAGGAAATGTTACAGTTAATGGATGCAGGAAGAAACAGTAAGCAAGAGAGACAGAAGAATATGACAGGAAATGATACGGATAATGGATGCAGGAAGAAACAGTAAGCAAGAGAGACAGAAGAATATGACAGGAAATGATACAGATAATGGATGCAGGAAGAAACAGTAAGCTAGAGAGACAGAAGAATATGATGGACTAAATAAGGAAATAAAAGATAAGTGTAAGAAAGCGAAAGATAATTGGTTCAAATTTGAGATTTGACAAGCACATAAACAGGGCACACAATCTTTGCAGAGAAAAATAAATGAAATCATAGGGAGATGAAAGCATACAGAAACTTGTTGTGTCTACATGTGCCGTGAAGCATCGTGGGCAGTCTCAGTTTTCTATCCTGTGCCAGGTGTATTGCATCTGTGGTTGTTAGTCTTTGACGTAGCAGGATACCTGTAATATTATCTATCCAACAGCTTCTTGGTTTTAGTTGCTGGTTGTTATAGGCGCGAGATGGTAGTAGATCTGGTTTTATTCTCATTAGGTAGCCGAATCATTTTATTTCTTATCTTCTAATATGTTGGATGCATGGTATGATTCCAACAACATTTCTAATGTTCTCATTTCTCATTATATTCTGTATTGTAACATTGACAACTTTTCGTAAACAGTTCACTTCACCAGATTTCCCCATATGGCTCTGTCCCTGTCAAGGAAAATGGAATGCCATCTACCAAGAGTGTTTCTCAAATCCCAAACTCCGTAGCTCCAGCACCAATCCTAGGATCTCATGAAAAAATTGCACATGTGATTGTCCAGATTTGAACCCACACCATTCAGCACACATCTGAACTACTTGCTGGCCAACAATGGCGGAATGCGGGAGGACCATTCAGAGTCAGAACGGTTTGATTCTGAACATGAACGGTTTGATTCTTTGCTAGCACATTGCCGCCATGTTTGGTCGGGTATTTTCGGTTTCGTTTGCCGAGCTACTGAGTTAGTGCTTGAGCAACGCTGTGACTGTTACATGTAATGCTTTTTGCTGTGTCAACCGTGCATTTGTTGTGTGTATTCAGAAAATGGCGGGCAGCGGTTATGACGAACAAGCTCAATCTGCCGTATGCAGTTATATTGCAAGTGCAGAAAGCTGGATTTTGTCATGATTGATGTCCCCTTCGACAAGAATTGCTATTCAAGTGATGAACAGTTTTGTGTTGCTACATTCGCGACGGCCATATGCATATTATGTGGTTAGTTAGTCTTTCCTCTTGGGCCTGTGGGCGCGCATAGGGCAGAGGTCATAGCTCTCCATGTCTCGCGGTTCGTTGCTATTTGTTTTAAGTCTTTAATGTTTACTAGGCCCATCGTTGAGCCTTCTCTGGTGATGGTTCTACGCAGAGTCTCTCTTGGTCTTCCTCGTTTTCTTTTCCCTCTGGTGTCCATATGAGGGATTGGTAAGGAGTCTTCTCTCATCCATTCTAAGTGTGTGGCCGATGTAGTTCCAGCGGTGCTTTCTTATAAAATTTGATACATTTTCTTGCTTGGTCTCTTGTCTTATTTGTGTATTGGGTCTGAAATCTGACCATTTGAGGTTCAGTATTCTTCTAAGACATTTATTCTCAAAGTTATCTAATTTTCTTTCTAGAGCTTTTGTTGCTTTCCAACTCTCGCATCCATAAGTTAATACTGGAATCACACAAGAGTTAAAGATCTTTAATTTTAAGTGTTTGCTGAGTGAATTGGACTTCCATATATTTGACAATTTATGTATTATGTGGTGCAGGTTGCTTTTTGTGGCGTACACGGCTGTTTCATTCTGGAATTAGTTCACACAGGAAACTTTTCACAGGTGTTAGCATTTCGTGTGATTTTTATTGGCACAGAACGGAGCAATTATGGGGTGACCCGTTGCAGTGAAGTTGGAACCGTACTTATGAACTATGAACTGAACTACTTGACCATAGAGACCTTCAGAGTGTGAGTTTGTTGAAAGCAAGGACACTGACAATGCTATATATTCTAAGAACACTAATAGAAGGAAAACTAGAAGTCAAAACAGATCTACACTTCTACTTTATGGATTAGACCAACGACTAGGGGGACTGCCTAGAGTAGTTGATAGTAGCTCGGCCTGCTAGCTGTGAGACGCCTCATAGCTCGGGTTCGAACCTACTGTCCGGCATTTGTTCGAGTCCCCTGGTCTTACTCAGGACGATAACGTGAGTACCTCTGAAGTCGGAGAAAATCTGCCTGTATGGCGAGGAATACTAATTACGAGTACATTGAGCACACGGCTGCCAGTGTAAAGTAATTTACAATGTGCACGCTGCTGCCATTGTAAGAAATTGGAAAAACGGATTTTCACGCAAAAATCAGTTTCAGAGATGAAACTTCGTCTGAGTTGAAAGCGGACGAAAAAAAAAAAAAAAAACCAACGACATTTGATCAAGTTATTCATGAGAATATTTCTAAAATATTAGAGAATTTAAATATTGACAGCAAAGATCTAAGAATCGTTCAGAGTATATAATGACAACACAAAAAGCAACCATAAGAATAGACAAACTGATAGGAACTGATAGATCAAATAGGGAGTTAGACAAAGATGTGTAGTCTCCAGTGGCGTAGCCTGATAATGTGAGATAGGTGTGCTGCTACTTAAAATAAATATGAGCCCATCCTATTTAACCTCTTTTCCCTTTTCATCCTCTTTTCCCTTTTCATTGAAAAGTTAACTATATTCCATTACGCACCGATAGTTATTGAATCCATAAAATTTTTTTTTTTTTTAAATAGTACAAATTTCCACTGACATGTTTCACTTGAAGATCATATATATTCTTCTTTCCTTTTGCAGAAGCTTTTCTGTGACGGCATCGTAAAATGTATTCTTTACTCTAACCTTGCTCAAATGTTCATATATAGACTCACCCGTGTGTCGTCGGGGGACTCATGGGGAGCAAAGACTAGTAACAATGCAACCTACAAGGCACGTCGTAAGAGGCGACTGAGGTAAGGGTCTAGGAAAGCTACCCTTGTAAATAAAAAGCGTCGCAGAAATCGGATGTGCTGACCTACTTGTAAGCGCACAATTGCTGTTGTCGAACCCCCAGAAATTATGGGTTCTCAGTCTTTATCCTAAATTTGAGCGGGGATAGTATCTGGCTTTTTTATTTTTTAACCGATCCAGAAGCACTTGAGCTTTCAGCTCTTCGGCTCGGTGCCATGGACATCGTAACCCTTCAGTTCGGTGCCACGAACACCGTGAATCTGGTGAACCTGTGGCTTTTCTGCTAGCCCGCGGAATTGAACCCGCACACACAGAGGACTAGTCACCCGCAGTCCAACGCGCTACGAACACACTGGGAAGGCGGGCGGTATCTGGCTTTCCAGACCTAGAAGACTCCAACAACTCTGGGTCATCAGAGAGGGGCGGGAGAGTACAATAATGAGTACAATACTAAATTATTTGTTATTTACTACAAACACACTTTTTTAGCTCCTCTGCTAGATACGAAACGTGTTGATGTGATCGTTTGAAACTATAGACGCTAACTTGATGCAACTTATCGATAATATTTACTCTTTTCAATTAGTTTGTTCTTCCTTTTTATGCAGGTAAACAAACAAACAAACAAACAAAACACCACAAAAATCACAATATTGACAATATATTATATTGCAACTAAGCATAATAAATAAAACAAAGTGTATACTTTAAAATTAATTAAATAAATGATTATTTTAATTACAAAGATATTTAAAGCGCATGAATGTATATGTTTTAATTCATGCGTTTTTGTAGTACATTTTAAATAACTTTGGCGTCGTTGTCAGTCAATTGTTTGTCATGATGGAAGATACACATAAACTTAGTCGATGGAAGCGACATACGAAGCAGAATGTGCAGTCGCGATCACATGTAAGGCTTTAAAAACCATGCCTGAATACATATCTAATACACACACATATTGGGATATTACAGTCATATGTTGAACATCGCTTTCTTTTCCCCCTTAATAAATACGGTATTATGCGGCGAATAGAAGTTCTAACTTAATAGTTAATACGAGATAGATAGATATAAGATAGTATTAGATACTCCCATAGAGTGATAGACTGGACACATTGTTATCGTAGGCATACGGTTTATTTTAGGTAACTGAGGGCTAATGATATGAGTTTTGACGATTCTTACTTGAGACGTAGCTCGTTTATCATAAACACGTCCTATTATAGTCTCTTGTATGGATGCTACTCAGTCTACTGAATCATACTATAGACTGTATAGTATTGTATAGTGTATAGACTACACGCTCTAATCTCACGGTCCCCAGCATGGATAGCAGTAATTGTAAATGATAGTAATTAGTAAGGATACTGCTGAATCACGGTCGTTCAAATTAAATCAGGATCGCATCCTCGTCAAATGCCAAATAGTTATCATCATCAGTAGCCTTCAGTAGGTCTAATTATGAGTCAGTTCTAAGAAATAACTTATAAGTGTGTCACCCTCTGCATATCAAATGCCTCCACATCTTGCATTTTAGAAACCAGTATTTCAGCTCTATTTCATTTCGATGAACTAAATAGGTTCAGGGCAATGATCCACATAAAATTCGAAAGTCTTTGAGTCTCCAGGGATATCATTAACTCATAATATCACAACATACCAATTTTGAGCTATGCTGCCTGTGTGGTGACATGGCCCGCAAAGGAAGCAAAGAATAATACCACTGCGACCGACAAGGCATGTCGTAAGAGGATTTAGGACCTAGGGAAGCTACCTTAGTAAATAAAAAGGATCGCAGAAATCGGATATGCTGGCCTACTTGTAGGTGCATAACTGGCACAGCGTGCAATCGTTCTTAGGCTCAGATCACATACAAATTACACAGAGTGGTTAACAAATGGTCGATATAAGCGTTTTAATGGAGCGTTTTAAGAAGAAGATGAACTATGCAAATCATATCTGACTGTACAACTGTCATATTTATTAGGTTTTCAAAATACAAATAACAATAAATAAAACAGCATTTCACCACTGTCTAGACCGCAGTCATTATACAAATTATAATTACACTAAACATGTAACATTTCCTCAGATGTTGCTCTCATCATATCCCTCAGAAAAGACTCAATTTCTAACCACTCATCCACCTCCTTCATTGGCATGTTCTAGATTTGTCTTGTGTTGCCACCATAATCTTGTTGGTCTTCCAGGAACCATTGCCCTCAATTATTTCTTTCTCTAAACTAATGTGTCATTTAATGTGAACAAATTGTATCAATTTACAGAGATGTGTTATTTAATGTGAACAAATTGTAACAATTTACAGAGATGTGTCATTTAATGTGAACAAATTGTATCAATTTACAGAGATGTGTCATTTAATGTGAACAAATTGTAACAATTTACAGAGATGTGTTATTTAATGTGAGCAAATTGTAACAATTTACAGAGATGTGTTATTTAATGTGAGCAAATTGTAACAATTTACAGAGATGTGTTATTTAATGTGAACAAATTGTAACAATTTACAGAGATGTGTTATTATTTATGAGCCAGTATCCTTTACCTTTTTTATTTCTGAAATTCATCTCCCTTCTCATGTTATTTCTACTTTACTTTCCAAGTCCTTCTTGTTTATGCTGTCACTAATGGTATCTTTTTATTTCTTAGGCTTTCTCTTGAGCTTTTTTTAATGTTAATATTTGAATTCCTTGATTATCCTTTAACATGTCTTATTGTTTGTCATCATTGTAGATGGTGACATCATCCGATGACATCCACAATTGGATAAAGGTAAAGAAGATAATAGTGAATCATCATATGCAAATTATCATATGCAAATTATCATATGCAAATTATCATAACTAGCTTATATTAATACTCTTATTGCTCATTGCTAACAATGCACATTGCATTTTTTTTGTTCACCCACTATGAATTCAGGTGTAGTCTGATATGGCACCACTGACTAATGTTTTGCATGAAGGTTTGCTGTCCTTATCACCAGTGTCCCTCACCATTCAGGCAAATATTACTGAAACATCAGAAGTACTTGTATTTAGATTCCCAAGTAAAGAATCATGATCTTCTGTAGTTCAAACAAGTATCATATGCATACAGAAAATAATTATTTAGGCCAATTTGACCTTGAACCCTGGATTTTCCACAGCAAGGGGTCACTAGTTCAGATCATATTCAATGACTTTAGGTGCTAGGAATATTGTGAATCAACAACACATGTCAAATATGTTTGCTGTATTTTATTATGTATCTGTGGTTTTTTTTGTGAACACCCATTGTGTCTCTCCAGCTTCTTTGACTTCTTCTACTCATCTTCACTGAGTATGCCTTGGCTTTCATGCTCTTTTCTTATCCTGTGGGCTCTAGTCAAGTGCACATCTAGTTATATAAGTTATCAAGGCATGTCAATTTTAAGGAAATAATCAGGACCCCTTTCATGTAATGATACATCTATGTTTATAGTCAGCTATTTATAGAAATAAGTATTATATAACTTATTAGTGTCTCCCACCACCCCTAACTATTACAGAAAGTAGAAGAAGCCTCAAACAAAGCAACAGATGCAGCATTTGGGCTGATCCCACCTGGAAAACAAAGAGGGAAGGCAGCAGTTGAATTTAGTACTGGACTTGTAAGGAATCATGAACAAGCTTATACAGAAGGTATGGATTAATCTTTGTAGACTAAAGATCATGACCTTTACATATCTTGTCTTGACACAAGAGCCTTCTTCTACTTCTGCATTCTCTCTAGAATAACCACTTAAATCCACTCCTTGTGATCTGTTCCAAAGAGCACTCGCTTGTGATTATGCCGTGGCCGCAAGGGAGCAAAGAATAGTAACACTGCAACCTACAAGGCATGTCGTAAGAGGCGAGCGAGCAAGGGAGCAAAGAATAGTAACACTGCAACCTACAAGGCATGTCGTAAGAGACGACTGAGGTAGAGGCCTAGGGAAGCTACCCTAGGAAATAAAAAGCATAGCAGAAATCAGATGTACTGGCATACTTGTAGGCGCATAACTGGCACAACGTACAATCGCACCTAGGCTCAGCTCACATACAGATCACAAAGAGTGGTTTAACAAGTGGTCCATATGGAGCATTTGAAGAAAAAGAAGAACTTCCAAAGAGCATAGAATACATTGTGTTGTAGTTTACAATGGTTAAAATGTGGTAGTTGAAGCCTTACGGCAAAGAGCATAGAATACATTGTGTTGTAGTTCACAATGGTTAAAATATGGTAGTTGAAACCGTACGGTAAAGAGCATAGAATACATTGTGTTGTAGTTTACAATGGTTAAAATGTGCTAGTTGAAACCGTACGGTAAAGAGCATAGAATACATTGTGTTGTAGTTTACAATGGTTAAAATGTGCTAGTTGAAACCGTACGGTAAAGAGCATAGAATACATTGTGTTGTAGTTTACAATGGTTAAAATGTGGTAGTTGAAACCGTACGGCAAAGAGCATAGAATACATTGTGTTGTAGTTTACAATGGTTAAAATGTGGTAGTTGAAACCGTACGGTAAAGAGCATAGAATACATTGTGTTGTAGTTTACAATGGTTAAAATGTGGTAGTTGAAACCGTACGGCAAAGAGCATAGAATACATTGTGTTGTAGTTCACAATGGTTAAAATGTGGTAGTTGAAACCTTACGGCAAAGAGCATCCAGCTGCAGCATGCATTTTGTTTAGGTTTTTCTTTCTTGAATAGATGGTATGAATTGTGGGAAACTTCCCAGTACTAGGCTTAACCATGTGGAGGGGTTCTCTGTGGCTAAGTTGTTAAGCTGTGTGGTGTTTTACATCAAAGGTTGTAGGTTTGAATCCGGACAGTGCCTTTATGTTCATAAGTGTATTTCTTTTTCATAGATCCCTAGGATTATCCAGAACTACAGAGTTTGAGCTTTGTGGAATACTCTCGGCATGTGGCATGCCATTTCTGCAGAGAGGGACAAGTCTTATGGAGAACTCAGCAGGTGGAGTGCCATTTCTCCGGAGTAGCACCGAGCCATATTCTTTAAAATAAAAACTTGGAAACTGAGGAACACAATGATAGATTCCAAAAGAGATAAACCTTCAGACATTATGATATGATCTTGTCTGTACAGTTGTGGGTGTGACATCTTGTCTGTACAGTTGTGGGTGTGACATCTTGTCTGTACAGTTGGGTGTGACATCATGTCTGTACAGTTAGGTCTGACTTTGAATGTTTAATTTCTAACATGACATCTTGTCTGTACAGTTGGGTATGACATCTTATATTCCATATATTTGTTTTACTAGCACAAGAGCTCTTGACACAATGGGTAAATGAAAAAGTCAGATTTGATGTGGAAGATGGCTTTGATGACTTGGAAGCTTAGCGCGAGCTCGAGAGTCGAAACTGAACATAAGGTCAGCTGACAAAGTTAATGATGACAGCGATGACTACTCTCTAGAAAGGTTGACAAGGCTGGCTCTTCAGGATGATATTGAAATAGATGAAACTGCTATTTATGAAAGAGTGAAAAGAAATGCTCTCGGAGAAACAGGTGGGTCTTCTTTAGTCATGACAATTTCATTTGAATTAATATTTTATGAATCACATGGGGTCGCTGATAACAAATGTTGATAACATGCTGCGCAAGTGATCATGTGCCTTTAAGTTCTAGGGTTTGAAGCCAGCTTGAACCAACAATCTTTGGTGTGCACCTGGTTGGACTACGAGAAACCTTGATCCTTTACCTGGGCATCCTAATGATAAATCTTTATACCTGGGCATCCTAATGATAAATCTTTATACCTGGGCATCCTAATGATAAATCTTTATACCTGGGCATCTTAATGATAAATCTTTATACCTGGGCATCCTAATGATAAATCGTTATACCTGGGCATCCTAATGATAAATCTTTATACCTGGGCATCCTAATGATAAATCTTTATACATGGGCATCTTAATGATAAATCTTTATACCTGGGCATCCTAATGATAAATCTTTATACCTGGGCATCCTAATGATGAATCTTTATACCTGGGCATCCTAATGATAAATCTTTATACCTGGGCATCCTAATGATAAATCTTTATACCTGGGCATCCTAATGATAAATCTTTATACCTGGGCATCCTAATGATAAACCTTTATACCTGGGCATCCTAATGATAAATCTTTATACCTGGGCATCCTAATGATAAATCTTTATACCTGGGCATCCTAATGATAAATACTTATATAGTTATAATAAGACTTTGTCTGTGTGTGTTGCCAGGGCCGCACGGGAGCAAAAATAGTAACACTGCAACCTACAAGGCATGTCATAAGAGATAACAGAGGTAACTCAGGGGCCTAGAGAAGCTATCCTAGTAAATAAAAAGCACCATAGAAATCAGATGTGCTGACCTACTTGTAGGCATATCATTGGCACAACGTACAATCGATCTCAGGCTTGGATCACATACAAATCACAAAGAGTAGTTTAACAAGTGGTCGATATGGAACGCTTGAAGAAGAAGAAGAATAAGGCTTGCCTGAATGGTGAGGGACACTGGCGATAAGGAAAGCAAGCCTTCATGTAAGAATATGTAGGAGGCAGCATATTAGATGCCATGACTACGCCTGAATTCATAACTGGCGATTGACACACACAAATGTCGTAGGAGTGCAATGATGTCAGTTTAGTATCGAATAACATGTCATCAGAGTGCAATGATGTCAGTTTAGTATCCAATAACATGTCATCAGAGTGCAATGATGTCAGTTTAGTATCCAATAACATGTCATCAGACTGCAATGATGTCAGTTTAGTATCCAATAACATGTCATCAGAGTGCAATGATGTCAGTTTAGTATCCAATAACATGTCATCAGACTGCAATGATGTCAGTTTAGTATGCAATAACATGTCATCAGAGTACAATGATGTCAGTTTAGTATCCAATAACTTGTCATCAGAGTGCAATGATGTCAGTTTAGTATCCAATAACATGTCATCAGAGTGCAATGATGACAGTTTAGTATCCAATAACATGTCATCAGAGTGCAATGACGTTGGTCCAATAACCAATGACATGTCATCAGAGTGCAATGATGTATGTCCAATAACATGTCATCAGAGCGCAATGACATTGATCCAATAACCAATATGTCATCAGAGTGCAATTACGTCGGTCAAATAACCAATAACATGTCATCAGAGTGCAATGACGTCAGTCCAATAACATGTCATCCGAGTGCAATGACGTCAGTCCAATAACATGTCATCAGAGTGCAATGATGTCAGTCCAATAACATGCCATCAGAGTGCAATGATGTCGGTCCAATAACCAATAACATGTCATCAGAGTGCAATGACATCAGTACAATAACCAATAACATGTCATCAGAGTGCAATGACGTCAGTACAATAACCAATAACATGTCATAAGAGTGCAATGACGTCGGTCCAATAACCAATAACATGTCATCAGAGTGCAATGACGTCAGTACAATAACCAATAACATGTCATCAGAGTGCAATGACGCCAGTACAATAACCAATAACATGTCATCAGAGTGCAATGATGTCGGCCCAATAACCAATAACATGTCATCAGAGTGCAATGATGTCGATCCAATAACCAATAACATGTCATCAGAGTGCAATGACGTCAGTACAATAACCAATAACATGTCATCAGAGTGCAATGATGTCGGCCCAATAACCAATAGAGCATACTTGTTTCATAAACATAAATGTTCTCTCTAATTCTAAACGAACAAGAAATACTAATGACACAATTATTTTAATGATTAAGCTCTTCTTCATATGTCATTTACATACGTATATATTTGGTGTTGATTAGATCCATATGCAAACCTCTATGAGATGGAAGAAAAGGATGCTGTTGATGCAGTGCTGCAAAACATGCTGTCTAAAGAGGTTGTCAAAGAAACATTCAAGTGAGCCTTGAGGTTTTATCTTCATCCTTTCTTTTTCCTTGTTGTTACAAATGCTGTTCTCTAAGTTGTCATTTTAGACCTAGAGGAAGATCAAGAGATAGATGGATAGAAGGAAGACCAAGAGAAAGATGGATAGAAGGAAGACAAAGAGACAGATGGATAGAAGGAAGACCAAGAAACAGATGGATAGAAGGAAGACCAAGATAAAGATGGATAGAAGGAAGACAAAGAGACAGATGGATAGAAGGAAGATCAAGAGACAGATGGATAGAAGGAAGACTAAGAGACAGATGGATAGAAGGAAGATCAAGAGACAGACGGATAGAAGGAAGACCAAGAGACAGATGGATAGAAGGAAGATCAAGAGACAGATGGATAGAAGGAAGATCAAGAGACAGATGGATAGAAGGAAGATCAAGAGACAGATGGATAGAAGGAAGATCAAGAGACAGATGGATAGAAGGAAGACCAAGAGACAGATGGATAGAAGGAAGACCAAGAGACAGATGGATAGAAGGAAGATCAAGAGACAGATGGATAGAAGGAAGACCAAGAGACAGATGGATAGAAGGAAGATCAAGAGACGGATAGAAGGAAGACAAAGAGACAGATGGATAGAAGGAAGACCAAGAGAAAGATGGATAGAAGGAAGATCAAGAGACAGATGGATAGAAGGAAGACCAAGAAACAGATGGATAGAAGGAAGACCAAGAGAGAGATGGATAGAAGGAAGACCAAAAGAAAGATGGATAGAAGGAAGACAAAGAGACAGATGGATAGAAGGAAGATCAAGAGACAGATGGATAGAAGGAAAACTAAGAGAGATGGATAGAAGGAAGACCAAGAGACAGATGGATAGAAGGAAGACCAAGAGACAGATGGATAGAAGGAAGATCAAGAGACGGATAGAAGGAAGACAAAGAGACAGATGGATAGAAGGAAGACCAAGAGAAAGATGGATAGAAGGAAGACCAAGAGAAAGATGGGTAGAAGGAAGACCAAGAGACAGATGGATAGAAGGAAGATCAAGAGACAGATGGATAGAAGGAAGACAAAGAGACAGATGGATAGAAGGAAGACCAAGAGAAAGATGGATAGAAGGAAGACCAAGAGAAAGATGGATAGAAGGAAGACCAAGAGACAGATGGATAGAAGGAAGATCAAGAGACAGATGGATAGAAGGAAGACCAAGAAACAGATGGATAGAAGGAAGACCAAGATAAAGATGGATAGAAGGAAGACAAAGAGACAGATGGATAGAAGGAAGATCAAGAGACAGATGGATAGAAGGAAGACTAAGAGACAGATGGATAGAAGGAAGACCAAGAGACAGATGGATAGAAGGAAGATCAAGAGACAGATGGATAGAAGGAAGACCAAGAGACAGATGGATAGAAGGAAGACCAAGAGACAGATGGATAGAAGGAAGACCATGAGACAGATGGATAGAAGGAAGACCAAAAGACAGATGGATAGAAGGAAGACCAAGAGACAGATGGATAGACAACATTACAGAAATCTTACAATTGTTTATTTATGCATATGGACTTGACTCTGTTTCAGTTTGGAATATCTTCATTGCACTCCGGACATGTCCATCGATCTCCTTTGCAATATCTCCAACAGCGTCCAGCAACTGACCTTACCAGTTCGATTTTGATTGATGAGTCTACTCATATACCTGTTATGCTGTTCTTTTCTTGTTACTCCAATCTTCAAACCCAGCTCCTGCAATCTAGTAGTTGACGTGGATTGGTTTAAATGAAAATATTTTTTGAGGGCGTTCAAAATATCAGCTCTATCCATTGGCTGGCCCTCTGATATGGTGGCAGAGCCAGCCAGCCTGTCTGCTCTCTCATTGCCAACGACACCCATGTGCCCGGAACGAAGATAAGTGTGATTCTGCAAATTGTTGACGCTTGTAGTGATTCAGTCCATTGCCTGCGCACCGAACCAGCCTCTACCTTGCGGATCATACTCAATGAATCACTCAGAATGCACGCATGAGTGTAGTTTTGTGACTCCAGCCAACGTAAAGCATTAGTCACCGTCAGTATCTCCATTGTCATACTGCTTGTTGTCATACGAAATGCACCACTGGCCTCATGGACCATTCTGCCACATGAGCTTGCAGAGAAGGCCCATGCAGACTTTTCATGATGAACTACCGATCCATCCGTGTAAATCACAATGGCACCTTCATTGCAGTTTTCATCAATGATAGCCTTAACGTCTGCATCCAGCGCCACGTGATTCCTCTCTTTGCAACTTTTGTCAAATTTAATGATGGTGGAAAAAGTGCTCCTGTATATTGAAGGCATCGGTATTCATTCTTCCCCATAATTGATATTTGTGAGCCCGCATACCAGCTGAACAGTGTCTGCAGCACGGCCAACCCACGACTTGCCCGCTTTAATCGATTTCCTCCACTGGTGCTGAGCAGCTCGTGCAGTGACTCTGTACATAATTTATGCGCTTGGACTTGATTGTGTACATAATTTATGCATATCTGCTTGACTCAGTATATAATTTTTTGCTTCCAATGTTTTAGAAAAGACCTGGGATTTAATACTGATCAGTTACAGTCTGATCCACGTACAAAAATGGAACTCCGTCACAATATGGTGAAGGAGAACAGAGAGAAGAGACAAAAACAAGAAGATAGAAAGAAAATGGAAGCACAAATAAAGAAAGAAGCCAGACTTAAAGCTCAGCAACTTATTCAGAAAGTAAGTAGATTTTATTTCTCCTTTTAATTCATTGTCATTCATGAAACTATCCTTCGTTTTTAGCTTTCTCATTCATGAAGCTATCCTTTGTTTTTAGCTTTCTCATTCATGAAGCTATCCTTAAGTTTTAGCTTTCTCATTCATGAAACTATCCTTCGTTTTTAGCTTTCTCATTCATGAAGCTATCCTTAAGTTTTAGCTTTCTCATTCATGAAACTATCCTTCGTTTTTAGCTTTCTTACTCATGAAGCGATCCTTCATTTTTAGCTTTCTCATTCATGAAACTATCCTTCGTTTTTAGCTTTCTCATTCATGAAGCTATCCTTCGTTTTTAGCTTTCTCATTCATGAAACTATCCTTCGTTTTTAGCTTTCTCATTCATGAAGCTATCCTTAAGTTTTAGCTTTCTCATTCATGAAACTATCCTTCGTTTTTAGCTTTCTCATTCATGAAGCTATCCTTCGTTTTTAGCTTTCTCATTCATGAAGCTATCCTTAAGTTTTAGCTTTCTCACTCATGAAACTATCCTTAAGTTTTAGCTTTCTCACTCATGAAACTATCCTTCGTTTTTAGCTGCAGTAGGAATGTAATCAGTTGAAGACAGATCATGTCAGCTGCAGTGGGAATGTGATCAGTTGAAGACAGATCATGTCAGATGCAGTGGGAATGTGATCAGTTGAAGACAGATCATATTAGCTGCAGTGGGAATGTAATCAGTTGAAGACAAAGTGCATGTCGGTTGGATAAAACAAGATACACTTTCAAATACAGGAATACGAACATACAAAAATTTAATCTACCATCATCATGTTGCTTATATCACCTCCACCTGGTACTAACAAAGTCCGATCTTTCTGATACTGCTTTCTAGACTTTGTGGAAATTGCAGACGTGAGATCTTGGTGACAAATTTGATGATCTAGCCTGACCAACAACTTGAATGCAGAGAAACAAGAAGCTATGGTAGAAGACATAGAACATACATTTCAGTTCAAAAGGATAGATATCGTGTGGTAAACAGGTTTGGGAGAAAAGCAAAAGAAGATAGATATGGTAGTCTGGCTACAACGGACAACATAACATAACATACATCATGTTCAAATACAAAGATATGGACGAGATAGAACTATCATCATGGTTTCTGCTCATGTCAGGTACAGCCAGTTAGGAACAAAATTGGACATTTACAAGTCTGCCATCTGGACCTGGTGAAGACTTGAAAGTTTGTCATTACCAGCTGAATGTTCTAGCACAATAAATTAACTGAACACAGAAGAAGATGAAGAAGAACCAGTCATATTAATTCTGATTTCCCTTTTTTTATATAATTTTATTAATTTGTCCTGTATATATAGTTTTAATGTGAAATAGATGACTTTAGAATATGTCAAGGTTTCAAGGTTCAATCTCTACAGACCAGAGTGGATCAGTTACAATTATAATTGTTTTGGAAAATTGCAAAATTAATCATGACTGAATCATGACTGAATGCTACAGCAAGCATGAGAACTTAAGTGCCAGGGATCTAAAACTCTACATCATCTGCCCAGGAGCTCTAGAATGAGCTAGAGTTCAAAGATTAACATCTGACAGTGCCTGTAGAACTGAGACTTGGTCTGAGTTCTGGCCAGAAGAGAAAGACAACCGATAGAATAAGGTGACATTTTCTCAGCATACCTGAGTAGAAGAGAGACTGCTGTTAGAATAGGGTGGCATGTTCTACTGATGTTTTCTACACTCCTGGGGTGTCATGTTCTACTGATGTTTTGTACACTCCTGGAGTGGCATGTTCTACTGAAGTTCTGTACACTCCTGGGGTGGCATGTTCTACTGAAGTTCTGTACACTCCTGGAGTGGCATGTTCTACTGAAGTTCTGTACACTCCTGAAGTGGCATGTTCTACTGATGTTCTGTACACTCCTGGAGTGGCATGTTCTACTGAAGTTCTGTACACTCCTGGAGTGGCATGTTCTACTGAAGTTCTGTACACTCCTGGAGTGGCATGTTCTACTGAAGTTCTGTACACTCCTGGAGTGGCATGTTCTACTGAAGTTCTGTACACTCCTGTGGTGGGTAAAAGAGGAACAACTAAATAAGTAAAAGTATAACATAGAATTATTAGATTAATGTCACATTTATTTAGGAGCAAAAGGATAGAGAGACAAGAGCAAGAAAGGAAGAGATGGCATTGAAGAAAGATATGATCAAGATCCGTAAAGAAATGCATGACGAGAGGACAAGAAAAGCGGAAGAGATGAGAAAGTAAAACAATTTTGATTTCGATGTTGTTCATGTAGTGGTTTGTTTTTGTTTATTTGTGTTTGCTCTAGAATAACCACTTTTTAAATCAATCTTTGCAATTTCTATGGTTTTTTTTCCACCAACCTGAAAAAAATACATTGTGGTGTGGTTTAAATCAGTTAATTAAAATTTTAAAATAAATTTGACCCTTTACTGCTGCGTCAGGTGGCCTCAAACGCGCACAATAGTAATCTCTGAGTGTCTCATCTTTTTGGAAAGAGCTGCTCTGAGCTTGTTCATTGTGTACAAGATTGTGCCAATTGAATATGTGCAATATTTTTGTGTCTATCTTTCTGCTTTTTTTTTACTATTTGGAGAGTTTTCTTTGGTTTATTTTATTTTTGATATAATTATGAAGATTTTACATATTTTATATTTACATTTAATTTAAATTTTAAAATTAAAATAAAAAAAAAATTGGGCCCTTACCTGACAGTGCTGCAGCATGTGGACCAAGTTACTGTTGAACTTATAAATACTCAGAGCATTGTCATTCTTTTGAATGAGAGTTGTTCAGTATTTGTGAAAACATATTTAATTGCCTATTGGTTCAATAAAGGCTCCCACCCTTTGGCTGCGATTGTAGTTAGAAAGAAAATATATTGAAATAATTTCCTACTTGTTGAACTTACTTGTATTCATAAAACTAGTTAATTAGTTAGTTTTCCAATACAGCAGCCATCTGAGTGTTTGCCCTTTGACTTGAGGTCATGACAACGAATTTACATGTCAGTCTGAGTTGTGGTGTGTTTGCATAGAGAGTGTTCTCAACTTGTGGCTATGGAAGTAGGTACTTGCGGCGTAAGTCACTGAGTACAGAGCAATGAAAGAGATGGTGTGTGACGGTTTCTTGTGAGCAGTCACATAGATGGCATTGTGGGGCAATCTTTGGTTGAATGCGATATAGGTGATCATTCCGGGGCATGCACTGGAAACTGTAGTTGCCTCCCTCTTACTAAATGAGAGGCTTGCATTTACAGCATTGACTGTCGGGGACTTGAAGATGGATAAGAAGGATGTTCTTTGGTCTCTTCACAACTGCCTCTTGGATGAGGACACTAAAATCGATGTTGAATCCATCCAGCAATTACCTGATGTACAAGTATCGAAAAAGGTGGAGACTGCAGTAAAACTTGGAAAATAGCTAAACACGTAAACACAAAGTATTACAGTTTTACAAAATACATAAACAGGACGATAAACAGCAACGTTTACAAAGGCTTTATCAAGCAAATAATACAACAAGAATGACGAATTTGAGGAACACTAAATGGACGATTACATGTGAAACATAAACCTATCTAATGAAATCTGGGAATAAACAACAACGAAATGAGTAGACACAAAAAACGAAAGGGAAAGAAGAGAAACAATAAACAATATAGTGGATAAATGACACATATATGGAGCAAACACACATATAGATAACAAGGCACGAGATAAGACAGTACTAAGAAGCATAGAATGTAATCGTTGAGTCAAGAGGTCGCAAAGTGCCATAGAATGAAATAAAACGGTTTCGCCTGGAGAACCGTTTATTTCATTCTATGGCACTTGCACTCTGACTCAACGCATACATTCCTATGCTTCTTAGTACTGTCTTATCTCGTGCCTTGTTATCTATATGTGTGTTTGCTCCATATATGTGTCATTTATCCACATATTGTTTATTGTTCTCTTCTTTCCACTTTGTTTTTGTGTCTACTCATTTGTTGTTCGTTTTATTCCCAGATTTTCATTAGATAGGTTTATGTTTCCACATGTAATCGTCCATTTGTAGTGTTCTCGAAATCGTCATTCTTGTTGTATATTTGCTTGATAAAGCCTTTGGTCGAAACGTTGCTGTTATCGTCACTGTTTATGTATTTTGTAAAACTGTAATACTTTGTGTTTACGTGTTTAGCTGATGTACAAGTAGAGCTGGATGCATGATGGGCAGATGGAGGAGGGTGTTTAACCAGCGAGCTTTAGAAACAATCAGTATGCATTTCCTTGGACATCTGTTGCGGAAGACTGAGCATCTATTGGTTTACCTGTAGTGCCATGGCTTCAGTTCAGTAACCAATAACGAATCCTACTTACTAAAACTCTAGTTATCTTATAACTTGTCAAATATCAGAGGTTCCCAACTTTTCTCTTGACACCATAACACATGAACTATGACACATGAACCCATGATCATCTACTCTCACAGATTTCTGTTGTTATAAAGTTATATTTGACATTAAGACTTACTTCCCCTCAATGTTGTTATTATTATCTATAGAACAAGAGAAAAGAAAGAATTGATGGACAGATTAGCCAGAGAGGAGTTGGAACGACAAATGACATCTGAGGACAAAGAAATAGTTGAGGTTCAGCGACTGGAGAGTGACAGAAGAAAGAAACAGATGATTCAAATAGAAATGGTGAAATCAAAGATAGCATCTCGGACCTTGCAGGTTTTATTTACTTATTTGATTTTTGTGTATCTAGGGATGGGAACCTATTGGGGGGTGTGTTTAAAAATAAATATAATTCATACTACGTAATATCATCAATCATTTAATAGCAGAAAGTGATATTGATCTGATCTTCTGTTTGTGATTAATGATGTGATTAATGAGGTGATTAATGAGGTGGTTAAGGATGTGATTAACTGATTGACTCCCATGAACCGCTGGGAATGACACTGTATTTCTTTTAGATCTATTTAAAAAGTAATTAATTTACATACAGAATGGTATATTACTCATAAGAATTGGTTAATAATTAAGGAAACTGCAGCTGAATTTGTACATACACCTGCAATGGAGAAAATAGGACATAAATTCAATTCAGCCACAATCTGTTTTTTTTAAATTCGGTAACCAGTCAGTTAAAGATGTGGTTAATGATGCAGTTAATGATGTAGTTAATGATGTGATTAATGATTTGGTTAATGATGTAGTCAATGATGCAGTTAATGATGTGATTAATGATGTAGTTAATGATGTAGTTAATGATGCAGTTAATGATGTAGTTAATGATGTAGTTAATGATGCAGTTAATGATGTGATTAATGATTTGGTTAATGATGTAGTATAGATCTTATTGTTATTAATGATGTGGTTTATATAGTTTTAACTGATTCACTACGCAAGAACTTTTGACATATGTTACCAGCGCAGTCTATACCCATAGCGTCTTCTTAAAAAAATTTGATATTTCATTGCTTTTCAATGATAGCATAGCATTGATTGAATGATAGACCATCATCATTGCACTTTGGTGAGTAACCACGTGTGCTTCAATCTCTATCTTACACATGAAGATTTCAGTGACAGTGCACAAACTACTTAGCACCAGCTAGGGTCTGACGTAACTTTGAAGATGGTGACAATTTTTTCAAATTTTATTTTAGATTTCTATTTATAGTTGCATCATTAATTTATGTTTTTATATTTTGTAAATTTTCTTAACTCTTTTCAAGCTTTTCGCCACACACTGCGCCACAGTGGAAGTCCGTTGCACGCCATTAGCCACACACTGCGCCATAGAGTTGCTTCCTTATAAGAAGTCTTTCTAGTTTTCCTTCTACTATTTTACTTCTACTACTTTTTAACCTTGTTATTCTATTAGGTTGTCCAGTTGTCTTCAATCTAGTATATAATCAGATATATATATATGTTTATTTATTGACGAGTAGTTGAGATTTAAAAAAAATTTTAATATTTTTTACCTCTCTTGACGTAACTGTTTAAAAATTGAGGAAATAACTCAGCGTGGAAAGAGTTAAAGAATATTTTGTTTTATCATATTTATCTTATTAGCACAAAATTATTTGACAAGTAGTTTCATGATATTTGCAAGATTGTTATATTTTCACCAAAATTGTTTTTCTTTGTTCAGTGTCTCCATAAGCATCTTATTGCTTGGTATGATCTGGTTCTGTCAAAACGTCTGCTGATGGGAAAGGTCAAGGCTATGTCAGACTGGAAATTAATGCTGAAGGTTTGGGGGGCATGGCGTTCACACGTCAGAAGTCTGCGATTGGAACTTGAAATGGAGATTCATGAAAGAAATGTCACAGATGTCGAGAGGTCAGCAGAAGTCATTGTTGAAACTATATTTATGGGAAGTTTAGTATCTGGAAAGAATATTAACAGAGATTAAAAAACTTAAAATGGTTTATCTATACGTTTACCTAGAATGCTATGAATTCGGTTCACTAACCACTATGTATGTTTATATGTTCACATGTATGTTTATATGTATGAATACTCTAACAGGAAAAAATTGATGGCAGAGAGACATTACACTCACTCAGTCCTGCGAAGCTGCCTCACTACATGGCGTCATTTCATTACAGAGTTAGTAGAAAGAAGACATTTGGAGAAAGAGCAACAAAGAACCAAAAATAAAATGATGTCCTTACTAAATGCAGTTGTTGAGAAGAGAGTAGAGAAGGAGGAAAGGGGAACAGAAGGCTCCCAGGAGAACAGAAATCAAACCAGCAGACTTGTTTTATCTGCTAGATCACAACAACAGTTTATGGACAGTCCAAAAATTGTATGTATGGTATTTATTTAAAGTTTTTCATTAAATTAATAGCTCTTCTTCTTCTCCTTCTTTGCGATCGATATTTCAATGATTATACCGTCACATGCTTTCTTATGACGACGTTGACTGTTGTCTGGAGCGCATCTCTTGTGCCATGTAGTTTTTAATGCAGTGTTGTGTTGTAGGGCCAGCATCCATTTCTAGGGAGGACATACATGGGACAGTCTTGCAGGACATGTTCTGTGGTTTAATCAGCACTGCCACAGAGACACTGAGTGAATGGAGACAATCTTAACCTGTGTTCAATCTGTTATGCCCTGTCCCGAGTCAGAAGATAATGGTCTGTCCCTGTCTGTCAAGTGTGTGTGGGATAGTTGTTGTTGGATAGTTAATACAAATAGCTGTTGGGCCTTCTTCAAGTACTATACTGACTTTTCTGGCACAATATGAGCTCTTTTATAACTCTCTCTGTTGTGCTATTATTAATTCTGATTTTTTCATGCAGTTTAATAACATATTTTCTCCTGTCCAAAAGTGCTACAGTTATTCTCTGGTACATCCAGGAAACTGTCAGTCGTCTGTTATGAATTGTTTATGTTGTTTCTTAGTCTTGCTGTCTTTCATTGTAGCCTTGCTGTCTCTCCTGTCTTTCATTGTAGCCTTGCTGTCTCTCTCCTGTCTTTCATTGTAGCCTTGCTGTCTCTCTCCTGTCTTTCATTGTAGCCTTGCTGTCTCTCCTGTCTTTCATTGTAGCCTTGCTGTCTCTCTCATGTCTTTCACTGTAGCCTTGCTGTCTCTCCTGTCTTTCATTGTAGCCTTGCTGTCTCTCTCCTGTCTTTCATTGTAGCCTTGCTGTCTCTCCTGTCTTTCATTGTAGCCTTGCTGTCTCTCCTGTCTTTCATTGTAGTCTTGCTCTCTCTCCTGTCTTTCATTGGCTGAAGGCATGGGATTTTTAGTTCTGTAGAGAGTTTTGTAGCAAAAAATAGAAAATTTGATGTTTCTGATAAATTAGAATTTAGAAATGTTTTTGAATAATATTTGTTTAATAAATTCTGAATAACAGGAACAGATGTTTCAGCAGCCAATCAGAAAGCAGGCGTGGGCTGATGATGTAAGTGTTCAATCATCTCGCAGTCAGACGTCTGTCAACAAGACTGAATCATCTCGCAGTGAGACATCTGTCAACAAGATTGACTCAACCAATGTCTGCAAGTCTCAGTTACAAAACGGTAGCAAAGGTAAAACATTGCCAACTCAACCATGGCAAGTAAATAAACAACATCTAAAATTAACTAAAATGGAGATCTTGAACTTATCTGATGTCAAAGGTCAGCAGGAAGGTTACCAGCAAGAACTACAGCACACAGATTCTGAAATCAGGAAAAAGTGAGTATAAACAAACAGCAGACTTTTGTTTTGTGTTGAGATGTTTGTCTTAGTCACTGCCACTACTTCCATTGTCTTGTTACTTGTTGTTATACTAAATAAACCACTGGCTTCTTTGATCTTTCTGACGTATCAGCTTGCAGAGCAGGCCCAATTGCGAAATTTTGGTGACAAACTACCGATTTATATATGTAGATCACAACGTTACCCTCATACAAATTTTATTAATGATGGGCTTGACGTCTGCATCCACCGCCACTAGATTTCTTTCTTGCTGCACACTTTCTCAAATTTACAAATGGTAGAAAAAATGTTCCTGAATATTGACGGTACTCATTCCTCACCAGTGTCAATATTTCCTGTAGTATTTTTTTTTAACATCCAAGCTTCCTCATAAGCAATTGATAATAAACATCACTATCATGTGCTGCTATCTTAAACAATCTAAAGTTTCTTTAACAGTGTACATGAACCAAAGAGAAACAGAGGAATTGTCCATATGCTAAAAAGTTCCAACCATTAAGCATGTTAGCTTTCTCCGGTAGAATTAGTTCTAACCAGTAAGCATGTTAGCTTCATCCGGTAGAATTAGTTCCAACCAGTAAGCATGTTAGCTTCATCCGGTAGAATTAGTTCCAACCAGTAAGCATGTTAGCTTTCTACGGTAGAATTAGTTCTAACCAGTAAGCATGTTAGCTTCATCCGGTAGAATTAGTTCCAACCAGTAAGTATGTTAGCTTTCTCCGGTAGAATTAGTTCTAACCAGTAAGCATGTTAGCTTCATCAGGTAGAATTAGTCTTAGGTGGATAAAGATATAGTAGAAAGTAAGTTGAATGCATTTGTAAATAGATGTCTGCGACAAAAATGAAAATAAAATGGGACACATTCAGAAGAAGTGATGAAATCAGAGAAATGTCTGGTCAACCACTAGTAACAACTATTATAAGAAGGAGAAGATGGAGATATGTTGGGCACACCTTACGAAGAAATGATCAAAGAAGCAGAGCTGATGCCCAGTCCAGAGCTGATGCCCAGTTCAGAGCTGATGCCCAGTCCAGAGCTGATGCCCAGTTCAGAGCTGATGCCCAGTCCAGAGCTGATGCCCTGTCCAGAGCTGATGCCCTGTCCAGAGTTGGTGCTAGAATGAAATAACTGTTCTACAAAGAAGAAAAATCATAATCCAAAATCATTACATTTAAAAATGGAAAAATCATATTGATGTGAGTGACATCTGACTTAATTCACCATCTTCAAAGACACCAACTTTGAATGACACAACTACCCTGAGAACCTACAACTACAGACGGCTGGGTCTACTATATCGGCTCAAAACTTCTTGCAGAAATTATTTCCATGTGAAACCGTAATCTAGAAACCAGAGTACACTGTCAAGCCTATAATGACCTAATATGGTGTTGTAGCCTCAATATGGAAAAGGCAGTGAACTTTGACATGGTGACAAACTTGAAAATCTAGCATACCCACGGATAGAGAAGATGAAGGACTTGAATAGATAAAACAAAATGACACTTTGTGCATATAAGCAAATGACACCTTGTGATTGATGACAAAAGTACGGTGGGTTCAGAAAAAAAAGACACTTTGTAGATTTAAGAAGTGATGTTTTCAAGTTTTTACAGTTGATATCAGGTCAGATAACTTTGTGTTTGGGAGTTGATAACTCTGTGTTTGTGAGTTGATAAAATTGATATCAGATCAGATAACTTTGTGTTTGGGAGTTGATAAAATTGATATCAGATAACTCTGTGTTTTTGAGTTGATAAAATTGATATTAGATCAGATAACTCTGTGTTTGTGAGTTGATAAAATTGATTGATATCAGATCAGATAACTTTGTGTGATCAAGAAGTGTTAACAGATTATCTGTTTTCAGATTTGGAACTCAACCTTGGATGAAGAAACATTTTGTTGTGAACAACTTAGAGCATCGCTACACAGCTCAACAGCAGACATTAAGGGAACAGCAGAATCAAATCAGAGAGCAGAAACAGTTGATAGAAGAGTTACAATATGAGCAGAGACAGCAAGGTTTGAAGCAACATCTGATACTGGGATCTTGTGCATCTCGCTACGCCAGAAGTTGAATATGAAGGTGAAATATTGCAGATTTTCAAATTGTTAACATTGTGAAATAAAATAAGAATACTTTCATTTTAATTCACCCCAAGCAAAGGGAGAGCGGAGTTCCCGGGGGTTTCGATTGTAATAAACAAGAATTATGGGCAATTTTACTGAACAAAGACATGAAACAATCATCAGAACCAACAGAGATATCTATTGATCTAACAATCATATTAATGGAACCAACAATCATATCTATGGAACCAACAAGCATATCAATGGAATCAACAAAAAAGATTAGGTTTGCTGATAGCAAAGTTGATAAAACTTTTTGCTAATGACTATGTGCTGTGGAAGTTCTGGTGTTCGAGGTCATCTTGGCCCACAAAATAATTCTTGGTGTACACATAGTACGCAGTCAAACTACAGGAGACCCTGATCCTTTACTTGATGTACACATAGTGTGTGCAGTCAAACTACAGGAGACCCTGATCCTTTACTCGGTGTACACATAGTGTGTGCAGTCAAACTACAGGAGACCCTGATCCTTTACTCGGTGTACACATAGTGTGTGCAGCCAAACTACAGGAGACCCTAAACGAGACCCTAAAAATAAATGAGAACAAAGAGATGAATGAAATTTATAACGAGATTTCAATGAAACTTCAAGATAGACAGATGAAAGTCTTCATGAAATTAATAAAAAGATTTCAATGAAACTTCAAGATAGTCAGATGAAAGTCTTCATGAAATGAATGAAATTAATAAAGAGATTTCAATGAAACTTCAAGATAGGCAGATGAAAGTCTTCATGAGATGAATGAAATTAATAAAGAGATTTCAATGAAACTTCAAGATAGTCAGATGAAAGTCTTCATGAGATGAATGAAATTAATAAAGAGATTTCAATGAAACTTCAAGATAGGCAGATGAAAGTCTTCATTTGAGAACAAAGATAAATTAATATTAAACTATATCAGATTTTATAAGAAAGCGCCGCTGGAACTACATCGGCCACACACTTAGAATGGATGAGAGAAGACTCCCTTACCAATCCCTCATATGGACACCAGAGGAAAAAAGAAAACGAGGAAGACCAAGAGAGACTCTTTGTAGAACCATCACCAGAGAAGGCTCAACGATGGGCCTAGTAAACATTAAAGACCTAAAACAGATAGCAACGAACCGCGAGACATGGAGAACTATGACCTCTGCCCTATGCGCCCCACAGGCCCAAGAGGAAAGACTAACTAACTATATCAGATTAGCATTTAAATTGCTTGGTGACATTTTCATTCCTTATTTGTCTTCACTTCATCCCTTATTTGTCTTCACTTCATCATTGTTTTTCATTCTTTCTTTGTCAAGTATTTGTTATTTATTAGATATATTTTATTATTTTATTTAGGTTGGACTCTGATGAAGACTTTGTGGTAGATACATAACTTGTGTTGATTGTTTCATATCTTGTGCATAGAACAAATGACCAGTTCTATTGAGTTATGTATTCATGATGCGTTCTTCAATTTTACCGCAGCCTCTCAAGTTTTTCAGAAATAGACTATCATTCATGTGTTTCAAACAATCTCCAGTTATTAGAAATCATATTCACCAAAAACAAGTTTTTAAATCAAATAGAAAGAAATGATATTCTTCTACCACCTTATTTTTGTTCTTCATAATTGGCAGATGCATCAAGGGTCTCTCCATAACTTTCTGTAGATTTTACTGTCAGCTTTAGTTCTGAACTTTGCAGCAGTTTCTACTCTGTTTCTCTGAAATATATAATACTTCATTTTTTATTTTTCATTTATTCTCAACTGTTAGTACCTGGACTTGGGTATCAGATTCCACGAGGAGACAACAATGAAATTAAACAAAATTTAGATGATAACAAAGATGAGAACAATCACAACAGATACAACAATACAATTTTAAAGGCAACCTCAGACGTGACATTTATAGATACAGGCAGGTATGTGGTCAATTAATCAAAGTATGTTTCATTTAAACATTTGTAATTCAGTTTTAAAACTATATATAACTTGGGAGTTTCTAAATAAAATATGGAGCTTCAAGTTATATAGTTTTTAAAGTGAGAGAGAGAAAGAGAGAGTTCCTGAATTAGAAATATTTATTCACTTATTTCATTAAAATAATACTTAAGTTTAAGCACACACAATAAATAACATGTTGTTGGACTGTACCACTGTTACATTTTGTTCATCTAACTGATGACCTTTGTGTTTATATAATGGACTGGTTGAGCTTGCTTCTATGGCTTATATATGAATTATAATAAATGTTTCTCTGTATTTAAAAAAAAAATTGTATTGTGCCCTGACCTGGAAGTGCTACGAGTAGACCCAGTTACGGTTGAACATGTAAAATCTCTGAGCGTCTTCATTCTTTCAAATGAGAACTGCCTATTGGCTCTATGAAGTCTCCCAACCTTTGCTGCCTATTGGCTCTATGGAGTCTCCACTCTTTGCTGCCTATTGGCTCTATGGAGTCTCCACTCTTTGCTGCCTATTGGCTCTATGGAGGCTCCCACCCTTTGCTGCCTATTGGCTTTATGGAGGCTCCCACACTTTGCTGCCTATTAGCTCTATGGAGGCTCCCACACTTTACTGCCTATTAGCTCTATGGAGGCTCCCACACTTTACTGCCTATTAGCTCTATGGAGGCTCCCACACTTTACTGCCTATTAGCTCTATGGAGGCTCCCACACTTTACTGCCTATTGGCTCTATGGAGTCTCCCACCCTTTGCTGCCTATTGGCTCTATGGAGGCTCCCACCCTTTGCTGCCTATTGGCTCTATGGAGGCTCCCACCCTTTGGTCACGATCAAGTGGGTACTACACTGATTTTCGCCAAATATTTTGAACGTATAGTTGCATTGGTATATCTATATAAGAAGAAACAAATACATCCTACAAGACCTGCATATCAAGGAGCATAAATAACATCACATCCGGAAGATGAAATATTTTGGCCACATTAAACGCCACAGTGGTCTGGAGAGAAAGGTAATGGAAATCATAGTTCCTGGAAAATGTGGCAGGGGACGACCAAGACGAAGGTGGCGGTGGGACATCAAGGAAACCTTGAACATGACGCTAGAAGAGGCCAGAGAACTTTTCAGGCGGGCTGTGATGAATGCGACATTCTGCAAGGGACATACTACTACTTGAAATATTTATATTTGTTTGTTTGTTTGTTTGGTAGGGGATTAAAGCTTCTTTAACTCATTGCATCTAGTTGACGCTCCCAATGTAGAAAACAGTTCTCTCATTATGCCAAAACACGCTGCCAATGTCTAATTTAGGTCCATGCACATTTTGTTTCACTGTTCAGCTGCTATACTTCCGACACTGTTTATGTTTACAGAATTCAACAGGCAGATAACTCCCATTTCATTCAGAAAATATACAACATGGCAGAATTTATTTTTGAATATTTAAAATAATTTTATTCGCAAATATATTTTTTCTGTTGTGAAAAAGTGAACTTTCGTGTGAAAAGTTTAGTTACAAGATGTTGTTTTACCCTCCAAGTCGTTAAAGTGCCGAACAAGCTATCTGTGACAAAGTAGACCACATTATTACCTATTATTGTAACTTTGAATGCTGTTGCAGAAAATGGTGGAAGAAAATTAACTTCTCGTTGTTTGAAATCGCTCAGTATAATTCTTTTATATTATACAAACTTTCACTTCTCTGTAACAATAATTTACTAAATAAATACTAATTTACATATATAACTATTTATTATCAGATTGTTCAGAATTTAATTATTCTGCATATTTTGATGCCAACAGTATAAATCTAGCTTACATAGAACTAAAGTTATAGGCATATTTCCAAGATCACTCCATTTTGAAACATTTCGCTAGAAATGTGTTCTGGCAGAGCGTGATTACCCCCCAAAATTTTCTAGGACACAAAGAGTTAAGCCGAGGTACGCCCTTTCAACCTAAAGTGAACCTTTTATTGGTTATATCAGAGCGAGTAGGATATATATATGTGTAGTATAAGTAGATTATGCTAATTAGCATATGTAGTATATGTAGATTATGCTAAATTAGCATATGTAATATAGGTAGATTATGCTAAATTAGCATATATAGATTATGCTAAATTAGCATATGTAGGCTTCTGTTTGATATAAATATTTCATGGGATGAACTTCACATTAATTCTATAACTTGTTCCAGATCTGAGTCAGCAACTTCACGAACTGATCATAGCGTTACAACCACCACTGCTCAGGTATCCCTCTCACTTGCTAAAACACAAAATCCAAGATATTTGAAAGTGCTTAAAAGTAAGTGGCCAGATATTTATAAATTTGTCAGTTGTTGTAGTGTGCCAGTTTAACACTTTGCTGCCACGCATTTTTCAACAAAGTCTGGCCCAGTGCCACGCTATTTTTCGGCATGATCAGTTTTCAGAGTGACAATTTCAAAAATCGTAAAAATAAACTAATAAACTTAGGACTTTTAAACTACGGAATAGTGTTCATATATTAATGAGCTACTAACTTGTCTATATGTGGAATCTATTCTTTATAATCCACAAGCTATTGTAGTAACTGATATCCTCATACCTATCCACAGTATGATATGCCGTCGTTTTTGAGATAGGTGTCCGTCATCTACTCCCGTAACCGTGACAATATCTGCTATCCATCTATAAACATTGTCATGTGAATCACAGTTCAAATTCATATCACATTCAGAGTTCGTTTTAACACTATCACTGGCTAAAAAGTCAGAAAAAGAGTCATTTTGGACATCACTATTCATCAGCTACGTCGTCCATTTAAACAATTTTTGTTTACTTATGAAAAATCGAACTTATCCGCGTTACGCGTGTGTGTTAGATCCGACATTTTGGAGAGCTCGTCGAACAATACGGAAGTAGTACGTCACGCAACCCCGTTTTCTGCAAGCGATACTCCCGTTTAAAAGACATCGTCGACAGCGGCAGCTAAAGGGAGTTTGTACTTCGTCGACTTTTGTCGTCGGTGGCAGCGAAAGTGTTAAGCATTTATTAGTTGTTGTGAAGACAATGTGGCACATAGTCTATTTGACAGTTGTTCTGAATAAATAAATTAAATATGTTTCATTGAAATACCTTTCTCAGCAGAAAATAAACAAGAAAAAATAGCAGAAGTAAACACAAACAAACAAAAAGATAATGACACACTAAAATAATGGATCAGAAAAGCAAAGAAATCTTTCATTGAAAACTTGACTTCGAGAAAACACCCAGGAAAGAGAAAGAGGCCAAGAAGAAGATTATGATATATTACATTTGTTTCTAAAATTTCTGCAGACATTTCTGCTAAAATTATAAAATTTGTTTCTAATTTCTGCAGACATAGAAGACAGATCTGCTCAGAGAGCCAAACTAAAAGCAGAGAGGGAAGAGAAGAAAAGGAAACAAGAGAAGGAGAAGATGGTGAGTAAAAAGATTAAAGACAATCTCACTGTACCATATTGCAGGGAAGTGTTTGAGACCTGATAGTCTGTGCCAAGTCTTGGTATTACTAAGTCAAAGTATACAGTCGGTGCCAAGTCTTGGTATTACTAAGTCTTAAGGATATGTTGGTACACAGTCGCCTTAAGTCCAATATCCAGACTCATTTTGGCACTGTCCAGTGTGCCGTCGGCGTTGCAACACGTGTGCTTATGTGATACAGATGTGTACTGTATCTTTTCCTTTAGGCACGTTTCTTATTGACGATGGTTTCACATGCGAGTCCCGTAATCTTATCTATGTCATTATCTGTAAGCGGTGTAACAAGGCTTATATCGGCGAGACAAGCAAGAGGCTCAGTGACCGATTCGCCCAACACTTGCGCGGCATACGCCAATGCTCTGTGATCCCTGTAGCCACCCATTTCAATGATACTGACCATTTAGGAGCTCACGATGTCCAGGTCACAGCCATCCGATCATTTCCCTCGGATGATCGCAGTCGATTTGCTCTGGAGAATTGGTTGATTTCTTTGTATGGTACCTTGCGACCACGCTGGCTCAACGTATTACATCCTTATGCTTCTTAGTACTTTCTCTTCCCATGCTTTGTAATCTATATGGGTATATGTTGCATGTATTCAAGTTATATATTTACTAGATGTTTCATTGTTTCTTTTCCGTTCTATTTCTAGTTTTTATGTGTGTTTTTGTGTTACATTTATTTCATTATTCGCTTTTATTCGGATTTTCATTGGATACGTTTGTATTTGGTCGTCCATTTGTGTTTCATTTTAATTTGTCACTCCTGTTTGTTCGTTTGCTTGATAAAGGCCTTGTTGGTCGAAACGTTGCTGTATTTTGTCATTGTTTTTGTAATTTGTAAAACTACAGTACTTTGTAATTACGTGTTTTGCCAATCAAATAGTTTTACTGCAGTTCCATATATATATACTGAGTATTACTAAGTCAAAGTATACAGTCGGTGCCAAGTCTTGGCATTACTAAGTCAAAGTATACACCAACTGCTGTATGTGTGTGTGTGTAGCTACAGTTTATAAACATTTTGGCTGCTTCTATTATGACTCCATAGAGATGTGCACCTAACAGCTCAACCTTGCACTGCAGTTTCTCAAGTGAACATACACCAGCTTGGAACACTTAATTGACATAATCCACATATCTCTTGTATATAATACAATTTCCTGTAGCTGCTTCAGACCTTACGGTATGAAGTCACTTCAGTTCACATTTCTAGGTCCTAGTATGGAGAAGGTAGGAGGGCCAATTAATTTCCTCACATGTGAAGCGAAGAGTGTGGGATTGAACCCAGATCCTTCTTGTGTCTGAGCCGATATGCAAACACTTATGCACTATGCTACTCTGTCCCACATCTCTTGTCTAGTATTACAATATATATATATATATAATTTCCAGGAACAACTGCTGAAACTGGAAGATGAAGCCAAGAGAGTCGCTGAGGCAGACAAGAAAGCCAAAGTTGAAGCATATAGACAGAAAAAGTTGTTGGAAAAACAGGTCAGATCTCTCATTTTGAAATAAATAATTCAGTAATTTGGTCAATAAATATTTGAACAATCTTTTATTTAAAAACAAATAGTGGGGAAATCTTAATTTTTATAAACAGAATGATTACATAAATTATATTCTTTTATCTATACACACAACTAATGTGTACCCTGGTTCATCATATACTCGTATATCTATACACACAACTAATGTGTCTACCTGTGTTATACTTGCCATCTGCTAATTTCTACCTTCTTGTTTACAGAAAGAACTAGATAAGCAGAGAGAGTTATTGCATCTTGAAGAAATGAACAAAATGGCAGATGAACATTATCAAAGATCTGTGCTCAAGTATCGAGGATTGCTTCCTTTCAAGAAGATTATTTCTCTGTCCAAACGAAACCATGCAGCAGCAGTCAAACATCGAGATCGAGCTGTTGTAAGGTACATCAACTGTTGACACTTCCGTCTTCTTCTCTACACATAGGTGGTCTCTGTGTCGTAGAGGTTAGGTGACTTGGAGGTTAGGTGACGTGGAGGTTAGGTGACGTAGAGGTTAGGGGACGTAGAGGTTAGATGTCGAGAGGTCAGATGACGTAGAGGTCAGGTGGACGTAGAGGTTAGGTGACGTAGAGGTTAGGTGACGTAGAGGTTAAGTGACGTAGAGGTTAAGTGATGTAGAGGTTAGGTGACGTAGAGGTTAGGTGACGTAGAGGTTAAGTGACGTAGAGGTTAGGTGGCGTAGAGGTTAGGTGCTCACCTCTTGTTCCAAAAGTACTCAGTTCGCTCCCTCATAGACCTATCAGTATATGTTTCCAGAGATCCCTGATCTCAGTGCAGGTGAGATCGAGTTTCTAGTCCTAACGGATACAGATAACATATAGGTTTTGTGTTCAATTTGAGCAGGTAAAAGAACCCTTAGCTTGCCAGTTCAAAATCGAGAAGAGTAGGCATGAAAGCTGCTGCTCTGACACAATTCATTGAAAAATATAAAAATGTAATTCTTACAAAATATTTTTACCATCTTCTAAGTTAAATCGGGAACCCTTGCCAGTGCTACAGAGTTTGTGCAATGCTACGGAGATCTTCCTGTGTAAAAAAGAGATCGAAGCACACTTGGTTACTCACCGAAGTGCAATGATGATGGTCCAATCAATAATCTTTATATGCCAAGGAATAGCCATCAAATGCAATGCTGCATCATTGGATATGTGTATCCACTCTGTCTGTTTATTAAATCTAATTCAATCTTCTGGATGCTGCTGAATTTGTTGAGGCGGAGGTCGTAGCACCTGTGAACATGTCCAGAGTGCTATGATGATAGTTCTCATATAACTGATAATTAAATTCAAACCGATTTCATTTGTTGACATCTAATATATTTCTGTAGTTGGAACTCTTTAATAATATTATTTCTAATTGTGTTTTATTTCACAACTTTATTATAAAGTTACAAGTAATCAATTGTAGGATATTTCAAAGCTTGACATTTGTATTTTTGAATACCTAATAATAAATACGTGTATATCTGTGCTCCGTAAGCTCTGGAATGGATGGCTAGACATGATTAGATATCATCTCAAGGATTTTACATGGATCTACTGTCCTAAACACACACACAATTGTCTAAATTGTAGAAGAAGTAACATTTAACTGCATTAATATTTAAAAAAAAACAAGAAATAAAATATTATTTATTTATTCTCTATTTTCAGAAAATGTTTAAAATCTTGGAAACAATTTGCTGAGGAAGAAGCTAGTCAGAAAAGAAGTATGGCAGACCAAATGCATCAGTTCTTAGTTATCAAACATTCATTCCAGAGATGGAAAAATGTAAGTGAAAAAATGTCATTACTTCCTTTGTCACACTATACTTGTATCTCCAGTGTACATTTATATATACATATTTGTTTAAATATATATGGCCTTTTTGCCTTTACAGACGGTCAATTGGCAAGTGTTTTACTGTGACAACTTCTGAGTTTTCGCTTGTCTCTCAGCTCATCCCTAAGTCTCTCTTCAAAAGATTCTGCACCTTTGCGTAATGTTGTTTTCCATATATCTCGATCATCAGCCAGTTTTTCCCATTTGCTGGGAGCGATAGAAAAGTTATTCATTGAGACCTTGCAGACATCTTTATATCTGAGCAGTGGTGTACCTTGGTGCCTCTTCCTCTCCGAAAGTTCACAGAACAACATTTGTTTTGGAATGCGGTCATTGTCCATTCTTCGCACATGCCCTAGCCATCTAAGTCTTCTACTGCTGAGCATGCCTATGATGGAAGGCAAGTTTACATGTTGCAGTACTTCAGAATTGTTTATCTTGTCGTAACACCTGATGTTCATAATCTTGTGGAGACATCGAAGATGAAAGATGTTTAAATATACTTTGTATATATTAAAATATATATATATATGTATGTATATTAAAGATAGATTGGTACAGTGGTGGACTTGCCTGATGGCAAGCGGACCCCCCAATGAAATGAGACCCTGGGCCTGAAACAATGTTAGAGATGAAAATATGTTTCAATATTATTACTGTATACAACAAACAAAAATTATTACTATATACAACAAACAAAAATTATTACTGTATACAACAAACCAAAATTATTACTGTATACAACAAACCAAAATTATTACCGTATGCAACAAAAAATGTACGTTGTGTTACTATTTGAATAAATTATTTTGAAAGGATACTTCTTCTTTTCTCTAATCTTGTTTTGTCATACAGCGTCAGGATAAGAAGAGATTTCTAGAACAGGTTTTTGTGTGCGTTTCTCTAATCTTGTTTTGTCTCACAGTGTCAGGATAAGATAAGATTTCTAGAACAGGTTTTTGTGCGTGTTTCATAAATAGTGTCCTTCATTGTCTCTGTTATTTATGTGATCTACCTTTTGCTTTGTACCCACTGTATCGGAGTAACATTGCCCTTTGATGTGCAATGTCTGTTGGTAATCTGCTTATATGTCCGAACCATTTCATTTGTTCTTGATAAAGTTCAGTATTGATGTTGTACCCACTTTTTTTCCTGATGTCTACATTCTTAAACCGGCCTCTTCTTGATACTCCCAGCATTCTGCATAGACATTTCATCTCTGTCGTGACTAGTTTTCTTCTATCATTTGATGTCAGCATCCAGGTTTGTCACTGATAGCATAATGAGGGGAGAAATATATTGTTGCACAATGCCCCTTTAGTTTTCATGGTGACATGTTTACATTTCAAAATTGATGCCATTTGTCCTATAATTTAATTTGTTCTATTGCATCTATGTTGGATTTAATACCATCTATGATTCAAGGATAATAATGAGACAAATCATTCAGGAGTTATGTCCCTTAATTGATAGTTTTACAGTTATGGGTGAGCCCCCTTGTCTCATGGCAACCAACATTTGTATACCCAATCATCACTACATTTGTAGATGACAAATTTGGACTAATATTAATTGAATCTTGGATGTGAAATTTTATGTTTTGTAGATGACATATTTTGAAACAACTTCATGTCAGTGACTTTGTTCTTGAACAAATTATCAAAGTTTACATTTTTGTTTGAACAAACCAGCACAAGTATCACATGAGGTTCCTGATGCAGAGAGCACTTCGATATTATCAAGATATCATCAAGCATAGATTATTCCTGGTCTGGGTCCGGTGGGTAGCTGTGGAGAAGGAGGAGACAGTAAACAAAATGGAGGCAGCACAGTCACATTACAAGTTGTAAGTGTTGAATTTTATAACTTTGCAAGGTTAACCTCATCTTCAAGGTTAATCTCATCTCTTATTTAATTAGTCCAGCCCTTGCATTTTTGGACAGAGAAGAGGACAAATAGATCTATCCAGAAAGAACTCAAAATCGAAGAAAACTGGCTGATGCTACAAATATGAAAGAGAAAATTGAGATATTTTGGACATATAAAAAGACATGAAGGGCTGGAAAGACCATCATGGAAGGAGGCATACCGGCAAAGAGAAGACCACAGAGAAGATGGATTCAGGATGTAACTGATGGTTTGAACATGATGGCTGCAGAGGCAGGACATCTGGCCTATGAGAGAGAAAAATTCTGGAGGATTGTCGGGGTGGCAAAGTTCTGCTCAGGACAAGCTATTTGATGATGAGTCAGACAAGGAAAAATGTATGCTAAAGTAGTCCAGAGAAATAAATCCAGCTACTCCATCATGGCTGATAACACTTCCAGCTACTCCATCATGGCTGATAACACTTCCAGCTACTCCATCATGGCTGATAACACTTCCAGCTACTCCATCATGGCTGATAACACTTCCAAGAAATGTGAAAGTAGTTGCATTTGGAAGGATTTGAGTTTGACTGGTGCTGCCGTATTCAAATTATTTCTGTTGTCTTCTGATTAATCTGTTAGCCCAACCATCCGGTTGTACTGGTTATCCTTCTGGAGCCGGCTGAACTTGGCATAACTAGATGAAATAGAGAATAGGGACATGTTGAGTTCACTAAACAACGAAATGTTGAAGGCTGATGCTGCAACTAGTGACAAAGCTAAGGTGGTGAGACTACATGAACTTGGCATTGTAAAGAATTATAACCAGAATAGTCTAACTTCATGGCACGGAAGAACGTCAACATCTGAGATGATAGCAAACACCAGAGATTTGTGGAGATCCATGTTTGCCTACGCTATCCGACACGGCACCTGATGATGATAACCAGAAAGCCATAGGAAACATCAGCATGCATACTCTTCACCATCATCAGATGAAAACTGAGCACCTAGGGGTGCTGGGACACAGGATTTGTTGAGGTGGGTATCACCTATGGACATGTCCGGAGTGCTATGCTGATAGTACTCATATAATAATAATAATTTGTATTATGTGTTCTGAGTAATGACTTCATTCTTGATGTCACTGTTGCTACTGATATTAGCTAGTTCTTGATGTCACTGTTGCTACTGATATTAGCTAGTTCTTGATGTCACTGTTGCTACTGATATTAGCTAGTTCTTGATGTCACTGTTGCTACTGATATTAGCTAGTTCTTGATGTCACTGTTGCTACTGATATTAGCTGATAATGTTACAACTAAATTTGTATTTCTCATTGCAGATGTTTAACCAGAATGACTTTCTTGTCTTGGAGACATCTTCCAGAGAGGATGAAAAAAGAAGAAGAGCGACAAAAAAGAAAGATAGAACTTCGTAAAAAAGTTTCTGAACTTATTCCAGACTTTTCCCCGCATGAATCTCTTACAGTCAGCAGCAGAAGTTCTGTAGATTTAGTTTGATGGCAGATTTCAATTATGATGCCATGCTTGTCTCTATGTCTGTCTGTGTTGTTGAATAAATGAAATAAGGAAATCAAAGAATATATCAGATAGATTTGTCAAAGTCAATTAATTGTCTATGTTTTAAATAAAAGTTCTTGTTCACTCACAGAAAGGGAGGGGAAAACACCATATCATAGTAGTTCTGGTTGTGTCACCTGTAACGATGGATGGATGAAGTAGGAAGTGTCATCTGTAACGATGGATTAAGTATCACCTGTAACGATGGATGGATGGATTAAGTATCACCTGTAACGATGGATGGATGGATTAAGTATCACCTGTAACGATGGATGGATGGATTAAGTGTCACCTGTAACGATGAATGGATTAAGTGTCACCTGTAACAATGGATGGATGGATGACGTAGGAAGTGTCATCTGTAACGATGGATGAAGTAGGAAGTGTCATCTGTAACGATGAATGGATTAAGTGTCACCTGTAACAATGGATGGATGGATGATGTAGGAAGTGTCATCTGTAATGATGGATGGATGAAATATAATCTGTAACAATGGATGGATGAAGTAGGAAGTGTCACCTGTAACAATGGATGGATGACGTAGGAAGTATCATCTGTAACGATGGATGGATGAAGTAGAAAGTGTCATCTGTAACGATGGATGGATGACGTAGGAAGTGTCATCTGTAACGATGGATGAAGTAGGAAGTGTCATCTGTAACGATTGATGAAGTAGGAAGTGTCATCTGTAACGATGGATCAAGTAGGAAGTGTCATCTGTAATTATGGATGACGTAGGAAGTGTCATCTGTAACGATGGATGGATGGATGAAGTAGAAAGTGTCATCTGTAACGATGGATGGATGACGTAGGAAGTGTCATCTGTAACGATGGATGAAGTAGGAAGTGTCATCTGTAACGATGTATGAAGTAGGAAGTGTCATCTGTAACGATGGATGAAGTAGGAAGTGTCATCTGTAACGATGGATGAAGTAGGAAGTGTCATCTGTAACGATGGATGAAGTAGGAAGTGTCATCTGTAACGATGGATGGGTGGATGGATGGATTAACGTGTATAACTAGTCTGTGAAGGGAACCATAGGAGAGTATATCTTTTGCTATCTGCTCCACAGACTTGAGTTCCTATGGGTCTGGCCGTAATGCAATGACATAAACCTGTTTATCATTAACATAAATATACATTTAAATACGCATAAACAACAACACATAAGCATAAATGTACATACGTATGTATGTATGTATATATATATATATATTTAGAAGATAAAGACTTTAAATCTCAAGAATAACTGAATTTTGGAATGTTAAAATGATTATGTCATCAATGGTACATGATGATGATGATATGTAAAAGGTAGTACTGAAACATATTTACGTACAACATATGAATGGAGATTGAGATGAAGACTGCAGAAATTAAATGTTTATCTGGCACCATCTCCATAACCAGGTCATCTATGGTGTCTCATTCTCTACGGTTCAGACTTGGTAAAGTGGTCTGGTAGCTAGAGTACAAGGGTTCAGACTTGGTAAAGTGGTCTGGTAGCTAGAGCACAAGGGTTCAGACTTGGTAAAGTGGTCTGGTAGCTAGAGCACAAGGGTTCAGACTTGGTAAAGTGGTCTGGTAGCTAGAGTACAAGGGTTCAGATTTGGTAAAGTGTAGCTAGAGCACAAGGGTTCAGACTTGGTAAAGTGTAGCTAGAGTACAAGGGTTCAGACTTGGTAAAGTGTAGCTAGAGTACAAGGGTTCAGACTTGGCTTAGTAGCTAGATCACGAGTAAATCAGGTCTCTAGTTTCTTCTATATTATTGTACTGAACATGTGCCAGTATCCGCTCATGAAAGAGCTGACTGATTAATTTTGACAGTGGGCATCTATTGTATATTAGGAGCATCTGATTGAAGGTTGTAGGGTGCCCCATGTGATGATTGCAATACTACTATCTACTATATATATATATATATATATATATATATATATTAGTAGCAATGAAGCAGTATATCGACTGGGACGTAATTCAATTTTTTGTTGGAGGCATAGCAACGCGCGCAGGGTACAGCTAGTTACTAATAATAACAAAAGTAGTATTAATAATAGTATTAAAATAGCTGAGATGTTGATGTGTTCTACGGGGAAAAGTGTTGTGTTTGCTGGCAGTAGATTGGTCACAAAATAAAACAAGATTGCAAAAGTAAGAAGATCATGTTCATGGCAGCGCTACAAGAAAACTAACAAAATAGTTTGATTTCTTCAAATCTGATTAGTTCTAAAGATGGCGGAGTCAAATATTATGCCACAGATGTATGACACGAGCGCAGCGTAGAACAGCGCTGTTCTATTGGATGGTACAGCAAATTGTGCATGTTGTCGTGAATTTGTAGGAATTCAGAATGTGCAATAGTTGCAATTATATTTAACTCTAATCTCTCTCTCTCAGCGATCCCATAACTCTATCAGTTTCAGCTTGGAATATCTTCATTGCACTCCGGACATACCCCTAACTCTAATCGTAAAACAGTTGTGCTGTGTGTGTCAGAGACATGGAGAACACTAAAACAGCTGTGCTGTGTGTGTCAGAGACATGGAGAACACTAAAACAGCTGTGCTGTGTGTGTCAGAGACATGGAGAACACTAAAACAGCTGCTGTGTGTGTCAGAGACATGGAGAACACTAAAACAGCTGCTGTGTGTGTCAGAGACATGGAGAACAACTAAAACAGTTGTGCAGTGTGTGTCAGAGACATGGAGAACAACTAAAACAATAAATTGATATACTGGTAAAGTAACACTTAAAACCAAAAGTTGAATATTATTGATATGAATACAAATTACAAATCAAACGTTACATCAATATTATGAGTACATTTCTAAATCTAATCCACAATTTATACAAGAAATAAAAGTTGGATGCACACATCCAACTACACAACTCAATATATAATGTACACATCCTACTACACAACTCAATATATAATGTACACATCCTACTACACAACTCAATATATAATGTACACATCCAACTACACAACTCAATATATGATGTACACATCCAACTACACAACACAATATATGATGTACACATCAACATAAGTGCTAGAGATGTATATACTTTTTTTTAGATCTTCCAATCTCAGAACTGTGAATGATTGTTCTAAATCAATCAATATCAATCAATCAATATCAATCAATATAAATCACCTTTGAACTCTGATAACACATTAAAGGATAAACGTAGATGAGAAATAAAGAAGAGAATAGATCAAACAACGACAACAACAGTATTTCAGACACAGACATTACATGCAATCAATTGTTATGTTATTTACATAAAGAAAACAAGTTCACTGCTACATAGAGCCAATGTTGACATATGGAAGCAAAGTATGGACAATAAATATACACAGGGCAAATGCTGACCTATGGGAGCAAATCATGGACAATAAATATACATAGAGCCAATGCTCCAATGCTGACATGTGGAAGCAAATCATGGACAATAAATATACATAGAGCCAATGTTGACCTATGGGAGCAAATCATGGACAATAAATATACATAGAGCCAATGTTGACATGTGGAAGCAAATCATGGACAATAATATACATAGAGCCAATGTTGACATATGGGAGAAAATCATGGACAATAATATACATAGAGCCAATGTTGACATATGGAAGCAAAGTATGGACAATAAATATACACAGGGCAAATGCTGACCTATGGAAGTAAATCATGGACAATAAATATACATAGAGCCCATGTTGACATATGGGAGCAAATCATGGACAATAAATATACACAGAGCCAATGTTGACATATGGGAGCAAATCATGGACAATAAATATACATAGAGCCAATGCTGACATATGGGAGCAAATCATGGACAATAAATATACACAGAGCCAATGTTGACATATGGGAGAAAATCATGGACAATAAATATACACAGAGCCAATGTTGACATATGGGAGCAAATCATGGACAATAAATATACATAGAGCCCATGTTGACATATGGGAGCAAATCATGGACAATAAATATACATAGAGCCCATGTTGACATATGGGAGCAAATCATGGACAATAAATATACATAGAGCCCATGTTGACATATGGGAGCAAATCATGGACAATAATATACATAGAGCCAATGCTCCAATGCTGACATGTGGAAGCAAATCATGGACAATAAATATACATAGAGCCAATGCTGACATATGGGAGCAAAGCATGGACTGATGCTCGTCCATCACGGGTGATGATGACCACACAAATTTTCATCCAAGGGAATGTAGTTGCGCTATGTTTGTCTGTGTGCGTAGATGACTAGTGAGCCCGATACGGGCTTGAAATGTTCGTGTACAGTGTGGGCAAGGTATACTTGCAGTTGTGGGAAGTTTTACTGCCTTTCTGTTTTGACGTCTTTGCTCCATCCGTGCTGTTCTATCTGCCTTGCAGGTCGAGGAACCGTGTCGAAGAAGTGTGCGCCAGGCTGATCTGTCTTGAGCAGCATTCTCCCAGTTGTTGACATCTATGCCAAAAGATTTCATCGAGTTCTTGAGTGTATCTTTGAATCGCTTTTTCTGGCCCCCTGTGAGCGTTTACCACTTTGCAGCTCACCATAAAAGAGTCGTTTGGGTATTCTGCAATCTGGCATTCGATCCACATGTCCTGCCCATCTTGTCTGGGACTGCATCAAGATTGTGTAGATGCTGGGAAGAGCAGCTCTTTTAGGACCTCTGTATCTGGGATCATATCCTGCCATTTGATGTTCATTATTTTCCTAAGGCAGACTGTGTGAAAGTGGTTTAGCTTCCTTGCGTGTCTCTGATATACAGTCCAAGTTTCGCATGCGTGAAGAAGGACTGGGAGCACGACAGCTCGATATACCTTCAGTTTTGTGGCTTGGCCAATACCACATCTGTGCCAGACATTTCTATGTAGTCTGCCAAAGGTGCTGCTAGCTTTAGAGATTCTGGTATTTATTTCATCATCTATGGTGACATTTTGGGACAGTGTGCTTCCAAGATAAGTAAATCTGTCCACTACTTTCAGTTTCCTGCCGCTTGTTGTAATATTTGGTTCGGCATATACTTTTCCAGGAGCTGGTTGGTACATGACTTCAGATTTCTCGGTATTGATGGTAAGACCAAAGTTGGAGCAGGCTTGTGAGAATCTGTTCATGCTAGTCTGGAGATCTGCCTCAGTGTTGGCAGTGAGGGCGCAGTCGTCAGCAAATAGGAGATCTCTGATGGTATCTCTGATGGGAGCAAAGCATGGACAATAACTATACAAATATCAAACATTTGAGAGACTATTCAGATTTGGTTTTACATAGAAAATAAAGGTGAGAACTCCATGGACTCGTTAAACTGAAACTATTGTTGATGTGTTCAACTGAAACTATTGTTGATGTGTTGAGCAAAGGTGAGTGGCAATCATCAATTTTATGTTAGGAAATCAAATAAGTTTCAAACATGCAGCGATAATAGGTTAAATCAATGTGAGATGAGACGGGATGAGACAGAGGATAAGACAAATGACATGAGAAAAAATTCTGGACAGTTGAACTTCATGGTATGGTAAATGTCAACATTGGAAGTGATAGTCAGTCAGCAAAGAACAAATAGATCTATACAGAAAGAACTCAAAATCAAAGAAAACTGGCTGATGCTACAAATAAGAAAGAGAAAATCGAGATATTTTGGACATATAAAAAGACCGAAGGGCTGAGAAGACTATCATGAAAGGAGGCATGCGGGCATAGAGAAAAAGAGGAAGACCACAGAGAAGATGGATTCAGGATTTAACTGATGGCTTGAACATGATGGCTGCAGAGGCAGGACATCTGTCCTATGAGGGAGAGAAATTACAGAGGATAGTTAGGGTGGCAAAGTTCTGCTCAGGACAAGATATTTGATGATGATGAGTCAGTCAGCAAACAGGACAGATATTTGTGGAGATATATTATCATATCTATGAATAATCAAAACGGATGACAGATGATGATGATTATAAATAGTATAATAGATTTCTATTTTGGTTCAAGTACATCATAGTGACCATCATCATGTACATTGGTTATTGGTTACTAAACTAACTGACATCATTGCACTTCGGGCAGACCCATAGGTGCTCAGTCTCCCCAACAGATATCGAAGAGTATGCATACTGATGGTCCCTGTGGCTCGCTAATTAAACACATCTCTCAATTTGCCTCTCAGGAACCCAGTTCGACTTGAACAACGGGTAACTCCAAACTGCCTAAATCGCTTGATCGATTCAACATCGATTTTAGTGTCCTCATCCAACAGACAGTCGCGAAGAGACCGAAGAATATCTCCTTATCCATCTTCAACTCCCCAACAATCGATGCTGTTGATGCAAGCCTGTCCGCTCTCTCATTACCGTAAACACCTGTATGCCCTGGACAGTATATCCACGCAAGCCGCTGGAGGTTAGAAACTTTTATAGACATCCACTCATACCGAAACCTGCCCTTCTGGATCTTGTGAAGCATCGACTGAGTGTCAGATACAACAACTGCCCCAGTAAATAAAGTCTCAGAGATCCAATGGAGGGCAGCAGTAACGGCCTCAACCTCCATCCTCATACTAGAAGTAGTTGTCCTGTATGCCCCACTTCGCTCTGCAACAATCCTACCATGCTCATTAGCCAAGAAACCCAAGCCGGACTTCTCACCACGTTGAACCGACCCATCGGTATATACAACAACATCATCATCCCTTGCATTATCTTCTATCAACTACTTAACTGCGAGATCAGCCTTCATGTTGCCCCAATCATTTTCATGTACATCATAGTGACCATCGTTATCATTATCATGGACATCATAGTGACCATCAAGTACATCAGTGACCATCATCATGGTTCATAACAACAAACATTAAAGAATAAAATAAAATATTTTGAATCAAAGTAGCACAGAAAAATTATTATAGTTTGTTCAAAAATTCGTGAACATCTTTACCGACTAATATAAAATCATTCACTTAACAGAAATGATTGATTTTTACATTTTTATATAGGTAATAGTGACGACCACTATTATTTTCATTGATAAAAGTGGAAGGTATCATTTGTTCACTGTGTCACATTGCTTTTTATTATATGTATTACATATGTATTACATATGTATTATAATGCCTTTGCAAACATTCACCACTATTTTGTGTATTACTGTAAATTCTAAAGTTTGTTAATTATTTTGGTGTGCTTATGCAAAATTATATAACAAAAACGTTTTTTGCATCAACCAAGCTACCTACCAATTACTTAAACATGAATTCGTAAGGTCGTGAGGTATATAAGACTGCATGCAAAAAATTGCTATTATGCATCAGGTAGATTTTGTACAAATTAAACCTTAGTGTGTTCACGAATTTTGGAACGAACTATAGAACACCCTGGACATAGAAAAATAAAAAATACAGACATCCTACAAGATCTGACCATTTAGATATAACATTGGCTCATAAACAATTTCTTCTTCTTCTTTCTCTAATCTTGTTATGCTTCACAGCATCAGGATATGAAGATCAACAAAGTCATGTATACTATGTCACTAGGAAGATCAGCAAAGTCATGTATACTATGTCACTATGAAGATCAACAAAGTCATGTATACTATGTCACTAGGAAGATCAACAAAGTCATGTATACTATGTCACTATGAAGATCAACAAAGTCATGTATACTACGCCACTAGGAAGAAATTAATTAAGTGCCATCACCACATTGAATGTTTCTTGAAATTGATATAAAAAACTTCCTTTCTAATGCCATGCTGGTTTATTCTGTCGTCAAACTGTTTCCTTTTGTTCATTTCTTAATGTTTCCTACCCAACTATATCAATGTCTTTCTCTTGTCTGCTTACTCTCACAACCTTTCTCTCCAATGTTATATCAATGTGTTTCTCTTGTCTGCTAACTCTCACAACCTTTCTCTCCAATGTTATATCAATGTGTTTTTCTTGTCTGCTAACTCTCACAACCTTTCTCTCCAATGTTATATCAATGTGTTTTTCTTGTCTGCTAACTCTCACAACCTTTCTCTCCAATGTTATATCAATGTGTTTCTCTTGTCTGCTAACTCTCACAACCTTTCTCTCCAATGTTATATCAATGTGTTTCTCTTGTCTGCTAACTCTCACAACCTTTCTCTCCAATGTTATATCAATGTGTTTTTCTTGTCTGCTAACTCTCACAACCTTTCTCTCCAATGTTATATCAATGTGTTTCTCTTGTCTGCTAACTCTCACAACCTTTCTCTCCAATGTTATATCAATGTGTTTCTCTTGTCTGCTAACTCTCACAACCTTTCCCTCCAACGTTATTGTATTCAGCAGAGTATCATGTCTGCTATGAAGAATGATAATCTGAATTTCCAGTGACAGAACATGTCTTATTTTATAAAATGGTTTCAACTTTGATGATGGAAGTACCCAAGAGATTCTGTATCTCCTTGAGGAGAGGATGAACTAACTTCTGGTAGCCAACTGCCGCTGTCAGATGGAGAAAGTCATACATGACGTCACGGCTGATTGTCTCCTCACTGGACACAAACTCTTTCTCATCTATTTTTAGAAATGAGGTCAGTGGTTCATTCTTGAGTTTCTCAAATAAACGTTTGTTGATGTCAGTATGTTTGTCACGTAGCTGGTTGGGTTTCTCTCCTCTTGGTAGCAGACCCTAGGAAACAATACAAGAGAGATAACTATCAAAACAATACAAGAGAGATAACTATCAAAACAATACAAGAGAGATAACTATTAAATTGTGTTATAGTCTGTTCAGAAATAACAACGATAATGTTCAATAAATAGTACAGCAGAGAGATGCAATAGCATAGTTGGTAATGTACTCGCTTCTTAGACGCAAGGTCCAGGTTCTTTTTTTTAAGTCTGCCTGCTAAGAATTTAGGTGTAGTCATGGTATCTAATATGGTATCTCTGACTGACTTTTGTTTGAAGGCTTACTTTCCTTATCACAAGTGTCCCTCGCCATTCAAGCAAACCTTACTGCTACTTCAGAGGTCAATCAATCAAGTGCCATGCTTGCCGGCATAGGCGATCATGTCTCTCCACAACTCTCTGCTTGGTGCACGTAATCAGTTCTGACGTCGATCTAGTGTCGAACCATGATGTCAGGCCATCCAACATCTTCTTCCTCTGTCTTCCACGATCTCTCCTTCCCTGAATTTTACCTGTTGTTACCAAATGTTATAAACCTTCTCTTCGCATTATATGCCCGAAGAACCTTGATTGTCAGATTCTTATTCTTTTGATAAAGTTTCTTTGTGTGCAGGACTGATTTAAAACCTCATTTGTTTTCTTCGCTGTCCATGGAATTTTCAGCATTCTTCTGTAAAACAACATCTCGGTGGCTTCCAATGATCGTATTGATTATTTATTTATTGTCCTTGATTTGCTGCCATACATAAATATCGGATCAATATAGCACTGGAGTATTCATTTTCGCAGTGTCATTGGTAGTGAATTCACGCATAGTGTGTTTTCATTTTCAAAAGATGCTTTTGCTTGAGCTATTCTAATCTCTGTTTTACACCTGCCATCTGATGTCAGGAGTGTTCCCAGGTACTTGAATCAATGGACTTGTTTCAGTGTTGTGTTATTTATGTTGGTATTACATATTGATGTTTCAGTGGTACTTGTCATTTAAATCCCCCCAAGCAAAGAATCAGAGTGTCCTGTAATCCAAGAGTACTGTATGCACACTGAGAATTTTCACACACAAAATATTATGTCTTTTATCTGCTTCTTAACTAGCCTGTGTGAATTTTTCTTGGGCTCTGACTTTTGGTAGCTCTAGTTGTGCTATTACTTAAATCTTTTCCTTTCTTCTATTCTTGTGAGAGTTTCAAGTGTTATCCATGACTTATGTTTCCGTTCAATTTTTGCCCAACACCTCTGTATATGTTTCATTTTGAATATATTTCTAGGGTATCAGTGAGGAGATCAGAGAACATATGAACCTGTCCAGAGTGCTGTGATCTTCATTAATCTCTCTACAACAATAAACTACTGTATAACACTGGCTTACCAGGGCCCAAATTTGGTGTGTAAAGAATAGAACCACTGTTACCTGCCATGCATGTTGTAAGAGGCGACTAAGGAGGTTTGGCTGAAATCGGATGTAAGTGTCCGCTAGGAATGCTAACCCAAAACAAATGCTTGCAGAAAATGGATGCATCAGGCTGTAAGGGTGCATAACATGGTGCAACGACCCCTCACAATGAGGAATAGGATAATGGATTTTATGATCGCCAATCTGCCTCGGAGATTTAGCCACGCAGTGAGAATGTCAGAGCTACCATCACGAGGGGATCAAAACTTACTGCGGGTAGAGGTCGGCACAAAGCGGGGAAGCAGAAATCATAGGAATTATATCCTACAGAACTGCCTCCAGTATGCAGACTTGAGAAGAAAGAGGTGGCCCACTTACACTAGCATCCAATACAAACTGTATGGTGGGGCTGATAATCTGAGGCAGATGGCTGCCTTTATTAGAGAATCAGAAATCCCAATCTAGTGAGAACGCAGAAGAAGAAGAAATAACACTGTGATTAGTGGTCATATGCTGGTTAGGGTATCTGTGAGGAGATCAGTGCAAACAACAATATTTTTAACTAATTGTTAGAATGACAATTATGTTGATAAGTAGTTAAAAAAACTGTAGCCATTTTGTTATCAAATCATTTTACGGGGTTTTCTTACCAGAACAATAATATTAGATGATGGCTGTCGACAACGGATGGCATTGACAATAGTCAATATTCCTTCTGCGACTTGTTCAGTTGTGTTGCCATGGTTGTTGGTTCCGACGAGCAACACAACCACCTACAGACAGATAGAGACAACATAATATTCAGAAAAAACAGTTTAAGACATGTGTCATGAACAAGTTTAACACATGTGTCATGAAGAAATAAATGACATTTGAAACAATTATATCATTTATTCTTTGGATAATCCATAATGACCACTTGTTAACCACTCTGTGCGATTTGTATGTGATCTGAGCCTAAGATCAATTGCACGTTGTACCAGTTATGCGCATACAAGTTGGCCAGCACATCCGATTTCTGCTATGCTTTTTATTTACTCGGGTAGCTTTCCTAAGACGCTGGCGAGGACACACTTTGCGAAAACTTGAGGGAATATAACAAGAAGGGTCCTTTCCTGGAACCCGCAGGGACAGCGAAAGAAGGGAAGGTCGAGAAATACAAGGAGGCGAGATTTGGAGGCAGAGATCAACAATATAAAGAAGAGCTGCAGGAGATAGCTAGAGATAGGAAGACTTGACATGAGTTGATTGAGGGTCTATGCCCCAATCCAGGTTAAAAAGGCAGAGAGAGAGAGAGGGTAGCTTCCTAGGTCCTACATTAGTAGCCTCTTACGACATGCCTTGTAGGTCGAGGTGGTACTATTCTTTGTTCCCCTTGAGGGGCCCCAGCACACACTGCGGTATATATTTGACTTGTAGATTTTTTTCAGACCGTAATGGCTCTCAAGTCAATCCAGCCTAAATTGGGAACCAGAAAAAGCACTAGGAAGTAAAGGTGTCCGGCGTGATGTTAATCACATCACCCATTGTGTGTTGACTGTCAATGCCAAGAGTGTTGCACAATCTCTGTAGCTCCAGCAACAATCCTAGGGATCTTCAGAAAAAAATGCACATGTGACTCAGTCCGGATTTGAACATACAACCTTCAAGACAACAATAAGTGGGCAAATAGCAGTCTATACTATACAACTACAACATGAAGTGGGCAAATAGCAGTCTATACTATACAACTACAACATGAAGTGGGCAAGTAGCAGTCTATACTATACAACTACAACATGAAGTGGGCAAGTAGCAGTCTATACTATACAGCTACAACATGAAGTGGGCAAGTAGCAGTCTATACTATACAACTACAAGAGACAGAAAATGTTGGATATCAGTTACGGCCAAATGTCACATGATCCATTCTAGATATGGAAGAAATGAGGAACAAAAAACCTTCACCTTTGGTTGAATTTGATCTAATTCTCCATTTAATACTCTCCACAAAACATGTTCTGTCCGATCACCTCCGATACCAAAGTTCAGGCAATGAAGTGGCTCAAACATTTGTTGCCAAAGCTGGAAATAATGAAAGAACAATATCAATAATTTATTCTAGATTTTATGTCAATAACTTTGATAGTACAGTAGATAGGGTACATTGGTAGGTCTGAGATAGGGTACATTGGTAGGTCTGAGATAGGGTACATTGGTAGGTCTGTATTGTTCTTGGACAAATAGTAGAAGATGATTGATGTGGTCAATACCACATTAGCCTCCTCAACTTTCCTGTGGTTCTCTAGTACTTAATTGAGATACAGTCAACATGAAAGCTTTTTGTGGTTGGGAAAATCCCACTCCATTAGGGGATTGAACTGACACCACACATTTAGGAAGTAGATGATATACATACTGTCATATGACATTGAGTAGTTTTCAAATATATTGTAGGTAATATCATGGCAGTAACTAAAGCGATGGTTTGGCTGGAGACACAGACTATTATCCATGCATGTTTTCTCAGTGAGTATGCTCAGGAAGATTGAAACAGGTTGGGCTTAGAGACAATGGATTGAGTCGCTGAGGAGACTGACAAAATAAGTTTTATTTTTGTGCCAGGGCATGCAGATGTAAGGGGTAATGAACCCGCCGATAGGCTTGAAGGTATGGCTGCTGTGAAAAACGAGCAAGCAATGAACCAGGTTGATATTCTAAATTCTCTAAGGGAGAAAGGATGTGTGAATGATTCAAGTCATGGTGGTGAATCTACAACCCTAACCAAACTACAAGAATTCCAAATCAAATGTGGTGTAGCTAGACAAGAGCACTATACTGGTAGCCAAAGAAGAATAGTAAACTAACAAAGAACCGGTGTCATTGGTTGCCTCACACTGAGAGACATACTGAAGAAGAGATTGGAGCACTTATGGACTAATTGGTTCAATGTGCAGTGATGATGATCCGATGCCTAAACTAAACTAAAATATATTGTATTCACATCTCCTAGTGACAAGAAACAAGCCATTTATGTCTTAATGTGATCAAGAAAAGTCATGATCAAGTTAAGAAATTAACACTTGCCCAAGACTGAGACAGGTTAGCAATAAGTGAGTCACCAATCAAGACAACATCAGGCTCCTTCTCTTTAGCTTCATGCAGAAAAGAATTGTGCTGTAAAACAAATTAAAAATATGCAAGTGTTAATAATGATCAAGTTAAAAGAAACCAAAACAATTTTTTTTAAATTGCATACATCCATCCCAACAGATACCATGTGTATAATGTGTACAACTTTTACTTATTTTTGCTTGCTAAACCTTTCCTACACATTATAAGCAACTACCAAAAAAGACAACCAGAAAGAAAAGACTATTATGGAAGGAGGTATCCCTGCAAAGATGAGAAGAGAATCACCACAGAGCAGGTGGATTCAGAATGTAACTGATGAGTTGAGCGTGACGGCTACAGAGGCCGGGCATGTGGCTTATGAGAAAGAGATTCAGAAGGACTGTTAATCTGGGTTGTACGTCTGCAATCTGTGCCTCCTTGTTTTGAAAATAACCGGACGGCGAGCCAGTAGCGAGTGCGGTTCCCCAGTGTCGATAATCAATTGCGTGCATAGTCTCTAATGGCTGAGCGTGCCTCTTCGCTTCTTCACGCGAACGATGCTCCCAGCGAATAAGGGACAAGGTAGCGTCTGCTATTAAGACTCGCTCGCGCGGTCTTACTGGTGGTGTGTGTGTGTGTCCGTATATCGAAGTTGATAGACTGGTAAACACGAAAGGATGAGAGGTGCATCCAGTGACGAAACGTGTGCCCACGTAGGGCGATACTCGAAGCCCTGAGGAGGGGGCAAACATTGCCAGCTCGTGGGCTAGAATAAATAAGTCAGATCCGTAACAAATAAAAGTCTACCCTTGTGTCGGTACGAGGGAAGATTGCAGCTGACTCCGCATAGGTGGCCTGGTGCAGATACATGTACTGGGCATGGTTTGCAGAGCGCAAAACAACAAGTTGCGTTTCAGTGCATAACGAAACTACCCTCCCTGGGAAAACCATGCAAGGTACTGTTGCGACAACAACTAACATCCCCGGAAGAACTGAGGTGGGTGATGTCTAACGGAAATGTCAGCCTTGGGGCAACTGGGCAAGGTACTATTGAAGTCACAACTAACATCTCCGGAAGAACTGGGGTGGGTGATAGTGGCGAGCGCAAAATCTTCAGTTGCGTTGCTAGCGGCGATTGAAACGACCCTCTACATTGTTTGTGCTTTGCCCCAGGCCGGTGTCTTCCGAGGCTAACTGCAAATTGTCACATACCAACGCGCATCTAGAAAAGGCTGAGAATGTTCCTACTCCGGATCAAACTCAAAAATGAACGGTAAAGTAAGGTCGACAAATGTAAGATCTGACAAGCTGTCCGGGTCCGAACATTGGCGAAGGCTACTTTATACTGTGTTTTATAAGAGTAAGACGCCATCCGAGGGCAAGCTTATAAGCCCCGAGAAATGTTTCATCCGGAACAACCTAAAAGTCAGAAAGGGCATAACAGCGTAACTCACTGTTTTGGCGTAGATCACAAAGCCCAAATATACGGCACAGCTGATCGAAAAGGCGAAGATCCAGGCCGACATAGTCGGCAGAAAGGATCGTACCTAGGAAAGTTCACCCTAGTAAATCAAAAGCTGGTTGAAACGGACGGGTGGGCCTAGTCACCATGGGCGCTAATCGACCGGCGTAGATCACCCCGTTCTTGTCAGTGGACCAATTATACATTACAAAAAGAATGATAAAATTGGCCGTGAAGAACGATCGCGAGAGAGAGTAGGACTGTTAGGGTGGCAGAGTTCTGCTTAGGACAAGCTACTTTATCCCCTACTTTATAGGAGAGACAGTTTTGTGTCTATTCAGTGGCAACATACATGACTTGGTCACATCTTATAGGCCAATGTTCTTATAGCAAACAGAATAACCGTCACCCACGACCAACACATATTTGTATTGAATAAAGAGTCAAAAGAAGACCATGGAAGATTATCAAACAAATGCACACAGACACATGCTACAGCTATGATGTGCTGACACGTTTTGTTGAAGACGAAGACACTGGTCTGTGAAATGCAAAAGATGGTGCAACGTCATACGTTTAACTGTAAACAAATGGAGAAGATAAACGTCTTAAATGCATAATGCAAAGAATAAGTTTGAATTATTTGTATTTTATGTAATGTTAGTTGTACTATGAACAAAAGGCAATACAATTATACAATACTCAATATACATTATATGATTATTTGTATTATCTTGAAGACTCGGTTCAGTAGCTTTGCATAGCAGTTATCTAAACTTATTTATCTGTTGAGCATTTTCAATCTCACCATACTCATCCAACGTCCATCTCCTTGCACATCGTGCACGGGCTGTGATTCTGCTGCAGGGTTCGACATAACTAACGTTAATTAAGATACAAGAATTGTACTGTCTTCGAATTATTATGTTTTCAGGCTCCAAGCTAGAAGGTAAACAATAGGTGATGTGCGAATAGTAATTTTCGCTACTCGAATACCTATTACTGTGTAGATCCAAAATAACCAATAACCAAGATCCAAAAGTACCGAATAGCACATGAAAAAAGTATTCGTTATTTTACCACTAATAAGAAAGTAAAATTTGGGATGTAAAACCATACAAGATCTCAAACTGCTAGCAACGAACCGCATCACATGGAGATCTAAAACCTCTGCCCTATGTACCGCCTTTGGCTCGAGAGGAACAAACTAACTAACTATTTTACCACTACCATGTCACAAGCTCGCGCCGTACCCACATGGAAGGTTGGCTGAAATCCATTTCCAATCAAATTTTGTTCTTTTTCCTGACGGTGCACGCTCCTTTCTTAATGCTTCAATCACAATTATATTTATGTCATAAATCTCTGATATACATATTAGGGTTGATAGACAATTCGGGTGTGAAGCAGGGCTGCGTTATATCACCAATGCTTTTTGGGATTGCTATAGACTGGATCATGCGCAAATGCACCCAAGATGATCAACTGGGCATCAAATGGCTTAATAACAGCAGACCCTGCCTCATTTCTATTGCCTATGCTGTGTTTTCCTACTATTTGTTTTTATTCTCTTGTTCTATCTTTTCCAACTTTGGCATTGAAATCTCCCATTATTATTAAGATGTCACTTTTGCTTACTTTATCTATTGTTTCCTGGAGAATGTTATACAATTCCTCAGAGGAAGACAGAGAGAGAACATTTTGGATAGCCTGACTTCATGGCACGGTAGAGCGTCAACATCTGAGTTGATAGCAAACACCAACGACAGAGATTTGTGGAGATCCATGATCGCCTACGCCAGCCGGCACGGCACCAGATGATGATACGTTACATGGGGCCTGCAAGTAATTTCTTCATAATGTTCTGTTCTGGGCGGGCAACTCGCTCAATCTCTTCCATGGAATTGGTAGTGGTAATAGTAGTAGTGGTGGTGGTGGTAGTAGTTGTAATGGTAGTAGTAATAGTAGTAGTAGTTGTGGTGGTGGTAATAGTAGTTGTGTTGGTAGTAGTAGTAATAGTGGTAGTAGTAGTAATAGTGGTAATTGTAATGGTAGCTGTAGTGGTATTGGCAGTAGTAGTGGTGGGGGTAGTAGTAGTAATAGTAGTTGTAGTAGTATTGGTAATAGTAGTGGTAGTATTAATGGTGGTAGTAGTAGTAGTAGTGTATGTGTAGTGGCTCTTGGTAATCTAAATGTAGTGTGCTGTGAATCTCGTCACTCCTGTTGTATCGTTTGCTTGATAAATGCCTTTTGGTCGAAACGTTGCTGTGTATTGTCATTGTTTTTGTATTTTGTAAAACTACAGTACTTTGTTACTGCGTTGCCACCGGAAATATGGGTGCTTGTAGTATTCTGATCGGCACGTGCCTGACTACACAACTGGACATGCTGGAGTGCAGGGCAATAAATGTGCTGACTTTCATGCAAATAATATGCCGTCTTCCCTTATGTCAATCATCATCATCAGGTGCCGTGTCCACATCGAAGGTTGGCTGCAATGAATCCCCAGCATCCTCTGTCTTTCGCCTTGGTGTTGCACTCTGCCAGACTGTAACCTGTTCATTTCTTAAAGTTTTCCTCCCACTTATCTCTCGGTCTTCCTCTTGCTCTCCCCCTTCAACTTCCCTCTAGTAAAGATTTTATCATGGTGTCATGTCTTTTTATGTGCCCAAAATACCATATTTGTCTGAATTTTATTTATCTTAATTGTTTCTTCATGCCTAGTTTTCCTAAAACTTGTTTATTTGTCTGTTTTTCTGTCCATGAAACTCTGTCTATTCTTCTATATATCCACATCTCAAATGCATCAATTCTGTCTTCTAACTGCTTGTTCATTGTCCATGTTTCGAGCCATACATTAATATAGGATAAATATAGCATTTGATCATTCTCATTTTTAACCTGTTTGTAATTATATCGATAATACTAATCAAACTGGCAGAAGTATGGATAAAGTTGATGTCATTAATGCTGTACACGTCCATACGATATGAGCGAGTCCAAAGGACGGGACACACATGGGAATGTCCAATATTTCGTGACATCGATCGCATAACATAATTATACTTATAGACTTAGATCGCATTGTTACTATTCTTTCCATCCTTTGTCAACGTTATGACACATGGGCAGAACGAATACTTCCCATTACTTAAAAGTAACTGAAACGCGCATCACTAGTAAAGACTTAGAGATCTACGACGGAGGCATATGAAACCAGCAACAGGAGTGACATAACCCGGAAGTAGATACTTTCTTATTTTATGCAAATGTTAAAAGAAGGGTGTTTAAAATTAGGGGAGAAATCGCCCGTGTGGTTCCTGGGCCAGCAAGAGAAGCAATAGTACCACTTCGACCTACAAGGCATGTCGTAAGAGGCGTCTGATGTAGGACCTAGTAAAGCTACCCTAGTAAATAAAATGAATTACAAAAATCCGATTTGCTTGCCTACTCGTAGGCGCAGAACTGGGGCAACGTAGAATCGCTCTTAGGCTCAGATCACATACAAATCACCCAGCCCATCATTCGAAGAACTAGAAGGGGATCCACGCGAGTGGTTACCGGGCCCAAATTAGGGTGTAAAGAATAGAACCACTGTTACCTGCCACGCATGTCGTAAGAGGCAGGACTAGCTAATAGCTACCCCACACCGTAAAAAAAACTAGATGGCTACAGAACGGAGAGTGAACCGAGTAAACACTGGCTGAAACCGGACAAATCGCCAAAGGATAAGCACCAGAGCTCCAAGTGGTGCTGAAGATGTGATGTAAAACACACCAATGCTAAGGCTGCATGAATCAGATTTCCACATGAATAGAATTTATGGGGAGGTCTGGTACATCAGTCTGGGCAGTGATCGCAGATGGGGGTTCTCCACCTCCTCCCCATTTAAATACTACATGGAACTAATAAACCAAAAAAAGCAGGAGTCCAAGCGTGTTTAGAAAATTGAAAAAATAAAAAGTCATGTTGTGCATGACTGAACTGAGAAGCCATCAACACTACAACTTCAGTTATATGAGGACTATCATTATAGCACGCCGAACATGGCCATAGGAGGTGCTCGCTCCAATCTACGCCTCAACAAATCCAACAGCGACCAACACGTCTGTTCAATTTAATTAATCACTTTGTATTTGGTCAGTGACTGGAATTCACAGCCTTGAAACTTCTGTTCGGAAATACTCAATGTGTTAAGAATGTCATTTCGGTCCATTGTAGTTCCCTCTGATATCATAGCCAGCCAATTTGTCAGCTCGTTCTTAATGACCAACCTACATTAATCATGGCAATGCTTATCATCTTTAGGCTTATGTTCTACACACCTCGTTACCAATATAAACATACTTGAAGAGCTAGCTATAACACAAGAAGATAGTTACCTGGGCTTATATTCTACACACCTCGTTACCAATATAAACATACTTGAAGAGCTAGCTATAACACAAGAAGATAGTTACCTGGGCTTATATTCTACACCCCTCGTTACCAATATAAACATACTTGAAGAGCTAGCTATAACACAAGAAGATAGTTACCTGGGCTTATATTCTACACACCTCGTTACCAATATAAACATACTTGAAGAGCTAGCTATAACACAAGAAGATAGTTACCTGGGCTTATGTTCTACACACCTCGTTACCAATATAAACATACTTGAAGAGCTAGCTATAACACAAGATAGTTACCTGGGCTTATATTCTACACACCTCGTTACCAATATAAACATACTCGAAGAGCTAGCTATAACACAAGAAGATAGTTACCTGGGCTTATGTTCTACACACCTCGTTACCAATATAAACATACTTGAAGAGCTAGCTATAACACAAGATAGTTACCTGGGCTTATATTCTACACACCTCGTTACCAATATAAACATACTTGAAGAGCTAGCTATAACACAAGAAGATAGTTACCTGGGCTTATGTTCTACACACTGTACCAATATAAACATACTTGAAGAGCTAGCTATAACACAAGATAGTTACCTGGGCTTATATTCTACACACCTCGTTACCAATATAAACATACTTGAAGAGCTAGCTATAACACAAGAAGATAGTTACCTGGGCTTATATTCTACACACCTCGTTACCAATATAAACATACTTGAAGAGTTAGCTATAACACAAGAAGATAGTTACCTGGGCTTATGTTCTACACACCTCGTTACCAATATAAACATACTTGAAGAGCTAGCTATAACACAAGAAGATAGTTACCTGGGCTTATGTTCTACACACCTCGTTACCAATATAAACATACTTGAAGAGTTAGCTAAATCACAAGAAGTCACACACAGTTACTCTGGCTAATGCTCTGCCCCTACACAGCTAGCTACCAATATAAACATAGCCAATTATGTAAACATTACTTCCAGGTTTAGAATTATATGAAAATAAACAGATGAATAAATAAGATAATAAAAAATAAAATATTTAATGGCATTTTATTAGTTTGTCAAGTAGAACATGCTTCATCTGTAAACAATGTTTTTGTAAACAAGAAGTGTTAGTGGCCGGTCATGGATACAATAAGATCATATGTTTCACTACATTGCCATGTCCGGAGTGCTATGATGATAGTCCTCATGTAACTGATGTTTCACTACAAATATCTCAGATGTACAGAGCTACGAGTTTGATATATTACTGTGTACATTCAGAGCGGACTGGGGAAGGAGGGGGAAGTCTTGATAAATCTATTTTCTTTTCACTAATGTTGTTTTTCAAGTGAATTCCTGGGCCACTTTTTGAGGACAAAATATTCGGGTCACTGATAACTGGTGGGGCCCTGATAACTGGTGTACCACTGATAACTGACATACCCCTTATTGAGGACAAAATATTCGGGTCACTGATATCTGATGGACCACTTATTGAGGATGAAATATTTGGATCATTGATAACTGATGGGTTACTTATTGAGGACAAAATATTTGGGCCACTGATAACTGATGGGCCACTGATAACTGTTGAGCCCATGATAACTGATGCACTACTTATTGGGGATGAAATATTGTACGGCAGTTGATGTTGTTATTGGGGATGAAATATTGTACAGCAGTTGATGTTGTTATTGGGGATGAATTATTGTACGGCAGTTGATGTTGTTATTGGGGTTTAGGTTAGCCAGTGGCCTTTATAAACCAGATCTTCCTCACAAGTGACATACAACATCAAATGATGATCTATGACAGAGTGTACTGATGATATTATGCCGTCAATAATAATCATTGTCTTCAGTTAATTGACCCGTGTTACGCAATCTTCTACCTGTAATTGTGTAAACAGTATGATAAAATATTAATTTATTAAGTAGACGGTGATTATTATATTACAATAAAGTGGTTGAAATGTGGATATAGCAAGTCATATAAATAGCAAGTCAAATATATATATATATTCCTCTCGTACCATTATACGTTACATAGGACATACAAGTCATTTCTCCATAATTCTCTGTCCTGGGCAGGCAACTCACTCAATCTCTTCCAAGAAATTGAGTCTGATATTTTTTGCATCTCTCAGCAAAGTTTGTTTCAGAGTTTCCCTAGTGTGTCCTCTCTTTCTTGAACACTTTGCCTCCCACTTCAATACCTGCTTTGATATTCTTTGATCATTTCTTCTCAGAGTATGCCCAACATATCTCCATCTTTTCTTTCTTTAAACAGTTGTTACTAGTGGTTGATTAGACATTTCTCTGATTTCATCACTTCGTATTGCGTCCTATTTTATGTGCATTATTTTTCACAGACTTCTATTTTCAAATGCATTCAACTTCCTTTCTATATCTTTAGTCATTTTCCAACTCTCGCTGGAATATGTTAGGAGTTATACAACAACTCTTGCTGACATATGTTAGGATTGATATAACAACTCTCGCTGGAATATGTTAGGATTGATACAACATATTGCAAGTCATATATAGTAAGTTATATAACTATGACAACAATTCTTTTGTAGTTGTATTATTCTTAGTATAATACTTTTGAAACTATTTTAAGAAAAATCATGTTGAATATTATCTTTACTCTTGACTGCTGGATGGTAGCAGATGTAGGTATATTATCTTTACTCTTGACTGCTGGATGGTAGCAGATGTAGGTATATTATCTTTACTCTTGACTGTTAGATGGTAGCAGATGTAGGTATATTATCTTTACTCTTGACTACTGGATGGTAGCAGATGTAGGTATATTATCTTTACTCTTGACTGTTAGATGGTAGCAGATGTATATCTTCTGATCAAGCTGTAGATTTACTGTTGTTAATATAATATTCATACACAAGTCAGTACATGTTAATAGTTAACGAGTATTAAGTAACAATTACGAAATAATGAGTATTTTTTTCACCAAAGTAACGCGTCATTGTAGTTACCTAAAAGTAAAGAAAATGCACTTTGCTACTTTTCATATAAACTAAATAGCAAAACAAAAATGGTAAAACTACGAGTCTGTTCCGGTATTGATGAAATTTGTAGGTAGTAGTAGTAGTATGGCTTATGAAATTTGTAGTCCTGGTGATCGCATTCTATATTGAAACTGCATGTATGCTGAATGCGAGCTCATTCTTGAAACCCTTTTAGATAGAGCAGACATCGAGCCCTTCAGAAGACATCCGTGTCCAACATATAATAAACAGAGGTAACACACATGGTCAACCACGTCAGTCCAAGACAAGCTATGTGGAGATGTACACATACTCCAGTTGACCACTAACTACTTTAGAAGTATACAAGTTGATGTCAGTTCAAGGCAAGGTATATGAAGATGTACAAAGATTCCAGTTGACCACTAACTACTTCGGAAGTATACAAGTCGATGTCAGTCCAAGACAAGTTATATTGAGATGTACACATACTCCAGTTGACCACTAACTACTTCATTAGTATACAAGTCGATGCTCAAAACATTGGAAGAAGAAGACACAAATGTGGTGAAGCCAGGCAAGAATGATATGCTGAAAGCCAAGAATGATATGCTGAAAGCCAAGAATGATATGCTGAAAGCCAAGAATGATATGCTGGAAGCCAAGAATGATATGCTGGAAGCCAAGAATGATATGCTGAAAGCCAAGAATGATATGCTGGAAGCCAAGAATGATATGCTGAAAGCCAAGAATGATATGCTGAAAGCCAAGAATGATATGCTGGAAGCCAAGAATGATATGCTGGAAGCCAAGGAAGAATAGTAAATAGACACAGAACTGGTGTCATTAGTTGCCACACGATGAAAGTTATCCTGGGGAAGAGATCAGAGTGAATATGGAAAAATTGATTTGATGTGTAACGGTGATGATGATCTGTCAATTAAACAAGCCACAGAGGTTAAGGTACAGTGAATTATAATCTGACAACATTAGTCTTTGCATGACGTACTCAACTCATGATGATGATGATAATGTTAATAGTAAGACAAAGTGAAGTTATTTGATTTCTCAGTTCAACAAAGCAGTAAATAATTTGTCATGTATATAAATACACACATATACTATAGTACTATCAGCAATAAATGTTTTGTTGTATATATATATATACACAAATGAACAACAACAAAACATAATGTTCCATAACAAGAGCAGTATGAGAATTGTGTTGAATCAACGCTCGATTCCATCGTTGGATGTGATAAAATTCAGGAGATCAATTCGTGTTGCTATTCCAAAGATCATTTGTTTGTTTTCCACTTTTCCGTCCACACCATCTGTCAAAAATAAATAACAGAATATAATTAAGCTGTTAGGTAGTGGGGAACAAAGACTATCTTTATAAACAAACTGTTAGATGGAAGGGGAATAAAGACTATCTTTATAAACAAACTGTTAGATGGAGGGGCAAAGACCATCTTTATAAACAAACTATTAGATGGAGAGAGGGGGACAAAGACTATCCTTATAAACAAACTGTTAGATGGAGGGGAACAAAGACTATCCTTATAAACAAACTATTAGATGGAGGGGGACAAAGACTATCCTTATAAACAAACTATTAGATGGAGAGAGGGGGACAAAGACTATCCTTATAAACAAACTATTAGATGGAGGGGGACAAAGACTATCTTTATAAACAAACTATTAGATGGAGAGAGGGGGACAAAGACTATCCTTATAAACAAACTGTTAGATGGAGGGGGACAAAGACTATCCTTATAAACAAACTATTAGATGGAGGGGGACAAAGACTATCCTTATAAACAAACTATTAGATGGAGGGGACAAAGACTATCTTTATAAACAAACTGTTAGATGGAGGGGGACAAAGACTATCCTTATAAACAAACTATTAGATGGAGAGAGGGGACAAAGACTATCTTTATAAACAAACTGTTAGATGGAGGGGGGGGGCAAAGACCATCTTTATAAACAAACTGTTAGATGGAGAGAGGGACAAAGACTATCTTTATAAACAAACTGTTAGATGGAGGGGGACAAAGACTATCCTTATAAACAAACTATTAGATGGAGAGAGGGGGACAAAGACTATCCTTATAAACAAACTATTAGATGGAGGGGGACAAAGACTATCTTTATAAACAAACTATTAGATGGAGAGAGGGGGACAAAGACTATCTTTATAAACAAACTACTAGATGGAGGGGGACAAAGACTATATTTATAAACAAACTGTTAGATGGAGAGAGGGGACAAAGACTATCTTTATAAACAAACTGTTAGATGGAGAGAGGGGACAAAGACTATCTTTATAAACAAACTGTTAGATGGAGGGGGACAAAGACTATCTTTATAAACAAACTATTAGATGGAGAGAGAGGGACAAAGACTATCTTTATAAACAAACTGTTAGATGGAGGGGGACAAAGACTATCTTTATAAACAAACTATTAGATGGAGGGGGACAAAGACTATCTTTATAAACAAACTATTAGATGGAGAGAGGGGACAAAGACTATCTTTATAAACAAACTGTTAGATGGAGAGAGGGGGACAAAGACTAGCTTTATAAACAAACTATTAGATGGAGAGAGGGGGACAAAGACTATCTTTATAAACAAACTATTAGATGGAGGGGGACAAAGACTATCTTTATAAACAAACTATTAGATGGAGGGGACAAAGACTATCTTTATAAACAAACTGTTAGATGGAGAGAGGGGACAAAGACTATCTTTATAAACAAACTGTTAGATGGAGAGAGGGGGACAAAGACCATCTTTATAAACAAACTATTAGATGGAGAGAGGGGACAAAGACTATCTTTATAAACAAACTGTTAGATGGAGAGAGGGGGGCAAAGACTATCTTTATAAACAAACTGTTAGATGGAGAGAGGGGACAAAGACTATCTTTATAAACAAACTGTTAGATGGAGAGAGGGGACAAAGACTATCTTTATAAACAAACTGTTAGATGGAGGGGGACAAAGACTATCTTTATAAACAAACTATTAGATGGAGGGGGACAAAGACTATCTTTATAAACAAACTATTAGATGGAGGGACAAAGACTATCTTTATAAACAAACTGTTAGATGGAGAGAGGGGACAAAGACTATCTTTATAAACAAACTGTTAGATGGAGAGAGGGGGGACAAAGACCATCTTTATAAACAAACTATTAGATGGAGAGAGGGGACAAAGACTATCTTTATAAACAAACTGTTAGATGGAGAGAGGGGACAAAGACTATCTTTATAAACAAACTGTTAGATGGAGAGAGGGGACAAAGACTATCTTTATAAACAAACTGTTAGATGGAGAGAGGGACAAAGACTATCTTTATAAACAAACTGTTAGATGGAGGGGGACAAAGACTATCTTTATAAACAAACTTATATGGAGGGGACAAAGACTATCTTTATAAACAAACTGTTAGATGGAGAGAGGGGACAAAGACTATCTTTATAAACAAACTGTTAGATGGAGAGAGGGGGACAAAGACTATCTTTATAAACAAACTGTTAGATGGAGGGGGACAAAGACTATGTTTATAAACAAACTGTTAGATGGAGAGAGGGACAAAGACTATCTTTATAAACAAACTGTTAGATGGAGAGAGGGGGACAAAGACTATCCTTATAAACAAACTATTAGATGGAGGGGGACAAAGACTATCCTTATAAACAAACTATTAGATGGAGAGAGGGGGACAAAGACTATCCTTATAAACAAACTATTAGATGGAGAGAGGGGGACAAAGACTATCCTTATAAACAAACTATTAGATGGAGGGGGACAAAGACTATCTTTATAAACAAACTATTAGATGGAGGGGGACAAAGACTATCTTTATAAACAAACTATTAGATGGAGGGGGACAAAGACTATCCTTATAAACAAACTGTTAGATGGAGGGGACAAAGACTATCTTTATAAACAAACTGTTAGATGGAGGGGGACAAAGACTATCCTTATAAACAAACTGTTAGATGGAGGGGACAAAGACTATCTTTATAAACAAACTGTTAGATGGAGGGGACAAAGACTATCTTTATAAACAAACTGTTAGATGGAGGGGGACAAAGACTATGTTTATAAACAAACTACTAGATGGAGAGAGGGGGACAAAGACTAGCTTTATAAACAAACTGCTAGATGGACATAATGTTGAAATTTACATAAAAGGTCGAACATAACAACTCACATTGTCTCTGATTATGTACAACTAGAACAAAGTGATCTGTGTCTAACATCCTCGATAGTTGCCCAAGGGATGTATCCATTCGGATCTGTAGACAAGACAAGCAACAAAAATAAGACATGACCAAATATATGTTCACTTTTTTATGTTCTCTAAATGAAACAAGACACAATAAAGATTGATTGAAAGAATACATTATTTCATGATTGAAAGAATACATTATTTCATGATTGAAAGAATACATTATTTCATGATTGAAAGAATACATTATTTCATGATTGAAAGAATACATTATTTCATGAAAAATTGACGCAAAACATCATAAATAAGTTGGAGACATTTCAAAATAAATGTTTAAAAAGAATCCTGCAAATATTCAGACCAAATACAAGAATCCAGCCAATATTCAGACCAAATACAAGAATCCTGCCAATATTCAGACCAAATACAAGAATCCTGCCAATATTCAGACCAAATACAAGAATCCTGCCAATATTCAGACCAAATACAAGAATCCTGCCAATATTCAGGCCAAATACAAGAATCCTGTCAATATTCAGACCAAATACAAGAATCCTGCCAATATTCAAGCCAAATACAAGAACCCTGCCAATATTCAGACCAAATACAATAGCAGATGAAGAGCTTTTAAAATGAACAAACTGGGCAACATTTGAGACCATCATTAAAAATTGAAGATGGCAGTGAATTTGTCATGTATGCCATATGTGAGCAGCAAATTGGCTAGATCAGCTTTCTGATCGACAGCGGACGGTAAAAGAAGGCCTGGACATCTAAAGGAAACATGGGAGAAGAACTGTTGAAAGAGAGTTGAAAGAGTTTGGAAAACAATTGGTAGAAAAGCAGTAGAAGAACAGAGTATCTGGTCCTCTCCATCATCAAATGTTTTAGATTCAGCCTTCAGCATATAAAAGGTTGCCCACTTCTGCTCTCTAGATGATTGATGAGATAACTACAGAAACATCTGACAGAGAGCAAGTTCTTTAATACATGTTGCTCCCCCCACCACAGATAGAACATGTCAAATCTAACAGGCATGGATACCCAGAAATGGAACATGTACGCACATCATACAGTTAATGACTGTGCTCAGATTATCTCTGACATATATGGGACTATCCCTGTGATCATCACTGGGTTCACAAAAGCATCTTCTCATCTCTTTGTTTAGATTCTGAACATAATAAACTGGTCACAGAAGAATACAGAAAGAAAATCAGATTATCCAAAACCAGAAAAAACTCTTACCTGTTTGAACTGTTTGTACATAACTGTTGATACTTGATCGCCACGTCTGACTTTATTTTTGACAATTTTAGCCATCATATTACCAACTGTCACCATTCCCAAGATACAGCTGGAAGAAGAAATCTAGCATATCAAATATCATCACAACTAACAAAACTATTACAAGTTGTATCAACAGATATAATCACAATATATATGAGACTGCAGTAAAACTATTTGATTGGCGAAATTTGATTACGTTGCTGTATATTGTCATTGTTTTGTAATTTGTAAAACTACAGTACTTTGTGATTACGTGTTTCACATATCAACAGACATCCATGTCTGAATATCTCTTTCCAGTCTGTGATGTCCATGGCGATTAGGGCAGCAACAAATGCTCACTATTTGTCTCTGTTCTTGGTCATTCACTGTATAGTGTTCTAGCTGTGATTTATTCCTTTCAGTTCTTGTTCTACTGTTCTCCTCCAGGTTGTTTTGGATCTTCCACATTTCCATTTACCTTCTGATGTTCATCTCCGTGAATGTCTGAATCTATATAAACCCAAACTTGGCATAAATAATAGTTCCACTGCATATTATCTAGCATGCTATAAAAGATAACCGATGAAGGTTGTTCATGGCACTACCAAATATTGTGTCACAGATAACTGATGAGGGTTGTACACCAATCAATCAATCAAGTGTCATGTCTGCCAGAGTAGGTGATCATGTCTTTCCACAACTCTCCTTGGTGCAGTTAATCAATTCTGCACCTGTGTGTTGCTGAGACTCACAAGAGGAGCAAAGAATAGCAACAATGCGACCTACAAGGCATGTCGTAAGAGGCTTCTGAGGTAGAGGCCTAGAGAAGCTACCGTAGTAAATAAAAAGCATCGCAGAAATTGCATGTGCTAGCCTACCCGTAGGTGCATAACTGACACAATGTACACTCGCTCTTAGGCTCAGATCACATACAAATCACAAAGAGTAGTTTAACAAGTGGTCAATATGGAGCGTTCAAAGAAGAAGAATTAGTTCTGATAAAGAAGACAATGGCTACAAAATAAATCGCATGAAAAGATAAAAACAACAAGCGACAGTCAAATAGCATGATTAACATTTGACATAAATTACCCAGTCTCATCCACCACTGGAACCTGATCAAATCCTTCTTTGTTAAGTAGGTCAAGGGTATCCTGGATCAAAACAGTTGGCATTACAGTCAAGGGAGCTAACAAATTCAGTGCACTGACATTTAATGTCCACCACCTACAGAAGAAGAATATAAACAGCATGAAGATATTGATAATGGTAACATTTTTCTCTGATCAAAGATTTTTATCAGATCAAGTACAATCTCTACATCAAATGTTATTTGTAATACATCAACATTTTCTGATGTTCAGGGTCATTTAGTAGGTGTCGATTCCTCCCCGCCAATAATGGCTGACACATTTTATCTCTGAAGACATTTTGTTTTTAGTTTGTTCTCTAGACAGTTGCAGTCACCTGCTGGGCGAGATCTGTCGTCTCTGGTTTGTCTGGAGTCATCCTACTCTAGGTGAATTCAGCCTTCTGTAGCTGGACTCACTAACTCAGGATTTTATGCATGGTGTGTTCCCTGGACACTGTAGATATGGATTCGACCCACTACTTTCAAAATGTAAGGAGAAAAGCTTATCCAGAGACACCCTCCCCCTCCCAGACCTCTATTTGAGACATCCATTCAAGACTTACCTAAGCACGGACTCTATTGTTGGACATAATAACAGCATTGATAAAAGAGATTGCAACAAGCAAGTTCAAGGCTGCTATAAATGTCTCTATCTCTAGTCTAGATACAAACTTGAGAACAGTAGAAGAGAGAATACTGTTACTAAAAAGAGATTGTAACAAGCAAGTTCAAGGCTGCTATAAATGTCTGTATCTCTAGTCTAGATACAAACTTGAGAGCAGTAGAAGAAAGAATACTGTTACTAAAAAGAGATTGCAACAAGCAAGTTCAAGGCTGCTATAAATGTCTGTATCTCTAGTCTAGATACAAACTTGAGAACAGTAGAAGAGAGAATACTATCTCATCAAATGTTACCTACCATTCTTTTGAAGGCTCCATTAATCTCTCCAATTCCAAGAAATCTCTCTGGCTCATCCAGTCATCGCTTAAGAACTTTGACCTAGAAACAAAATGATAAAGTGTCTTGGTCATAAAGTCAATAATGGTAGAATAAATATTACCATGGCAACAACAAACATTATCAAGTGGCAATATATCAGAGTGAAACACGGACATTAAACCAATGCAGTGGAAAAACATATATCTGCTTTTGAATATAAGTGTTACCCTGTATATCATGCGACAGAAAAGAGAACAAATAGATCTTTACAGAAAAAACTCAAAATCAAAGAAAACTGGCTAATGCTACAAATAAAAATAAGAAAATTTGGACATATAAAATAACAAAGGGTTGGAGAAGACTATTATAAAAGGAGACATCCTGGCAAAAAGAAGAGGACCACGGAGAAGATGCATTCAGGATGTAACTGATGATTTGAGCATGATGGCAGCAAGTTTTATATTGTGATCAAGATAGCACAGTTTATATTGTAAGATAGAACAGTTTATATTGTAAGATAGAACAGTTTACATTGTAAGATAGCACAGTTTATATTGTAAGATAGCACAGTTTATATTGTAAGATAGCACAGTTTATATTGTAAGATAGCACAGTTTATATTGTAAGATAGCACAGTTTATATTGTAAGATAGAACAGTTTATATTGTAAGATAGAACAGTTTATATTGTAAGATAGAACAGTTTATATTGTAAGATAGAACAGTTTATATTGTAAGATAGAACAGTTTTATATTGTAAGATAGAACAGTTTATATTGTGAGTAAGATAGAACAGTTTATATTGTCAGATAGAACAGTTTATATTGTAAGATAGAACAGTTTTATATTGTAAGATAGAACAGTTTTATATTGTAAGATAGAACAGTTTTATATTGTGATCAAGATAGCACAGTTTATATTGTGATCAAGATAGCACAGTTTATATTGTAAGATAGAACAGTTTATATTGTAAGATAGAACAGTTTATATTGTAAGATAGAACAGTTTATATTGTAAGATAGAACAGTTTATATTGTTAGATAGAACAGTTTCTATTGTAAGATAGAACAGTTTATATTGTGAGTAAGATAGCACAGTTTATATTGTAAGATAGAACAGTTTATATTGTAAGATAGAACAGTTTATATTGTTAGATAGAACAGTTTATATTGTAAGATAGAACAGTTTATATTGTTAGATAGAACAGTTTATATTGTAAGATAGAACAGTTTATATTGTTAGATAGAACAGTTTATAGTGTAAGATAGAACATTTTATATTCATGACATCACAATATAAAGTGGATCTCTAAGAAATCATCAACTGGAAGGTTTGCTTGCAAAAATGAAATCTAAAGTGTTGACTATGTATCAATGTACAAAAACAATGGAACAGTACAAGAACAAAGACATGGGACCATGATAGCAAAGTCTGTAACACGCTTTGCTAGTAAACTTGTGTCGTGGAAATTTCACATGTAATATCACAAACAATAAACATGGACTCACATGTAATTTCTGACCGAGTCGGGCAGGATGACCACACAGCGCTGACCCTTTTTAAGCGAAATCTTTGACTGCCTGAACTGCACAATGCATTGCAGATCCACTGCTACCTCCTGTAGATAGATATAGTGAAAGGTATCACATCTGTTTTAATGGTGATTGAAAAGTTGGAGTATCATTAATGATTCAAATACTGAGGATCAACATTTCTGTGTGGTTCTTGGGTTCTCTTATTAGAGAGGTAGGGACATAACTAGTGCCCATCAACAAACAGGATATAAGTTGAGGGGGACTCTGGTCTGGAAGCGTTTTCATTGCTTTCATATTAATGTAGAATTTGTATTACAATTTTGAGAGATTATGACTTAAAAGAATAGAGAAAGTTTCATTTTCAAAAATATATTGTTGCCTTGGAAACATAAAAATGGCCACAAACACAAAATTTCAAATTCCTAAGGCTCTGAATGTAATGAATATAAATGAATTCTGTTTTCACTCTAAGGTGAGCAATTGTAATATCTAAAATATTACACATGCTTTTAGGATATATTAAATATTACATTTTAAATGAATTTTTGGGTAAACGCACCCCCCAAAAACAGCTTTTTTTGACTGAATTTTGAGGGCATTTTTACTCAAAATTTATAAAAAAATGTAATATATCCTAAAGAGCATGTGCAATATTTTAGACATTACAATTCCCACTTAAAGTGAAAACATAATTCATTTACATTCATTAGATTCAGAGTCTTAGAGATTTGAAATTTTGTTTTTGGTGGCCATTTTGTATTGTTTCCATGGCAACGCTGTTTTGACATTTTTTTTTAAACTAATTTTTTTCTACTCTTCTAAGCCATAATCTTTCAAAATGGTTATACAAATTTTACATTAATATGAAAACAACGAAAATAGCTTTTTGATCCCCACACTACCGAATCCCCATGATCGCAGTTTTATCTGTAGAAACTGTGGCAACGATTGTCATTTCAGGATATACCACTAGACATGATTCAGCACAGAATAAAATGTGTGATGCAAAATCTATTGATGATGACACTCTTGCAATCTCCAGAGTAAGAACCTATGCATCTGTTTTGTGTTATAAAGTTGGCTATGTGAATCATAATTAATCAATTCATCAGCAAAGTAAATATCTAAATATATTTCTCAAATCAAACAGACAAGACAATTATATCAGCTTGACAGATATTTCATAGATATTGAAAACATTCATTGTTCTAATTTTAGATATCATGTGATCAAAGAAACCAGTGTTCGTAAAATAACATTTATTGTGGCAACTACAAGTTATCTTGACAAACTGAAATATACAATTGAATATTAGAAGGAAAGATTTACCACAAAGTAAGCCCTCCTCTCTGATGAGTCTCCGAGCCATAAGGAACGATGGTTTATCCATGCTCTTGTACCATTTGTCCACATACTACAGAAGAGAAGAAATAGTCAGATATATTGTAGATACTAATACATTCCTACAACTTGATATTGTTTTTCTCTCTCTCTCTCTAGTTGTCTTTTTATTCTTATTTGGGGCATGGACCCTCAACTAACTCATACCAAGACTTCCTATCTTTACCTATCTCTTGCAGCTTCTTCCATGTATTCTGTACATCATTAATCTCTGCCATCATATCTCATTTTCATGTATTGTTAGACTTTCCTCTTCTTTCTTTTCTCTGTGGCTGTAGTATTTCTCCACTGTTGTCTATCTATCTGTCTGAGGGAACTTACTTGTGCTCTATAAACATTATCATTGACTATTGCTAAGCACTCAGTAGTCTTCTCCTTCTTCTTTGCGTTCCTTCTTTACGACCAATTTTAATCACTCTTTGTCATATGTTTGATCTTTGCCAAGAACGTGTATACGTTGCACATTGGTTTGGTAGGCCCCTAAACACATAGAATTATACACGTTTAGGACACGTGCATCCGATTTCAGCCAAACCTCCTTAGTCGCCTCTTACAACATGCGTGGCAAGTAACAGTGGTTCTATTCTTTACACCCCAAAAATGGGCCCCGGTAACCACTCAGGCGATCTATCTGTCTAAGGAGACTTACTTGTGCTCTATAAACAGTATCATTGACTATTGCTAAAGCACTCAGTAGTGGTCTGGGTGAGCTTCATTCTCATAAGAGATCAAATAAATTACACAATTTTTTGTTTCTCTAAAGTTTCAGTTTGAAATATCTTCATTGCACCCCAGACATGTCCATAATTGCTCCAATCTCCTTTGCAATATCTCCAAGTGTCCAGCGACTAACCATACCAGTTCGATGTTGATTGATGAGGCTGCTCATATACCTGTTGTGCTGTTCTTTTCTGCCCACTCCAATCTTCAATCCAAGTTCTTGCAATCTAGTTTTGGATGTGGATTGGTTTAAATAAAAATCCTCTTTGCTGCCCCACTCTATGAGAGTGTTCAGGATGTCAGCTACATCCATTGGCTGACCCCCTGACATGGTGGCAGAGCCAGCCAGCATGTCTGCTCTTTCATTACCATCAACACCCATGTGCCCCTGAATGAAGTTAAGTGTAATTCTGCAAATTGTGGATGCTTGTGGTGATTCAGTCCATTGCTTGTGCACCGAACCAGCCTCGACTTTTTGGCTCATTCTCAATGACTCACTCAGAATGCACACATGTGTGTAGTTTTGTGACTCCAGTCAGAGTAGTACCTTATTCACTATCAGTACTTCCATAGTCATGCTACTTGTTGTCATACTAAATGCAACACTGGCTTACTTGACCATTCTGTTGTATTAGCTAGCAGAGAAGGCTTTTTGTTTCTCTATTATCAAAACATTAATTTGGTAATAAAAACATATAGATACATTTTTATTTCTTAACAAATGCAACTTGTGTTCTAACATATTTGTAAAACTAGAATCATATAAGTAATATTCTAACAAGCAATTATTGAATACATTTTTCTCTTACTTCTCTCGACAGAACTGTAGGAACAAAGTCATAACCAATGCCTTCCACTTCGTAGAATGAGACTTCATTTTTATTTAACGACTCTGGCTCGGCTAAAATTGATCCTTCTGGGTCTACACCGATAATCTGCAGCAAATAAAATAATACTATAAATATTGATAGTCCTGTAACACATGGAAGCATATTACAAATATATAAAAATATTGATTGTTCAGCATCAAATGAAATTATATGCTGATGTGTGTGATAAGGAAATAATGTACAGGTGAGAATGTGATAGTCTTTCTTTCTTCTTTCATTTCTCAAATCCTGTTTGCCTCACAGCGTCAGGTCAAGAAGAGATTTCTAAAACGGGCCCTTGTATGCGCTTTGTAGATAGTGTCTTTCGTCACCTCCGTTATCTCTGAGGTCCATCTTTTGCGTGGCTGGTCTTTTGCTTTGAACCCATTGTAGAAGGCCGCCACGCAAAGATGGACCTCAGAGATAATAATGTGATAGTACAGGTGAGAATGTGAAAGTACAGGTGAGAATGTGATAGTACAGATAAGAATGTGATAGTACAGATGAAAATGTGATAGTACAGGTGAGAATGTGATAGTACAGATGAGAATGTGAAAGTACAGGTGAGAATGTGATATTACAGGTGAGAATGTGATAAGGAAATAAAGTAATTTTTATCACACCTTTTTAAAAAAAAAATGTGCTTATGTATTCTGATTTACCTTACAATCGGGACAATGCATTTTAATCTTGCGGGAAAAGCCTGCAATTGTACCGCCAGTTCCAGCTGTAGCGACAATCATGTCGACTTTACCTGTTCAAGAAAGCAAAAATATTATATGAGGACTATCATCATAGCACTTCCGACATGTTATCAGTTATACAAAGACTATCATCACAGCACTCTGGAAATGTCCATAAAGCTCCTAGCTATGGAAGCAAAAATAGAAGCACAATATTCTAGTAAATATTGCGCACAATAAAAAAATATGTATAGAGCTAACAAACTTATCATCAGTCAGAAATTCTACAAGAACTAACAAGATAAGAGCAGATAAATGAAGTGGTGCAGGTTTTCTACAAGAAGAACAAGCTACAGTGGTGGGAGTAGTCTACCACATTATGTGTTATTTTATCTTAAGGATAAGCAAAATCAAGAGATAAATTAACGTCCGAGTGGTTATCGGGGCCCAAATTTGGTGTGTAAAGAATAGAACCACTGTTACCTGCCACGCATGTCGTAAGAGGCGACTAAGGAGGTTTGACTGAAATCGGATGCACATGTCCTAAACGTGTAGAAGTCTATGCGTTTAGGGGTCTACCAAACCAATGTGCAACGTATACACGTTCTTGGCAAAAATCAAACATATGACAAAGAGTGATTAAAATTGATCGTAAAGAACGAACGCAAAGAAGAAGAGACAAATTAACTCTTAACTGACTTGTACTACCTGCTCATGGCAACAACTGACCAATTTTTGCTTCATAACTTTTTTCAGGAAAATAAGCCCTATTGTAAGAATGAGGTGCAGCAAGAATAAGTCCTATTGCAGTTAGCACAGGTACACATTTTGTGAACTGGAGTATGCTTGAGCATGGAAACAAATCCCGCTTCTTTAAATTGAGAATCAATAGATCACAGGGGAGGAGGGGACTGTGGTGTAAAGGCTAGGTGCTTGTCTCTCATGCCAAAGGTACCAGGTTTGCTCCCTCGTGAAGCCATCTGGATATTTTCCCAGAGATCCATAATCTCAGTGTAGGTGAGATCGAGTTCCTAGTCCTATCGGAGACGGATGATAAAACATAGGTCCCGTGTTCAATTTGAACACATAAAAGAACCCATGGCAGTTCAAAATTGAGAAGAGCAGGCTGGAAAGCCACTGCCCAAGCAAATTTCATTTGAAAGATTAAAAATACAATTTCTACAAAAATAGCTTCACCATCTTCAAAATTACATCGGGTACCCTTGCCAGTGCTACGGAGTTTGTGCACCCCTGCTGAGATTTTCCTGTGTAAGAAAGAGACCGGAGCAAGCACACGGTTATTTATCACAATGCAATGATGATAGTCTTATCAATTAATCAGGCTTCAGTTGGCTTTATCCTTTACTTTGTGCATGTAAAACATTGAGGAGGAGTTGTCTGTCTTTGTGGTCAATAAGACAAGAAATTTGATCTGGTAAGAGAGAGAAATAATCACATACCATCACAGGCATCCAGAATCTCTTGTGCTGTTCCATCGAAATGTGCGACAGGATTGCTGGCATTACGATACTAAACAAAACAGAGAGATAAAAATAAGATAATGTAGACATAGTTGAAATCATGATCAAACAATTCATTACTCATTAAAATTAAATCAAGAAATACACACGGTAGAGGAAACATTTGACAATTAGCAATAGGAGTAACTAAAACATAGAATCTTGGCAGCCTCCCAAACCTGACACATAATGTGGTGTAACCAATGTAGGTTTGTGACCAAGGAAGATTTCACACAAAAGACGGTTTGTGGCTAAGAGAAATTTTCAACCGTAGAGGTTTGTGGCTAAAGGTGGTTTGGTGTCAAGAAAGGTTTGCGGTCAAAATAAATTTGCAACCATAGTGGTTTGTGGCTAAAGGTGGTTTGGTGTCAAGAAAGGTTTGCGGTCAAAAGAAATTTGCAACCATAGTGGTTTGTGGCTAAAGATGGTTTGGTGTCAAGGAAGGTTTCGGTCAAAAAATTTGCAACCATAGTGGTTTGTGGCTAAAGGTGGTTTGGTGTCAAGAAAGGTTTGCGGTCAAAAGAAATTTGCAACCATAGTGGTTTGTGGATAAGGGAAATTTGCAACCATGGAGGTTTGTGGCCAAAGGAAATTTGTAATTAAGGAAGGTTTGTAGCTAAAATAGGTTTGCAGATGTCGAAGGCTTACATCTAAGGAGAGACTGTAGTGAAACAGATTAGTGATGGTGACAGTTTCAACAAAATGTAAAGTTTTATCAGTTCAACAAATCAACATTTTGACTAATTAGTCTTTATAAAGTATAGGTCACATGAGAAGTTTCAAAATAAAAACGTGTTGATGAAACAAGACAACATAAAAAAAGTACAGACAACGGTACACAAAGGAATTAAAAGTAATAGTCTATACAACATTGTTAGGCAACTGCTATCTATGTACAATTTGTAACATTTATATTTCAAATGTGTAACAATTAAAACAAATTATTAAGAATTTATGTAAAACTATATTATCATGAAACCATTCCCCCACGAACTCTTCAGATATCAAGCACTAGATGATGTCAGGAAGATCCTCCTTCCTCCAAGGCCAGATAAATGAAACACATTATACGGAACAAAAGAACAACTTACAAACACATGCAGATACCACTACATAGCATTGGGCTCAAGGGCAAGAACCCAAGTTCTGCTGGATCATTAAAGAAGAAGATGTAAAATTATAGTCATAGTTATTTGACTGATATCACCAGTATCAAATAGCTTGTCATGAGCAGAACTTTGCCACCTTCCTTTGGAATTTCTCTCGTAGGCTAGATGTCCCACCTCTGCAGCCATCATGCCCTGACATCACCAGCACAAACTGTACAGTCATCTCTAGGCTAAAACACTGTTTCCTAGTTTCACAAGGAGCCATATTATCTGTGTTCATGTCGTTCATCATGCTATTATATCTTCTGTTACAGGGACAATGTCCAGTTTCTACCTCCTCTGTTCACCTCATGACCAGGTATAACTGATGTATACTTGACAGCCATAAAGTATATGATCAGTGATCAGAGCAATCACCTTCATTTTTGTCCCTGGGCATGCAGGAGTTAGTGGTAATGAACGAGCTGATAGATTGGCTGGTATGGCTACAATATCAGAGGGAGCTGAGATGGACTGAAATGACATTCTTAATATATTGAGAGAGCCTTTCCAAACAGATGAGTTTCAGGATTGTGAATTCCACTCGCTGACCAGATTGAGAGAGGTGGGTGTCAATATTGATGCAGCTCGAAAAGGACGACATACCAGATATGCTAAGAGAGTGATTAATCAACCTCAAACTGGCGTGTTGGGCCTTTGGACGCTGCTGGATTTGTTAAGATGGAGATTGGAGCAGCTATGGACATGTCCGAGTGCTATGATGATAGTCCTCTGATAACTGAACTGATAACTGAACTGATAACTGATCTGATAACTGATCAGTGTGGTATAATAATAATAATAATAATAATAATAATAATAATTCCTCTCGACCGTATACGTACATAGGGCCTGCAACTAATTTCTCCATACCGCTCTATCCTGGGCAACTCGCTCAATCTCCTCCATGGAACTGAGACCGATATTTCCTGCCTCTCTCAGCAAATCGCTTCAGGGTCTCCTTAGGTCGATCTCTTTCTTGAACCCTTTGCATCCCACTTCAATGCCTGCTTTGATCATTTCTCCTCAAGGTGTGCCCAACATATCTCCATCTTCTCTCTCTTATAACAGTTGTCACTAGTGGTTGACCAGACATTTCTCTGATTTTATCACTTCTCCTGATCAGTGTGGTATAGATTCTATTTATTGTAAGGACATTGGTATATATCTCATACTCTATAACTACACAGATGAAACAGTAATCTGCAGTTGACAAAATAACACTAGAATATAATTATCAAAGAAAATGCATACCTGATCAAGGATATGTGAATTGGGTATCTCTCCCATCAGCCGGTGTGCAACTCCAATGTGCGACTCAGGGGAATCAAATGCTGCACTGGTTGGTGTACGTACAATCTCTGCTCCAAGCGCTCGAAGCACATCAACCTAATATACAAGGGGAATAATCAATGTATACTAAAACCACATCAAACTAATTTAAAAGAGGAAATAATGAATATATATTCGATACACATTAACTTAATGTAAAAGGGAAAATAATGAAGTATACTAGAAGCATATCAACTTAATGTATATTATAATAATAGTTGTCTGGAGTCGGTAAGTTCTCTACATTTCCCAAGTCTCAAATTTGTCTCTAACATCCAGAGATAACACTGTTCATTGGAAATGCCGGAGAAGCTGGAGAAGCATCGGACATTTCCGGAAGTCTGAATTTTGTTGCTTGTTTTGTATCCTTTGCTTGATAAAGGCTTAATGGTCGAAATGTAGTTTTTGTACTTTGTAAAAATATGCTACTTTGTTTTTATGTGTTTCTCCTTGATTTAATGACACAACATGAACCAACAATGTATGCCAATTACCTTTTCCATGCTCATCTTCTCAGGCATGACAATTATACACCTATAACCTTTGACTGCAGCAGCTAGAGCTAGACCAATACCTGAGGAGATCAAGAAACACATATACTGTAACTCTACTGTTGTTGACCTATATACATCCTGGGAACAAGACTTGAAACAGGTGAACCCTATCAAGCTAGTTATAGATATACACCTATGAGAGTTTTAGCAGAAAAACTATCAACCTAATTTCTTTTTCTTCTTTGCAATCGGTTTCATATGCTCAGTCTAAATTACGTGATGGGTTGCCTCTATAAGGCTGCATATAAGTTTTTAATGCTGTTTGTGATTTTCTAGGCATTATTATGTTCAGTAGTTTACCATTGCTTTCTGAACAGGTGGTGCCATCGTCCTTTGTAAAAATCCATGCGAAACAATTTGCAACCAAACTGTCCGCAGAGTGATTCGAACTCAGAACGTCCGGGTTAATAGACCGAGTCACTATCCCCTAAGCCACAGACTCCCCAGTTGGCTCTGTACACTCCACTTTAAATCAACTACGTCATAAACCACAAATGTGTAATGTTTGTAAGGAGATTAACTGCAGTTGTGTTCTTTTGTTTATTAATGAGCTTCTTCTTCAAATGCTCCATATCGACCACTTGTTAACCAGTCTTTGTGATGTGTATGTGATCTAAGCCTAAGAGCGATTGTATGTTGTGCCTGTTATGCACCTACAAGTAGGCCAGCACATCCAATTTTTGTGATGCTTTTATTTACTAGGGTAGCTTCCCTAGGTCCCTACCTCAGTCGCCTCTTACGACGTGCCTTGTAGGTCACAGTGTTACTACTCGTTGCTCCCCATGTGAGCCCTGGCAACACACGCATTATTTGCAAAATCTTATATAAGTAGCAACCAACCCCAACCAGGCATGTCTACTGTTAGCGGACAGTTGGAAGACCTTTAGACGAAGAGACCAGTTTCATAATAAATGAATAAGTTAACGGTAGTGCCTTCTGAACAAGATAAGATGAGGCCTCAGGTGGCAGTGCCTTCTCAACAAGATAAGATGAGACCTCAGGTGGCAGTGCCTTCTCAACAAGATAAGATGAGGCCTCAGGTGGCAGTGATTTTCTTAATGAAATATCCCATATGTTTAATGACAGGAAAATCAAGTTAGCAAAATTAGCTACAAGCTCTAGGCGCGTAGAAGGAAACATTGGTAAAAAAAGGGACTATTCCATTGCAGCAACCATCATGATGGAAATGTTATGTGAGAACTCTTACAGATCTGTCTAAGACAAAAGTGTGTCAGCGTAAGGATATCAAGCTGAAGGATTGACTTCCTTACACCGGGTTTTATTCCATATGGCTCGGCCTCTCTCTGTAGAAATGGCACACCACCTACAGAGAGTATTGCATAAAGCACAACCCTAGTAGCTTCTGCAACATCCCTAGGGGTCTCTGGGAAAAATGCACTTGTGAAAACAACATTGAAATCCTGATTCAAACCCTTCCTGTGACCTTCGGAACACAAGGCAACAGTTTAACCTCATGGACCCTCCCCCAGTGTGTCAGCTATGTTAAAAAAATTGGCATCAATCATGTTACTCGTAAAACTACAAGATTATGAACGTGAAACAAATCTAATCTATTGTCATGATTTGGTTCTCATCAGTTACAACCAGAGAAAGGAAAGTCATGATTATATTCTCATCAGTTACAACCAGAGAAAGGAAAGTCATGATTATATTCTCATCAGTTACAACCAGAGAAAGGAAAGTCATGATTGTGTTCTCATCAGTTACAACCAGAGAAAGGAAAGTCATGATTATGTTCTCATCAGTTACAACCAGAGAAAGGAAAGTCATGATTATATTCTCATCAGTTACAACCAGAGAAAGGAAAGTCATGATTTTGTTCTCATCAGTTACAACCAGAGAAAGGAAAGTCATGATTGTGTTCTCATCAGTTACAACCAGAGAAAGGAAAGTCTACAAAGACCTGGACTTGAAGAAGACTGTAGACTTCCTCCTGGCATCAAACTTGATAATCTAACATGAACAGTTAATTGAAGATAGATCACAGAATACCCAATGAAAAAAAAAATGGACATGATTGATAGAATTTAAAATAAATTCAATAACAAAGAAAAATACCAGTGTTTCCTGATGTGGGTTCAATGAGTACATCCCCTGGCTTGATCTGACCAGCTATCTCAGCATCTTCAACCATCCTGTAACCAATCCTATCCTTAACTGAGCCTCCAGCATTGAAGAACTCACACTTGGCCACTAGCAAGGGAGATAAAACATAAATATATATATATATTAAAAAAAAATGATATTCATTTACAATTAAGACATAAGTATCTGCTCATTGCAAATCAAACAGACAAATAGACAAGCAGATCAAACAGACATGAGTAAGCTAAAGACATGAATAAAATTACGTTTTAGTTTGACAGAGATAGACATAAAATCAAATTGAGTGAAAAATATTTGCTGCTGCCTTTATAAGCTCTTGAACGCGACATCCGTGATCTTCTTTTTCTTCTACTTGAACGCCCATATCAACCACTTGTTAACCACTCTTTATGATTGTATGTGAACTGAACCTAAGAGTGAGTGTACGTTGTGCCAGTTATGTGCCTACAATTTGGCCAGCACATCTGATTTCTGCGCTTTTTATTTACTAGGGTAGCATCCCAAGACCCCTACCTCAGTTGCCTCTTACAACATGCCTTGGAGGTAACAGTGGCACTATTCTTAGCTTACCTTCCGGCCATAATCTATGATCACATATGCCAGATAGTATTCTAATAGTAAAGGTACTATTTTTCATACCATGAGGTATTTGGGGAATACAGTGTTATGCCCATATTTTTCATTGACCATCGGCACACGCTGCATCATCTAGTCAAGATCACGCTGGCCGTCTTTATTTTTCATTGACCATCGGCACACGATGCATCATCTAGTCAACATCACGCTGGCCGTCTTTATTTTTCATTAACCATCGGCACACGATGCATCATCTAGTCAACATCATGCTGGCCATCTTTACTTCCCAGTGCTTTTCTGGTAATCAATTAAGGCTGTGTTGACTTGAGAGCTGTTTCGGTCGAAAAAATTCCATTCTTACTGCGGAAATCTTCTTCTTCTTCTTTGCGTTCGTTCTTTACGACCAACTTTAATCACTCTTGTGATATGTTTGATCTTTGCCAAGAACGTGTATAAGTTGCACATTGGTTTGGTAGGCCCCTAAGCGCATAGACTTCTACACGTTTAGGATATGTGCATCCGATTTCAGCCAAACTGCGGAAATGAAACCAGACCATGTGTCTAAGAAGCGAGTAGACTAACCTCCATGCTACAGCAGCTCACCCAGTTAGTGTAGCACTTAGTTATAATAATGAATTTTAAATATCAGTTAATTAAGTATGACAATGAAAATTGCGGTATATCCTTTACAGGACTTCAGCCATCAACCACAGTAAATAAGTCGTCAATTTTGTAAGCACCACTTTTATGTTCAGTAGTTTGCCATTGCTTTCTGAATGGTGGGGTTTATTTTTATCGTTCGTAAAAATCGAACAGAACTAATTTGCTTTCAATCTTGCCCGCCACGTAGTTTGAACCAGGTGCGCTTGAGTTGTGATAGAGCTCACTACCGCTTAAGCTACATACACTCACAGAATTAATCATACTATAGCATACTTAATTACGTATAGCATACTTAATTACGTATAGCATACTTAATTATGTATAGCATACTTAATTATGTATAGCATACTAACGTACATATTTCACATTCAATTCCTTCCTTGACTGTAATCTTGTTGATTCTGACCAATGGTGTATCTCCGATGTTGTGAAGGATTGAGGGAAGAATCTTTGGACGTGAACTTCTGCTGAAAATAAACAGATAATAGGGGATGATGGTGGATGATGTGAGTTTACAAACAAATTATGATGATTATAAAATGGCAATTTATTGATACTTTGTCATTAATGGATGTAATTTTGATAACAGAATTTTGACGATGATTAACGGAACATACATCAATATTATCAAGTAATAATGCAATTTTGATACATAAAATAATATCTAGGACAGGGTACTGGTATTCTCTGGGAGGAAATAATGTGTTGCTGTTGAGGTGTGGTTCATGAAAGTAACATTATTTAGGTTTTTCTACAGATGGTTTGTTGGGGGGGTGTGTGTGTGTGAAAGAATATTGTGCTAGAACTCTTCTACATTCTATCGCAGAAGATGAAATTGTTGGCTCTTTTTTCAATATTTATATCATTATCTTTCTATGATCTGGTTACACAGTTTGACCACCAGTTATCCTGGTCGGACCCCTTTGAAACATGGAGTCTGTCTGGTGTTCTCAATGTCCTGGTCGGACCCCTTTGAAACATGGAGTCTATCTGGTGTTCTCAATGTCCTGGTTTGAACCCCTTTGAAACATGGAGTCTGTCTGGTGTTCTCAATGTCCTGGTCGGACCCCTTTGAAACATGGAGTCTATCTGGTGTTCTCAATGTCCTGGTTTGGACCACTTTGAAACATGGAGTCTGTCTGGTGTTCTCAATATCCTGGTTTGAACCCCTTTGAAACATGGAGTCTGTCTGGTGTTCTCAATGTCCTGGTTTGGACCACTTTGAAACATGGAGTCTATCTGGTGTTCTCAATGTCCTGGTTTGGACCACTTTGAAACATGGAGTCTATCTGGTGTTCTCAATGTCCTGGTTTGAACCCCTTTGAAACATGGAGTCTGTCTGGTGTTCTCAATGTCCTGGTTTGAACCCCTTTGAAACATGGAGTCTGTCTGGTGTTCTCAATGTCCTGGTCGGACCCCTTTGAAACATGGAGTCTATCTGGTGTTCTCAATGTCCTGGTTTGGACCACTTTGAAACATGGAGTCTGTCTGGTGTTCTCAATATCCTGGTTTGAACCCCTTTGAAACATGGAGTCTGTCTGGTGTTCTCAATGTCCTGGTTTGGACCACTTTGAAACATGGAGTCTATCTGGTGTTCTCAATGTCCTGGTTTGGACCACTTTGAAACATGGAGTCTATCTGGTGTTCTCAATGTCCTGGTTTGAACCCCTTTGAAACATGGAGTCTGTCTGGTGTTCTCAATGTCCTGGTTTGGACCACTTTGAAACATGGAGTCTGTCTGGTGTTCTCAATGTCCTGGTTTGGACCACTTTGAAACATGGAGTCTGGTGTTCTCAATGCATGGTAGGATGGGACACCACAGGATAAGCACCATGATGCCTTCTATATGATTGTCACATCATCATTAAGTGAACTATTGTGTGCTTCTGTGTTACAACCTTGTGGTGTTGGTGAGCTTTGGTACATTCATGATCCGATGCTGCACGTTTTCATTCTTGTGAAGCCAATGTCAAAACTGTAGAATCTGCATGTTTTCTGCAGTTGTTCTGGTCTTTCATAGCTCCTTGTTCTTCCAACCAGAGCTGCAAGTTTTCATTCTTGTTCAGCTAATGCCAAATTGTAGAATCTGTATGTTTTCTGTAGTTGTGGGAGGTTACCATAATTTGTCAGGGTTAAAATAGTCCCAACCAGCGCATGTACACACAGTGTGTGATAATAATCAAGGTAAGCAATCTTCAGCCCTCAGTCTAAATAACCACTCTTGCAACCTGATAACCAGGAATATTCTATAAGCAACATTAAATTTGTTGCTGGTCATATTTTTTCTTAGTAATTTCTTAGTTGTAACATCATTGTATGTATAGTAATTTCTTAGTTGTAACATCATTGTATGTATAGTAATTTCTTAGTTGTAACATCATTGTATGTATAGTAATTTCTTAGTTGTAACATCATTGTATGTTTAGTAATTTCTTAGTTGTAACATCATTGTATGTTTAGTAATTTCTTAGTTGTAACATCATTGTATGTATAGTAATTTCTTAGTTGTAACATCATTGTATGTTTAGTAATTTCTTAGTTGTAACATCATTGTATGTTTAGTAATTTCTTAGTTGTAACATCATTGTATGTATAGTAATTTCTTAGTTGTAACATCATTGTATGTATAGTAATTTCTTAGTTGTAACATCATTGTATGTTTAGTAATTTCTTAGTTGTAACATCATTGTATGTTTAGTAATTTCTTAGTTGTAACATCATTGTATGTATAGTAATTTCTTAGTTGTAACATCATTGTATGTATAGTAATTTCTTAGTTGTAACATCATTGTATGTTTAGTAATTTCTTAGTTGTAACATCATTGTATGTATAGTAATTTCTTTAAGAAACAACATTTTGTTGCTGAAAATGAAAGAAAATCTAAGGCAATGAATGAACAGAATAATGGGGAAATAACTATTGTTTTTCCCCAGGTGGATGATGGAATTGGTTGTCCACTCTTGCTGTTAAGCTTAGGGGTGGGAGTTTAATTTGCGTTCCAGGGCCAGTAGAGTCACCCTTGTTGTGTTATATCCGTGTTTATTTAGTGTAATCTTGATATTATCTATCCATCTTTTCTTGGTCTTCCCTTGGCTCTAGTACCTGATCTCTTTTTATTGTATGCTGTTATTGGTGGGAAACAACTTGGTGAAAACAAAAATATTTTTAAAAATGATGATAATAATGATGAGATTAATAAATAAAGCGTACTTTGTTACATGTCTGTGAGGAGATTGTTCAATAGGAGTGTTCAGCTGAAAAGTGCATTTGCTAGCCAAGTCTGGACGTTTCCATTGCCTAAATTGACCATCAATTGCACTATTTGTTCTGTGTATGGATGGTTTGCTCATAGTGACTTCTGGCTTGAGCGATGGAGCTATGAATCAGTAACTGCTATTTGCTTTGAAGCACTGCTGTTGTTTTCTTCACAATATAGGTAACTGAAATAAAGGCACAGTGACCTGCAGAAGACAATATATTGTAGGGAAAACATTTTATAACCAGAAGCATTGGTTTCATAATAAGTCACGTATAGGGGCCTACCAAACCAATGTGCAACGTATACACGTTCTTGGCAAAGATCAAACATATCACAAGGAGTGATTAAAATTGGTTGTAAAGAACGAACGCAAAGAAGAAGATAATAAGTCACAATTAAGTATAACAGTAAATAGACAAAACATCTACATCCCAGGATAGAAGAGTAGCATGTAAGTCAGTATAAACTACATCCTAGGATAGAAGAGTAGCAACTAAGTTTAGTTGTCAGATCATCATCACTGCAACAATTAGCCTATAAGTGATCTGATGTCCTCAGTATGTGTCTCAGCGTGTGGAAACTAACAACACCGATTCTGTGTTGGTTTACTATTCTTTTGCTACCAGTATAGTTCTCTTGTCCAGCTACGCAACATTTGACTTTCTATTCTTGCAGTCTGGTTAGTGTTGTAGATTCATCACTATTACTTGAATCATGTACATACCCTTTCTCCCTTATGAATTCAGAATATCAGCCTGGTCTATTGTTCACCCGTTTTTTACAGCAGCCATACTTGCATGCTATTTTGCATGTTCATTTCCCTTTACACTTGCATGCCTTGGCACAAAATTAAAACTGATTTTTGTCAGCCTAGACCTCTTCTGCTACTCCAAATATTGTCTCCAAGTCCAGCCTGTTTCAATCTTCCTGAGCATACTCATTGAGAAAACATGCATGGATAAAAGTGACTCCAGCAAGACCATTGCTTTAATTACTGCTATAATTTCCATAATGAGGCTGTTTGTAGTCACGGCAAAACCACCACTGTCTTCATTCACAACATGATAACATCCCCTATGACTGGAGCAGTGAAGGCCCATGAGCTCCCCATGTGTTGAATCACTGAGTCTTCTGTGTAAATAATGACATCGTCCTCAGACATGTTCTCAGACATTAAAGCCCGAACTTATGTCTCCACGACCACTAGGTTTTCTTGTCTGCATTCGTTGTCGAGTTTGATACATACCGAAAATGATGTATTGATTCCTGTTGGCATTAGTATCCATTCTTCACCGGGTTCAATGTCGTCAAGTGAACATAACACATGTTCTCATCTGACGTTGAATACAGACCTCGGCCTGACCCATCCCAGATTTTCCTCTTTTTACCATATTTCCATTCTCTATTATTTCTATGTGCAGGGGATCTCGTGAGTCAACACTGCCTTGAAGGTATGCCCGGGCACGGTACATCCCTATACTATCTTCCATAGTAGGATAATGAAGAAGGTAACGCATCGTCCTGCACAACGCGTCTTTAGCGTAGCTAAGTGTAACCATTCTCCTGACTCCTGGGTAGAAGAGTAGTAATTAACTAAGTAAGTAAAGCTATTCTTCTGGATAGAAGAGTAGTAACTAAGTAAACAACGTAGCAACAGATGTCTCAACCTCACACACTTTATCAGGTAGCAAGAATTAATAGATACCAAATACAAACGTGTGAAAATAAACAAAACGAAATCAATAAAGTTGTAGGTTACAGAAAGTGACGATTGGACACTCGTAGGAACGAACCACAAATCATAATCAGATATGCCTTTTACCGGATATAATAAGACTAGTATTAGTAGGAGATGTTAATGTGGGGAGCAGGCGAAAGAACAGTAGAAGAAGAGGTTTGAGAGATCGTATTTCCATTAATTGGAAACACAATATTATTTAAAATAACATTTGTTATACAACATCGAGACAGAAGTAAAGTTTTAATGAAAATATATCCGTCCCACATACCTTGTTACACTTCCTGATGTCAAGGATGTGTTGTACTCCTTAACACATTAGGTCAACAAGAGTTCAAATGTATACGATGTCGTTATTGAAAGCTTACTGTGCCATGATAAAGCAAAATGATTTTCCAATGGCTGAGGTTTTTTTTTCTCACCACAAGAAAGCTGAACGTTAGACTGAACTACAGGTTTAGAGATTTGTGGCAGAAATAAAAGGTATTCAAGTGGTCCCAGTGGCTGACGCGCTATGAGAAACGGTGAACCAACAAATACTGACCTACTTTTTATTACACGTTAACAGTTTCAAAAGCAATATTTCCAACTTGGGTTCGCTCGTTGGCGACAAGTGTCAGAGAGTAGTGGGGTAAACCGAAAGGGCATGAGTTTGCAGACATATCTGTAACAATATATTATCTTCATGCTCCGCAAGAAATGAATTATTATCTTTTGATGTGGGTTAATCAATACGCTCTGATATAACCGATAAAAGATTCGTTCTTAGGTTGAAAGTTGTGTGCCTCGGCTTAAAGAGCTCTAGTGGCTTGGGTGATATATATTTTTGCTTTTTGACAGGATTTTGCTATGCCATCTCTCCATCTTTTTCTTGATCTTCCTCTCGCCTTCTTTCCTGATGCTGTTGTAGAAGACTGTTTACAGTGAAATTTGGTCGACTCTGTCTCACATATAGTACTATTTTGTGATTGCGTTTTGTTCGTTGTCCATTTTTGACCCTGGTAACACAGCGTAGACATCTTCTTCTTTGCGTTCGTTCTTTACGACCAATTTTAATCACTCTTGGTGATATGTTTGATCTTTGCCAAGAACGTGTATACGTTGCACATTGGTTTGGTAGGCCCCTAAACGCATAGACTTCTACACGTTTAGGACACATGCATCCGATTTCAGCCAAACCTTCTTAGTCGCCTCTTACGACATGCATGGCAGTTAACAGTGGTTCTATTCTTTACACCCCAAATTTGGGCCCCGGTAACCATTCGGGCGATAGCGTAGACATGAAAATGTTGTTGATCATCTGTTTAACTGTCAGTGAGATGTTTGAGTGTCTCAATAACGGGGCTAGCTGATAGGTTACATCATTTGCTTTATAAACTTTATCTCTCTGTTTAATCTTCCATCTTCGGTGAATATACTTCTCACGTATTTGAATTCTTGCACTTGATTGAGTACGTACACTTGAAAGAGACTTTAATATTTAAAAAAAAACCCAATGTAACAATAATAGTTTTGCTATATCTAACAGTGATTGATACATGCATTCATTATACACGTTTACAACTATGCATTTCTGTGTCAGATATTTCTCTCTCCTCAGATGTTGGCGTGTAGAATGATGTCATATTATAATAACACTGTTTGACAACATTTTTGTTTCATAGTAACCAGTGGCTATTTCTTGGAAAGTTTTACATGGCGATTCCATAGATGTTTTTACATTTTGTTACTCTCACGTACCATTCCCTATCAAATCCGTGTACAACAAACGGTAGGTTATCAAATATGTGAACACCATACGGTAGGTTATCAAATATGTGAACAACATACGGTAGGTTATCAAATATGTGAACAACATATGACAGGCTATGTGTACAGCAATCCTGATTCAGATATGAGAGCAGGTGTCCGTGAATGGTGGCACAATATAATTCAATTGTTAGGGGCTGGCGATTGCATCACCTTCCTGTAGTCATCGTGTATGACAAGCAAAGTTCAGTCACAGTGTTCGTGCGTCTTGCTGTACATTGTAAAATGTATCGCAAGCGCCTCAATGCTGATTACCTGTTCTGTGACGTGTGTGGGAGGAGAGAGAGGGAGCATTTACGACAAAGACAAAGCAGATGACATTCCCTGGATTTGTCAGGAAAGCATACACTTATATTTTGGTTGTAAAGTTGGTGACCAAGATAAGAACTTAGTTTCCTATACAGGTTTGTGATTGTAATGACCACTAAGACAATTTATTGTTTTATTGTTCACAAAGAGCACTAGCACTCCGATACAACGTCAACATACCCAGAGGACGACCACGTACACGATGGAGCGACGGAATATCCGAGGCACTAAATTCCACCTTGTACAAAGCGTATTAAGAGGCTCGCTTCACCTGACGCCGAAAGGCAAAACAGAATTAGAAAATAGATAATAGATTGTCAAGAATGTAGTACAGCAACTATTGATACCAGAAGTATAAATTTAGTTCATACAGAACTGTCAAGAATGTAGTACAGCAACTTTTGATACCAAAATTATAAATTTAGTTCATACAGAACTGTCAAGAATGTAGTACAGCAACTTTTGATACCAAAATTATAAATTTAGTTCATACAGAACTGTCAAGAATGTAGTACAGCAACTTTTGATACCAAAATTATAAATTTAGTTCATACAGAACTGTCAAGAATGTAGTACAGCAACTTTTGATACCAAAATTATAAATTTAGTTCATACAGAACTGTCAAGAATGTAGTACAGCAACTTTTGATACCAAAATTATAAATTTAGTTCATACAGAACTGTCGAGAATGTAGTACAGCAACTTTTGATACCAAAATTATAAATTTAGTTCATACAGAACTGTCGAGAATGTAGTACAGCAACTATTGATACCAAAATTATAAATTTAGTTCATACAGAACTGTCAAGAATGTAGTACAGCAACTATTGATACCAAAATTATAAATTTAGTTCATACAGAACTGTCGAGAATGTAGTACAGCAACTTTTGATACCAAAATTATAAATTTTGTTCATACAGAACTGTCGAGAATGTAGTACAGCAACTATTGATACCAAAATTATAAATTTAGTTCATACAGAACTGTCGAGAATGTAGTACAGCAACTTTTGATACCAAAATTATAAATTTAGTTCATACAGAACTGTCGAGAATGTAGTATAGCAACTTTTGATACCAGAAGTATAAATTTAGTTCATACAGAACTGTCGAGAATGTAGTACAGCAACTTTTGATACCAAAATTATAAATTTAGTTCATACAGAACTGTCGAGAATGTAGTATAGCAACTTTTGATACCAGAAGTATAAATTTAGCTCATACAGAACTGTCGAGAATGTGGTGAGTCAACTTTTGATACCAAAAGAATAAATTTAGCTCATACAGAACTGTCGAGAATGTAGTTCAGCAACTTTTGATACCAAAATTATTAATTTAGTTCATACAGAACTGTCGAGAATGTAGTATAGCAACTTTTGATACCAGAAGTATAAATTTAGCTCATACAGAACCACATCCATCTCCTTTTTAAAAATTTCATCGTTGATGTCTGTGCGTCAGGAGATCTCGAGAATGTAGTATAGCAACTTTTGATACCAGAAGTATAAATTTAGCTCATACAGAACTGTCGAGAATGTAGTTCAGCAACTTTTGATACCAAAATTATAAATTTAGTTCATACAGAACTGAAGCAATGCACATAATTTCAAGATTAAATCCAATTTTACAGTGAACCTCAAAGAGCAATGTTACTCCGATACAGTGGATACAAAGCAAAAACCCGGACACGCAAAAGGTGGACCTCGGAGATAACTGAGGCGACAAAAGACACTGTTTATGAAGCGCACACAAAACCCGTTCTAGAAATCTTCTTATCCTGACGCTGTGACGCGAAACAAGATTCGAGAAAAGGAAGGCTCCACTTTGACATGACCTCTAGCAGAGCGTGATCACATACAAATCTCCTGACGACAAGTTTTTAGCAGCTCAGCAGCACTTCTGCGTGCAAGCTCAGCGTATCAGTTTGAATACATTCAAAGAAAGCATTGGTCAGAAGAATGGGAAACAATTTCCGGCACCGTTGACATTATTGTTATGCAGATTTCATTTTGAAAGGTAAATGTCTAAGCTTCGTTGTTTGACCCAGCATGCTCTAGCCAAGTATGTTGCCGAAGTTTCTGTGAGCCAATGTTTTCTATTCATCTATTTCTTGACCGTCCTTGAACTCTGACACCAGATGTTCTACAATGCTGTAGGCGCGAAGTGGATGATGACTGAGCTTAGCTACAGAATCTGGTCGAACTATTTTATTGTCTGTCTGTCAACATATTTTATTGTCTGTCCGTCAACATATGTTATTGTCTGTCTGTCAACATATGTTATTGTCTGTCTGTCAACATATGTTATTGTCTGTCTATCAACATATTTTATTGTAAGGCTAGAAGTGGTTCCTGTTATGATATTGTTTGTCTCTCTACCTATTTTATGATCAAATGGTTTCTACTATTTCAATATAAACGAGGTGGAAGAGTTCAAATACCATAGATGGTGGGTGATGTAGGAAAATAATCAAAGCAAGAATCGGAATGACAGCTACAACATTCAAATCATTGGACAACATATGGAGATCATCAGCTTACAGGACACAGACTCAACTCAATATATACAAATCAAATGTGCGCTCAGTTCTACTGTATGGATCACAGACATGAAAAGCAAGTACACAGGGAATGTGTTTGAGAAGAATTCTTCAAATTGGTTTGGATGAAATAATATCTAATATTGAGATCACCTGACGCACAGACATCAACGATGAAATTTAAAAAAAGGAGATGGATGTGGCTGGTACAATCTACTATACTCTAAAACTTCCCATGTATTTGAAATCTTGTGACCTGCTTAATTATGTACCTGGTGACATTTACGTTAAATGAGCTTGGTGACCTGCTTAGTTATCTAAACTGTTGGCATTTGTTAAGCTGGGGAGGGGTGTGATTACCTGCCTATTTTATACTTTCTTTATTTAATGTGTTTATTTTCATTTTGTTTACTTCACTTTTTGAAACAATAAAAAATCATATTTTGTTGCATGATGGATATATAGAGCTTGCAACAGTGTACTTGCTCGTTTGAAATCGATGGGGCCCACCGGCAAAGTTGCGCACAAGTGCTGCCTAAAATCCTGATTATGTGTCAGGCAACAACGTGTTCTAGATCCACTTGTATGAAGTATATATACACAAAGAGATGAACACCAGAAACGAACTGATAGGTTAGCCCCCAGTAAATGAAGTGAATATGGTAGATGACAAAAATAAATTTACAACAGAATTCACTGAAACAAGTTACTGTTTGCAGACGATACAAATGTGGGATATAAAGATGACAACAGCTTGCAACATCATAAAAAGCTTGCAAGATCATCACAAACAGCTTGCAAGATCATCACAAACAGCTTGCAACTTCACAAACAGCTTGCAAGACCATCACAAACAGCTTGCAACTTCACAAACAGCTTGCAAGATCATCACAAAACAGCTTGCAACATCACAAACAGCTTGCAAGATCATCATAAACAGCTTGCAACATCATCGTAAACAGCTTGCAATATCATAAGCAGTTGCAACATCATAAACAGCTTGCAACATCATCATAAACAGCTAACAACATCATCATAAACAGCTTGAAACATCATCATAAACAGCTTGCAACATCATCATAAACAGCTTGCAACATCATCATAAACAGCTTCCAATATCATCATAAACAACTTGCAACATCATCATAAACAGCTTCCAATATCATCATAAACAGCTTGCAACATCATCATAAACAGCTTCCAATATCATCATAAACAGCTTGCAACATCATCATAAACAGCGGGGACTGCCTAGAGTAGTTGATAGTAGCTCGGCCTGCTAGCTGTGAGACGCCTCATAGCTCGGGTTCGAACCTACTGTCCGGCATTTGTTCGAGTCCCTGGTCTTACTCAGGACGATAACTTGAGTACCTCTGAAGTCGGAGAAAATCTGCCTGTATGGCGAGGAATACTAATTACGAGTACATTGAGCACACGGCTGCCAGTGTAAAGTAATTTACAATGTGCACGCTGCTGCCATTGTAAGAAATTGGAAAAACGGATTTTCACGTAAAAATCAGTTTCAGAGATGAAACTTCGTTTGAGTTGAAAGCGGACGAAAAAAAAAAAAAATAAATAATAATAAACAGCTTGCAACATCATCATAAACAGCTTGCAACATCATCATAAACAGCTTGCAACATCATCATAAACCGCTTGCAAGATCATCGTAAACAGCTTGCAACATCATCATAAACAGCTTGCAACATCATCATAAACAGCTTGCAACATCATCATAAACAGTCGCTAAATCTCTTCCTCTTCTTGGACATAATAGCCGTCCATCGCTAGTGATGACGACAACAGCTTCAGGCGTGTGCTGCTGCACCTCTCTGCTATGTGAAGAGGTGACTGTAGAGCCCAACCCTAGAACACAATCAACCTAAGTCAAGTAATAGGTAACCACATGAAAGAAGTGTCTATACCTCTTCTTCTATTGTGCCTCAGTGACGAGGTATTGGTGGAGATGTAAGGATCTGATGTGCACTTTGTCTAATGCACTTTGTAAGTAAGTTGGTATTACTTTCTCTAAAGTTGTTTTTGATGCCGTCACTCCATCTTTATCGTGGTCTTCCTCTTGCTCTGTATTCACTTATATTTTCTCGATGTGGCTCTCTGTGGTAGACGATACCAGGGCGCTCTTGTCAGGTGACTCAACCATTTAACCTGTTCTTTTATGAATTGAATGACTGATTTAATTAATATATTTCTTCAAATGAACAGAGCACATTCCCCGTTGCTTCCGCAGTTGTTTATAATTTATTATTCTAATTCATCTAATCATGTCCCACTGTAAACGATGGGTCCACTAAATTCAGCTAATCAGGTCCCATTGTAAACGATGGGTCCACTAAATTCAGCTAATCAGGTCTCATTGTAAACGATGGGTCCACTAAATTCAGCTAATCAGGTCCCACTGTAAACGATGGGTCCACTAAATTCAGCTCTCATTGTAAACGATGGGTCCACTAAAAAAAAACCAAACCAGGACTATGATAAATGTGTGGATTGAGAAAGAATTTCGAATTCATATTCTTCTTCTACGATCAACTTATGCTATGCGACTACTCCGGTATGTGTCATAAAAAGGGCGGTACGCTTGAGGTCTTCACCGGTCCCCTATAGTTTGTTCTGAAGGGTTGTCCCTGTTTGCCATATTTCCATTCTCACGCTGCTTAGGCTGTGAAAATCTTGCAGGCTATGCTTTGGTGCTCCACAGGTACAAGCAGCCGAGTCCCTGAAACCCACTCTATGGAGGTGTGCTCTGAGACCACAGTGTTCCATTCTAAGTCTGAAGACTGTGGTCTGCGCTTTTCTGTTTAATGTATTTATATTGTCGTGCTCTGCGTTGTATCAGAGCCAACCATAAACTTAAAGTTAGAGTTAGATGTGGTTGTATCCTCCGTTTGTTTTCCTTACATCATTTTTCTAGACTCTTTCATGGATAACCGTTCGTATTATATATGATAAAATTCGGTCACACGTAACAACTCCGGTCGACGAGGTAACACGACGCTAAATAGCTTTGCTAAGTTCGTGTACACTGTGTCTACATTGTAAGATGGTTACAATAAAATAGCAGAACTCGTGGTCTGTCGACTGTATCGTGACCTCGATTAGAAAGTGTACTACACATGCGTAGAATGTGTGTGTTTATCCTGTTACAATTTTGGACGTCATAATGAATCAGCGAAATATATTTTGACTGTTGATAAACAAAAGTGGCACATACATCGTGCCGATTTTTGTTATCGCTTTACCGACAAAATTACAATCGTAAAGGATAAGGTATATTGAAAATAGATAAGAAAAACATAAACGTTGAGAAATTGGGTGAACAGAAGGTGCGGTGCGTGTGTGTGTGTGAAAGAGAAAACAATGAGGAAAAAAAAGAAAATATATACAGTAAATAATCTGAAAGGAGCCAACACGCTGAAAATAATCTGAAAGGAGCCAACACGCTGAAAAGGCTCAGTAATGAACATAACAACCGCAAAATACGAGTTTCACTTTCTGTCTGTATGTAACTGTGCAATGGTAATATGTGGATATCATCTTTAAGTAACACGTCTCTTACAGAAGAAGCAAGGTAGCCCACATTTGATGCAACTCGTCTGTTACAGCTAGTACACAGTTGAGATAATATCCGGCTACGTCGTGTATGTAGATATGAGAATAAAGAGAGAGTGAATGACTTGGCAGGAAATCAAGATTAGCAAACTAGACCTGGCCTTGACTTACTCCAACATCAAGCACAAACTGACATAACGATAGACCAGGGGATCACAGCTGCGACCTTATCAGAAGAGAAAGAATGGATTCCGATAGGTAGAACTATGAACCTTCTCGTGTTAGGGGAAGGGAAAGGGGACTGAGTGCCTTAGTGAACCAGTGACCTATGTCGGTGGAAACAGAGTTGAATTACATGATCATATAGACCGTGGCCACGCATATACCTAGGCCGTATAGACCAATCATTCTCCAGGCACATTCTCCATATCAACTGCCCAGGCTAGGCACAAAGAGAGACGACACCAAAACAAATGTTGTTCTGTGAACTTTCGGAGGGGAAAAGGCACCAGGGCAGACCACTGCAGATATAAAGGTGTCTGCAAAGCCTCAATGAAAACTTTTCTATAGGTCCCAGCACATGGGAGGGACTAGCTGATGACAGAGTTGTGTGGAAAGCCAAATTACGAAAGGGCTTTTGAGAAGAGACTTATATACGAGCTGAACGACAAGAGAGAAAGCGAAAACTCAGAAGTTGTCAGTTTTTTTCTTTTTGTTTTTTCTTTTTTTTTTTTTTCTTTCGTCCGCTTTCAACTCAAACGAAGTTTCATCTCTGAAACTGATTTTGCGTGAAAATCCGTTTTTCCAATTTCTTACAATGGCAGCAGCGTGCACATTGTAAATTACTTTACACTGGCAGCCGTGTGCTCAATGTACTCGTAATTAGTATTCCTCGCCATACAGGCAGATTTTCTCCGACTTCAGATGTACTCAAGTTATCGTCCTGAGTAAGACCAGGGACTCGAACAAATGCCGGACAGTAGGTTCGAACCCGAGCTATGAGGCGTCTCACAGCTAGCAGGCAGAGCTACTATCAACTACTCTAGGCAGTCCCCTAATTGTCACAGTAAAACACTTGCCAATTGACCGTCTGTAAAGACGAAAAAGGCCATATAATACACCAATGAGAAGGTAAAGACAAAAAATGGTCATTCGGTTGCAAAAAATGGTCATTCGGTTGCCAAGGTTGGGTAGGGAATGTTGGGAGTTGTGCATAGTACTGACATCTCTGAATAGGAAGCACCAAAGACCAAACAAAATGCTCTCGACGTACTTTAAAAAAAAAACAAACAATTTCACTGTAAGAATAAACAGAATGTGCCAAAACCGAGAGATGATCGGATTCTAGAATATAAGGATTATGTTTATAACAACTAAGACTATACATATAATCATCATCATCAAGGTGCGTATCCTTTATAGGATGTTGCTCTCTTTGCAGCACATCTGAAATTCACTCTGTCTCTTGACAGTTCACCCACTTCATTGATGGTCAAGTTCATGGTTTCTTTAATATCTTGTAGCCATCTTCTTCTTGGTCTGCCTCTGCGTCCTGGGACCCTGTCCTCTAGTATTGTTCTTTCCAGGCCACCGTGACGCTTGATGTGACCAAAGTATGTAATTTTTCTGTATAGTATGTTGTTTATCAGCCAATTCTCTTTAACATTTAGTTCTTTCAGGACATCAGTGTTCTTTCTCTTTTCTGTCCATGGTATTCGTAGGATCTTTCTGTAGCATTTAGTTTCGAAGGACTGGATTTTCGTTCTTAATTTTTGTGTAATAGTCCATGATTCACAACCATAAGTAGCCACTGGGAAAATGCATGATCTCAATATTTTTAATTTTAGTATTTTGCTGGTGCTTTGCCACATGTTCTTCATTGTGTTTAACTTCTTGATCGCTATTGCCAATCTTTTGAGATCTCTTTGGAGCAGTCACCGTTATTGTTAATTATTGAGCCCAGATATTCGTAGCTCTCTACACATTGGAGTTCTTCATTGTTTACTTGGATGTTAGGTGAGCCTTTTGCTTTGTCAGTTGACATGATTTTTGTTTTTGTGTATTCAAATATAGATGTTGGTCTTCACTATGTTTCTTGGTCATCATGATTAGGTTTTCCAAACCTTCTTTGCTGGTGGATAATAATACTGTATCGTCTGCGTATCTAAGCTCTGGTATGCATTTGCCGCCTATAGTGAGAGGGTCGTAGTTCACATAGTTGGCATCGTCTTTACATTCCTCATGATGTTCTCCGCATATATGTTGAATAAGTATGGTGACAAAATACATCCCTGTCGTACCCCCTTTTGAATCTCGAACCATTCAGCTATTTCACCTCCTATTTTAATGGTTGCCTGTTGTTCGTGGTATAGAGATTCTATGAGTTGTATTATGTGTGTTGGAAAGTGCATACCTTTCATGATGTTCCACATTTTCTGGTGTTGTGTATGGTTGAAAGCCTTGCTATAGTCTATGAAACATGCATGCAGGTCTATGTTGTATTCTCTGCATTTCTCGATAATGAGTCTCATGCTACAAATATGGTCTCTAGTGCCTCTACCTCTTCTGAAACCTGCTTGTGTTTCGTGTATTTCATCTTCTAATTTTTGTTCCCTCCTCTTCATTATGATTTTTAGTAGGATTTTGCTGGCGTGACTTATAAGGGCAATAGTTCTATAGTTAGTGCATAGTTTCAGGTTTCCTTCTTTGGAATAGGTATAAATACTGATCTTTTCCATTCCTTTGGCCAGGAGGAGCTATTCCATATCTTTGTGCACAATTTATGATATACCCGAACACTGGCCTCCCCACCTGCTTGAATCAACTCCGCTGGTATATCATTGCACCCTGGTGACTTCCCTCTCTTTAGGCTTTTGATGGTCAGGCGCACTTCATCCAACATGGGCTCTGGTTCTGTCTCTTCGCTTTCTGTTATCTTATGTGGATTTTTAGATGTGTCTTCATACATGTTTCTGCAGTACTCACGCCATCTTTCTAGTACATCTTTCTTTTCTGTTAATGTTTTGCCATTGTTATCGTTTATGACTTGTATTGATGGGCTGAAGTCACGTGTCATTATATTAATTTCGTTGTACATTTTCTCTCTTTCCTTATTTTCTTAATTCATCAATTTTCATGATTATAGTCTGTCCATTAATTCGTGAATCGGAGTGTTGGAGGATGACCAAAGGAGATACTAGCAGGCTGTCAGTTTTCCACCACTCTTGTCTTGCATAATCTTGGGAATCTTTTGGCCAGTAAAATATCCAATAACCAACTACTCCAAGACACAAGACAAGAGGCAATGAATGACATACTCAAAAGAGAAGATGGAAATGGCTCGGACATGTTATAAGAATGAGACAAGAAATGCCTGCAAGGATAGCCCTCACTTGGACACCAGAGGGAAAGAGAAAGAAAGGCAGACCACGGACAACATGGAGGCGCATGATGGAAGAGGAACTGGACACCGCATCTCTGACGTGGGGCTCTGCGCTGAAGGTTGCACGGGACAGGAGAGCATGGAAAGTCCTTTCTGAAGCCCCATGTGTCACTAGGCATGACGGGATTAAGTAAGTAAGTAATTAATTCGTGAGCACGTTTGAAATTGATTTTCTCGAAAACTACCTGTTGGATCTCAGTGATTTTTGCAAGCAGCCTTAGAATATCCATGACGCTAGAGAAATATTTTTTCCAAGAAAATTTGATGTAGTTTGAAATATTTCTTCTTCAGGTTATATTAAAATCAACCTCACCGGATTGTACACAATAGTAACAGATCTACGGTACACAGACGCGTTGTTCTAAAAATACATTATGGTAACATTGAAATATCGTGAGTAAACAACAATTTCACGGGAATTCCTGTGCACCTAACCCAGTCGACTTTGAAAGCGGAAAGCATATGACGTTATAATTGGGATACCGTTGTATAGTTATAGGTGTATCTCGCTATTTGTATGAAGCTATTGTATCATATTTGTTGGCTTATCAAAACTGACATTGATATCACATTCATAATGAGTCTGAAGTGCACATTTATAACAATGCAGAAGGTTACAGTTTTACTATACCAACACTTCCGTAGGGAATCTAAGAGAGGTCATCTATATTGCGATATTCATAACCCTGAGAAACGAACGCAACTGGCACTTGGTCTGAATAGAGAATCCTTTTCCCGATGGATTAAACAGGACACAAAGTGCACTAATGTCAAGCAAGGAAGGAAAAGAACAATTGACGACTTTGACATAGATGTCATAAGACGGGAGCTCTTGAAAATGTTTGCGACAAATCAACTTGTTACTCTCAGGAAACTGAAATTAAAACTGCAATCAGATTGCAGCATAGACATTTCTAAAAGTACTCTATGGAAAATTGTAAGAGCCGCCGGCTTCACCTTCAGAAAAACTATAGGCGGCAGGAATATTATTTGTGAAAAGCCACATTTAATTGCTGCCCGAAGTAAATACCTGAGGCAGATCCGTGAGCGGCGGAGGCAAGGCTATGATATTGTATATTTGGACGAATCCTGGGTCAATGCTCACCACACCAATGCTAAAGAATGGCAATCAGTAGACGGTGAACAGAAAAGAAAAATACCAAGCAGCAAAGGCCAGCGTATTATACTAACACATGCAGGAAGCAGTGAAGAAGGTCTTGTGCATGACGCTGGACTTATTTTCCAATCAAAAGTACCGACGGTAGGGACTACCACACAGAAATGAATGGACATATTTTCAGGCACTGGATGGAGAAAGATCTACTTCCAATTCTAAACAGACCATCATGCTTGGTAATGGATAATGCATCATATCACAACGCAGTATCAGCGGAAGACAAAGTACCAACTGCATCAAATACAAAAGATCAAATTAGGACTTGGCTTGCTAAGGAAAATGTCAGCTTCGATGATACATATTTGAAACCCGAGTTGTTGCACCTGGTGAGGATGACAAATAAGACAAAGGTGTTTCATATTGACAAAATCATTGCGGAATACGGCCACACGTCTTTGCGACTACCTCCATATCATGCTCACCTCAATCCGATAGAGCTTGTCTGGGCTAAAGTAAAAGGGCAAGTTGCCGAACAGAACAGGACGTTTAAAATGTGTGATGTTGAAGTTCTGACACGTGAGTCCTTCTCAATGATAGACATGCAGTTCTGGAAGAAGTGTGTTGAACATGTGCTCCGAGAGGAAGACGAGTACTGGCACCGAGATGGATTACAATTTGTCTAGCCAGTAACAATTATCAACCTCATGGAATCGTCAGATTCGGGATGATACAAATCATATTTTGATTACAGACTGAGAAATAGTAACGTATACATTTCCATATCCAAATGCGTCTACCATCATACAATTTGTGGTGAAGTTAAGACACCCTGGGGTCTAATGGTGACCGAAGGGAGGACTAACTGTTGCATATTGTATCCAAGTTCACGATTGCACATAAAGGGCAACACAATTAATTACTTGACCTATCAAGTTAATATGGAGATACACCTATGAATAGAATTGACATGGACAAATTCTAAGGATTACTGTAAAATCTAAAATTTGAGCCCCGTATTTGCAATTGTCATAAAAGATCAAAGGAATTCACCGATGTGCAAAATCCGTAGCATCTATGAACTACTGGTTAGCTTTATTTTAGCGTCATGGATATTCTAAGGCTGCATGCAAAAATCACTGAGATCCAACAGGTAGTTTTCGAGAAAATCAATTTCAAACGTGCTCACGAATTAATGGACAGACTATAGCAAACTTGTACATATAATATAATATACATATAATACTGTCCCTAAATGCCATAGTCGCAAATCACATCGACCACTTCATGATCAATAGAGAACACGTAGCGGTACAATGGGCTCAATCTCATGAAAGTAAAAATAATACGATGACAAAGCTCAGACAATTCACTAAAATATTAAACTTTCTGAAAGACAACAGTTTTGCAAGCAAATATACAGTGGAAATCAAAAATAAATTTTAAGTATTGGAGGTAAAGTCTGACTACAGAATTGGTCAATAATAAATTTGGAACTTGATCAATGATACATATACATAAATATGCAAGACGATCATAGGAATCAACACAATACATGAGCAACACACGCAATGGAATTTTTTCCGATCCAGAAGCACTTGAGCTTTCAGCTCTTCAGCTCGGTGCCATGGATATCGTAACCCTTCGGTTCGGTGCCACGAACACTGTAAATCTGGAGAACCTGTGGCTTTTCTGCCAGCCCGCGGAATTGAACCCGCACTCAGAGGGTTTGTCACCCATCGTCCAACGCGTTACGAACACACTGGGCAGGGGGGCAAACACGCAATGGATAAAAACCAGACTATAGATAAGACTACATTGAAAATAAGCCCACACAAAAATGCAATATATAATTTATCTTAACAAATCAGAGCGTTAGAAAGATAAAATTAGAAAGAAATATGCAGAGCTAAATAAAATGAATAAACGAAGTGTCACAGTAGATAAGAGATAAAAACATGGAAACATAAGATAACGTTGTCAGAGCAGATGATCGGTCCCAGCTAATAAATGGAAATAAAAAGACAATGCAACAACATACCACGTAAGAGACAGTTTGAAAAAGTTAACAGCTGAGTTAAGCAGTTACAAATTCAGTCTTCGCCCTGAACTAAACTGCTGACAGTTCAATTACACGATGATGGGTTCAGCCAGAGCCAACTATAAACGTATAGCTATATATATATATTATGCATAGTTAGAGTTGGCTGCAGTTCAGCTGTAGATAGTTCAGTTCTGAATACCCAGTCAAGTTGTTAATAGTTCAGTCCTGACAGCCGAGTAAAAGTGTTAATCAGTCCTTGACAGCCGAGTAAAACTGTTAATTAGAGTTAATAGTTCAGTCCTGACAGCCGAGTCAAGCTGTTAATCAGTCATGACAGCCGAGTCAAGCTGTTAATCAGTCATGACAGCCGAGTCGTCAGTTCTGACTACATAACATGAGTAGATAGCCTAGAGCTGTCGACAAGACGAAGCTTTCCAATCCCGCAAATATCTAGTATCCGAGTCTAACACCTAATTACACTATTATTGATATGCAGACTTACCGTTATAACTTGTTTTTACTTCAAAGAAGATGTCATATTGGTGGCAATATGATTAATCACAGCAGGATTCTGTTTAAAGCTGGACGGAGTGTGTCTAGAGAAGTTTCAAGAGAATGCCGTTTGTTGTTTACTTGACACACCTTCGTTTTACTGCAATTTGATTGGCTTGTTGGTGACCTCAGTGGAACTTTTTTCTCAGGAATTCTAAAAAAAAGTTGAACAGGAATTTTGTTTATTTACTAATTAAGAAAATGAAAATCAAATGTTAACCAATGAACCGTTTTAAAAACATATTGTGACAAAAGAAAAGAAAATAATAATCATTTGGTCGAATAAGAAAGCAAAAAAAGGAAATCTAAGACAAAACAGGAAGTTTGAGAAGAATAATGTATGCTCTCATCTGATGTATCTACGCAGTGGCGGTAGTACAGTGAAAACATTGGCAGGGAATGCCAGAAATGTATTCCGTCGTTTGCTCGCTATGAATTCAGGCGTAATCATGGTGCTTAATATGGATTCCCTGATCAATTTTTGCGTGAAGGGATGATTTCCTTATCACCAGTGTTCCTCGTCGTTCAGGCGAACCGTACTCTGACTTAGAAGTACTTCCAATCTAGATCCCCAAGTAAAGAGTCAACACTGATGTCCTGAAAGAACTGAATGTTAAAGACAATTTTGCTGATAAACAATATACTATACAGAAAAATTAGATACTTCGGCCACATCAAGCGTCACGATGGCCTGGAGAGAACAATATTGGAGGACAGGGTCACAGGATGCAGAGGCAGACAAAAAAAAAATGGCTACACGATATTAAAGAAACCATAAATATGACCATCGGCGAAGTGGGTGAACTGGCTAGAGAAAGAGTGAACTTCAGATGCGCTGCAATGAGAGCAACGTCCTATAAAGTACACGCACCTTGATGATGATAAAGTAAAGGGTCAGGGTTTAATGTAGTCTAACCGCGTATCATGGACACACCTAATTTTTGTGCTAGATGGCCTGAACATAGGAACTTACACGGCACGGTGGTCCCTAGAACTTCGATATCGTCGATCCCTACATATCAGCTGAATGATAACTTACCATAAACAACATGAGATAACTGAGGTAGGCCTATTGATATCAACATGTGAACACGAGTTACAGAAAATAATTGTGGAGACAGTCATATAAAGTCAGCAGAAATGTCTAAATAGTAACAAGACGGACATAATGGCTACATGTAGCTGCAATATTAAGTCTAAAAAATGCAGAATTAAAAGAAGAAAAGAGGAGATATGATCAGATGATGTCATGATACGATTTAGAGATATAATCAGATGTTGTCAGTGTACATCAGAGAGATATGATCAGACGACATATGTCAACAGTCTCTTCAGTCTATCTAGAGATATGATCAGATGACATATGTCAACAGTCTCTTCAGTCTATCTAGAGATATGATCAGATGACATATGTCAACAGTCTCTTCAGTCTATCTAGAGATATGATCAGATGACATATGTCAACAGTCTCTTCAGTCTATCTAGAGATATGATCAGATGACATATGTCAACAGTCTCTTCAGTCTATCTAGAGATATGATCAGATGACATATGTCAACAGTCTCTTCAGTCTATCTAGAGATATGATCAGATGACATATGTCAACAGTCTCTTCAGTCTATCTAGAGATATGATCAGATGACATATGTCAACAGTCTCTTCAGTCTATCTAGAGATATGATCAGATGACATATGTCAACAGTCTCTTCAGTCTATCTAGAGATATGATCAGATGACATATGTCAACAGTCTCTTCAGTCTATCTAGAGATATGATCAGATGACATATGTCAACAGTCTCTTCAGTCTGTCTAGAGATATGATCAGATGACATATGTCAACAGTCTCTTCAGTCTATCTAGAGATATGATCAGATGACATATGTCAACAGTCTCTTCAAGTCTATCTAGATATATGATCAGATGACATATGTCAACATTCTCTTCAAGTCTATCTAGAGATATGATCAGATGACATATGTCAACAGTCTCTTCAAGTCTATCTAGAGATATGATCAGATGACATATGTCAACAGTCTCTTCAAGTCTATCTAGAGATATGATCAGATGACATATGTCAACAGTCTCTTCAAATATATCTAGCATTTTGAGTGACTAAGTGTCGGATGTGTGGTGTCGGGGCTCGCAAGGGAGCAAAGAATAGTACCACTGCGACCTACAAGGCATGCCGTAAGAGGCGACTGATGTAGACCCTAGGATGCTACCCTAGTAAAAAAAAGCATCGCATAAATCGGATGTGCTGACCTACTTGTAGGCGCATGACTGGCACAACGTACAATTACTCTCAGGCTCAGATCGCATACAAATCACACAGAGTGGTTAACAAGTGGTCGATATTGTGCATTCGAAGAAAAAGAAGATCTCCAAGTAAAGAATTAGGGTTGCCAGCAGTAGGCTACATCAGCATACTATGTGTGCACATAGACAATTGTTCACTAATCATGGAAAGTCCACATTATGTTGTCATTAGCACAGCTTGATATCAATTTTGCTAGCATCAACCACAATAACAGATATTAGAGACATGACTATACACATACGAGAGATGTTCAAGTGTGATGCATGTTGTAGTGCAATATGTATTTGTGTGTGTGGACTTTGTATGACTTCATCCGTAATCATAGCAAGAACTGAGCACACTAAACACTATGCTAACGCAACTCTCAATTTGTTCATAATTATTGTTTATAGTTCTAGAGCGCCTCTATTGATTTATTTATAGATAGATCTATCGTAACATGTCCCATACAAGGTATATTCAAAATATATGCGACAAAATTTTTGCCCGTGGAAACAAATGAAGCCCGGAACGTTTCTTCTGCCAGGAAGATACAGGAGACCTCCATACACATGCATAAATTTGTCCCTGTCTACAGGCTGCGTCAGTTGCTATCAATCAGCATGTTCATTGTTCATTTGAGGATCATCTTTATCGCGCATGTCCATAATTGCTCCGATCTCCTACCAAGCATGTATTTCAGTGCGTTTCAGGGCTAATAACTGCCGTTCTGTGTTGATTGATGTATCTACTGGGGTTTCTCTCGTGATTTCCCCGTCTTGCCACGCCTATCGGTATGCACAACTTGCGCAACCGAGATAGAGATTACTATTTATCTTCTTCGTTGAAATCGCCAGAGCGTATGTTTTCTCTTAGAGTGTTGATGATGTCGCTTTTGTGCATAGAAGACCTAATCTAGATCGTAGCATTGCCCGCCAGTGCATTCGCTCTCTTATTGCCTTTGACCTCAGCGTGACCCGGGTCAAAGATGTAGGTAAGTGTTTGGATTGACAATCAGCCTATGAGAGAGTGTAGTGAGTGATGGAACCACTTTAGCAGTTATATTGCATCAAGTTTTGTCAAAAGCATGGCAAGTGGCTGGAGTTACAAAACTACACTTATGCGTGCATTCTGAGTGATTCATTGAGTATGATCCACAAGGTTGGAAGCTGTGTGCAGGCAATGGAGTGAGTCACTACAAGCGTCAACAGTTTGCAGAATCACACATATCTTCGTTCCGGGGCACATGGGTGTCGTTGGCAATGAGAAAGCAGACAGACTGGCTGGCTCTGCCACCATATCAGAGGGCCAGCCAATGGATAGAGCTGATATTTTGAACGCCCTCATAGAGTGTGGCCGCAAAGAAAATTTTCATTTAAACCAATCCACGTCAACTACTAGATTGCAGGAGCTGGGTTTGAAGATTGGAGTAGCAAGAAAAGAACGGCATAACAGGTATATGAGTAGGCTCATCAATCAAAATTGAACTGGTACGGTCAGTCGCTGGATGCTGTTGGAGATATTGCAAAGGAGATCAAAGCACCTACGGACATGTCCGGAGTGCAATGAAGATATTCCTAACTGAAACTGAAAGTGGAAACTATTCAGAAGATTTAAGAGGCTTTCTACAACAATTCCTTGAGCATCAAACAAATGCAAAAATGCTTCAAAGATGGCCACACATGAATGGAAAGTAGATCACATTTAGGAAGGGCCTCAAAAACCCAAATAATGAGGTCATTGACCAAATGTGGGTTTGGTTATGTAGAACCACCTTATAACCATATAACCATCCAAGAACTGGTTATGCAGAACCACATTATAACCACCCGAAAACTTGAGAACCAGATGACGACAAGCATTGGTTCAATACACTCCATTCTGAGGGGGATCATACATCATCATCATGATGATGTGGGACACAAACAATCTGTGGGAAATTGAAACTTGTTGGTTCCATCTTCACAACACATTTGTCCAGTGTTTGTGTGTGACACACTTGTCCATTGTTTGTGTGTGACACACTTGTCCATTGTTTGTGTGTGACACACTTGTCCATTGTTTGTGTGTGACACACTTGTCCAGTGTTTGTGTGTGACAGACTTGTCCATTGTTTGTGTGTGACACACTTGTCCAGTGTTTGTGTGTGACACACTTGTGCAGTGTTTGTGTGTGACAGACTTGTCCATTGTTTGTGTGTGACACACTTGTCCATTGTTTGTGTGTGACACATTTGTTCATTGTTTGTGTGTGACACACTTGTCCATTGTTTGTGTGTGACACACTTGTCCAGTGTTTGTGTGTGACAGACTTGTCCATTGTTTGTGTGTGACACACTTGTCCAGTGTTTGTGTGTGACACACTTGTGCAGTGTTTGTGTGTGACACACTTGTCCATTGTTTGTGTGTGACACATTTGTTCATTGTTTGTGTGTGACACATTTGTTCATTGTTTGTGTGTGACACACTTGTCCAGTGTTTGTGTGTGACACACTTGTCCATTGTTTGTGTGTGACACACTTGTCCATTGTTTGTGTGTGACACACTTGTCCATTGTTTGTGTGTGACACACTTGTCCATTGTTTGTGTGTGACACACTTGTCCATTGTTTGTGTGTGACACACTTGTCCATTGTTTGTGTGTGACACACTTGTCCATTGTTTGTGTGTGACACACTTGTCCATTGTTTGTGTGTGACACACTTGTCCATTGTTTGTGTGGAACACATTTGTTCATTGTTTGTGTGTGACACACTTATCCATTGATTGTGTGTGACACACTTGTCCATTGTTTGTGTGTGACACACTTGTCCAGTGTTTGTGTGTGACACACTTGTCCAGTGTTTGTGTGTGACACACTTATCCATTGATTGTGTGTGACACAGTCCATTGTTTGTGTGTGACACACTTGTCCAGTGTTTGTGTGTGACACACTTATCCATTGATTGTGTGTGACACAGTCCATTGTTTGTGTGTGACACACTTGTCCAGTGTTTGTGTGTGACACACTTGTCCAGTGTTTGTGTGTGACACACTTATCCATTGATTGTGTGGAACACATTTGTTCATTGTTTGTGTGTGACATACTTATCCATTGATTGTGTGTGGCACACTTGTCCATTGTTTGTGTTTGACACACTTGTCCAGTGTTTGTGTGTGACACACTTATCCATTGATTGTGTGTGACACACTTGTCCATTGTTTGTGTGTGACACACTTATCCATTGATTGTGTGTGACACACTTGTCCATTGTTTGTGTGTGACACACTTGTCCAGTGTTTGTGTGTGACACACTTATCCATTGATTGTGTGGGATTCAAACTATCTTGATCATTTATGGGATTCGTCAGGCTACCTACTTTCCTGAACTAGCTTCTTGTGATATTTGGTTGTCTCTCCATGCTAAAAATTTCCAGACTTTAGACATAAAAAGACTTTGTGAAATGTGATGGCCAACTTATATACAGTACTCCATTGACAAAGATGCCATCCTGAAATGCTTCCAACAACAGGGAGACTGCTGAGAGAAGTGTGTGAAGATCCAAGTAGAGTACTTTGATTGGGATTAGAGTTTCTCATATCTCCAGGCGGTGAATGATTGTATTTTTCTCGGCCAAAGGTCAGATAAATGCACAACATTGACTAATTTTTGGTGAGCTCAAACTTTGGTGTGTATTATTTAGACAATAGTGCTAACAATATATCATATACCCAAAGTAATCTACATTGAAAATATTGTTACGGTTTAGCCAGAATTTCCCAGTGAAAATGTTGAGAGAAATTGAATGTGCCATATTTTTGTTTTAGTTATCAGATATTGTTACAGAACATATGTTACATTCTTGCTCTTGAGTCTATTTTAATATGAAACTTTGTTGCCATCTTTATCATTTAATTATTTTGAGCTTTAAAAACTAATTTGGGAAATGTTACATAATGGCAACCAGGCAGAACGTCAACATTTTTCCACTAACGAATGCAACTTTTATTTATAATGAGAAAGCATAGATGCTGAAAGTTTTGCCTAGTAAGATAAAGCCAAATCGTGGGTCACCACTATATCTTCTTGACTTAGAAAAAACATGACAGTGGAGTCCCTAGTAGATAGAAGGCAGCAGTGTATATTGTATACAAGGCAACAAGGTACCACGGTTTTCATGCATAGAAACTGACTTGGAGTTCTGGAACTTAACAAATCATGTACAGACACTACATCATTTGAAGCATCTTATTGATTCATATTCTGAAGTGACATGGTCTTTCAATACATCAAAGAACTACTATCATGCTGGCTGGTGGTCCATTGAAGAACTACTATCATGCTGGGTGGTGGTCCATTGAAGAACTACTATCATGCTGGATGGTGGTACATTGAAGAACTACACTATCATGCTGGGTGGTGGTCCATTGAAGAACTACTATCATGCTGGGTGGTGGTCCATTGAAGAACTACACTATCATGCTGGATGGTGGTCCATTGAAGAACTACTATCATTCTGGATGGTGGTCCATTGAAGAACTACTATCATGCTGGGTGGTGGTCCATTGAAGAACTACTATCATGCTGGGTGGTGGTCCATCAAAGAACTACTATCATGCTGGATGGTGGTCCATTGAAGAACTACACTATCATGCTGGCTGGTGGTCCATTGAAGAACTACTATCATGCTGGGTGGGGGTCCATCAAAGAACTACTATCATGCTGGATGGTGGTCCATTGAAGAACTACACTATCATGCTGGATGGTGGTCCATCGAAGAACTACTATCATGCTGGGTGGTGGTCCATCAAAGAACTACTATCATGCTGGATGGTGGTCCATTGAAGAACTACTATCATGCTGGATGGTGGTACATTGAAGAACTACACTATCATGCTGGGTGGTGGTCCATTGAAGAACTACTATCATGCTGGGTGGTGGTCCATCAAAGAACTACTATCATGCTGGATGGTGGTCCATTGAAGAACTACTATCATGCTGGGTGGTGGTCCATCAAAGAACTACTATCATGCTGGATGGTGGTCCATTGAAGAACTACACTATCATGCTGGCTGGTGGTCCATCAAAGAACTACTATCATGCTGGATGGTGGTCCATTGAAGAACTACTATCATGCTGGGTGGTGGTCCATTGAAGAACTACACTATCATGCTGGGTGGTGGTCCATTGAAGAACTACTATCATGCTGGCTGGTGGTCCATTGAAGAACTACTATCATGCTGGGTGGTGGTCCATTGAAGAACTACTATCATGCTGGGTGGTGGTCCATTGAAGAACTACTATCATGCTGGGTGGTGGTCCATTGAAGAACTACTATCATGCTGGGTGGTGGTCCATTGAAGAACTACTATCATGCTGGCTGGTGGTCCATTGAAGAACTACTATCATGCTGGGTGGTGGTCCATCAAAGAACTACTATCATGCTGGATGGTGGTCCATTGAAGAACTACACTATCATGCTGGCTGGTGGTCCATCAAAGAACTACTATCATGCTGGATGGTGGTCCATTGAAGAACTACTATCATGCTGGGTGGTGGTCCATTGAAGAACTACACTATCATGCTGGGTGGTGGTCCATTGAAGAACTACTATCATGCTGGCTGGTGGTCCATTGAAGAACTACTATCATGCTGGGTGGTGGTCCATTGAAGAACTACAATCATGCTGGGTGGTGGTCCATTGAAGAACTACTATCATGCTGGGTGGTGGTCCATTGAAGAACTACTATCATGCTGGGTGGTGGTCCATTGAAGAACTACTATCATGCTGGGTGGTGGTCCATTGAAGAACTACTATCATGCTGGCTGGTGGTCCATTGAAGAACAACTATCATGCTGGCTGGTGGTCCATTGAAGAACAACTATCATGCTGGGTGGTGGTCCATTGAAGAACTACTATCATGCTGGCTGGTGGTCCATCGAAGAACTACTATCATGCTGGGTGGTGGTCCATCGAAGAACTACTATCATGCTGGGTGGTGGTCCATCGAAGAACTACTATCATGCTGGGTGGTGGTCCATTGAAGAACTACTATCATGCTGGGTGGTGGTCCATTGAAGAACTACTATCATGCTGGGTGGTGGTCCATTGAAGAACTACTATCATGCTGGGTGGTGGTCCATTGAAGAACTACTATCATGCTGGGTGGTGGTCCATTGAAGAACTACACTATCATGCTGGGTGGTGGTCCATTGAAGAACTACTATCATGCTGGCTGGTGGTCCATTGAAGAACAACTATCATGCTGGCTGGTGGTCCATTGAAGAACAACTATCATGCTGGGATGTGGTCCATTGAAGAACTACTATCATGCTGGCTGGTGGTCCATCGAAGAACTACTATCATGCTGGGTGGTGGTCCATCGAAGAACTACTATCATGCTGGGTGGTGGTCCATCGAAGAACTACTATCATGCTGGGTGGTGGTCCATTGAAGAACTACTATCATGCTGGGTGGTGGTCCATCGAAGAACTACTATCATGCTGGGTGGTGGTCCATCGAAGAACTACTATCATGCTGGGTGGTGGTCCATTGAAGAACTACTATCATGCTGGGTGGTGGTCCATTGAAGAACTACTATCATGCTGGGTGGTGGTCCATTGAAGAACTACTATCATGCTGGGTGGTGGTCCATTGAAGAACTACACTATCATGCTGGGTGGTGGTCCATTGAAGAACTACTATCATGCTGGGTGGTGGTCCATTGAAGAACTACACTATCATGCTGGGTGGTGGTCCATTGAAGAACTACTATCATGCTGGGTGGTGGTCCATTGAAGAACTACTATCATGCTGGGTGGTGTTCCATTGAAGAACTACTATCATGCTGGGTGGTGGTCCATTGAAGAACTACACTATCATGCTGGGTGGTGGTCCATTGAAGAACTACTATCATGCTGGGTGGTGGTCCATTGAAGAACTACTTTCATGCTGGCTGGTGGTCGATGTGCACTAATTCCTGTTTGTAATTTGATTTCCACTTTCTAAGCAAATGTTGCTTCAAAAAAAAATCTGGAAATATATATATATATCTTATATTACAAATATTGTTGTCAGTCCTCGGAGAGGCAAAGGCTATGGGAGTAAACCCAAACAGAAAACCTCTAAGGCGGACATGCATCAAGTGATGTCCTACCGGCAGCTCCTGCAACCAAATTGATACCAGATGTCGTGCTTGCACTCCTCTGGATTCTATCAGCGAGGTCGAGAGGGGTAGTTGATGCTTGGGCAACTCAGCTACTCCATAAAAATCGCCCAAGCATGCGTCAGAATAGGCCATTACAGCCACAAGAAACGTTGTGATTCAGCGCAGAACATGCGCCCGAGTGGGAACCGGGCCCAAATTTTGGGTGTAAAGAATAGAACCACTGTTACCTGCCACGCATGTCGTAAGAGGCGACTAAGGAGGTTTGGCTGAAATCGGATGCATATGTCCTAAACGCTCAGAAGTCTATGCGTTTAGGGGCCTACCAAACCAATGTGCAACGTATACACGTTCTTGGCAAAGATCAAACATATCACAAAGAGTAATTAAAATTGGTCATAAAGAACGAACGCAAAGAAGAAGAAGAAGCGCAGAACATACTACATGACGCAAGACCTATTGTCTCCTGAGACAAAGAGGCCAATGAATGTTGTCAGTGTGGTGTGTGTTTTCAACCTCCAGAGACTTATTAAACTAAATAACAGATGATACATTTCATATAGTATAATGAAATATGATCGCGAGAGAGAGATATAGGGTGATGAAATTAAGCAACAAAGATTGCATTTCAAATTGTGTAATTTTATTACATGTTTTTTTTTGGTATTGTACATCAACTGTCACCAATCAAACACACACACACAAAATAAGTTTATCAAATAGAAAAATGATGTATAAAATAGACATTGTCAAGGTAATCATCATCATGTGACAGCTGAATCTTTAGTTCAACCACACCTTATTACAGAAAGATTGATTGATTGTTAGAGCACTGACTGATGAAACTGAGTGTACCCTGATTGTGACATGACATGGTCAGTTCTTCAGTCTGGTCAACTGTCAAAGGATATCTAACTGGATTGTTTAGAGAAAGAAGTTGAGAAAATGCAGGAGAATAGGCTCTATGGTCTGTAATTTTAGTCGTGATCTGTAAGACTAGACAAATAGTATCCATGTTATGTGATCGCGAGAGAGAGAGTATCCATGTTATTGTCCTGAATGCAGCGATATTGTTTCTAGCGACATTAAATCCAAGTGTTCTCCAAGAGTAGATCAGCAGATGTTGGCACAAATAATTCATCATTCACTTCAAGTAATACAAGCAGAGTCAAAAATATCTGACATATAGGAGAATCAGTTGTACACTAAATACAGAACAACCAATCTCGTTGACTTCAGTGAGGATAGACATATATATTTGTTCATAATAACAATAGATGGACAGAAAATATGTTATAATTTCATTTCACACAAACAAACAAAAATATCAATTCAATTTTTGTAGGAACAAATCAATTAGCACCACAACAAGATTTCACAATACTTGCAAACAAAATGTTGGTTTTGTCAACAAGTGATGACGATATGACATGACATAGATGAAGATATTTGATGATAGGTGAGATGTTTCAGGTGAGATGTTTCAGGTGAGATGTTTCAGGTGAGATGTTTCAGGTGAGATGTTTCAGGTGAGATGTTTCAGGTGAGATGTTTCAGGTGAGATGTTTCAGGTGAGATGTTTCAGGTGAGATGTTTCAGGTGAGATGTGCTTTTGAACTGAAGCCATACAGTTATACAATAGAGTGACAATGTATGGTTTATCTCATTTATACAAAACTGACTCCACCATTGATAAGTATTGGGAGAGACAATTCTTCTTCTTCTTCTCATTGGTTTCTAGAATAGACATATTGTATACATACATTTATAATCATACATTTTGATGAATAATTATAGTTGGTTGTCAAGGATGCACTGTCAACAATAAATTGTGACATAATATAACGAAGTTGCATGTGATCACTGAGTACAAACAAACAAACAAACAAACAAGCACACATGATGATGATACACATAAAAGCACCATGGATTTATAATGACATTTTTAGCCGAACAGTCCAACAGTAGGGAGACTAAAATCATCAGTTGCATCCTGAATTCATCTTCTCTGTGGTCTTCCTCTTTACCAGGATGCATCCTTCCATTATGATCTTCTCCAACCCTTCATGTCTCTTTATATGTCCAAAATACTTCAATTTTCACATTCTTTTTTCAAGCATCAGCCAGTTTCCTTTGGTTTTGAGTTTCTTCTGTATAGATCTATTTGTTCTCTTCTCTGTCCATGATATACGAAGGACTCTTCTGTAACACTTACATTCAAAAGCACATATATGTTTTTCCACTGCTTTATTAAATGTCCACGTTTTACACTCATACGTTGCCACTGAAGAATATGCTTGCTCTTAGTATTCTGATTTTTGTTTTCCTATGAGTTCCATTCTATACTTCTATTTTTCTTCTTCAAACGCTCCATATCGATCACTTGTTAACCACTCTTTGTGATTTGAATGTGATCTAGGCCTAAGAGCGATTGTACGTTGTGTCAGTTATGCTCCTACAAGTAGGCCAGCACATCTGATTTCTGTGAAGCTTTTTATTTATTAGGGTAGCTTTCCTAGGTCCTACATCAATCGCCTCTTATGATATGCCTTTAGGTCGCAGTTACTATTCTTAGGTACTATTCTTTGTTTCCTTGGCTCCGGCACCACATGGCGACCCATTCTATACTGATTTTAGCCGTTTATAACGCCATGTGTTGTCGGGCCGCTAGAGAGCAAAGAATAGTAACACTGCAACCTACAAGCATGTTGTAAGAGGCGACTGAGGTAGGGGCCTAGGAAAGCTGCCCTAGAAATTAGCTAGTTGCATGTGTGTTGCAGGGGCCCTCTGGGGAGCAAAGAACAGTAACACTGTGACCTACATGGCATGCCGTAAGAGGCGCTGAGGTTGGGGCCTAAGGAAGCTACCCTAGTTAACAAAGAGTTGCAGAAATCGTATATCCTGGCCTACTTGTAGGCGCATAACTGGCACAAAGTACAATCGCTCTTAGGCTCAGATCACATACAAATCACACAGAGTGGTTTAAAAGTGGTTGATATTGAGCGTTTGTCGAAGAAGAAGTTGTTTACAATTATTTGGTACGGTCATGTTTGTTCGTCTTTTATTTTCCCTATCCCATTTCCATCTCTTGTTAGCAGTGACCATCTCTTGTTAGCAGTGAGCTGAGATATTCTGTGTATATGATAGTTGAGCCTGCATTGAACTGAGATATTCAAAACTGTTTGAGATGTTTAGCTGTTAATCAAATGAAAACTGAATATTTCATCACAAACAATAATGAGCATTACTGAGCAATAATTTGATGTAACTTGATATATTAATTCATGATAACATAAGCGCAAGAATATCATAATGGAAGCACACAAGTGTCTCATGAATGAGAATAAGTAACAAATATCAAGTTTTAACTTGAAAATAACAACACCTCTGCGTCTACTAGAACATTTCATGATCCACTCATGCTGTTGTTGCTATTAGTAGCTATAAGACATTGTGTCTGGATCATGTAATAGTTTAATAACAGTTATCCAAGAGAAATTTGTCTGCCTGTTTGAGCTTACACATTATCTACAGACAGTTACATCAAGAAGGTAAGTTCAAGGTAACACCTAAACAAGGTAAGACCAGGTTTCCCCCACAGTAAATTAACAGACACTTACATGAGGGAAGATCAGGTTTCCCTCTACAGTAAATTAACAGACACTCAAATGACGGAAGACCAGGTTTCAGCACAGTAAATTCACAGACACTTAAACGAGGTAAGACCTGGTTTCCCTGATTTATTTACATTGTGTTATTGTTTATTTTGTGTATTAAGTTCTTGGTATCAAGCAGACAAAACCATTGTTGCCAAATTGCATAAATAAATAAAGCAGAAAAGTGCAGACTCAAATTTTCAGACTTAGAACGTGACACTGCGATCTCAGGGCACACCTCCATCGAATGGTTCTCAGGGACTCTGTCACCTGCATCAGTGGGGCACTGGGGCAGTCCAAAGAGCACACCCTGTAAGACTACCCCAATTTTAACAGCGTCAGAGTAAAAATCTGGCCAACTGGGACAATCCTTCAGAACAAACTATGGGGCAGACTGGAAAAGATCTCACCTGTGTTTTGTCAGGGCCCGCAAGGAAAGCAAAGAATAGTACCACTGCAACCTACAAGGCATGTTGTAAGAGGCGACTGATGTAGGACCTAGGAAACTACCCTAGTAAATAAAAAGCATCGCAGAAATCGGATGTGCTGGTCTACTTGTAGGTGCATAACTGGCACAACGTACAATCGCTCTTAGGCTCAGATCACATACAAATCACACAGAGTGGTTAACAAGTGATCGATATGGAGCATTCAAAGAAGAAGAAGGATATGATCTCAAGCGCATCGCATTATTTATGACCCATACAGAAATAGTCACATTGCAGAATTTGATCACAGAAGTTTATCACAGAAGTTGATCGCAGAAGTTGATCGCAGAAGTTGATCGCAGAAGTTGATCGCAGAAGTTGATCGCAGAAGTTGAAGAAGTTAAAAAATTATGATCTTACCAACATAACGTTATTCAACATTAGAATTTAATAAAATCTCTGATGTATGTCAGTAACTGATATGGTCATAATTATTTTCAACAAATATAGTGTGTCTGATATATGCATAGAGAAACACAGACAGCATTTGACAACTGGTGACTGTGTCAATGTGACTAACAAGAAGACAACTAAGGAAGGTTGGTGTGCGGAGCTGGCAAGGTTGTCTTGTGAGACAACTAAACCAGGTTGGTGTATAGAGCTGGCAAGGTTGTCTTGTGAGACAACTAAACCAGGTTGGTGTATAGAGCTGGCAAGGTTGTCTTGTGAGAAGCTACTGTGTGTTCCCTGCAGCCATTGAGAAAACATTGTTGACATGTTATATTTAATAAATAATGACATACAATATCAAGGCATACATGTCGACAATATAAACAGAATAAAATGATAAGATCTTTCATAATCTTATTTTCTAATGAGTGTATAGTCTAGATAATAGATTCCCAAACTTTTTCAGCTCTCTGCCCACTTTGCACAACATAAACTTTGTAACGCCCCCCCCCCCCCCCCCTTCCCCATTATAACAGTTTGCCAACGCACCCCTCACACATATATATACATGCTCTATTTTTTCTTTGACGTAGAAAATTGACATAGTATATGGTCAATTTTAAAATGATTATATGCATTAAATAGAAAATAGATGAAAAAATAGATCGTGTAAGACGGGTATAAGATGAATTAAAATGGAGAATACAAATTTTAAATGATTATTCAATTGCAAAATCACGAAAATAATTTATTGAAAAATATTTATTATTAATTTCTTCTTTAAGGAGCCACTGACCCATAATTGCCTGAACACCCCCCTAATTCATTTGAACCCACTATCGCCCCACTGGAACGCTTCAGTGCCCACTGGGAGGGGGTGGTACCCCACTTTGGGAAACGCCGGTCTAGATTTTCATAATCTTTATTTTCTAACGAGCGTATAGTTTTATTAAATGACATATCATTTATGTGTTCTATCTTCTCACTTATTACTTTTGTCTTCATTTTTTCTAATCATTAACAGAACATGATAAACAGAACAGGATAAACAGGACATGATAAATGATAAATATGACATGATAAACAGAACATGATAAACAGAACACGATAAACAGAACATGATAAACAGGACATGGTAAACAGAACATGATAAATGATAAACAGAACATGATAAACAGGACATGATAAACGATAAACAGGAAATGGTAAACAGAACATGATAAATGATAAACATGACATGGTAAACAGAACATGATAAATGATAAACAAAACATAATAAACATGACATGATAAACAGGACATGATAAACAGTTATATTGAGGACAGCCAATACATTTTTGCAACCTTTAAAACAATAGTGTTGCTGAGTGGTGTTATTCACCAATAGAAGAGCGTGAATCTGGGGTGCTATAACCTAACAGAAGAGTGTACCTGTGTTGTGCTATCATCCAACAGAAGAATGTAGCTGTGTGGTGCTATCCCCCAACAGAAGAGTGTAGCTGTGTGGTGCTATCACCCAACAGAAGAGCGTAGCTGTGTGATGCTATCATCCACATAGCAATGTTAAAAGTAGTAATACAAAGTGGCAGTAATGCTGTCAGAAACATAATGAAAGCAATATGAAGAAATTACAATAATATAGACATGTGAAAATAACAGCAGATTATTCGACCGAATAACCTCAACCACTCAAGTCTTCATCTTTTTAAATGATGAATATTCATTAATATAACAGAGAAGACTTTTGTCTGGTAGATATAAGATGATGCAGTTCAGTAAGAACCAACCACACTTGATAAATTGATTAACCAATCACACTTAATAAAAAATTAGCCAATCACACTCAATATAAAGATGAACCAATCATACTCAGTAAAAAATGAACCAATCACACTCAGTAGGAAGATTAACCAATCATAATGCATAAAACCTACCAATGGCACTTAATAATAGTAATAAAAACGCATAATACTTGATACTTTCATGTATTTGTCAAATAAAAGTTGGTACAAAGTTGTTACTTTTCAAGTAGAGAAAATTAATAATCTACAATAAGAATAAATTGTATCGAATATGAGGAACTATGTAATTATAGTAAATAATAACAAACAACCAATCACAATCAGGAAAAATAATAACGAATCACATTGACGAGTAATACAAAAGTAAACCAATCATAGAAAATGTATTTAGTTTAATGATCCAGTCAAACAAGATGTCCTCTAAGCTCTGCTCCAACAGGAACTGTGTTGTGAAGGGAAGGCTGGTGAGCATGTGATGAGGTCATCCTTTGATTGATGCTGGTGTTAGAAGATGCAGATGTTGGGCCACTGTAGTTGTGGTTGGTGACTATGTTGGGTGATAACAGACATGTTGAACCTGCCAAAAAAAGGGAGATAACATAAGACATGTTGAACCTGGCAACAAAAGGGAGATAGCATAAGACATGTTGAACATGGCAACAGAAGGGAGATAACTTCAAAATGAAATCAACGATAACCATTGTAAACAAATATGAAGGACTATGTACAGGATACAGTCATCACTGACAGCCTCGCTATGACAGATCAGATCTGATACCATGTTCCAGTATAACCCCAGATGTGGTATTTTATAGTGGGGTTTTTCTGTTGGTGGCGTCTGTGGCCTAGGGGTTAGTGACTTGGTCTATTAACCTCGATGTTCTGATTTCGAATTACGCTGTGGACAGTTTGGTTGCAAATTGTTTCGTGGATTTTAACAAAAGGACTATGGCACTACCCATTCAGAAAGCAATGGCAAACTACTGAACGTAATAATGCCTAGAAAAATCACAAACAGCATTACAAAGCTGGGGTTGATTCCCAAAGTCCTGTAAAGCGTCAGGACAAGAAGAGATTTCTAGAACAGACTTTTGTATGCACTTCTCTAATCTTGTCTTGTCTCACAGCGTCAGGATAAGAAAAGATTTATAGAAAGGGTTTTTGTATGCGCCTCTCTAATCATGTTTTGCCTCACAGCGTCAGGATAAGAAAAGATTTCTAGAACTGACTTTTGTATGAGCTTCATTAATAGTTTTTTTTCACTGACTGTTATTTTTGTGGCTCATCTTTTGTGTGGATGACCTTTTACTTTGTATCCGAGGGGACTGCCTAGAGTAGTTGATAGTAGCTCGGCCTGCTAGCTGTGAGACGCCTCATAGCTCGGGTTCGAACCTACTGTCCGGCATTTGTTCGAGTCCCTGGTCTTACTCAGGACGATAACGTGAGTACCTCTGAAGTCGGAGAAAATCTGCCTGTATGGCGAGGAATACTAATTACGAGTACATTGAGCACACGGCTGCCAGTGTAAAGTAATTTACAATGTGCACGCTGCTGCCATTGTAAGAAATTGGAAAACGGATTTTCACGCAAAAATCAGTTTCAGAGATGGAACTTCGTCTGAGTTGAAAGCGGACAAAAGAAAAAAAAAAAAAACAACAACTTTGTATCCACTGTATCAGAGTAGCATTGCAGTTTGGTTCCGTGATTTGGCACAGTCACCTGTCAGAATGTACTAACAGGCAGAGGGGCAGATAACAACCTGTCAGAGTGTACCTGTAGGTAAACCTTATGATATATACTAACATAAATAGTCTGTACCTGGTGTGGGGCCATAACGAGGATGTGATGAAATCTCCTGAGGTTCATAATTCCGAGCTGGAAGCGGAGGCATCATCTCCCCAGTATTGATACCTCCGCGACTTGATGCACGGGTAGGAGGAGGAGGTGGTGGCGTTTTTCCTGATCTGCTAGGAGGACGATTCAAAGGGACATCAGTCTGCTCACTCATATCCTGTAACCAAGAGTTATGTTTCTTGTATATCATAAGTGATAAATGTTAACATGGAATAACAATATGAATGAAGTCATTATAATATTAACAGATGATAGTAAAGTCATTGAAATAATAACAGACGGTAGTGAAGTGATTATAATAATGACAGATGATAGTGAAGTGATTATAATAATGACAGATGATAGTGAAGTGATTATAATAATGACATGTGAGAATGAACAGTTGCTGGGAAATAAAACCAATATAATGATTACATATGATTAATATAACAAAGATTAAAATGAATGACAGGTAGAATGATTATCCTGATGACCGAATGAGATTTAATCAATCATATTGATCTGTATGAGCAAATCTTCTACTCCATGCAGCTGTACTTATAGTACTACCTCCTCCCATAGGTAGCTTTCCTGTTTGATTCCTATTCACTTTACCAGACTACAGTATGGTAGACAGTTGTTAATACCACCATGAGGTGGAGCAGGATATTCTTCTTCTTCACCTTTCAACTCCCAACGGAGCACTGGTCTTCAACAAACTTCTTTCACCTCTTTGTCTCTCCTGCTATCCCTTCCAATTCTTTCCATGTTTTACCTATTCTTTTACTATCATCCTCCAGCTCTCTTCTCCAGATATGTCTAGACCTTCCCCTACTTCTCTTTCCTTGTGGGTTCCAAAACAGTACCTGTCTTGCAATGCTTCCGGTCAGTCTTCTCAATGTATGTCCTATCCTTCGCCATCATCTCTTCCTTAGCTCTTTCTTCACTGGAGCAGGATCTTAGTTTCATATAATTGAGCCTTTAGTTGAAGGAAAAGTTTACTGATGCTGACTATGATCCCCCAAATTTGTAACTTCTATAAAAACCTTCTAGTGACCCCCAATCCCCAACCCCTAACAAAAGATATCTACTATAAGGACAGTTTCTTCAAATGAAATATAATGATGATGATAATAGTGATGAAGTGTATGTTGGAGATCTGATGTGTGTGTTGTGGTTGTGGAGTCTGTGTTGTGGTTATGGAGTCTGTGTTGTGGTGGTGAAGTCTGTGTTATGAAGTCTGTGTTGTGGTTGTGAAGTCTGTGTTGTGGTTGTGAAGTCTGTGTTGTGGTGGTGCTATCCATTTGATTATTATATGCATCAACAAGAAACTGAATGTTATATTTTGAAATATTTCTTGTGTATTTGTTTTTGTTCCACTAATTTTTCCCATGCATGTTTTTTTGCCAGATAAGATTATTGTGTGTAATTTTTCCCATACCTTTGCTCTTGTTTTGGTTTCATAAATATCTCCATTTGGCTCCTCATTTTCATAATTGTTTTTTTTATACCGAGGGCTGACAACTCTGTATGGATCTGCAAATTATGAAAGATTGAAATAATATTACCGCTACAATGGAAGACTGCGGTCAAACTATATAGCAATGATGAAATATGCGATAAAAAAGTTTGATAGTTTTGTTGTATTTTTGTACTTTACGGAAAGAAAGATTTTCTTTCTTTCTTTTTCTTTTTTCCAATCCTGTTTTGTCTCACAGCGTCAGGATAAGAAGAGATTTATAGAACGAGCCCTTGTGTGCACTTCATAAACAATGTATTTCATCACCTCTGTTATCTCTGAGGTCCATCTTTTGAGTGGCCGGTCTTTTGCTTTGTATCCATTGCATTGAAGCAACATTGCTCTTTGAGGTGCACTGTCTGTTGGTAATCTACTTATGTCGCTGAACCCTTTAATTTGTTGTTTCTTGATGAAGTCTAATACTGATGTTGTACCCACTTTTTCCTGATGTCTTCATTTCTAAACCAGTCTCTTCTTGTTACACCCAGCATTCTGCGTAGACACTTCATCTCTGTCGTGACTAGTTTTCTTCTATCATTTGATGTCAGCATCCAGGTTTGGTACTGGTAGCATAATGTGAGGAGAAAGATTGTGTTCTCTTTTTGTGTTCATGGTGACATGTTTGCATTTTAAAATTGGCACCATCTGTCTTATCATTTGATTTGCTTTGTTGCATCTGTGTTGGATTTCATTAGTTTTCTTCCATTTGCAGAAAAAATACTCTCTTGGTATGTCATGTCTGTGACTTGTTTTAATGAATTCTTGGCTCTGGCTACCGGCAAGTTCTCAACCAATTTCAGGGCTGAGGTAGAGGCCCTCAGTGCAGCTGCAAAAATGGCACTACAAAATATGAACCAAATACATGGAAAAATAGTACTCTTAACTGACGCATTGTCCGCTATCTCAGCACTGAAATCTGAAAGGAACACAGAACTAAGTGATCTCAGGTCAACCTTAGCCCAGTTATCTCATGAATCTGAGAGGGTAGTAATCCAGTGGATACCCTCACACTGCAAGATCAAGGGAATGAAGATGCTGACAGACTGGCTAAAGAGGGAGCAGGAATGCCCCAAGATGACAACCTGGTTAGCTATGAAGAAGCAAAACCATCGCCAAAGGGCACTACAAAACAAAATGGGATAAAGAACACCTAAAACACAACAAGAACGATGGATGTTACTAACTGTCCAGAAGGGACCAGACAGCCATACTTCGCCTTTGGACGGGTCACAACAGAATGAGACACCACCTGTACACTAAATTCAAGATAGGCACCAACGACCTGTGCTCCTGTGGCTTGGCAAGTATGACAACAGAACATATTCTACAGAACTGCCCCAGTATGCAGACCTGAGAAGAAAGAGGTTGTCCACTTACACCAGCGTCCAAGACAAACTGTATGGCTTGGCTGATAATCTGAGGCAGACGGCTGCCTTTATTAGAGAATCCGAAATCCCAATCTAGTGAGAATGCAGAAGAAGAAGAAAAACAATATTCATTCTTACCTTCATTCCAAGGAGAACGACCTCCAGGATGATCATCAACAAGATATGTCATTTTATGGCCACTTCCAACATTTGGAGAATCCATTTTGTGTGGACTGTATGGTCTTGACACTGGGTAGTCTGACTGTGGAGGAGGCAAAAATATGTGCTTTTCATACTTCTTCTGTGAAAGTAAAATGTGGAGAGAAGATAAAACACAAGATATGGGACTACTATATCAACAAGGTGGGGAGGGGGAGGAGCATCATACATTAGCTTACTTGACATCATGACATCAAGGTCTATGATGGTTAGGTATGACATTACACACATCATGACATCAAGGTCTATGATGGTTAGGTATGACTACTTGTAGCCAGACCACGCTCCTAAGAAGCGAGTTCACTAACAATCGCGCTACTGCGGCTCTAATCTGCAACAATATCCAAGTTAAAATGGGAAAGTGTAAGTTGAAAATAAAGCAATGAAACAATTAAGACATTTATTTGTCTCAAATAAAAACCAGAAGATATTAACAGTAACATACATCATAATCTCGAATGTATTCATCGGAAAAGTCATCCATGCTTTTATCATAAGTCCCGTAACTGCGTGTATCATCTGAGGGTGGAGGGTATAGTGTGTGGTCTCCCTTGTTTGTGCTGCCATATAGCTCAAATGTGTTTGTACGACTGGCTATCTCACTTGCTCCTGGTGATATGCAAGAACATTCAGATACACAATCAAACATCAATAAAACATACTTGCAATAAAACATACTTGCAAGTATACAGTGAACATAACACATTTTTATACAACAATTCTGAAATACAGTTAACTATTAATGAAAAATAGAATAACAAGTCATTCATAAATGGGAGTGGGGGAATTATGGTTGTGTAGATTAGATGTCCAACAATGTCTACGTTTTAGTAGCTAAAAATCGAGAAGAGCAGGCTAGTAGGCCTCTACTCAGGCAAAATCAATTAAAACAATTAAAAAATTAAATTTCTGCAAAAATACTTTCACCATCTTCTAAATGACATTGGGGGGACCCTCGCTGGTGTTACAGAGTTCGTACATTGCCACTGTGATCTTCATGTGTAAGTAAGAGATTGGAGCAAACATGGTTACTCACCAAAGAGCATGAATATGTTTCTATCAATCAACCAATCAATCAATCAAACCTGACAATGTCTTTCGTAAATGGGTGGGTTGTGTAGGTTAGACGTCCTGACTATAAGACAGAAAATATTAAACATTTCAATTTTGTATCCTCCCATGCCTTTCCCTCCCATGCCTTTCCCTCCCATGCCTTTTCCCTCCTATGCCTTTCTTCTCCCGTGCCTTTTCCTCTCTTTGCCTTTCTTCTCCCAGAGTTTGTTCCTTCAAAGCAAACACTAAAGAAAATTAAATGGAAAACATAATTAACAGCTCAAGTGTTGGAAGGATGGATGAAGCAGAGAACATGGAAAAGACAAGAGAATATTCCAGAATGAGATTAAAGAAGAACAAAATATGATATGAAAAAAACAGGCACCAACCTTCCAGCCTTTTCTTTCTTCTTCTGATGAAAAATAAGATGAGACCAACATTTAATGTGAGAATAAATACTCCAACAATGCATACAACTAAGATGATGATTACTGGAACTTCATCTGTTCCCTGAAGTTCTGAAGTTGATATGTCAGCTGGGGACAGTACATCTGTAGAATAATGCGTAAAGCAACATTGTTACATTTGTAGAATAATTATAGTAACCATCTTTCTTTCTTATTTTCACTAATCCTGTTTTGCATCACAGCATCAGGATAAGAAGAGACTTTTAGAAGAGGCTTTTTACCTTTTTGTTTTGTATTCACTGTATTAGAGTGACATGCCCTTTGAGGTGCACATTCTGTTGGTAATCTGCTTATATCACTGAACTATTTCTACTTCTTCTTCTTTGCGTTCATTCTTTACGACCAATTTCAATCACTCTTTGTGATATGTTTGATCTCTGCCAAGAACGTGTATACGTTGCACATTGGTTTGGTAGGCCCCTAAATGCATAGACTTCTACACGTTTAGGACACATGCATCTGATTTCAGCCAAACCTCCTTAGTCGCCTCTTACGACATGCATGGCAGGCAACAGTGGTTCTATTCTTTACACCCCAAATTTGGGGCCCGGTAACCACTAGGTCAACTGAACTATTTAATTTGTTGTTTCTTGATGAAGTTCAGTACTGATGCTGTATCTACTTTTTTTTCCTGATGTCTTCATTTCTAAACTTGTCTGTTCTTGATACTCTCGGGCATTCTGCATAGTACACTGCATTTCTGTCGTGACTAGTTTTCTACTATCATTTAATGTCAGTGTCCATATTTGGTACTGATAGCATAATGTTAGTAGAAATATTGTGTTGTACAATGATCTTTTAGTCTTCATGGTCATATACTTGCATTTCAAAATTGGTGCCATTTAAACCAAACCTATCTCCTTCTTCTATGATGGTCTTCAATGATGGTCTTCAATGATGGTCTTCAATGATGGTCTTCAATGATGGTCTTCAATGATGGTCTTCTATGATAGTCTTCAATGATGGTCTTTAATGATGGTCTTCAATGATGGTCTTCTATGATAGTCTTCAATGATGGTCTTCAATGATGGTCTTCAATGATGGTCTTCAATGATGGTCTTCAATGATGGTCTTCAATGATGGTCTTCAATGATGGTCTTTAATGATGGTCTTCAATGATGGTCTTCAATGATGGTCTTCAATGATGAATAGTTTGTTCATTTTGAAAGCTCTTCATTTGATGTTGTATTTAATGTTGCATTTGATGTTGTATTTGATGTTGTATTTGATGTTGTATTTGATATTGTATTTGATGTTGTATTTGATGTTGTATTTGATGTTGTATTTGATGTTGTATTTGATGTTGTATTTGATGTTGTATTTGATGTTGTATATGATATTGTATTTGATGTTGTATATATTGTGATGTTGTATTTGATGTTGTATTTGATGTTGTATTTGATGTTGTATATGATGTTGTATTTGATGTTGTATATATTGTATTTGATGTTGTATTTGATGTGGTATTTGATGTTGTATTTGGTCAGAAAATCTGCAATTTGATTCTTAATGATCTGTAATAGTGTCCAATTAAGATCATGTATTCTGTAAACCAAAATATGGGTGTGCAGCATGGACATTTAACAAGGTGGTGGAAAAACATATATCTGCTTTGTAATATAAGTGTTACAGAAGAGTCATCTGTAGATCATGGACAGAGACGAGAACAAATAAATCTATCCAGAAAGAACTCAAAATCAAAGAAAGTTGGCTGATACTACAAATAAGAATTAGAAAAATGAAGTATTTTGGATATACATAGAGACACGAAGGGATGGAGAAGACCATCATGAAAGGAGGCATCCCGGCAAAGAAGAGGAAGACCACGGAGAAGATTAATTCAGGATGTAAATAACATGACAGCTGCAGAGGCAGGACATCTGGCCCACGAGAGAGAGAAATTCAGAAGGACTGTTGGGGTGGCAAAGTTCTGTACATGACAAGTTATGTGATGATAATTCTGTAGACATTTTTCATAGAGATTACCATGACTTATGTCCTTTTACAATTTCTTAGATACATTTGACATCTCAAACTACAACTTGACATGTCAAACTACAACTTGACATGTCAAACTACAACTTGACATGTCAAACTACAACTTGACATGTCAAACTACAACTTGACATGTCAAACTACAACTTGACATGACAACATGCAATTTGACATGTCACACTGCAATTTGACTTGTCAAACTACAACTTGACATGTCAAACTACAACTTGACATGTCAAACTACAACTTGACATGTCAAACTACAACTTAACATCTCAAACTATAACTTGACATGTAAAACTACAACTTGACATCTCAAACTATAACTTGACATGTCAAACTACAACTTGACATGTCAAACGATGTAATTTCTCATTAATATGCTGAAATATTTATTATCTGTTGCAAGAAATCATTCAGAGTTATGTCACTTGATGCGAGATATACAAAATTAATAAAATCATGTTAATTATATGAACTTGAGAAATACATGTTAAATCGAGTAACAACGGTTCACAACTCACAACAAACCTGATGTCTTTGCGATAATTCCACGAGACTGATATGGACTCTCTCCTCTGTCATTGAAAGCTAACACAGTCAATTCATATTCTGTTCCCAGTTCCAAACCTAAATTAGATTTGAGACCAAACAAAAACTAAAAATGTTTTTGATCAATTTGTCAATGATGTAAAACCAGATGTTTTAAGGGTTTTTCAATTAAAAAAGAATACACTCTACTACACAGACTCTAAACTACTATATACACTCTAACTACTACATACACTCTACTACTACACACATTCTAAACTACTACATACACTCTAACTACTACATACACTCTACTACTACATACACTCTACTAACTACTACATACACTCTAACTATTACACACACTCTAAACTACTACACACACTCTAAACTACTACACACACTCTAAACTAGTACATACACTCTACTACTGAAATGAAAATTGTGGCATATCCTTTATAGGACGTAGCCATCAACCGCAATAAACTAGTTGTTAATTTTTCTAGGCACCACTTATACGTTCAGTAGTTTGCCATTGCTTTCTGAACGATGAGGTCTATTTTTACCTTTGTAAAATCCCATGGAAACAAATTTGCTTCCAAACTTTTCCACCGTGGGGTTTGAACCAGGTGCGCTTGGGTTTGTGATCGAGCTCACTACCACTTGAGCTAGAGACGCTCACTCTACTACTACATACACTCTAAACTACTACATACACTCTAAACTACTACATACACTCTAATAATTAGACTACTGTGTATACTATAACTGTCTAATAACCACGTCACTGGGCAACAACGCGGTAACAGTGTGACGAAGAAGAAAAACTATCTAATATTCAAAAAGGTAACTCTATATAACAGTAATGTACCTTTGATCTTGTATGCTGTAGCTCCGAAAGGGCGTACGTCCACATACACATACCCTCTAGCATCTACAGGCTTGTATCTCACCCTGAATGACTGACTTAGTCCTCCATCAAATCCTGGTTTCCAAGTCAGGGAAATACTGTTTGACGTAGCATTGACAAACTCAATGTTGTACGGGACATAAGGTTTACCTGAGAACATATGCACCATAAGAATAAATATTGACAACTTGTCCCATATCTTGATATTATTAGGGTATTCCAAACCTAGGCTGTAGTAGATTTATATATATACTTATTTATACTTATTTATACATATTTATACTTATTTATATTTATTTATATTTATTTATATTTATACTTACATATACTTATGACATAACATCAAGGAAAATAAATATTTAGGACACATCAAACGACATAAGTGCCTAGAGAAAGTAATTTTGGAGAGATGGTGTCTGGAAGAAGAATGAGAGGAAGACCTAAAAGACGATGGGTGCAAGATGTCATTGACAATCTGAGAATGGCTGCTGCTGACGCCGGTCAACTTGCACAGAACAGAGTGTTTTTCAGGACTGCTGTCATGGGAGCCAAGTTCTGGGACAAGCTACTGGATGATGATGATGATAAACTTATATAAACTGATGCTGTAGGAGATATATATATATATATATAAAGAAGAAGATTATGTTTGCACAAATCTATAATCAGATAGAGACTGATTGAATACAAATCTATAATCAGATAGAGACTGATTGAATACAAATCTATAATCAGATAGAGACTGATTGAATACAAATCTATAATCAGATAGAGACTGATTGAATACAAATCTATAATCAGATAGAGACTGATTTAATACAAATCTATAATCAGATAGAGACTGATTGAATACAAATCTATAATCAGATAGAGACTGATTGAATACAAATCTATAATCAGATAGAGACTGATTGAATACAACTTGAACATATCTTCTTCTTCTTCGAACGCTCCATATTGATCACTTGTAAACCACCTGTTGATTTCTGTGTGATCTGAGCCTAAGAGTGATTGTACATTGTGCCAGTTATGTGCCTACAAGTAGCCAGCACATTCGATTTCTGCAATGCTTTTTATTTACTTAGGTAGCTTCCCTAGGTCCTACATCAGTCCAGTCACCTCTTAAGACATGCCTTGTAGGTCGCAGTGGTACTATTATTTGATTACTTTGGGAACCCTGGCACAACACAATTGACTTAAACATATAAAACCTGAACATATAAAACTTGAACATATAAAACTTGAACATATACTTCTTCTTCTTTCTTCTTCTTTTGTCGTCACACTGCTACCGGGTTGTTGCCCAGTGTAGTCACACTGCTACCAGGTTGTTGCCCAGTGTCGTCACACTGCTACCAGGTTGTTGCCCAGTGTCGTCACACTGCTACCAGGTTGTTGCCCAGTGTTGTCACACTGCTACCAGGTTGTTGCCCAGTGTCGTCACACTGCTACCAGGTTGTTGCCCAGTGTCGTCACACTGCTACCAGGTTGTTGCCCAGTGTTGTCATTTTCTGTTTTTGTCTTGCGCTGTTGTGGTGGCTTCGGTGATTGTTATTTTTGCTCTTTCATAGGATTCTGCTATGCCATCTAACCATCTTTTTTTTGTGGTCTTCCTCTTGCCTTCTTTCCTGATGTTCTGTTGTAGAATACTCTGTATACTGTGGAGTTTGGATGCATTCTTATTAAGTGGCCAAACCACTTCATTCTTTGTTTCTCAATGTAATTCAAGCAAGGTTCTGTGTCAACTTTCTTTCTTATGCTGATGTTGGTGACTCTGTCTTTTCTTGTGTTGTTGGTAACTTTTCGCAGGCAAAGCATTTCACATGTAGTTATTGTTTGCGACTGCGCTTTGCTCAATGTCTATGTTTGGCTCTGGTAACACAAAGTAGGTATAAAATGCTGTTGATCATCTGAACAACATATAAAACTTGAAGAAAGTATAAAACTTGAACAACATATAAAACTTGAAGAAAGTATACAATTTGAAGAACATATAAAACTTGAACAACATATAAAACTTGAAGAAAGTATAAAACTTGAAGAACATATAAAACTTGAAGAACATATAAAACTTGAACAACATATAAAACTTGAACAACATATAAAACTTGAAGAAAGTATAAAACTTGAAGAACATATAAAACTGGAAGAAAGTATAAAACTTGAACAACATATAAAACTTGAACAACATATAAAAAAGCTGATCAACAATTTGAAAGAGTCAACTTACTAGTTCCAGTTAAAGTAATACTGTGAGAGTCTGTACCCTTGCTGTTGGCAGCTGCGCACATATATGTCCCATAGTCATCAGCTTCCAGGTCTTTAATCTTCAGTGTGCTCTCAGCCTTGACCAAGCTGGTCTTCTCTAAACTGATCTTGTATTTGCTGTTTGATCGGATTGGGTTGTTATCCTAGAGGGACATTATTTCTTATACATTCAATTAATGAGTTTCATAATATCACATCCAATCCAACATTCAATTATTGAGTTTCATAATATCACATCCAATCCCACATTTAATTATTGAGTCTCATAATATCACATCCAATCCCACATTCAATTATTGAGTTTCATAATATCACATCCAATCCAACATTTAATTATTGAGTCTCATAATATCGCATCCAATCATACAATCTCTTTGCTCTATTATCAATTTATATTAATCTGATGTATGGTCTGATTGCTGGAATCGCAGACTTTTATCCATGCATGTTTTCTCAGTGACTCAATGAGTATGCTCAGGAAGATTGAATCAGGAAGGGTTTACGACAATGGTTGGAGTCGCTGAGGAGGTCTAGGCTGACAAAAATCAGTTTTATTTTTGTGCCAGGGCATTTGGGTGTAAGGAGAAATGAACACGCTGATAGGCTTGAAGGTATGGCTGCTGTAAAAAGTGGGCGAGCAATGGACCATGCTGATATTATAAATTCCTAAGGAGCGATTTCGTGTATGATTCCAGTAATAGTGGTGAATCGACAATGCTAATAAGAATGCAAGAATACCAAGTAAAATGTGGTGTAGCTAGTCAAGAGAACTATATGAACACTAAATGCTAGATTGCAAGAATTTGTTAATGACAAACTAAATGCTAGATTGCAATAGTTTGTTAATGTACACTAAATGCTAGATTGCAATAGTTTGTTAATGTACACTAAATGCTAGATTGCTAGAGTTTGTTAATGTACACTAAATGCTAGATTGCTAGAGTTTGTTAATGAACACTAAATGCTAGATTGCAAGAATTTGTTAATGACAAACTAAATGCTAGATTGCAAGAATTTGTTAATGTACACTAAATGCTAGATTGCTAGAGTTTGTGAACACTAAATGCTAGATTGCTAGAGTTTGTGAACACTAAATGCTAGATTGCTAGAGTTTGTTAATGACAAACTAAATGCTAGATTGCAAGAATTTGTTAATGAACACTAAATGCTAGATTGCAAGAATTTGTTAATGACAAACTAAATGCTAGATTGCAATAGTTTGTTAATGTACACTAAATGCTAGATTGCAATAGTTTGTTAATGTACACTAAATGCTAGATTGCTAGAGTTTGTTAATGTACACTAAATGCTAGATTGCTAGAGTTTGTTAATGAACACTAAATGCTAGATTGCAAGAATTTGTTAATGACAAACTAAATGCTAGATTGCAAGAATTTGTTAATGTACACTAAATGCTAGATTGCTAGAGTTTGTGAACACTAAATGCTAGATTGCTAGAATTTGTTAATGTACACTAAATGTTAGATTGCTAGAATTTGTTAATGACAAACTAAATGCTAGATTGCAAGAATTTGTTAATGGACACTAAATGCTAGATTGCAAGAGTTTGAATTGAAGATTGGAATGGCCAGAAAAGAATAGCACAACAGGTATATGAGTAGGCTCATCAATCGACATCGAACTGGCACAGTTAGTTGCTGGATGCTGTTGGAGATATTGTGAAAGAGATCAGAGCACATATGGACATGTCCGGAGTGCAATGAAGGTATTTGAAAGTGAACTAATGTACACTACCATGTGGTCACTGATCAAATAACACTGAACTAATGTACACTACCATGTGGTCACTGATCAAATAACACTGAACTAATGGACACTACCATGTGGTCACTGATCAAATAACACTGAACTAATGTACACTACCATGTGGTCAGTGATCAAATAACACTGAACTAATGTACACTACCATGTAGTCACTGATCAAATAACAAACTGTCATTCAAATAAACAAATAAACAAGTAAGTAGAGATGAGCACATCAGTACTGACCCTAGTCCATGCGACCGTCACATCTGGTGCCCCCTGAACCTTACACATCAAACCGACAGTGCTGCCCTTCTCACCTGCAGAACGGCTAATCTCTGGTGACTTGTCAATTGTTGGTGCAACTGAAATGAGTCATGATAATCAAGAAACAATTCACACAACATGCATTAATGTTCAGACTGCTAGGTCTGTGTTGTAATTATTGTGTAGTTGTCTTTAACACTATGTTAGCTAGGATCTAGTAAATGTATTCTTGGCTTTGTAGTACTTATATTATTTATCTCACCCACTAGTCTCTATAGCTTAGGAAGCTTTCATATAAGAGCAGGTAGATGCTCCTCTGACAGGGTTGCTGTAGGTACCCCACATAAGGCAGAGAATCAGACAATGCCACATTCATTTGCCTTGTCTGTTTAACATATATGCAGAAAACCTCATTAGGACTGTTACAGAAGATAGCGGAAAAGAACAATATGATTCTTTATAATCGGAGGAAGAGAAATACCTGAACTATGATATGCTGATGATACAGTGTTACTGTCAACATCACAAAAAGGGATTGAGAAATTAATAATGGAAGTGAAAGAGAAAGCAAAAATTAAATTTATTTTCTACCGTACACAACAAAAATAATGACAACAGATAAAACAAACATGCTACAGTATATTTTTATCAATGGAGAGAAAGTAGAAAATGTGTACAGTTTTGAATATCTTGGTTCACTGCTAACAACAGATGGAAATTGGGTGAAGGAAATTAAAATAAGAGCAAACACGGCTTTGCAAAAAAATTAAACAACTACACGCAGTTTGGAATGGAGCTGATAGGAAAACAAAGATCAGAATACTAAAAGCATGTATATTCCCAGTGGCAACATATAAATGTGAAACATGAACATTTGACAAGACAGTGAAAAAATATATATGTGCTTTTGAATATAAGTGTTATATAGAAGGGCTCTCTATATATCATGGACAGAGAAGAAAACAAATAGATCTATACAGAATGAATTCAAAATCAAAGAAAACTGGCTGAGGCTACAAATAAGAAAAAGAAAATTGAAATATTTTGGAAACATAAAATGACACGAAGGGTTGGAGAAGACCATTATGGAAGTAGATATCCCGGCAAAGAGGAGAAGAGGAAGACCATGGAGAAGATGGATTCAGGATATGATTGATAATTTCAGCCTGACAGCTGTAGAGGCAGCTACAAGAGAAATGCTGAAGGACTGTTAGGGTGGCAGAGTTCTGCTTAGAACAAGCTACATGATGATGATGAAATAAGTTAACAATAATAAAAGTAAATAGGATCTTACATCTGATGACCAACTTTGCAACTTTGGTGTCCGGAGTGCCAACCTTGTTGTCAACAGTGCACTTAAATGTCCCAGCATCTTCCCGTGACAAGGCACTAATAGTCAGGTAAGAAGTGTCATCCTCTGTCCTAGCCTTAGCCCGGCTCATATCAAAGTCTTCTCTGGACCATGTGAAAATATCTGATGTCATGGGGTTAGCACTAACTTTACAGATGAATGTGGCAGTGTCTCCTTCATTCAATGCAAGTCTGTTGGTGATGTCTACAATCTCTGCAGCGACTGAGGAAACACAAGAAATTATCAAATTCAATGCAAGTCTGTTGGTAATGTCTACAATCTGATTTAATGTAAGTCTGTTGGTAATGTCTACAATCTGATTTAATGCAAGTCTGTTGGTAATGTCTACAATCTCATTTAGATAGAGTGAGATAGAGTTCCTAGTCCTATCGGTGACGAATCGATAACCCGGTGGTGTGAAAATTGAGAAAAATAGGTTGCAAAGATGCTGCCCAGACAAAATACATAAAGAAAGATACGAAATAAAATTTCTACAAAATTTGCTGCATCTTCAAAAAATTACATTAAAAATTACATAACAAATACTCATTGGTGCTATGGAGTCCGTGCACTATAGCTGAGATTGTCCTGTGTAAGAAGAGATTGAAGCACCCATAATTCACTTAACAATCATTCAGAACACAATCAACATGCACAGCTTTCAACATCTGTTAGGAGAGACTAAGTACCTATAAGCCTGCTAGGAATGAAGTGAGTTCGGATCTACTTCTTATTTTGTTGTCACATGTTACCATGTTGTTGCACAGTATCTTGGTTTTCTGTTGCTTTCTTGCCTGCTCTAGTGCTTGGGTGATAGTTTTCTGTTGTTTTCTTGTGCTGCTCTAGTGCTTGGGTGATAGTTAATTTTGTTTTTTTCACAGGACTGCTATGCATCTAATCATAATTTTTGTGGTCTTTCTCTTGCCTTCTTTCCTGATGTTCTGTTGTAGAAGGCTCTGTATACGGTTGAGTTTAGTTGCATTCTTGGTCAAACCACTTCGTTTATTTCTCAATGTAATTCAAGCAAGGTTCTTTGCCAACTTTCTTGCTTATGCCGATCTTGGTGACTGTCTTTTCTGGCTTTGTTGTTAACTTTTCGTAGGCTTCATATTTCAGTTTTACTAACAAATCATAATAAAACAATATTGACAATGAACAATTCTTCAGTGTTACATAGAAATAGAAAAAGTAGAAGCCCAGACATAAGAAAGTAAACAAGAACAGATTGACGGAAGAAAGGAAGTAGAGCATTTATGGGACACCCACCCACACCCACCCATCCACGCATCCACCCACGCACGCACGCACGCACACACACACACATATAATAGCTGTCCACCTACATTTGACACTGAGAGAAAAATTGAATGTTGCAAATCCTTGACTGTTAGTTCCCTTGATCATATAATCTCCCTTGTCCTCCTTTCTGACATCATTAATGATGAGCACTCCATTGTTCATCTTGTACCAATCTGGCAAGTCAAACAGTGCTCCTCCATCCTTGTACAACTGATATGTTACATCCGCTGGGTTTGCATAAGCAGTCAGATTGAGGCTAGTGTTATCTCCATTCTTAGCCTCAACTTTGTCTGGTAGCGTCTCTTCATCAAATTCTGGTTTGACTGTCAACACAAAGAGAAAATTATGAATTAATCATGACAGATATAATAGTTAGTTAGTTAGTTTGTTCCTTTCGTGCCAAAGGCGACACATAGGGCAGAGGTTTTAGATCTCCATGTGATACGGTTCTTTGCTAGCAGTTGGAGATCTTGTATGGTTTTACATCCCAATAGTTTACTTTCTTGTTGGATGGTTCTTCGAAGAGTGGTCTTTGGTCTTCCACGTTTTCTTTTCCCAACTGGTGACCACATAAGGACTTGTCGATTTAGTCTCTTTTCGTCTGATCTAAGAACATGACTTAAATATTTCCACCTTCGTTTCCTTATAATATTTGATACGGGTTGTTGGTGTGTTCTATCTCTCACTGTGTTGTTAGAAACGAAATCACTCCATTTTACTTTTAATAATTTTCGTAGACATTTATTCTCAAAGCTGTCCAGTTTCTTATCAATTTTCTTTGTTGATTTCCAACTTTCACAACCGTAGGTCAGTACAGGAATCACACATGACCTAAATAATTTAACTTTTGTGCATATACTAAGGTCTTGAGATTGCCAGATATTCGTTAATTTAGTGAAGGCACTAGCTGCTATAGCAATATCAGAGTTTATTTCTTTCATCGTGTCTCCTTTGTTTTTGACACTTTACTACCCAAATATGTAAAATGTTCAACTTTCTCCAGTGTTTGGCCATTTATTACGATGTTGTCTGTCGAGTTTGTGAGGTCCATAATTTTGGTCTTGGCAGAATTAATCTGGAGACCAACCTGTTCTGCAAGTGTGCAAAGATTGCTCGTTAGTTTGTGGGTTGCTTGTGTGGTTGAATTCAATATGGCCACGTCATCGGCATTTAATAATGAACTAATAATGAAAGATAAAATAATGAATGAATAATGAAAAATATAAAATAATGAATTAATAATATAAAATAATGAACTAATAATGAAAGATAAACAACTATGTGGATCTGTGAAAGATAAACACTGATATGTGTGTGTGTGTGTGTCTGTCCAGAATAGAGTCAAGTTAGTTTTGTTAACTAATAATTGCTTGACTTACACAACACATCCAAGGTTACAGCATCATTCACACTCTGGTCCAGCAACCGATTAGTTGCTCGACAACCATAAACAACATTGTGGTCTTTAGAAGTTGCCGATAATCTCAAGCGGTTAGTTGTGTTCTTGCCACCATTTTCTGCTTCAACTGTACCAATGTCAATGCCAGTTGTACGGCGTCCATTTCTGACCCAGATTATTTCTGCAGCTGGATTACTTGATGAGGACATACAGGTCAGGTCTGTTCGTTGTCCAACCTTCGGCTGGGATGGACTGACTGTGATGATGACTTGCGAAGGAGGAACTGAAAAATGGGGACAGAAACAGATTTGTTTAGTGATGAAATGAAAAATAATATACCTGATGGAAGTGTATTTAAAACATGCACTTTTTGATGTCATTTGAAGGGAATCAATGATGAAACGACTGCTAGATCAGAAAAGTAAAAAAGTAAAACATACACTTTTATGATTGAGAGACATGTGTTCTAACCACCTGCACCCACCTGTACCTTTAACCACCTACACCTTTAATCACCTGCACCTTTAACCACCTGCACCTTTAACTACCTGCACCTTTAATCACCTGTACCTTTAACCACCTGCACCCACCTGTACCTTTAACCACCTGCACCTTTAACTACCTGCACCTTTAACTACCTGCACCTTTAACTACCTGCACCTTTAACTACCTGTACCCTTCACTACTTGCGACTTTAACTACCTGCACCTTTAACTACCTGCGCCTTTAACTACCTGCACCCACCTGCACCTTTAACCACCTGCACCTTTAACTACCTGCACCTGCACCCACCTGTACCTTTAACCACCTGTACCTTTAATAAGAGTAATACTGCAAGACAGTTTCCCACAGCACTTGCAGTTTACAATGATTCTCACACTAAAGTTCAACAGCACTTACAATGTACAACAAGTCTCACACTACAGTTCAACAGCACTTACAATGTACAACAAGTCTCACACTACAGTTCAACAGCACTTACAATGTACAACAAGTCTCACACTACAGTTCAACAGCACTTACAATGTACAACAAGTCTCACGCTAGTTTCCAATGGAGTTGAAGTTGCCTTGTTACTAGCCTTGCATTGATAAACTGCTCCGTTGTCGTCAGCTTTGACAAGGATAGCTATTTCTGATGATGCTACATTGCCGATAGACTTGTACACTGCATCTCGTACAATTGTATCACCTGGAAATTAGATCAAACATTTTGATAATGTACAACTCTTTTTTTTTGGTAATCTCCAAAATTTCCATTACTTTTCCCACATTTCTGGTCCTCCAGGATGGGAGATGGGAGGGGGTGGACAACCCATTCCTGTACAAAATATTATTTTATAGAAACAAGAAATTCATTGTTGCATCAGGTGAGAGCGAGGTCAGTCAGGCAACTGACTTCATGAAGGAAGGGCATCAATGAAGACCATCATTAAAATACGGGAGGGTAAAGATGGATTGGTCATATGTGTCAGATGCGATTAGGGGGCATTGGCTAGAACAGCTCTCCGAGGACATGAGAAAGGAAAAGAAGGCCTGGATGACCAAAAGAAACATGGAGAAGAACAGTGAAAAGAGAATTCATCACTTTTCTTGTATCCTTTGCTTGATAAAAGCCTTTTGGTCAAAATGTTGCTGCGCATTGTTATTGTTTTTGTAAAACTACAGTACTTTGTTTTTATGTGTTTCACCATTGCTACATAGTTTTACTATCTACGCTGTTGGAGATATTGCGAAGGAGATCGGAGCACCTATTGCTACATAGTTTTACTATCTACGCTGTTGGAGATATTGCGAAGGAGATCGGAGCACCTATTGCTACATAGCTTTACTATCTACGCTGTTGGAGATATTGCGAAGGAGATCGGAGCACCTATTGCTACATAGTTTTACTATCTACGCTGTTGGAGATATTGCGAAGGAGATCGGAGCACCTATTGCTACATAGTTTTACTATCTACGCTGTTGGAGATATTGCGAAGGAGATCGGAGCACCTATTGCTACATAGCTTTACTATCTACGCTGTTGGAGATATTGCGAAGGAGATCGGAGCACCTATTGCTACATAGTTTTACTATCTACGCTGTTGGAGATATTGCGAAGGAGATCGAATCACCTATTGCTACATAGTTTTACTATCTACGCTGTTGGAGATATTGCGAAGGAGATCAGAGCACCTATTGCTACATAGTTTTATTATCTATGCTGTTGGAGATATTGCGAAGGAGATCGGAGCACCTATTGCTACATAGTTTTACTATCTACGCTGTTGGAGATATTGCAAAGGAGATCGGAGCACCTATGGACATGTCCAGAGTGCAATGGAGATATTCCAAACTGAAACTGAAACTGCAGTTTTCCCTTATATCCAAAAGAGAATGAAAAGATTGTGGTTTGACATGGGAAACAATAAGTAGAAACCAAAAAGTATGTCAACAATTGAAAGCCTTTAGTGGAAGCTGTATGTTCCAAGTAGGATACAAAGTGGATTTAGATAGAACAGATAGAACATATAGAACAGATAGAACAGATAAAACAGTTAGAACAGATAGAACAGATAGTAGAATAGATAGAACAAATAGAACAGATAGTAGAAAAGGTAGAACAGATAGAACAGATAAAACAGAACAGATAGAACAGATAGAACAGATAGAACAGATAGAACAGATAGAACAGATAGAACAGATAGTAGAACAGATAGAACAGATAGAACAGATAGAACAGATAGTATAGCTAGAACAGATAGTAGAACAGATAGTAGAACAGATAGAACAGATAGAACAGATAGTAGAACAGATAGTAGAACAGATAGAACAGATAGAAGAACAGATAGTAGAACAGATAGAACAGATAGAACAGATAGTAGAACAGATAGTAGAACAGATAGAACAGATAGAACAGATAGTAGAACAGATAGTAGAACAGATAGAACAGATAGAACAGATAATACAGATAGAACAGATAGAACAGATAGTAGAACAGATAGTAGAACAGATAGTAGAACAGATAGAACAGATAGTAGAACAGATAGTAGAACAGATAGAACAGATAGTAGAACAGATAGAACAGATAGTAGAACAGATAGAACAGATAGTAGAACAGATAATAGAACAGATAGAACAGATAGAACAGATAGTAGAACAGATAGTAGAACAGATAGAACAGATAGTAGAACGGATAGAACAGATAGTAGAACAGATAGAACAGATAGTAGAACAGATAGAACAGATAGTAGAACAGATAGAACAGATAGTAGAACAGATAGTAGAACAGATAGAACAGATAGTAGAACAGATAGAACAGATAGTAGAACAGATAGAACAGATAGTAGAACAGATAGAACAGATAGTAGAACAGATAGAACAGATAGTAGAACAGATAGTAGAACAGATAGAACAGATAGAACAGATAGTAGAACAGATAGTAGAACAGATAGAACAGATAGTAGAACAGATAGAACAGATAGTAGAACAGATAGAACAGCTAGTAGAACAGATAGTAGAACAGATAGTAGAACAGATAGAACAGATAGTAGAACAGATAGAACAGCTAGTAGAACAGATAGTAGAACAGATAGAACAGATAGTAGAACAGATAGAACAGATAGTAGAACAGATAGAACAGATAGTAGAACAGATAGTAGAACAGATAGAACAGATAGTAGAACAGATAGTAGAACAGATAGAACAGATAGTAGAACAGATAGTAGAACAGATAGTAGAACAGATAGAACAGATAGAACAGATAGAACAGGTAGAACAGATAGAACATTGAAATATTATATTAATTATTCATTTGGTAATATTGTTCAGTGATAATGTCTATAGTAAACATTCATATATTTTAATGTATAATCAAGAAAGTAGAAGAACCCATTTTCATACCATGAGGTCTATTGGGGAATACGGTGTTAGATCTGCCTTTTTCATTGATCATCTACACAGGATGGATAATGTGGCACAATGATGTAGGATGCACTTAACATCATGACAGCTGCCTTTATCTCCCAGTGCTTTTCTAGTACCCAATAAAGGCTGGGTCGACCATAACTGGGTGACCGTACCCAACAAAGGCTGGGTTGACCATAACTGGGTGACCGTGCCAATAAAGGCTGGGTCGACCATAACTGGGTGACCATACCCAATAAAGGCTGGGTCGACCATAACTGGGTGACCAGTCCCAATAAAGGCTGGGTCGACCATAACTGGGTGACCGTACCCAATAAAGGCTGGGTCGACCATAACTGGGTGACCGTACTCAATAAAGGCTGGGTTGACCATAACTGGGTGACCATACCCAATAAAGGCTGGGTTGAGCATAACTGGGTGACCGTACCCAATAAAGGCTGGGTCGACCATAACTGGGTGACCGTACCCAATAAAGGCTGGGTTGACATGACAGCAATTACAATCAGAAACAATTCCTCTTCAACTGTGGAATTGAAACAGGACTATGCACCAAAGACGATGAGTGCAATAATCACTATGTTCTTGCTGTTCTCATCAATATAAATGTTCAATCCATATTCACTAATTCTGTTGTTTACTAACTTGAGTCAATTATTCTGTTGTTTACTAGCTTGAGTCAGTTATTCTGCTGTTTACTAGCTTGAGTCAGTTATTCTGTTGTTTACTAGCTTGAGTCAATTATTCTGTTGTTTACTAGCTTGAGTCAATTATTCTGCTGTTTACTAGCTTGAGTCAATTATTCTGCTGTTTACTAACTTGAGTCAATTATTCTGTTGTTTACTAACTTGAGTCAATTATTCTGCTGTTTACTAACTTGAGTCAATTATTCTGTTGTTTACTAGCTTGAGTCAGTTATTCTGCTGTTTACTAGCTTGAGTCAGTTATTCTGTTGTTTACTAGCTTGAGTCAATTATTCTGTTGTTTACTAGCTTGAGTCAATTATTCTGCTGTTTACTAACTTGAGTCAATTATTCTGCTGTTTACTAACTGGAGTCAATTATTCTGCTGTTTACTAACTGGAGTCAGTTATTCTGCTGTTTACTAACTGGAGTCAGTTATTCTGCTGTTTACTAACTTGAGTCAATTATTCTGTTGTTTACTAGCTTGAGTCAATTATTCTGTTGTTTACTAACTGGAGTCAATTATTCTGCTGTTTACTAACTGGAGTCAGTTATTCTGTTGTTTACTAGCTTGAGTCAATTATTCTGCTGTTTACTAACTTGAGTCAATTATTCTGCTGTTTACTAACTTGAGTCAATTATTCTGCTGTTTACTAACTTGAGTCAATTATTCTGCTGTTTACTAACTTGAGTCAATTATTCTGCTGTTTACTAACTTGAGTCAATTATTCTGCTGTTTACTAGCTTGAGTCAGTTATTCTGTTGTTTACTAACTTGAGTCAATTATTCTGCTGTTTACTAGCTTGAGTCAATTATTCTGACAGTTCTTGTACAATATCAACAAAGATAACTGTGTTGTCTGTATATCTAAGATTGTTGATTATTTCCTCTGGAGGCTAAAATATCTTACCTTTAAACCACTTCAGATCTGCAACAGGGTTACCACCCACTGACAGACAGGTCATTTTCTCCAGGTCACCTGCCCTGACTGATTCTCTGTAACCACTGATCTCTGGCTGGTTGGGTGGATCTGTTTAAATACACATGCATATTAGTCACTACTATTAGTTCTACAACATCATCTACAACTGGAGCTACAGCTACTGCCACTTCCACTACTGCTACCATCACTACTGCTACACCACTACTGCTACCATCACAACTTCTACCATCACTACTGCTGCAGCTACATTTATTACTACAGCTACTGCTACAACTATTCCTACAGCTACCATTAATACTACAACTACTACTACAACTACTACTACAGCTACTACTACAGCTACAGTTACTACTACAGCTACTACTACTACTATAGCTACTACTACAGCTACTACTACAGCTACTACTAAGTTACTACTACAGCCACCATTACTACTACTACTACTGCTACTACTGCTACATCTACTACCACTACAGCTACTGTTACTACTACAGCTACTGGTATGACTACAGCCATGGTTACTACTACAGCTTCTGTTACAACTACCACTACAGCTACTGTTACTACTACAGCTACTGTTACTACTACAGCTACTGTTACTACTACAGCTACTGTTACTACTACAGCTACTGTTACTACTACAACTTCTACTACTACCGCTACAGTTACCACTATTACTGTGCTGTCACTACCACTACTACTACTACACCTGACAGAGATGACAGGTAACAATGTACACCTGATGGAGATGAGAGTTAACGCTGTACACCTGATGAAGATGACAGGTAACAGTGTACACCTGATGAAGATGACAGGTAACAGTGTACACCTGATGAGATGACATGTAACAGTGTACACCTGATGGAGATGACAGGTAACAGTGTACACCTGATGAGATGACAGGTAACTGTACACCTGATGAGATGACAGGTAACAGTGTACACCTGATGGAGATGACAGGTACCAGTGTACACTTGATGGAGATGACCGATAACAGTGTAACCTGATGAGATGACAGGTAACTGTACACCTGATGAGATGACAGGTAACTGTACACCTGATGAGATGACAGGTAACAGTGTACACCTGATGGAGATGACAGGTAACAGTGTACACCTGATGGAGATAAAAGCCAAGAAGAGTAGGAGGCAAACTTGAAAGAACATCATGGACAGGTAATCTAGAATATACTCACATAAAACACTGAGAGTGAGTGTGCCTGCCACAGTCTGCCCAAACTCAGCATTATTAGCCTGACAGGTGAACACACTGTTGTGGTCCTGGTGACTGACGGTGACCCTGATCTGTGACCTAGTGATGTATCCACCTTCAGGTGATGCTGTATACGTTTCTATTGCATGATGGGAAAATATTATTGTTATAGTATAATAGTATAGTTAATTTAGTATAATATTAGCATAGTTATTCTGCATTTAATATTTATTAATTGGTTCTCTGTGACCTAGAGGTTAAGTGCTTATCTGTTGTTCCAGAGAGACACGCGGTTCGCTCCCTCATGGAGCCATCAGGATATTTTTCCAGAGATCCCTGATCTGAGTGTAGATAAGATCAAGCTCCTAGTCCTATCAGAGATGGATGATAAAACATAGGTTCTGTGTTCAAGTGGAGTGCATAAAAAAACCTTGACAGTTCAAAATCAAGATGAGCAGGCTGAAAAGCCGCTGCCCATGCAAACTTCATTAGAAAAATAAAAAAGCAAAAACAGTTTCTACAAAATATTTTCACCATCTTCTAAATCTACATTAGAGACCCTCACTAGTGCTATGAAGTTAGTGCTCTGCTGCTGAGATCTTCATGTACAAGAAAGAAATCAGAGCACACATGGTTGCTCACCAAAGTGCACTGATGATGGTCTTATCAATCAATCAATCAATCAATCAATCAATCAATCAATCAATCAATCATTAATTTTATCATAGTGAATAAGCATTCTTCATTCATTTTGGAATAAGATTCCAGATTCTTTGATATAGTCTGCTCTTTTATCTATAGTCTGCTCTTTTATCTATAGTCTGTTCTGTTGTCTATATTTTGCTCTGTTGTCTATAGTCTATTCTGTTGTCTATAGTCTGCTCTGTTGTCTATAGTCTGCTCAGTTGTCTATAGTCTGTTCTGTTGTCTATAGTCTGTTCTGTTGTCTATAGTCTGCTCTGTTGTCTATAGTCTGCTCTGTTGTCTATAGTCTGCTCTGTTGTCTATAGTCTGTTCTGTTGTCTATAGTCTGCTCTGTTGTCTATAGTCTGCTCTGTTGTCTATAGTCTGCTCTGTTTTCTATAGTCTGTTCTATTGTCTATAGTCTGCTCTGTTGTCTATAGTCTGCTCTGTTGTCTATAGTCTGTTATCTGTTTGAGGATTTCAGTTCTATCAGAAACAGTTTCTCTTCAAAGATGATTCTTCTTTTGATGTTTGTTTACAGCAAACAGTTTTGAAGCTCATATTCTGTCAGCATATCTTCTTCGTCTTCTTTGCGTTGTTCTTTACCACCAATTTTAATCACTCTTTGTGATATGATTTGATCTTTGCCAAGAACGTGTATACGTTGCACATTGGTTTGTAGGCCCCTAAACGCATAGACTTCTACACGTTTAGGACACATGCATCTGATTTCAGTCAAACCTCCTCAGTCACCTCTTACGACATGCATGGCAGGTAACAGTGGTTCTATTCTTTACACCCCAAATTTGGGCCCGGTAACCACTCGGGCGAGATGTCAGCATATCCAATCATTCACAAGGACATCAACTGGAGATGCTTATCTTGTATATGCTGTACAGACATAAGAAAACAATAGTTAAACTATCCATGGATGACTACCACATACTTGGCAGACAAGGGCAGACTATCATCTTCCAACTCAGAACAGGGCATAACAGACTCTACAAATACCTACACAGGCTACAATTCCATCCCTTCTGTGTCCCTGTGGTACCACTGATCAAACCACAGAACATGTCCTGCAAGACTGTCATAAGTTCTTCGTTAAAGATAGTATTTGGCCAGAACACAGGTAAGATCTTTCGCAGACAGGTTGTATGGAAGTTAGAAAGTTTGACATATCTTATTATGTTATTCTCTAATTATCTGACACCGGTAACTATATTTCTTACCTGTGATCGCCTTCCTAGGTAACTATATTTCTTACCTGTGATCTCCATCCTAGGTAACTATATTTCTTACCTGTGATCTCCTTCCTAGGTAACTATTTTTCTTACCTGTGACCTCACTCCTGGGTAGCTGTCTGTTTTTAGCAAACCAGGTAATAGTTGCTCTTGGGTTTGAGTTCGATGAAATGCAGGTCAAGGTGACAATTCGACCTGCCTGTATTGGTTCATCTGCTCCAGAGATCTTGACATTGCTTGGAGGAACTGAGAACAATAACAAATGATAGACAGGAACCAGTTTTATATGCAAGCAATGACGGAACATACCGTATACCCTATCACTGTCTATGATTTTGTATGCAAGCAATGATGGAACATACCATATACCCTATCACTGTCTATGATTTTGTATGCAAGCAATGACGGAACACATCGTATACCCTATCGTTGTCTATGATTTTGTATGCAAGCAATGACGGAACATACCGTATACCCTATCACTGTCTACGATTTTGTATGCAAGAAATGACGGAACATACTGTATACCCTATCATTGTCTATAATTGTGTATGAAATAAACATGACAAATGACATATGACGTTGATGTACTTACAGTTGACTTTTAGTCTGTATTCTGCTGTTAGAGGTTCTGTGGCAACTAAGTTGGTCACCTGACATCGATAAACTGCATTATTATCAGATGAGCTCACACGGAATGTATATTCATTAATTGCGCGGCTGCCTCCACTAGTGAAGCTCCAGTCAACAGGCTCGTTGTTACGGTACCAAGTCACAGTACCAACTGGATTACCACCCCTGGAAGAGCAGGTCAAGACGATGGTGTCATTGATGCTGACAACACGATCATTGTATCCGGTTATTTCTGGTGGTCCAGGAGGAACTGTAGATCAAAGATGTGACATAGTAAAGATGGACACATGTTCGGGCATACATAGATGTGCCACCATCAACAGAGACAAAACTCCACAACACTGTTCTCCCTCTCCCCCAGAGACAAAGCAGCCAACATACACTTACTTAGGAACCACTCAAATACAAGAAGGAAGCAATCCAACTTATCTAGGGATCACATTTGATAAACGACTCGCATGGAACAAGCATATAGAAAACATAGAAGGAGAGGCCAGGCAAAAAATTGGACTACTCAGAAAACTGGCAGGTACCAACTGGGAGCTAATGAACACACACTTAAGAAAGTCTACAGCGGAACAATTAGACCTCACCTAGAGTTCGGCTCAACAGCATGGGCTACAGCTGCTAACACACACCTGCAGACATTGGACAGAGTGCAAAATCAAGCACTTAAGATCATCACCGGAGCCATGAAATCTAAGCCTATCACAGAGATACAAAAAACCATTGGAGTACAAGCCTTGGCTTACAGAAGGGAAACCAAAAATATGATTCAGATGGAGAAATAAACCAGTATGCCCTTGCATCCAATGAAAGCAAGATTAAATGATCTGGCACTTGGACGACTAAACGTAGCAGCCGTCCATCAGGGAAAAACGACTAAAGAGACAGTACCAAGATGGCCTATCAATGCACACAACACCGCTGATACTTAACCTCTACATTGTCCCCTGGGAACAAGTTAGTGATACAGCAAAAATCATTACAACAATTAGTGGAATCACAACTGGAGAAATACACAATGACCTGCAGAAGAGAACAGCCACTATGTGCATGATCCAAGAAAACTACTGTAAACAATCATGGATCCACGCCTACACCGATGGATCTGCAACAGATGCAATCAAGAACGGAGGGGCTGGTATCTATATTACATATCCCAACAATCACACCGAAACAAAGTACATGCCAACTGGTAAATTTTGTTCAAACTACACCACAGAGGCTCAAGCACTACTACAGGCCGCAATCATGATCAATAATTCCAACTCTGACTGCCAACAAGTGGTATTTTTCACAGATGCACTATCTGTTTTGCAAGCCCTACAGAGTAACCATCCATCCCTGAGAAAAGAGCTCAGCAAGAACTCTACCAACAAAAGAGTTACACTTCAGTGGGTACCATCACAGTGGGGTGCCAGGTAACAAGAAGGCAGACAAACTTGCTAAAAAGGGAGCAGAATGCGAACAAATAGATAATGAAATCACATACTTTGAAAAAAAGAGCTATCGTGGACATTAGAAAAGAACCTACACCATCCAACGATGACTACCACACACTTGACAGACAAGGGCAGACTATCATCTTCCGACTCAGGATAGGTCATAACAGACTGAACAAACACCTACACAGGCTACGATTGTCCCGATCCCCTCTGTGCCACTGTGGCACCGCTGAACAAACCACAGAACATGTCCTGCAAGACTGCCCCTGTATGTCCTCCCAGAAAGGAATGCTGGCCCTACAACACAACACTACATGGCACCAGAGATGAGCTCCAGACAACAGTCGACTTCATCATAAGAATACGTCTAACGGTAAAATCATCAAAATAGCGATCGCAAAGAAGAAGAAGAAGATGTGCCACCATGATGAAAGATGGACACACACTCGGAAATCTGTACAGAAGTAATAACACTGTTGGGACGCTGAAGAAATAGTTGGAGGACATGGAGGACACATATGTGAAGTCCTAGAGGACAAGTATGTGAAGTCCTGGAGGACATGTATGTGAAGTTCAGAGGACAAGTATGTGAAGTCCTAGAGCACCAGAGTTGTTACCGGAACCCAAATGTGGGGTGTAAAGAATAGAACCACTGTTACCTGCCACGCATGTCATAAGAGGCGACTAAGGAGGTATGGCTGAAACCGGTAGCATGTGTCCTAAACATGTAGAAGTCTATGTATTCTTGTCAAAGATCAAACATATCACAAAGAGTGATTGAAATTGGATGTAAAGAACAAACGCAAAGATGAAGAAGAAGTCCTGGAGAACAAGTAAATGGGATAAAGTTAAGACAAGTACATCAATTTAAAATACCTTAGAACCCAGATAACATCAGATGATAGATACAGATCAGAAATAAAGAGCAGAATAGAACAAGCAAAAACAGCATTCCAGAAAAAGAAAGGTATTATATGCAACAAGTCACTGTCAATTGAAGTCAGCAAGAAAGTTTTTCAATGTTACTTTGAGTCCGTAGTGAAATAATTAAATTATATCATTCTCATTTGTAGAATCAGCCAGTTTTCTTTGATTTTGAGTTCTTTCTGGATAGATCTATTTGTTCTCTTCTCTGTCCATGGAGAACATAACTAGATTAACATAATTAATGAATGTTAAACTGACCAACAATTGGAAAATAACCAGAGGTGAAATAATTAGTGTTCGGTGAAGACCTCAAGCGAACTGCCCTGTTTATGACACATACTAGAGTAGTCGCATAGCAAAAGTTGATAGCAGAAGAAGAAGAAGGGTTAAACTGACCAACAATTGTAACATGACCAGAGTTTAAATAATTAGCGTTAAACTGACCAATAATTGTAACATAATCAAAGTTGAAATAATTTGTGTTAAACTGACCTGTTGACAGGGGCAATAAATTAAATAACAACCAGCCTTCCAGATAAAATAGAAAAACAGAATAAATAACACAGTAATAAAGAAGTGAGACATGAACTGGAACAGACAATCTGTTTATAACAACACGGCACAGCAACACGACACAGCAACACTGCACAGCAACATTGCACAGCAACACGACACAGCAACATTGCACAGCAACATGACACAGCAACATTGCACAGCAACACAACACAGCAACATTGCACAGCAACATGACACAATAACATGGCATAACAACATGGCACATCACTACGGCACAATAACATGGCATAAAAACATGGCACATCACTATGGCACAAAAACATGGCATGGCAAGAAAATCAGAGAGGAAATACATTTCAACAAAATGAAGAATGAAAAATAGAATCAGAAATTAGAAGGAAGAAAATGAGGAACTAGAAAAGGAAATATTATTAGAAGAATAAATCAATTTGAGAAAAATGGCAAAGAAAATAGAAAATAAAGAAGAAAATAGGAAATGCTAAAAAAACAAGGATGCAAAATAAGTAAAAAGTTGTAACAGAGAAAATGTTGGAACAGAGGAAAAAAAAATATAATCGAATAAATAAGGATCATAATGAGGAAGAGAAGAATATGTGACGAAATGAAGGATGAAAATAAAAAATCAGAACATGAACCAAGTATGAGACAAAGAAGTACTTACAGAGTATACTCAGAGTAACAGACGTTGTCAGTGGAGGACCACAGACTTACATAGTATACTCAGAGTAACAGAAGTTGTCAGCGGAGGACCACAGATTTACATAGTATACTCAGAGTAACAGAAGTTGTCAGCAGAGGACCACAGACTTACATAGTATACTCAGAGTAACAGAAGTTGTCAGCGGAGGACCAAAGACAGCACTATTTCTAGCTTGACATCTGTAAACAGCTCCATTCTCTTCTTTATGGTTAGTCAGAGACACAGTAATTGTGCTACGAGCTGTCTCTCTCTTGTCCTCTGCGCTGGCTTCTATGCCATACCTGACACTGTCTGTCACCTGTAACAGCATCAAGGTGAAAGTTAGCAATTACATCACAGATATAAACATATCAATCTACAGTGCTAGCTATCACACAGAGCTTCCTTCCATTTGAAAGTAGACATAGCAATATACAGTGCTAGCTATCACACAGAGCTTCCTTCCATTTGAAAGTAGACATAGCAATATACAGTGCTAGCTATCACACAGAGCTTCCTTCCATTTGAAATAGAACTGAAAAACACAATAACAAAAAGGCTTAACATATTCTGTGTCAGAAATTTAGTTATTGCTACTGCTTCTACTGGTACTGTTGCTACTGCTATTACTACTACTACCACTACTGCTGCTATTACTACTACTACCACTACTGCTGCTACTACTACTACCACTACTGCTGTTACTGCTATTACTACAGTACAGTCTCTCCATACAGTACAATCTCCCCATACATCATCAGTTGCAAGTACAATCTCCCCATACATCATCAGTTGCAAGTACAATCTTCCCATACATCATCAGTTGCAAGTACAATCTCTCCATACATCATCAGTTGCAAGTACAATCTCCCCATACATCATCAGTTGCAAGTACAATCTTCCCATACATCATCAGTTGCAAGTACAATCTTTCCATACATCATCAATTGCAAGTACAATCTCCCCATACATCATCAGTTGCAAGTACAATCTTCCCATACATCATCAGTTGCAAGTACTACCATAAGTTACCAAATGTCAGGCACTGACCTTGATGCCGTTGCGGAACCATTCTACTGTTGCTGCTGGCCTACCCTTACGTGCCTCACAGACCAGCTCAAGTACCTGCTGGGTAAATGGAACCTCAACTGTTGATCCATTGCTGTATCCTAATATCACAGGAGCTTCACAGGAACTGTCAAATAAAAGGATGGAATGGGGGAGGTGTGAGGCTGTAATGATTCAACTTTTACAGCGACCATATATAATTAAGGATTCAAACCTAATTGGCGTCACATAATGATAGATTGAACTTACACTACACCATACTAAGCGCCGTGACTACTTCAATAAATAGCTGACTTGCATATAGATGGAACAAACTGATGGAACAAACTGATGGAACAAACTGATGGAACAAACTGATGGAACAAACTGACAGTGTACTTGTAAAATGATGAAATTAAACTGAGATACTCTCTTCTTCAAGATGTCAATTTCTAACCCTAACCTTAATCTTAATCTTAACCTTAACCCTAACCTTAACCTTAACCTTAACCTTAACCCTAACACTAACCTTCTGTTCGTCACGTCTATTATCAAATCTGTTCAGACATATACGTATATGTTATTCCTGATTGTCCATGATTTCCTTCAATATTAAAACATTGACTTCAAATAACACAGAAGTACTCTCTAACTGAGAGCCGCTGTAGCGTAGTTGTTAGTGAACTCGCTTCGCAAGGCTGGTGGTCTGGGTTCAGCTCCGCAATGCGCGTGGAATTTCTCCCGACCGCGACGGTTCAGGTCGACCCAGCCTCAACTGGGTACCAGACATGCTCTGGGAAAGTAAAGGCGGACGGCGTGATGCTGACCACATCACCCATCGTGTGCCGACGGTCAATGAAAATACAGGCCTAACACTGTATTGACCTATATACCACGGGGTATGAAAGGGCTCCTTTACCTTTACCTTACTCTCTAACTGACTTCCAGACGATAAATTCCGAAAAGGTAGAAGGTAGTTTGATAAAAGGCCAGAAAATAAAATGTTATTAAGACCACTAAAGATAAATTGATCTTAATCAAGAAACAAATCAAATTTCTTGTAGCCTTTTCAGACCTTATGGTATGAAGTCACTTCACATTTCTAGGTCATAATGTCGAGGAGGTAGCAGGATCAATTCCTTTCCTCACGTGTGTAATATCGATTGTGGGAATGAACCCACAATACTCTTACGTCCGAGTCAACAGTCGAACGCTTATGCTTTACGCTAAACCATCGCACTTGTAATCAAAATAGCAAATATAACAATCATATACATAGAACAATCATATACATAGAACAATCATGATATAAATATAACAATCATATACATAAAACAATCATATACATAGAACAATCATGATATAAATATAACAATCATATAAATAGAACAATCATCATATAAATATAACAATCATATAAATAGAACAATCATATACATAGAACAGTCATGATATAAATATAACAATCATATAAATAGAACAATCATCATATAAATATAACAATCATATAAATATAACAATCATATAAATATAACAATCATCATATAAATATAACAATCATATAAATAGAACAATCATGATATAAATATAACAATCATATAAATAGAACAATCATCATATAAATATAACAATCATATAAATAGAACAGTCATATAAATATAACAATCATATAAATAGAACAGGCATATAAATATAACAATCATATAAATATAACAATCATATACATATAACAATCATATACATAGAACAATCATATAAATAGAACAATCATATAAATATAACAATCATATAAATATAACAATCATATACATAGAACAATCATATAAATATAACAATCATATAAATATAACAATCATATACATAGAACAATCATATAAATATAACAATCATATAAATATAACAATCATATAAATATAACAATCATATACATAGAACAATCATATACATAGAACAATCATATACATAGAACAATCATATACATAGAACAATCATATAAATATAACAATCATATAAATATAACAATCATATAAATATAACAATCATATAAATATAACAATCATATACATAGAACAATCATAATATAAATAGAACAGTCCCATAAATGTCATTTAAATATTAATTAATTTTTTCGTTGTGTTCATCAACTCTGATTTCAGGTCTAGTCTCGGAGCCTAATATGGTACCTCAGATTGTTTGTTGTGTGAAGGCTTGCTTCTTCTTATCCCCAGTGTACCTCGTCATTCAAGTGAGCATCACCTGTGTGTTGCCGAGGTTCGCAAGGAGAGCAAAGAATAGTATCGCTGCGAGCTAAAAGACATGTTGTAAGAGGTGACTGAGGGAAGCCACCCTAGTAAATAAAAAGCGTAGCAGAAATCGGATGTGCTGGCCTACTTGTAGGCACATAACTGGCACAACGTAGAATCGCTCTTAGGATCGAATCACATACAGATCACAGCGAGCGGTTAAACAAGTGGTTAATATTGAGTGTTGAAAGAAGATGGAGAAGTAAGTTTGCACACAGGAAGCACTTTTTCTTTTAGCTTTTTCTTTTAGCCTTTTTCTTTTAGTCTTTTTCTTTTAGTCTTTTTCTTTTAGTCTTTTTCTTTTAGTCTTTTTGTTTTAGTCTTTTTGTTTTAGCCTTTTTCTTTTAGTCTTTTTCTTTTAGTCTTTTTCTTTTAGTCTTTTTCTTTTAGTCTTTTTCTTTTAGTCTTTTTCTTTAGTCTTTTTCTTTTAGTCTTTTCTTTAGTCTTTTCTTTTAGTCTTTTTCTTTTAGTCTTTTTGTTTTAGCCTTTTTCTTTTAGTCTTTTTCTTTTAGTCTTTTTCTTTTAGTCTTTTTCTTTTAGTCTTTTTCTTTTAGTCTTTTTCTTTTAGTCTTTTTCTTTTAGTCTTTTTGTTTTAGCCTTTTTCTTTTAGTCTTTTTCTTTTAGTCTTTTTGTTTTAGTCTTTTTCTTTTAGTCTTTTTCTTTTAGCCTTTTTCTTTTAGTCTTTTTCTTTTAGTCTTTTTCTTTTAGTCTTTTTCTTTTAGTCTTTTTCTTTTAGTCTTTTTCTTGTTGAGAAATGAAGACATCAGGAACACAACTGGGTACAACATCAGCACTGAACTTTATTAAGAAACAACAAATTCAATGGTTTGTTCACATAAACAGATTATCAACAGACAATACACCTCAAAGAGTAATACTACTTTGATACAGTGGATACAAAGCAAATGGTTGTCCACGCAAAAGGTGGATCTCAGAGATAACAGAGGCGATGAAGAACACTGATTATGAAGAGCACACAAAATCCCGTTCTAGAAATCTCTTCTTATCCTGACACTGTGAGGTAAAACATGATTGGAGACGTGCACACAAAAGCCCTTTCTAGAAATCTCCTGACACTGTGAGGTAAAACATGATTGGAGACGTGCACACAAAAGCCCTTTCTAGAAATCTCCTGACACTGTGAGGTAAAACATGATTGGAGACGTGCACACAAAAGCCCGTTCTAGAAATCTCCTGACACTGTGAGGTAAAACATGATTGGAGACGTGCACACAAAAGCCTGTTCTAGAAATCTCCTGACACTGTGAGGTAAAACATGATTGGAGACGTGCACACAAAAGCCCGTTCTAGAAATCTCCTGACACTGTGAGGTAAAACATGATTGGAGACGTGCACACAAAAGCCCGTTCTAGAAATCTCCTGACACTGTGAGGTAAAACATGAGTGGAGAAAAGAAAATGAAATGCCCATAAGAAGAAATCAATAGATATGAAAATATATGCAAGTTGCAGAGGTCATGAAGGTCAGATGAAATCATTTAAAGTACTCGTTAAATAGTTCATCTGAAACCTGAAGTTATGAAAGTAAACTATGCCAGTCAAATAAATCTAAATGTAAACTATTCCAATCAACAAACATTCCTTACCTAATACAGTGAGAGTAGCTTTAGCCTGAAGCCTGGCATCCCCGCCACGAGGCAACACCTGGCACTCGTATACTGCATCATCTTCAAGGTGAGCATTTACTATCATCAGACTAAACTCATTTTCATGGCTGGAAGTTACAGAATAGCGGTCATTGCCTGGAATTATCCTATTAAAACCTGAGAAAATGATTGGATATTCAGGTTACAATTTCCAATTAAGTGACAAAAACTGAACATGGTTAAAATTTTTCACTAAATTATTCAAAATAATGTCACCTTTAGTAGGTACAAAAGGCGGCTAGTAGGGCCAACATTATCTTGGAGACGACAGCATCTGTTGGAAGGAATTCTCCAGCAACTTTGTTGTATTTCATGGGGAGCCATTCTCCAACAACTTTGTTATATTTGGTGGGAGGAATTCTCCAGCAACTTTATTGTATTTGGTGGGAGGAATTCTCCAGCAACTTTGTTGTATTTGGTGGGAGGAATTCTCCAGCAACTTTATTGTATTTGTGGGAGAATTCTCCAGCAACTTTGTTATATTTGGTGGGAGGAATTCTTCAGTAACTTTGTTATATTTGGTGGGAGGAATTCTCCAGCAACTTTGTTGTATTTGGTGGGAGGAATTCTCCAGCAACTTTGTTATTTTTGGTGGGAGGAATTCTTCAGTAACTTTGTTATATTTGGTGGGAGGAATTTTTCAGTAACTTTGTTATATTTGGTGGGAGGAATTCTTCAGTAACTTTGTTATATTTGGTGGGAGGAATTCTTCAGTAACTTTGTTATATTTGGTGGGAGGAATTCTTCAGTAACTTTGTTATATTTGGTGGGGAACAATTGTTGAGCAGGTGTTCCAGTAGAGTTGCTGTATTTGGTTGGGGAAGAATGCTCCAGCAATTTTGCTGTGTTTGATTTCATGCGATTTCGCCAGAGTATGAAGTAAATGGATTATTGTGCTGCGGAGGTTCCACACCTCATTGATCGTTATAAAAGAAAGAATATGGCGATTAATATTAACCAGAAAATGAAGAGAAATAAGGTGGGCATTCTCTTTTGGATGAGAAACATCACAACAACAGCAACAAAATACTAAATCTCGTCTTACCTAATGAAAATCCATCCCGTGTCCACTGTACTGCCCCCTTCCTGTCACCAACCACACACTTAAGGACGGTAGTTTGACCACGGATAACATTTGTGTCCTTGGGAACTTCTTGAAAATGTTGTATACATTGTACTGAAAATATATAACTGTTGATAGACATTCTCGAATAAGACAGACAAGTCTCAGATTGTCATAGACAGACATTCTACGAATAAGACAGACAAGTCTCAGATTGTCATAGTTAGACATTCTACGAATAAGACAGACAAGTCTCAGATTGTCATAGATAGACATTCTACGAATAAGACAGACAAGTCTCAGATTGTCATAGATAGACATTCTACGAATAAGACAGACAAGTCTCAGATTGTCATAGATAGACATTCTACGAATAAGACAGACAAGTTTCAGATTGTCAATTTGAACTTGTTTAAAGAAAGCAAATATATTCAAAGGAAGCAGTGTTCCGTCTGTTATTGTCAAGATCCTCAAAGGAAGCAGTGTTCTGTCGCAGATTGTCAAGATCCTCAAAGAGATTACTCATGTTGAGGTACTAATGACGGCCATATTGGTACTAGTGACGGCCATATTGGTACTAGTGATGGCCATATTGGTACTAATGACGGCCATATTTGTTTTCTCTTTGTTTATCACAGGCTGGACAGTTTAGTTAAAGATATACAGAAGTCCTGTGATCAGTATCAGTCACATTCAACAAAAATAGTATTTATTGGTAACTTGTTGAGTAGAAGAAGAAGGTATCTCTCAGTCTGTTGTGTCAAGTGAAGAGTAGAATAAAGTATCTCTCAGTCTGTTGTGTCAAGTGAAGAGTAGAAGAAGAAAGTATCTATCAGTCTGTTGTGTCAAGTGAAGAGTAGTAGAAGATTGTATCTCTCAGTCTGTTGTGTCAAGTGAAGAGTAGTAGAAGAAAGTATCTCTCAGTCTGTTGTGTCAAGTGAAGAGTAGTAGAAGATTGTATCTCTCAGTCTGTTGTGTCAAGTGAAGAGTAGTAGAAGAAAGTATCTCTCAGTCTGTTGTGTCAAGTGAAGAGTAGTAGAAGATTGTATCTCTCAGTCTGTTGTGTCAAGTGAAGAGTAGTAGAAGAAAGTATCTCTCAGTCTGTTGTGTCAAGTGAAGAGTAGAAGAAGAAAGTATCTCTCAGTCTGTTGTGTCAAGTGAAGAGTAGAATAAAGTATCTCTCTGTCTGTTGTGTCAAGTGAAGAGTAGAAGAAGAAAGTATCTCTCAGTCTGTTGTGTCAAGTGAAGAGTAGTAGAAGATTGTATCTCTCAGTCTGTTGTGTCAAGTGAAGAGTAGTAGAAGAAAGTATCTCTCAGTCTGTTGTGTCAAGTGAAGAGTAGTAGAAGATTGTATCTCTCAGTCTGTTGTGTCAAGTGAAGAGTAGTAGAAGAAAGTATCTCTCAGTCTGTTGTGTCAAGTGAAGAGTAGAAGAAGAAAGTATCTCTCAGTCTGTTGTGTCAAGTGAAGAGTAGTAGAAGAAAGTATCTCTCAGTCTGTTGTGTCAAGTGAAGAGTAGTAGAAGAAAGTATCTCTCAGTCTGTTGTGTCAAGTGAAGAGTAGTAGAAGATTGTATCTCTCAGTCTGTTGTGTCAAGTGAAGAGTAGTAGAAGATTGTATCTCTCAGTCTGTTGTGTCAAGTGAAGAGTAGTAGAAGAAAGTATCTCTCAGTCTGTTGTGTCAAGTGAAGAGTAGAAGAAGAAAGTATCTCTCTGTCTGTTGTGTCAAGTGAAGAGTAGAAGAAGAAAGTATCTCTCAGTCTGTTGTGTCAAGTGAAGAGTAGTAGAAGAAAGTATCTCTCAGTCTGTTGTGTCAAGTGAAGAGTAGTAGAAGAAAGTATCTCTCAGTCTGTTGTGTCACGTGAGGAGTAGTAGAAGATTGTATCTCTCAGTCTGTTGTGTCAAGTGAAGAGTAGTAGAAGATTGTATCTCTCAGTCTGTTGTGTCAAGTGAAGAGTAGTAGAAGAAAGTATCTCTCAGTCTGTTGTGTCAAGTGAAGAGTAGTAGAAGATTGTATCTCTCAGTCTGTTGTGTCAAGTGAAGAGTAGTAGAATAAAGTATCTCTCAGTCTGTTGTGTCAAGTGAAGAGTAGAATAAAGTATCTCTCAGTCTGTTGTGTCAAGTGAAGAGTAGAAGAAGAAAGTATCTCTCAGTCTGTTGTGTCAAGTGAAGAGTAGAAGAAGAAAATATCTCTCAGTCTGTTGTCTGTTATGTCAAGATTAATCGTTTGTCCGATTGTCCTGATGTTCCATTTTCTCACTTCATTGTATATTTTGTGTGACAAATCTTTCTTTTCCTTGTCATAGTCTATGTCAGTGTTTCCCAAAGTGGGCGGTACCGACCCCAGTGGGCGCTGAAGTCTTCCAGGGGGCGATAGTGGTACAGAAGTACCTGGAAGGAGTTTTTCGTGATTTTGCGATTGAATAATCATTTAAAATTTGAATTTTGCATTTTAATTCATCTTATGCCCATCTTACATGATCCATTTTTTCATCCATTTTTTATTTAATGTATATAATTGTTTGAAAACTAACCATGTGTGACAGAAATATATTTTAATTTTCTATGTCAAAGTGAAAATAGAGCATATATATATATATATATATATAAGGGTGGGGAGGGCGGTGGTAAGTTGTTATAATGTGGAGGGGGCGTTACAAAGTTTATGTCGTGCAAAGTGGGCGGTGGAGGGGCGTTACAAAGTTTATGTCGTGCAAAGTGGGCGGTGGACCGAAAAGGTTTGGGAATCTATGGTCTATGTTAATATTAACTTGTGGTATTTTTGTATTCTACTTCTTTGCAAATCTGTCATGTCATCATTGTCAGATCTGTCATGTCATCATTGTCAGATCTGTCATGTCATCATTGTCAGATCTGTCATGTCATCATTGTCAGATCTGTCTACGTCATCATTGTCAGATCTGTCTACGTCATCATTGTCAGATCCGTTGGAATATTGTTGATGTTAACCAATAGTCTTCTTCAAGATGGAGGTACCGCTGGGGCATGTTTCTTCTAGCTGGAGGTACCGCTGGGGCATGTTTTTTCTAGCTGGAGGTACCGCTGGGGCATGTTTCTTCAAGATGGAGGTACCGCTGGGGCATGTTTCTTCTAGCTGGAGGTACCGCTGGGGCATGTTTTTCTAGCTGGAGGTACCGCTGGGGCATGTTTTTCTAGCTGGAGGTACCGCTGGGGCATGTTTCTTCAAGCTGGAGGTACCGCTGGGGCATGTTTCTTCTAGCTGGAGGTACCGCTGGGGCATGTTTCTTCAAGCTGGAGGTACCGCTGGGGCATGTTTCTTCTAGCTGGAGGTACCGCTGGGGCATGTTTCTTCTAGCTGGAGGTACCGCTGGGGCATGTTTCTTCTAGCTGGAGGTACCGCTGGGGCATGTTTCTTCTAGCTGGAGGTACCGCTGGGGCATGTTTCTTCTAGCTGGAGGTACTGCTGGGGCATGTTTCTTCAAGCTGGAGGTACCGCTGGGGCATGTTTCTTCAAGCTGGAGGTACCGCTGGGGCATGTTTCTTCTAGCTGGAGGTACCGCTGGGGCATGTTTATTCTAGCTGGAGGTACCACTGGGGCATGTTTCTTCAAGCTGGAGGTACCGCTGGGGCATGTTTCTTCAAGCTGGAGGTACCCCTGGGGCATGTTTCTTCAAGCTGGAGGTACCGCTGGGGCATGTTTCTTTGTTTGTGTGTTTGTTTGAGAAGTATAGTCTCTTTAAACAGAGGCACGCACTTTCAACCTAACAACGAATCTTGTTTTGGTTATAATCAGAGAGTATAGGTCAACAAACGTAAACAAATATGCATGAATACCAGGACCAAGAATTCAATTTGTATTAATCTCTGTTGTTACATCTGTAGTCAGTTTAAACTATACGTCTCAGAATGATATTAAGAAAGGAGACTTAACATCTCTCTCTCTCTTTCTCTCTCTCTCTCTCTCTCTCTCTCTCACTAGCCTTACAGACCCCAGTTGTGTAATACAACATCAATCAACTCCTGTTAATTCATTGATAATAGTCGTTCCAAAATTCGTGATCATCTTTACCGACCGATATAAAATCCTCCCCTTGACATAAATTCTTGATTTTTACATTTTTATAAAATAGGTAACAGTGACGACCTTCCAAAAGTATTCACCCAAACCGTTTGTGCTGTAAGATTTTGATTATATGTTATTACTAAAATTACAGCGATGTTGATATGGTATACTTGTCGAAATTTTACAGTACGATTTGTCAAGTTTGTCTATAACTAAGCATTTCCGTGCAATTCAGTGCACGTCAAAATCGGGAATCTCGTGGAATTAATCAGTTCACAATGTATCCTAACGAGTGTCATTGGCGTATGTACGCAATATTTACTTTCATTTATAGAAGTGGAAGGTATCATTTGTTCACTATGTTACCTTTCTTTTTATAATATGTAATAGGGATACGCCTTTGCAATCATTTGTCACCATTTTTGTGTATTACTGTAAGTTCTAAACTTTGATGATCATTTTGTTGTGCTTATGCAAAATTATATAACCAAAAAAAAAACCAAGCTACCTACCAATTAGTTAAACGTGCAATCGTAAGGTCATGAGATATATAAGACTGCTTGCAAAAAATCACTGGTATGCATAAGGTAGATTTCGTACAAATTAAACTTTAGTGTGATCACGAATTTTGGAACGAACTATAGTTAGATTTTGTAGTTAACTTTTTTACCGGATGGGGACCTCAGCCCCAAGTCGAACATGATAGCGCGGGGGAAGGACTTAACAGACAAAAGTAAAGTATAACAGTGCTATATATAGTCATCTATCTATCTATCTATCTATCTATCTATCTATACATATATAAAAATCAGTTGAATTACATTGTATGTATGTCCCAAATGTTTGAAGATATCTGGACATCCTACGAACGTGAAATTTGACAAGAGGGTAGCTTCTATACATGGGAAGATGTAAAAATTATAAAATTGAACTATTTCTTTGTTTCTATAACCACATTCCAACTTAACGCAAATGGTCAACATGTAAAGTTGTATTAGGTTTTACTGGCAGTCGAAATGAGTGATAGTTTAATCTTATGTGGTCAACCGAAAGCTTTCCTACCAAGCATGGAACGAAAACGTCTGCTAGATCTGCTAACAGATGTGCCAACTATAATATATACTTCTGCATCTGTGTGAATGTCAATTTTGAAGCCATACGGGTGACAGGAGACGGGACATTCATCCCGTGCGAAGACTACATCTTCTAGGAAGATCAGCTGATGTAGCTGATGGGTTTAAGCATGACTGATGTAGATGCATCACATCTGTTAGGAAGATCAGCTGATGTAGCTGATGGTTTAAGCATGACTGATGTAGATGCATCACATCTGTTAGGAAGATCAGCGGATGTAGCTGATGGGTTTAAGCATGACTGATGTAGATGCATCACATCTGTTAGGAAGATCAGCTGATGTAGCTGATGGGTTTAAGCATGACTGATGTAGATGCATCACATCTGTTAGGAAGATCAGCTGATGTAGCTGATGGTTTAAGCATGACTGATGTAGATGCATCACATCTGTTAGGAAGATCAGCGGATGTAGCTGATGGTTTGAGCATGACTGATATAGAAGCAGCACAACTGGCCTATGAGAGAGAAATTCCGAAGGACTGTTAATGTGGCAAAGTTCTGCTCAGGACAAACTATTTAATGATGTTAGGATGGTAAAGTTCTGCTCAGGACAAACTATTTAATGATGTTAGGATGGTAAAGTTCTGCTCAGGACAAGATATTTGATGATGATGTTAAGATGACAGAGTTCTGCTCAGGACAAGATATTTGATGATGATAATAATGAACAAGAAGAAATAACAAACAATAATATTAACAAGACATTTGTCTAACTCACCTGTAACAAAATGGAAAGATAACCAGACATGCCACTTCCAGTACATCTCTGCGAGTTATCTACCGTGAGTAGTAGTTCACAAATTGACTAGTTATGTCCCTTGATCGTCTGCAAGTTCATGATTGCATAACGGATTCTTGTTTCTCGTTTTCCAATTGTTATGCTCTGTTTCTTCACGTCTGCTGCTAACTGTTGTTTCTGTCAGTCTTCTGTGACAGAAAAAGAAGAAATTATGTGTTTTTTGGGTCAGTTTCCTGTTAGGGAGAATAGAAGAAACATTATACAGTTTCTGTCAATGTTCTCTCTCTCTCTCTCTCTCTCTCTCTCTCTCTCTCTGTGTGTGAGAGAGAGAGAGAGATAGAGAGAAGCGAGGTTTTGTGCATATTTTACTGCAGTCTTCTCTTGTAATAATAAATACATCCCATCATCCTCAAATAGCTTGTCCTGAGCAGAACTTTGTATTTGAAAATAAATGTCTGCAAAAAATAATGAACATGAAATGGGATGAATTCGGGAGAAGTGATGAAATCAGAGAAATGTCTGGTCAATCATTAGTAACATCTGTTATAAGAAGGAGAAGATGGAGATATGTTGGACAACTTGACCACTATCATCTAGTAGCTTGTTTTGTGGATAACTTGACTACCATAACAGTTCCTTTAGAATGTATTTCTACCATATGTCATATTCATGTCCTATTCATGTCATGTTTCTTTCATGTTCCTGACATGTTCGCATCATCTATCACATACATCTTCTCATCTATTACATCCATCTTCTCATCTATCACATCCATCTTCTCATCTATTACATCCATCTTCTCATCTATCACATCCATCTTCTCATCTATCACATTCATCTTCTCATCTATCACATCCATCTTCTCATCTATCACATCCATCTTCTCATCCATTACATCCATCTTCTCATCTATCACATCCATCTTCTCATCTATTACATCCATCTTCTCATCTATCACATCCATCTTCTCATCTATCACATTCATCTTCTCATCTATCACATCCATCTTCTCATCTATCACATCCATCTTCTCATCCATTACATCCATCTTCTCATCTATTACATCCATCTTCTCATCTATCACATCCATCTTCTCATCTATCACATCCATCTTCTCATCTATTATATCCATCTTCTCATCTATCACATCCATCTTCTCATCTATCACATCCATCTTCTCATCTATCACATCCATCTTCTCATCTATTACATCCATCTTCTCATCTATCACATTCATTTTCTCATCTATTACATCCATCTTCTCATCTATCACATCCATCTTCTCATCTATTACATCCATCTTCTCATCTATCACATCCATCTTCTCATCTATCACATCCATCTTCTCATCTATTATATCCATCTTCTCATCTATCGCATCCATCTTCTCATCTATCACATCCATCTTCTCATCTATCACATGCATCTTCTCATCTATTACATCCATCTTCTCATCTATTACATCCATCTTCTCATCTATCACATCCATCTTCTCATCTATCACATCCATCTTCTCATCTATCATATCCATCTTCTCATCTATCACATCCATCTTCTCATCTATTACATCCATCTTCTCATCTATTACATCCATCTCATCTATCACATCCATCTTCTCATCTATCACATGCATCTTCTCATCTATCACATCCATCTTCTCATCTACTACACAGACGTGAAATGAAATATGTAATATAAATGTCCACCTCATCAGCTGTAAATAGTAGAGACGCTACTGTAATGACTCAAATATTCTATATTCCTACAATATTATATACCAGTGGCGGCTCGTGAACGTTTTTGTTGGTTGGGTCAGACACACATTTTCGGGAACATCATGGCTTTGGGTTAGGTTATATTTTAATTTATTAAATAATAAATACACGTTACACATTTTTTTGGTGGGGTCCGGCCCCACTGCCCCTTAATAACGAGCCGCCACTGTTATATACTATACAGACGGTACGGTAAGGTTCTAATATCCTACATTGCTACAATATTATATACTATACTGAATCTAACATGGCACATTTCTAAAATATTATATTTTTATGTGATAAGAGTTACTGCCCTTAGAAATATGAATCAAACAAGAACATTTTGGGAATGTACCCGGATTAGGAATTAATTAGTCTACAAATAAGGCTTGAGGAAACTGACGAACAATCATTAGCGATTACAAGATTATGTCGCTAGACTAATACAAGATTATGTCGCTAGACTAGTACAAGATCTTGTCCGGTAATGTTCATTCACAACGATCAGTCAGAACGATTAGTCACAACGATCAGTCACAACGATCAGTCACAACAGTTAGTCACAACGATCAGTCATAACGATCAGTAACAACAGTCAGTCACAACGATCAGTCACAACGATCAGGGTTGAGTATTCATGTTGTATATTACTACAACTTCTTGATATCCACAGTTTATCCATACATTCAACTAATCTATACATTTATTCATACATTCAGCTAATCTATACATTTATCCATACATTCAACTAATCTACAAAAAAATTGTCCAGTAATTTTCGGAGACAGACACACAGGCAAGGTCTATTCTATCGCCATCGCGCCGCTTGTGGAAATGTGAACTTACACACAACATGGCGACCGGAAAATAGTTGTAGCGTGACTACAACACACATCAACGAAAGCGAAGTTTAACTGAAAATTACTCAGTAGTTTCTGAATACACACTACTGAAGTATATAAGCAACTATTATCTGCTTTGAACTAGTTAAACGGCTGCAAGATCCTATCAATAGAGATGTGAAAACGTCATTAAGGCCTATGGTCATACTGTCACCTGTGTTATTTACCCAGTATGTACTATTTGTAATTGCTACACACACTGCCTTGTGGAGAGGGGCTCGGAGAGCCAAAGGCTAGGGAGTAAACCCTGATAAAAAAAATCCCCACTGCCTTGTGGGTCAGCACGGTAATGCAGAGGGCTAGAGGAGTAAACCTTGACCAAAAATCCGGAGGAGGGACCCTAAGGCAGTTGATGGTTAAGTGTGTATTCCTTGCTATCTTCTGGCATCTCCTGCAAACCCTGCTGGATTCCAAACGTATAGACTTTGTCTTTCCTTTGGAAAAACAGTAGGGTAGAGAGGGGGTTTGTGCAAAATGGGCAAGGCACATTCTCCATATCAGCTGCCCAGGCTAGGCACAAAGAGAGAAGGTCTCCAACACAGTTGTATTATGTCAGGGAGGTAAGACATCAAACATCACTTTAAATGGCGACCATCTAACACCAGTGCAAAATTCTGCTATCTTGGGTCCACGGTCACTGCCAGCCTTTCTCTTGACGAGGAAATCAACGCTCGTATAAGGAGTGCCGCTACTACATTCGGCAAACTATCAAAGCGAGCGTGGGACAACAAAAAATTGACATTGCAGACGAAGACTCAAATATATCGAGCCTGTGTAATTAGTTCTTTACTATATGGCTCAGAAACATGGACAGCCTACTCAAGACACGAGAGGAGACTTAACATCTTTCACCTTCGATGTCTCCGCAAGATTATGAACATCAGGTGGTACGACAAGATAACCAATACTGAAGTACTACAACGTGCAAATCTGCCTTCCATCATGGGCATGCTCAGCAGTAGACGACTAAGATGGTTGGGACATGTGAGAAGAATGGAAACTTATCGCATACCAAAACAAATGTTGTTCTGTGAACTTTCGGAGGAAGAGGCACCAGGGCAGACCACTGCTCAGATATAAAGATGTCTGCAAAACCTCAATGAAAAACTTTTCTATAGATCCCAGCACATGGGAGGGACTAGCTGATGACAGAGTTGTGTGGAAAGCCAAATTACGGAAGGGCGCAGAGTCTTTTGAGAAGAGACTTATGTACGAGCTGAACAACAAGAGAGAAAAGCGAAAACTCAGAAGTTGTCACAGTAAAACACTTGCCTACTGACCGTCTGTAAAGATGAAAAGGGCCATACATACAACTAATCTATACGTTTGTCCATACATTCAGCTAATCTATACGTTTGTCCATACATTCAACTAATCTATACATTTATCCATACATTCAGCTAATCTATACGTTTGTCCATACATTCAACTAATCTATACGTTTGTCCATACATTCAGAAAAATCATGGTTTTGGGTTATGGTGTAATTTACTATTTACTTTTATTTGTATATTTTGGGAAGTTATCCCCCCTTTTACTAGAATGTACATTGTTGTAGACAGATGTACATTGTTGTAGACATATGTATATTGTTGTAGACAGATGTATATTGTTGTAGACAGATGTACATTGTTGTAGACAGATGTATATTGATGAAACGGGCGATTACCTTAAACTATTCAATGATGGTCAGTTAATTATTTATATTAGTTTCTATTCATTTTATGTATCATTCAGTATTTTTGCACCCGGACTAATCTTTAGTGCAATAACACTGTTTAACAGTGCACTGACGTGACCGCATTAGAATTTCACTACTGAATGAATGAAAATCACATTTTTGTCTGTGTTTAGCAACCAGTCGAGAGAGAAGTCAAAGGTCTCTACGTTAACAGACAGTCCAAATAGACCACATTTCTACTGGTCCTAAAAATATAGTACGCTGGAAATGCGTGAAGTATACTAATTAGATAGGAAAGATGCTGAATGTCAGACTGTATATGATATTTTAATGTTATTTATTCAACTTTCAAAGCTAATCAGTATCACGTTAAAAGTAATAAATATGAACAAATAATTTATAAAATAATAAATAGAAGTTACACATTATTTTTGGTGAACCCCGCTACGTTGGCCCTTAAGAAGACGCCACTGGTTAAGATATAGACAGATTATACAGTTGACCATTCTTATAGAAGAATCGCAATAAGTTAATTATGTCTGTTGAAATACAATGAAGATCAGAATCATTTGTTGAAATATAAATAAAAAATGTCGTCCTCCTTGCAAAACAAGATATCAGCTCAGATTAACCATCATTAATGAAGATATGGACAATTAGACATCATCAATGAAGATATGGACAATTAGACATCAGTAATGAAGATATGGACAATTAGACATCATCAATGAAGATATGGACAATTAGACATCAGTAATGAAGATATGGACAATTAGACATCAGTAATGAAGATATGGACAATTAGACATCAGTAATGAAGATATGGACAATTAGACATCAGTAATGAAGATATGGACAATTAGACATCAGTAATGAAGATATGGACAATTAGACATCAGTAATGAAGATATGGACAATTAGACATCAGTAATGAAGATATGGACAATTAGACATCAGTAATGAAGATATGGACAATTAGACATCAGTAATGAACATATGGACAATTATACATCAGTAATGAAGATATGGACAATTAGACATCAGTAATGAAGATATGGACAATTAGACATCAGTAATGAAGATATGGACAATTAGACATCAGCAATGAAGATATGAACAAGTTGTGTGATGAATATAGTTCATAGTTCATAAGTACGGTTCCAACTTCACTGCAACGGGTCAGATGAATATTTAATTTCTTAGTTGCATCAACAGAGCCGTGCCCTCCTATGATAAAGAGAGGCAGCCGCTTCAGGCAACACTGTAATGAGGGCGGCATAAGCAGTAAAATCAAAATTACAATGGAATGTTATTGTAAGGAGAAAACATATAAGGGGCAGCATTTCGAAGACTTGCATCATACTGCATAAATATACCGCACGTTCCTGAATAACACCAGAGATTGTACAGAAGAAATCAGAAGTAGAAGACTAGACATGGCAATTGGGAAGATAATAATAATTATAAAGAACTTATAACACAAGCAAAGAAATACAAGTACGGCTTCTGAGGACACGCCCTTTGTTCAGTTGCAACATATGGAAGTCCATCATGGACAATAACATAAGCATTGAATAAGAAACGGAATTTTAAAACCAAAATGCGACATATGCATTTCATATCACCGCGTGGATAAGGAAGAAATAAAAGCTTTTATATCAGTTATCAGTTATCAGTTATCAGTTATCAGCTTTTATATATATGAAACATAAACATGACATTATCAACAATTGTATGTCGTCTTGGAAACTCAAATACTTAGCTCACAATAAACAGTAACACACCAAGTTGAGGAAGAAGAGAGGTTAAGAGAGAGAGAGAGAGAGGTTAGAGAGAGAGCTTAGAGAGAGAGGTTAGAGAGAGAGAGAGCTTAGAGAGAGAGAGGTTAAAGAGAGAGGTTAGAGAGAGCGAGAGAGGTTAGAGAGGAGAGAAAGAGGTTAGAGAGAGAGCTTAGAGAGAGAGAGAGAGGTTAGAGAGAGAGCTTAGAGAGAGAGAGTTGAGAGAGAGGTTTGAGAGAGCGAGAGAGGTTAGAGAGGAGAGAAAGAGGTTAGAGAGAGAGCTTAGAGAGAGAGGTTAGAGAGAGAGCTTAGAGAGAGAGAGAGAGGTTAGAGAGGAGAGAAAGAGGTTAGAGAGAGAGCTTAGAGAGAGCGAGAGAGGTTAGAGAGGAGAGAAAGAGGTTAGAGAGAGCTTAGAGAGAGAGAGAGGTTAGATAGAGAGCTTAGAGAGAGAGAGAGGTTAGAGAGAGAGGTTAGAGAGAGCGAGAGAGCTTAGAGAGGAGAGAAAGAGGTTAGAGAGAGAGCTTGAGAGAGAGAAAAGGTTAGAGAGAGAGAGCTTAGAGAGAGAGAGAGGTTAGAGAGAGAGGTTAGAGAGAGAGGTTAGAGAGAGAGGGGAGAGAGAGAAGGAATGGTCAAAGGAAGACAAGGAGAGAGAGAGAATAAGGAAGACGTGGAGAGAGAGAAGAAGAAAAACAAGGATCGAGAGAGAGAGACAAAAGTCAGAGATAATTAAACTAGCTTATGTATTTAATGAAATAAAATGCAAACATATCCAAAATAAAAATAGAATGAGCCGATGGAAGCCATATGTTTGCTGATTAAACTCTGATGAAAAATATTCTTGCTAAATAGGCCGATTTGTAGGAAGCACCTGAGCTGAAAGAGAAATTAGATAAAGATGGATGTCACAGAAAGATTTTCAACATGGACACGTATAAAAACAAGACAGGAAGACGTCATACAAAAAACGAAAACAAGACATGGAGAATTAATGAAAAGAATTATTCACTTTTTCTTTAACATAAACTAATTTGAGATTTTTATTGTTTTCTGGATAAAACAATTTTTTGGGTTTTGTTATTGCAACAATATGAAACATCAGATTTTCTCCGTGGCTATGTCAATGTTCCATGTTTCACAAACATATGTTGTCAAGGGAAAATCACAGGCTCTTAAATATTTGATTTTTGTACTTATGTCAGTTTTCTTTCATAGGTTAATTAGTTCTTTTAGTTTTTACAAAGCAATGCACTAGTTTTTACATGTCATTATTAGCCACAGACATCAAAGCAATGCTCTAGGTTTTACATGTCATTATTAGCCACAGACATTAAAGCAATGCTCTAGTTTTTACATGTCATTATTAGCCACAGACATCAAAGCAATGCACTAGTTTTTACATGTCATTATTAGCCACAGACATCAAAGCAATGCTCTAGGTTTTACATGTCATTATTAGCCACAGACATTAAAGCAACAAGACCTACTTGAATAGTAGGACTATCCGTAGTTTTTGAGATTATTGGAAATATCACAGTTGACAAGGGAGGAAGGAATGAGAAACAAAATGAGACAGAGAGAGAGAGAGAGAGAGAGACGCAGAGAGAGAGAGATATAGAGAGAGACAGAGAGACAGAGAGATAGAGACAGAGAAAAGAGAGATAGAGAGAGAGAAAGACAGAGGAAAAGATAGAGAGAGTACAAATGTACTTAAAACATAGAAATGAAAATCCAGCCAAATCTGTTGTAACCAATTATCCGACAAATCTTGCTGGCTGCTAGAGACGGGATAACGACGGACCGTCTACTGTCGATATGGTCCAGACTACGCCGCAGGCTGCGGTTTAAAAGAGTAGTAAATGAGAAGAGTTATGAGGATCAGTTTCAGTACATATGTAAGATGATATGAGGATCAGTTTCAGTACAGATGTAAGATTATATGAGGATTAGTTTTAGTACAGATGTAAGATGATATGAGGATTAGTTTCAGTACAGATGTAAGATGATATGAGGATTAGTTTCAGTACAGATGTAAGATGATATGATCACGTGATATGCTTTCATATGTGAGAAACATGAAGATGTGAACATAGACAGTGATATGTAGACAGGACATATGTGAACTGAGACAGTGATATGTAGACAGGGCATATGTGAACTGAGACAGTGATATGTAGACAGGGCATATGTGAACTGAGACAGTGATATGTAGACAGGGCATATGTGAACTGAGACAGTGATATGTAGACAGGGCATATGTGAACTGAGACAGTGATATGTAGACAAGACATATGTGAACTGAGACAGGGATATATAGACAAGACATATGTGAACTGAGACAGGGATATGTAGACAAGACATATGTGAACTGAGACAGGGATATGTAGACAAGACATATGTGAACTGAGACAGGGATATGTAGACAAGACATATGTGAACTGAGACAGGGATATGTAGACAAGACATATGTGAACTGAGACAGGGATATGTAGACAAGACATATGTGAACTGAGACAGGGATATGTAGACAAGACATATGTGAACTGAGACAGTGATATGTAGACATGACATATTTGCAGATGTTGTGAAATAGGAAACGGTTCTGGAGGTTTACGGGGGAGATATGTTGGTCTACTGGAGTTTTATAATGCAACATTTTCTGTCTGTATACATCACTCCCAACTGCTGTCTGTATACATCACTCCCAACTGTCATCTGTATACATCACTCCCAACTGTCGTCAAGTGGTATCTTTGTATCTATGTGTTCATTGCTTGATTGATTGATTGATTGATTGATAGGAACATCATCATTGCACTTTGATGGATAAACATGTGTAGTCCGACGTAATTCTTACATAGGAAGATCTTAACGACAGTGCATCAACTCCGTAGCCCCGGAGAGGGTCGCCGTTATAATTTTGAATTTCGTGACTTTTTTGTAAGAATTTTATTTTAATATTTTTGTATCACATTTTCATGGGCAGCGGATTTCCAGCTTACTAATATAAACTTTCAACCGCCAAGGGTTTTTTAGGTGCTCAATATGAACACACGGGATCTATGTTTTTTCGTCCGTCTCCGACAGCACTTCAATCCCACACTCGACGTTGCACACGTGAGGAAAGTAGTTGGTCCTGCTACCTCCTGCACACTAAGGTCTAGAAATATGCAAGAACAGGCAGTTCATACACATATGTCTGACAAAGCTACGGGATTTATTTTTATCCGATAGGACTAGAAACCCGATTTCCCCTACACTGAGATCAGGGATTACTGGAAAAGTATCATTATCGCTGCATGCTGGAATGAACCGAATATCTTTGAAACATGAGGCAGGTACTCTTACCCTCTAACTCGTTTATCACATCTTTCTTTATTTACAATATTTATTTATATTTCTCACTTCCTCACAGTCTATAAATATTTATATATCTGTCAACGTGTCTCAGTATTTCCTGTATTTATGAGCTCACTGTGAACAAGATGGAGACGAGAGAGAGATGATACATAAGTCAGTATTTCTTGTATCTTTGAGCACACTGTGAACAAGATGGATACTTTGAGCTCACTGTGAACAAGATGGAGACTTTGAGCTCACTGTGAACAAGATGGAGACGAGAGAGAGATGATACATAAGTCAGTATTTCTTGTATCTTTGAACACACTGTGAACAAGATATAGACTTTGAGCTCACTGTGAACAAGATGGAGACGAGAGAGAGATGATAGATAAGTCAGTATTTCTTGTATATTTGAACACACTGTGAACAAGATGGAGACGAGAGAGATTATATATGAATCAGTATTTCTTGTATCTTTGAGCTCAATGTGAACAAGATGGAGACGAGAGAGAGATGATAGATAAGTCAGTATTTCTTGTATATTTGAACACACTGTGAACAAGATGGAGACGAGAGAGATTATATATGAATCAGTATTTCTTGTATCTTTGAGCTCAATGTGAACAAGATGGAGACGAGAGAGATGATACATAAGCGGTAGAAACTTCTAACAACTCGTTTGCTCTTTGATCTTGTCAGTATGAGACCTTTGGTTAGTATGTCCATATGGATACAATACCAACTGTTGTCTCTCCAACTCTCTCTCTTTCTCTCTATCGCTCTCTCTCTCTCTCTCTGCTTCTTTTTCTTTGTTCTTCATCTTACCTTCTGTAGCTGGTATTATTTTCCTATCAATAATTCAACTGTTTATATATCTGCAGAAATACAACTGGCTACCGTTTCTTTGACGCCATGGAAACCAAATAAAGTCTTTTATAGTTGAGGTTCTCAACTTGGTAATGAAGAACACATTGAAGACTAGACGGATATATTTCATGAGTCTATGTCTACAGATCTTACCAGAATAGAGAAGTGCTCTACAAGCTTGACGAGATGATTAAATGTAATATATATGATTCACACAGAGAAGTGCTCTACAAGCTTGACGAGATGATTAAATGTAATATATATGATTCACACAGAGAAGTGCTCTACAAGCTTGACGAGATGATTAAATGCAATATATATGATTTACATAGAGAAGTGCTCTACAAGCTTGACGAGATGATTAAATGTAATATATATGATTCACACAGAGAAGTGCTATACAAACTTGACGAGATGATTAAATGTAATATATATGATTCACATAGAGAAGTGCTCTACAAGCTTGACGAGATGATTAAATGTAATATATATGATTCACATAGAGAAGTGCTCTACAAGCTTGACGAGATGATTAAATGTAATATATATGATTCACATAGAGAAGTGCTATACAAACTTGACGAGATGATTAAATGTAATATATATGATTCACATAGAGAAGTGCTATACAAACTTGACGAGATGATTAAATGTAATATATATGATTCACATAGAGAAGTACTCTACAAGATTGACAAGATGATTAAATGTAATATATATGATTCACATAGAGAAGTGCTCTACAAGATTGACAAGATGATTAAATGTAATATATATGATTCACATAGAGAAGTGCTCTACAAGCTTGACGAGATGATTAAATGTAATATATATGATTCACATAGAGAAGTGCTCTACAAGATTGACAAGATGATTAAATGTAATATATATGATTCACATAGAGAAGTGCTCTACAAGCTTGACGAGATGATTAAATGTAATATATATGATTCACATAGAGAAGTGCTCTACAAGATTGACGAGATGATTAAATGTAATATATATGATTCACATAGAGAAGTGCTATACAAACTTGACGAGATGATTAAATGTAATATATATGATTCACATAGAGAAGTGCTATACAAACTTGACGAGATGATTAAATGTAATATATATGATTCACATAGAGAAGAACTCTACAAGATTGACGAGATGATTAAATGTAATATATATGATTCACATAGAGAAGTGCTCTACAAGCTTGACGAGATGATTAAATGTAATATATATGATTCACATAGAGAAGTGCTGTACAAGCTTGACGAGATGATTAAATGTAATATATATGATTCACATAGTGAAGACTAATCAAAGATGATCTCATAGAAGCAGAAATGTTGAGAAGCCCTGCATTATATCACAACATACCTGTACAAGACACAGGATTGTGCATCGGTATCTTACATAAACAAGAACAGTATGTGTCAGGGATTCTATTCTATGCTCTCACATCTCTCTCTCTCTTTTTTCTCTCTCTCTTTCTTTCTCTCTCTCTCGCTTGCTCTCTTGTACTTTCTCTCTGTCTTCTCTGGGATGCATCATTCTGTTCTCACATTTAACGATTTCTAGTAAATTATGTTCATGGTTGGAAACAAACTGGTGCGTTTACTTATAAAATATTTCATATTTTCTATCTTTATTTGTCATTATTTCTCTCTGTGATTCTATTCTCATTCTTCTTTTCCCCCGCTCGTTCCACTATAAGTATTGTAATAAATCAGTCGTAGTGATTGCTGTGTGATGTACAATAAGTGAGCGTAAGAGTACGTTGTTCCGCTCCCATCTTACTACCAGACTGAATTTGTTTTATCCATGTCTTTTGTTGTTGTTTGTTCTGTAACACATTTATTTGTCTCTTGATAGTTACATAGTTACTGCAGCTAAGAATCGATGCACCAACACAAAGACACACAGACACAAAGACACACAGATACAAAAAGACACAGACACAAAGACACACAGACACAAAGTCATACACAGACACACAGACACACAGACACAAAGAGACACACAGACACACATATATAAGAACAAGATAGGAACAGAATCAGAATAGGATGCACCCGAGTGGTTACCGGGGCCCGAATTGGGGTGTAAAGAATAGAACCACTGTTTTGCCACGCATGTCGTAAGAGGCGACTAAGGAGGTTGGGTGTGGTTCTGGCTACACCACACCGTAAATCACTAGATGGCTACAGAACTGAGAGCGAACTGAGTAAACGCTGGCTGAAACTGGACACATCGCTGAAGGATAAGCACCAGAGCTTCAAATGATGCTGAAGATGTGACGTAAAACACACCAATGTTAAGGCTGCATGAATCAGATTTCCACATGAATAGAATTTATGGGGACATCTGGTACATCGGTCTGGACGGTGATTGCGAGAGAGAGAATAGGATGGAACGTTATAGAAATCAACAAGTTGCAAGAGATATGAAGTACTTCCGTACACAAGTTTTCAAAATGTTGTTTCTATATCTTGGCTAAACGATATTCAGAAATATAGTAAGTAGCCATTGTTCTCAGTGTAGATGAGGTCAAACGTCTAGTCATATAGTAACCGTTGTTCTTAGGGTCACTTAATGAGAATGGAATACAACCAACCACCAATAACAGCATACAATAAAAATAGATAAGGTACTAGAGCCAAGGGAAGACCAAGAAAAAGATGGCTAGACAATATCAAGACCACACTAAATAAACATGGATATAACACAAAAAGGGCGACTCATCTGATCATGGAACGCAAATTAAAGCTCACACCCCTACCCTTAACGGCAAGAGTGCTCAACCAATTTCATCCTCCTCCACCAGGGGAAAGACAAGAGACACATTTTTGTCTTTGCAGACGAAAGTTTAATAAGTTGTACTCTAACGTTCTCAATAAGTTGTACTCTAACGTTCTCAATAAGTTGTACTCTAACGTTCTCAATAAGTTGTACTCTAACGTTCTCAATAAGTTGTACACTAAACGTTCTCAATAAGTTGTACACTAAACTTTCTCAATAAGTTGTACACTAAACGTTCTCAATAAGTTGTACTCTACGTTTAAACTTGGGGAAGCACCGGAAGTCAATGAATAGGATCATGTAAGAAACCCGTGAAGCACCGGAAGTCAATGAATAAGATCATTTAAGAAACCCGTGAAGCACGAAGTCAATGAATAAGATCATTTAAGAAACCCGTGAAGTCAATGAATATGATCATGTAAGAAACCCGTGGGAAGACAATGAATATGATCAAGTAAGAAACCCGTGAAGCAATGAATATGATCATGTAAGAAACCCGTGGGAAGACAATGAATATGATCATGCAAGAAACCCCGTGGGGAAGCACCGGAAGACAATGAATATGATCAAGTAAGAAACCCGTGGAAGTCAATGAATATGATCATGCAAGAAACCCCGTGGGGAAGCACCGGAAGACAATGAATATGATCATGTAAGAAACCCCGGGGGGAAGCAATGAATATGATCATGCAAGAAACCCCGTGGGAAGTCAATGAATATGATCATGTAAGAAACCCGTGGAAGTCAATGAATATGATCATGTAAGAAACCCGTGGGAAGTCAATGAATATGATCATGTAAGAAACCCCGTGGAAGTCAATGAATATGATCATGTAAGAAACCCCGTGAAGTCAATGAATATGATCATGTAAGAAACCCGTAGGAAGACAATGAATATGATCAAGTAAGAAACCCCGTGAAGCAATGAATATGATCATGCAAGAAACCCGTGGAAGCACCGGAAGTCAATGAATAAGATCATGTAAGAAATCCGTGGGAAGCACGGAAGTCAATGAATAAGATCATTTAAGAAACCCGTGAAGTCAATGAATATGATCATGTAAGAAACCCCGTGGGGAAGTCAATGAATATGATCAATAAATAGACAGTGAACAAGTAATAAGGGCTTCAGAGAAAAACAAATTAACAAACACAGTATTTGAACTACAAACCTTTATTTCTGACGTCACATTGCCTAGCTCTACAGACAAGCTTACAGCACACATTGCCTAGTCCTACAGACAAGCTTACAGCACACATTGCCTAGTCCTACAGACAAGCTTACAGCACACATTGTCTAGCTCTACAGACAAGCACATCCACATTGCCTAGCTCTACAGACAAGCCTACATCACACATTGTCTAGCTCTACAGACAAGCTTACAGCACACATTGTCTAGCTCTACAGACAAGCTTACAGCACACATTGCCTAGCCCTACAGACAAGCTTACAGTACACATTGCCTAGCCTTACAGACAAGCTAACATCACATATTGCCTAACTCTACAGACAAGCTTACAGCACACATTGCTTAGCTTTACAGACAAGCTTACAGCACACATTACCTAGCTCTACAGACGAGCTTACAGCACACATTGCCTAGCTCTACAGACAAGCTTACATCACACATTGCCTAGCTCTACAGACAAGCCTACAGCACACATTGTCTAGCTCTACAGACAAGCTTACAGCACACATTGTCTAGCTCTACAGACAAGCTTACAGCACACATTGCCTAGCCCTACAGACAAGCTTACAGTACACATTGCCTAGCCTTACAGACAAGCTAACATCACATATTGCCTAACTCTACAGACAAGCTTACAGCACACATTGCTTAGCTTTACAGACAAGCTTACAGCACACATTACCTAGCTCTACAGACGAGCTTACAGCACACATTGCCTAGCTCTACAGACAAGCTTACAGCACACATTACCTAACTCTACAGACAAGCTTACAGCACACATTGCCTAGCTCTACAGACGAGCTTACAGCACACATTGCCTAGCTCTACAGACAAGCTTACAGCACACATTGTCTAGCTCTACAGACGAGCTTACAGCACACATTGCCTAGCTCTACAGACAAGCTTACAGCACACATTGCCTAGCTCTACAGACGAGCTTACAGCACACATTGCCTAGCTCTACAGACAAGCTTACAGCACACATTGCCTAGCCCTACAGACAAGCTTTCCGCACTCGTTGCCTAGTCCTACAGTCGAGCGTTTTTATGTACATAACCAGATATCTCTTCCAAAAAAGTGCCTTACTAAGAAGAAGAAGAAGAAGAAGAAGAGTCATATAATATTCGATACAAAAATCAGTACTAACGAACAAACAAATATGAACCATGTAATATTACATTTAAAAGCAGTACAACTTGATGGAAGCCAATCATGGACACTATGTATAATATACGTTCAGAAAGCTATAACAGACAGTAAGACAACACATATAGTAGACAGTAAGACAACACATATAGTAGACAGTAAGACAACAACATATATAATAGACAGTAAAACAACACATATGGTAGACAGTAAGATAGTAGGGAATGATAACTTTAACGCAGAACTATTCAAAATAGACCCAGAACTTGCAGCTAATATATTGCAACCCTTGTTTACTACTATATGGAATGCCCAAATAATACCTGATGCATGGAACAGAGGAGTCATCATCAGGATACCCAAAAAGGGCTCCTTGCCGATTGTAATAATTGGCGTGGAATAACACTGCTTTCTGTCCCAAGTAAAATCTTAAACAAAATCATCGTACAACGTATTACTGATGCTGTGGATAAGAAACTGAGAAAGGAACAAGCAGGATTTCGCAGAGGACGGAGCTGTATAGGCCAAATATTTGCTCTTAGAAATATCATAGAGCAATGCACAGAATGGCAAAGCAAACTCTATATCAACTTTGTAGATTTTGAAAAAGCTTTTGATAGCATACACCGCGAAAGTCTATGGCGTATCCTAAGATGGTATGGAATCCCACTGTGTTTTATAAATATTATAAAAGCTGCTACAGCAAGTTTGCATGCAGTGTTGAAACCTCAGAACTAAAGTTTGAAGTAAAAACAGGCGTGCGACAAGGATGTGTTATGTCAGCCCTATTATTCAACACTGTCATAGATTGGGTGATGCGTAAAACAACGGAAGATAAGGCAAGAGGTATTAGATGGAAGCTCACATCCACTCTGGAAGACCTAGATTTTGCAGATGACATCGCACTCCTATCTCATACACATAGAGATATTCAGGAAAAGACCTGCCGCCTTAACCAATATAGTGAGATGGTTGGGCTGAAAATAAATCAGAAGAAAACTGAAGTAATGACTCTGAACATAGCAACCCCAGCACCAGTCAAACTAGAAGGTAAAACCCTCCGAGATACAACCGCTTTCACATACCTTGGAAGTGTTATTAGCAATGAAGGAGGCGCTGGATCTGACATTAAAAACAGACTGAGTAAGGCACGAAGTGCATTCATGACCCTTCAGACCGCCTGGAAATCTGCCCAATACAGCATCAGAACCAAGATTAGTATCTATAACAGCTGTGTGCTGTCAACATTGCTGTACGGATCGGAATGCTGGAGAATGACAGAACAGGATATGTCCAGACTCTCCACCTTTCATACAACTTGTCTGCGAAAAATCTTACGCGTGTACTGGCCGACTACTATCTCGAACCAAGAATTTCTTGCACGATGCCAATAAGAGAATATGGGCACTATCATCCGAAGACGACGCTGGAGATGGATTGGACATGTGATGCGCATGGAGACTGGCTCCGACACGAAAACTGCACTGAGATGGACTCCAGAGGGTAGGCGAAAGCGTGGAAGACCCAAGACGACCTGGAGGAGAACGATAGAGCAAGAACTGAAATAAATGAATCATAGCTGGAACACAATACAGAGGAAGGCCATGAACAGGGAAGAATGGTGTACGTTTGTTGCTGCTCTAAACGCCGAGGGCGTAACAGGCTAAAGAGAGAAAGACAACACATATAATAGACAGTAAGACAACACATATAATAGACAGTAAGACAATAACACATATATAATAGACAGTAAGACAACACATATAATAGACAGTAAGACAACACATATAATAGACAGTAAGACAACACATAGACTAGACAGTAAGACAACACATATAGTAGACAGTAAGACAACACATATAATAGACAGTAAGACAACACATATAATAGACAGTAAGACAACACATATAATAGACAGTAAGACAATAACACATATATAATAGACAGTAAGACAACACATAGACTAGACAGTAAGACAACACATAGACTAGACAGTAAGGAAGAGATTTGTGATCTGTGAGAGAATCGACACGTATAACAAGATGAACATGGAAATAGAGGAGAACAAAACTCTACAAAAAGGAAGAACAAAACTACAAAAAGGAAGAACATAAGAATATTAGATCAATAAGAACTAGTCATAGAACATATACAGCGTGGAGAGAGGGGAGAAAGTCAATATTGATTTGTTACCTAGGGAGAAAGAAAGGTCATCGTAAATCTGATGATAACATAAACAATCAATAATAGAAGGAGGAGAGAGAGACACACACACACAGAGAGACAGAGAGAGAGAGAGAGAGAGACAGAGAAAATGTGTGTGTGAGTTCTAAGACGAAAATATAAGTTATAAAAAAGTTAATTGCGTATCCTTTAAAAAATGGTTTAAAAGCCGAAGGATTGACTTCACTGCACCGGGTTTTACCCAATACGGCTCGGTCCCACGCCGCAGAAATGGCAGGCCACCTGCTAAGAGTATTGCACAAAGCACGAACTCCGTAGCTCCAGCAACAATTCTATGGGTCTCTGGAAAAACAACTGCACTCGTGAACAGAATGGCGCGGTCCGGACTCGAACCCACGACCTTCGACTCACAAGGCAAATGGCGTAACCACTTAGCCACAGGACTTTGAGAATCAACCCCAGGTTTTTAAAGCTGTTTTAGTTTGTCATTGCTTTCTCAACGGGTGGTGCCATCGTCCTTTTGTAAAAATCCACGAGAAACAATTTGCAACTAAACTGTCCGCAGTGTAATTCGAACTCAGAACGTCAGGGTTAATAGACCGAGCCACTATCCCCTACGCCACAGACGCCACCATCTTGGTATAATGTCAACTAAATTAGTATCTAGCAAATGTGCTAGAGTCCAAGAACGAGATAGACAGAGAGAGAGAGAGAGACAGAGAGAAACAGAGAGAAAGAGAAAGTATATGTGTGAGTTCTAGGACGGAAATATATATTATGTCAACTCAATGAGTATCTAGTAAATGTGCTAGAATCCAAGAAATATGTTGATGCAAAAATCAGATAATTTGCAATATAATTGAACGTGACATGCATGTTTATGATAAAACAACAACATATTATATTTGATCAACAACAACAACAACAACGACAACAACAACAACAACAACAACAACAACAACAACAACAACAACAACAACAACAACACACAACAACAACAACGACAGCCACCACCACCACCACCACCCCAGAACAACAGCAACAACAACAACAACAACACAACAACAACAACAACAACAACAACAACAACAACAACACACACCACCACCACCACACAACCAACAACAACACAACACAACAACAACAAACAACAACAACCACCACCACCACCACCACCACCACCACCAAACCAACGAACAACAACAACACAACAACAACAACAACAACAACAACAACAACAACAACAACAACGACAACAACCACCACCACCACCACACACACAACAACAACAAAAACAACAACAAACAACCACCACCACCACCACCACACAACAACAACAACCAACAACAACAACAACCAACAACAACAACAACACAACACACACACAACAACACACCTCAACTTAGACCTCAGGTAAATGATCATTGTCTCCTGTGTCTAGCTCCTGTGTCTAACTCCTGTGTCTAACAGCTGTGTCTAGCTTCTGTGTCTAGCTTCTGTGTCTAGCTCCTGTGTCTAACTGCTGTGTCTAACAGCTGTGTCTAGCTTCTGTGTCTAGCTTCTGTGTCTAGCTCCTGTGTCTAACTGCTGTGTCTAACTGCTGTGTCTAGCTCCTGTGTCTAACAGCTGTGTCTAACAGCTGTGTCTAACTTCTGTGTCTAACTTCTGTGTCTAACTTCTGTGTCTAACAGCTGTGTCTAACTTCTGTGTCTAACAGCTGTGTCTAACTTCTGTGTCTAGCTTCTGTGTCTAGCTCCTGTGTCTAGCTCCTGTGTCTAACAGCTGTGTCTAACTTCTGTGTCTAACAGCTGTGTCTAACTTCTGTGTCTAACAGCTGTGTCTAACTTCTGTGTCTAACAGCTGTGTCTAGCTCCTGTGTCTAGCTCCTGTGTCTAACAGCTGTGTCTAACTCATGTGTCTAACAGCGTACCGTGTTCTCTATATCTCTATTTATTCACTACTCTTGGTCGTACTCTGTATTGTGTTCCAATTGTGATTTCTTTCTGTCAGTTTCTGTTCTACTCTTCTCGTCCAGATATTTTTTGGGCCTTCCAAGTTTTTGTTGTTAACCTTCTGATGTCCATCTCAGTGCTCAACCAGACTACTCAGCAGCTACCACATACTCACCTTGCTAAATCTATATGACAAATTACTAGAGAAGATAGTGGCCAGAAAGGTAATGTGTCACTTAGAGAATGACCACATCATCCCTGACACTTTGGGTAGCTACCGGCCAATGAAAGGGACATGGGACAATGCTGGCACGTTTGCTTATGATGTTTATGAAGGCTTCCAATCCAAGCAAGAGACTGTTGCTGTGGCCATCGACTTGGAGGATGTGTATAACAAAGTGGACTTGTCAATGATGACATTCGCTTTACTAAAAGAAGGTAGGGTTAATCATTGGCTGGTAAACTGGATATCTGCTTCTTTGATGGAGAGAATCGTTGCAGTCAGGACTCTGAAGGTTGTATACCAACGGAGATACTAACGGTTGTCTAACAACGGAGATACTAACGGTTGTCTAACAATGGAGATACTAACGGTTGTCTAACAATGGAGATATTAACGGTTGTCTAACAACGGAGATACTAACGGTTGTCTAACAATGGAGATACTAACGGTTGTCTAACAATGGAGATACTAACGGTTGTCTAACAATGGAGATATTAACGGTTGTACAACAACGGATGCTCTAACGGTTGCATTCCCTGACTAATGCCAACGTGTCGTATGTTTCATTCTCTAACTTTACCTGAGAGAGTCATGTACTAGGTGCTACCAACATTCTCTCATGCTCCTCAGCAAGTTCTAGATGTGTTACATTTATGTTTGCAGTATCTTACCTTTCCTGTATGCCATTCTTACACTCCCCCTGCATATCTAACCTCACACATGGGTAAGTTGGTATCTAGAGATTAGTTATCTTGTGCTCCACGAGCTGGCTGATATCTGCTAGGCAACCCATGTATATATATATCTGTGTGTGTCTCTCTCTTTCTCTCCCTCCCTCTTTCTCTCCCTCCCTCTTTCTCTCCCTCCCTCTTTCTCTCCCTTCCTCTTTCTCTCCCTCCCTCTCTCTCCCTCTTTGTCTCCCTCCCTCTACCCCTCTCTCTCTCTCTCTTTCTCTCTCTCACTCCCGTGCTAAGTTTTCTAACTTGAAGACGAGGGAAACAAAAATAACTGAAGGTACAGACTAAAATATTTGCTTTACGAAACAATAACTGATGTCGGTTGCCTTACTACTACTACTACTACTGCTGCTGCTGCTACTACTACTACTACTACTGCTACTACTACTACTACTACTCTACTGCTGATAGTCTTAATCATACTACTGCTATTGCTGCTGCTACTGTCACTACTACTGCTACCACCACCACAATTACTACTACTGCGCCATTACTGCTACTACCGCCACCACAATTACTACTACTGCGCCATTACTGCTACTACCGCCAGAAAAACCACTACTACTGCTACTACCACCAACACCACTACTGCTACTACCACCACCATCACTCCTACTGTCACTACTGATGCCACCACCAACACTGCCACTACAGCTACTACCACCACCAACACCACTAATGCTACTACTACTACTACCACCAACACCACTACTGCTACTACCACTACCAATACCCCTACTGCTGCCACTAAGACTACTAACTACTACTACTGCTGCTATTGACACTACTATTACTGCTGCTACTGGCACAACTACAACAACAACTACTACAACTACAACAACTACTACTACAACTATTTCTATTCTTGTATATGGCTGTGCTTGCTAGAGCATTTAGTGATCGGATAGTACATTTTTCTAGTCAACTATTGGTGAAGAATGTTGATAGGACGGTCAAAGCTTGTGGCTAGCTTTAGTGAAATATTGCCGGTAAGAGAGAGCAAGAGAAGAGAGAGCTAGAAGAGCTAGAGAGGCTACACACAGAGAGAGAGAAGCTACAGAGAGAGAGAGAGAGAGAGAGAAAGCTAGAGAGAAGATATTGAGCAGTCTAACATCAAAACATGTAACAATGTTAACAATGGAATTAATCGCTAATGCGGGAACAGATGTATGGAGATATCATGTACCTATCAGCACATGATGATGATGATGAGTCCATACAACAGGTACATTTATTTTTATGTTCCCCACCTAAACCTTGTTGTGCCTGGAGATAAGTTGTTGAATTCCTCCATACCTCAGGGTGGAGTGGAGTGTGTTGAAAGCAAATATGGGAGTGGACGAGCTAGGTGTTGTAATCACTTATCTACAACTTGATAAATGGAAAACATGAAGATTAGCACCGACGTGCCAGATATGGGAGCAGACGTCGACCAGGCACGAGGCTTGCCACGAAGTCTGATCTCAAACAGGGGCAGGCACGTGTGTATGCATCCTTCTAGGTGAGCTGTCTTACCCTAGGCTAGCTCGGACCAGGCAATGTTCTCAAACTGGGGCAGGCAGGCAGGCAGGCACGTGTGTATGCATACTTCTAGGTGAGCTGTCTTACCCTAGGCTAGCTCGGACCTGGCAATGTTCTCATTTTACAGGAGTTCCCAGTCACATGACATTCTTAAAGGTTTACAACCAGTTTCTCATTGTTACATGATGAGTTTGCATGATGTCTATGTCAACGGTAGAGTGTGGTAGACAGAATGTGTGTCTATGTCAACGGTAGAGTGTGGTAGACAGAATGTGTGTCTATGTCAACGGTAGAGTGTGGTAGACAGAATGTGTGTCTATGTCAATGGTAGAGTGTGGTAGACAGAATGTGTGTCTATGTCAATGGTAGAGTGTGGTAGACAGAATGTGTGTCTATGTCAATGGTAGAGTGTGGTAGACAGAATGTGTGTCTATGTCAACAGTAGACGTAGAGTTTGGTAGACAGTGTGTGTGTCTTTGTAAACGATATAGTGTGGTAGACAGAATGTGTGTCTATGTAAACAGTAGAATGTGGTAGACAGAATGTGTGTCTATGTAAACAGTAGAATGGGGTAGACAGAATGTATGTCTATGTAAACTGTAGAATGTGGTAGACAGAATGTGTGTGTCTATGTCAACTGTAGAATGTGGAAGACAGAATGTGTGTCTATGTAAACAGTAGAATGTGGTAAACAGAATGTATGTCTATGTAAACTGTAGAATGTGGTAGACAGAATGTGTATGTCTATATAAACAGTAGAATGTGGTAGACAGAATGTGTGTGTGTCTATGTAAACTGTAGAGTGTGGTAGACAGAATGTGTGTGTGTCTATGTAAAACTGTAGAGTGTGGTAGACAGAATGTGTGTGTGTCTATGTAAACTGTAGAATGTGGTAGACAGAATGTGTGTGTGTCTATGTAAACTGTAGAGTGTGGAAAAGAGACATGACAAGATGGAGAGAAATGAATTGAGAGAAACGCCTGAGTGGTTACCGGGGCCCAAATTTGGGGTGTAAAGAATAGAACCACTGTTACCTGCCACGCATGTCGTAAGAGGCGACGAAGCAGGTTTGGCTGAAATCGGATGTACATGTCCTAAACGTATAGAAAGAAGTCTATGCATTTAGGGGCCTACCAAACCAATGTGCAATGTATACACGTTCTTGGCAAAGATCAAACATATCACAAAAAGGGATTAAAATTGGTCATACAGAACGAACGCAAAGAAGAAGAAGATGAATTGAGAAGAACTCTAAGCTAAAAGTTAATGTTGAAGACATGACAAGATGGAGAGAAATGAATTGAGAAGAACTCTAAGCTAAAAGTTAATGTTGAATATCTCCATCGTCTTAAGGAAGGCAATCAGTATGATTGCAGGGTTGGTTTTGGCAGAGATAAAAATTACAAGCAGGCTCAGGGATAGCGCTATGTTGAAGTGGCAACTGATACCATCAATCGCATTGATTAATGTGTGTGCCTTCTCTGATCTATCTGCATGTCTTCATACATACATACAAACATACACGCAAGCTTACATACAAGCAAGCTTACATACAAGCAAGCTTACATACAAGCAAGCTTACATGCAAGCGAGCTTACATACAAGCGAGGAAATATACATACAAGTGTAAATGTGTATACATACAAGCGAGGAAATATACACACAAGTAAACACACAACCACGCACATACAAACATGCATACGCTACATATATTATACACCTACACAAATACACTTTATTGATATGTATTTCAGTTACTTGTAAGTATTTGTTGCTGTACGCTATTCTCACATTAATTATTGTTATTTAGTACTCAAGGTTATAGTTTCAAGATGGCGGCGATAAGACGTGCAGTCGGATAGTGCGTGCTGGATTGTGGTTTATTTCTTGGTTTTTCAGTGGATTTGATGTGTATTTCGAAAGAAAGGATATTTAGTTCGTCTAGCTTTCATGTAATGTTTCATTTGAAAACATTCACCACATCGGGTCAACGGGATCTCTCGAGAAATGGACACATTTATCAGTTCGAGCGACACGACAACACGGTGTTCTCCCGGTAACTTGTGAACTAGGTCAACTGAAGCCATGGAAGCAGGTGGCGAATGGAATGTGAGAGCAGCTGACAATTAATGTCAGTTATGGTCTCTATTCCTAGATGGTAGGCAGATGATCTCAGTTAGAGACAATGGCTACGATCCCCGGCTAGTATAGTCACTGCCCGACGGAAAGCAAGAGGGAACCTACCGTCGTAATTATCCCTAGTAAATTCATGTCTCAACACAACCGTAACGGTAACAACGAAATGAAACCAGACCAACAAAACAACACCGATAGAAAACAACTCTTAAATATCGGAACATGGAATGTTCGAACTCTAGCACAAAGTGGCAAACTAGAAAACATCAAGCAAGAAATGACAAGAACAGGACTTAACATATTAGGAATAAGTGAAATGAGATGGATAGGTGCAGGAGAAATGTATTCAGACAACTTTAGAATAATATATTCAGGAGGAAACAATCACACAAAAGGAGTAGGCATAATATTAGACGCAGAGAGAGCAAAAATGGTGAAAGGATTCTGGACAATATCAGAGAAAGTAATGCTATTAAAACTACAGGGTACACCAGTAGATATCAACATCATACAGATATACGCACCAACAACAGATAGCACAGAAGAAGAACTAGATGATTTCTACAACCAGTTACAAATAGCTATGAAACAGTGCAAGGCTCATGAAGTGACAATTGTAATGGGTGACTTCAATGCTAAGGTAGGCTCTGAAAAGGTAGACGAGACAACTGGAGGATGTGGCCTAGGAGAGAAAACGATAGGGGAACACACTTATAGAATGGGCAACAATAAACAACATGATAATTGGCAATACTTGGTTTAAACATCATCCGAGAAGACTATGGACATGGAGAAGTCCAGATAACAACACACACAATCAAATTGACTATATTATGATAAATAAACGATTTCGAAATGGACTACTAAATATAAAAACAAGACCAGGTGCAGATTGCGACAGTGACCATACACTACTGATAGGAAAAGTAAGAATAAAACTGAAGAAGATAAAGAGGGCGCAAGAAACATCATATCGAACTCCTCAACACTCAAGACTGACACAAAAGTGAAAGACTCATTTAAACGCATTATACAAAACAGATATAACGCTATGGAAAAAATAGAAACAATAGAAGAACAATGGCAGATGCTTAAAGAATCAATCCAACAAACGTCAAAGGAACTAACCCACACAACATGTCAACGGATCAAAAAAGAAATGGATGACGGAAGACATTTTGGAATTAATGGAAAATAGAAGGAAAAACAAACATAATAAAGCAGAATACGATCGAATCAATAAAGAGATAAGACAAAAATGTAAAACAGCAAAAGAAGAGTGGCTAAATGAAAAATGCAAACAGATCGAAACAGAACACGGGGTCAAAAGGCTCATGAGGTCATGGTGGTAACATGAGCCAGGGTTAGCTGAGGGCGCGCTAACAAGACCCTGCCCCTAACCTCCACGCGGTGACCCTGGAAACAGACTCTGGTTCTGGTCTGGCTAAGAGGGGCAGGGATCGGGGAGAGAAACTACTGGTAGTGGTAGCAGTGCAATTACGGAAATACGATAAAGATACATACAAATAAAATGCACAATTCTCCTGACCGATGTCCAACAAGATATTGCCCAAGTCCCTGAACGCAAAGAAACAGCAACGAAACGACTCAGACATGGATGAGAGGTGCATCCAGTGACCAAACGTATGCCCACGTAGGGCGAAGCTCGAAGCCCTGAGGAGAGGGCAAACATTGCCAGCCCGTCGGCAAGAATAAATAAGACAGGACCGTAACGAATGAAAGTCTACCCTCGTGTTGGTGCGAGAGAAGATTGCAGCTGACCCCGCATTGGTAGCCTGGTGCAGATACATGTACTGGGCAAGGTTTGCCGAGCGCAAAAGAACAAGTTGCGTTTAGTGCATAACGAAACTACCCGCCCTGGGAAAACCGTGCAAGGTACTGTGCGATTAAAATTAACATCCCCGGAAGAACTGAGGTTGGTGATGCCTAACGGAACTGCCAGCCTTGGGGCAACTGGGCAAGGTACGATTGCAGTCGTAACTAACATCCCCGGAATAACTGGGGCGGGTGATGGAGGCGAGCGCAAAATCCTCAGTTACGCTTATAGTGCCCACTGAAACGACCCTCTACATTGTTTGTACTCGGTCCCATGCCAGTGCTTTCGAGGGAAATTGCAAATTGCCACGTACCGATACGCGTCTAGAAAAGGCTGAGAATGTTCCTCCCCGGATCAAACTCAAAATGTACGGTAAAGCAAGGCCGACAATGTACGGATCAAACAGGAAGCCCGGGTCCTGAACATTGGCGAAGGCCGATACTTTACACGGTGTTTTATACGAGTAAGACGCCGTCCGAGGACAAGCTGACAAGCCTGAGAAATATTTCTCAGTCAGAACGGGTAAAGCAGCGTAACTCACTGTCTTGGCGTAGATCACAAAGCCCAAATATACGGCAAAGTTGATCGAAAAGGCGTAGATCCGAAAGGATCGTTCTAGGAAAGTTCACCCTAGTAAATCAAAGCTGGCAGAAAACGGACGGGCGGGCCTAGTCACCATGGGCGCACAATCGTCCCGACGTAGATCACTCCGTTCTTGCCAGTGGACCAATTATACATCACAATAAGAATGATCAAATTGGCCGTGAAGAATGTTAGCAGAAGAAGAAGAAGAAGAAACAGAACACAAAGAAAACCCCAAATCAATATACGAAAACGTAGACAACTTACTTGGCAGACGTAAACGTACAACTACTGGATGTTTAAAATCAAAGCATGGAGATATCCTGATGGAAACAGACAAGAAAATAGAAAGATGGACAGAGTACATTAAGGACTTATACAGTGATAACAGACAAGAAATACACATTAATTACAACCATGAAGGACCACAAATACTTCCATCAGAAGTTATCAATGCCATAAGACACACGAAAAAGGAAAAACCCCAGGACCAGACAACATAACAACAGAAGAAATAGAAGCAACAGGCGAATTGGGCATAGGCGTTTTAACAAAATTATTCAATGACATCTACAACACTGGATATGTACCCAAAGATTTACGACAATCCATTTTTATAGCACTACCAAAGAAAGCAGGAACGATAGAATGCGAAGAACACCGCACAATCAGCCTCATGAGTCACGTAACAAAACTACTTTTCAGCATTATTATGAGAAGGGTACGAAACAAAATAAGACCAGAAGTTAAGGAAGAACAATGTGGCTTTGTTGAACGCAGAGGAACAAACAACGCAATATATACAATAAGAACAATAATGGAAAGATCAATAGAAATGAAGATGGACTTATACCTATGTTTCATAGACTACGCGAAAGCTTTCGATAAAGTAAAACATGGAGAAATAATCAGCATGTTAGAAAATATAAATATTGATGGTAAAGATCTTAGACTGATCAAGAATTTGTACTGGCAACAAACCGCAGCCATTAGACTAGAGAGTAAGATTGGAATCTATCAGGCGATACAGTTAGGAGTACGACAAGGGTGCGTACTCTCACCAGACCTATTCAACTTATATAGTGAAAACATCATGAGATCTATAGTAGAAAAGACAGGAATAGCAGTCGGTGGACAAAATATAAACAACCTAAGGTACGCTGATGACACAATTCTCATGGCTACAAATGAACACGATCTGCAAGACTTGATAGACATACTAGTGAGAGAAAGTGAAAAGAAAGGATTAAGCATGAATATAAAGAAAACAGAGGTTATGGTTGTCTCCAAGAAACAAGAAACACCAACATGCAATATCAAAATAAATAACACAACACTGAAACAAGTCCATCGATTCAAGTATCTAGGAACATTCTTAACACCAGATGGAAGATGTACAACAGAGATTAGGAGTAGAATAGCTCAAACGAAAGCAGCTTTTATGAAAATGAAGAACACACTATGCGTGAACTCACTACCAATGACACTGCGAAAACGAGTACTCCAATGCTATATTGAACCAATTCTTATGTATGGCAGCGAATCATGGACACTGAACAAACAATCAATACGATCATTGGAAGCCACAGAGATGTGGTTTTACAGAAGAATGTTGAGAATTCCATGGACAGCAAAGAAAACAAACGTGGAGGTTTTAAATCAGGCCTGCACACAAAGAAACCTTATCAAAAGAATAAGAATCCGACAATCAAGGTTCTTCGGGCATATAATGCGAAGAGAAGGTTTAGAACATTTGGTGACTACAGGTAAAATTCAGGGAAGGAGAGATCGTGGAAGACAGAGGAGAAGATGTTGGATGGCCTGACATCATGGTTCGACAAAATATCGACGTCAGAACTGATTACATGCACCAAGCAAAGAGAGTTGTGGAGAGACATGATCGCCTACGCCGGCAGGCATGGCACTTGATTGATTGATTTAGTACTCGTTACTAAACAGTCGTTACTTAGTGTTTATTGACTATTGATATCCAGTGTTGTTTCGATACAATGGGAAAAACTCGCAAGGGCTGGAGGGAGACTAACACAACAATGCATCCAACACAAAGTTTTACGGAAGCAAAGACTTGAGGGAGACTAACACAACAATGCATCCAACACAAAGTTTTACAGAAGCAAAGACTTGAGGGAGACTAACACAACACCGCATCCAACACAAAGTTTTACAGAAGCAAAGACTCTCCTGAAACAATGAAGAAAAATGATGTGGAGAAAAATAAACGGAGGATACAACCCAGAGCATGACATTATAAATACACTAAACAGAAAAGCGCAGACCACAGTCTTCTGACTTAAAACGGGACACTGCAGTCTCAGAGCACACCTCCATAGAATGAGTCTCAAGGACTCGGCTGCCTGCACCTGTGGAGCACCAAAGCAGTCCCCAGAGCACATCATGCAAGACTGTCCCATCCTGAGCAGTGTGAGAATGAAAATCTGGCCAACAGAAACAACACTACAAAACAAACTATGAGGGAATCGGTGAAGACCTCAAGCGCATCACCCTGTTTGTGACACATATCGGAGTAGTCACATAGTTAAAGTTGATCGCAGAAGAAGAAGCTTCGATACAATGTATACAAAGCAAAAGCGGACCACACAAAAGGTTGACATCAGAGATAACAGAGGCGACGAAAGACAATATTTATGGAGCGCACACAAGGGCCCATTCTATAAATCTCTTCTTATCGTGACGCTGTGAGACAAAACAGGGTTAGAGTAAGACAGAAAGAAAACAGACTTAAATGTAAAAACCTGGCACACCAATTCCTGATATCAGTTACTCAACTTTACTCACCTCAAACATCAAGTTCCCATGAGCTACCTCAAACATCAAGTTCTCATGAGCTGCTGCTACTACTGCTGCTACTACTTCTGCTACTGCTGCTGTTAATGCTGCTGACAACTCAACAAATTCCAAAACTAAATCGTTGGTGAAGTTTTCTTTGAATAAAAAAATGTCCGGATGTAATCCAGAATGAATTCACTTTTTGTCGTCACAACGGAAGTTGACTGTCACAACGGAAGTTGACTGTCACAACAGAAGTTGTCTGTCACAACGGAAGTTGTTGATGTATATTCACTAAAATCACAAACTGCATCACCATGTTTATATAAATCTTATTATCTAAACTGGAGAGTTCTTCCAAGTGGGAATCGACCTCATTACGTCACACAGAACATGTATGATGGTCACGAGGAACGAGGATACGTTTGTTCTAAGATGATTGATCTCACGTCTACAGGTTGTCTGTAGATGAGATATTACTACATGAAGATGATTGATCTCACATCTACAGGTTGTCTGTAGATGAGATATTACTACATGAAGATGATTGATCTCACGTCTACAGGTTGTCTGTAGATGAGATATTATCACAATCATGAGATGAAGATGTAACTAACCATATGTTCTGTCATTCAGATTAAACTATTGGTTTTATCATTATACTGTTCTATATAGCACAGAGTAAGCCAACTTGCTATACTGTTCTATATAGCACAGAGTACACAAACTTGCTATACTATTCTATATAGCGCAGAGTATGTCAACTTGCTATATAGCACAAAATACGATAACTTGCTATACTCTTCCATATAGCACAGAGTACACCAACTTGCTATACTATTCCATATAGCACATACTACGCCAACGTGTTATACTATTCTATATAGCATAGAGTATGCCAACTTGCTATATAGCACAGAGTACAACAACTTGCAATATAGCACATGGTACGCCAACTTGCTATATTATTCTATATATCACAGAGTACGACAATTTGGTATACTATTATATATAACAAATAATACGCCAACTTGTTATACTATTCTATATAGCACAGAATACGCCAACTTGCTATACTGTTCTATATAGCTCAGAGTACACCAACTTGTTATACTATTCTATATAGCACATACTACGCCAACTTGTTATACTATTCTATATAGCACATAATATATACATCCATGATGAATGATTGAGTACATCAGTAAAACTTCAAGCAAGAAATCGTTCATTAAAACAACAATCACAAAAATATATAAACTAAGATGCAAATATTGATATAACTTATTCCATTATTGATTTGACTAACTAAACAGCAAACATTTGATACCACAGACTGTACGGATAGATAATGTTCACACTATAACACTGTTGTATAATCTATTTGATACCACAGACTGTACCGATAGATAATGTTCACACTATAACACTGTTGTATAATCTATTTGATACCACAGACTGTACAGACTCTACTACTACAACTCACTGATGTACCAGACTGTACCGACTCTACTACTACAACTCACTGATGTACCAGACTGTACCGACTCTACTACTACAACTCACTGATGTACCAGACTGTACCGACTCTACTACTACTACTACTACTACTACTACTACTACTACTACTACTACTACTACTACTACTACTACTACGCACAGTTAATGTTCACACTATAACACTGTTGTGTATATTGCTAAACATGACCTCCTCAACTGAAATAGAAAACACAGAAAATCTTCTCCAGTAAATGTCAAAGACATTATGAAGTTATACCTTGTGCTCAAGTTAGTCTTTGTTCATATTGAACTAGACATAGAAACGTCTGCGACTGTACATCTTCTAACAAGCCAGTGTTAGGCTGGATGTATCTCCGCTTAGTTCGCGCCAAGAATACATTCGACCAGGTTTGCAAGGATCAAAGAACACATGTGCATCAATCCAACACGCGACTAAAAGGTCAAACGCACAACTGATGTCAAGAAAATGAGATTAGTGATGAATCCCTCTCTGATCTCACGGTTACATTAAAGAGATAATCACATGATCCATAGAACTTTGAGTTTCCCTAACAAATCTTCAGTCAAGTCAAGTTTCTAACTTTCGTCAAGTTGTTAAGCAAATCGTTACTACTACTACTACTACACACATATTTCCAGCATACCCACAGAATCTAGAACAAGGAAGTATATCAAGTATCGCTAGAGGAACCGGGGTAATAGACAGAGAGTTCACCTTTGCCTACGCCCGTTACGTACGTGTGTATGTGTGTGCGTGCGTGTGTGTGTGCGTTCGCATAACTATTTTTGTGTGGCTTTCTGCACGGACAAACAGGCAATGATAAATGGTGACGTCTTATGTTTTAAATTTGTAACCAAGAATTTCTCAGAGTTTGAAGAAAACACAGTACGTTCCTCATTTAGTACCAGAGATAATAACATATTTATGGGTGACTATATGTGACTAACTCTATGATGGTGCCGACTAAATGAGACTAACTTCATGATGGTGCCGACTATATGTGGCTAACTCCATGACGGTGCCGACTATATGTGACTAACTCCATGATGGTGCCGACTATATGTGACTAACTCCATGACGGTGCCGACTATATGTGACTAACTCCATGACGGTGCCGACTAAATGAGACTAACTTCATGACGGTGCCGACTATATGAGACTAATTCCATGACGGTGCCGACTATATGTGGCTAACTCCATGACGGTGCCGACTATATGTGGCTAACTCCATGACGGTGCCGACTATATGTGACTAACTCCATGATGGTGCCGACTATATGTGACTAACTCCATGACGGTGCCGACTATATGTGACTAACTCCATGATGGTGCCGACTATATGTGACTAACTCCATGACGGTGCCGACTATATGTGACTAACTCCATGACGGTGCCGACTAAATGAGACTAACTTCATGACGGTGCCGACTATATGAGACTAATTCCATGACGGTGCCGACTATATGAGACTAACTCCATGATGGTGCCGACTATATGTGGCTAACTTCATGATGGTGCCGACTATATGTGACTAACTCCATGATGGTGCCGACTATATGAGACTAACTCCATGATGGTGCCGACTATATGTGACTAACTCCATGATGGTGCCGACTATATGTGACTAACTCCATGATGGTGCCGACTATATGTGACTAACTCCATAATAATAATAATAATAATAATAATAATAATTCCTCTCGTACCGTTATACGTTACATAGGGCCTGCAAGTAATTTCTCCATACCGCTCTATCCTGGGCAAGAGCACACAGAGCCTCTTTCAAGAACCCCAGAGGAAGCAACGGAAGTAACGAATATGATCAACAAATAAACAAGGAACAGGTATTAAGAGCTTCCGAAAAAACAAATAGACAAACACGGGACTCGAACCACTTACCCTAGTCCTTATGACGCAATCGCCTAGCCTAGCAATACGAGCGCTTTTACGGACACAACCAATGAGCCATTCTAAGTGGTCGTCGTAGTCGTGATAGTCGTCGTGGTGGTAGTGGTCGTCGTGGTAGTGGTCGTCGTGGTAGTGGTGGTCGTGCTAGTGGTGGTTGTAGTAGTGGTCGTCGTGGTAGTGGTGGTCGTGGTAGTGGTAGTAGTGGTAGTGGTCGTGGTGGTCGTGATAGTGGTCGTGGTGGTAGTGGTGGTAGTGGTCGTGGTGGTAGTGGTCGTGGTGGTAGTGGTCGTGGTGGTAGTGGTCGTGGTGGTAGTGGTCGTGGTGGTAGTGGTCGTGGTGGTAGTGGTCGTCGTGGTAGTGGTGGTCGTGGTAGTGGTCGTGGTGGTCGTGGTGGTAGTAGTCGTGGTGGTAGTGGTCGTGGTGGTAGTAGTCGTGGTGGTAGTGGTCGTGGTAGTGGTCGTGGTGGTAGTGGTCGTGGTGGTAGTGGTCGTGGTGGTAGTGGTCGTGGTGGTAGTGGTCGTCGTGGTAGTGGTGGTCGTGGTCGTCGTCGTTATGTTTTCTTAGCAAGGAGACGTTCATCAAATATTTTAGTCGTCAAATTTTAGACTGTTTTATAATGTCATTATCGGTGGTGGCTGAATATGTGCAGCCTGAGACGGCTGGGTATGTGAGGGCATCTTATGAAGTGATGTCTGAATATGTGTGGTCGATAATAGTTGTATGTGTGTCTGCTAGGACCACGATAAAGTATAGCTGATGTATGTGTGGTCTAAGGACCACGTTAAAGTTATAGCTGATGTATGTGTGTCTCTACCAGGATCAGTTAAAGTTATAACTGATGTATGTGTGGTCTACAGGATCAAGTTAAAGTTATAGCTGATGTATGTGGTCTACAGACCACGTTAAAGTATAGCTGATGTATGTGTGTCTACAGGACCACGTTAAAGTTATAGCTGATGTATGTGTGGTCTCTACCAGGATCAAGTTAAAGTTATAGCTGATGTATGTGTGGTCTCTACCAGGATCAAGTTAAAGTTATAGCTGATGTATGTGTGGTCTCTACCAGGATCAAGTTAAAGTTATAGCTGATGTATGTGTGGTCTAACAGGACCACGTTAAAGTTATAGCTGATGTATGTGTGGTCTCTACCAGGATCAAGTTAAAGTTATAGCTGATGTATGTGTGGTCTCTACCAGGATCAAGTTAAAGTTATAGCTGATGTATGTGTGGTCTCTACCAGGATCAAGTTAAAGTTATAGCTGATGTATGTGTGGTCTCTACCAGGATCAAGTTAAAGTTATAGCTGATGTATGTGTGGTCTCTACCAGGATCAAGTTAAAGTTATAGCTGATGTATGTGTGATCTACCAGGAGCAAGTTAAAGTTATAACTGATGTATGTGTGGTCTAACAGGACCACGTTAAAGTTATAGCTGATGTATGTGTGGTCTCTACCAGGAGCAAGTTAAAGTTATAGCTGATGTATGTGTGATCTACCAGGAGCAAGTTAAAGTTATAACTGATGTATGTGTGGTCTAACAGGACCACGTTAAAGTTATAGCTGATGTATGTGTGGTCTCTACCAGGAGCAAGTTAAAGTTATAGCTGATGTATGTGTGGTCTCTACCAGGATCAAGTTAAAGTTATAGCTGATGTATGTGTGATCTACCAGGAGCAAGTTAAAGTTATAACTGATGTATGTGTGGTCTAACAGGACCACGTTAAAGTTATAGCTGATGTATGTGTGGTCTCTACCAGGAGCAAGTTAAAGTTATAGCTGATGTATGTGTGATCTACCAGGAGCAAGTTAAAGTTATAACTGATGTATGTGTGGTCTAACAGGACCACGTTAAAGTTATAGCTGATGTATGTGTGGTCTCTACCAGGATCAAGTTAAAGTTATAGCTGATGTTATAAAGGTATATTAGTATTTAATGAGCTTCCTGTATATAGGTCACGATTAGTACAAAGTTGGTCTGATCAAAGATATCGGTACCTTAGATCTGGAACCAGGTGTTTGACATATTTCTTTAATAACTCTCACCTGGATTCTCATTTTCTCTGTCTTATATATCAACTTGTCCTTTTTTCTCTCTATTTTCTTTCTCTTTCTCTTCGGATTCTTTTTCTGTTCTTTTTTTTCCTTTTCATCTTGATCTCTTTCTTTTACTCCTTCTTCTTGTCCTTCTACTGTTTTGTCTTCTCTTACTGGTTCTACTTTTTCATCTTCTCTTACTGGTTCTACTGTTTTATCTTCTCTTACTGGTTCTACTGTTTTATCTTCTCTTACTGGTTCTACTGTTTTGTCTTCTCTTACTGGTTCTACTGTTTTATCTTCTCTTACTGGTTCTACTGTTTTATCTTCTCTTACTGGTTCTACTGTTTTATCTTCTCTTACTGGTTCTACTGTTTTGTCTTCTCTTACTGGTTCTACTGTTTTATCTTCTCTTACTGGTTCTACTGTTTTATCTTCTCTTACTGGTTCTACTATTTTATCTTCTCTTACTGGTTCTACTGTTTTATCTTCTCTTACTGGTTCTACTGTTTTATCTTCTCTTACTGGTTCTACTGTTTTATCTTCTCTTACTGGTTCTACTGTTTTATCTTCTCTTACTGGTTCTACTGTTTTATTTTCTCTTACTGGTTCTACTGTTTTGTCTTCTCTTACTGGTTCTACTGTTTTATCTTTTCTTACTGGTTCTACTGTTTTATCTTCTCTTACTGGTTCTACTGTTTTATCTTCTCTTACTGGTTCTACTGTTTTATCTTCTCTTACTGGTTCTACTTTTTTTGTCTTCTTCTTCTCTTTCTTTTTCTCATTTTCCTTCTCTTTCTTATTCTCCTTCGTCTCCTTCTTTTCCTTTTTCTTCTTTGCTTCGTGTCCTTTTCATTCTCTCTCTTTTTCTCTTTCATCTTCTCTTTCTTCTACTCTTTCATCTTCTTGTAATACTTGTAATCAATATCAAATAACAATTGTAGTGTTATGTTCCTTTGAGAGAAATGGAAAGAGAGAGAGAGAGAAATTGAGTGAGACAAGCGAGAAAGAGAGAAAGAAAGTCAGAGAGACAGCGAGAAGTAGAGAGCGAAGGAGAGTTAGAGAGACAGAGAGAAAGAGAGAGCAAACGAGAGGCAGAGAGACAGCGAGAAAGAGAGCGAAGGAGAGGCAGAGAGAGAGAGCGAGAAAGAGAGAGAGAGCGAAAGAGAGACAGAGAGAGAGCGAGAAAGAGAGATCAAAGGAGAGACAGAGAGAAAAAGATATATAAATATAATGCCTGCGTTATCATGCACAAACTGCCAGGCTGTATTATTGAAGTCTAAAAAATGCCAAACTGTAATTTGCCAACATTTTTGGTTTGTTTCGTGTTTTTCTCTAAAGACGTGCAACAGATACAACAATAATAATGATGATGATGATGATGAGGAGGAGGATGAGAGGAGGAGGGGAAGACGAGAAAAACTTTAAATTACTTTTATTTTTACTTTCTGAATTGGGAAGGAATATCTCATTCATTGTTAGAAATGGTTCATTGATGTTGTGATTAGCAAATACATCACACATTCTCACTCTTTCTCTTCCTGCATCTCTCACTGTCTCTCTCACTGTCTCTCTCTCACTGTCTCTCTCACTGTCTCTTTCACTGTCTCTCTCTCACTGTCTCTCTCACTGTCTCTTTCACTGTCTCTCTCACTATCTCTCTCACTGTCTCTTTCACTTTCTCTCTCACTATCTCTCTCACTGTCTCTTTCACTGTCTCTCTCTCACTGTCTCTCTCTCTCACTGTCTCTCTCACTGTCTCTCTCACTGTCTCTCTCTCTGTCTCTCACTGTCTCTCACTGTCTCTCTCACTGTCTCTCTCACTGTCTCTCTCTCACTGTCTCTCTCTCTCACTGTCTCTCTCTCTCACTGTCTCTCTCTCTCTCACTGTCTCTCTCACTGTCTCTCTCTCCTGCTCTCTCTTCTCTCCTCACTGTCTCTCTCTCTCACTGTCTCTCTCTCTCACTGTCTCTCTCTCTCACTGTCTCCTGCTCTCTCACTGTCTCTCTCTCTCACTGCTCTCTCCTCACTGTCTCTCTCACTGTCTCTCTCCTGTCTCTCTCACTGTCTCTCTCACTGTCTCTCCTCTCTCACTGTCTCTCTCACTGTCTCTCTCACTGTCTCTCTCACTGTCTCTCTCACTGTCTCTCTCTCACTGTCTCTCTCACTGTCTCTCTCACTGTCTCTCTCTCACTGTCCTCTCTCTCTCACTGTCTCTCTCACTGTTCTCCTCCTCTCACTGTCTCTCTCACTGTCTCTCCTGTCTCTCCGTCCTCACTGTTCCTCTCACTGTCTCTCTCACTGTCTCTCTCTCACCTTCTCTTCTCTCTACTGTCTCTCTCACTGTCTCTCTCACTGTCTCTCTCACTGTCTCTCTCACTGTCTCTCTCACTGTCTCTCTCACTGTCTCACTGTCTCTCTCACTGTCTTCACTGTCTCTCTCACTGTCTCTCTCACTCTCCTCAGTCTCTCTCACTGTCTCCTCTCACTGTCTCTCTCACTGTCTCTCTCACTGTCTCTCTCACTGTCTCTCTCACTGTCTCTCTCACTGTCTCTCTCACTGTCTCTTCTCTCTCACTGTCTCTCTCACTGTCTCTCTCTCACTGTCTCTCTCACTGTCTCTCTCACTGTCTCTCTCTCACTGTCTCTCTCTCTCTCACTGTCTCTCTCACTGTCTCTCTCACTGTCTCTCTCTCTCACTGTCTCTTCCTTCCCCTCACGTCTCTCTCTCACTGTCTCTCTCACTGTCTCTCTCTCTCACTGTCTCTCTCACTGTCCCTCACTGTCTCTCTCACTGTCTCTCTCACTGTCTCTCTCTCACTGTCTCTCTCTCACTGTCCTCTCACTTCTCTCTGTCTCTCTCACTGTCTCTCTCACTGTCCTCTCACTGTCTCTCTCCGCTCTCACTGTCTCTCTCACTGTCTCTCTCACTGTCTCTCTCACTGTCTTCTCTTCTCACTGCTCTTCTCTCTCACTGTCTCTCTCACTGTCTCTCTCTCACTGTCTCTCTCACTGTCTCTCTTCACTGTCTCTCTCACTGTCTCTCTTCACTGTCTCTCTCTCTCACTGTCTCTCTTCACTGTCTCTCTCTCACTGTCTCTCTCTGTCTCTCTCACTGTCACTCTCACTGTCTCTCTCACTGTCTCTCTCACTGTCTCTCTCCCTGTCTCTCTCACTGTCTCTCTCACTGTCTCTCTCACTGTCTCTCTCACTGTCTCTCTCACTGTCTCTCTCACTGTCTCTCTCTCTATGTCTCTCTCCCTGCATCTCTCACTGTCTCTCCACTCTCTCCACTGTCTCTCTGTATCTCCTAGCATCTCTCACTGTCTCTCCACTGTCTCTCTCTCTCTCTCACTTGCTTTCTTTCTTTGTGCATGCATCTTCATTTGTCATTTCATCTTAGATAGAGATGAATCCATCTTAGATAGAGAGATAGAATCACATCTTAGATAGAGAGATAGAGATCACATCTTAGATAGAGATGATAGTGAATCACATCTTAGATAGATAGAGAGAGATAGAATCACATCTTAGATAGAATGAGAAAAGAAGATGAGATAGATAAATTTAGATAGAGAAGATAGAGAATAAGAGAGATAGAAAATAGAGATAATGAAGATATAGAGATGTAGATAGAAGAGATATGAAGAGATAGAGAGAGATATAGAAATAAGATAAATCACATCTTAGAAGATAGAAGAGATGAGAATCAAAATAGAGAGATAGATAGATAGAGAGATAGAGAATAAAAAGAGATGAGAGAAGATAGATAGAGATGGAATAAATCACATCTTAGATAGATAGAGATAGATAATGAGATAGAATGATAGAATAGAGAAGATAGAAGATAGATAGAAGATAGAAGATGAGTAGATGAGAGAATAGAAATTTATGAGAATATAGTTTGAATGTAGAGAGATGAATTCTATCACATCTTGGAGAGATAAAGAGATAGTAGGAGAGATAGCTAGAGAGAGATAGATAGGAGAGAGATGAGATAGGAGAGAATAGATAGAGAGAGAGAATAGAGATGAGAAGAAAGGTCAGCTAGAGAACAGCAGAGAGAGAGATACAGGAGAGAATACAGATCTGAGAGAGATAGTAGGAGAGGAGATGGGCAGCATCATGGAGAAGGATACAGCATAGGAGAGGAGATAAGCATGAGAGAGGAATACAGCCTAGGAGAGAGACACTAGAGAGAGGAATCAGCATAGAGAAAGTACAGCATAGGAGAGAGATCAGCATAGGAGAAGGAATAGCATAGGAGAGATAGCTGAGAGAGATGCAGCGGGAGAGAGATCAGCTAGGAGAGAAGCAGCTAGAGAGAGGAATACACTAGGAGGGAATCAGCCTAGGAGAGGATGCAGCTAAGAGAGGATACACTGGAGAGGAATACAGCCTAGGAGAGAGGAATCAGCTAGGAGAGGAATACAGCATAGGAGAGAGGAATACAGCTAGGAGAGAGGAATACAGCATAGGAGAGAGGAATCAGCATAGGAGAGAGGAATGACAGCATAGGAGAGAGAATAAGCCTAGGGAGAGAATACAGCTGGAGAGAGAATACAGCCTAGGAGAGAGAATACAGCTAGGAGAGGAATACAGCCTAGGAGAGAGGAATACAGCATAGGAGAGGAATACAGCCTAGGAGAGAGAATACAGCCTAGGAGAGGAAATACAGCTAGGAGAGGAATCAGCCTAGGAGAAGAGGAATACAGCCTAGGAGAAGAATACAGCCTAGGAGAGAGGAATAAGCTAGGAAGGAATACAGCATAGGAAGAGAATACAGCCTAGAGAGAGAAATACAGCTAGGAGAGGAATACAGCATAGGAGAGAATACAGCTAGGAGAGAGAATACAGCATAGGAGAGAGGAATACAGCCTAGGAGAGGAATACAGCCTAGGAAAACAGCCTGGAGGAACAGCTAGAGAGAATACAGCTAGGAGAGAGGAATACAGCCTAGGAGAGAGGAATACAGCATAGGAGAGAAATACAGCATAGGAGAGAGAAATACAGCATAGGAGAGAGAAATACAGCCTAGGAGAGAGAAATACAGCATAGGAGAGAGAAATACAGCCTAGGAGAGAGAAATACAGCCTAGGAGAGAGAAATACAGCCTAGGAGAGAGAAATACAGCCTAGGAGAGAGGAATACAGCCTAGGGGAGATAAATACAGCCTAGGAGAGAGGAATATAGCCTAGGAGAGAGAAATACAGCATAGGAGAGAGAAATACAGCCTAGCAGAGAGAAATACAGCCTAGGGAAGAGGAATACAGCATAGGAGAGAGGAATACAGCATAGGAGAGAGGAATACAGCATAGGAGAGAGGAATACAGCCTAGGAGAGAGGAATACAGCCTAGGAGAGAAATACAGCCTAGGAGAGAGGAATACAGCCTAGGAGAGAGGAATACAGCATAGCAGAGAGAAATACAGCATAGGAGAGAGGAATACAGCATAGGAGAGAGGAATACAGCATAGGAGAGAGGAATACAGCCTAGGAGAGAGGAATACAGCATAGGAGAGAGAAATACAGCCTAGGAGAGAGAAATACAGCCTAGGAGAGAGGAATACAGCCTAGGAGAGAGGAATACAGCCTAGGAGAGAGGAATACAGCCTAGGAGAGAGAAATACAGCCTAGGGAGAGAAATAAAGCATGAGGGAGAGGAATACAACATTACCAACACTCGAGATCATCTCAACATTACCAACACTCAACATTATCTCAACATTATCAACATTCAACATTATCTCAACATTATCAACATTCGACATTATCTCAACATTATCAACATTCAACATAACAATCATATTGTGACCGATTGACATCTGAAACATGATTGTGTTATGTAACCCAACAACCTTCAAGCCCCCACGCCTCTTAGATTTCAAGCCCCAAGCCCCTAAAATAAGAAAGGTGTGCTGGTAAACCCTAGTGCTATAAGAAAAACCTAGTAAGCGTATAATGGTTGCACAGTTTCTAGCGTCTTCGTACAGGTAAACTGTCTGTAATAAATCTATTTGTCAGACAGAGATACAGGTAAGAACAAAGGGATACATAAATATACCTTTCTTTTCTTACCTGCTTCTATGTTTCTATGTGTTACCTGGAACTTTGTGTTCTTTCATTTTGTTTGTTGTTTCTCTTGTGTTTTTATTTCTGAAGTTTTAGTTGAAGTTTGGGGAAGTTTTAGGAAAGTTAAGTTTGGGGAAGTTTCAGGAAAGTTAAGTTTGGGGGAGTTTTAGGAAAGTTAAGTTTGGGGGAGTTTTAGGAAAGTTAAGTTTGGGGAAGTTTTAGGAAAGTTAAGTTTGGGGAAGTTTTAGGGGAGTTTGGGAGAGTTTGATGGAGTTTAGGAAGTTTGGGGCAATTTTAGTGGAGTCTGAGGGAGTTCTAGTGGAGTTTAAGGCGTTATAGGGGACTTTTAGGGAAGTTTGGAGCAATTTGTGGGGAGTCTAGCGAAGGTTTAGGGAATTTGGGAGAGTTTTAGGGAGTTTGGGGAGTTATAGGGAAGTTTGGGGAGTTATAGGGAAGTTTGGGGAGTTATAGGGAGTTTGATCAAGTTTAGAGGAGTTTGGCGGAGTGTTAAGGAGTTTTAGGGAAGTTTTGATGAGTTTTAGGGAAGTGTGAGGAAGTTTTAGATGAATTTGGGGAGTGTGAGAGAGTTTTGGGAATTTTAGGTGAATTTATTGGAGTTTATGGAGTTTTAGAACATTTTTAGGGGAGTTTGGGGAGTTTAGTTATGTTTGGAGGAGTTTTAAGGAAGTTCTATTTATCTGTCTGTCTGTCTGTCTGTCTGTTATCTATATATATGTCACAATGTTAGACATCACTGCTGTTCTATCCATCAGTCTACAGTCCAGACAGTGAAATTTTCGTGTCTGTCTTTGCATCAATAGATTTCTAAATTTCCCAATAGATGCATATCACATGACTAAGCCCGTCTCTAGACACGTCAACAATACAACATCACCAAATCTACGTCGACAAAATCTGACTCAAACAAATAATACCAGTTATAAACGAAGAAAAATTGATCACAAAGAAAGTAGTACTACAAGAACATGTAGAGAAATTAGTTCTACAAGAACATGTAGAGAAAGTAGTACTACAAGAACATGTAGAGAAAGTAGTACTACAAGAACATGTAGAGAAAGTAGTACTACAAGAACATGTAGAGAAAGTAGTACTACAAGAACATGTAGAGAGAAAGTAGTTCTACAAGAACATGTAGAGAAAGTAGTTCTACAAGAACATGTAGAGAAAGTAGTTCTACAAGAACATGTAGAGAAAGTAGTACTACAAGAACATGTAGAGAAAGTAGTACTACAAGAACATGTAGAGAGAAAGTAGTACTACAAGAACATGTAGAGAGATAGTAGTACTACAAGAATATGTAGAGAAATTAGCATCCTTGCAGGCTTTTTGAAAATCAGTGAAATATACTGTAACGACAGACAAATCAGTGAAATATATTGTAACGACAGAGAAATCAGTGAAATATATTGTAACGACAGAGAAAAAATGTATAGAGATGCGCAAAAACGAAATAAAATTGAGATCGACTTGAGTTGGGAACATTTCGATTATTCGAAAATAATCGAACAATTTGTTAAGATAAAATCTTATTTAATAAAAATGTGTTTGATGCATGTAGAAATTTAAATAACAAATAGTTTACAACACACACACACGCGCGCACACACACACATACACACACACACACACACGTGCACGTGCACACACACACACACGCGCGCACACAGACACACACACACACACATATAAATAGAAATTAGTTGCACAAATATTTGAAAAAAAATCGCATTTGTGGTGCCAGGGTCTGCAAAGGAAGCAAAGAATAGTACCACTGCAGCCTACAAGGCATGTTGTAAGAGGCGACTGATGTAGGACCTGGGAAGCTACCCTAGTAAATAAGAAGCTTCGCAGAAATCGGATGTGCTGGCCTACGTTTAGGCGTATAACTGGCACAACGTACAATCGCTCTTAGACTCAGATCACATACAAATCACACAGTGGTTAATAAGTGATCGATATGGAACGTTAGAATAAGGAGAAGAAAACAATATGGACAAGTGTGTTATAGTAACACACGTAGAGAAGTTTCCAAATGGTCGCAGAACACAGACATTTCCAGAAAGTTGTAGAGTCTCAATATATTTGCCAACAATTCCTTGGAACAAGGAAGCACTAAAAGAAAGTTCCCAGAATATAGTTGAGGAAAGAAAACGGGGGAAAAAATTGCAGTGAAAGCAAACATAAATTTTATTTATGTAAACCCACCAGTGTGATGTCGAGGCTCGCAAGGTGAGCAAAGAATAGTAACACTACCGCCTACAAAACATGTCGTATGACGCGACTGAGGTTGGAGCCTAGGGAAGCTACCATAGTAAATAAAAAGTAACATCACTAATATAAATAATAAAATGTAACATCACTAATATAAATAATAAAACCAAATGTAACATCACTAATATGAATAATAAAATCAAATGTAACATCACTAATATGAATAATAAAATCAAATGTAACATCACTAATATGAACAATAAAATCAAATGTAACATCACTAATATGAACAATAAAATAAAATGTAACATCACTAATATGAATAATAAAATCAAATGTAACATCACTAATATGAATAATAAAATCAAATGTAACATCACTAATATGAATAATAAAATCAAATGTAACATCACTAATATGAATAATAAAATCAAATGTAACATCACTAATATGAATAATAAAATCAAATGTAACATCACTAATATGAATAATAAAATCAAATGTAACATCACTAATATGAATAATAAATGAAAATCACCATAATATGAATAATAAAATCAAATGTAACATCACTAATATGAATAATAAAATCAAATGTAACATCACTAATATGACATAAAATCAAATGTAACATCACTAATATGAATAATAAAATCAAATGTAACATCACTAATATAAATAATAAAATCAAATGTAACATCACTAATATTAATAATAAAATCAAATGTAACATCACTAATATGAACAATAAAATCAAATGTAACATCACTAATAAGAATAATAAAATCAAATGTAACATCACTAATATGAATAATAAAATCAAATGTAACATCACTAATATGAATAATAAAATCAAATGTAACATCACTAATATGAACAATAAAATCAAATGTAACATCACTAATATGAACAATAAAATCAAATGTAACATCACTAATATGAACAATAAAATCAAAAGTAACATCACTAATATGAATAATAAAATCAAATGTAACATCACTAATATGAATAATAAAATCAAATGTAACATCACTAATATGAACAATAAAATCAAATGTAACATCACTAATATGAACAATAAAATGAAATGTAACATCACTAATATGAACAATAAAATAAAATGTAACATCACTAATATGAACAATAAAATCAAATGTAACATCACTAATATGAATAATAAAATCAAATGTAACATCACTAATATGAATAATAAAATCAAATGTAACATCACTAATATGAACAATAAAATCAAATGTAACATCACTAATATGAATAATAAAATCAAATGTAACATCACTAATATGAACAATAAAATCAAAATGTAAATCACTAATATGAAAATAAAATCAAATGTAACATCACTAATATGAATAATAAAACAAAATGTAACATCACTAATATGAACAATAAAACAAAATGTAACATCACTAATATGAATAATAAAATCAAATGTAACATCACTAATATGAACAATAAAATCAAATGTAACATCACTAATATGAACAATAAAATCAAATGTAACATCACTAATATGAATAATAAAATCAAATGTAACATCACTAATATGAACAATAAAATCAAATGTAACATCACTAATATGAAAAATAAAATCAAATGTAACATCACTAATATGAACAATAAAATCAAATGTAACATCACTAATATGAACAATAAAATCAAATGTAACATCACTAATATGAATAATAAAATCAAATGTAACATCACTAATATGAATAACAAAATCAAATGTAACATCACTAATATGAACAATAAAATCAAATGTAACATCACTAATATGAATAATAAAATCAAATGTAACATCACTAATATGAACAATAAAATCAAATGTAACATCACTAATATGAATAATAAAATCAAATGTAACATCACTAATATGAACAATAAAATAAAATGTAACATCACTAATATGAACAATAAAATCAAATGTAACATCACTAATATGAACAATAAAACAAAATGTAACATCACTAATATGAATAATAAAACAAAATGTAACATCACTAATATGAACAATAAAATCAAATGTAACATCACTAATATGAACAATAAAATCAAATGTAACATCACTAATATTAATAATAAAATCAAATGTAACATCACTAATATGAACAATAAAATCAAATGTAACATCACTATGAACAATAAAATCAAATGTAACATCACTAATATGAATAATAAAATCAAATGTAACATCACTAATATGAATAATAAAATCAAATGTAACATCACTAATATTGAACAATAAAATCAAATATAACATCACTAATATGAACAATAAAATCAAATGTAACATCACTAATATGAATAATAAAACAAAATGTAACATCACTAATATGAACAATAAAATCAAATGTAACATCACTAATATGAATAATAAAACAAAATGTAACATCACTATTATGAATAATAAAATCAAATGTAACATCACTAATATGAACAATAAAACAAAATGTAACATCAATAATATGAATAATAAAACAAAATGTAACATCACTAATATGAACAATAAAATCAAATGTAACATCACTAATATGAATAATAAAATCAAATGTAACATCACTAATATGAATAATAAAATCAAATGTAACATCACTAATATGAACAATAAAATCAAATGTAACATCACTAATATGAATAATAAAATCAAATGTAACATCACTAATATGAATAATAAAATCAAATGTAACATCACTAATATGAACAATAAAATCAAATGTAACATCACTAATATGAACAATAAAATCAAATGTAACATCACTAATATGAATAATAAAATCAAATGTAACATCACTAATATGAATAATAAAATCAAATGTAACATCACTAATATGAATAATAAAATCAAATGTAACATCACTAATATGAATAATAAAATCAAATGTAACATCACTAATATGAATAATAAAATCAAATGTAACATCACTAATATAAATAATAAAATCAAATGTAACATCACTAATATGAACAATAAAATCAAATGTAACATCACTAATATAAATAATAAAATCAAATGTAACATCACTAATATGAATAATAAAATCAAATGTAACATCACTAATATGAACAATACAATCAAATGTAACATCACTAATATGAACAATAAAATCAAATGTAACATCACTAATATGAACAATAAAATCAAATGTAACATCACTAATATGAATAATAAAATCAAATGTAACATCACTAATATGAATAATAAAATCAAATGTAACATCACTAATATGAACAATAAAATCAAATGTAACATCACTAATATGAACAATAAAATCAAATGTAACATCACTAATATGAATAATAAAATCAAATGTAACATCACTAATATGAATAATAAAATCAAATGTAACATCACTAATATGAATAATAAAATCAAATGTAACATCACTAATATGAATAATAAAATCAAATGTAACATCACTAATATGAATAATAAAATCAAATGTAACATCACTAATATAAATAATAAAATCAAATGTAACATCACTAATATGAACAATAAAATCAAATGTAACATCACTAATATAAATAATAAAATCAAATGTAACATCACTAATATGAATAATAAAATCAAATGTAACATCACTAATATGAACAATACAATCAAATGTAACATCACTAATATGAACAATAAAATCAAATGTAACATCACTAATATAAATAATAAAATGTAAAATCACTAATATAAATAATAAAATAAAATGTAACATCACTAATATGAATAATAAAATCAAATGTAACATCACTAATATGAATAATAAAATAAAATGTAACATCACTAATATGAATAATAAAACAAAATGTAACATCACTAATATGAATAATAAAATCAAATGTAACATCACTAATATGAACAATAAAATAAAATGTAACATCACTAATATAAATAATAAAATAATTGAATTCAAACAAATAAAACACAAATATAAAACATGTAAACAAAAAACCCCAAAAACCCGTAATAGACAAAAGTTGCATTGTAATTTGTTTGTTTCATTATTATTTTGTCTTATATTGATTTACAATTTGATTATTCCCAGAATGCAGTGCAGGTAATAGATAAAAATCTGCTTGTCAGATCTTATTGGAGGCTATTAATAGAAACAATTTCAACCTCCCTGGCCTGGAAGACAATGATGGATAGTCTTGTTTTATGTCGATCAAAAATAGATTATTTATGTTTGTTTTAGCAAGTGCATTTTACTATATTTGAGTTCTTCTACTTTGTTAGTTTATGAACTGAAGATATGTTCTAGCAAGTACTTTGTTAGTTTATGAACTGAAGATATGTTCTAACAAGTACTTTGTCAGTTTATGAACTGAAGATATGTTCTAGCAAGTACTTTGTTAGTTTATGAACTGAAGATATGTTATAGCAAGTACTTTGTTAGTTTATGAACTGAAGATATGTTCTAGCAAGTACTTTGTTAGTTTATGAACTGAAGATATGTTCTAGCAAGTACTTTGTTAGTTTATGAACTGAAGATATGTTCTAGCAAGTACTTTGTTAGTTTATGAACTGAAGATATGTTCTAGCAAGTACTTTGTTAGTTTATGAACTGAAGATATGTTCTAACAAGTACTTTGTTAGTTTATGAACTGAAGATATGTTCTAACAAGTACTTTGTCAGTTTATGAACTGAAGATATGTTCTAGCAAGTACTTTATTAGTTTATGAACTGAAGATATGTTCTAACAAGTACTTTGTCAGTTTATGAACTGAAGATATGTTCTAGCAAGTACTTTATTAGTTTATGAACTGAAGATATGTTCTAGCAAGTACTTTGTTAGTTTATGAACTGAAGATATGTTCTAACAAGTACTTTGTTAGTTTATGAACTGAAGATATGTTCTAGCAAGTACTTTGTCAGTTTATGAACTGAAGATATGTTCTAGCAAGTACTTTGTTAGTTTATGAACTGAAGATATGTTCTAGCAAGTACTTTGTTAGTTTATGAACTGAAGATATGTTCTAGCAAGTACTTTGTTAGTTTATGAACTGAAGATATGTTATAGCAAGTACTTTGTTAGTTTATGAACTGAAGATATGTTCTAGCAAGTACTTTGTTAGTTTATGAACTGAAGATATATTCTAGCAAGTACTTTGTTAGTTTATGAACTGAAGATATGTTCTAGCAAGTACTTTGTTAGTTTATGAACTGAAGATATGTTCTAGCAAGTACTTTGTCAGTTTATGAACTGAAGATATGTTCTAGCAAGTACTTTATCAGTTTATGAACTGAAGATATATTCTAGCAAGTACTTTGTTAGTTTATGAACTGAAGATATGTTCTAACAAGTACTTTATCAGTTTATGAACTGAAGATATGTTCTAGCAAGTACTTTGTTAGTTTATGAACTGAAGATATATTCTAGCAAGTACTTTGTTAGTTTATGAACTGAAGATATGTTCTAGCAAGTACTTTGTTAGTTTATGAACTGAAGATATGTTCTAGCAAGTACTTTGTCAGTTTATGAACTGAAGATATGTTCTAGCAAGTACTTTGTTAGTTTATGAACTGAAGATATGTTCTAACAAGTACTTTATCAGTTTATGAACTGAAGATATGTTCTAACAAGTACTTTATCAGTTTATGAACTGAAGATATGTTCTAGCAAGTACTTTGTTAGTTTATGAACTGAAGATATATTCTAGCAAGTACTTTGTTAGTTTATGAACTGAAGATATATTCTAGCAAGTACTTTGTTAGTTTATGAACTGAAGATATGTTCTAGCAAGTACTTTGTTAGTTTATGAACTGAAGATATGTTATAGCAAGTACTTTGTTAGTTTATGAACTGAAGATATGTTCTAGCAAGTACTTTGTCAGTTTATGAACTGAAGATATGTTCTAGCAAGTACTTTGTCAGTTTATGAACTGAAGATATGTTCTAGCAAGTACTTTGTCAGTTTATGAACTGAAGATATGTTATAGCAAGTACTTTGTTAGTTTATGAACTGAAGATATGTTCTAGCAAGTACTTTATCAGTTTATGAACTGAAGATGTGGTAGGAGGAGACTTCTATAGCTCACTTAGTTTTGAACATCCAAATATTAGAATATGTTAGAACGTGTGATTGATTAAATCAATGATTGCCTGATTGATTGGTAGGATCATCATTATTATACCTTAGTTTAAAATCTATAATATGTGTGCTTCGATCTATTTCTTCTACATGGGTATTTAATCGACAGTGCACAAACTCCGTAGCATTGGCGAAGGTCCGTGATTTAATTTAGAAGATGTGAAAATGTTTGTAGGAAATTTATTTTTATTTTAAAAAAATGAATTTTGGTACAATATTATAGATTTTCAACTGCGAAACACGTACAAACAAAGTACTCTAGTTTTACTCAGTTACAATCTATACAAAGCAAAGTACTCTAGTTTTACTCAGTTACAATCTATACAAAGCAAAGTACTCTAGTTTTACTCAGTTACAATCTATACAAAGCAAAAGGCTGGCCACACAAAATTTGAACCTCAGAGAAAACATAGACTACGAAAGACACTATTTATGAAGCGCACACAAGGGCTCGTTTTAGAAATCTCTTCTTATCCTGAAGCTGTGTGTGAAAACAGAATTGAAGTAAAGAAAGAAAGAATAAATGCAATAATAACGAAGTACCTGCCATTTAATAACAATTATATCAACAAATAACATCATCTCAGAGTGAAACATAATGTGATTCTATGTGAACACTTCTGATATCTTTTCTCATAGTGAAACATAATGTGATTCTATGTGAACACGTGATTCTATGTGAACACTTCTGATATCTCTTCTCATAGTGAAACATAATGTGATTCTATGTGAACACTTCTGATATCTTTTCTCATAATGAAACATAATGGGATTCTATGTGAACACTTCTGATATCTTTTCTCATAGTGAAACATAATGTGATTCTATGTGAACACGTGATTCTATGTGATCACTTCTGATATCTCTTCTCATAGTGAAACATAATGTGATTCTATGTGAACACGTGATTCTATGTGAACACTTCTGATATCTCTTCTCATAGTGAAACATAATGTGATTCTATGTGAACACTTCTGATATCTCTTCTCATAATGAAACATAATGTGATTCTATGTGAACACTTCTGATATCTCTTTTCATAGTGAAACATAATGTGATTCTATGTGAACACTTCTGATATCTTTTCTCATAGTGAAACATAATGTGATTCTATGTGAACACTTCTGATATCTTTTCTCATAGTGAAACATAATGTGATTCTATGTGAACACTTCTGATATCACTTCATAGTGAAACATAATGTGATTCTATGTGAACACTTCTGATATCTCTTCTCATAGTGAAACATAATGTGATTCTATGTGAACACTTCTGATATCTCTTCTCATAGTGTAACGTAATGTGATTCTATGTGAACACTTCTGATATCTCTTCTCAGAGTGAAACATAATGTGATTCTATGTGAACACTTCTGATATCTCTTCTCATAGTGAAACATAATGTGATTCTATGTGAACACTTCTGATATCTCTTTTCATAGTGAAACATAATGTGATTCTATGTGAACACTTCTGATATCTTTTCTCATAGTGAAACATAATGTGATTCTATGTGAACACTTCTGATATCTTTACTCATAGTGAAACATAATGTGATTCTATGTGAACACTTCTGATATCTCTTTTCATAGTGAAACATAATGTGATTCTATGTGAACACTTCTGATATCTTTTCTATAGTGAAACATAATGTGATTCTATGTGAACACTTCTGATATCTCTTCTCATAGTGAAACATAATGTGATTCTATGTGAACACTTCTGATATCTCTTTTCATAGTGAAACATAATGTGATTCTATGTGAACACTTCTGATATCTCTTTTTATAGTGAAACATAATGTGATTCTACGTGAACACTTCTGATATCTCTTCTCATAGTGAAACATAATGTGATTCTATGTGAACACTTCTGATATCTTTTCTCATAATGAAACATAATGGGATTCTATGTGAACACTTCTGATATCTTTACTCATAGTGAAACATAATGTGATTCTATGTGAACACTTCTGATATATTTTCTCATAGTGAAACATAATGTGATTCTATGTGAATACTTCTGATATCTCTTCTCATAGTGAAACATAATGTGATTCTATGTGAACACTTCTGATATCTCTTCTCATAGTGAAACATAATGTGGTTCTATGTGAACACCTGATATCTCTTCTCATAGTGAAACATAATGTGATTCTATGTGAACACTTCTGATATCTCTTCTTATAGTGAAACATAATGTGATTCTATGTGAACACTTCTGATATCTCTTCTCATAATGAAACATAATGTGATTCTATGTGAACACTTCTGATATCTTTTCTCATAGTGAAACATAATGTGATTCTATGTGAACACGTGATTCTATGTGAACACTTCTGATATCTCTTCTCATAGTGAAACATAATGTGATTCTATGTGAACACTTCTGATATCTTTTCTCATAATGAAACATAATGGGATTCTATGTGAACACTTCTGATATCTTTTCTCATAGTGAAACATAATGTGATTCTATGTGAACACGTGATTCTATGTGAACACTTCTGATATCTCTTCTCATAGTGAAACATAATGTGATTCTATGTGAACACTTCTGATATCTCTTCTCATAATGAAACATAATGTGATTCTATGTGAACACTTCTGATATCTCTTTTCATAGTGAAACATAATGTGATTATATGTGAACACTTCTGATATCTTTTCCCATAGTGAAACATAATGTGATTCTATGTGAACACTTCTGATATCTTTTCTCATAGTGAAACATAATGTGATTCTATGTGAACACTTCTGATATCACTTCATAGTGAAACATAATGTGATTCTATGTGAACACTTCTGATATCTCTTCTCATAGTGAAACATAATGTGATTCTATGTGAACACTTCTGATATCTCTTCTCATAGTGTAACGTAATGTGATTCTATGTGAACACTTCTGATATCTCTTCTCAGAGTGAAACATAATGTGATTCTATGTGAACACTTCTGATATCTCTTCTCATAGTGAAACATAATGTGATTCTATGTGAACACTTCTGATATCTCTTTTCATAGTGAAACATAATGTGATTCTATGTGAACACTTCTGATATCTTTTCTAATAGTGAAACATAATGTGATTCTATGTGAACACTTCTGATATCTTTTCTCATAGTGAAACATAATGTGATTCTATGTGAACACTTCTGATATCTCTTTTCATAGTGAAACATAATGTGATTCTATGTGAACACTTCTGATATCTTTTCTCATAGTGAAACATAATGCGATTCTATGTGAACACTTCTGATATCTCTTCTCATAGTGAAACATAATGTGATTCTATGTGAACACTTCTGATATCTCTTCTCATAGTGTAACGTAATGTGATTCTATGTGAACACTTCTGATATCTCTTCTCAGAGTGAAACATAATGTGATTCTATGTGAACACTTCTGATATCTCTTCTCATAGTGAAACATAATGTGATTCTATGTGAACACTTCTGATATCTCTTTTCATAGTGAAACATAATGTGATTCTATGTGAACACTTCTGATATCTTTTCTCATAGTGAAACATAATGTGATTCTATGTGAACACTTCTGATATCTTTTCTCATAGTGAAACATAATGTGATTCTATGTGAACACTTCCGATATCTCTTTTCATAGTGAAACATAATGTGATTCTATGTGAACACTTCTGATATCTTTTCTCATAGTGAAACATAATGTGATTCTATGTGAACACTTCTGATATCTCTTCTCATAGTGAAACATAATGTGATTCTATGTGAACACTTCTGATATCTCTTTTCATAGTGAAACATAATGTGATTCTATGTGAACACTTCTGATATCTCTTTTCATAGTGAAACATAATGTGATTCTACGTGAACACTTCTGATATCTCTTCTCATAGTGAAACATAATGTGATTCTATGTGAACACTTCTGATATCTTTTCTCATAGTGAAACATAATGTGATTCTATGTGAACACTTCTGATATTTTTTCTCATAGTGAAACATAATGTGATTCTATGTGAACACTTCTGATATCTCTTCTCATAGTGAAACATAATGTGATTCTATGTGAACACTTCTGATATCTCTTCTCATAGTGTAACATAATGTGATTCTATGTGAACACTTCTGATATCTCTTCTCATAGTGAAACATAATGTGATTCTATGTGAACACTTCTGATATCTCTTCTCATAGTGAAACATAATGTGATTTTATGTGAACACTTCTGATATCTCTTCTCATAGTGAAACATAATGTGATTATATGTGAACACTTCTGATATCTTTACTCATAGTGAAACATAATGTGATTCTATGTGAACACTTCTGATATATTTTCTCATAGTGAAACATAATGTGATTCCATGTGAATACTTCTGATATCTCTTCTCATAGTGAAACATAATGTGATTCTATGTGAACACTTCTGATATCTCTTCTCATAGTGAAACATAATGTGATTCTATGTGAACACCTGATATCTCTTCTCATAGTGAAACATAATGTGATTCTATGTGAACACTTCTGATATCTCTTCTCATAGTGAAACATAATGTGATTCTATGTGAACACCTGATATCTCTTCTCATAATGAAACATAATGTGATTCTATGTGAACACTTCTGATATCTTTCTCATAGTGAAACATAATGTGATTCTATGTGAACACGTGATTCTATGTGAACACTTCTGATATCTCTTCTCATAGTGAAACATAATGTGATTCTATGTGAACACTTCTGATATCTTTTCTCATAATGAAACATAATGGGATTCTATGTGAACACTTCTGATATCTTTTCTCATAGTGAAACATAATGTGATTCTATGTGAACACGTGATTCTATGTGAACACTTCTGATATCTCTTTTCATAGTGAAACATAATGTGATTCTATGTGAACACTTCTGATATCTCTTCTCATAATGAAACATAATGTGATTCTATGTGAACACTTCTGATATCTCTTTTCATAGTGAAACATAATGTGATTATATGTGAACACTTCTGATATCTTTTCTCATAGTGAAACATAATGTGATTCTATGTGAACACTTCTGATATCTTTTCTCATAGTGAAACATAATGTGATTCTATGTGAACACTTCTGATATCACTTCTCATAGTGAAACATAATGTGATTCTATGTGAACACTTCTGATATCTCTTCTCATAGTGAAACATAATGTGATTCTATGTGAACACTTCTGATATCTCTTCTCATAGTGTAACGTAATGTGATTCTATGTGAACACTTCTGATATCTCTTCTCAGAGTGAAACATAATGTGATTCTATGTGAACACTTCTGATATCTCTTCTCATAGTGAAACATAATGTGATTCTATGTGAACACTTCTGATATCTCTTTTCATAGTGAAACATAATGTGATTCTATGTGAACACTTCTGATATCTTTTCTCATAGTGAAACATAATGTGATTCTATGTGAACACTTCTGATATCTTTTCTCATAGTGAAACATAATGTGATTCTATGTGAACACTTCTGATATCTCTTTTCATAGTGAAACATAATGTGATTCTATGTGAACACTTCTGATATCTTTCTCATAGTGAAACATAATGTGATTCTATGTGAACACTTCTGATATCTCTTCTCATAGTGAAACATAATGTGATTCTATGTGAACACTTCTGATATCTCTTTTCATAGTGAAACATAATGTGATTCTATGTGAACACTTCTGATATCTCTTTTCATAGTGAAACATAATGTGATTCTACGTGAACACTTCTGATATCTCTTCTCATAGTGAAACATAATGTGATTCTATGTGAACACTTCTGATATCTTTTCTCATAGTGAAACATAATGTGATTCTATGTGAACACTTCTGATATTTTTTCTCATAGTGAAACATAATGTGATTCTATGTGAACACTTCTGATATCTTTTCTCATAATGAAACATAATGGGATTCTATGTGAACACTTCTGATATCTTTTCTCATAGTGAAACATAATGTGATTCTATGTGAACACGTGATTCTATGTGAACACTTCTGATATCTCTTCTCATAGTGAAACATAATGTGATTCTATGTGAACACTTCTGATATCTCTTCTCATAATGAAACATAATGTGATTCTATGTGAACACTTCTGATATCTCTTTTCATAGTGAAACATAATGTGATTATATGTGAACACTTCTGATATCTTTTCTCATAGTGAAACATAATGTGATTCTATGTGAACACTTCTGATATCTTTTCTCATAGTGAAACATAATGTGATTCTATGTGAACACTTCTGATATCTCTTTTCATAGTGAAACATAATGTGATTCTATGTGAACACTTCTGATATCTTTTCTCATAGTGAAACATAATGTGATTCTATGTGAACACTTCTGATATCTCTTCTCATAGTGAAACATAATGTGATTCTATGTGAACACTTCTGATATCTCTTTTCATAGTGAAACATAATGTGATTCTATGTGAACACTTCTGATATCTCTTTTCATAGTGAAACATAATGTGATTCTACGTGAACACTTCTGATATCTCTTCTCATAGTGAAACATAATGTGATTCTATGTGAACACTTCTGATATCTTTTCTCATAGTGAAACATAATGTGATTCTATGTGAACACTTCTGATATTTTTTCTCATAGTGAAACATAATGTGATTCTATGTGAACACTTCTGATATCTCTTCTCATAGTGTAACATAATGTGATTCTATGTGAACACTTCTGATATCTCTTCTCATAGTGAAACATAATGTGATTCTATGTGAACACTTCTGATATCTCTTCTCATAGTGAAACATAATGTGATTCTATGTGAACACTTCTGATATCTCTTCTCATAGTGAAACATAATGTGATTCTATGTGAACACTTCTGATATCTTTACTCATAGTGAAACATAATGTGATTCTATGTGAACACTTCTGATATATTTTCTCATAGTGAAACATAATGTGATTCTATGTGAATACTTCTGATATCTCTTCTCATAGTGAAAAATAATGTGATTCTATGTGAACACTTCTGATATCTCTTCTCATAGTGAAACATAATGTGATTCTATGTGAACACCTGATATCTCTTCTCATAGTGAAACATAATGTGATTCTATGTGAACACTTCTGATATCTCTTCTCATAGTGAAACATAATGTGATTCTATGTGAACACTTCTGATATCTCTTCTCATAGTGAAACATAATGTGATTCTATGTGAACACTTCTGATATCTCTTCTCATAGTGAAACATAATGTGATTCTATGTGAACACTTCTGATATCTTTACTCATAGTGAAACATAATGTGATTCTATGTGAACACTTCTGATATATTTTCTCATAGTGAAACATAATGTGATTCTATGTGAATACTTCTGATATCTCTTCTCATAGTGAAACATAATGTGATTCTATGTGAACACTTCTGATATCTCTTCTCATAGTGAAACATAATGTGATTCTATGTGAACACCTGATATCTCTTCTCATAGTGAAACATAATGTGATTCTATGTGAACACTTCTGATATCTCTTCTCATAGTGAAACATAATGTGATTCTATGTGAACACTTCTGATATCTTTTCTCATAATGAAACATAATGGGATTCTATGTGAACACTTCTGATATCTTTTCTCATAGTGAAACATAATGTGATTCTATGTGAACACGTGATTCTATGTGAACACTTCTGATATCTCTTCTCATAGTGAAACATAATGTGATTCTATGTGAACACTTCTGATATCTCTTCTCATAATGAAACATAATGTGATTCTATGTGAACACTTCTGATATCTCTTTTCATAGTGAAACATAATGTGATTCTATGTGAACACTTCTGATATCTTTTCTCATAGTGAAACATAATGTGATTCTATGTGAACACTTCTGATATCTTTTCTCATAGTGAAACATAATGTGATTCTATGTGAACACTTCTGATATCTCTTCTCATAGTGAAACATAATGTGATTCTATGTGAACACTTCTGATATCTCTTCTCATAGTGAAACATAATGTGATTCTATGTGAACACTTCTGATATCTCTTCTCATAGTGTAACGTAATGTGATTCTATGTGAACACTTCTGATATCTCTTCTCAGAGTGAAACATAATGTGATTCTATGTGAACACTTCTGATATCTCTTCTCATAGTGAAACATAATGTGATTCTATGTGAACACTTCTGATATCTTTTCTCATAGTGAAACATAATGTGATTCTATGTGAACACTCTGATATCTCTTCTCATAGTGAAACATAATGTGATTCTATGTGAACACTTCTGATATCTTTTCTCATAGTGAAACATAATGTGATTCTATGTGAACACTTCTGATATCTTTTCTCATAGTGAAACATAATGTGATTCTATGTGAACACTTCCGATATCTCTTTTCATAGTGAAACATAATGTGATTCTATGTGAACACTTCTGATATCTTTTCTCATAGTGAAACATAATGTGATTCTATGTGAACACTTCTGATATCTCTTCTCATAGTGAAACATAATGTGATTCTATGTGAACACTTCTGATATCTCTTTTCATAGTGAAACATAATGTGATTCTATGTGAACACTTCTGATATCTCTTTTCATAGTGAAACATAATGTGATTCTATGTGAACACTTCTGATATCTCTTCTCATAATGAAACATAATGTGATTCTATGTGAACACTTCTGATATCTCTTTTCATAGTGAAACATAATGTGATTATATGTGAACACTTCTGATATCTTTTCTCATAGTGAAACATAATGTGATTCTATGTGAACACTTCTGATATCTTTTCTCATAGTGAAACATAATGTGATTCTATGTGAACACTTCTGATATCACTTCTCATAGTGAAACATAATGTGATTCTATGTGAACACTTCTGATATCTCTTCTCATAGTGAAACATAATGTGATTCTATGTGAACACTTCTGATATCTCTTCTCATAGTGTAACGTAACGTGATTCTATGTGAACACTTCTGATATCTCTTCTCATAGTGAAACATAATGTGATTCTATGTGAACACTTCTGATATCTCTTTTCATAGTGAAACATAATGTGATTCTATGTGAACACTTCTGATATTTTTTCTCATAGTGAAACATAATGTGATTCTATGTGAACACTTCTGATATGTCTTCTCATAGTGAAACATAATGTGATTCTATGTGAACACTTCTGATATCTCTTCTCATAGTGTAACATAATGTGATTCTATGTGAACACTTCTGATATCTCTTCTCATAGTGAAACATAATGTGATTCTATGTGAACACTTCTGATATCTCTTCTCATAGTGAAACATAATGTGATTCTATGTGAACACTTCTGATATTTAATAATAACAATTATAGATTGAGGAAATATGAGAACAATCTTGATAACTATCGATAAAAAAACCAACAAAAACAACAATCATACAGGTAAAAACAAATTATCTAATTTTGCAGGAATGTCAAAAAGAAAATTTACCAAATTTGTTTTAAAAATGCAGATTTCTGAAGACTAGAAGTTGCAAACAAAGAAAGAAAGAATAAAGGGACAACTGAATGTGGTAACTTGTAGTTTCTCAGCTCCACACAGATGATAGTATTGTCAGATGTACACAGACATAGAGAGAAAGAAAGAAAGAATAAAGGGACAAAGGAATAAAGGATAATTGTACTCACGTCAGTTCTATTCAGTACAACATTGTACTCACGCCAGTTCTATTCAGTACAACATTGTACTCACGCCAGTTCTATTCAGTACAACATTGTACTCACGCCAGTTTTATTCAGTACAACATTGTACTCACGCCAGTTCTATTCAGAACAACATTGTACTCACATTAGTTCTATTCAGTACAAGATAAGTGTGACCTCATCAACACCAGGCTCCCAATTCAATGTATGTCAAATGAATGTACAATTAAGTTATGTTAATTTTACAATCCCAGACCTGGGAAGCACGTTTAAGAGCGATGCTTCAGATAGCCGGTCGGTTATTATTGAAGTTCTCGCTAAGTGAGCATATGTCTACTTGGGCTCACGTACGTTCTCTCTCAGTGAGCATATGTCTACTTGGGCTCACGTACGTTCTCGCTAAGTGAGCATATGTCTACTTGGGCTTACGTAATAGTATGTTAAAGGGAAGGTTAAAGGAAGGAAGGGTGAAGACTAATGAAATCTAATTTCTATAAGTCACACTGAAGTTTGCTACTAGTGACGATCAAACAAGTTTTCTTTTCTTTCTTTTGTCCTTCTCTGCTTTTTTTTTGCCGTTAGGCGCAGCAAGTTTAACTGATGATCGGTTTCTGAGATAGTGCACGTTCGGTCCCTTGATATGCTGTGGTATTGTGAAGTTTTAAGATGTCTGTAACTGCATCAACCCATCTTTTCTTGGTCTGCCCCTTCCTCTTGATGACTCCATTTTCAGATTGTACGCTCTTGCAACTGTTGTATTCGGGTACATTCTGACCAAGTGGCCAAACCATTTGAGTCTCTGTTTTTCAATAAATCTAATAGCAGGTGTTGTTCCGACTGTTCTTCTAATTTCCTCATTTCTTATATGGTCTCTTCTTGTTTTATTTACTGCTTTCCTCAAGCATCTCATTTCGCATGTGGTAATTTGCCTTTCTTGTTCTTTTGTCAGTGCCCATGTTTGGCTCTGGTAGCACAGAGTTGGTATAAAGATTGCATTTATAATCTGTCTTTTAGTCTCTACTGGAATTGTTGGGTGCTTCAAGATTGGGGTAAGTTGGTATTAGAACAAGTTGGTATGTAATGTTGTTGTCTTGCTGGATTCTAGTTACAAGATTGGGGTAAGTTGGTATGTAATGTTGTCTTGCTGGATTCTAGTTACAAGATTGGGGTAAGTTGGTATGTAATGTTGTTGGCTTGCTGGATTCTAGTTACAAGATTGGGTAGTTGGTATGTAATGTTGTTGGCTTGCTGGATTCTAGTTACAAGATTGGGGTAAGTTGGTATGTAATGTTGTCTTGCTGGATTTTAGTTACAAGATTGGGGTAAGTTGGTATGTAATGTTGTCTTGCTGGATTTTAGTTACAAGATTGGGGTAAGTTGGTATGTAATGTTGTCTTGCTGGATTTTAGTTACAAGATTGGGGTAAGTTGGTATGTAATGTTGTTGTCTTGCTGGATTCTAGTTACAAGATTGGGGTAAGTTGGTATGTAATGTTGGCTTGCTGGATTCTAGTTACAAGATTGGGGTAAGTTGGTATGTAATGTTGTTGTCTTGCTGGATTCTAGTTACAAGATTGGGGTAAGTTGGTATGAGAACAAGTTGGTATGTAATGTTGTTGGCTTGCTGGATTCTAGTTACAAGATTGGGGTAAGTTGGTATGTAATGTTGTCTTGCTGGATTTTAGTTACAAGATTGGGGTAAGTTGGTATGAGAACAAGTTGGTATGTAATGTTGGCTTGCTGGATTCTAGTTACAAGATTGGGGTAAGTTGGTATGTAATGTTGGCTTGATGGATTCTAGTTACAAGATTGGGGTAAGTTGGTATGTAATGTTGGCTTGCTGGATTCTAGTTACAAGATTGGGGTAAGTTGGTATGTAATGTTGTTGACTTGCTGAAGTCTATCAAACAAGTATGCCCGGGTAGTTAAACTTTGACCGGTCAGATAAAGTTTCAGAACTAAAGAGCAGACAATATTGAGTTTAGTAGACAATGAGAAACATTTAATGTCTTGCTATAACTGGTAACTGGTTTAATTTACACAATGACTTCTGGGGAGGGGAGGGTGTGGTTAGAAACGATAGTTTATGTGTGGTTAGAAACGATAGTTTATGTGTGGTTAGAAACGATAGTTTATGTGTGGTCTAGGCAGTGCCTTGTTGTGGCTGATATAAAATCCAGGGACGGTTAGAAAAGTAGACAGAAGATGAACGGAGAACAAATAGAGAACCGATAGATGTAGAGAAGAACAGAACAGCAGCTTGGCTCGACCGAGTGGTTACCGGGGCCCGTCCGAGTGGTTACCGGGGCCCGCCCGAGTAGTTACCGGGGCCCAAATTTGGGGTGTTAAGAATAGAACCACTGTTACCTGCCACGCATGTCGTAAGAGGCGACTGAGGAGGTTTGGCTGAAATCGGATGCATGTGTCCTAAACGTCTTGAGGTCTATGCGTTTAGGGACCTACCAAACCAATGTGCAACGTATATAAGTTCCTGGCAAAGATCAAACATATCAGACAGAGTTATTAAAATTGGTCGTAAAGAACGAACGCAAAAAAGAAGAAGCAGCTTGGCACAGAAGAACTTAGGAAGAAGAAATAGACAGAGATGATTGCCGACAATCAGTGTGTGTGAGAGAGAGAGAGAGAGCGCGCTTGAGAGAGAGAGAGAGAGAGAGAGAGAGAGAGATAGTGGCTCTGTCCAGACACATAGAGAACCAGAAAGATGGAGAATTTGAACAGAATCTACAGATCAGCAGAGGAGACACGGTGTTGATGAAACATGGGTAAGATATATCTGGTCACGGGAGTTCTTGTGGAATTAATACTTACAGCTGAGAGTTTAACTAGACTATATTCACAAAACTATTTCATTGTTTCTCTTCCGTTCTATTTCTAGTTTTTATGTGTGTTTTTGTGTTACATTTATTTCGTTTTTATTCCCATATTTTCATTAGAAACGTTTGTTTTTGGTCGTCCATTTGTTTTTAAAATTTGTCACTCCTGTTGTTCGTTTGCTTGATAAAGGCCTTGTTGATCGAAACGTTGCTGTATTTTGTCATTGTTTTTGTAATTTGTAAAACTACAGTACTTTGTAATTACGTGTTTTAACTAGACTATAGAACGTGCGAGATAGATCATTAAAGAATGTAGAAACTAGATAGTACATTCAAGAGTGTCGATAAAACTATACAGTTCACTCAAGTGTGTAGACGACAGTTCACTCAAGTGTGTAGAAGAACGACAGTTCACTCAAGTGTGTAGACGACAGTTCACTCAAGTATGTAGACGACAGTTCACTCAAGTGTGTAGACGACAGTTCACTCAAGTGTGTAGAAGATAGATAGTTCACTCAAGTGTGTAGACGACAATTCACTCAAGTGTGTAGACGACAGTTCACTCAAGTGTGTAGACGATAGAAAGTTCACTCAAGTGTGTAGACGATAGAAAGTTCACTCAAGTGTGTAGACGACAGTTCACTCAAGTGTGTAGACGACAGTTCACTCAAGTGTGTAGAAGATAGATAGTTCACTCAAGTGTGTAGACGACAGTTCACTCAAGTGTGTAGACGATAGACAGTTCACTCAAGTGTGTAGACGACAGTTCACTCAAGTGTGTAGACGACAGTTCACTCAAGTGTGTAGAAGATAGATAGTTCACTCAAGTGTGTAGACGACAGTTCACTCAAGTGTGTAGACGATAGAAAGTTCACTCAAGTGTGTAGACGACAGTTCACTCAAGTGTGTAGACGACAGTTCACTCAAGTGTGTAGAAGATAGATAGTTCACTCAAGTGTGTAGACGACAGTTCACTCAAGTGTGTAGACGATAGACAGTTCACTCAAGTGTGTAGAAGATAGATAGTTCACTCAAGTGTGTAGACGATAGTTCACTCAAGTGTGTAGACGATAGTTCACTCAAGTGTGTAGACGATAGTTCACTCAAGTGTGTAGAAGATAGATAGTTCACTCAAGTGTGTAGACGACAGTTCACTCAAGTGTGTAGAAGATAGATAGTTCACTCAAGTGTGTAGACGACAGTTCACTCAAGTGTGTAGACGATAGACAGTTCACTCAAGTGTGTAGAAGATAGATAGTTCACTCAAGTGTGTAGACGATAGTTCACTCAAGTGTGTAGACGATAGTTCACTCAAGTGTGTAGACGATAGTTCACTCAAGTGTGTAGAAGATAGATAGTTCACTCAAGTGTGTAGACGACAGTTCACTCAAGTGTGTAGACGATAGTTCACTCAAGTGTGTAGACGATAGTTCACTCAAGTGTGTAGACGATAGTTCACTCAAGTGTGTAGACGATAGACAGTTCATATTTCTAGAGAAACTAAAAACAAGACATGCTCACTCACCAAGCTAGCCAGATAATCCATACTGAGAGAATGTGCTCAAAGAGTGGTAATGGTGGTGGGTGGTGTATGCTCAAAGTTGTAAATAAGTGATACCATGGGCATCTGGCACATCTGTGAAATGTTCACAATACATTACAAGTTTTTAAATAGTGAACTCTAATAAGTGGGCGTATGTAGCTTAAGCGGTAGTGAGCTCGTTCTTATTTATTCCTTACGCGGTCAACTCTTCTCTTGATTACATAGTCCTTTTTAATTATCGATTGAATCACGAATTATATATAAAAATAGTATAATATTATAGAAAATAATAGAAATAAGTTACTAATCATCATAGAATAGTTTAAGTTAATCGCCCATCACATCAATATACATTTGTCTACGACAATGTACTTTCACATTCGTTTACACAGCTGACAAGTTTACGAAAAGAGATTATATATTATAAAATCCCCCAACATGTATATAGTCGCGCTGGTGGAATATATAAGCACGTGTAGTCTGTAATGCGGGTGACACGCGTTCAATTCACGTAGTTACTGGTTTTAAAAAATCTTCTCTAGGCACTCATGTCGTTTGATGTGGCCGAAATATTTAATTGTCTTTGATTTTATATTCTTTAATAGCCAACGTGTGGATGTGGGAAATAGACATTTGATGAGGCAGTAAAAAGCAGATGTGTGCTTTTGAATATGGCTGTTGCAGAGGAGTCCTTTGTGTGTCATGGACAGAGAGGAGAGCAAGTGAATCTATGCAGAAGGAACTCAGGGTCAGAGAGGAGAGCAAGTGAATCTATGCAGAAGTAACTCAGGGACAGAGAGGAGAGTAAGTGAATCTATGTAGAAGGAACTCAGGGTCAGAGAGGAGAGCAAGTGAATCTATGCAGAAGTAACTCAGGGACAGAGAGGAGAGTAAGTGAATCTATGCAGAAGGAACTCAGGGACAGAGAGGAGAGCAAGTGAATTTATGCAGAAGGAACTCAGGGACAGACAGGAGAGCAAGTGAATCTATGCAGAAGGAACTCAGGGACAGACAGGAGAGCAAGTGAATCTATGCAGAAGGAACTCAGGGTCAGAGAGGAGAGCAAGTGAATCTATGCAGAAGTAACTCAGGGTCAGAGAAAGCTGGCTGATGCATAGAGCGAGAGCAAGTGAATCTATGCAGAAGGAATTCAGGGTCAGAGAAAGCTGGCTGATGCTACAGAGAGGAGAGCAAGTGAATCTATGCAGAAGTAACAAAGGGTCGGGAAAAGCTGGCTGATGCTACAGAGCGGAGAGCAAGTGAATCTGTGCAGAAGAACTCAGAGTCAGAAAAGCTGGCTGATGCTACAGAGAGGAGAGCAAGTGAATCTATGCAGAAGTAACCAGGGTCAGGAAAAGCTGGCTGATGCTACAGAGAGGAGAGCAAGTGAATCTATGCAGAAGTAACGCAGGGTCGGGAAAAGCTGGCTGATGCTACAGAGAGGAGAGCAAGTGAATCTATGCAGAAGTAACGCAGGGTCGGGAAAAGCTGGCTGATGCTACAGAGAGGAGAGCAAGTGAATCTATGCAGAAGTAACGCAGAGTCAGGGAAAAGCTGGCTGATGCTACAGAGAGGAGAGCAAGTGAATCTATGCAGAAGTAACGCAGGGTCGGGAAAAGCTGGCTGATGCTACAGAGCGGAGAGCAAGTGAATCTGTGCAGAAGGAACTCAGGGTCAGAGAAAGCTGGCTGATGCTACAGAGGGGAAGCAAGTGAATCTATGCAGAAGTAACGCAGGGTCGGGAAAAGCTGGCTGATGCTACAAATAGGAAAGAGAGAATTGAGGTATTTTGGACATATAGAGAGACATGGATTGGGGGAAAGACTGGAGAGGACCGTCGCGGAGGGAGGCATGCTGGCAGGGAGAGGAGGAGGACCACGGGGAAGATGGATTCGGGATGTAACTGATTGTTTGAACATGATAGCTGCAGAGGCAGGACATCTGGCCTATGAGAGGAGAAATTCGGATTACTGTTTGGAGTGGCAAAGTTCTGCTCATGACAAGCTATTTAATGATGATGATGAACAGCCAGCTCTAATATTAAGTTGTTGCAGAACAGAAACATTTGTTCTTTTTTCTCGAAGGGGGGAATAACTTTCAGGAATAGAGAAATAATAGTAAATAATCCCAAACCCATGATTTTTCTGAAAATTTTCTCTGGCCCCACCAAGAAAAATGACCACCAGCCGACACTGATTTTAATGCTACAATGACCCCAATGTTGAACATTAATTAGAATTTGGTTGACCTCAATGTTGAACATTAATTAGAACTTGGTAGACCTCAATGTTGAACAGTAATTAGAACTTGGTTGACCTCAATGTTGAACATTAATTAGAATTTGGTTGACCTCAATGTTGAACAGTAATTAGAACTTGGTTGACCTCAATGTTGAACATTAGTTAAAACTTGGTAGACCTCAATGTTGAACAATAATTAGAACTTGGTAGACCTCAATGTTGAACAGTAATTATAACTTGGTTGACCTCAATGTTGAACAGTAATTAGAACTTGGTTGACCTCAATGTTGAACATTAATTAGAACTTGGTTGACCTCAATGTTGAACAGTAATTAGAACTTGGTTGACCTCAATATTGAACAGTAATTAGAACTTGGTTGACCTCAATGTTGAACATTAATTAGAACGTGGTTGACCTCAATGTGAAACAGATCAATGTAATATCTAGTTCCGTCTGCTGTCGATATCTGGTGTCAGAGGTCAATATGAGAATGGCGGTTTTCAACAGAATGCTTTGTTAATAGATGTCCGATTTATTTGTTCAGTTGCTGGGAGGAATGATTGAAGCTGGGAGGAGTGATTGAAGCTGGGGAATGATTGAAGTTGGGGAGTGATTGAAGCTGGGGGAATGATTGAAGCTGGGGAGTAGATTGAAGCTGGGAATGATTGAAGCTGGAGGAGTGATTGAAGCTGAGGGAATGATTGAAGTTGGAGTAATTGATACTGGAGGAGTGATTAAGCTGGGAATGATTGAAGTTAGGGGAGTGATTGAAGCTGGGGAATGATTAAGCTGGAGGAGTAGTTGATACTGGAGGAGTGATTGAAGTTGGGGAATGATTGAAGTGGGGAATGATTGAAGCTTGGAGGAGTGGTTGAAGCTGGGAGTAGTGATTGATGCTAGGAGGAGTGATTGATGCTGGGAGGAGTGATTGATGCTGAGAGGAGTGATTGGTGCTGGGAGGAGTGAATGATGCTGGGAGGAGTGAATGATGCTGGGAGGAGTGATTGAAGCTGGGAGGAGTGATTGAAGATGGGAGGAGTGATTGAAGCTGGGAGGAGTGATTGAAGGTAGAAGGTAAGAAAGATGTGATTGGAGTGGGGGGGGGGTATAGTATTGGAAGGATTAGAGGGAGAGAATGGATGGATGGTAATAGAAAGGAGAGAATGGATGGTAATAGAAAGGAGAGAATGGATGGTAATAGAAAGGAGAGAAAGGATAGTAATAGAAAGGAGAGAATGGATGGTAATAGAAAGGAAAGAATGGATGGTAATAGAAAGGAGAGAATGGATGGTAATAGAAAGGAAAGAATGGATGGTAATAGAAAGGAGAGAATGGATGGTAATAGAAAGGAGAGAATGGATGGTAATAGAAAGGAAAGAATGGATGGTAATAGAAAGGAGAGAATAGATAGATGGTAATAGAAAGGAGAGAATGGATGGTAATAGAAAGGAGAGAATGGATGGTAATAGAAAGGAAAGAATGGATGGTAATAGAAAGGAAAGAATGGATGGTAATAGAAAGGAAAGAATGGATGGTAATAGAAAGGAGAGAATGGATGGTAATAGAAAGGAGAATGGATGGTAATAGAAAGGAGAGAATGGATGGTAATAGAAAGGAAAGAATGGATGGTAATAGAAAGGAGAGAATGGATGATAATAGAAAGGAGAGAATGGATGGTAATAGAAAGGAGAGAATGAATGGATGGTAATAGAAGGGAAAGAATGAATGGTAATAGAAAGGAGAGAATGGATGGTAATAGAAAGGAAAGAATAGGTGGTAATAGAAAGGAAAGAATAGATGGTAATAGAAAGGAAAGAATGGATGGTAATAGAAAGGAAAGAATGGATGGTAATAGAAAGGAGAGAAGGAATGGATGGTAATAGAAAGGAAAGAATAGATGGTAATAGAAAGGAAAGAATGGATGGTAATAGAAAGGAGAGAATGGATGGTAATAGAAGGGAGATAATGGATAGATGGTAATAGAAAGGAGAGAATGGATAGATGGTAATAGAAAGGAGAGAATGGATAGATGGTAATAGAAAGGAGAGAATGGATGGTAATAGAAAGGAAAGAATGGATGGTAATAGAAAGGAGAGAATGGATGGTAATAGAAAGGAGAGAATGGATAGATGGTAATAGAAAGGAGAGAATGGATAGATGGTAATAGAAAGGAGAGAATGGATAGATGGTAATAGAAAGGAGAGAATGGATGGTAATAGAAAGGAAAGAATGGATGGTAATAGAAAGGAAAGAATGGATGGTAATAGAAAGGAAATAATGGATGGATGGTAATAGAAAGGAGAGAATGGATGGTAATAGAAAGGAAAGAATGGATGGTAATAGAAAGGAAAGAATGGATGGTAATAGAAAGGAAAGAATGGATGAATGGTAATAGAAAGGAAAGAATGGATGGTAATAGAAAGGAAAGAATGGATGGTAATAGAAAGGAAAGAATGGATGGTAATAGAAAGGAAAGAATGGATGGTAATAGAAAGAAGTGGTATGTTGATGAATGCTTGATATTGGTATGTGATGTGGATATGTAGGGTGAAGTAGTGAAGGCGTTGATTGTCGTTGTGAAGGTTGTAGGTTCAAATCTGGAACGAGTCACATGTGCAATTTTTCAGAACAAGAATAAGAGCTACGAGTTCGTGCTTTGTACAACACTCTCGGCAGATGGCGTGCCACTTCTGCTGACAAGGACTGAGTCATATATGGAAACCCGGTGTAATGAAGCCAGTCCTTCGCTTGTAGACTGTTTTTGGAGATGTATTTGATAAAGTGATCGATTGTCTGTGAGTGGAAGAAGAAGAAGAGAGAGAGAGAGAAAGAGAGAGAGAGAGAGAGAGAGAAGGGGGGAAGTAGAGAGGTAGAGAGAGAGGGGGAGAGAGATAGCGAAAAGTCGGAAAGAGTAAAGGAGGAATGACGAGAGAAAGAATTTGTAGATACAACCGATGAAGATATATTTGATGAGAACATCGATTAATTGAGAGCGATGGGAGAGGAGAGAGGCAGAGAGAGAGAAGCGCAAGTAAAGAGAAAAGAGAAGAGAGAGCGCAAGTAAAGAGAGAGAGAGAGCGCAGAAGTAGAGAGAAGAACGAAAAGAGAGAGAGGCGCAAGGAGATAGAGGCGCAAGTAGAGAGAGAGAGAGCACGGAGAGAGAGAGAGAGCGCACAAGGAGAGAGAGAGAGCGCAAGTAGAGAGAGAGAGAGAACACGGGAGAGAGAGAGAGCACAAGTAGAGAGAGAGAGTACAAGTAGAGAGAGAGAGCACAAGTAGAGAGAGAGAGCACAAGTAGGAGAAGAGCACAAGTAGAGAGAGAGAGCACAAGTAGAGAAGAAGAGCACAAGTAGAGAGAGCACAAGTAGAAAAGAGAGAGAGCACAAGTAGAGAGAAGAGCACAAGTAAGAGAGACACAAGTAGAGAAGAAGAGCACAAGTAGAGAGAGAGAGAGCACAAGTAGAGAGAGACAAGTAGAAAGAGGCACAAGTAGAGAGAGAGAAGCACAAGTAAGAGAGAGAGAGCACAAGTAGAGAGAGAGAAGCACAAGTAGAGAGAGAGACACAAGTAGAGAGAGAGAGAAGCACAAGTAGAGAGAGAAGCACAAGTAAGAGGAGAGAGGAGAGCACAAGTAGAGAGAGAGAGCACAAGTAGGAGAAGAGAGAAGAGACAAGAAGAAAGAGCAAAAGTAGAGAGAAGAACCAAGTAGAGAGAGAGCACAAGTAGAGAGAAGAGCACAAGTAGAGAAGAGAGCACAAGTAGAGAGAAGAGACACAAGTAGAGAGAGAGAGACAAGTGAGAGAGAGAGCACAAGTAGAGAAGAGAGACAAGTAGAGAAAGAGAGAGCACAAGTAGAGAGAAAGAGACAAGTAGAGAGAGAGAGCACAAGTAGAGAGAGAGAGCACAAGTAGAGAGAGAGACAAGTAGAGAGAGAGCACAGAGAGAGAGAGAGAGCACAAGTAGAGAAGAAGCACAATGAGAGAGAGCACAAGTAGAGAGAGAGACAAGTAGAGAAGAGAGAGAGCCAAGTAGAGAGAGAGAGACACAAGTAGAGAGAGAGCACAAGTAGAGAGAAAGAGCACAAGTAGAGAGAGAGAGCACAAGTAGAGAGAGAGAGCACAAGTAGAGAGAGAGAGAGCACAAGAGAGAGAGAGAACAAGTAGAGAGAGAGAGCAAGTAGAGAAGAGAGGCACAAGTAGAGAGAAAGAGACAAGTAGAGAGAGAGCACAAGTGAGAGAGAGAGCACAAGTAGAGAGAGAGCACAAGTAGAGAGAGAGAGCACAAGTAGAGAGAGAGAGCACAAGTAGAGAGAGAGAGCACAAGTAGAGAGAGAGAGCACAAGTAGAGAAGAGAGAGCACAAGTAGAAGAGAGAGAGAGACAAGTAGAGAGAGACACAAGTAGAGAGAGAAGCACAAGTAGAGAGAGAGAGCACAAGTAGAGAAGAAGCACAAGTAGAGAGAGAGAGCAAGTAGAGAGAGAAGACACAAGTAGAGAGAGAGCACAAGTAGAGAAGAGAGAGCACAGAAGAGAGAGAGCACAAGTAGAGAGAAGAGCACAAGTAGAAGAGACAAGTAGAGAGAGAGAGCTACAAGTAGAGAGAGAGAGCACAAGTAGAGCCAAGAGAGACAAGTAGAGAGAGAGAGCACAAGTAGAGAGAGAGAGCACAAGTAGAGAGAAGAGCACAAGTAGAAGAGAGAGCACAAGTAGAGAGAGAGACAAGTAGAGAGAGAGAGAGACAAGTAGAGAGAGAGAGCACAAGTAGAGAGAGAAGAGTAAAGTAGAGAGAGAGAGCACAAGTAGAGAAAGAGAGACACAAGTAGAGAGAGAGAGTACAAGTAGAAGAGAGAGCACTAAGCTAGAGAGAGAGAGCACAAGTAGAGAGAAGAGCACAAGTAGAGAGAGAGAGCACAAGTGAGAGAGAGAGTACAAGAGAGAAAGAGAAGAGAGGCACAAGTAGAGAGAGAGAGCACAAGTAGAGAGAGAGAGCACAAGTAGAGAGGCAAAGTAGAGAGAGACACAAGTAGAGAGAGAGAGCAAAGTAGAAAGAGAGAGCACAAGTAGAGAGAGAGTAGAGAGGCACAAGTAGGAGAGAGAGAGTACAAGTAGAGAGAAGAGAGCACAAGTAGAGAGAGAGAAAAGCACAAGTAGAGAGAGAAGTAACAAGTAGAGAGAGAGAGACAAGTAGAGAGAGCAAAGTAGAGAGAGAGAGCACAAGTAGAGAAGAAAGTAGAGAGAGGCACAAGAGAGAAAGAGAAGACAAGTAAGAGAGAGAGAGACAAGTAGAAGAGAGAGCAAGTAGAGAGGAGTAAGAGACAAGAGAGAGAGAGCACAAGTAGAGAGAGAGAGACGAGAAAAGAGCAAGAAGACAAGTAGAGAGAGAGAGCACAAGTAGAGAGAAAGAGAGAAGCACAAGTAGAGAGAGAGAAAGTAGAAGAGACAAGTAGAGAGAGAGCACAAGTAGAGAGAGAGCACAAGTAGAGAGAGAGAGAAGCACAAGTAGAGAGAGAAGAGCACAAGTAGAGAGAGAGAAGTGAGAAGAGCACAAGTAGAGAGAGAGAGTACAAGTAGAGAGAGAGAGAGCACAAGTAGAGAGAGAGAGCACAAGTAGAGAAAGAGAGCACAAGTAGAGAGAGAGAGCACAAGTAGAGAGAGAGCACAAGTAGAGAGAGAGAGCACAAGTGAGAGAGAGACAGAGAGAGAACACAAGTAGAGAGAGAGAGGACAAGTAGAGAGAGAGAGCACAAGTAGAGAGAGAGAGAGAGAGAGAGAGAGCACAAGTAGAGAAAGAGAGAGAGCACAAGTAGAGAGAGAGAGCACAAGTAGAGAGAGAAGAGACAAGTAGAGAGAGAGAGACAAGTAGAGAGAGAGAGCACAAGTGAGAAGAGAGAGAAAGTAGAGAGAGAGCACAGTAAGACAAGTAGAGAGAGAGACAAGTAGAGAGAGACAAGTAGAGAGAGAGAGCACAAGTAGAGAAGAGAATGAGAGAGACAGAGTGAGAGAAGAGAGGAGCACAAGTAGAGAGAGAGAGGACAAGTAGAGAGAGAGAGAGCACAAGTAGAGAGAGAGAGTACAAGTAGAGAGAGAGAGCACAAGTAGAGAGAGAGAGCACAAGTGAGAGAGAAGTACAAAGAGAGAGAGGCACAAGTAGAGAGAGAGAGCACAAGTAGAGAGAGGACAAGTAGAGAGAGAGAGACAAGTAGAGAGAGAAGCACAAGTAGAGAAGAGACAAGTAGAGAGAGAGAGTACAAGTAGAGAAAGAGAGAGCACAAGTAGAGAGAGAGAGTACAAGTAGGAGAGAGAGTACAAGTAGAGAAAAGAGAGAGAGCACAAGTAGAGAGCAAGAGAGAGAGCAAGTGAGAGAGAGACAATAGAGAAGAGTACAAGTAGAGAGAGAGAGAGGCACAAGTAGAGAGAGAGAAGTCACAAGTAGAGAGAAGAGCACAAGTGAGAGGCACAAGTGGGAGAGAGAGAGCACAATGAAGTACAAGTAGAGAGAGAGCACAAGTAGAGAGAGAGAGTACAAGTAGAGAGAGAGAGCACGAGAGTAAAGAGAGAGAGAGAGACAAGTAGAGAGAGAGAGCAAAGAGAAAAAAGTAGAGAGAGAGAGAGAGAGCACAAGTAGAGAGAAAGAGAGAGCACAAGTAGAGAGAGAGAGTACAAGTAGAGAGAGAGAGAGAGCACAAGTGAGAGAGAGAGAGACAAGTAGAGAGAGAGAGAGCACAAGTGAGAGAGAGAGAGACACAAGTAAGAGAGAGAGAGTACAAGTAGAGAGAGAGAGCACAAGTAGAGAGAGAGAAGAGAGAGCAGAACAAGTAGAGAGAGAGAGAGCACAAGTAGAGAGAAAGAGAGAGCACAAGTAGAGAAAGAGAGAGCACAAGTAGAGAGAGAGAGCACAAGTAGAGAGAGAGAGTACAAGTAGAGAGAGAGAGAGCACAAGTAGAGAGAAAGAGAGAGCACAAGTAGAGAGAGAGAGCACAAGTAGAGAGAAAGAGAGAGCACAAGTAGAGAGAGAGAGTACAAGTAGAGAGAGAGAGAGTACAAGTAGAGAGAGAGAGCACAAGTAGAGAGAGAGAGACAAGTAGAGAGAGAGACACAAGTAGAGAGAGAGAGCACAAGTAGAGAGAGAGAGAGTACAAGTAGAGAGAGAGAGTACAAGTAGAGAGAGAGAGTACAAGTAGAGAGAGAGCACAAGTAGAGAGAGAGAGAGAGCAAAAGTAGAGAGAGAGAGAGTACAAGTAGAGAGAGAGCAGAGAGAGAGAGAAAAGAGAGAAGCACAAGTAGAGAGAGAGTAGAGACAAGTAGAGAAGAAAGAGCAGAGCAAGTAGAGAGAGAGCACAAGTAGAGAGAGAGAACAAGTAGAGAGAGAGAGCACAAGTAGAGAGAGAGAGAGTACAAGTAGAGAAAGAGAGAGCACAAGTAGAGAGAGAGAGCACAAGTAGAGAGAGAGAGAGAGCACAAGTAGAGAGAAAGAGAGAGTACAAGTAGAGAGAGAGAGTACAAGTAGAGAAAGAGAGAGCACAAGTAGAGAGAGAGAGAGTACAAGTAGGAGAGAGAGAGACAAGTAGAGAGAGAGAGAGAGAGCACAAGTAGAGAGAGAGAGAGCACAAGTAGAGAGAGAGAGTACAAGTAGAGAAAGAGAGAGCACAAGTAGAGAGAGAGAGAGCACAAGTAGAGAGAAAGAGAGAGCACAAGTAGAGAGAGAGAGTACAAGTAGAGAGAGAGAGAGCACAAGTAGAGAGAGAGAGTACAAGTAGAGAGAGAGAGAGAGCACAAGTAGAGAGAGAAGAGACAAGTAGAGAAGAGAGAGCACAAGTAGAGAGAGAGAGAGAGAGCACAAGTAGAGAGAAAGAGATAGCACAAGTAGAGAGAGAGAGTACAAGTAGAGAGAGAGAGAGCACAAGTGAGAGAGAGAGAGCACAAGTAGAGAGAGAGAGAGCACAAGTAGAGAGAGAGAGAGCACAAGTAGAGAGAGAGAAGTAGACAAGTAGAGAGAGAGAGAGCACAAGTAGAGAGAAAGAAGAGAGCACAAGTAGAGAGAGAGAGAGCACAAGTAGAGAAAGAGAGAGCACAAGTAGAGAAAGAGAGAGCACAAGTAGAGAGAGAGAGAGCACAAGTAGAGAGAGAGAGTACAAGTAGAGAGAGAGAGACAAAGTAGAGGAGAGAAGAGAGAGCACAAGTAGAGAGAGAGAGAGTACAAGTAGAGAGAGAGAGAGCACAAGTAGAGAGAAAGAGAGAGCACAAGTAGAGAGAGAGAGTACAAGTAGAGAGAGAGAGCACAAGTAGAGAGAGAGAGCACAAGTAGAGAGAGAGAGTACAAGTAGAGAGAGAGTACAAGTGAGAGAGAGAGAGCACAAGTAGAGAGAGAGAGAGAGCACAAGTAGAGAGAGAAGAGCAAAAGAGAGAGAGAGAGCACAAGTAGAGAGAGAGAGCACAAGTAGAGAGAGAGCACAAGTAGAGAGAGAAGAGCACAAGAGAGAGAGAGCACAAGTAGAGAGAGAGAGCACAAGTAGAGAGAAAGAGAGAGCACAAGTAGAGAGGAGAGCACAAGTAGAGAGAGAGAGAGAGAGCAAGTAGAGAGAGAGAGAGAGAGACACGGGAGAGAAGAACGGAAAGAGAACTATTGGAGATCTATTTAATCAAGAGATCGATTGATTGAAAGTGGAAATGTGGGAGGGGGAAGTGGGTGGGACAAGAAAGGAATGAGGTAGTTTGTTTGTGTGAGGCAGACAAATAGCTAATGGATGGGATCAAGTGAGGGAGACAGAGGGAGGGAGTTTGTGTGTGTGAGGGGAGATAGCTAATGTGTGAAACAAGAGTTTCTGGTCGCTGTTGGAGATATTGCAGAGGAGATCGGAGCACACATGAACGTGTCTGTAGTGCAAGAAAGATATTCCAAACTCAAACTCAATAAAGATATCACTGCAGATACCATCAACAACAACATCATCATTATGTCTACTTGATACGACTGCTTTCAGAAAGTCCAGAAATTGTCAGCAAATAAAAATCATTCCAAATTTCATTTCAACGAACCAGCAATGAAATATCGTTCCTCCTTATCTCTCCCGTCTGTCACCACCGTCACTACATTATCCCTTCTCCCTCCCTCCAGTCCATCACTACATTATCCCTCCTCCCTTCCGTCCGTCACTACATTATCCCTCCTCCCTTCCGTCCGTCACTACATTATCCCTCCTCCCTTTCTCCCGTCCGTCACTACATTATCCCTCCTACCTTTCTCCCGTCCGTTACTACATTATCCCTCCCCCCCCTCCCTCCCGTCCGTCACTACGTTATACCTCCTCCCTCCCTCCCTCCCGTCCGTCACTACGTTATACCTCCTCCCTCCCTCCCTCCCTCCCTCCCACCCTTCACCACCGTTCCCTACATTATGCACATTTAAATTGAATTTCATATTTTCCTCATACAGGCTGCTACCACTTATCAAATATCTCTCCTCCAGTCCCTACCCTGCATCCTTGCAGAAAGTTATTGCTGTTACAAAAGCTGGCATTAAATCAAAGACATGTCACATGATCTAGTCTGCATGTGAGAGACATCACAGGTCTCACGGTCAAGGGGAAGATAATTCAAATTGACAGTTTATCAATCGAGTTATCAGCCCTTTGTTCAACCATACCAGGAAGTTAGAAATCCTGGTTTTTTTGTATCTGAGAGGAGATGTGTGGGAGGGAGGGGGAGAGATTTATATTTAACATTTCCATTTTGATTCTATTTAAATTGATTCATCATCATTATCATCAATATTACTACAACAATCGCCCGAGTGGTTACCGGGGCCCAAATTTGGGGTGTAAAGAATAGAACCACTGTTACCTACCACGCATGTCGTAAGAGGCGACTAAGGAGGTAGGAGGTTTGGCTGAAATCGGATGCACATGTCCTAAACATGTAAAAGTCAATGCGTTTAGGGGTCTACCAAACCATTGTGCAACGTTTACACGTTCTTGGCAAAGATCAAACATATCACAAAGAGTGATTAAAATTGGTCGTAAAGAACGAACACAAAGAAGCAGAAGAAGAAGACTACAACAACATTCATCATCAATATCAATATTACTACAACAACATTCATCGCCATCACTACTAATATCACACTCACACTAACTGCAATGTTATCTTCATCAACAACATCATCTACATCACGAACTCCATAACTAGAATCATGATCTACAGCAAGAACATCATCTCCATCATCAACTCCACCACTAGCATCATCATGCACAGCACCAACATCATCTACATCATGAACTCCACCACTAGTATCATCATGTACAGCACCAACATCATCTACATCATCAACTCCCTCACTAGAATCATCCAACATCATCTATATCATCAACTCCCTCACTAGAATCATCCAACATCATCTACATCATCAACTCCCTCACTAGAATCATCCAACATCATCTATATCATCAACTCCCTCACTAGAATCATCCAACATCATCTACATCATCAACTCCCTCACTAGAATCATCCAACATCATCTTCATCATCAACTCCCTCACTAGAATCATTCAAAATCATCTTCATCATCAACTCCCTCACTAGAATCCTCCAACATCATCTTCATCATCAACTCCATCACTAAAATCATTATCATGACATCAGTATTACCGTCTAAGATGAGCACACGGAGTTTGTTTTATCAAGAACCCGCAGAGGAAGCAACGGAAGTAACGAATATGATCATCAAATAAACAGGGTACAGGTATTAAGAGCTTCCGAAAAACAAATAGACAAACACGGGACTCGAACCACTTACCCTAGTCCTTACGACACCAATCGCCTAGCAATACGAGCGTCTTTACGGACACAACCAATGAGCCATTCTAAAAAAATGACTCACGGGGAGTGTCTTTCTCAAACGCTCGTTATTTAACTAGACACAGAAACAATCAGGTAGGGTTCGTTACAACAAACCCTACCAACCCTACCTGATTGTTTCTGTGTCTAGTTAAATAACGAGCGTTTGAGAAAGACACTCCCCCGTGAGTCATTTTAGAATGGCTCATTGGTTGTGTTCGTAAAACGCTCGTATTGCTAGGCTAGGCGATTGTGTCAAGGACTAGGTAAGTGGTTCGAGTCCCGTGTTTGTCTATTTGTTTTTCGGAAGCTCTTAATACCTTTACCGTGTTTATTTGTTGATCATATTATCGTCTAACGGGTCTAAAACCGAAGGATTGACTTCTTTGCACCGGGTTTTACCTCATATCGCTCAGTCCCTCTCCGCAGTAATGGCACGCTATCTGCGGAGTGTATTGTACAAAGCACGAATTCCGTAGCTCCGGCAACAATCCTAGGAGTCTATGACAAAATACACTCGTGAACAGAAAGACGTCCGGATTCGAACCCACGACTATCGAAATGCGAGACAAGGGCCAAACCACTTAGCCACATAATAATTACTCTATGCCCTCTCCCTTCCCCCACTTCCTCCTCCCTCTGTTTCTCTGTCTCTTCTCTTACAGAAATCAAACACCCCTTCTAGAGAACCTACCGACGCCAGAATATCCTCTACAACATCATCATCCGAACGTGCATGTGTGTCTCTACTATAACATAGACACCAAATGTAGGAAACACTGTCAATGTAAATTGTATGTACACAAGAACATAGACACCAAATGTAGGAAACACTGTCAATGTAAATTGTATGCACACAAGAACATAGACACCAAATGTAGGAAACACTGTCAATGTAAATTGTATGTACACAAGAACATAGACACCAAATGTAGGAAACACTGTCAATGTAAATTGTATGCACACAAGAACATAGACACCAAATGTAGGAAACACTGTCAATGTAAGTTGTATGTACACAAGAACATAGACACCAAATGTAGGAAACACTGTCAATGTTAGTTGTATGTACACAAGAACATACGAGGAAGTCAATAAGTAAGCCACAAATGGTTGTAGAAAAATAACTAAACATGATAACAACTTGAAACCAGTTTATTTTTATACATACATTGTTCCTTTATTTCTCAACATAATTTCCACAACATTGATGCACTTATCCCATCGTTTTATCAATCCTCCCAAATCGGCTGCATAGAACTGCGGGCTCTGTTTTCTAAACCACGTTTTCACTTCACATTCAACTTCGGCGTCATTCACGAAATGTCTCCTGCCAAGGTGGGTTTTCAGTGGACCAAAAGGAAATCGTTAGGGCTAAGTCGGACTGAGTTGATGTTCCAGAACTTTCCACTGTAGTTGGTTAATTTTCTCCTGAGTTAATCGAGCCGTATGTGGTCTGGCATTGTCATGAAGAAGCAACACTCCTGTAGTCAGCAGTCCTGGGCATTTTTTTCGTATTGCATCATGAAGCATCGATAGAACTTCACAGTATGACTCAGAATTCACATTGTCACCTTTCTTCTTGAAATTTGTTAAAAGCACTCCTTGACAATCCCAGAACACCGTCAGCATGACTTTCCCTGCTGATGGTGTAACCTTGAATTTTTGACACAAGGCGAAGAAAGATGTTTCCACTGTATTGAAGAACGCTTTGATTCTGGCTGGTAGTGATGCACCCATTATTCATCCTCAGTAACAATCCTGTTCAGCATGTCTTCTCCTTCATCTTTGTATCGACAGAGATGACGCAGGACAGGCAAATCGGTTCATTTTGTGTTCCTGAAGAAAGTGTGCTCAATGTGGGTACCCAGACAATTGAAGGAGGAACACAAAATGAACCGATTTGGCCTGTCCTTGCATCATCTCTGTCGATATGAAGATGAAGGAGAAGACATGCTGAACAGGATTGTTACTGAGGATGAATCATGGGTGCATCACCACCAGCCCAAATCAAAGCGTGCTTCAATACAGTGGAAACATCTTTCTTCGCCTTGTGTCAAAAAATTCAACGTTACGCCATCAGCAGAAAAAGTCATGCTGATGGTGTTCTGGGATTGTCAAGGAGTGCTTTAACCAATTTCAAGAAGAAAGGTGACAATGTGAATTCTGAATCATACTGTGAAGTTCTATCGATGCTTCATGATGCAATTCGAAAAAACGCCCAGGACTGCTGACTACAGGAGTGTTGCTTCTTCATGACAATGCCAGACCACATACGGCTCGATTAACTCAGGAGAAAATTAACCAACTATGGTGGAAAGTTCTGGAACATCAACCTTACAGTTCCGACTTAGCCCCTAACGATTTCCACCTTTTTGGTCTACTGAAAACCCACCTTGGCGGGAGACATTTCGTGAATGACACCAAAGTTGAATGTGAAGTGAAAACGTGGTTTAGAAAACGGAGCCCGCAGTTCTATGCAGCCGATTTGGGAGGATTGATAAAACGATGGGATAAGTGCATCAATGTTGGTGGAAATTATGTTGAGAAATAAAGGAACAATGTATGTATAAAAATAAACTGGTTTCAAGTTGTTATCATGTTTAGTTATTTTTCTACAACCATTTGTGGCTTACTTATTGACTTCCCCTCGTAGACACCAAATGTAGGAAACACTGTCAATGTAAGTTGTATGTACACAAGAGAATAGACACCAAATGTAGGAAACACTGTCAATGTAAGTTGTATGTACAGAAGAGAATAGACACCAAATGTAAGTTTTTCTTTCAAAAGTTGCTGAACTTAACAAGTGTACATACTTTCTCTCCACATCCAGGTTTACATATATTACTTATCTTTTACCTGGGCTGTTTCTAGGCACGAAAGTAAACATCTCACCTGTCTTTTACCTGTGCTATTACTACACGTTTGTACCTTACTCATCTTTTACCTGTGCTGTTACTACACACGATACTACATCTTACCTATCTTCTACCTGTGCTCTTTCTAAACATCAGGTGTGTACATTACTCCTCTTTTATCTGTGCTGCTTCCTTACACGCAGGTGTGTATATTACTCATCTTTTACCTGTGCTGTTTCTATACATCAGGTGTGTAAAGTCCTACATCTTACCTGTGCTGTTTTGATCTTCTCACAGACATCAATCAACCTACTTGTTTTACTGTATGTTTGTCTGTATGTTACCTTCAAGAAGGTCGAATAGTCGAATAGTCGAATAGTCGATTGTTTTAGCTACTTATTTGATGATATTTCATCCTGGCTTTTGTTCCCACATGTGTTAGTCTGTTTGTTAAACTGAAATGTTATTTGTTCCCACATGTGTTAGTCTGTTTGTTAAACTGAAATGTTATTTGTTCCCACATGTGTTAGTCTGTTTGTTAAACTGAAATGTTATTTGTTCCCACATGTGTTAGTCTGTTTGTTAAACTGAAATGTTATTTGTTCCCACATGTGTTAGTCTGTTTGTTAAACTGAAATGTTATTTGTTCCCACATGTGTTAGTCTGTTTGTTAAACTGAAATGTTATTTGTTCCCACATGTGTTAGTCTGTTTGTTAAACTGAAATGTTATTTGTTCCCACATGTGTTAGTCTGTTTGTTAAACTGAAATGTTATTTGTTCCCATATGTGTTAGTCTGTTTGTTGAGTTTGACTTCAGTTAGTTATCTCCATAGAATATGAATTTGATTGCTTGGTCGGCCATTTGTAATCTGTTTCTATCTAACAGACTTAGATGCCTGGTACACGTTTTGTGTTGTTGTATTATGAGGTCTGTGTGTGTGTGGTGATGTTGTAGTCGTATGTAAGAACATGTAACCGTTTGTTGCTCGTGACCTTTGACAGATTAGATATTCTTTTTTAGCTGGGGATCGGGAGGAGGGTGTGGGGGTGGAGCGAATTTTGTGGAATGAGTGTGAGGGTGGTCGTGAGAAGGGGTGTCCTAATAGTTTACGGTAAATACACAGAGTGGTTACACAGAGTGGTTAAACAGAGTGGTTACACGGAGTGGTTACACAGAGTGGTTAAATGGTTAGTTTAACATTACACAACTTTGTCTGATATGATATCCAAATAGAACCGTACTTCTAGTAGGTTCAGCTGTAGATGTGTACACTTCTAGTAGGTTCAGCTGTAGGTGTGTACACTTCTAGTAGGTTCAGCTGTAGATGTGTACACTTCTAGTAGGTTCAGCTGTAAGTGTGTACAGTTCTAGTAGGTTCAGCTGTAGATGTGTACACTTCCAGTAGGTTCAGCTGTAGATGTGTACACTTCTAGTAGGTTCAGCTGTAGATGCGTACACTTCTAGTAGGTTCAGCTGTAGATGTGTACACTTCTAGTAGGTTCAGCTGTAGATGTGTACACTTCTAGTAGGTTCAGCTGTAGGTGTGTACACTTCTAGTAGGTTCAGCTGTACGTGTGTACACGTCTAGTAGGTTCAGCTGTAGATGTGTACATTTAGTCGATCACGCTTTACAACGGACACTCGATGCGAAGTTGGAACAACATCTGATATGATTTCCAATTTGACATGTTAGATGGCGCCTTTAATCTTTCAATACAGGCGCCCTCTGGTGCATCTTTTTTCCTTTCTCTCTCTCTCTCTCTCTCACTCTCGTTATCTCTTTCTCTCTCACTATCTCTCTCTCGCTATCTCGCTATCTCTCGCTCTCTCGCTATCTCTTTCTATTGCTATCTCTCTCTAATATATTCATCGTCTCTCGAGTACAACTACCTCTCATAATTTAACTTTCCTCGCTGTTACGCACACACACACTCTATATCCCCCTCTCTCTCACACACATACTCTTTCTCTCTCTCTGACCCTCTTTCCCACAATATGTCTTCTATTTCTCTCTCTCTCTGTCTCACACACACGCACGCACGCACGCACGCACGCGCACACGCACACCATCTCCTCTCTGTTTCATTCTGTAACTCCCCCACATTTTCTCTGAAACACGTAATAACAAAGTGTTTCGCCAATCAAATAGTTTTACTGCAGTCTCATCTATATTGTGATCATTTTCTCTGACAAACACTATCTACCACCATCTCTCTCTCTCTCTCTCTCTCTCTCTCTCTCTCTCAATAATGAAATTATCAATACAAATGAAATATTTCTATTTGTGTGTCCTTCACTATTGATGCACAAAATCACAAACAACATTTGGAGAATATCACGGAGCAAGAGCGCAGAGATAAAAATCTGTCTTATTAGAGGAGAGCTCATCTGGAGACTTGGCCTGCAACTCTTTCATATAACACTAACTCGGCTTGCAACTCTTTGATATAACACTAACTTGACTTGCAACTCTTTGATATAACACTAACTTGACTCGGCTTGCAACTCTTTCATATAACACTAACTTGACTTGCAACTCTTTGATATAACACTAACTTGACTTGCAACTCTTTCATATAACACTAACTTGACTCGGCTTGCAACTCTTTCATATAACATTAACTTGACTTGCAACTCTTTCATATAACACTAACTTGACTTGCAACTCTTTCATATAACACTAACTCGGCTTGCAACTCTTTGATATAACACTAACTCGGCTTGCAACTCTTTCATATAACACTAACTCGGCTTGCAACTCTTTCATATAACACTAACTTGACTTGCAACTCTTTCATATAACACTAACTTGACTCGGCTTTCAACTCTTTCATATAACACTAACTTGGCTTGCAACTCTTTCATATAACACTAACTTGGCTTGCAACTCTTTCATATAACACTAACTTGGCTTGCAACTCTTTCATATAACACTAACTTGGCTTGCAACTCTTTCATATAACACTAACTTGGCTTGCAACTCTTTCATATAACACTAACTATCTATTTGTTTGTGAGGAGGTAGAGAGAGAGAGAACTGTATTATCTATTTGTTTGAGAGTAGAGAGAGAGAGAGAACTGTGTTATCTATTTGTTTGAGAGTAGAGAGAGAGAGAGAGAACTGTGTTATCTATTTGTTTGAGAGTAGAGAGAGAGAGAGAGAGAACTGTATTATCTATTTGTTTGAGAGTAGAGAGAGAGAGAGAGAACTGTATTATCTATTTGTTTGAGAGTAGAAAAGGAGAGAGAGAACTGTTTTATCTATTTGTTTGAGAGTAGAGAGAGAGAGAGAGAGAGAGAGAACTGTGTTATCTATTTGTTTGAGTGGAGAAAGAGAGAGAGAACTGTATTATCTGTTTGTTTGAGTGGAGAAAGAGAGAGGAAGAGAGAACTGTATTGTCTATTTATTTGAGAGGTATTTGGGGGGCAGGGCATAAAAGAACAAATTGTTGGCTAACAGGTTTAACGGTGATTCTGTAATTATTGAGAATTTGAGAAGATGATGCTAGATTGAATGAATCAGAAATGAAGATCCTAGAATTTGTCATGTCATCATGAAAAGATGGAACTTGATGTCATTTCCGGTAACAAGCAGTTAGTCTTTGTATTATATCACAATCAAGCTATTAGGCCGCAAGTGTAACTATGGTGCTCCGATATGGTCATATTGTTCTAAAACATGAACAATATAGAATATATCGACAATCATTAAATGTCGAAATGAATGGAAAAAGAACACAATATATGAATGATTGTTTATGTAAACAATAGATGCTAACAATCAATAAGAATACACTGATAGAGGAACATTTCAAATATCAAGATTTCTATTTGTGCTCATTTACTAAATGAAACTTTCACAAAAATAAATGTTTATCAGATTGTCTTAAAATGTAAACAAATTATACCAGCGGAATTGATTCAAGCAAATGGGGAGGCCAGTGTTCGGGTATATCATAAATTGTGCACAAAGATATGGAATAGCTCCTCCTGGCCAAAGGAATGGAAAAGATCAGTATTTATACCTATTCCAAAAAAGGGAAACCTGAAACTATGCACCAACTACAGAACTATTGCCCTTATAAGTCATGCCAGCAAAATCTTATTAAGAATCATAATGAAGAGGATGGAACAAAAATTAGAAGATGAAATACACGAAACACAAGAAGGTTTCAGAAGAGGTAAAGGCACTAGAGATCATATTTGTAGCATGAGACTCAGTATCGAGAAATGCAGAGAATACAACTTAGACCTGCATGCATGTTTCATAGACTACAGCAAGGCTTTCGACCATATACAACACCAGAAAATGTGGAACATCATGAAAGATATGCACTTTCCAACACACATAATACAACTCATAGAATCTCTATACCACGAACAACAGGCAACCATTAAAATAGGAGAAGAAATAGCTGAATGGTTCGAGATTCGGGTACGACAGGGATGTATTTTGTCACCATACTTATTCAACATATATGCGGAGAACATCATGAGGAATGTAAAAGACGATGCCAACTATGTGAATTACGACCCTCTCACTATAGGTGGCAAATGCATACCAGAGTTTAGATACGCAGACGATACAGTATTATTATCCACCAGCAAAGAAGGTTTGGAAAACCTAATCATGATGACCAAGAAACATAGTGAAGACCAACATCTATATTTGAATACACAAAAACAAAAATCATGTCAACTGACAAAGCAAAAGGCTCACCTAACATCCAAGTAAACAATGAAGAACTCCAATGTGTAGAGAGCTACGAATATCTGGGCTCAATAATTAATAATAACGGTGACTGCTCCAAAGAGATCTTAAGAAGATTGGAAATAGCAATCAAGAAGTTAAACACAATGAAGAACATGTGGCAAAGCACCAGCAAAATACTAAAATTAAAAATATTGAGAGCATGCATTTTCCCAGTTGCTACTTATGGTTGTGAATCATGGACCATTACACAAAAATTAAGAACGAAAATCCAGTCCTTCGAAACTAAATGCTACAGAAAGATCCTACGAATACCATGGACAGAAAAAAGAAAGAACACTGATGTTCTGAAAGAACTAAATGTTAAAGAGAATTGGCTGATAAACAATATACTATACAGAAAAATTACATACTTTGGTCACATCAAGCGTCACGATGGCCTGGAAAGAACAATACTAAAGGGCAGGGTCCCAGGACACAGAGGCAGACCAAGAAGAAGATGGCTACAAGATATTAAAGAAACCATGAACATGACCATCGACGAAGTGGGTGAACTGGCAAGAGACAGAGTGAATTTCAGATGTGCTGCAAAGAGAGCAACGTCCTATAAAGGATACGCACCTTGATGATTTAACCTCATTACAAGGGCAACAGATTAAACTTGTCACAAGGGCAACAGAGTAAGCTTGCCACATGGTCAACAGAGTAAACTTGTCACAAGGGCAACAGAGTAAACTTGTCACAAGGGCAACAGAGTAAACTTGTCACAAGGGCAACAGAGTAAACTTGTCACAAGGGCAACAGAGTAAACTTGTCACAAGGGCAACAGAGTAAACTTGTCACAAGGGCAACAGAGTAAACTTGTCACAAGGGCAACAGAGTAAACTTGTCACAAGGGCAACAGAGTAAACTTGTCACAAGGGCAACAGAGTAAACTTGTCACAAGGACAACAGAGTAAACTTGTCACAAGGGCAACAGAGTAAACTTGTCACAAGGGCAACAGAGCAAACTTGTCACAAGGACAACAGAGTAAACTTGTCACAAGAGCAACAGAGTAAACTTGTCACAAGGACAACAGAGCAAACTTGTCACAAGGGCAACAGAGTAAACTTGTCACAATGGCAACAGAGTAAACTTGTCACAAGGGCAACAGAGTAAACTTGTCACATGAGCAACGGAGTAGACTTGTCACAAGGGCAACAGAGCAAACTTGTCACAAGGACAACAGAGTAAACTTGTCACAAGGGCAACAGAGTAAACTTGTCACAAGGACAACAGAGTAAACTTGTCACAAGGGCAACAGAGTAAACTTGTCACAAGGACAACAGAGTAAACTTGTCACAAGGGCAACAGAGCAAACTTGTCACAAGGACAACAGAGTAAACTTGTCACAAGGGCAACAGAGTAAACTTGTCACAAGGACAACAGAGTAAACTTGTCACAAGGGCAACAGAGTAAACTTGTCACAAGGACAACAGAGTAAACTTGTCACAAGAGCAACAGAGTAAACTTGTCACAAGGACAACAGAGTAAACTTGTCACAAGGGCAACAGAGTAAACTTGTCACAAGGGCAACAGAGTAAACTTGTCACAAGGGCAACAGAGTAAACTTGTCACAGAGCAACAGAGTAAACTTGTCACAAGGGCAACAGAGTAAACTTGTCACAAGGCAACAATAACTTCACAAGGCAACAACTAAACATCTACAGCAACAATAATAAACTTCTAACAAAAGTAACTTGCAAGGGCAACAGTAACTTCTCACAAAGAATAACTCTCAACCTAACATCTCCTCACATAATATAACTTACCAACCTAACATCTCCTCACATAATATAACTAGCTAACCTAACATCTCCTCACATAATATAACTTACCAACCTAACATCTCCTCACATAATATAACTTGCTAACCTAACATCTCCTCACATAATATAACTTGCTACCTAACATCTCCTCACATAATATAACTGCTAACCTAACATCTCCTCACATAATATAACTAGCAACCTAACATCTCCTCACATAATATAACTAGCTAACCTAACATCTCCTCACATAATATAACTTGCTAACCTAACATCTCCTCACATAATATAACTTGCTAACCTAACATCTCCTCACATAATATAACTAGCTAACCTAACATCTCCTCACATAATATAACTAGCTAACCTAACATCTCCTCACATAATATAACTTGCTAACCTAACATCTCCTCACATAATATAACTTGCTAACCTAACATCTCCTCACATAATATAACTTCCAACCTAACATCTCCTCACATAATATAACTGCCAACCTAACATCTCCTCACATATAAATAACTAACTCTCTCCATAATATAACTTCTAACTAATCTCATCACATAATATAACTTTCCAACCTAACATCTCCTCACATAATATAACTTGCCAACCTAACATCTCCTCACATAATATAACTTGTAACCTAACATCTCCTCACATAATATAACTAGCTAACCTAACATCTCCTCACATAATATAACTTACCAACCTAATATCTCCTCACATAATATAACTAGCTAACCTAACATCTCCTCACATAATATAACTTGCTAACCTAACATCTCCTCACATAATATAACTTACCAACCTAATATCTCCTCACATAATATAACTAGCTAACCTAACATCTCCTCACATAATATAACTTGTAACCTAACATCTCCTCACATAATATAACTTGCCAACCTAACATCTCCTCACATAATATAACTAGCTAACCTAACATCTCCTAACATAATATAACTTGTAACCTAACATCTCCTCACATAATATAACTTGCTACCTAACATTTCCTCACATAATATAACTTACACCTAACATCTTCTCACATATATACATAACTTACTAACCTAACATCTCCTCACATAATATAACTTGCTACCTAACATTTTCCTCACATAATATAACTACCAACCAAACATCTCCTCACATAATATAACTAGCTAACCTAATATCTCCTCACATAATATAACTTACCAACCTAATATCTCCTCACATAATATAACTAGCTAACCTAACATCTTCTCACATAATATAACTACCAACCTAATATCTCTCACATAATATAACTAGCTAACCTAACATCTTCTCACATAATATAACTAGCTAACCTAACATCTTCTCACATAATATAACTAGCTAACCTAACATCTCCTCACATAATATAACTAGCTAACCTAACATCTCTAACATAATATAACTTTACAACCTAACATCTCCTCACATAATATAACTTACCAACCTAACATCTCCTAACATAATATAACTTGTCAACCTAACATCTCCTCACATAATATAACTTACCAACCTAAATCTCCTCACATAATATAACTTGCAACCTAATATCTCCTCACATAATATAACTTGCCAACCTAATATCTCCTACATAATATAACTTGCAACCTAACATCTCCTCACATAATATAACTTCCCAACCTAATATCCCCTCACATAATATAACTTGTCAACCTAACATCTCCTCACATAATATAACTTACCAACCTAACATTCTCTCACATAATATAACTTGCAACCTAACATCTCTCACATAATATAACTAGCTAACCTAACATCTCCTCACATAATATAACTTGTAACCTAACATCTTCTCACATAATATAACTTGCTAACCTAACATCTCCTCACATAATATAACTAGCTAACCTAACATCTCCTCACATAATATAACTTACCAACCTAACATCTCCTCACATAATATAACTTGTAACCTAACATCTCCTCACATAATATAACTAGCTAACCTAACATCTCCTCACATAATATAACTTAGCTAACCTAACATCTCCTCACATAATATAACTTACCTAACTCCACTTAAACGCTAACCTAACATCTCCTCACATAATATGACTAACATCTCCTCATAATTACAACCTAATATCTCCTCACATAATATAACTTGCTAACCTAACATCTCCTCACATAATATAACTAGCTAACCTAACATCTCCTCACATAATATAACTTGTAACCTAACATCTTCTCACATAATATAACTTACCAACCTAACATCTCCTCACATAATATCACTAGAGCATATACAAATATACAATGCGAATCGTGGATAAGTTCACAGAAAGCAATTATACGTTAAATTCTTGACTGCTAAAACTGGGACGCAACTCGTCAATCAACGTCAAAGACAAGATGGAAACACAGTACGTCATGTTCAACATGAATCTACAAACGTTGAGAAACAGATATACGGAAACAGGTATAACTGTCTATGATTGTCTGCTAGATAAGAAGATTGTAGTCTGGAGAGATATAATCAGTTGTTAGTCTGTGTTGGATTATTTTCTTGTTGGCTAGTGTGTACATTGATTTCTATATCTCTGCTGGAATATGTGTCATTCTATGTTTTAGTTTAAACAAAAACAAACGATATAGAACAATATCTGAATATGGCAGAATATAGAACAATATCTGAACATGACATAATATAGAACAATATCTGAATATGACATAATATAGAACAATATCTGAACATGACATAATATAGAACAATATCTGAATAAGACAGAATATAGAACAATATCTGAACATGACATAATATAGAACAATATCTGAACATGACATAATATAGAACAATATCTGAACATGACATAATATAGAACAATATCTGAACATGACATAATATAGAACAATATCTGAATATGGCAGAATATAGAACAATATCTGAATGTGGCAGAATATAGAACAATATCTGAACATGACATAATATAGAACAATATCTGAATATGACAGAATATAGAACAATATCTGAACATGACATAATATAGAACAATATCTGAACATGGCAGAATATAGAACAATATCGGAACATGACATAATATAGAACAATATCTGAACATGGCAGAATATAGAACAATATATGAATATGGCAGAATATAGAACAATATCTGAATATGGCAGAATATAGAACAATATCTGAATGTGGCAGAATATAGAACAATATCTGAACATGACATAATATAGAACAATATCTGAATATGACAGAATATAGAACAATATCTGAACATGACATAATATAGAACAATATCTGAACATGGCAGAATATAGAACAATATCTGAACATGACATAATATAGAACAATATCTGAACATGGCAGAATATAGAACAATATCTGAACATGACATAATATAGAACAATATCTGAACATGACATAATATAGAACAATATCTGAATATGGCAGAATATAGAACAATATCTGAACATGACATAATATAGAACAATATCTGAATATGGCAGAATATAGAACTATATCTGAACATGACATAATATAGAACAATATCTGAACATGACATAATATAGAACAATATCTGAATATGGCAGAATATAGAACAATATCTAATATGGCAGAATATAGAACAATATCTGAATATGGCAGAATATAGAACAATATCTGAATATGGTAGAATATAGAACAATATCTGAACATGACATAATATAGAACAATATCTGAATATGGCAGAATATAGAACAATAACTGAACATGACATAATATAGAACAATATCTGAACATGACAGAATATAGAACAATATCTGAACATGACATAATATAGAACAATATCTGAACATGACATAATATAGAACAATATCTGAATATGACATAATATAGAACAATATCTGAATATGACAGAATATAGAACAATATCTGAACATGACAGAGTATAAAACAATATCGGATGTAACCTCAATCTGATTTGTTTAGTTCAACAAGAGAAATGATACCAAGAAAAATATGCAATCCCTTAATGGCGCTATGCAGAAGTTTATGTACGAAACACTAATATTGCAACATCAGTCGGTTGTTTTACATCTTATGTTTGTGTGGGAGTGGGGAGAGGGATGGAGAAGTGTTTTAAAAATAGTATTCGTTATATGGCACGCACAATAAGCACGCGCACTATATATCTATATACATAACGTCACACACTACCTTCTCCTCCCCACCCCTACCCCTCCCCGACACCCCACACAGAAAAATGTGAGTTAAAATTAGAACAAAGGCGTCGTGGTAAGGGAGATTACTCATCTGAAAGTAAGACTGGAAGGGAAATAACTCAAGCGGTTAGTGAGAGCAAATAATTGTTCTTGATAGACTAGCGAAGTGGTGGAAGGTTGTTCATCTTCTTGTCTCTCTCTTTCTCTCTCTCTCTCTCTTCTCTCTAGCTCTCTCTCTTCTCTCTTTTTCTCTCTTTCTATCTCTTCTCTGTCTCTTCTCTCTCTCTCTCTCTTCTCTCTCTCTCTTCTCTCTCTCTCTCTCTCTCTCTCTCTCTGCTCTCTCCTCTATTCTCTCTCTTCTCTCTCTCTCTTCTCTCTTCTTCTCTTCTCTTCCTCTCTTCTCTCTACTCTCTCTCTCTCTTCTCATCTCTCTTCGCTCTCTTCTCTTCCTCTTCTCTCTCTCTCTCTCTCTCTGAACTTCTCTCCTTCTTCTCCCCCCTTCAACTCTCTTCTCGCTCTCTTTCTCCTGTGAACTTCATAACTTCAGAGGTGGGATAGACAGATGTAGAGAATCAGTGATAGTACGCGAGAGAGTGTGTGTGTGTGTGCGTGTGAGAGATGGAGAGAGAGAAAGAGAGAGAGAGAGATAGAGAGTTACTGACTCACACATTGTGTGTGATTGTGCAGGCAAACTGAGTGTGTGAGAAGAAAGTTATACACAGATATATTTATATCATGATAGAGATAACAATAAGAGAGAGAGAGAGAACAGTTAGTATAGAACGAGATAAAGAAGCTGAGACAGAGAGAGAGAGAGAGAGAGAGAGAGAGAGAACGATGAAAGAAAGTGTAAAAGATAAGGAGATATAGATATAGACAAATTACAGCCTGACAAAGTATTCACAAAATAGATGAGACTGCAGTAAAACTATTTGATTGGCAAAACACGTAATCACAAAGTACTGTAGTTTTACAAATTACAAAAACAATGACAAAATACAGCAACGTTTCGACCAACAATGCCTTTATCAAGCAAACGAACAACAGGAGTGACAAATAAAAAAAAAAATGAACGACCAAATACAAATATTTCTAATGAAAATCTGGGAATAAAAACGAATAACGAAATAAATGTAACACAAAACACACACATAAAAACTAGAAATACAGGGTGTTCAAGATTAAAGCAGCCCCATTGACAAATCGAAAGTTGCCAGATAATCTATCGCGTTATGTTTATGTACTATTTAAACCGGTTCTGGCTAGCTCGTTTTACTTCACATTTGTTCATCGCCCCTTCCGCACTACAATTACATACCGTCACATAACCTTGACCTATACTACGTCATAACTGAACCTTCTCATTTTCATACATATATGCCAGATTGACTCCATTCACAGGCTGCTATTATCTTGAACACCCTGTAGAACGGAAGAGAAACAATGAAAAATTTAGTAAATATATAACTTGAATACATGCAATATACACCCATATAGATTACAAGGCATGGGAAGAGAAAGTACTAAGAATCATAGGAATGCAATACGTTGAGCCCACGTGGTCGCAAGGTACCATACAAAGAAATCAATCGATTCTCCGGAGCAAATCGACTGCGATCATCCAAGGAACATGATCGAATGGTTGTGACCTGGACATCGTGAGCTCCTAAATGGCCAGTATCATTGAAATGGGTAGCTACAGGGTCACAGAGCATTGGCGTATGTCGTGCAAGTGTTGGGCGAATCGGTCACTGAGCCTCTTGCCTGTCTCGCCGATATAAGCCTTGTTACACCGCTTACAGATAATGGCATAGATAAGATTACGGGACTCGCATGTGAAAACATCGTCAATAAGAAACGTAGCTAAAGGAAAAGATATAGTACGCGTCTGTATCACATAAGCACACGTGTTGCAACGCCGACGGCCACACTGAACAGTGCCAAAATGAGTCTGGATATTGGACTTAAGGCGACTGTGTACCAACATATCCTTAAGACTTCTGTCCCGTCTGTAAGCCACCAAAGGATAGTTGGGGAAGACAGAACGGTCTCAGGATCTGACTTAAGGATAGACAGATGACGGAATAAAACATTTTTCACCAGTGAACTATGGGGGGGGAAAGTTAAGATAAGTTTTACTCTTTCAGAGCTAGTAGTCCTATGCTGGCTGGTAAGGGCCTGCTGGCGAGTGATTTTCTGAACTCGATGCATAGCCGAGACAAGTACCCTCTCCGGGTATAGGCGCCTGCGAAAGAAATCAAGCATCTCGCGAGCGCTTTCAAGAAAATCATCGTCCTCGCTACAAAGGCGACGAAGGAGCAAGAGCTGCGAGAATGGCAAAGAGTCACGACAAGCCCGGGGATGGGAAGAAGTATAGAGGAGAAACTATGTGCATCAGTAGGCTTGTAATATACTGATGTAGTGATAGTGGATAGGCGTATGGAGATAGTAATGTCAAGAAAGTTGACACAAGTAGTGGAGATGTGAGAAGTAAAACGAATAGAAGGGTTGAAAACATTAATGAAATTAATGAAGCATGACAAATCGGCTTCAGTCATACCAGTAATACCAATACAGTCATCAATGTATCTGTGATAGACAGACGGAAGGGGCCATCATATGTAGTCCATACTAAGTGTTCAAGATAACCCATGAATAGACAAGCATAACTAGGTCCCATTTTAGTACCCATGGCAACCCCACTGATCTGCTCAAAGAATTGGTCTTTAAACTGAAAGGAGTTAAGAGTGAGAACTAGTTCCGCAAGACGAAGGAGAGCAGAAGTTGACACAAATGGATTAGTTCTCCTATTGAGAAAGAACTGGAGAGCTATAAGGCCGTCAGGATGAGGTATAGAAGTGTACAATGAGCACACATCAAGGAGGAAGAGACGGTATCAAGGAGGAAGAGACGGTATCAAGGAGGAAGAGACGGTATCAAGGAGGAAGAGACGGTATCAAGGAGGAAGAGACGTTATCAAGGAGGAAGAGACGGTATCAAGGAGGAAGAGACGGTATCAAGGAGGAAGAGACGGTATCAAGGAGGAAGAGACGGTATCAAGGAGGAGGAGACGGTATCAAGGAGGAAGAGACGGTATCAAGGAGGAAGAGACGGTATCAAGAAGGAAGAGACGGTATCAAGGAGGAAGAGACAGTATCAAGGAGGAAGAGACGGTATCAAGGAGGAAGAGACGGTATCAAGGAGGAAGAGACGGTATCAAGGAGGAAGAGACAGTATCAAGGAGGAAGAGACAGTATCAAGGAGGAAGAGACGGTATCAAGGAGGAAGAGACAGTATCAAGGAGGAAGAGACGGTATCAAGGAGGAAGAGACGGTATCAAGGAGGAAGAGACGGTATCAAGGAGGAAGAGACGGTATCAAGGAGGAAGAGACAGCATCAAGGAGGAAGAGACGGTATCAAGGAGGAAGAGACGGTATCAAGGAGGAAGAGACGGTATCAATGAGGAAGAGACGGTATCAAGGAGGAAGAGACAGCATCAAGGAGGAAGAGACGGTATCAAGGAGGAAGAGACGGTATCAAGGAGGAAGAGACGGTATCAAGGAGGAAGAGACGGTATCAAGGAGGAAGAGACGGTATCAAGGAGGAAGAGACGGTATCAAGGAGGAAGAGACGGTATCACAATCATACACTTTCTCTTTTAAATTCATCTTTATCTAACCCTACTGTAATATAAGCATCACGTGACGTGAGTGTTCTGATTTCCTCCCTCAAGGTCAGATTAATGGAATACATTCTACAGAACAAGAGAACAAGTTAACAAACACATACAGTGTCTCCATCTGACTCCGTCCCTGTCGGCAGAAATGTCTCTATCTGACTCCGTCCCTGTCGTCAGAAATGTCTCCATCTGACTCCGTCCCTGTCGGCAGAAATGTCTCTATCTGACTCCGTCCCTGTCGTCAGAAATGTCTCTATCTGACTCCGTCCCTGTCGGCAGAAATGTCTCTATCTGACTCCGTCCCTGTCGGCAGAAATGTCTACATCTGACTCCGTCCCTGTCGTCAGAAATGTCTCTATCTGACTCCGTCCCTGTCGTCAAAAATGTCTCCATCTGACTCCGTCCCTGTCGTCAGAAATGTCTCTATCTGACTCCGTCCCTGTCGGCAGAAATGTCTCTATCTGACTCCGTCCCTGTTGGCAGAAATATCTCCATCTGACCCCGTTTCTGCCGGTAGAAATGTCACGCCATCTGCCGATAATGATGCACAAAGCACGAGCTCCGTAGCTCCAGCAGAAATCATAGTGTTCTCATGATAACATTGCACATGCGACTCGGTCTGAATTCAAACCTATAACCTTCCGAACGACATTTAAACGCCCTAACCACTTTGCCATCGAGACCCCTGAAAAAGAAGAAGCAGAGGATCAGCCTCACATACATGTTTATACAAGACATCGATCAAGAGGTGAAATATCTAGAACTGCCAGGAATATTATCAAGAAGATCAGAGATATCATATTAAAGAAATGAAAGCAAGCGAATGTCGAAATGAATCTCCGTTCACCATCGATCGACTGTGAGAAAATAGTGAGACGGTCAACCATTAGCTGTAAAACAGAAGAAGAAAATCTGTTGATCTTCAGCAAACCTGGTCTCATTTAAATTCGGACAGAACTATTTTATTGTCAGTTATAATCGGAGAAAATAGTGCCGGTCAGAGTATGAATATTTTCACAATATTAAGGAGTACGACGGTTTTAGGGGAAGAAATATTAAAATACGAGGGTTTTCTCAAGATCTGATCTGATCCGCTCTGTCCAGATGAGACTTGTAGGTTTCTGCACACATCGCAATACTTACATGGTGGATTTTCTAATTTTAGATCGGGATTCTCCGCAAGACACAACTTGCAACGATATAGAAGCAGTGTCCTGGGAGTGTTATTATACAGCTGGAAGAAGCGGTGTCCTGGGAGTGTTATTATACAGCTGGAAGAAGTAGTGACCTGGGAGTGTTATTATACAGTAATGAGTGCTGGAAGAAGCAGTATCCTGGAAGTGTTATTATACAGTAATGAGTGCTGGAAGAAGCAGTATCCTGGAAGTGCTATTATACAGTAATGAGTGCTGGAAGAAGCAGTATCCTGGAAGTGCTATTATACAGTAATGAGTGCTTGAAGAAGCAGTATCCTGGAAGTGCTATTATACAGTAATGAGTGCTGGAAGAAGCAGTGACCTGGAAGTGCTATTATACAGTAATGAGTGCTGGAAGAAGCAGTATCCTGGAAGTGCTATTATACAGTAATGAGTGCTTGAAGAAGCAGTATCCTGGAAGTGCTATTATACAGTAATGAGTGCTGGAAGAAGCAGTATCCTGGAAGTGGAACATGGAAAAGAAGGCATGTATGAGACCACACAGGGAACATGGAAAAGAAGGCATGTATGAGACCACACAGGGAACATGGAAAAGAAGGCATGTATGAGACCACACAGGGAACATGGAAAAGAAGGCATGTATGAGACCACACAGGGAACATGGAAAAGAAGGCATGTATGAGACCACACAGGGAACATGGAAAAGAAGGCATGTATGAGACCACACAGGGAACATGGAAAAGAAGGCATGTATGAGACCACACAGGGAACATGGAAAAGAAGGCATGTATGAGACCACACAGGGAACATGGAAAGAAGCTATGAAAAAGAAGTTGGAAAGAGGCTGACTATGAGACCAGACAGAAATGGAAAGAGGCAGAGAGCCAACGGAATCATGGAGAGCCTTATGAAAAGGGTGAACGACTGGGTGATATAGTGCAGTAGAGAGGTATGTAGGGCAGGTAGAATTGTTGGCGATAGGTAGTGACAGACAGGTAGTAGGTAGGTAGGTAGGTAGCGGATGGATAGATGGATGGATGGACGATGGATGGACGATGGATAGAATAGATGGATAGTGGTGGATAATGATAAATGGATGGATGGATAGATGGATCGGATGGACGATGGTTTGATGATGGATGGATAGATAAATGGATAATAGATGGATGATAAGATAATGGATGGATATAGATGGATGGATGGATAAGATGGATTGATGGATACATGGATTGATAGATGAATGATAGATAGATGGATGATGGATAGATGGATAAGATAGATGGATGGATGAATGGATGAGGGAAACAGATTGATAGATTATAGTGAGAAGATGAGATTATGTTGGATAGTTGACGATGGACTTTAATATGACCAAGAAGTTATTCTATGGTTAGTTGTGTCAGATTAATCTGCTATATACAAAGAAGAACATGTGAAAGGCCAGATTAATCTAACCAACAAACCAACCAACACCAACATACCAACAAACCAACAACCACACCAACATACCAACACAACCAACACCAACCACAACACACCAACACCAACATACCAACACACCACAACCAACATACCAACAAACCAACAAACCAACACACCAACATACCAACACACCAACACACCAACACACCAACATACCAACCACAACACACCAACATACCAACAACCAACAAACCAACACACCAACATACCAACAAACCACACACCAACACACCAACACACCAACAACCAACATACCACAACCACAACCAACACCAACAAACCAACAAACCAACACACACACTAACACCAACACACCACACAACAACAACCAACAACCAACACCAACACACCAACAAACCAACAAACCAACACACCAACACACCAACACACGAACAAACCAACAAACCAACACACCAACACACCAACACACCAACAACCAACACACCAACACACCAACACACAACACACAACAAACCAACAACCAACACACCAAACACCAACACACCAACAAACCAACAAACCAACACACCAACACACAACCAACACACCAACACACCAACAACCACACACCAACACACCAACAAACACAACATCCAACAAACCAACAAACCAACACACCAACAAACCAACAAACCAACACACAACACACCAACTTACCAACACACCAACAAACCAACAAACCTACACACAACAACACAACACACAAACTTACCAACACACCAACAAACCAACAAACCTACACACCAACACACCAAAACACCAACACACCAACAAACCAACAAACCTACACACCAACACACCAACACACCAACACACCAACACACCAACAAACCAACACACCAACACACCAACACACCAACAAACCAACACACCAACACACCAACAAACCAACACACAATCACACCAACACACCAAAAAAACCAACACACCAACAAACCAACACACCAACACACCAACACACCAACACACCAACAAACCAACACACCAACAAACCAACACACCAACACACCAACACACAACACACCAACACCAACACACCAACAAACCAACAAACCTACACACCAACACACAACACACCAACACACCAACAAACCAACAAACCTACACACCAACACACCAACACACCAACACACCAACAAACCAACACACCAACACACCAACAAACCAACAAACCAACAAACCAACACACCAACACACCAACACAGCAACACACCAACAAACCAACACACCAGCACACCAACACACCAACAAACCAACACACCAACACACCAACACACCACCACACCAACAAACCAACACACCAACAAACCAACACACCAACACACCAACACACTAACAAACCAACACACCAACATACCAACACATCAACACACCAACAAACCAACACACCAACACACCAACACACCAACATACCGACACACCAACAAACCAACACACCAACACACCAACACACCAACAAACCAACAAACCAACACACCAACACACCAACAAACCAACAAACCAACAAACCAACACACCAACACACCAACACACCAACAAACCAACACACCAACACACCAACAAACCAACACACCAACAAACCAACACACCAACACACCAACAAACCAACACACCAACAAACCAACACACCAACAAACCAACACACCAACACACCAACAAACCAACACACCAACACACCAACAAACCAACAAACCAACACACCAACAAACCAACAAACCAACACACCAACAAATCAACACACCAACACACCAACACACCAACAAACCAACACGCCAACAAACCAACACACCAACACCAACAAACCAACACACCAACAAACCAACACACCAAAACACCAACACACCAACAAACCAACACACCAAGAAACCAACACACCAACACACCAACACACCAACACACCAACAAACCAACAAACCAACAACCAACACACCAACACCAACACCAACAAACCAACACCCAACAAACCAACACACCAACAAACCAACAAACCAACACACCAGCAAACCAACACACCAACACACCAACACACAACACACCAACAAACCAACACACCAACACACCAACACACCAACACCCCAACACACCAACAAACCAACACACCAACAAACCAACACACCAACAAACCAACAAACCAACACACCAACAAACCAACACACCAACACACCAACACACCAACAAACCAACAAATGCAAGAACATGAAGGAGATAAACCGAGAAAAATTTGCTAAATATACCTCAGATCAGATAGAGAAAGAGATAGATAGATAGATAGATAGAGATAGATAAAGAGAGAGATAAAGAGAGAATAGATGAGAGAGAGAGAGAGAAAACTGGATAGCAGCGATGTACTCGTATGAGTGAATTATATGCGGCGGTGGAGAGTGGCTTTGTGATGATAACTATTTATAGATATAACGGTACAAGCAGTAGAGGCTGGTTGAGGTTGAGGCTGGTTGAGGCTGGTTGAGGTTGAGGCTGGTTGAGGCTGGTAGAGGTTGAGGCTGACCAGCAAAACTGTTGTCTTTGCTACACACGACTATATAGCTTATAACATACGATAATGTAGACTGTCATGTGCATCAGATGACAAGTGTACTGTGTACATTGTACTGTGACACGTGTACTGTGTACATTGTACTGTGACACGTGTACTGTATAACATTGTACTGTGACACGTGTACTGTGTACATTGTACTGTGACACGTGTACTGTGTACATTGTACTGTGACACGTGTACTGTATAACATTGTACTGTGACACGTGTACTGTGTACATTGTACTGTGACACGTGTACTGTGTACATTGTACTGTGACACGTGTACTGTATAACATTGTACTGTGACACGTGTACTGTATAACATTGTACTGTGACACGTGTACTGTATAACATTGTACTGTGACACGTGTACTGTATAACATTGACCTTGTCTGCGATGTACTTGTTTGACTAAACCAACAATGTTCTAACTATAAAACAAAATATTGTAAGGTCATTCATATTTCAAGTCTGTATACAAAATTTCATCATCATGGTTGCAGAGTTAACGATTTGTAAATAGTGGTAAACATTTGTAAACAGTGGTAAACATTTATAAACAGTGGTAAACATTTGTAAACAGTGGTAAACATTTATAAACAGTGGTAAACATTTGTAAACAGTGGTAAACATTTGTAAACAGTGGTAAACATTTGTAAACAGTGGTAAACATTTGTAAACAGACTATAGATGAACAATTCCAGTACTGTGTACATCTGACAACAAGATAAAAACAAAATTTCAAGAACTAATCTAAAAAAAAATAATACCAAAATATCGGTGAGGGACAGAGATGCTGTTTATTGCTGGCCAGATGGTAGCGGCACGAGAGAAGTCTAACGCCCAAGTTTCCACAATGAAAGGATTTGAAAGAAGATAGGAACCTTATAACAATGGAAATGTTCATCTGCTGCACAGCATCAATGTACATGATGTCCATCTCGGAACAGTGCTAGAAGAAACAATTAGATATAATAGCAGCAAGCGACATGAGTATTCTGTCGGCACCCTTCAGCAGCGTGAGATGATCATCAAGGGACGAGCTCTTCAGCAGCGTGAGACGATCATCAAGGGACGAACCCTTCACCAACGTGAGACGACCACCAAGGGACACACTGTATCGGTGGACATGTTTGACGTTAACCCATAAATAGTTCATTTCCGGTGCAGAATCCAGGCAGAATATTCTCTTTGACAAGAAATTAGTAGTGCTGAAGAGGATGCAGTTGCAGGAACGATGAAAGACAAAATGGCAGTACAAATCAACAGTTGCATGAGATATTTGAAGATGTTATAATATATTATTGCATCTCAGGGATACAACTTAATTGTATAATGTTGGTGATAAAACATAATGTTGTATGTTGGAGATATTTATGTTTGAATGAAATCACATAATGTTGTATGTCCTGTATAGAAGGTAGTGTTGTATGTTAGTTATAGAAGATAGTGTTGTATGTCTTGTATAGAAGATAGTGTTGTATGTCCTGTATAGAAGATAGTGTTGTATGTCCTGTATAGAAGATAGTGTTGTATGTCCTGTACAGAAGGTAGTGTTGTATGTTCTGTATAGAAGATAGTGTTGTATGTCCTGTACAGAAGGTAGTGTTGTATGTCCTGTATAGAAGATAGTGTTGTATGTCCTGTATAGAAGATAGTGTTGTATGTCCTGTACAGAAGGTAGTGTTGTATGTCCTGTATAGAAGATAGTGTTGTATGTCCTGTATAGAAGGTAGTGTTGTATGTCCTGTATAGAAGGTAGTGTTGTATGTCCTGTACAGAAGGTAGTGTTGTATGTCCTGTATAAAAGGTAGTGTTGTATGTTAGTTATAGAAGATAGTGTTGTATGTCCTGTACAGAAGATAGTGTTGTATGTCCTGTACAGAAGGTAGTGTTGTATGTCCTGTATAGAAGATAGTGTTGTATGTCCTGTATAGAAGATAGTGTTGTATGTCCTGTAGAGAAGGTAGTGTTGTATGTCCTGTATAGAAGATAGTGTTGTATGTCCTGTACAGAAGGTAGTGTTGTATGTTAGTTATAAAAGATAGTGTTGTATGTCCTGTATAGAAGATAGTGTTGTATGTCCTGTATAGAAGATAGTGTTGTATGTCCTGTATAGAAGGTAGTGTTGTATGTCCTGTATAGAAGGTAGTGTTGTATGTCCTTTACAGAAGGTAGTGTTGTATGTTAGTTATAGAAGATAGTGTTGTATGTCCTGTATAGAAGGTAGTGTTGTATGTCCTGTATAGAAGGTAGTGTTGTATGTCCTGTATAGAAGGTAGTGTTGTATGTCCTGTATAGAAGGTAGTGTTGTATGTTCTGTATAGAAGGTAGTGTTGTCTCTAAGTTGGTGATAGTAATGTTGTTATTAATCGTTCAATCAATTAATGATATTTTCTGGAAAATCTGGAATTATACTTGTGTATATGTTTCTTCATATTCTCATTCTTATTGCCAGAACTTGTGAAGGTTTGTATTCTATATAACTGTGAGTACAACACAACTCTTCTCTCATCTCTCTCATCTCTCTCTCTATCTCTCTCTTATTCTCTCTCTCTCTATCTTCTCTCTCTTCATCTCTCTCTCATCTCATCTCTCTCTCTCTCTCTCATCTCTCTCATCTCTCTCTCTCTCTCTCTCATCCTCTCTCTCATCTCTTTCTCTCTCTTCTCTATCTTCATCTCTCTCTCTCTCATCTCTCTCATCTCTCTCTCTCTCTCTTCATCTCTCTTCTCTCATCTCTCTCTTCCTCTCATCTCTCATCTCTTCATCTCTCTCTCTTCTCTCTCTCTCATCTCTCTCTCATCTCTCATCTCTCTCTCATCTCTCTCTCTCATCTCTCTCTCTCATCTCTCTCATCTCTCTCATCTCTCTCTCTCATCTCTCTCTCATCTCTCTCTCATCTCTCTCATCTCTCATCTCTCATCTCTCTCTCTCTTCTTCTCTCTCTCTATCTCTCATTCTCTCTCATCTCTCTCATCTCTCTCTCATCTCTCTCTCATCTCTTCTCTCTTCTCTCATCTCTCTCTCATCTCTCCATCTCTCTCTCTCTCTCTCTCATCTCTCTCTCATCTCTCTCATCTCTCATCTCATCTCTCTCTCATCTCTCTCTCTCCTCATCTCTCTCTCATCTCTCTCTCATCTCTTCTCTCATCTCTCTCTTCCTCATCTCTCATCTCTCATCATCTCTCTCTCCATCTCTCTCCATCTCTCTCATCTCATCTCTTTCTCTCATCTCTCTCTCATCTCTCTCATCTCTCTCATCTCTCTCTCATCTCTCTCTCATCTCTCTCATCTCTCATCTCATCTCTCTCTCTTCTCATCTCTCTCTCATCTCTCTTCATCTCTCATCCTCATCTTCTCTTCTTCATCTCCATCTCTATTCTCTTCATCTCTCTCTTTCTCTTCATCTCTCTCTCATCCTCATCTCTTATTCTCTCTCTTCTCTTCTCTCATCTCTCTCTCTCTCTCTAATATCTCTCTCTCTCAACTCTCATCTCTCTCTCATCTCTCTCTCATCTCTCTCTCATCACTTCTCTCTCTCATCTCTCCTCTCTCTCATCTCTCTTCTCTCATCTCTCTTCTCTCTCTCTCATCTCTCTCATCTCTCTCTCATCTCAACATGAAGGAGATAAACCGAGAAAAATTTGCTAAATATACCTCAGATCAGATAGAGAAAGAGATAGATAGATAGATAGATAGAGATAGATAAAGAGAGAGATAAAGAGAGAATAGATAGAAGAGAGAGAGAGAGAGAGAAAACTGGATAGCAGCGATGTACTCGTATGAGTGAATTATATGCGGCGGTGGAGAGTGGCTTTGTGATGATAACTATTTATAGATATAACGGTACAAGCAGTAGAGGCTGGTTGAGGTTGAGGCTGGTTGAGGCTGGTTGAGGTTGAGGCTGGTTGAGGCTGGTAGAGGTTGAGGCTGACCAGCAAAACTGTTGTCTTTGCTACACACGACTATATAGCTTATAACATACGATAATGTAGACTGTCATGTGCATCAGATGACAAGTGTACTGTGTACATTGTACTGTGACACGTGTACTGTGTACATTGTACTGTGACACGTGTACTGTATAACATTGTACTGTGACACGTGTACTGTGTACATTGTACTGTGACACGTGTACTGTGTACATTGTACTGTGACACGTGTACTGTATAACATTGTACTGTGACACGTGTACTGTGTACATTGTACTGTGACACGTGTACTGTGTACATTGTACTGTGACACGTGTACTGTATAACATTGTACTGTGACACGTGTACTGTATAACATTGTACTGTGACACGTGTACTGTATAACATTGTACTGTGACACGTGTACTGTATAACATTGACCTTGTCTGCGATGTACTTGTTTGACTAAACCAACAATGTTCTAACTATAAAACAAAATATTGTAAGGTCATTCATATTTCAAGTCTGTATACAAAATTTCATCATCATGGTTGCAGAGTTAACGATTTGTAAATAGTGGTAAACATTTGTAAACAGTGGTAAACATTTATAAACAGTGGTAAACATTTGTAAACAGTGGTAAACATTTATAAACAGTGGTAAACATTTGTAAACAGTGGTAAACATTTGTAAACAGTGGTAAACATTTGTAAACAGTGGTAAACATTTGTAAACAGACTATAGATGAACAATTCCAGTACTGTGTACATCTGACAACAAGATAAAAACAAAATTTCAAGAACTAATCTAAAAAAAAATAATACCAAAATATCGGTGAGGGACAGAGATGCTGTTTATTGCTGGCCAGATGGTAGCGGCACGAGAGAAGTCTAACGCCCAAGTTTCCACAATGAAAGGATTTGAAAGAAGATAGGAACCTTATAACAATGGAAATGTTCATCTGCTGCACAGCATCAATGTACATGATGTCCATCTCGGAACAGTGCTAGAAGAAACAATTAGATATAATAGCAGCAAGCGACATGAGTATTCTGTCGGCACCCTTCAGCAGCGTGAGATGATCATCAAGGGACGAGCTCTTCAGCAGCGTGAGACGATCATCAAGGGACGAACCCTTCACCAACGTGAGACGACCACCAAGGGACACACTGTATCGGTGGACATGTTTGACGTTAACCCATAAATAGTTCATTTCCGGTGCAGAATCCAGGCAGAATATTCTCTTTGACAAGAAATTAGTAGTGCTGAAGAGGATGCAGTTGCAGGAACGATGAAAGACAAAATGGCAGTACAAATCAACAGTTGCATGAGATATTTGAAGATGTTATAATATATTATTGCATCTCAGGGATACAACTTAATTGTATAATGTTGGTGATAAAACATAATGTTGTATGTTGGAGATATTTATGTTTGAATGAAATCACATAATGTTGTATGTCCTGTATAGAAGGTAGTGTTGTATGTTAGTTATAGAAGATAGTGTTGTATGTCTTGTATAGAAGATAGTGTTGTATGTCCTGTATAGAAGATAGTGTTGTATGTCCTGTATAGAAGATAGTGTTGTATGTCCTGTACAGAAGGTAGTGTTGTATGTTCTGTATAGAAGATAGTGTTGTATGTCCTGTACAGAAGGTAGTGTTGTATGTCCTGTATAGAAGATAGTGTTGTATGTCCTGTATAGAAGATAGTGTTGTATGTCCTGTACAGAAGGTAGTGTTGTATGTCCTGTATAGAAGATAGTGTTGTATGTCCTGTATAGAAGGTAGTGTTGTATGTCCTGTATAGAAGGTAGTGTTGTATGTCCTGTACAGAAGGTAGTGTTGTATGTCCTGTATAGAAGGTAGTGTTGTATGTTAGTTATAGAAGATAGTGTTGTATGTCCTGTACAGAAGATAGTGTTGTATGTCCTGTACAGAAGGTAGTGTTGTATGTCCTGTATAGAAGATAGTGTTGTATGTCCTGTATAGAAGATAGTGTTGTATGTCCTGTAGAGAAGGTAGTGTTGTATGTCCTGTATAGAAGATAGTGTTGTATGTCCTGTACAGAAGGTAGTGTTGTATGTTAGTTATAAAAGATAGTGTTGTATGTCCTGTATAGAAGATAGTGTTGTATGTCCTGTATAGAAGATAGTGTTGTATGTCCTGTATAGAAGGTAGTGTTGTATGTCCTGTATAGAAGGTAGTGTTGTATGTCCTTTACAGAAGGTAGTGTTGTATGTTAGTTATAGAAGATAGTGTTGTATGTCCTGTATAGAAGGTAGTGTTGTATGTCCTGTATAGAAGGTAGTGTTGTATGTCCTGTATAGAAGGTAGTGTTGTATGTCCTGTATAGAAGGTAGTGTTGTATGTTCTGTATAGAAGGTAGTGTTGTCTCTAAGTTGGTGATAGTAATGTTGTTATTAATCGTTCAATCAATTAATGATATTTTCTGGAAAATCTGGAATTATACTTGTGTATATGTTTCTTCATATTCTCATTCTTATTGCCAGAACTTGTGAAGGTTTGTATTCTATATAACTGTGAGTACAACACAACTCTCTCTCTCATCTCTCTCTCATCTCTCTCTCATCTCCTCTTTCCCTCTTATCTCTCTCATCTCTCTCATTCATCTCTCTCTCTTCTTCTCTCATCTCTCTCATCTCTCATCTCTCTCATCTCTCTCATCTCTCTCATCTCTCTCTCTCTCATCTCTCTCTCTCATATCTCTCTCTCTTCTCTCATCTCTCTCTCTCTCTCTCATCTCTCTCTCTCTCTCCTCTCATCTCTCATCTCTTCCTCTCTCTCTCTCTCTCTCTCTCTCTCCTCTCTCTCATCTCTCTCTCTCGATCTCTCTCACATCTCTCTCTCTCATCTCTCTCTCTCTCTCATCTCTCTCTCTCTATCTTCTCTCTCTCATATCTCTATCATCTCTCTCATCTCTTTCTCTCATCTTCTCTTCATCTCTCTCATCTCTCTCATCTCTCATCTCTCTCATCTCTCATCTCTATCTCTTCATCTCTCTCTCATCTCTCTCTCATCTCTCTCATCTCTCATCTTCTCTCTCATCTCTCTCTATCTCTTCTATCTCTCTCTATCTCTCATCTCTTCTCATCTCATCTCTCTCTCATCTCTCTCTCTCTCATCTCTCTCATCTCTCTCATCTCTCATCTCTCTTCTCTCTCTCATCTCTCTCTATCTCTCATCTCTCTCATCTCTCATCTCATCTCTCTCATCTCTCTTCATCTCTCATCTCTCTCTCTATCTCTCTACTCTCTCATCTTCTCTCTCTCTCTCATCTCATCTCTCTCTCTCTCTCATCTCTCTCTCATTCTCATCATCTCTTCATCTCTTCTCTCATCTCTCTCTATCTCTCTCATCTCTCTCTTATCTCTCTCTCATCTCATCTCTCTCTCTCTCTATCTCTTCATCTCTATTCTTCTCATCTCTCTCTCTCTCTCTCATCTCTCTCTCATCTCTCTCTCTATCTCTCTCTCTCTCTCTCTCTCTCTCTCTCTCTCTCATCTTCTCATCTCTCTCTATCTCTCATCTCTCTCTCTCATCTCTCATCTCTCTTCTCTCTCTCTCTCTCATCTCTCTTCTCTCTCTCTCTCTCTCTCTCATCTCTCTCTCTCACTCTCATCTCTCTCTCACTCTCTCATCTCTCATCTCTCTCTCATCACTTCTTCTCTCATCTCTCTCTCTCTCTCATCTCTTCTCTCTCTCTCTCTCTCTCATCTCTCTCATCTCTCTCTCATCTCTCTCTTCATCTTCTATCTCTCTCTCATCTCTCTCTCATCTCTCTCTCTCATCTATCTCTCTCATCTCTCATCTCATCTCTCTCTCTCTCATCTCTCTCTCATATCTCTATCATCTCTCTCATCTCTTTCTCTCATCTCTCTCATCTCTCTCTCTCTCTCTCTATCTCTATCATCTCTATCATCTCTTCTTCATCTCTCTCTCTCTCATCTCTGCTCATCTCTCTCTCTTCTCTCTCTCTCTCTCTCATCTCTCATCTCTTATCTCTCTCTCATGTCTCTACTTCTCTCATCTCTCTCTCATCTCTTCTCTCAACTCCTCTCTCTCTCATCTCTTCTCTCTCTCATCTCTCTCTCTCATCCTCTCTCTCCTCTCTCTCTCTCTCCTCTCTCATCTCTCTTCTCTCATCTCTCTCTCTCTCTCATCTCTCTCTCATCTCTCTCATCTCTCTCTCATCTCTTATCTCTCTCTCTCATCTTTCTTCTCTCATCTCTCTTCTCTCTCTCATCTCTCTCTCATCTCTCTCATCTCTCTCTCATCTCTTATCTCTCTCTCTCATCTCTCTCTCATCTCTCTCTCATCTCTCATCTCTCCCTCCCTCTCTCTCTCATCTCTTTCTCATCTCTCATCTTTCTCTCTCATCTGCCATCTCTCATCTTTCTTTCATCTCTCTCTCCTCTCTCATCTCAAATCTCTCTCTCATCTCTCTCTCTCTCATCTCAAATCTCTCTCATCTCAAATCTCTCTCTTTCATCTCTCTCCTCTCTCTCATCTCTCTCATCTCTTTCTTATCTTTTTAGCAGTTGTAGTAGTTGTAGTAATTTAAGTGGTAGTAGTAGTATTAGTAGTAGAAGTAGTAACAGTAGTAGTGGTATTCGTAGTAACATTAGTTGTAGTAGTAGTAGTAGTGATGGTGGTGGTGGTGGTATTGGTGGTGGTGGTGGGGGTGGTGGTGGTGATAGCTAAAGTTGTGATATGTACAGCAACAGTGGTAGTAGTAGTAGTAGTAGTAGTGGTGGTGGTGGTAGTAGTAGTGATGGTGGTGGTGGTGGTGGTGGTGATAGCTAAAGTTGTGATATGTACTGCAACAGTGGTAGTAGTAAAATGAGATCTAGAAATCATGAATTCAGTGATGCATTAAGTCATCAAACCTACCTTGCTACTACTGCTGCTACTACTGCTGCTACTGCTGCTGCTGCTGCTGTTTACAATGTAAATCCACACATTTGATCTTGTAATGTCCAATAGAAGAATTGAGAAATATAAAACAAATTACGGACTCTGCCGAAGCATCACACTCTAATTTTGTACAAATTCTACAAATGCATGTTAATATATGGCAGTAAATAGCAAATTTTGGCCGCCAACAATCTGAAATAATTATGATTTCTATTATCTAATACTGCTTATAATGCACATTGTCGGCAAGTGTTTGTTTCCAAGTCTACTTGTCTACCAAGAAACAGATATGTTTCAGACAAGGACACATCACATATAATAACTTCTCGTTACTGCCAACATCGACATTTAGTCGAACTGATGCGTTCTATATTTCTTGATGTCAATGACAGGCGATCGACAGCTGGCTCGGTGAGTGAGGCAACAACTCCCGCTCCGCGTTTCGTGTGTTACAATCAAAGTGTAGCCACCCATGTCGCGATTTGAGAAGAAAGTTTACCAGAAATGTGGTATAATAAAATGTGTAAATGAAATGAGAAGAAATGATAACTCTAGATGACAACATTTAGTTGCAACTAATTATGAAAGTAGTTTCGTCCATCTGTTTGTTTATCTGTTTGTTTGTTTATGATTTAAGCCGAGGCACGTGTATACAGTCTAAGATTTGTATGTTTGTCATGTAGTGACTGCCGGTGCACGCCCTTTCAACATAAGAATACGTCTATTTTTAGGTTATATCAGGGCTTTAAAGTTTAACCAAAAATAAATTAAAAAATCATGAATTGCTTGTAATGAATGCAAGTGATTAAATTTGAGAAAAAGTTTCGTTTTGGTTTTATCAAAGAGATTTGACAACAACAAAATAAATAACAACTTTCTGATACAGAATTCCAGACAAGTTCCAGACAAGTTCCAGACAAGTTCCAGACAAGTTCCAGACAAGTGATAATCAGTTGAGTAAACTTTCTGACACAGAATTCCAGACAAGTTTAAAACAAGTTCCAGACAAGTTCCAGACAAGTGATAATCGGTTGAGTATATTGAAATTATAATCTCTGGATTGAGTTGTCAAATTGTTGATTTAGTGCTCGGTACAATTGTCTTTATTTATGCAATTCTATATTTAATTGCACTGTTTTACAATGCACATATCATCACATATGACAAGTAATGCAGATATCATCACATATGACAAGTAATTTATATATCATCACATATGACAAGTAATTTATATATCATCACATATGACAAGTAATTTATATATCATCACATATGACAAGTAATGCAGATATCATCACATATGACAAGTAATGCACATATCACCACATATGACAAGTAATGCACATATCATCACATATGACAAGTAATGCAGATATCATCACATATGACAAGTAATGCAGATATCATCACATATGACAAGTAATGCACATATCATCACATATGACAAGTAATGCAGATATCACCACATATGACAAGTAATGCACATATCACCACATATGACAAGTAATGCAGATATCATCACATATGACAAGTAATTTATATATCATCACATATGACAAGTAATTTATATATCATCACATATGACAAGTAATTTATATATCATCACATATGACAAGTAATGCAGATATCATCACATATGACAAGTAATGCACATATCACCACATATGACAAGTAATGCACATATCATCACATATGACAAGTAATGCAGATATCATCACATATGACAAGTAATGCAGATATCATCACATATGACAAGTAATGCACATATCATCACATATGACAAGTAATGCAGATATCACCACATATGACAAGTAATGCACATATCACCACATATGACAAGTAATGCAGATATCATCACATATGACAAGTAATTTATATATCATCACATATGACAAGTAATGCAGATATCATCACATATGACAAGTAATGCACATATCACCACATATGACAAGTAATGCAGATATCATCACATATGACAAGTAATGCAGACATCACCCTGGAATCTGGAATCTAAAAGCAAACCAACCACTAAGATGTCATCTGTAACATCAAAAGTTGGACTGCAGATAAGCTATGAAAAACAGACAACTTGTCATCTATAACATCAAAAGTTGGACTGCAGATAAGCTATGAAAAAACAGACAACTTGTCATCTATAACATCAAAAGTTGGACTGCAGATAAGCTATGAAAAAACAGACAACTTGTCATCTATAACATCAAAAGTTGGACTGCAGATAAGCTATGGAAAAACAGACAACTTGTCATCTATAGCATCAAAAGTTGGACTGCAGATAAGCTATGAAAAAACAGACAACTTGTCATCTATAGAATCAAAAGTTGGACTGCAGATAAGCTATGAAAAACAGACAACTTGTCATCTATAGCATCAAAAGTTGGACTGCAGATAAGCTATGAAAAAACAGACAACTTGTCATCTATAACATCAAAAGTTGGACTGCAGATAAGCTATGAAAAAAACAAATATAATGAAGACACCTATGGCAAGTAATGCAGATATCACACTGGAATCTATAATGATAAAAATAACAGAGCAGTTCACCTATTTGGGTAGCAATTTTGATTGCACAGGAAATGTTAAAAAGAAATTATGATACGAATTGGCAAAGCAACATCAGCTTTTAAAAATCTAAATAAAATATGGAACTGCAAGTTATATAGTATTAAAACTAAATTACGAATTTTCAATTCAAATGTTGTATCAATCCTAACATATGCCAGCGAGAGTTGGAAAATGACTAAAGATATAGAAAGCAAGTTGAATGAATTTGAAAATAGATATCTGCGAAAAATAATGAATATAAAATGGAACGAATTCAGGAGAAGTGATGAAATCAGAGACATGTCTGGTCAACCACTAGTGACAATTGTTATAAGAAAGAGAAGATGGAGATATGTTGGACACACCTTGAGGAGAAATGATCAACAAATATCAAAGCAGGCATTGAAGTGGGATGCAAAGGGTTCAAGAAAGAGAGGACGACCTAAGGAGACCCTGAAACGAACTTTGCTGAGAGAGGCAAGACATATCGGTCTCAATTCCATGGCAGAGATTGAGCGAGTTGCCCAGGATAGAACGGTATGGAGAAATTACTTGCAGGCCCTATGTAACGTATAACGGTTACGAGAGGAATTATTATTATTATTCTACATGTACAATGAATGTTTAAATTGAGTTATCGTTCGTATTATTACCTACATTTATACTTTCCCCTTACTTTCTAGTTTATTGCCAACTTTAAAACACCTGACCTGGCAAAGGTCACGATTAGCGTACAAACTGGTGTACTTTTTAGCTACTGTTTGGCAGTTGTAATAGTTCTTTGCAATTGTAGCAAATACTCGTTACTTAATTCTCGTTACTTTGTGATTGTTGCTCTTTGTATATAACCACATTATGAGTAACAGTTATAATACTAATAAATCTACAACTTGATAGACTTTGTACTGCTACCGCCATGTAGCTAGCTCAGTGTGAATATAGATCTAGTACTGTTACCACCATGTAGCTAGCTCAGTGTGAACATAGATCTAGTACTGTTACCGTCATATAGCTAGCTCAGTGTGAACATAGATCTAGTACTGTTACCACCATGTAGCTAGCTCAGTGTGAACATAGATCTAGTACTGTTAGCTCTAGAACGCAAATTAAAGCTCCCATCCCTACGCTTAACGGCAAGAGTGGACAGCTAACTACATCTTCCACCTGGGAATAGACAATAGACTGTTACCGCCATGTAGCTAGCTCAGTGTGAATATACAATTCAAAAAGATATTTCTAAAATATGTCAAACACTTCACGAATGGTAACATTGGAACAATAATAACAAAATGCAAAGTTTTTCGATTGTTTATCTCAGGTTGATGATGGAATTGATTTTACACTCTTGCCGTTAAGAGTAGGGATGGGAGCTTTAAGTTGCGTTCTAGGGCTAGATGAGTCGCCCTTGTTGTGTTGTATCCGTGTTTATTTAGTGTAGTCTTGATATTTTCTATCCATCATTTTCTTGGTCTTCCCTTAGCTCTAGTACCTGATCTCCCAAATGCATCATGATAGATGCAAAAACCCCAGTAGATACATCAATCAACACAGAACGGGAGTTGTTAGTCTAAACACACTGAGATACATGCTTGGGAGGAGATGGGAGCAATTATGGACATGTCTGATGTGATACATACTTGGGAGGAGATGGGAGCAATTATGGACATGTCTGATGTGATACATGCTTGGGAGAAGATCGAAGCAATTATGGACATGTCTGATGTGATACATGCTTGGGAGGAGATGGGAGCAATTATGGACATGTCTGATGTGATACATGCTTGGGAGGAGATGGGAGCAATTATGGACATGTCTGATGTGATACATGCTTGGGAGGAGATCGGAGCAATTATGGACATGTCTGATGTGATACATGCTTGGGAGAAGATCGAAGCAATTATGGACATGTCTGATGTGATACATGCTTGGGAGGAGATGGGAGCAATTATGGACATGTCTGATGTGATACATGCTTGGGAGGAGATGGGAGCAATTATGGACATGTCTGATGTGATACATGCTTGGGAGGAGATGGGAGCAATTATGGACATGTCTGATGTGATACATACTTGGGAGGAGATCGGAGCAATTATGAACATGTCTGATGTGATACATACTTGGGAGGAGATCGGAGCAATTATGAACATGTCTGATGTGATACATGCTTGGGAGGAGATCAGAGCAATTATGGACATGTCTGATGTGAGATGAAGATGATCCTTAAATAAACAATAAACCTGATCTGATTTTATTTCATGCTGTTATTGGTGGTTGGTTGTATTCCATTCTCATTAAATGTCCAGCCCACTGCATTTGTTGTCTTTCAATGTATTCGGTGCATGAAGTTATGCCCACTCTGCTTCTGATTTCGTATTTTTCCTGGTGACCCCACTGCCTTCCTCAAGCATTTCATTTCACACGTGGTGAGCTGTCTGTGATGTGTTGCTGTCAGAGACCAAGTTTGGCACTGGTAACAAAGTGTTGGTAGAAAAATACTTTTTATCATCTGTCTTTTCATCATCATCATCAGGTGCCGTGCCGGCTGGTGTAGGCGATCATGGATCTCCACAAATCTCTATCGTTAGTGTTTGCTATCAACTCAGATGTTGACGCTCTACCATGCCATGAAGTCAGGCTATCCAACATTTTCTCTCTCTGTCTTCCTCTGTCTCGTCTACCCTCGATTTTACCGGTTGTCACTAGTCTTTTCATATCATATTTAAATCGAATATATAAATTTAGTTATAAAAGAATATACACATCCATGGATAGACAACATCAACGGATAGACAACATCAACGGATAGACAACATCCATAGATAGACAACATCCAGGGATAGACAACATCCATGGATAGACAACATCAACGGATAGACAACATCAACGGATAGACAACATCCATAGATAGACAACATCCAGGGATAGACAACATCCATGGATAGACAACATCCAGGGATAGACAACATCCATGGATAGACAACATCCATGGATAGACAACATCCAGGGATAGACAACATCCAGGGATAGACCAATTTGTTAGGATATTACCTGGCGTCATCAAATAGTTTGTCCTGAGCAGAACGTTGCCACCCTAGCAGTCCTTCGAAATTTCTACCTCTCTGATAAGCATGATGTGAGTTTGAAGACTGGCATACACACACATGACTGGTGGTAGGTGGTGGAGCAGACTGATAATACGCCCATGGTGGTAGGTAGTGGAGCAGACTGATAATACGCCCATGGTGGTAGGTAGTGGCGCAGACTGATAATACGCCCATGGTGGTAGGTAGTGGCGCAGACTGATAATACGCCCATGGTGGTAGGTAGTGGCGCAGACTGATAATACGCCCATGGTGGTAGGTGCTGGCCAAAGACAGATTCAGTTGAAGACAGACTATGGAAACTGGTCTGGGAAATGTTGAAGCCAGTCTCAGACAACGTGTTGACATAAAAAGTGCTAGGGTTAAGCAGAAATAAAATTCCAACCATCAGCATTATTACGTCCATTGTTGTCTTTTGAAACTAACAGGTCTCCAATCACTTTTTTTCCCCAAGATGTTATTGGAGACTTTCGGATTCATGTCATAACAGATATTCGAGTAACGAATAGCTACTATTCGCACGTCACTAATACAAACAGTACAGTCTCATGTTACTGCAATACGTCAAGGAATCTCTGACATGGATTTACATTGGACGGTAAGATTATCTAAATCTCTAGTTTTGAACTTTTATCCAAAGTTCTGTTACTGCTTTACCAAGTCATACTAACGGTTGTCATATAATATATTTTCTGATCAACTTTTGTTTTGTTATTGTTGAATGTTTATATCATATTAGAATCAGATCAAGTCATTCTAATCTAATGTGTTGACTGTCGTGGTGTAGAACGTTGAACTTGTGTTGAGGAAGTGTGTGACACACTAAGTAACCTAATTAGTCTCCAGTAAGTGACATCTCTCTCAGTTCTGGTCGAAATCAATGTTAAAATGTCGGTAAGTTGACAGTTTGTTGTATTTTAGCTAACATAATATCAGTTTGATTCTAACGGCTTTTATTTTTATTTACTAATTTGAAAAACATTATTTATAAAGTACACACAAAAACCTGTTCTAGAAATCTCTGTGACTGTCAGGCAAATCTCTTCTTATCCCGACGCTGTGACTGTCAGGCAAATCTCTTCTTATCCTGACGCTGTGACTGACGCTGTGACTGTCAGACAAAACATAATTAGAAAAATGAAGAAGAAAGATGTCTGTTTCAAAAGACGAGTTCCTTGAGATGATGATGTTAAGTCAAGCTAGCGATGTGTGTACGCCTTTAGATATCTATATGCTGTTTCAAAAGACGAGTTCCTTGGAGATGATGATGTTAAGTCAAGTTAGCGATGTGTGTACGCCTTTAGATATCTATATGCTTGTTGCCGGAGCTACGGAGTTCGTGCTCTGTGCAATACTCTCGTCAGGTGGCGTGTAATTTCTACGACAAGGGGCTCAGCCGTATGTGGTAAAACCCGGTGCAATGAAGTCAATCCTTTAAAAGAAAGTAGGAGGGGGTGGGATAAATGTTGATTAACAAATAAAAACTTTCAACTTGTCTTTCTATTCAAAATGGCAGTCAGTAAATACACTTTCCAACTAACTGCTTCTTCTTTCTCACATCATTCTTCTCATTGACTTGTTTATATTATCAGAGATATTGTGACGTCAGTCATCACACAAGAAGAAGAAGGAGGAAGCAACAGTACAAGTGTTGTTTGCTGACAGTTCATACATCTACACACACACACACACACACACGCCCTCGGGAGTGGGCATCTTCCTGGTAAACACTGCTAGAGCGATTCTCGGAATGTTGTGTTACTATATGTCCTGATCCACGTCATATATAGTAGTTTGAGCTATATGTGGTGTAGTCTGAGTTATATGAGTTGACGAGACGTACAAGAGTTGACGAGACGGACAAGAGTTGACGAGACGGACACGAGTTGACGAGACGGACAAGAGTTGACGAGACAGACAAGAGTTTAGATAACTAGCAATCATATGTAACAACTAACTAGCAACCATATGTAACAACTAACTAGCAACCATATGTAACAACTAACTAGGTCGTATATTTCTTATCTTGTATTTTCTTATCTGTTTCCCTTTTTAAACATGATATCTCAGTAATGACTTTAAAATAAGATCTCAGTAATGACTTTAATATAAGATTTCAGTAATGACTTTAATATAAAATCTCAGTAATGACTTTAATATGTTGTTGTTTTTTTAATTGCTGGATGAAATCCTACTTGACGAAACGTCTGTTGTTCACATATTTGAATAGATTTCTGTTTCCAATTTTTGTACATCTATCATTTTTATGTTTTCATTTTGATGTATATGGTCCGTTGCCGCTTACCAAAACAACATTGCGCAAAGGAGTGGAATCTTTTGAAAAGAGACTTATGTATGAACTGAAAGACAAGAGAGAAAGCGAAAACTCAGAAGTTGTCACAGTAAAACACTTGCCAATTGATCGTCTGTAAAGTTGTCACAGTAAAACACTTGCCAATTGATCGTCTGTAAAGTTGTCACAGTAAAACACTTGCCAATTGATCGTCTGTAAAGTTGTCACAGTAAAACACTTGCCAATTGATCGTCTGTAAAGTTGTCACAGTAAAACACTTGCCAATTGATCGTCTGTAAAGTTGTCACAGTAAAACACTTACCAATTGATCGTCTGTAAAGTTGTCACAGTAAAACACTTGCCAATTGATCGTCTGTAAAGTTGTCACAGTAAAACACTTGCCAATTTATCGTCTGTAAAGTTGTCACAGTAAAACACTTACCAATTGATCGTCTGTAAAGTTGTCACAGTAAAACACTTACCAATTGATCGTCTGTAAAGTTGTCACAGTAAAACACTTGCCAATTGATCGTCTTTAAAGTTTTCACAGTAAAACACTTACCAATTGATCGTCTGTAAAGTTGTCACAGTAAAACACTTGCCAATTGATCGTCTGTAAAGTTGTCACAGTAAAACACTTACCAATTGACCGTCTGTAAAGTTGTCACAGTAAAACACTTGCCAATTGATCGCGTCTGTAAAGTTGTCACAGTAAAACACTTGCCAATTGATCGTCTGTAAAGTTGTCACAGTAAAACACTTACCAATTGATCGTCTGTAAAGTTGTCACAGTAAAACACTTACCAATTGATCGTCTGTAAAGTTGTCACAGTAAAACACTTGCCAATTGATCGTCTGTAAAGTTGTCACAGTAAAACACTTACCAATTGATCGTCTGTAAAGTTGTCACAGTAAAACACTTGCCAATTGATCGTCTGTAAAGTTGTCACAGTAAAACACTTACCAATTGACCGTCTGTAAAGTTGTCACAGTAAAACACTTGCCAATTGATCGTCTGTAAAGTTGTCACAGTAAAACACTTGCCAATTGATCGCGTCTGTAAAGTTGTCACAGTAAAACACTTACCAATTGACCGTCTGTAAAGTTGTCACAGTAAAACACTTACCAATTGACCGTCTGTAAAGTTGTCACAGTAAAACACTTACCAATTGACCGTCTGTAAAGTTGTCACAGTAAAACACTTACCAATTGACCGTCTGTAAAGTTGTCACAGTAAAACACTTACCAATTGATCGTCTGTAAAGTTGTCACAGTAAAACACTTACCAATTGATCGTCTGTAAAGTTGTCACAGTAAAACACTTACCAATTGACCGTCTGTAAAGTTGTCACAGTAAAACACTTACCAATTGACCGTCTGTAAAGTTGTCACAGTAAAACACTTACCAATTGATCGTCTGTAAAGTTGTCACAGTAAAACACTTGCCAATTGACCGTCTGTAAAGTTGTCACAGTAAAACACTTACCAATTGATCGTCTGTAAAGTTGTCACAGTAAAACACTTACCAATTGATCGTCTGTAAAGTTGTCACAGTAAAACACTTACCAATTGATCGTCTGTAAAGTTGTCACAGTAAAACACTTGCCAATTGACCGTCTGTAAAGTTGTCACAGTAAAACACTTACCAATTGATCGTCTGTAAAGTTGTCACAGTAAAACACTTGCCAATTGATCGCGTCTGTAAAGTTGTCACAGTAAAACACTTACCAATTGACCGTCTGTAAAGTTGTCACAGTAAAACACTTACCAATTGACCGTCTGTAAAGTTGTCACAGTAAAACACTTACCAATTGACCGTCTGTAAAGTTGTCACAGTAAAACACTTACCAATTGACCGTCTGTAAAGTTGTCACAGTAAAACACTTGCCAATTGACCGTCTGTAAAGTTGTCACAGTAAAACACTTACCAATTGATCGTCTGTAAAGTTGTCACAGTAAAACACTTGCCAATTGATCGCGTCTGTAAAGTTGTCACAGTAAAACACTTACCAATTGACCGTCTGTAAAGTTGTCACAGTAAAACACTTACCAATTGACCGTCTGTAAAGTTGTCACAGTAAAACACTTACCAATTGACCGTCTGTAAAGTTGTCACAGTAAAACACTTACCAATTGACCGTCTGTAAAGTTGTCACAGTAAAACACTTACCAATTGATCGTCTGTAAAGTTGTCACAGTAAAACACTTACCAATTGATCGTCTGTAAAGTTGTCACAGTAAAACACTTACCAATTGACCGTCTGTAAAGTTGTCACAGTAAAACACTTACCAATTGACCGTCTGTAAAGTTGTCACAGTAAAACACTTGCCAATTGATCGTCTGTAAAGTTGTCACAGTAAAACACTTACCAATTGACCGTCTGTAAAGACGAAATATGCTATCAACATATATATCATCTTTTTTTTTTTTACCAACGCTACCTCCCACCCCCGCCTATGTTTATTTTAACACTCCCACCCGTCTTTGTTTATTATACCAACTCCTCGCCTCTGTTTATTTTACTATCGCCCCTCCTTTTTATTTTACCATCGCCCACCCCTGCTTATTTTACCATCGCCCCCTGTTGTTTATTTTACCATCGCCCTCCTATATATTTAACATCGCCCCGTTGTTTACTTTACCATCGCCCCCTCCTAGTTTACTTTACCATCGCCCCCTAGGTTATTTTACAATCGTCCCCCTCCTAGTTTATTTTACCATCGCCCCTCTCCGTTGTTTCTTTTACCATCGCCCCCGCCCCCACCGTTGTTTATTTTACCATCGCCCCCCCACCTAGTTTATTTTACCATCGCCCCCTCCTAGTTTATTTTACCATCGCCCCCCTCCTAGTTTATTTTACCATCGCCACCCTCCTAGTTTATTTTACCATCGCCCCTCTCCGTTGTTTCTTTTACCATCGCCCCGCCCCCACCGTTGTTTATTTTACCATCGCCCCCCTCCTAGTTTATTTTACCATCGCCCCTCTCCGTTGTTTATTTTACCATCGCCCCCTCCTAGTTTATTTTGCCATCGCCCCCTCCTAGTTTATTTTACCATCGCCCCCTCCTAGTTTATTTTACCATCGCCCCCTCTTCCCGGTCTATGTTTACTATACCAACTGCCTTAGGTTGGCCATGTGTTGATGTTATTATAGCTTAAGTTGGCCATGTGTTGATGTTATTATAGCTTAGGTTGGCCATGTGTTGATGTTATTATAGCTTAGGTTGGCCATGTGTTGATGTTATTATAGCTTAAGTTGGCCATGTGTTGATGTTATTATAGCTTAAGTTGGCCATGTGTTTTTAATCAGTACAGTTTAAGAACCTCTTCATATTCATTATTTACCTGCCTGATGCAGCACTTGAGCTGTGTATACCTGAATCTCCTGTATAGCCTTCTCTTGAAATGTCAACTTGTCCCTTCATAACGTTTAAAGTTGAAATATGTGCCGTGTGTACATATAATTCCCTTCCAGGATCAAGACCCCCAAACAACGCACATATCTTCTGTTTGCATATCAAAGTCTAGTTCGCTCAGTTTCATTATTCATGTCAAACTCAACATTAGCTACAGCTATTCTCATACTTGTGTAGCTGATACGCATAACTGTAGCACACCAGTTCTATAACAACATCTGTAGCATACATGTCCAGCAAGAGATAGCGAAAAAAGTAGCTATTTTCATAACTTGAGCGGCAGTTGTATTGATAATCTTGGCGCACCTTGCGGCAGTTGGTACAGAATGAGTTAAATCATAGGATAGATTCAATATCATTGTTAGTGTCTTCATTCTCAAACGGTCGCTTAGAAACCGATGAAAGTCGCCTCTCTCCCACCCATTCATCGTTCTCCCCGTCGGTCGGTAATGTTCATACCATCTTGTCTTCTCTGTAACTGTTACCAACATCATCATGTATGACTTGGATAGTCGATCCAAATAACTTCCCTGGAAATTTGAATCTTCCATAGATGATATATCTACTTCTACCGTACAATCTAACGTTTTCTCTATCTTCCATAGATGATACTTCTACCGTACAATCTAACGTTTTCTCTATCTTCCATAGATGATACTTCTACCGTACAATCTAACGTTTTCTCTTCCATAGATGATACTTCTACCGTACAATCTAACGTTTTCTCTATCTTCCATAGATGATATATCTACTTCTACCGTACAATCTAACGTTTTCTCTTCCATAGATGATACTTCTACCGTACAATCTAACGTTTTCTCTTCCATAGATGATACTTCTACCGTACAATCTAACGTTTTCTCTATCTTCCATAGATGATATATACTTCTACCGTACAATCTAACGTTTTCTCTTCCATAGATGATACTTCTACCGTACAATCTAACGTTTTCTCTATCTTCCATAGATGATATATACTTCTACCGTACAATCTAACGTTTTCTCTATCTTCCATAGATGATATATACTTCTACCGTACAATCTAACGTTTTCTCTTCCATAGATGATACTTCTACCGTACAATCTAACGTTTTCTCTATCTTCCATAGATGATAGTTCTACCGTACAATCTAACGTTTTCTCTTCCATAGATGATATTTACTTCTACCGTATAATCTAACGTTTTCTCTATCTTCCCAGACATCGACTGAGAGGAGTCAGACATCGACTGAGAGGAGTCAGACATCGACTGAGAGAAGTCAGACATCGACTGAGAGGAGTCAGACATAGAATGAGAGGAGTCAGACATCGACTGAGAGGAGTCAGACATCGACTGAGAGGAGTCAGACGTAGAATGAGAGGAGTCATACATCGACTTAGAGGAGTCAGACATCGACTGAGTCAGACATCGATTGAGCGGAATCATACATCGATTGAGAGGAGTCATACATCGACTGAGAGGAGTCAGACGTCGACTGAGAGGAGTCAGACGTCGACTGAGGGAGTCAGACATCGGCTGAGGGAGCCAGACATCGACTGAGAGGAGTCAGACATCGGCTGAGAGGAGTCAAACGTCGACTGAGAGAGTCAGACGTCGACTGAGGGAGTCAGACGTCGACTGAGGGAGTCAGACGTCGACTGAGAGGACACAGACATCGACTGAGGGAGCAAGACGTCGACTGAGGGAGTCAGACATCGACTGAGAAGAGTCAGACGTCGACTGAGAGGAGTCAGACGTCGACTGAGGGACTCAGACGTCGACTAAAAGTTAGACACAATAGTGATCCCTAGTAAATGGAATCCCAGACATCGACTGAGAGACACAATAGTGAACCCTAGTAAATGGAATCCCAGACATCGACTGAGAGACACAATAGTGATACCTAGTAAATGGAATCCCAGACATCGACTGAGAGACACAATAGTGATCCCTAGTAAATGGAATCCCAGACATCGACTGAGAGACACAATAGTGAACCCTAGTAAATGGAATCCCAGACATCGACTGAGAGACACAGTAGTGAACCTAGAAATGGAATCCAGACATCGACTGAGAGACACAATAGTGAACCCTAGTAAATGGAATCCCAGACATCGACTGAGAGACACATAGGATCCTAGTAAATGGAATCCAGACATCGACTGAGAGACAAGTAGTGATCCAGTAAATGGAATCCAGACATCGACTGGAGACACAGAGTGATCCCAGTAAATGGAATCCAGACATCGACTGAGAGACACAGTAGTGATCCCTAGTAAATGGAATCCCAGACATCGACTGAGAGACACAGTAGTGATCCCTAGTAAATGGAATCCCAGACATCGACTGAGAGACACAATAGTGATACCTAGTAAATGGAATCCCAGACATCGACTGAGAGACACATAGTGATCCTAGTAAATGGAATCCCAGACATCGACTGAGAGACAAGTAGTGAACCTAGTAAATGGAATCCCAGACATCGACTGAGAGACACAATAGTGATCCCTAGTAAATGGAATCCCAGACATCGACTGAGAGCACAATAGTGAACCTAGTAAATGGAATCCCAGACATCGACTGAGAGACACAATAGTGAAACCTAGTAAATGGAATCCCAGACATCGACTGAGAGACACAATAGTGATCCCTAGTAAATGGAATCCCAGAGTCGATGACTGAGAGACACAATAGTGATCCCTAGTAAATGGAATCCCAGACATCGACTGAGAGACACAATAGTGAAACCTAGTAAATGGAATCCCAGACATCGACTGAGAGACACAATAGTGAAACCTAGTAAATGGAATCCCAGACATCGACTGAGAGACACAATAGTGAACCCTAGTAAATGGAATCCCAGACATCGACTGAGAGACACAATAGTGAACCCTAGTAAATGGAATCCCAGACATCGAGTGAGAGACACAGTAGTGATCCCTAGTAAATGGAATCCCAGACATCGACTGAAAGTTAGACACAATAGTGAAACCTAGTAAATGGAATCCCAGACATCGACTGAGAGACACAATAGTGATCCCTAGTAAATGGAATCCCAGACATCGACTGAGAGACACAATAGTGATCCCTAGTAAATGGAATCCCAGACATCGACTGAGAGACACAATAGTGAACCCTAGTAAATGGAATCCCAGACATGGACTGAGAGACACAATAGTGAAACCTAGTAAATGGAATCCCAGACATCGACTGAGAGACACAGTAGTGAACCCTAGTAAATGGAATCCCAGACATCGACTGAGAGACACAGTAGTGAAACCTAGTAAATGGAATCCCAGAGAGACATTAGAGGCCAGTATTAACTTCCTCAACTTTCATCCTCATACCGGAAGTAGTTGTTCTGTATCCTCTATTACGCTCTGCGACGACCGTACCGTGGACATTAACTAAGAAACTCTAACCTGATTTGTCAGAACGACATTCAGATATATTGGTATACACCCCAAAAAGCAACATCATCATCATCATCTCCTACGTTATCTGCTATCAGCTGCTTAACGAAGCATTCAGTTGACTTATTGCCGTAATTTCATTTTCGAACAAACAAACTTAAGTCAACTTCTAAATGTCTAACCCAGTGTTTACCAACGTTTTTTTGTGCCATGCCCCACCTAAGCTTTTCTAAAACTCTTATGCCCTCTATGTAACATATACATCATTTTTAATTTCCAAAAATTGAATTGTTCACTGAAGAAACGTGATAGGTTTTAGGAAGAAATCACTAGGCAATTGTTGAGGAAATACAGTAAGTCAGTTTTCAAAACATATAATGGAGAACATTATACAACAAATTGAATTATTTATTAATTGCTATGTATATATATATAGACTCAGGAAGAAAAATAATTAGAGAATGGGACCTACCAGTGGGGCCTCAGCAGTAACCACAAGTAGTTTGACAATGGAGGTTCAGGCGGTTACGGAGGCGGTGAAATGGTTGGCATCTCACAACTACTCTCGTGTTTTCAAACTCAGTGACTCCATGAGCATGATTCGTAAAGTCGAATCAGGAATGGTGAGACGCGACTGGGTGAAAGTACTAGTACAGACAATGATCAGAGAAATCACCTTCATTTTTGTCCCAGGGCATGCAGGAGTTAGGGTAATGAACGAGCTGGTAGATTGGCTGGCATTGCTTCGATAACAGAGGGAGCTGCCATGGATTGAAATGACATTCTTCACGCATTGAGAGAGTCTTTCCGAACAGAGGAGTTTCAGGGCTGTGAATCCCACTCGCTGAACAGATTGAGAGAGATGGGTGTCAATATTGGTGCAGCCCGAAAAGTACGACATACTAAATATGCAAAGAGATTGCTTAATCAACATCGAACTGGCGTGTTGGGCTGCTGGACGCTGTTAGATTTGCTGAGGCGGAGATCGGAGCGGAGATCGGAGCAGCCATGGAGATGTCCGGAGTGCTATGTTGATAGTCCTCCTCATATAATTGATATAGACTGTCTATGTATAATCATCATCATCAAGTAGCTTGTCACTTCCGGAACTTGTTTCCATGACAGCAGTCCTGAAAAACTCTGTTCTGTGCAAGTTGACCGGCGTCAGCAGCAGTCATTCTCAGATCGTCAATGACATCTTGTGCCCATCGTCTTCTATGTCTTCCTCTCTTTCTTCTTCCAGGCACCATTCCCTCCAAAATTATCTTCTCTAGGCACTAATGTCGTTTGATGTGTCCGAAATATTTAATTTTCCGTGATGTTATGCTCTTTAATAGCCAACTCTCTTTAATATCAAACTGTTGCAGAACAGAAGCATTTGTTCTTGTCCATGATATTCTAAGTACTCTTCTGTATCATCTGTATTCAATGACATCTGTATTCAAGGACATCTGTATTCAATGACATCTGTATTCAATGACATCTGTATTCAATGATATTCTCCGTCGCTTTGTAGAAAAGTAAAATATTAATTGTAACGATACGATTTTCTATAAAAAAAAAGAAAATCGTCTTGGTCTGAAATGCCATAATTATCGCAAAATGACCCGATGTTTACATTTGATCTTCTTGGAGGCTTGCAATTATGATCACATTTAACGGGAAGAGAAGAGAAAATGCGCCGCACCCCTCCCAACTTTCCAATCTGACTTGGTATCTCTTGTTGAATAATATACACACTGAGTCATTTACCCACTTACACATGTTCAGAACGATAACACAGTTCACAAACTACACACAAAAATCGACACACATCAAGCAGATTTCAGATGTAGAGTTAAACTTCCTGTTTGATGTTTGTAACTCTGTCATGATACAACAAACACAGTAAGAAGTGCACATAGAGACAGTTCTAGAATCTACAAACAAAATAAGAATAGTGATGAAATATGAAATAATAAATTGAAAGTATAAGTTCTACTTGGTTTTAATTGAATAAATCTGGTATATCATTTATATTTGATCTAAGAGCAACATGTGTTTTCTGCACACATTCTACAGTGTAGACTGCGACACTGGTCACTTACTGGTCAGCTACACACCCACACATTCTACAGTGTAGACTGCGACACTGGTCACTTACTGGTCACTCACTGGTCAGCTGCACACCCATACATTCTACAGTGTAGACTCCCCACATCCTCTTTGAGGCATTGAAACTCTGACTCTCCCAACAAAGTATAAATGTTACACTCCCAACAAAGTATAAATGTTACACTCCCAACAAAAGATAAATGTTACACTCCCAACAAAGTATAAATGTTACACTCCCAACAAAAGATAAATGTTACACTCCCAACAAAAGATAAATGTTACACTCCCAACAAAAGATAAATGTTACACTCCCAACAAAAGATAAATGTTACACTCCCAACAAAAGATAAATGTTACACTCCCAACAAAGTATAAATGTTACACTCCCAACAAAGTATAAATGTTACACTCCCAACAAAAGATAAATGTTACACTCCCAACAAAGTATAAATGTTACACTCCCAACAAAAGATAAATGTTACACTCCCAACAAAAGATAAATGTTACACTCCCAACAAAAGATAAATGTTACACTCCCAACAAAAGATAAATGTTACACTCCCAACAAAAGATAAATGTTACACTCCCAACAAAGTATAAATGTTACACTCCCAACAAAGTATAAATGTTACACTCCCAACAAAAGATAAATGTTACACTCCCAACAAAGTATAAATGTTACACTCCCAACAAAAGATAAATGTTACACTCCCAACAAAAGATAAATGTTACACTCCCAACAAAAGATAAATGTTACACTCCCAACAAAAGATAAATGTTACACTCCCAACAAAAGATAAATGTTACACTCCCAACAAAAGATAAATGTTACACTCCCAACAAAAGATAAATGTTACACTCCCAACAAAAGATAAATGTTACACTCCCAACAAAGTATAAATGTTACACTCCCAACAAAGTATAAATGTTACACTCCCAACAAAAGATAAATGTTACACTCCCAACAAAGTATAAATGTTACACTCCCAACAAAAGATAAATGTTACACTCCCAACAAAAGATAAATGTTACACTCCCAACAAAAGATAAATGTTACACTCCCAACAAAAGATAAATGTTACACTCCCAACAAAAGATAAATGTTACACTCCCAACAAAAGATAAATGTTACACTCCCAACAAAAGATAAATGTTACACTACCAACAAAAGATAAATGTTACACTCCCAACAAAAAGCAATTGCACAAACAACACTGAGCGACTGTGGAAAATAGCAGAACAATAACTATGACTAGTTTTAAGAAAATAATGCAATACTTGCATCAGCCATTAAAGAATGTCAAGGCGCTCTCCTGGAGTAAAAACACGCCCTAAACCATAGGTCAATATATACATACAACTTCACGTGGAGAAAAGTAAAAACATTGACTAGACGTTGCAGGGCGTCGACAATTACTGGACCACTCCATGAGGAACAACATACAAACATTGACTAGACGTTGCAGACATAGACAATTACTGGACCACTCCACGAGGAACAACGTACAAAGATTGACTAGACGTTGCAGGTCGTCGACAATTACTGGACCACTCCACGAGGAACAACGTACAAAGACTGACTAGACGTTGCAGACAGAGACAATTACTGACTGCAATTCTGTCAGAGCATACAATCATCGGCTGACACCAGAAACATCACGGGATATATGATGACATCAAGACAGCTATGGGCTGCACAAGAAAGGTTGCAACGCTTTTCAAGTCTGCATCAGGTGAGATCTGCATCAGGTGAGATCTGCATCTGGTGAGATCTGCATTTGATGAGATCTGCATCTGGTGAGATCTGCATCAGGTGAGATCTGCATCAGGTGAGATCTGCATCTGGTGAGATCTGCATCAGGTGAGATCTGCATCAGGTGAGATCTGCATCAGGTGAGATCTGCATCAGGTGAGATCTGCATCTGGTGAGATCTGCATTTGGTGAGACCAGTCAGGACAAGAAATTTTCAGATGACAACATGGATGGATCATTACTTAGAACTGTACTCCTACATAAACATACAGTTGTCGGCACGGCTCTTAACTCAATACATAGTTTACTGGTGATGGTTGAACTCAATGAATAACTATACGCATTTGTTACAATGAATAGATGTAACTATATGTGGAAGACTTTGTGGAGAAAATATACGCATGTGTTACAATAAATAGATGTAACTATATGTGGAAGACTTTGTGGAGAAAATATACGCATGTGTTAAGGTGAATAGATTAAAAAAATTTCCTGACATTGTTGACCCTGAATCGTTGTTTGGACTTGGTAAAAAAAAAGGTTGACGAGACATAATCTTCTCTTTAGACAGATTGAAAATGTAGTGAACACCACTCGGCTTTCTTGATTGTCTTCATTGACCCGTAATCCTCGGAGTACCCCCTTCCTTCCCATACGCTTAACGGCAAGAGTAGATAACCAATTCCATCATCCACCTGGAGATAGACAATAGTCTGTGAGAATTACACTGCCTCAGCCTATGACGTCATATGGCAATATGACCACCTGCGCTGAGGCCAGTCATTCCGAGGGCCACGATTGATCTCACTATGGCATTTGATCTCATCACCAGAGTTGTACTATGGTGGATTTAATTTGTGCTTTCTCCTGGCACTTGTTAAGTCAGCAAGTTACGGCAGTCTGGCTTCATCCGTTCTTAGACTATCTTTCAGAACCTTATCTTCAGTTATAACTCTTTCTCTATATCACACATACTGTTGTATGTTGCTAGTTCTCTATATCATACATACTGTTGTATGTTGCTAGTTCTCTTTCTCTATATCACACATACTGTTGTATGTTGCTAGTTCTCTTTCTCTATATCACACATACTGTTGTATGTTGCTAGTTCTCTATATCATACATACTGTTGTATGTTGCTAGTTCTCTATATCACACATACTGTTGTATGTTGCTAGTTCTCTATATCATACATACTGTTGTATGTTGCTAGTTCTCTATATCATACATACTGTTGTATGTTGCTAGTTCTCTATATCATACATACTGTTGTATGTTGCTAGTTCTCTTTCTCTATATCATACATACTGTTGTATGTAGCTAGTTCTCTATATCACACATACTGTTGTATGTTGCTAGTTCTCTATATCACACATACTGTTGTATGTTGCTAGTTCTCTATATCATACATACTGTTGTATGTTGCTAGTTCTCTTTCTCTATATCATACATACTGTTGTATCTTGCTAGTTCTCTATATCATACATACTGTTGTATGTTGCTAGTTCTCTATATCATACATACTGTTGTATCTTGCTAGTTCTCTATATCATACATACTGTTGTATGTAGCTAGTTCTCTATATCATACATACTGTTGTATGTAGCTAGTTCTCTATATCATACATACTGTTGTATGTTGCTAGTTCTCTATATCATACATACTGTTGTATGTAGCTAGTTCTCTATATCATACATACTGTTGTATGTTACTAGTTCTCTATATCACACATACTGTTGTATGTTGCTAGTTCTCTTTCTCTATATCATACATACTGTTATATGTAGCTAGTTCTCTATATCATACATACTGTTGTATGTTGCTAGTTCTCTATATCATACATACTGTTGTATGTTGCTAGTTCTCTATATCATACATACTGTTGTATGTTGCTAGTTCTCTATATCATACATACTGTTGTATGTTGCTAGTTCTCTATATCACACATACTGTTGTATGTTGCTAGTTCTCTATATCATACATACTGTTGTATGTTACTAGTTCTCTATATCACACATACTGTTGTATGTAGCTAGTTCTCTATATCACACATACTGTTGTATGTAGCTAGTTCTCTATATCACACATACTGTTGTATGTTGCTAGTTCTCTTTCTCTATATCACACATACTGTTGTATGTAGCTAGTTCTCTATATCACACATACTGTTGTCTGTAGCTAGTTCTCTATATCACACATACTGTTGTATGTTGCTAGTTCTCTTTCTCTATATCACACATACTGTTGTATGTTGTTAGTTCTCTATATCACACATACTGTTGTATGTTGCTAGTTCTCTATATCACACATACTGTTGTATGTAGCTAGTTCTCTATATCACACATACTGTTGTATGTTGCTAGTTCTCTTTCTCTATATCATAGATTCCCAAACTTTTCGAGCCCGCCGCCCACTTTGCACAACATAAACTTTATAACGCCCCCTCCACATTATAACAGTTTGCCAACGCCCCCTCCAACATATATACATGCTCTATTTTCTCTTTTACATAGAAAATTGATATATATTTATATAATACATGGCCTATTTTCAAATGATTATATGCATGATGTAGATAATTGATAAAAAATGGATCGTGTAAGACGGGCATAAGATAAATTAAAATGCAGAATTCAAATTTTAAATGATTATTCAATCACAAAATCACGAAAATAATTTATTTAAAAATATTTATGATTAATTTCTTCTTTAAGGAGCCACCGACCTCTAATCTCCTGAACATCTCCCTTTAATTCTTCGGAACTCACTATCGCCTTACTAGAATGCTTCAGCGTCCACTGGGAGGAGGGAGGGGTGGTACCGCCCACTTTGGGAAACGCTGCTCTATATACAAACTGTTCATGTACATTTCAATTACATGATGTTTCTAGTACGTGTCTTCTTGAAACAAAGTGAGAACCTCTGATGTCAGAAGCCATGCTGGGCGATATTATGTACAAGTACACCACTTCTCTAGACAAGGATCAGTTATTCGAGACTGAAGTTCGGTTTTTCTTTTATCTTTCGACACGACTTTGTCAGTCTTGTTAGACACGACTAGGTCAGTCTTGTTCCACGTTTCAGTTGTCAAATAACAATTTAAAAAGCAAGTACGTACCAGGAAACAATAATATAGACTTGTGTGATTTATTGCTTGGATGTTACCCGACCCTCCTAGTACCCCGCCCCTCCTAGTTACCCGCCCCTCCTAGTACCCGACCCCCTAGTACCCCGCCCCTCCTAGTACCCCGACCCCCCCTAGTACCGACCCAACCCTCAATATATGAACATACTCTAACAGATGAAGTATTTATTTTACATTTCTAAAGCAATAACATTTACTGTAAAACTTCTCAAATATAAGCTACACATAGTTTATTCACTAACATTTACTGTAAAACTTCTCAAATATAAGCTACACATAGTTTATTCACTAACATTTACTGTAAAACTTCTCAAATATAAGCTATGTGTAGTTTATTCACTAACATTTACTGTAAAACTTCTCAAATATAAGCTATATGTAGTTTATTCACTAACATTTACTGTAAAACTTCTCAAATATAAGCTATATGTAGTTTATTCACTAACATTTACTGTAAAACTTCTCAAATATAAGCTATATGTAGTTTATTCACTAACATTTACTGTAAAACTTCTCAAATATAAGCTACACATAGTTTATTCAATACTGAGATTATCATAGGGAGATGTCATCAGGTCAGACATAGGTAATGTCGTCACACAATGCGTACGTATCACTGAACATCACTGAACATCACTGAACATCACTAAAGCATCAAGTCACCGTTAGAATACATGCTACATATCAAACACGATTTCTTTGATTTCTTGTACTTCTTCAATTCTTCGCATGGTTATGGAAGGAAGGGTGGGTGGGGGTGGGGGGTGTTAAATCAAATGAATGGATAACGACTGATCCTTCTGTCTTTGAATTAATTGTTCTTTCGTTCTTACTTACTATATCTCATTGTCTTGTTCATCCTGTCTCTCCCCCACACACTTCTTGCTCACACTCTCTTAGATCAAGTGGACCTCTAGTGTTGTAGATTCATCATCATCATCATCATCAAAATCATCATCAACATCATCATCATCAACATCATCATCAACATCATCAACATCATCAACATCATCATCATCATCATCATCATCATCATCAACATCATCATCAACATCATCATAATCAACATCATCATCATCATCATCAGGATATATTATAACTGAAGACAAGAACTAGACTTCTAAGACAGAAGATGATTGTAGTTCCTGTGTCTTTGACCATCTATAGTTTCAGAATTCAAATAACAAATTAGTATATGTCTATTTGTTGAAGTGATTGTCTGTTTGTTGATGTGATGATTGTCTGTTTGTTGATGTGATTGTCTGTTTGTTGATGTGATTGTCTGTTTGTTGATGTGATTGTCTATTTGTTGATGTGATTGTCTGTTTGTTGAAGTGGAGCACGGATTAAATCTTTGAATTGTTTGTCAAATATGTTCTCTGGGTACAACGTCGTTTGATCGCTCTCTCTCTCGCTCTCTCTCTCTATCTGTCTGTCTGTCTGTCTGTTTTTCTCTCTCTCATATATTGGAAAAACACATTCTATAACTTACGAACGCAAACACACATTCTATAACACACAGACATACACGCGCAAGCACACGCGCGCAAGCACACGGGAAGAAGCGCAGGCACGCGCACACAAGTACACGCACGCAAGCACATTCACACAACCACACGCTCGCACACAGGCGCATGCACGTAAGCACATGCACGTACGCACACGCACGTAAGCGCACACAAGCACACGCACGGAAGCACATGCACGCAAGCGCACGCACGCACACAGGCACACGCACGTAAGCACACGCACGTAAGCACACGCACGTAAGCACACGCACGTAAGCACACGCACGTAAGCACACGCACGTAAGCACACACAAGCAAGCACACGCAAGCACATGCACGCACATCTCACTTTCTCCATTTGTTATTGTTATATTTTGTCCAACTTATTGTTTCTGTCTACCGCCCCATGGACTTTGGATGTACTTGTAACTTGACATAACCTATTCTCCTACCTCGACATCTCATTGTCTATTTGTTCTAACGTGCTGTCCTTCTGTTCTTCTATTCACTGTTCAGTTACCACAGTTCAAGTCCAACTTCTTTCTTTTGTTCTCTCCTTCTTCTCCCTGTTCAGTTATGGTTTACTACCTCCACAGTTCAAGTCCAAATTCTTTCTTGTATTATAGGAGACATTTGTGATATTCCTACCATTTTTGTTTTGATTAATTCGATATGCAATATTTGACAAGATATTTGAAAAGTGACAATTTAAATTAAAACGATGAATATATTATAATATAATAGTATATTTCAAACTGAACTTGTGTGTAATATTTATCTTTCATCTGTCGTTTATTGATACACTTTACCGGCCAGTGTCAGAAATCTTATCTTCAAGTAAATATGTAACCTAGAAATACATTGCTTGTTTGAAGAGAAAATCATGATATACAATATATATATATATATCTGCTATATCTGTGTCTATAAATATGGAACTGCAAGTTATATAGTATTAAAACTAAATGACAAATTTTCAATTCAAATGTTGTATCAATCCTAACATATGCCAGCGAGAGTTGGAAAGTGACTAAAGATATAGAAAGCAAGGTGAATGCATTTGAAAATAGATGTCTGCGAAAAATAATGAATATAAAATGGAACGAATTCAGGAGAAGTGATGAAATCAGAGAAATGTCTGGTCAACCACTAGTGACAATTGTTATAAGAAAGAGAAGATGGAGATATGTTGGACACAACTGGATACATAGACCGATAGACATGCTCTTTTTCAATTTTCACTAATACATCGGTGACTAAGACACTGTTGACTAATACACTGGTGACTAAGACACTGTTGACTAATACACTGTTGACTAATACACTGTTGACTAATACACTGTTGACTAAGACACTGTTGACTAATACACTGTTGACTAAGACACTGTTGACTAATACACTGTTGACTAATACACTGTTGACTAAGACACTGTTGACTAATACACTGTTGACTAAGACACTGTTGACTAATACACTGTTGACTAAGACACTGTTGACTAAGACACTGTTGACTAATACACTGTTGACTAAGACACTGTTGACTAATACACTGTTGACTAATACACTGTTGACTAATACACTGTTGACTAATACACTGTTGACTAATACACTGTTGACTAAGACACTGTTGACTAATACACTGTTGACTAATACACTGTTGACTAATACACTGTTGACTAAGAGACTATTAACTAATACACTATTAACTAATACACTGTTGACTAATACACTGTTGACTAATACACTGTTGACTAATACACTGTTGACTAATACACTGTTGACCAAGACACTGTTGACCAATACACTTTTGACTAAGACACTGTTGACTAAGACACTGTTGAGTAATACACTGTTGACTAATACACTGTTGACTAATACACTGTTGACTAAGAGACTATTAACTAATACACTATTAACTAATACACTGTTGACTAATACACTGTTGACTAAGGCACTACTCTGAGTAACAAAACCACACTCGTGCACGCATTCTGAGTGATTCATTGAGTATAATCCGAAAGGTGGAGGCTAGTTCGGTGCGCAGGCAATGGACTGAATCACTACAAGCGTCAGCAGAAGTTTCATTTGTAGATTTACACCTATCTTCGTTCAAGTGCTCATGGATGTCGTTGGCAATGAGAGAGCAGACAGGATGGCTAGCTCTGCCATCATATCAGGGCAGCCAACCAATGTATAGAGCTGACATTCTGAACGCCCTTACAGAGTGTGGTCGCAAAGAGGATTTTCATTTGTTCATTTAAGGATCATCTTCATCGCACATCAGACATGTCCATAATTGCTCAGATCTCCTCCCAAGCATGTATTTCAGTGTGTTTAGTCTAACAACTCCTGTTCTGTGTTGATTGATGTATCTACTGGGGGTTTATCTCGTGGTTTTCCGTCTTGCCGCACCTATCGGTATGCACAACTTGCGCAACCGAGATAGAGAATACCCTCTATCTTCTTCGTTGAAATCTTCAGAGCGTATGTTTTCTCTGAGAGCGTTGATGATGTCGCTTCTGTCCATAGAAGACCTATTCTCAATCGTAGCATTGCCCGCCAGTGCGTCTGCTCTGTCATTGCCCTTCACCCCAGCATGACCTGGGACAAAGATGAAGGTAAGTATCTGGATTGACGAGTTTTGTATTAATTGCATACCTCTACCTTCATACATAACCGGTCTTGATCGTCTGTATCATGCTCATAGAGTCGGTGATATTAATTGCATTCAGTACCTTCATACATAACTGGCCTTGATCTTCTGTATGATGCTCATAGAGTCGGTGATATTAATTGCATTTACTACCTTCATACATAATCGGTGTTGATCTTCTGTATCATGCTCATAGAGTTGCTGAGCATGCATGCATGAGTAAATGTATACGTCTGTAGCCACTCTAGGTATTTTGTCACCGCCATAACCCCCATAGTCATGCTCATTTAAACCAATCCAACTACTACAGGGTGTTCAAGATAAAAGTAGCCCAATTGACTAATAAAAGCCTGTAAATTGGGCTACTTTTAAGTTGAACACCCTGTAGATTGTAAGAGCTGGGATTGAAAATTGAAGTAGCAAGAAAAGAACAGCATAACAGGTATACGAGTAGACACATCAATCAAAATCGAACTGGTACGGTCAGTCGCTGGACGCTGTTGGAGATATTGCGAAGGAGATGGGAACACTTATGGACATGTCCGGAATGCAATGAAGATATTCTGAACTGAACTGACAACATCATAATAAAAGAATGTGGCAAGGACTATGAGATCTTTATTTCATCACACCCCTATGACATTATGTGACCTGATAATTCTTCCTAGACAACATATATAAGGATATTATGAAGATAAATTGAAACTCTGTGATGTGTACATACAGACATTGAAACCAGTGGCGCGTGACAGTCAAACATATAGAGCGGGTGGAGAGTAGTTGTAGTTACATACAGGAAGAAATGTTTCAACAGATAAAATAATAGGGTAATACCTGGTCATAGATAAGGCAAAAAACTGCTAGATGATTGGTCTGTTGGGTATCCAATCAAAAGAAAGTATTTTGAACTAAGATTACGGAAGAAATGGAAAGATTGATACGACGTACACAGAGACAACTAAAGACAACTAAATACGGCACTTTATGAATAGACACTGTCAGATAACGAATATATCCACGTTACATCTAACTTCATGGATAGACTAACAGTTCTTCGCACGGGGAATTTAGTTTAAATTTGTTTGTAAAGTCCTTTAAAGAAACATGCCACGTTGCTTCAACATCGGCTTCTTCCACGTTAAAAACAATACGTTTTCTCTCCATGCATCGGCTAGTAAAACATGATACAACAGAATTCTCGTTCCCTTGAAAGTTGACAAATAACAATTTAAAGTGTCCATCATTTCGAGTGCCAGTAAAGCCTGATACAATTGAATTCCCGTGACAGTTGAAAAATAACAATGGCAAATTAATTTTTTTTTCTAATTATTAACTTATTGACGCGTTTGAAAAAAATTGGCCCGAACGTGAATCGAGCGCATGTCTACTGCTATCTAGGCACGCTATCAACTACACTAAAGAAAGTTATAAATAAATGTGTTTAAAATACGTTGTTATAATAATAGTGCCATTATCATAGCATTATATGACCACAGGACTTGAGCGGAAAGTAATAATCTTTGTCAAAGTCCGTATGTAGTGTGCTGTAACATTCATCACTTTGTTGTATTATTTGCTTGATAAAGGCCTTGTTCGTCGAAACGTTGTTGTGATAAGGGGATTTCGCCGAAAGTAAAAACATGGTCACGTGACCGGAAGATTCGTGAAAACATGGAAAGACACTTTCGGCGATTTCTACACAGAATGTCCATGTGCGTTAAGTTGGGGATATGGTTATAGAAATATATAAGAAGTCTAATTTTATAATTTTTCTCTCTTCGTATCCATGAAAGCCACCTTCTTGCCAAATTTCAAGTCCGTAGGATGTCCAAATATCTCTATACAATTGGGACAGACATACAATTCCATTCATCTTTGTCTTATATATATATTAGATAATGAATATATACATGATACATCTAACTTTATGGATAGCTAACGAATATATCCACGATACATCACAATTTGTTATCTGAAGTGGAGAGTACAAAACTGTATATAGTTCTTCTTCTTCTTTATCTTTCAACTCCCAACGGAGCACAGGTCTTCAACAAACTTCTTCCAGCGTTTCCTCTCTCTTACCATCCCTTCCAATTCGTTCCACGTCTTGCCTATCTCTTTAATATCTATTTTAATATCTTTAATATCATGGAATGCTTTTGCTGTGTCAACCATGCGTTTGTTGTGTGTATTCAGAAAATGGCGGACAGCGGTTATGACGAACAAGCTCAATCTCCGGATGCAGTTATATTGCGAGTGCAGAATGCTGGATTTCGCCGTGATTGATGCCCCCTTCGACAAGAATTGCAATTCAAGTGATGAACAGTTTTGTGTTGCTACATTCGCGACGGCCATATGCATTTTATGCAGTGCAGGTTGCTTTTGTGTGGCGGTACGCGGCTGTTTCATTCTGGAATTAGTTCACACAGGAAACTTTTCACACGTGTTAGCATTTCGTGTGATATTCATTGGCACAGGAACGGAGCAATTATGGGTGACCCGTTGCAGTGAAGTTGGAACCGTACTTATGAATTATGAATTATGAATTTAATATCTATTTACTACCTACTATTTACTAGTTACAATCTAACCAGTTACCATCTACCAGTTACTATCTACCAGTTACTATCTACCAGTTACTATCTACCAGTTACTATCTACTTACCAATGTTTAACTTGAAGTATAAACTTGGCAACATGGAATATTAAGAGCACAGTTCACACTGGTACTCTCGCCGCTATCACAACAGTAAACTAGAAGAGAGAGAGAGAGAGCGAGAGAAAGTGAGAGAGAGAGGAAGTGAGAGAGAGAATCAATGTTTGGTCTTGCAGATCTTGGATGACTGGGTAGAATCGATGTCTGTAGATTTAGGTAGTACCTTTAGGTGCCAAGTCTCTTTCCGTAAACTGAAATTGTCACGATAAGAACAGTTAACCGGTTTCTCTGGCGGAGATTCTGAATTGTTCCCCAAACTCAGAAAATACATATGCTCATTGTCAGCGGTATGTACTAAGTCTAGGGAATAAGGCTACCGGGACGTGAACACTGTATGTGGCGGCACACATCAAACTGTTTCACTCGGACTCTCTGAGGATCAAATCTTGTTGACGGTACCACTCAGACTGTCTGAAGCTCAGATCAGACTAACTGTACCACTTAGGCTGTCTGAAGCTCAGATCGGACTAACTGTACCACTCAGACTGTCTGAACAAATCTGTCAAACATTAGAAGCTTATAAAACAACAAATGATAGTTGTGCTAGTTGCTGTTTACATGGGTAAAACAACAAATGATAGTTGTGCTAGTTGCTGTTTACATGGGTAAAACAACAAATGATTGTTGTGCCATACAAGAAAGGATTAACTTCCCTGCACTGGGCTTTCCTCATATGACTTGTCCCGTATTCGAACCCACTACCTTTGAAGCGCAAGGCAACAGCTTAGCAACAGCGACACCCCTACCATCCTCTAGACCCAGAGACACCCCTACCCTCCTCTAGACCCAGAGACACCCCTACCCTCCTCTAGACCCAGAGACACTATAAACTGTTTTCTTGGAACCTAAGTCAAGTTAGAGTATGTTCATGTGCTCTTTATTTGAAGCAGGTTTGTTCTGTGTGCTAGCTGGACTTGGTTCCGTAGGAAGGACCTCATAGTTAACCCTTGTGTGTGCTGTGTGCTAGCTGGACTTGGTTCCGTAGGAAGGACCTCATAGTTAACCCTTGTGTGTGCTGTGTGCTAGCTGGATTTGGTTCCGTAGGAAGGACCTCATAGTTAACCCTTGTGTGTGCTCTGTGTGCTAGCTGGACTTGGTTCCGCAGGAAGGACCTCATAGTTAACCCTTGTGTGTGCTCTGTGCTAGCTGGACTTGGTTTCGTAGGAAGGACCTCATAGTTAACCCTTGTGTGCGCTGTGTGCTGGCTGGACTTGGTTCCGTAGGAAGGACCTCATAGTTAACCCTTGTGTGTGCTCTGTGTGCTAGCTGGACTTGGTTCCGTAGGAAGGACCTCATAGTTAACCCTTGTGTGTGCTCTGTGCTAGCTGGACTTGGTTCCGTAGGAAGGACCACATAGTTGACCCCTGTGTGTGCTGTGTGCTAGCTGGGCTTGGTTCCGTAGGAAGGAACTCATAGTTAACCCCTTGTATGTTTGCTGTGTGCTTCATAGTGAATGTACTATCTTACTACAGTCTGCTCGATATTTTCAATTTAACCGTTCAATGTATTGATTAAACTTCCCCTCTCCCCTCCTCATTCTTGTTGATGTTAAAGAGTCGATATGTTCTATATTCAAACAGGTACAATGATGCCAGCTAATGCTTTGTTGGAGATACAACAGTAAATGGATACAAGAAGTATAAATGTCTGACCCAGCTATGACAAAACTGAGTAGAATCGGCAGCTATTGGTGAAACTTATTGACGAAACTAAGTCAGTCACCATGACAGCCAATTTGAATGTCTATCTAGATGGACAGGAAAGAAACCTTATGGAGTGGATTCGAGAGAAAGGGGCGAATATCTATAAAGATATCGGGAAGAAGACCTGGAGAGTTCCACCTGTCAAGTTTAACACGCAGAAGTTGAGTGAGCAAAAGTTCAATAAAAAGGAAAATGACCAACAGGTTATACGTATAGAAGGGCCAGTTTTAGGTAAGTAATCATTATCATGTGATTTGTTAAGTACACTTTTCAGAAGAGAATACAGATCAAGTTTACCACATTAACATCTATTGCCGTAGCACTGTGAAGTGCTAGAGATCTCACAATACTTAGAAAACAGGGCACTCACAAGAAACACCAAGACACAAGTATATAAAGCTTGTGTTCTTAGCACTCTACTGTATGGTAGTAAGACATGGACCACATATGCTAGACAAAAACATTGCCTCAACACCTTCCACATGCGCTGTCTCAGGGGAATATACAACATCCGATGGCAAGATCACATCTCCAATATTCAAGTCCTGGACAGTGCTGGCATTCCAAGCATGCACACTTTACCGAGTCAGCGACGTCTCAGATGGCTGGGACACGTGTGCCGTATGATCGATGATAGAATCCCAAAGAACATTCTATACGGTCAATTCGCATCTGGTGCTAGACAGCATGGACGCCCATTATTACGCTTCATTGACACATGCAAGCGTGATCTAACTTCATGCGGCATAGACAAAGAACACTGGGAGCGGCTGGCCAAAGACATGCAAGCATGGTGAGCGGCAATGAGGGGCGGCTCAAAAGAAAAGAAGAAAAACAACATCACATGTGAGGCAAAGAGAGCGCAGAGAGAACATCCTATGTATCTGCTCCATTTTTACCTCCAAGAACTGTGGCAAGGATTGCCACTCCAGAATAGGCCATTACAGCCACATGAAACGTTGTGATTCAGCGCAGAACATACTACGTGACGCAAAACCTATTGTCTCCTGAGACAAAGAGGCCAATGATGATGATGATGAATACTTACATAGTATTTAGTACTCCCACCCAGGTGATATCATTATCTACACCGATGGCTCTGTCAAGCGTGGCACCAGATCATTGTGGCCTTACTCAGTACAACGAAACGGTCGCACACTTCATGAGGACTGCGGGCTTTCGAGACAACGACATCGAGCATGACTATGGAGATCACCGCTGCCTCCAGGGCTCTGTCATGGGTGGCTGAGCAACAGGTTACCCATACGATCATCATATCAGACTCGATGAGTATGCTTCAACTGATTGCATCTGGAAGTATGCGGGTGGAATGGGTGAACAGCATTCGGAGATCACATCTCAAGAAAATGACTTGGCTGTACACGCCTGGACATGCTGGAGTGCGGGTAACGAGCGTGCTGACTCTCTTGCAAACAGTGCCCGACTCAAGTGGGCAGAAGCATGGACAGAGCCGATATCATCAATGCGGTACGCTCTCAATTGTGTGATATGGGCGGGTCTCAGACACTGGAACGAGTTCGAGAATTAGGTGTTAAGTTTGGACATGCCAGACAGTGTCGTCTTCGTGGTAGAGAGAGAAGATATAGTAATCAACTTCTCATGGGTACTGTGAGCAAATGGACTTTGGGATGGCTGCTGCAACGGAGGACAGAGCACGAATGGGAATGCCCAATGTGCCATGACGTCGATCGCATAACATAACATAACAGTATTTAGTGATCAGTTCTCTTCCTCATTAACTTTGCCTTCCATAACTCGACGAGCTAGATAGTGAAGTGTTGCTAGATAGTGAAGTGTTGCTAGATAGTGAAGTGTTGCTAGATAGTGAAGTGTTGCTAGATAATGAAGTGTTGCTAGATAGTGAAGTGTTGCTAGATAGTGAAGTGTTGCTAGATAGTGAAGTGTTGCTAGATAGTGAAGTGTTGCTAGATAGAAGTGTTGCTAGATAGTGAAGTGTTGTTGATAAGTGAAGTGTTGCTAGATAGTGAAGTGTTGCTAGATAGTGAAGTGTTGCTAGATAGGAAGTGTTCTAGATAGTGAAGTGTTGCTAGATAGTGAAGTGTTGCTAGATAGTGAAGTGTTGCTAGATAGTGAAGTGTTGCTAGATAGTGAAGTGTTGCTAGATAGTGAAGTGTTGCTAGATAGTGAAGTGTTGCTAGATAGTGATGTTAGAAGATGTTGCTAGATAGTGAAGTGTTGCTAGATAGTGAAGTGTTGCTAGATAGTGAAGTGTTGCTAGATAGTGAAGTGTTGCTAGATAGTGAAGTGTTGCTAGATAGTGAAGTGTTGCTAGATAGTGAAGTGTTGCTAGATAGTGAAGTGTTGCTAGATAGTGAAGTGTTGCTAGATAGTGAAGTGTTGCTAGATAGTGAAGTGTTGCTAAATAGTGAAGTGTTGCTAGATAGTGAAGTGTTGCTAGATAGTGAAGTGTTGCTAGATAGTGAAGTGTTGCTAGATAGTGAAGTGTTGCTAGATAATGAAGTGTTGCTAGATAGTGAAGTGTTGCTAGATAGTGAAGTGTTGCTAGATAGTGAAGTGTTGCTAGATAGTGAAGTGTTGCTAGATAGTGAAGTGTTGCTAGATAGTGAAGTGTTGCTAGATAGTGAAGTGTTGCTAGATAGTGAAGTGTTGCTAGATAGTGAAGTGTTGCTAGATAGTGAAGTGTTGCTAGATAGTGAAGTGTAGATATGGCTAGATAGTGAAGTGTTGCTAAATAGTGAAGTGTTGCTAGATAGTGAAGTGTTGCTAGATAGTGAAGTGTTGCTAGATAGTGAAGTGTTGCTAGATAGTGAAGTGTTGCTAGATAGTGAAGTGTTGCTAGATCAACTATAATATACCTACAGTAGGAAGTGATGGACTCGATGGCTTTACCCAAATATCTAGCTATGGTCACCTTATGCAGATATGGTTGTCCATATGTTGTCAATATGTTGTCTATATGTTGTCTATATGTTGTCTATATCCTTCGGTGGTGTGTTCGATTTCAACCAGCGTTTACTGAGTTCGCTCTCCGTTAGCCTTTTGCTATCCCCAGCCAAAACCCACAAGACAGCAGGCTGCTATTTTCTTTTAGGGCAGCGACCCTTAAACGGCCTGCCCTCCCGGGCTTATGAGTGCCATCTGCCCAGCGAAACCGGTCATTTTGTGGACACCTTGGTTTGCCGTCCGTCCAGTTTTGTGTACGGTTTGCTCCCCTAATCTTTGATTGTCTCCAATCAAACTACAAGACAGCAGCAGTAATATTGTCCATATGACATGATTTGAACAACAATCGCAACAGTACCTTCAACTCCCTAGCCTACCCAAACAGTACCTTCAACTCCCTAGCCTACCCCAACAGTACCTTCAACTCCCTAGCATACCCCAACAGTACCTTCAACTCCCTAGCCTACCCAAATGAACAGTGAGTAGTCACAGATCTAAAGATGTTGCAATATAATACAAATGCTCGTTGGAGATATTGTGGAGGGAAGGTCTAGCACATTCATTAATCTGAAAGGTACTCAGCACTTATGGGTACACTCAGAGTGTTATAATTTTGTGTCTAATCAGTTTTTAGTTAGTCACCTTGAACAGGTGAGTAGATAGACACCTTGAACAGGTGAGTAGATAGTTAGACATCTTGAACAGGTGAGTAGATAGTTAGACATCTTGAACAGGTGAGTAGATAGTTAGTCACCTTGAATAGATGAGTAGATAGTTAGTCACCTTGAACAGGTGAGTAGATAGTTAGACACCTTGAACCGGTGAGTAGATAGTTAGACATCTTGAACAGGTGAGTAAGATAGTTAGACACCTTGAACCGGTGAGTAAATAGTTAGTCACCTTGAACAGGTGAGTAGATTGTTACCTGTCCTGATTTACATATATCTGATCTGATATCTTTGAACTGTCAAGGTCAACCAAATGTAACTGACAAAGAGACGAACCGAGCAGAAAATATTGTCTGCGGTGCTTTTGAGAAGTTGAGCCAAAATATTGTTGAGAAAGAGTAAGTATTATTATGGAGAATGTGGTATATTGTTAGTGGTAGTGGTAGTTAGAGTGGTAGTTGGAAGAGTGGTAGTGGTGATAGTGGTGATGGTGATAGGGGTACTTGTGAGAGTGGTAGTTGTTGCTGCTCTGAGAGTGGTAGTTGTTTTGTGAAAATGTGGTAGTGCGACTTATTGTTGATATAGTGGTGAGAGTGGTAGTAGTGAGAGTGGTAGTAATGAGAGTGGTAGTTGTTTTGTTAAAATGTTGTAGTGATACTTATTGTTGCTATAGTAGTGAGAGTAGTAGTAGTAGTCAGAGTGGTGAGAGTGGTAGTGGTGAGAGTGATAGTTGTGAGAGTGGTAGTGGTGAGAGTGGTAGTAGTGAGAGTGGTAGTAATGAGAGTGGTAGTGGTGGGAGTGATAGTTGTGAGAGTAGTAGTAGTAGTAGTGAGAGTAGTAGTAGTGGTGAGAGTGGTAGTGGTGAGAGTGGTAGTGGTGAGAGTGATAGTTGTGAGAGTGGGAGTGGTAGAGTGGTATTGGTGAGAGTGGAGGATGAGAGTGGAGTGGTGAGAGTGGTAGTGGTGAGAGTAGGAGTGGTGAGAGTGGTAGTGGTGAGAGTGGTAGTAGTGGTAGTGGTGAGAGTGGTAGTGGTGAGAGTGATAGTGGTGAGAGTGGTAGTGGTGAGAGTGGGAGTGGTGAGAGTGATAGTGGTGAGAGTGGTAGTGGTGAGAGTGGTAATGGTGGGAGTGGTGAGAGTGGTAGTGGTGAGAGTGGGAGTGGTGAGAGTGATAGTGGTGAGAGTGATAGTGGTGAGAGTGGTAGTGGTGAGAGTGGTAGTGGTGGGAGTGGTAGTTATTTTGTTAAAATGTGGTAGTGATACTTATTGTTGCTATAGTAGTGAGAGTGGTAGTAGTGAGAGTGGTAGTAGTGAGAGTGGTAGTAGTGAGAGTGGTAGTAGTGAGAGTGGTAGTAGTGAGAGTGGTAGTAGTGAGAGTGGTAGTAGTGAGAGTGGTAGTAATGAGAGTGGTAGTGGTGAGAGTGGTAGTAGTGAGAGTGGTAGTGGTGAGAGTGGTAGTAGTGAGAGTGGTAGTAGTGGTGAAAGTGGTAGTAGTGAGAGTGGTAGTCATGGTAGTATGAAAGAGGTAGGGATGATAACAAGAGAAAGTGATAGTCATGAGAGCAGTGTTAGTCGTGGTAGTGGTCCTGGAGAAAAGACTTTTGATAGTCTACACAGAATCTCACCATGGAATATTCTATGAAACTTTGGAATACCAGACAAATAATAAACATTATTAAGAGCCTCTATGATGGTTCACAGTGTAGTTCGCACTGATGGTGGACACAGCGACTGGTTTATGGTTGAAACCGAGTAAAGCAAGGCTGTATTCTATCTCCACTATTGTTTAAAGTGACCATTGACTGGGTGATGAGAAAATGTTGCAGGGGTGAAACTGGCATCGATTGGGTAGAAAATAGTCAACTAGAAGATTTGGATTTTGCAGATGATATTGCCTTGTTAAGTAGAAACAACCAAGATATGCAAAGAAAAACAGACAACTTGTCATCTATAGCATCAAAGTTGGACTGCAGATAAGCTATGGAAAAACAAATATAATGAAGACACCAATGGCAAGTAATGCAGATATCACACTGGAATCTAAAATGATAAAAATAACAGAGCAGTTCACCTATTTAAGTAGCAATTTTGATTGCACAAGAAATGTTAAAAGAAATTATGATACAATTGTCAAAGCAACATCAGCTTTAAAAGTCTAAATAAAATATGGAACTGCAAGTTATATAGTATTAAAACTAAATTACGAATTTTCAATTCAAATGTTGTATCAATCCTAACATATGCCAGCAGAGTTGGAAAATGACTAAAGATATAGAAAGCAAGTTGAATGCATTTGAAAATAGATTTCGAAAAATAATGAACATAAAATGGAACGAATTCAGGAGAAGTGATAAAATCAGAGAAATGTCTGGTCAACCACTAGTGACAACTGTTATAAGAAAGAGAAGATGGAGATATGTTGGGCACACCTTGAGGAGAAATGATCAAAGAATATCAAAGCAGACATTGAAGTGGGATGCAAAGGGTTCAAGAAAGAGAGGACAACCTAAGGAGACCCTGAAACGAACTTTGCTGAGAGAGGCAAGAAATATCGGTCTCAGTTCCATGGAGGAGATTGATTGTGTTGCCCTAGATAGAGCGGTATGGAGACATTACTTGCAGGCGCTATGTAACGTATAACAGTACAAGAGTAATATTTATTTATGAACTGTACAATTCAACTGAAGATATTCAATTTTCTTTTTAAACTGTTAAATGTACCAATATTTAAAAAATTTGTTAGCATGACTATTATTGAACTTTTCAATTAAAATTTACCAGTTTAACAACTTCGATAACAACTTGACCTGTTTATTTCTATATAAATGTAAATTAGGGCATGAAAGCCAGCATACAGTTCGATGGCAGCACATCTGATAGTTTCTAGGTTAAGAGTGGAGCCAAGCAGAGTTGCGTCCTTGCCCCCACCCTCTTTGGCATCTTCTTCGCAGTCCTTTTGAACCACGCCTTAAGGGACGCTGATGGTGATGTTTTCATCCGAACTAGATCTGATGGTTCATTCTTTAACTTGGCTCGCTTAAGAGCCAAGACAAAAAGGACGGAAATTCTTCTCAAGGACCTACTTTTCGCTGACGATACTGCCTTAGTCGCCCACAGTGAGACTACACTGCAATAATAATAATAATAATTCCTCTTGTACCGTTTTACGTTACATAGGGCCTGCAAGTAATTTCTCCATACTGCTCTATCCTGGGCAACTCGCTCAATCTCCTCCATGGAACCGAGACCGATATTTTCTGCATGTCAGCAAAGTTCGTTTCAGGGTCTCTTTAGGTCGACCTCTCTTTCTTGAACCCATTGCATCCCACTTCAATGCTTGCTTTGATATTCGTTGATCATTTCTCCTCAAGGTGTGTCCAACATATCTCCATCTTCTCTTTTTTATAACAGTTGTCACTAGTGGTTGACCAGACATGTCTCTGATTTCATCACTTCTTCTGAATTCGTTCTATTTTATATTCATTATTTTTCGCAGACATCTATTTTCAAATGCATTCAACTTGCTTTCTATATCTTTAGTCATTTTCCAACTCTCGCTGGCATATGTTAGGATTGATACAACATTTGAATTGAAAATTGTAATTTAGTTTTAATACTATATAACTTGCAGTTCCATATTTTATTTAGACTTTTAAAAGCTGATGTTGCTTTGCCAATTCGTATCATAATTTCTTTTTAACATTTCTTGTGCAATCAAAATTGCTACTTAAATAGGTGAACTGCTCTGTTATTTTATCATTTTAGATTCCAGTGTGATATCTGCATTACTTGCCATTGGTGTCTTCATTATATTTGTTTTTCATAGCTTATCTGCAGTCCAACTTTTGATGCTATAGATGACAAGTTGTCTGTTTTTCTTTGCATATCTTGGTTGTTTCTACTTAACAAGGCAATATCATCTGCAAAATCCAAATCTTCTAGTTGACTATTTTCTACCCAATCGATGCCAGTTTCGCCCTGCAACATTTTCGCATCACCCAGTCAATGGCCACTCCAAACTATAGCGGAGATAGACTACAGCCTTGCTTCCCCCGGTTTCGACCATAAACCAGTCACTGTGTCCACCATCAGTGCGAACTACACACAGTGAACCATCATATAGGCTCTTAATAATGTTTATTATTTTGTCTGGTATTTCATAGCATCTCAGAATATTCCACAGAGAGATTCTGTGTAGACTATCAAAGACTTTTTTAAAATTGATGAAATTTAGTATGAGTGGTACTTTCTTGCAAGTTTCTGTAGCTCTTTCAATTTCTTGTGATGAGGTAGCTGGCCTCACGCACAAGTCCTCCTCCTTTTCATCCGGGCTTGGAACCGGCATTGGCAGAGTTACTACACTGCAATGCCTAATCAATAATTTGTCAAAGGCATGCGACCTATTTTCTCTGACTATAAGTGTCTCCAAAACAGTTGTACTATGTCAGGGAGGTAACACAACAAATATCACTTTAAATGGCAACCATCTGACACCAGTTAAAATATTCTGCTATCTCGGGTCCATGGTCACTGCCAGCCTTTCTCTTGATGAAGAAATCAACGCTCATGTAGGGAGTGCGGCTACTACATACGGTAAACTATCAAAGCGACCGTAGGACAACACAAAACTGACATTGCAGATGAAGATTCAACAAATATATCGAGCCTGTGTAATTAGTTCTTTACTATATGGCTCAGAAACATGGACAGCCTACTCAAGACACGAGAGGAGACTTAACATCTTTCCCCTTCGATGTCTCCGCAAGATTATGAACATCAGGTGGTACGACAAGATAACCAATTCTGAAGTACTGCAACGTGCAAACCTGCCTTCCATCATGGGCATGCTCAGCAGTAGAAAACTAAGATGGTTGGGGCATGTGAGAAGAATGGAAACTTATCGCATACCAAAACAAATGTTGTTCTGTGAACTTTCGGAAGGAAAGAGGCACCAGAGCAGACCACTGCTCAGATATAAAGATGTCTGCAAAGCCTCAATGAAGAACTTTTCTATAGGTCCCAGCACATGGGAAAGACTAGCTGATGACAAAGTTGTGTGGAAAGTCAAATTATGAAATGCCGCAGAGTCTTTTGAGAAGAGACTTATGTACGAGCTGAACGACAAGAGAGAAAAGCAAAAACTCAGAAGTTGTCACAGTAAAACACTTGCCAATTGCCACTTGTAAAGACGAAAAAGGTCATATATATATAAATGTAAATTTGTACCTGTTATAGCTTTATATCTGTAACATTCTATATTGTACCTGTTAGTTAGTGTTACAATTATAAATAATAAATGACTTTGTAAAACATTTCTACAGACGTGGATCAGCCATGTTTCTGATCTCCAACTTTGAATATGACAATTATCTCAACAAAGTATCACATTTTGTGACAGAAACTCAATCTGATCAAGTTGTTGCCAACCAAACAAACAGTGAGTTATTCAACTATTTCATATTCTTCTTCTTCTTGATGTTGTTATGTTGTTGTTGTTATGTTGTTGTTATGTTGTTGTTGTTATTATATGTTGTGGTGTATGTTATATAATGAAATATGTAGATTTGGAAGATACCGTCCACATAGAGAGACAGAAGGGGTAAACAGCAGTTTCTGTCTATGATGTGTTTGAAGGTTTTCACTCAGACATTGAGACATATGCTGCTGCAGCAGACATTGAGACTTGTGCTGCTGCAGCAGATGTTGAAAATATAAACAATAGAGTATCTTTGAGCTTCATCAATCAATCAATCAATAAATCAGTCAATCAATCAAACTGTTTATCTGCTGAAATTCAATATCACTCCATTCTTCCTTAATTAGATATCTGTGACCATCTTCCAATAAAAGTTAGTGTTTAACTGTGATATCTGTGACTATCTTCCAATGAAAGTTAGTGTTTAACTGTGATATCTGTGACCATCTTCCAATGAAAGTTAGTGTTTAACTGTGATATCTGTGACCATCTTCCAATGAAAGTTAGTGTTTAACTTTGATATCTGTGACTATCTTCCAATAAAAGTTAGTGTTGAACTGTGATATCTGTGACCATCTTCCAATAAAAGTTAGTGTTGAACTGTGATATCTGTGACCATCTTCCAATAAAAGTTAGTGTTTAACTGTGATATCTGTGATCATCTTCCAATGAAAGTTAGTGTTTAACTTTGATATCTGTGACTATCTTCCAATGAAAGTTAGTGTTTAACTGTGATATCTGTGACCATCTTCCAATAAAAGTTAGTGTTTAACTGTGATATCTGTGACCAACTTCCAATGAAAGTTACTGTTTAAATGTGACAGTTGGACTTCTGCACCAATAACAATACACTCTAGTTTAGCACAGGGTTCTCATTCGTAGTGTGAATTGAAAGTTACTGTTTAAATGTGACAGTTGGACTTCTGCAGCAATAACAATACACTCTAGTTTAGCACAGGGTTCTCATTCGTAGTGTGAATTGAAAGTTACTGTTTGCACCTGAAGACAGCTTAGAAACATAGCTGTAAAAAAGGTGTATTTAAGAGCTTAGGCTTTCAGAGAATTGCAGAATTCAGTTCATGGTGCAGTTCTTCTGTTCCAGACACTTCTTAAGGAAATAAAAGTCAATACAGACAATGAGAGAACGGACAGTCGTAAAAAAGTTGTATATCAGGTTGCTGGAGAAACTGGCAGTAACAAGGCATCTACTACTATAGAGATAGGACAGTTGTAGGAAAGTTGTCTATCAGATTGCTGAAGAAACTGGCAGTAACAAGGCATCTACTACTATAGAGATAGGACAGTTGTAGGAAAGTTGTCTATCAGATTGCTGGAGAAACTGGCAGTAACAAGACATCTACTGCTATAGAGATAGGACAGTTGTAGGAAAGTTGTCTATCAGATTGCTGGAGAAACTGGCAGTAACAAGATATCTACTGCTATAGAGAGAGGGCAGTCAATTTAGTGAGAAAGTGACAGATTTTCCATCACAGCTTAAGTCATTGTCTCCTCACTTTTAGCAACCTTACAGGTTTATCTTCTGCTGTATCTGGATCTGCAAACAAGTTTAAATTCGTGGACCTGGCTTATGTCTTGATTGACAGGTTTAACACAATCACTCAGAAGCAACATCCACTTCATCCAGCCCAGAGTGATCAGATTGATACAGCTGACACAAATACTGCATTCTTTAAAAGCATTGAACTTGTTATTATATTTAATATTTTTGTTGTCAGAGTTTTACAACTTGGTACAGATTCAGTTATACATTCTTGCTAACAGAGTTTTACAACTTGGTGTAGATTCAGTTATACATTTAGAAAGTTATAAAAACATCTAACTTTCATGAACAAATATTGAGTATAATAATCTTCCACAGATACAACAAATGTGGAACCAACAAACAACTCTGACCCAACACTGACCAACAGACCAGTAGTCAAGCTACCAAAAGATGTTGCTCGTAGAGGAGAGCTAGACATATTAGTTCTGCATCAAGACGCTGGAGTTTTATTGGTGCAAACAAAAGCTGTAAGAAACAGTAGAAAGTTACTGAAACATAAAATTTAAGAAATAGTTTAGTAACGGTAGCGGTTGTCTGATGGATAGTTTAGTAACAGTAGCGGTTGTCTGGTGGTTAGTTTAGTAACAGTAGCGGTTGTCTGGTGGTTAGTTTAGTAACAGTAGCGGTTGTCTGATGGATAGTTTAGTAACAGTAGCGGTTGTCTGGTGGTTAGTTTAGTAACAGTAGCGGTTGTCTGATGGTTAGTTTAGTAACAGTAGCGGTTGTCTGGTGGTTTGTTTAGTAACAGTAGCGGTTGTCTGGTGGTTTGTTTAGTAACAGTAGTGGTTGTCTGGTGGTTCGTTTTGTAACAGTAGTGGTTGTCTGGTGGTTAGTTTAGTAACAGTAGCGGTTGTCTGGTGGTTAGTTTAGTAACATTAACGGTTGTCTGGTGGTTCGTTTAGTAACAGTAGCGGTTGTCTGGTGGTTAGTTTAGTAACAGTAGCGGTTGTCTGGTGGTTCGTTTAGTAACAGTAGCGGTTGTCTGGTGGTTTGTTTAGTAACAGTAGTGGTTGTCTGGTGGTTCGTTTTGTAACAGTAGCGGTTGTCTAGTGGTTAGTTTAGTAACAGTAGCGGTTGTCTCGTGGTTAGTTTAGTAACAGTAGCGGTTGTCTGGTGGTTCATTTAGTAACAGTAGCGGTTGTCTAGTGGTTAGTTTAGTAACAGTAGCGGTTGTCTGGTGGTTAGTTTAGTAACAGTAGTGGTTGTCTGGTGGTTAGTTTAGTAACAGTAGCGGTTGTCTGGTGGGACAGATTCACTTAATGCATAAGCATTCACTTATCGACCCAGACTCAAGAGTGTTGTAGGTTTAATCCTACATTCGATGTTCAACACGTGAGGAAAGGAATTGGACCTCCTGCACACAAGGGGCTAGAAATGGGAAGTGACAGGAACTTCATACCCTATGGTATGAAAAGGCCTAGGAAAATTGTATTTTTAATTAGTGGTTAGCTCAAACTTGAAGATGTTACTTGGAGTCACAGTACGGTTGGAGTCATAGTAAGTCAGTCACAGTAAGGTTGGAGTCACAGTAAGGTTGGAGTCAAGTAAGGTTGGAGTCACAGTAAGGTTGGAGTCACAGTAAGGTTGGAGTCACAGTAAGGTTGGAGTCACAGTACGGTTGGAGTCATAGTAAGTCAGTCACAGTAAGGTTGGAGTCACAGTAAGGTTGAAGTCACAGTAAGGTTGTGCAGCCATTCAATTTAACCATCACATTATGTGCAGACATTCAGATCATTGTCAACAGATTTCACTAGCATATTCTCAGACTGAAATGGTATGAGATGGTATGACCGAGTTGCAAACATTCTCAGACTGAGATGGTATGATTGAGTTGCAAACACATATTCGCAGACTGAGATGATATGACCAAGTTGCAAGCACACTTGTGGTTAATAACAAGTCAGGAGCCCATGGATTGAGAGGAGAAAATGGTGATGGGTGTTCCCTGCAGAAAGCACAGTTGTGTGTCACTAGACAAGAACCTTTGTAGAGACCACAAGGAAAATGGTGATGGGCGTTCCCTGCAGAAAGCACAGTCGTGTGTCACTAGACAAGAACTTTTGTAGAGACCACAAGGAAAATGGTGATGGGCGTTCCCTGCAGAAAGCACAGTTGTATGTCACTAGACAAGAACCTTTGTAGAGACCACAAGGAAAATGAAAAAGGGGATGTCCTAAACAGACCTGGAAATAGTCTTCTTGAAGAACTTATGATTGGTGGACTATCCTGGAAAGTCATAAAGAAAACATCCAGAGACAGGGCAGGGAAAAGTGACAAACATCCAGAGACAGGGCAGGGAAAAGTGACAAACAGCCAGAGACAGGGCAGGGAAAAGTGACAAACAGCCAGAGACAGGGCAGGGAAAAGTGACAAACAGCCGATGAGCTCTATGCTCCATGAGGAGCAGAGAGGAACAAGTAAGTATTAAGTGATGACAGCATGGACAAGCAGCCAGTATTTCTCAGTTTAAAAAAGTTTAAAAATTTCTTCTAGCAACTTCCTTACAGGAAATGTTCTAGAAAAAGTGTTTCTCATAAATAGATTTAACTTGTTTATATTTGGTTCGATTTAGTAATGTCCTTGTTTGTTCGTTGATTTGATCGAGACTTGTGACTAACATTGACATTTAATCAATCAAGTGCCATACCTGCCAGCGAAGGCGATCATATCTCTCTACAACTCTCTCTCCTTGGTACAGTTGATCAGTTATTACTTTGATCTTCTGTCGAACTACAATGTCAGAAAATATATGAGTTTCCATATAAGAAATACTAAGACATTTGTCTGCTCTGAATGTGTTTAATATTGCAGCTCGTTTGTCTGCTCTAAATGTGTTTAATATTGCAGCTCGTTTGTCTGCTCTGAATGTGTTTAATATTGCAGCTCGTTTGTCTGCTCTGAATGTGTTTAATATTGCAGCTCGTTTGTCTGCTCTGAATGTGTTTAATATTGCAGCTCGTTTGTCTGCTCTGAATGTGTTTAATATTGCAGCTCGTTTGTCTGCTCTGAATGTGTTTAATATTGCAGCTCGTTTGTCTGCTCTGAATGTGTTTAATATTGCAGCTCGTTTGTCTGCTCTGAATGTGTTTAATATTGCAGCTCGTTTGTCTGCTCTGAATGTGTTTAATATTGCAGCTCGTTTGTCTGCTCTGATCAAGTTGTTATTGCCTATGGACAAACCATGACAGTTTCAATAAAAATAATGCTTGGTGGTTGGGTGCAGGGGTGTGGAGTAGGTTGGGTGCAGGGGTGTGGAGTAGGTTGAGTGCAGGGGTGTGGAGTAGGTTGAGTGCAGGGGTGTGGAGTAGGTTGGGTGCAGGGGTGTGGAGTAGGTTGAGTGCAGGGGTGTGGAGTAGGTTGGGAGAATGAAACCTCGGTAAACAAACACATCTACTGTTGTACAACCACAAGCAAGAGATGGACAGCTGTAGAAAACAACACACAGACAGACAGGACAAGCCAACCTGCAGAAGATTGTGTGTCATCTACAACACAGATAGTGTGTCATCTACAACACAGATAGTGTGTCATCTACAGCACAGATAGTGTGTCATCTACAGCACAGATAGTGTGTCATCTACAACACAGATAGTGTGTCATCTACAACACAGATAGTGTGTCATCTACAACACAGATTGTGTGTCATCTACAGCACAGATTGTGTGTCATCTACAACACAGATAGTGTGTCAGTCACAGCACAGATAGTGTGTCATCTACAGCACAGATAGTGTGTCATCTACAACACAGATAGTGTGTCATCTACAACACATATAGTGTGTCATCTACAACACAGATAGTGTGTCATCTACAACACAGATTGTGTGTCATCTACAGCACATATTGTGTGTCATCTACAACACAGATAGTGTGTTAGTGACAGCACAGATAGTGTGTCATCTACAACACAGATAGTGTGTCATCTACAACACAGATAGTGTGTCATCTACAACACAGATAGTGTGTCATCTACAACACAGATAGCAAAAGATCTGTATCATTTATCTCATGTATAAAATGGTAGGATTATGGTAATACAAGAACTTTGTCAAATTTGTTGACAACTAACATAGTCCTACCATATATTTGTTGTTTCAATGTAGTCTTGTGCTCTCTAGTAATCAACTTGGTCTTTCCTTTTGTCTTGTGCTCTCTAGTAATCAACTTGATCTTTCCTTTTGTCTTGTGCTCTCTAGTAAAATCAACTTGATCTTTCCTTTTGTCTTGTGCTCTCTAGTAAAATCAACTTGATCTTTCCTTTTGTCTTGTGCTCTCTAGTAAAATCAACTTGATCTTTCCTTTTGTCTTGTGCTCTCTAGTAATCAACTTGATCTTTCCTTTTGTCTTGTGCTCTCTAGTAATCAACTTGATCTTTCCTTTTGTCTTGTGCTCTCTAGTAATCAACTTGATCTTTCCTTTTGTCTTTATCTGTAATACAACATGATGTGTGCTACATTTTCTGAAATAAAGACTTGACATGAAATAAAGACTTGACATGAAATAAAGACTTGACATGAAATAAAGACTTGACATGAAATTTGATTTGTTGCAGGTTGGTTACAATTTCTCTGACAATTCGGAGTTTGAGTGGAGCAACTCTGTTGAAACAGCCATTGAGAAAGCCGGGGAACAGCTCATCCGAGATCGAAATGTCATCATGTACATCATGGAAGATCTTGGACTTAGAAGTGATCAGATAACTTCTGTTGTTGCTCTTCCTAATCTTCCAAGGCATGTCCTGCAGGAAGAAATCAGTTCTGAGTTGAGAGATGTGAGCATCGCAGTACATTTATTATTACTAGCACGGATATATAGATATATATGTACTAGAGCATAGATATAGATGTACTAGCACGGATATATAGATATAGATGTACTAGCACAGATATAGATGTGTAACAGTATGGAGCGGTTCGCATTACTCTCTTATTACTGAATACATTTAATCACATATAAACAATCCTACACACTTATAATACGTAAACACGTGGTATCAAAATTATCATATACGTAAGTTTTTTAATTCTTAGATTCTATTCTCTGTATCAAGATACTTGCATCTCTAATTCACTTCTCTACGTTACATACGTGCATAAACATTTCATGAAACAATTACATAAGTATTATATAAAAAATACACAAAATTAAAATACACCTTACTAATTAATTATCCAATGTCCTTGGAATTTATCAGTCTATCTCTACACACAAGATTTCTCGTTTTGAAATCCAACTGTAGCCCTTCTAGATCCGATGGTGTACCAGTTAATTTGAAGCTCGAGTTAATTGACGAAGTAGAACTGGATCATCATTTCTGACTAAACCAAAGGCTAATGCTTGATAACTGACACACGTGGCAACTATTTCACTGAACAGTTCAAATCAGGTTGAGGGATGATTAAATGTGACGAACTCACACGTTCTCAAAGAATGACACTGTAGAATGAAAGACTGTCAACCTAAGATGGAAGTTCTTCTGCCACGTGGTTGATCTGCAGCGTTGCCACAAGCTGAGGTTTGGCTGAAACTTGATGAAATTATATGTCGCCACGTGTTGATAACTAGCTCTCTGACACGTTATATCCACGTTAAGTAATAGAACAATTATCACGAGGTTGGCACTTTGATATATCAAACCTATAAACTCAGCCTTACTTTATCTAAGACTTCGTTAACTTATTTGAATATGTTCCTACTACCTGTATCACTTTCCTGCCTAAGTCCGAATCTTCCGTGCCTCTCTTCTGTTCCGGGGTTCTCTGTTGTTCTCTCATACTCCTTGTAATCTCTTGTAATCCTAGGTCTTGTGCTGACTGTGTTCCGCCTTATATAGCACCCTCATCCGGGAATTCGATTGTCCAATCAGCAACCTGCTGCCCATCTGGTCGCAAATGTCCGGTCACATGTTATTCGAATACCTCTGAAAACAAGGGCCGTAATTTAGCGTATCGCCTCTGCTACCCTATTACAGATGTACTAAAGCATAGATATACATGTACTAGAGCATAGATATACATGTACTAGCACGAATATATAGATATAGATGTACTAGAGCATAGATATACATATACTAATAATAATAATTCCTCTCGACTCTATAGTTACATAGGGCCTGCAAGTAATTTCTCCATACCACTCTATCCTGGGCAACTCGCTCAATCTCCTCCATGGAACTGAGACCGATATTTCCTGCCTCTCTCAGCAAAGTTTGTTTCACGGCCTCCCTAGGTCGACTCTCTTTCTTGAACCCTTTGCATCCCACTTCAATGCCTGCTTTGATATTCGTTGATCATTTCTCCTCAAGGTGTGCCCAACATATCTCCATCTTCTCTTTCTTATAACAGTTGTCACTAGTGGTTGACCAGACATGATACATGTACTAGCACAGATATTATTTTGAAATATTTATTAGAAAACTGAACGATAATTGATCGCCATCACTTCCAGTCAACACTTCCAGTCAACATGTCCAGCCAACACTTCCAGCTAACATTCCCAGCCAACACTTCAACACTTCCAGCCAACACTTCCAGTCAACACTTCCTGTCAACACTTCCAACCAACACTTCCAGCAAACTCTTCCAGCCAACACCTCCAGCCAACTGGGGCCGTTGTTGTATCTGACTTTCAGTCGATGCTTCACAAGATCCAGAAGGGCAGTTTTCGGTATGAGTGGATGTCATCTATAGAAGTTTCTAACCTCCAGAGGCTTACGTGGATATACTGCCCTGGGCATGCGGGTGTTTACAGAGCGGACAAGCTTGCATCAACAGCATCAATTGTTGGGGAGTTGAAGATGGATAAGGGGATGTTCTTCGGTCTCTTCGCGACTGTCTGTTAGATGGGGACACTAAAATCGATGTTGAATCAATCAAGCGATTTAGGCAGTTTGGAGTTACCTGTTGTAGAAGTCGAACTGGATGCCCAAGAGACAGAGCGAGAGGTGTGTTTAATCAGCGAGCCACAGGAACCATCAGTATGCATACTCTTCGATATCTGTTGGGAGGAGAGGGAACTGAGCACCTATGGGTCTGCCCGGAGTGCAATGACGTCAATTTAGTAACCAATAACCAATAACAATATTCTGAGTTATGTAACCCAGAGACTAAATGTTTATTCTGAGTTATGTAACCCAGAGACTAAATGTTTATTCTGAGTTATGTAACCCAGAGACTAATGTTTATTCTGAATGACTCTTCTAACAGAAAGTGTACAAAGAGTTTCATCTTAACCTTGACACCAATTTCTTGTGTGAGGAAGACTTGCGACCAGACAATACTGGTTTGTATACAGTTCTAGGCAAATGGTGGAATACTTCACTCTTACCTGTAACAAAAGGAATAAATATTCAAACTATGCAAGAGATTGCCTTCAGGTTTGTTATTTCAATCAGATTATTTCAATCTTTCCTTCAATCACACTTTATTGATTTCTCTTATTTGTTTTTTTATTTGTCTATTGCTTCTCAAATGTTTTCTTACTTGTTCATATTTCATCTTGTTTCTGTTTCTCAACTGCTTTCTTACTTGTTCATATTTCATCTTGTTTCTGTTTCTCAACTGTTTTCTTACTTGTTCATATTTCATCTTGTTTCTGTTTCTCAACTGTTTTCTTACTTGTTCATATTTCATCTTGTTGCTGACATTGTATTTCTAGTTTCTGTTTGTTTTGATTGACTGATTGAATGAAGTTTGTTTTGTTTAACTTTTAATATAGTTCTGTTTCTTCTATATCTTAATAATGAAGTCCTATATGATTCTTTGAGTTGCTTGATTTCTTTCGCAGGTGTCTATATTCTGTTGATGTTCTTGCCTCTTCTGTGCTTCAGTGTGGCTGTCAATGATAATTCAATGTGGCTGTCAATGATGATTCTGTGTGGCTGTCAATGATAATTCAATGTGGTTGTCAATGATGATTCAGTGCAGTTGTCAATGATAATTCAATGTGGTTGTCAATGATGATTCAGTGTGGCTGTAAGTGATGCAATACATGTTCTTATCTTATACAGACACAGACTGTTTCTTTCCCCCAAAGTCATTATTTCTTTATTTGTTGAGATTGTTTGTACATGTCATGTTTATGATATTCATACCGAGAATTGACAAACTTTAGGTTGCAACTTATATGACATTCAGGGAACATTTCTGCCAACATTTCTGCCAATAGTTCTGCCAACATTTCTGTCAACATTTCTGCCAATATTTCTGCCAACATTTCTGCCAGCATTTCTGTCAACATTTCTGCCAACATTTCTGCCAACATTTGTGTGATATATGTCAACACTCTTTGATGCTTGTAATCTCCTTATGTAGAATTGACTACATAGCTCCTTGAGATGTCCAGGTCACAGACATCCATCCATGTTCCTCTGATGGTCAAAGTCAATTTGCTCTAGAGAATTGTTTTATATCTTTATATGGTACTTTTCTGCCTCATGAACTCAATGCACTACATTTCTATGCTTCACTATCTCTTCTCATGCGCTATAACATATGTATATATATATATATATATTATAATGAAAATATTTTCTCTATATATATTTGATTATTATTGTTTCATATTTTTAATGTTCATTTCTAGTTGTTACGTTTATTTTATTTTTCGTTTTTACTCACATATTTTCATTTTAGAGCAGATATGGATTTATCGTCTGATTGTGTCTGTGACGTCTGATTGTGTCTGTGACGTCTGATTGTGTCTGTGAGCTCTGATTGTGTCTGTGATGTCTGATTGTGTCTGTGACGTCTGTGATGTCTGATTGTGTCTGTGACGTCTGATTGTGTCTGTGACGTCTGATTGTGTCTGTGATGTATGATTGTGTCTGTGATGTCGGATTGTGTCTGTGATGTCGGATTGTGTCTGTGATGTCTGATTGTGTTTGTGATGTATGATTGTGTCTGTGACGTCTGATTGTGTCTGTGACGTCTGATTGTGTCTGTGACGTCTGATTGTGTCTGTGACGTCTGATTGTGTCTGTGATGTCTGGTAAATATGAACATAGTCTCCATTCCGTTTGTTTTGTATCCTTTACTTGATAAAGACCTTTTGATCGAAATGTCGTTGTATCTTGTTTTTATACTTTGTAAAACTACCTTTGTTTTTACATCTTTCACCTTTGTTTTTACATCTTTCACCTTTGTTTTTACATCTTTCACCTTTGTTTTTACATCTTTCACCTTTGTTTTTACATATTTCACCTTTGTTTTTACATCTTTCACCTTTGTTTTTACATCTTTCACCTTTGTTTACCACTCAATGTCTTCATTGAATTTGTCTCATTGTGATGTCAATCCACACTTTAAATGACTAAATTATTTCCTAGAAAATCTTGATACAATCACTTGTACATAACATCCTGTATTATTTGTCTGACATTATAAATTTGTACGAAATTAACTAAGTTCTCTTGTACAGGACTGTAGGTCTGTTGTCAACTGTGGGTGTTTGGTCGTATGCTCAACCCAGGATTGAAGTCAGAAACTTAAATGAGGCTGCATGGGAAACAGGAAACAGGTATTCAAGGGTAGCTTCAGGAATGTGAGAGTTAGTGGGATTGGAGGGGGAGCATTGCAGTAGGACTAAACATTACCAATGATATTGATTGAAATTCCTGTTTATTTAAGGATCATCTTAATCACACATCGGACATGTCCATAATTGCTCCGATCTTCTCCCAAGCATGTATCACATCAGACATGTCCATAATTTCTCCAATCTCCTCCCAAGCATGTATCACATCGGACATGTCCATAATTGCTCCGATCTCCTCCCAAGCATGTATCACATCAGACATGTCCATAATTTCTCCAATCTCCTCCCAAGCATGTATCACATCGGACATGTCCATAATTGCTCCGATCTCCTCCCAAGCATGTATCACATCGGACATGTCCATAATTTCTCCGATCTCCTCCCAAGCATGTATCTCATCGGACATGTCCATAATTGCTCTGATCTCCTCCCAAGCATGTATTTCAGTATGTTTAGACTAACAACTCCCGTTCTGTGTTGATTGATTTATCTACTGGGTTTTCTCTCGTGGTTTTCTCATCTTACCGCACCTATCAGTATGCATAACGTGCACAATCGAGATAGAGAATACCCTTTATCTTTATCGTTGAAATCTTCAGAGTGTATGCTCTCTTAGAGCGTTGATGATGTCGCTTCTGTCCATAGAAGATCCATTCTCGATCGTAGCATTGTCCGCCAGTGCATCCGCTCTTTTATTGACCTTCACCCCACAATGACCTGGGACAACAATAAGGGTAAGTGTCTGGATTGTCGCATTTTGTATTAATTGCATCCACTGCCTTCAAACATAAAAGGTTTTGATCATCTGTATCATGCTCATAGAGTCGCTGAGCATGCATGCATAAGTGAATGTTTGCATCTTTAGCAACTCCAGTGACTTTGTCACCGTCATGACCTCCATAGTCATGCTGCTGGTAGTTGTTGCATATGCGCCACTTACCTCTTTTATGACTTTTCCTTTAGTTCTAGCCGTAAAGGTCCATGCACTGCGTTGACTATTGTAGGCAGTGAATCTTGACTTGGTTTGGTTATCGTGGTGGCTACTACAAAGGGTTGTCTGTGTTTAGTGGGTATTGGTATCCCCTCTTCTCCATGGTTGATGTCCTGAATGGCACATACGAGTTGTATGACCTATAAGGGACCATTGATAGAATAACTTGAGAACAATTGTTAGAATAGCTTGGGGGGGGAGAGGGGAAGCATTGATAGAATAACTTGAGAACAATTGTTAGAATAGCTTGGGGAGGGAAGCATTGATAGAATAACTTGAGAACAATTGTTAGAATAACTTGGAGGGGAGCATTGATAGAATAACTTGGGAGCAATTGTTAGAATAGCTTGGGGGCACTGATAGAATAACTTTGGGGGAGCATTGATAGAATAACTGGGGGCATTGATAGAATAACTGGGGGATGGAACATTGATAGAATAACTTGGTAGGGGAGGAAGCATAGATAGAATAACTTGAGGGGGAGGAAGCATAGATAGAATAACTTGTGGGAGGAAGCATAGATAGAATAACTTGAGGGGGGAGGAAGCATAGATAGAATAACTTGTGGGAGGGAGGAAGCATAGATAGAATAACTTGTGGGAGGGAGGAAGCATAGATAGAATAACTTGAGGGGGAGGAAGCATAGATAGAATAACTTGTGGGGGAGGAAGCATAGATAGAATAACTTGTGGGGGAGGAAGAATAGATAGAATAACTTGTGGAACCAAGTTTTGATCAATTTTCAACTGGTAAGTGGTGTAATTACAGAGTTGTAATGTGCAGATGACACAATTTGTCTTCCAGAGTTGTAATGTGCAGATGACACAATTTGTCTTCCAGAGTTGTAATGTGCAGATGACACAATTTGTCTTCCAGAGTTGTAATGTGCAGATGACACAATTTGTCTTCCAGAGTTGTAATGTGCAGATGACACAATTTGTCTTCCAGAGTTGTAATGTGCAGATGACACAATTTGTCTTCCAGACTTGTAATGTGCAGATGACACAATTTGTCTTCCAGACTTGTAATGTGCAGATGACACAATTTGTCTTACAGACTTGTAATGTGCAGATATGACACAATTTGTCTTCCAGACTTGTAATGTGCAGATATGACACAATTTGTCTTCCAGACTTGTAATGTGCAGATGACACAATTTGTCTTCCAGACAGTGTCCAGGAAATGGAAGAGATATTCTTTGTTAAACAACACAGCGAAGACCACAACACAACATTTTTGATGAATACAAATAAAAAACAAAAAAGCAGCTTTATTCATTGTCAGTGATTCATTGAGTACAATGTTGGCCCATATTTTCCTGAGAATTTCATCAGTTATTCCTTATTTATTCTGTACTTGTTTTTTTTAAATATTTTAATTGCAACATTTTTCACCTGCAGATACACGCAGGTGGTGTTGTCATTGCAACAGGTGGAATTATTAAAACATGAGGATCAGTACTTGTACCTTTGTGGTCCGGCAGGCTCTGGAAAGACCCTGCTATTGTCTCTCAAAGGTTTAGTCATTTACTTTTTATTTTAATACTCACTTGTTTCTCCATCTTTCTGTCACTCTCAGATGTCATATTTTCTTTTTATTTTAATACTTGTTTCTCCATCTTTCTGTCACTCTCAGATGTCATATTAATATTATAAACTGCTGAAAAATATTGTTGTGTTTCTCTTTGCTCATTTAGTTGTACATTTTTATTGTTGCTTAATGCTAAACTATTGATCTGGTAATCAATCAATCAATCAATCAATCAATCAATCTATTGATTAGTGACAAGTACTTTCATTTAGAGTTTCCACTGATGCTTTTACCTATCACCCAAACCACTTGAGCAACATAAGACAACAGTCACTAGAGCAACATAAGACAACAGCCACTAGAGCAACATAAGACAACAGCCACTAGAGCAACATAAGACAACAGCCACTAGAGCAACATAAGACAACAGTCACTAGAGCAACATAAGACAACAGTCACTAGAGCAACATAAGACAACAGCCACTAGAGCAACATAAGACAACAGCCACTAGAGCAACATAAGACACCAGTCACTAGAGCAACATAAGACAACAGTCACTAGAGCAACATAAGACAACAGCCACTAGAGCAACATAAGACAACAGTCACTAGAGCAACATAAGACAACAGTCACTAGAGCAACATAAGACAACAGCCACTAGAGCAGCATAAGACAACAGCCACTAGAGCAGCGTAAGACAACAGCCACTAGAGCAGCATAAGACAACAGCCACTAGAGCAACATAAGACAACAGTCACTAGAGCAGCGTAAGACAACAGTCACTAGAGCAACATAAGACAACAGCCACTAGAGCAACATAAGACAACAGCCACTAGAGCAACTTAAGACAACAGTCACTAGAGCAACATAAGACAACAGTCACTAGAGCAACATAAGACAACAGTCACTAGAGCAACATAAGACAACAGTCACTAGAGCAACATAAGACAACAGTCACTAGAGCAACATAAGACAACAGCCACTAGAGCAACATAAGACAACAGCCACTAGAGCAACGTAAGACAACAGCAGATAACCATGACACTGGGGAACAGCCACTATAGCAGCGTAAGACAACAGCAGATAACCATGACACTGGGAAACAGCCCGGTAGCAATGTGATGACACTGGGCAACAGCCCGGTAGCAATGTGATGACACTGGGCAACAGCCCGGTAGCATTGGGATGATGAAAGAATAAGAAGTAACTTCTGCTGTTTTAAAGGCATCTGCTTCTGCTCTAAACTTGCTAGAAATGGCTCGCGTGAATGACAGGCAACACCGGGAATAAGGAAAGCAAACCATAGCACAAAAATCAGTCAGATGCTCAATGACTATGCCTAAGCTCATAGCTGGCGAACAAACAACAAATTTCTATACTTACATTGACCTATTTGTGGACTTTATTTTTGAACTAATGAATTGACAGTATTTGGAATCATGGCAACATATGAATAAGAGCAGACACAAAATTAACTAAAAATAAGAATTTATAGAATCACTTGGAACGTGTGCCATCAGAGCATGTGCAATCAGAAGGTGCAATATTGGAACACTTGCAATCGAAATATGTGCAATTGGAACACTTGCAAATGGAACACTTGCAATCAGAACATGTGCAATTGGAACACTAGTACTCCAAACATGTGCAATTGGAACACTAGCACTCCAAACATGTGCAATCAGAACATGTGCAATTGGAATACTTGCAATTGGAACACTTGCAATTGGAATATGTGCAATCAAAACATGTGCAATTGGAACACTTGCGATTGGAACATGTACAATCAGAACATGTGCAATTGGAACACTAGCACTCAAAACATGTGCATATTATATGCTTTGTAAGGCATTGTTGATTTTGTTGAGCATCTATTATCTTTAAATTGATTGAAAGTCACAATTTATATATTGACAGGTCGTCAGTGGTTAAGACGAGACTGGAATGTTGCCATCCTCAACACCAGACTGGGGTCACGAGGTCGAACTGTTGGACAGGTCATTGAAACCACTATCAATAAAACAGAAGGTATTTAGAAAATAGTATAGTTATCTTATTTGTTATATATATATAGAATAGTATAGTTATCTTATTTGTTATATATATATATATATATATATATATAATACTTGCTGACAGTCTATCAATAATGACGGTGCAGATTTGCTAATATCATGTGTCTGTGTGTGATCAATAATATCATGTGGCTGTGTGTGATTTTCTGTCAGCGAGTTGTCAGACTTCACTGGTTTTTTCAGATCAGTTTTTAGAACTTGTTCGTATTCCAACATGTCCTGGACAAGCTTTATCTAGGATGTGGTCATGCTTGCTTGTATTACAACATGACCTTGACAAGTTTTACTTAACCCTTTCGCTCTGTATTATTTTAACCTCTGGGCGCATTTATTTTGCAATTCAAATTTAACATTCAATGTCAATTAGTTTAAACCTTTATAACTCTAGTACTGTTTCTCTAAAGTATGACATATTATATATTAAATTGTTGCTAATTGGATGTGGAATACATTAGTATAATAATATTTTACATTAGGTGATATACGTTTGAGAAAATTAGATTATTGTAGCATGACTATTTTGAAAACAAAAATCATAAAAAATATTTTTACTCTCGGGTTTGTATTACATCTTAATATTCATAAATGTTTCCAAAAGTAGCAGTAAAATGAAGATAATTCATGTGCGATCATATTTTATAAGTTTCATCTAACTAGGTGCAGTAGTTTTTATAATATTCACTTTTTGGTGTGGACACGTCAATAAATGGAATGTGGAACGCCCATTCTTTAGAAGCAATTATTACATTAGACTTACAACTATCGATACTGCATTTCATAAATAATCAAATGTCATTATTACCATCAATTACATCTTCTTCATTACTATCACAAATTATAATTTGATCTAACAGTACTCAAGATTACACTGTAAACATCGTCGAATCATTAATGTTTAAAAAGTCTCGACTTGAACACAATAATACACTGCTTTCCCTCTTTCAAATCTTTGTTAAATGGAGATAGTAATGTACTTACATATATGTACTTTCTGTTTCTGAAGATATTTTTAACTTGACTAAAGGGGTTGTGAAGATACATTCGTTTCCGTGAACAGACATCCAAAAGCAAATATATCGATTTTGCGACATCATGAACATTACTCTGAACCGATATATTGGCTCTGCAGTTCTGTTGGGTTAAGATTCTAGTGACCATGCCAGGAATCTCTGTGTATTCCAACATTTCTTTTTTTAATTATTCTGTTACTACTAAGTATATACTGTTATAAGAAAAGATGTGTCTATAGTAACATAAAAAAGCTCTTTTCTGTAATAATATCGTTGCAGGACTGCAGAAAACAGTTGTACGAATAGATTTAGATCTCATGGACAATGAAACTAAACTATCTGATATCGTTTCTGCTAAAGTTGGAGATAAGACTTTTCATTTCTTGCTGGATGAGATTGCCTGGGTCGAAGAAACAGAGAAACTCTTGTCAATGTTGAAGAAATCCTACCCTAACAGTTCCATTTGGTGTGCAGGAATGCTGATTGAATGTCAACCTGACGGTTTCCAAAGAGGCGGACTAGAAGTAAAGAATTTTGTTTCTTTTAAAAAAAATATATCATCTGTAAAACTTACTTCAAATATATCATCTGTAAAACTTACTTCAAATATATCATATGTAAAACTTACTTCAAATATATTATCTGTAAAACTTACTTGAAATATATCATCTGTAAAACTTACTTCAAATATATCATCTGTAAAACTTACTTCAAATATATCATCTGTAAAACTTACTTGAAATATATCATCTGTAAAACTTACTTCAAATATATCATCTGTAAAACTTACTTCAAATATATCATCTGTAAAACTTACTTCAAATATATTATCTGTAAAACTTACTTAAATATATCATATGTAAAACTTACTTCAAATGTATCATCTGTAAAACTTACTTCAAATATATCATCTGTAAAACTTCAAATATATCATCTGTAAAACTTCAAATATATTATCTGTAAAACTTATTTGATATATATCATCTGTAAAACTTATTTCTCTTTAATGATACTCTTAGTCTAAATTAATGATATCAGACTTGCACAAATTAATGATATCAGACTTGCACAAATTAATGATATCAGACTTACACAAATTAATGATACCAGACTTGCACAAATTAATGATATCAGACTTGCACAAATTAATGATATCAGACTTGCACAAATTAATGATACCAGACTTGCACAAATTAATGATACCAGACTTGCACAAATTAATGATACCAGACTTGCACAAATTAATGATACAAGACTTGCACAAATTAATGATATCAGACTTGCACAAATTAATTATATCAGACTTGCACAAATTAATGATACCAGACTTGCACAAACAGAATATATATATATATCAAGATCACTCTACTGTGGCTGACTTGTATGTCTCACAGTTTGTCTCACAGTTTGTCTCACAGTGTGTCTCACAGTTTGTCTCACAGTTTGTCTCACAGTTTGTCTCACAGTGTGTATGATTTCCTGCCATTTATATTCATAACAAGGTCTCATGTGTATTTGTTTATAATATTTAGGTCATTCTAGGTGTCCGCCTCGGTTCAAAGAGTGCTGCGGATTGTGGATAACAGGGATGAGAGGTGTCAGCTTTACAAATTGGATGTAAGTTCATTGTTATCTGTAGTCTTAAAATGTATCCCAAAGAACATTCTATATGGTCAACTCGCAACTGGTGCTAGACAGCATGGGCACCCATTATTACGCTTCATTGACACCTGCAAGCATGATCTAACTTCATGCGCATAGACAAAGAACACTGGGAGCGGCTGGCCAAAGACAGGTAAGCATAGCCAGCGGCAGTGAGGGCGGCTCAAAAAGAAAAGAAGAAAAACAACATCACATGTGAAGGCAAAAGAGAGCACAGAGGGCAGAGAAAACATCCTATTTATCAGCTCCAGTCTCCAGTTTTACCTGCAACAACTGTGGCAAGGATTGCCACTCCAGAATAGGCCATTACAGCCACAAGAAACGTGATTCAGCGCAGAACATACTACGTGACGCAATACCTATTGTCTCCTTAGACAAAGAGGCCAAGGATGATGAAATTGTATCCATTCCTACAATAACTTTTAGTTGTCCTTCTTGCCTGGCCTCTAATGTTGGGAACAATTGATTGTGCTACAGAGCATGTGCTCTAACCGCTGAACTCTGGAATGTGTAAAAAGAGATCAGAACAGTTATGGCTATTCACTGAAGTGAAATGATGATGATGTGCATGTCAATGATGATGATGATGTCCCTATCAATGTTGATGATGATGTCCCTATCAATGTTGATAATGTCCCTATCAATGTTGATAATGTCCCTATCAATGTTGATGTTGTCCCTATTAATGATGATGATGATGTGCATGTCAATGTTGATGATGTCCCTATCAATGTTGATGTTGTCCCTATCGATGATGATGTGCATGTCAATGTTGATAATGTCCCTATCAATGATGATGTCCCTATCAATGTTGATAATGTTCCTATCAATGTCGAATGATGATGTCCCTATCAATGATGATGTCCCTAATTAAGGATGATGATGTCTATATCAATGTTGATTATGTCCCTATCAATGATGATGATGATGTCCCTATCAATGTTGATGATGTCCCTATCAATAATGTTGATGTCCCTACTAATCCGGGGGAGGAAGGAATGAGGAAGATTTTATTGTTGGATCAAGAGTGTGTTTGCTCAACTGTTGCTGCAAGTCCATGTCATTCCAGAATATATCTTTGATGTCGCATGTCAATCTGTTTCTTTGATGTCGCCTGTCAATCTGTTTCTTTGATGTCACCTGTCAATCTGTTTCTTTGATGTCGCCTGTCAATCTGTTTCTTTGATGTCACCTGTCAATCTGTTTCTTTGATGTCACCTGTCAATCCGTTTCTTTGATGTCACCTGTCAATCTGTTTCTTTGATGTCGCCTGTCAATCTGTTTCTTTGATGTCACCTGTCAATCTGTTTCTTTGATGTCGCCTGTCAATCTGTTTCATTGATATCTTTATGTGCTCTCACATGGGATCTTGTATGTGTAGGCATGTTTGTGCGTGCATGTGTGCATTCATGCATGTGTTTATGTGTGAAACAGTATACATCCATTGTGTCCTATTGCCAAGTTCTCTCCTTGTCAAGAAAAACTATATTTAGACTAGCCTTGCAGAAACAAAGACAACTGGTGGTGTTATATTTTATAACACTTCTTTCATATGATTTTCTGTGTGATGATAGTGTGCTGTTTGACATGTACGATTACTACAGTCTACTCATCATCATCATCAAGGTACTTATCCTTTATAGGACGTCGCTTTCTTTGCAGCGCATCTGAAATTCACTCTGTCTCTTGCCAGTTCACCCACTTCACCGATGGTCATATTCATGGTTTCTTTAATATCTCGTAGCCATCTTCTTCTTGGTCTGCCTCTGCATCCTGGGACCCTGCCCTCTAATATTGTTCTCTCCAGGCCATCGTGACGCTTGATGTGACCAACGTTTCTAATTTTTCTCTATAATATATTGTTTATCAGCCAATTCTCTTTAACATTTAGTTCTTTCAGGACATCAGTGTTCTTTCTTTTTCTGTCCATGCTATTCATCGGATCTTTATGTCGCATTTATTTAGTTTTGAAAGACTGGATTTTCGAAAGACTACAGTCTACTAATATTATATTTAACTTAGAGTATGTGTTGTTTTAGTCTGAAATATTGTAACAACCATATATTATGCATTGATTTAGAGTTTTAACTCTTTCCACGCTTTTCGCCGCACACTGCGCCACAGTAGAATTGGATTGAACACCATTCGCCGTACACTGCACCATTAGAGTTGCTTCCTTATAAGAAGTCTTTCTAGTTTTACTTCTACTATTTAACTTCTGCTACTTTTTAATCTTGTTATTCTAATAGGTTGTCCAGTTTTCTTCAAATTAGTATATAGTAAGATATATATATGTTTATTTATTGACAAGTAGTTATGACTTTTAAAAAAATATTTTTTTTTTTTGTCTGCTTTGAATTAACTGTTCAGGCGGCACTAGAGCATATTCTGCAAGACTGTCCTGGGTGAGCTGAGAAGCAACATGTGGTCAACTGTTCAGGTGGAACAGACACTAGAGCATTTTCTGCAAGACTGTCCTGGGTGAGCTGAGAAGCAACATGTGGTCACACCCAGTTGACCTGAAAACTAAGCTTTGAGGAAACCTGACAGACCTGAAACTGACTGCCCAGTTTGTGGTCCACAGTAAATTAGCGCATGACCAGAGATCGCTGAAGAAGAATTAACTGTTGAGAAATTGAGAAAATAACTGCGTGTGTAAAGACTTATGACCTTTTTCAAACCTTGCAATTATTAACTCTTTCCACGCTTTTGGCCGCACACTGCGCGATAGAGTTGCTTCCCTTATAAGAAGTCTTTCTAGTTTTAATTCTACTATTTTACTTATACTACTTTTTAACCTTATTATTCTATTGGGTTGTCCAGTTTTCTTCAATTTAGCATATAATAATATATATATATGTTTATTTATTGACGAGCAGTTGGGATCGGTTTTTTGTGTGCTTTTTTTTAACCTCCCTTGAATTAACTGTTTGAAAATTGAGGAAATAACTCCGCGTGGAAAGAGTTAATCAAGATTTTGTTTTGTTTTTCAGAGTGCCAAGGCAGGACTTCCAACAGATGGACTACCTGCATTTTTTATAATTCATTCCAAACATGGTGATCCATCAATCCAGCCGTATGATTGCTGCATCTGTGCCAGGGAACTATCAGATATCTTGATCAACAATTTGAATATGAAGTGCGAAATAACTACCAAGAATGATATCACCAAGAATGATATCACCAAGATTGATATCACTGAGAAGATAACACCTCAAGATGTCAGCCAATCAGTATGTTCCAAAACTACTATTGGTCACTCAGATTATGTGGAAATTGATTCCAACAAATTGGGTAGCAGCAGAAATAGCGACAGCGGATGTGATTTAGAATTTAAAGAGAATACATTGAACGATACATTTGATCAAGAGATTGCTACCAGTCATGACAAGAAGAACACAGACACTGTTGTCAAACAGAAAGAAAAAAATGGAAACATGAAACCTCCCAAAAAAATAAGAAAAAGGAGGTAATGTTTTTGAAAATAATCCAGATGAAAAAAGAAATGTTGGCATACATAACTTCGATACCACTGTTGATACCCCAAGCTTAAGAGTTAATATACGCAACCCCAAAACATCAAACAATGACAAATCCTCAAAGGACGATTCAGAAAACATTCCAAGAAAATCCAAACCTCGCAAAAACCCAAATTCTGGTAAAAATCAGAACTGTATGCCAGTTAATAATTGCGAAGATTCCACCAAATCTGGTAAAGAAAACTCTGAGATAGGTTTGGCAACAATAATTCATGAAAATACAAAATCAGATAGCGACAAAATTAACAAAAATCAAAACCCAATCAATGCAGCTGGATCTCATAGTTCTAAGAAGAAATGTCGCAAAGGAAAATCTAAGCATAGCAATAATACTACTGGCAAAGACAGTTTAACAGATAGCACTGCCTACCCGCTACTGAACTTCAGAGATGCTGTACTGCCAGTTACAGTTCCAAGGGGATGGCATCATTACAACAAGAGAGGCTATTGGTCCATTTCTAGAGAAGCACTTGCACAGGAAATGGTTCTGTTAGGTAATCTCATTGGTAGAAATATATTTTGTCATTTTTTTTCTTATCTAGTGATCAATTCTAGCAACACAAACAGAGTGACAAATAGAGTGACAGACAGAATAACATAGTGAGAGACAGTCATAGAATGACAGACAGAGTGACAAACAGAATGACGGACAGAGTAACAGACAGAGTGACAGATAGAGTGACAAACAGAGTGACAAACAGAGTGACAAACAAAGTGACAGCCATATCATCTTGTAGATTCTACAAGTTCCCCACATCTTCCTCTAGCTCAGGTATAGTTTCTCACACCACACCCCAAATCCTTCACCTAGCTCAGGTATAGTTTCTCACACCACACCCCAAGTTCTTCCTCTAGCTCAGGTATAGTTTCTCACACCACACCCCAAATCCTTCACCTAGCTCAGGTATAGTTTCTCACACCACACCCCAAGTTCTTCCTCTAGCTCAGGTATAGTTTCTCACACCACACCCCAAGTCCTTCACCTAGCTCAGGTATAGTTTCTCACACCACACCCCAAGTTCTTCCTCTAGCTCAGGTATAGTTTCTCACACCACACCCCAAGTTCTTCCTCTAGCTCAGGTATAGTTTCTCACACCACACCCCAAGTTCTTCCTCTAGCTCAGGTATAGTTTCTCACACCACACCCCAAGTCCTTCACCTAGCTCAGGTATGGTTTCTCACACCACACCCCAAGTCATTCACCTAGCTCAGGTATAGTTTCCCACACCACACTCCAAGTCCTTCCTCTAGCTCAGGTATAGTTTCTCACACTACACCCTGGCTAAGTCTTGCTTGACTGGCTAAACTATATGAAAGACATTTTTAAAATCCTGTATAACCTTCACATGTCCATCATATGGTTATATTGAAAGTTGTGAAGTTGCAGGCCTTCAGCCAAGATCATAGATCTACAAATGAAAGTTTTCCTTCTTCTTATGCTATGCAAATACTACGGTATGTGTCATAAACAGGGCGGTGCTCTTGAGGTCTTCACCGGTCCCTCATAGTTTTTTTGTAGGATTGTTTCTGTTGGCCAGATTTCCATTCTCACACTGCTCAGGCTGGGGCAGTCTTGCAGGATGTGCTCTGGGGACTGTTTTGGTGCTCCATAGGTGCAGGCAGTCGAGTCCCTGAGACCTATTCTATGGAGGTGTGCTCTGAGACTGCAGTGTCCCATTCTAAGTCTGAAGACTGTGCTCTGCGTTTTTCTGTTTAGTGTATTTATACTGTTGTGCTCTGGGTTGTATCCTCCGTTTATTTTTCTCCACATCATTTTCCTGAATTGTTTCAGGAGAGTCTTTTCTTCAAAATGAAAGTTTTAAAGTCTATCCAGTTAAGAGACACACTAAACAAATCAGTATACCATGCAAGGGAGATACACTACAGAAATCAGCATACCATGCAAGGGAGATACACTACAGAAATCAGCATACCATACAAGGGAGATACACTAAAGAAAGCATACCATGCAAGGGAGACACACTAAAGAAATCAACATATCATGCAAGGGAGACACACTAAAGAAATCAGCATACCATGCAAGGGAGACACGCTACAGAAATCAGCATATCATGCAAGGGAGACACACTACAGTAATCAGCATATGCAAGGGAGATACACTAAAGAAATCAGCATACCATGCAAGGGAGATACATTAAAGAAATCAGCATATCATGCAAGGGAGATATGTCTATATGTTCTCAACATTATGCTTCTTGTCCTGGGATAAACTCTCAAGCAGTGCTGAGTAAGCCCACGATGATCTGGTGCCACGTTGACAGAGCCATCGGTGTAGATGATGATATCACCTGGATGGGAGTTATTGGTTATTGGTTACTAAACTGACGTCATTGCACTCTGGGCAAACCCATAGGTGCTCAGTCTCCCCAACAGATATCGAAGAGTATGCATACTGATGGTTCCTGTGGCACGCTGATTAAACACACCTCTTACTCTGCCTCTCAGGCATCCAGTTCGACTTGAACAACGGGCAACTCCAAACTGCTTAAATCACTTGATCGATTCAACATCGATTTTAGTGTCCTCATCCAACAGAGAGTCGCGAAGAGACCGAAGAATATCCCCTTATCCATCTTCAACTCCCCAACAATCGATGCTGTTGATGCAAGCCTGTCCGCTCTCTCATTACCGTAAACACCCGCATGCCCAGGGCAGTATATCCACGTAAGCCGCTGGAGGTTAGAAACTTCTATAGACGACATCCACTCATCCGAAACCTGCCCTTCTGGATCTTGTGAAGCATCGACTGAGAGTCAGAAACAACAACTGCCCCAGTAAATGAAGTCCCAGAAATCCAATGGAGGGCAGCAGTAACGGCCTCAACCTCCATCCTCATACTAGAAGTAGTTGTCATGTATGCCCCACTTCGCTCTGCAACAACCCTACCATGCGCATTAGCCAAGAAACCCCGGCCGGATTTCTCACCACGTTAAACCGACCCATCGGTATATACAACAACATCATCATCCCTAGCATTATCTTCTATCAGCTGCTTAACTGCGAGATCAGCCTTCATGTTGCCCCAATCTCTACATTCTCTTCCTAGAGTAATGATAACGTTGAGATAGTTCATCATGCTACCATCTGTTGGGATCCATTGGGATGGGAGTGCTGATCAACGAGTGCAAGAATTTTCACATTGACGACGCCCGGGACCCATTCTCTACAGCGGCGTCCAAGTGTACTGACAACCCTGGCGTAAGCAGTCATATCCTCTGATATAGGCATCCATTCTTCACCATGCCTCAACTCATCTAGAGTACAGACCTGTTTAATAACATCCTCTGCCTCGGCCATCCAGGATCGACCTCTCTTCAATCGCCTTCCTTGTTCTCATTTATGGATTTGTGCAGAGGATGATTTGTGTCCGCAGAAATTCTCAGATAAGCTTTTACCTGTGCGACTTTGTGTCTCATGGCCATCGTTGGCAATCCAAGGACATAGCGCATTGCCTCACAAGAATTGTCACGTGTGCAACCAAGTATAAGCCTCATCGCTTCATTTTGGATCCTTTCTAACTTATCCAGCGATGTTCTGCTTACTGTCAGAAGACCAAGGCCATAGTCCACCACGCTCAGCACTAGTCCCTGATAAAGAAAGAGTAGCAGGCGTTGTTCAATATCCACCTCTGCCATAACTTTGATAGCGGTTAGCCCTTTTCTTGCCTTTAGGATTACGTTCTCAACATGGCTCTTAAATGACAGACTTCTGTCAACTGTTATTCCAAGATATTTTAGTGTTTCGCTTCTGTCAATGTCTTTGTTACACATGCTGTCAACTGGGGTAGGTGTCTTTACTATGTGAGTGTTAAGAGAGAACCATGTCAGAGAAGCCTTTGCTGGGTTCACACTCGCTCGAATTCGTTGCACCAGTCACCAATCCTATTCAGCTCACACTGTAATGCTGATGTGATCTCATTTCTGTCCTTGCCCATGCGATACACCAGAATATAATTGGCGTACGACATTGTTCTGCCAATTGCGACCTTTTGTGTGCTGGTTACCCCGACGGTGTATACATTGAACAGGACTGGCAAGAGTGGTGATCCCTGAGGAAGGCTCATTAGGACCTGTTGTGGCTGTGATGCCCATGAACCACAACGCATTGATAACGTGCGCTCGAAAAGCGCAGCAGCAATCCACTTGACCAAGCGTGTTTCCACCTGCATATCCATCAATAACTGCATAAGTAAGGTGTAAGAGACATTGTTATATGTGTCCTGCAAATCAATGGCGGCTGCTGCCATTTCCATCCCTATCTGAAACCCCTCTCACGCATCATATACAAAAACCGCTGCATTGCATCGGGTGTCCTTTCCTGGACGATAGCCGCCGAGAGTGGAGGGGAAAAACCATTTGTCTCCATGTCTATAGTATAAGAGATGGTTACAGCAAAAATTAGTGCTTGAAAGTATCTTGAATAAAGAGCAAGTAAATGCATTTTGTGTGTACAAGACCCACCTGATACAATGTATTCTGTGTGTACGAGGCCTACCTGAAACAATGTATTCTGTGTGTACGAGACCTACCTGAAACAATGTATTCTGTGTGTACAAGACCCACCTGAAACAATGTATTCTGTGTGTACGAGACCCACCTGAAACAATGTATTCTGTGTGTACGAGGCCCACCTGAAACAATGTATTCTGTGTGTACGAGACCCACCTGATTCAAAGATATAACAATCAAAGTCAGAAGTTTCCAGTGCTACCAATCCTCAAACAAGGCAGGCACAAAGATGGAATACTGACATTTATAAAAAAAACAACATTAGAACATGTCAGCGTGCCAACGTGTCAGCGTGCCAACGTGTCAGCAGAAAAATATATGAAATAGTAGAATACCAGATATTTGATCTCGGACAGCAAGTACAGAGTTAAAATTGTTCATCTACTTCTGTACAAGTGATCGTCCACACTTTTCTCCTGTTATTCTACTTCTAAATATATCAATCTAGTCCCAAAATTCAGTTGTATTTGGTCAGTATATTTTCAATATTATTGTTGATATTTCTCAAAGAATCAATTGAGAACCCGTGTCTCTCATGCTCTACAGGTTCCAGATCTTTCTGTAAGGAACTGTACAACTTGAATATACCAGTCTCTCATGCTCCACAGGTTTCAGATCTTTCTGTAAGGAGCTGTTCAACTTGAATATACCAGTCTCTCATGCTCCACATGTTCCAGATCATTCTGTAAGGAACTGTACAACTCAAATGTACCATTAAAGTCTCTCATGCTCCACAGGTTCCAGATCATTCTGTAAGGAACTGTACAACTCGAATGTACCAGTCTCTCATACTCCACAGGTTCCAGATCGTTCTGTAAGGAACTGTACAACCCAAATGTACCATTAAAGTCTCTCATGCTCCACAGGTTCCAGATCGTTCTGTAAGGAACTGTACAACTCGAATGTACCAGTCTCTCATACTCCACAGGTTCCAGATCGTTCTGTAAGGAACTGTACAACCCAAATGTACCATTAAAGTCTCTCATGCTCCACAGGTTCCAGATCGTTCTGTAAGGAACTGTACAACTCGAATGTACCATTAAAGTCTCTCATGCTCCACAGGTTCCAGATCATTCTGTAAAGAACTGTACAACTCGAATGTACCATTAAAGTCTCTCATGCTCCACAGGTTCCAGATCGTTCTGTAAGGAACTGTACAACCCAAATGTACCATTAAAGTCTCTCATGCTCCACAGGTTTCAGATCTTTCTGTAAGGAGCTGTTCAACTTGAATATACCAGTCTCTCATGCTCCACATGTTCCAGATCATTCTGTAAGGAACTGTACAACTCAAAGGTACCATTAAAGTCTCTCATGCTCCACAGGTTCCAGATCGTTCTGTAAGGAACTGTACAACTCAAAGGTACCATTAAAGGTTGAAGAAGCCATGGTGATGAACGCTGAAGGAAAAGAACTAGAGAACTATTTTGTCATGTGCCCAGTTGGTGCTGTTCATGGCTTGGAGTATAAGGTAACCCACACTCATATTCAGTTAAGTGATTTATAATTTATTATTGACTTACTCCATCAACTTCTTTATTTCTGTTTATTGCATATTTTGCAGAATACGAAACTGTTTTTAATTTTCTTGATATTTTCCGTGGGTCACGACCCTCGATTACTCCCAGGTAATGTAACTTGTCCTCCAGATTGAACATATATGGCTTGAATATCAATAGATGCAAACAATTCTTCATCGTCTAAATTATTGTCTCACTCGTTTTAGATATCTTTATCAGAATAATTACATTCTAATTTATCTTCAGATTTATTCAAAACAAGTTCAACAGCTTGTTCTTTAATTATTCTTTTAGAGTGAACATTTTTGAAATTTTCTGAACAGCTTTTCGTCATGAAAATACGTAAATAATTACAGTATAACATTATTACTGGTTGTTATGTAGTTAATATTGTATAGGGTACTACATTTGGCAAACTATCACAGCGAGCGTGGGACAACACAAAACTAACATTGCAGACGAAGATTCAAATATATAGAGCCTGTGTAATTAGTTCTTTACTATATGGCTTAGAAACATGGACAGCCTACTCAATACACGAGAGGAGACTTAACATCTTTCACCTTCGATGTCTCCGCAAGATTATGAACATCAGGTGGTACGACAAGATAACCAACTCTGAAGTACTGCAACATGCAAACCTGCCTTCCATCTGGGGCATGTGAGAAGAATGGAAACTTATTGCATACCAAAACAAATGTTGTTCTGTGAACTTTCGGAAGGGAAGAGGCACCAGGGCAGACCACTGCTCAGATATAAAGATGTCTGCAAAGCCTCAATGAAAAACTTTTCTATAGGTCCCAGCACATGGGAAAACTAGCTGATGACAGAGTTTTGTGGAAAGAGATTGCGAAAGGGTGCAGAGTCTTTTGAGAAGAGACATATGTATGGGCTGAACAACAAGAGAGAAAAGCGAAAACTCAGAAGTTGTCACAGTAAAACACTTGCCAATTGACCGTCTGTAAAGATGAATAAGGCCATATATATGTAGTTAATAGATGTATTATTAGTTAATTGTTTATTAATTTGTTATTATAGTTAATAGATGTACCAACCAGCTCCTGGAAAAGTATATGCCGAACCAAATATTACAACAAGCGGCAGGAAACTGAAAGTAGTGGACAGATTTACTTATCTTGGAAGCACACTGTCCCAAAATGTCACCATAGATGATGAAATAAATACCAGAATCTCTAAAGCTAGCAGCACCTTTGGCAGACTACATAGAAATGTCTGGCACAGATGTGGTATTGGCCAAGCCACAAAACTAAAGGTATATCGAGCTGTCATGCTCCCAGTCCTTCTTCACGCATGCGAAACTTGGACTGTATATCAGAGACACGCAAGGAAGTTAAACCACTTTCATACAGTCTGCCTTAGAAAAATAATGAACATCAAATGGCAGGATATGATCCCAGATACAGAGGTCTTAAAAGAGCTGCTCTCCCCAGCATCTACACAATCTTGATGCAGTCCCAGACAAGATGGGCAGGACATGTGGCTCGAATGCCAGACTGCAGAATACCCAAGCGACTCTTTCATGGTGAGCTGCATAGCGGTAAACGCTCACAGGGGGCCAGAAAAGCGATTCAAAGATACACTCAAGAACTCGATGAAATCTTTGGCATAGATGTCAACAACTGGGAGAATGCTGCTGAAGACAGATCAGCCTGGCACACACTTCTTCGACACGGTTCCTCTGCCTATGAGGCAGGTAGAACAGCACGGATGGAGCAAAAACGTCAAAACAGAAAGGCAGTAAAACTTCCTACAAGTGCAAGTATACCTTGCCCACACTGTACAAGAACATTTCAAGCCCATATCGGGCTCACTAGTCATCTACATACACACAGACAAACATAGCGCAACTACATTCCCTTGGATGAAAATTTGTGTGGTCATCATCACCCGTGATGGACGAGCATCAGATGTATTATATAATCTTTTATGAAAAACACACTACGCTCGAATTCACTACCAATGACATTGCAAAAATTAATACTCCAGTGCTATATTGATCCAATACTTCTGTATGGCGGCGAATCATGGACAGTGAATAATAAATCAATACGATCATTGGAAGCCACAGAGATGTGGTTTTACAGAAGAATGCTGAAAATTCCATGGACAGCGAAGAAAACAAATGAGGAGGTTTTAAATCAGGCATGCACACAAAGAAACCTTATCAAAAGAATAAGAATCTGACAATCAAGGTTCTTCGGGCATATAATGCGAAGAGAAGGTTTAGAATATTTGGTAACAACAGGTAAAATTCAGGGAAGGAGAGATTGTGAAAGACAGAGGGAGAAGATGCTGGATGGCCTGACATCATGGTTCGACACTGGATCGACGTCAGAACTGATTACGTGCACCAAGCAGAGAGAGTTGTGGAGAAACATGATCGCCTACGCCAGCAGGCATGGCACTTGAGAGATCTAGTTGTTATGTAGTTAATATTGTATTATTACTTATTAATGTGAATTTACTATCTTCTTGTTGATCTATTTGTCTGCATCGCTAGTTGGTGGTCTGCGTCCCTAGTGCCTGTGCTCTACCAGAATACATTGAGATTAGTCAAGGAATTAGACATGGCTCAATGGAACCTAAGGAAATGATGAAAAGAACACAGTTTGGTACTGATTTCTTGAACAAGATAGACCATCTGGGCCAGGAACAATACCAACCTGTGGAAGCTTGTGGTACTAATGGCCCAGAAATTGACAAAGTCAGAATTTCCACCACGCTATGGAACAAGATGCACCATACGATTTACTTTATCAGCCTCTGTCTGAAGGAGACAGTCATGTGATACCAGATGACAATCAGATTTATTCTCAGACAGCAGGTCAGACAATTGTTGATGAGTTAAGTTATATTTATATAGTTATCTCATAGATGTAGTATATCATAGTTGTAGTATATCATAGATGTAGTATATCATAGATTCAGTATATCATAGATGAAGTGCATCATAGATGAAGACCAGGTTTGAGGTTGACTTTTCCAGTCTAAACAGTTGTCAGAGTTGATTTTACACTGTACAAATTATGTAGCTGTCTCAGAGTTGGTTTTACATTGTACAAATTATGTAGCTGTGTCAGAGTTGGTTTTACATTGTACAAATTATGTAGCTGTGTCTGCACTGAATACCAGAAATGTTAGATAAACTGCTCACTGGCTCTAGTACTTGTATAGTAGAACTATCTGGCGTTATCTCATAGATTTTACATGTAATATAATAAATATCTTAATACAACGAAAACAAAGATATTTACAACCGATAAAACAGAATTGATGGCTAATATGTGTGTCAACGACCATAAAATAGAAAGAACTTTGAATACCTTGGGGCATTGCTGACAAATGACGGGAATCCTTTAAAAGAAATTAAAAGAAGGCTGAGCATTGCTTTACAAAAACTAAAAGAACTAACTAACCTACGAAGGTGACTGAAAAAAGAACAAAAATCACGTGATCAAGAGCCTGTGTTTTTCCCTTGGCAACTTATGGTTATGAGACATGGACCATTGACAAAGCAGCAGAGAAGATCATTAATGCCTTTGAATGCAAATGTTACAGAAGAGTTCTTAGAATATCATGGACAGAGAAAAGAACATATGCTTCTGTTCTGCAATAGCTTGATATTAAGGGAAATTTGCTAATAACAACAAGGAAAATTAAATATTTCGGACACATCAAACGACATGAGTGCCTAGAGAAGATAATTTTGGAGAGAACGGTGCCTGGAAGAAGAATGAGAGGAAGACCTAGAAAACGAAGGGTGCAAGATGTCATTGACGATCTGAGAATGACTGCTGCTGACACCGTTCAACTTGCACAGAACAGAGTTTTTCAGGACTGCTGTCATTGGAGCCAAGTTCCAGAAGGGACAAGCTACTTGATGCTGATGATGAATTTAATAATACTGTTGATATTATATCTTCATAGTTCATAGTTCATAAGTACGGTTCCAACTTCACTGCAACGGGTCACCCCATAATTGCTCCGTTCCTGTGTCAATGAAAATCACACGAAATGCTAACAACTGTGAAATGTTTCCTGTGTGAACTAATTCCAGAATGAAACAGTCGCGTGCCGCCACAAAAAGAAACCTGCACCGCATAAAATGCATATGGCTGTCGCTAATGTAGCAACACAAAACTGTTCATCACTTGAATTGCAATTCTTGTCGAAGGGAACATCAATCATGACAAAATCCAGCTTTCTGCACTCGCAATATAACTGCATACGGCAGATTGAGCTTGTTCGCATAACCGCTGTCCGCCATTTTCTGAATACACACAACAAACGCACGGTTGACACAGCAAAAACATTCCATGTAACAGTCATAGCTCACAGCGTTGCTCAAGCACTAACTCAGTACCTCGGCAAACGAAACCGGGAAATACCTAACCAAACATGGCGAAAATGCGCTAGCAAAGTCGTGTTCAGAATCAAACAGTTCTGACTCTGAATGGCCTCCCGCATTCCGCCATTGCTGGCCAGATTTTTTTTATAGAAGTGTATCATAGATGGAGTATATCATAGATGAAGTATATCATAGATGAAGTATATCATAGGTGAAGTATAGCATAGGTGAAGATTCTTGTTTATATTAACCCTTAAGGTCCATGCGCCACTCTATGGCGTTTATGTTGGATGCCAATTGATAAACACCACGTGGGGTTGGCTTTCAGGAGACTAAGAGTTAAAGAGTTGTAGTAAATTTATATTCCCATCCAAGTTACACAAAATATCAATTTTGTCCACAGTCTCATCCAAACCTTACGTTGCTCCAAGCTACACAGAATCAGAAATCATGAAAATCAAGAATGAGTTGTGTGGACATTGTGGAGACAAAGACAAGTGTGTGTGTCAATACTTCAATTGTGATGAGCTAGCAGCGATTCATAGACTGGATGCTTGGAATAAAGCTTATGTTCTCATGTGTGCTTCTAGATGTACATCTACATTAGTCTTGGTATTACCATAATCTATAACTGTTGTTAGATGTAACATCTACATTAGTCTTGGTATTACCATAATCTATAACTGTTGTTAGATGTAACATCTACATTAGTCTTGGTATTACCATAATCTATAACTGTTGTTAGATGTAACATCTACATTAGTCTTGGTATTACCATAATCTATAACTGTTGTTAGATGTAACATCTACATTAGTCTTGGTATTACCATAATCTATAACTGTTGTTAGATGTAACATCTACATTTGTCTTGGTATTACCATAATCTATAACTGTTGTTAGATGTAACATCTACATTAGTCTTGGTATTACCATAATCTATAACTGTTATTAGATGTAACATCTACATTAGTCTTGGTATTACCATAATCTATAACTGTTGTTAGATGTAACATCTACATTTGTCTTGGTGCTACCATAATCTATAACTGTTGTTAGATGTAACATCTACATTAGTCTTGGTATAACCTTAAACTCTTGCACTTTTGATCATCTTAGTGACATTTTGATCCATGTGTGCTTTTTTTGTGAGCTCTTGATCCTCTCTTGATGACCTATTGATCTATCGGTTCCCCTCCCGATGACCTCTTGATCTATCAGTCACCCCTGATGACCTCTTGATCTATTGGTCCCCCTGATCTATCGGTTCATCCCCCAATCTATCGGTTCCCCTGATGACGTCTTGATCTATCGGTCACCCCCTTGATGACCTCTTGATTTATTGGTCACCCCCTGATGTCCTCTTTTATGTTCCCCTCCCCATGGCCTCCTGATCTACCAGTTCTCCCCCTTCCCGATGACCTCAACCTCTTGATCTATCGCCCTATTAGAACTATTCTCCTATTAGAAATCTCTTAATGACCTCTTGTTCTGTTTGTGTTTCCTTTGTCTGTAAGTTCCTTTGATGACATATTGGTGTTATCTTCAATTATTTCTGCTATCACATGACACTCACTACAATATCACATGACACTAGAATATCACATGACACTAGAATATCACATGACACTAGAATATCACATGACACACACTAGAATATCACATGACACACACTAGAATATCACATGACACTAGAATATCACATGACACAGACTAGAATATCACATGTCACTCACTAGAGTATCACATGACACACACTAGAATATCACATATCACTCACTAGAATAGCACATGACATTAGAATATCACATGACACTAGAATATCACAAGTCACTCACTAGAATATCACCTGACACTAGAATATCACAAGTCACTCACTAGAATATCACCTGACACTAGAATATCACATGACACTAGAATATTACATGACACTAAAATATCACATGACACTAGAATATCACATGACACTAGAATATCACATGACACTATAATATCACATGACACTAAAATATCACATGTCACTCACTAGAATATCACATGACACTAGAATATTACATGACACTAGAATACCACATGACACTAGAATATCACATGACACACACTAGAATATCACATGACACACACTAGAATATCACATGACACTAGAATATCACATGACACAGACTAGAACATCACATGTCACTCACTAGAGTATCACATGACACACACTAGAATATCACATATCACTCACTAGAATATCACATGACACTAGAATATCACATGACATTAGAATAGCACATGACATTAGAATATCACATGACACTAGAATATCACAAGTCACTCACTAGAATATCACCTGACACTAGAATATCACATGACACTAGAATATTACATGACACTAAAATATCACATGACACTAGAATATCACATGACACTAGAATATCACATGACACTATAATATCACATGACACTAAAATATCACATGTCACTCACTAGAATATCACATGACACTAGAATATCACATGACACTAGAATATTACATGACACTAGAATACCACATGACACTAGAGTATCACATGACAATAGAATATCACATGACACTAAAATATCACATGACACTAGAATATCACATGACACTAGAATATCACATGACACTAGAATATCGCATGCCACTAATATATCGCATGTCACTCACTAGAATATCACATGACACTAGAGTATCACATGACAATAGAATATCACATGACACTAGAATATCACATGACACTAGAATATCACATGCCACTAAAATATCACATCACTCACTAGAATATCACATGACACTCACTAGAATATCACATGACACTCACTAGAATATTACATGACACTATAATATCACATGACACTAGAATATCACATGACACTTACTAGAATATCACATGACACTAGCTAGAATATCACATGACACGAACTAGAGTATCACATGACAATAGAATATCACATGGCACTTACTAGAATATCACATGACACTAGAATATCACATGACACTAGAATATCACATGACACTAGAATATCACATGACACACACTAGAATATCACATGTCACTCACTAGAATATCACATGACACTCAATAAAATATCACATGACACTCACTAGAATATCACATGACACTAGAATATCACATGACACTAGAATATCACATGACACTCACTAGACACTCAATAGAATATCCCATGACACTCACTAGAATATCACATGAGAAATGTCTCAAGAATATCAAATACTTCCATAAAATCATGTTGATAAAAATTATATCATCGATTTTGACAAGGTTAAATTTTGGACATGAAAACCTAAAACTGTGTGATGTTCTGTTTAATGTAAAACTGTGTGATGTTCTGTTTAATGTAAAACTGTGATGTTCTGTTTAATGTAAAACTGTGATGTTCTGTTTAATGTAAAACTGTGTGATGTTCTGCTTAATGTAAAACTGTGATGTTCTGTTTAATGTAAACCTGTTCTGTTTAATGTAAAGCTGTGTAATGTTCTGTTTAATATAAACCTGTGTGATGTTCTGTTTAATGTAAACCTGTTCTGTTTAATGTAAAGCTGTGTGATGTTCTGTTTAATATAAACCTGTGTGATGTTCTGTTTAATGTAAACCTGTGTGATGTTCTATTTAATGTAAAGCTGTGTAATGTTCTGTTTAATGTAAACCTGTTCTGTTTAATGTAAAGCTGTGTAATGATCTATTTAATGTAAAGCTGTGTAATGTTCTGTATAATATAAACCTGTTCTGTTTAATGTAAGCCTGTGTAATGTTCTGTTTAATGTAAACCTGTGTAATGTTCTGTTTAATGTAAAGCTGTGTAATGTTCTGTTTAATGTATTGTAACTTTTTTTATAGTTGACATTTAACAATTGGGTAGGAGACTTGGTAACCAGGTCTGTCAATATCTACATCACATGCCAAACACCAGGCACTCACTCACTGAATAGTTCTGACAGGTCACTGTGACATCTGATCCTTGTCAACTGATGACATCTGATCCTTGTCAACTGATGACATCTGATCCTTGTCAACTGATAACAGATTTTCTTACAACAAAATTTAATATATGTATTTCTGTTGAAAATCTCATATTGTCCTCATATTGTCCTCATATTGTCCTCATATTTTTTAAACTGATTTGTCCTAGCATTTATTGGAGCATTACCATTGTAATTTGACACTCACGTGACACCTTGTAATTTGACACTCACATGACACCTTGTAATTTGACACTCACATGACACCTTGTAATTTGACCTCACTGACACCTTGTAATTTGACACTCACATGACACCTTGTAATTTGACACTCACATGACACCTTGTAATTGGACACTCACATGACACCTTGTAATTGGACACTCACATGACACCTTGTAATTGGACACTCACATGACACCTTGTAATTGGACACTCACATGACACCTTGTAATTGGACACTCACATGACACCTTGTAATTTGACACTCACATTACACCTTGTAATTTGACACTCACATGACACCTTGTAATTTGACACTCACATGACACCTTGTAATTTGACACTCCATGACACCTTGTAATTTGACACCCCACATGACACCTTGTAATTTGACACTTACATGACACCTTGTAATTTGACACTCACATGACACCTTGTAATTTGACACTCACATGACACCTTGTAATTTGACACTCACATGACACCTTGTAATTTGACACTCACATGACACCTTGTAATTTGACACTGACATGACACCTTGTAATTGGACACTCACATGACACCTTGTAATTTGACACTCACGTGACACCTTGTAATTGGACACTCACATGACACCTTGTAATTTGTCACTCACATGACACCTTGTGATTTGACACTCACATGACACCTTGTGATTTGACACTCACATGACACCTTGTAATTTGACACTCACATGACACCTTGTAATTTGACACTCACATGACACCTTGTAATTTGACACTCACATGACACCTTGTAATTTGACACTCACATGACACCTTGTAATTTGACACTCACATGACACCTTGTAATTTGACACTCACATGACACCTTGTAATTTGATACTCACATGACACCTTGTAATTGGACACTCACATGACACCTTGTAATTGGACACTCACATGACACCTTGTAATTTGACACTCACATTACACCTTGTAATTTGACACTCACATGACACCTTGTAATTTGACACTCACATGACACCTTGTAATTTGACACTCACGTGACACCTTGTAATTTGACACTCACATGACACCTTGTAATTTGACACTCACATGACACCTTGTAATTTGACACTCACATGACACCTTGTAATTTGACACTCACATGACACCTTGTAATTTGACACTCACATGACACCTTGTAATTTGACACTCACATGACACCTTGTAATTTGATACTCACATGACACCTTGTAATTTGACACTCACATGACACCTTGTAATTGGACACTCACATGACACCTTGTAATTGGACACTCACATGACACCTTGTAATTGGACACTCACATGACACCTTGTAATTTGACACTCACGTGACACCTTGTAATTTGACACTCACGTGACAACTTGTAATTTGACACTCACGTGACACCTTGTAATTTGACACTCACGTGACACCTTGTAATTTGACACTCACGTGACACCTTGTAATTTGACACTCACGTGACACCTTGTAATTTGACACTCACATGACACCTTGTAATTTGACACTCACCTGACACCTTGTAATTTGACACTCACATGACACCTTGTAATTTGACGCTCACATGACACCTTGTAATTTGACACTCACGTGACACCTTGTAATTTGACACTCACGTGACACCTTGTAATTGGACACTCACGTGACACCTTGGAATTTGACACTCACGTGACACCTTGCAATTGGACGCTCACGTGACACCTTGTAATTGGACGCTCACGTGACACCTTGTAATTTGACGCTCACGTGACACCTTGTAATTGGACGCTCACGTTACACCTTGTAATTGGACGCTCACGTGACACCTTGTAATTGGACACTCACGTGACACCTTGTAATTGGACACTCACGTGACACCTTGTAATTGGACACTCACGTGACACCTTGTAATTGGACACTCACGTGACACCTTGTAATTTGACACTCGCGTTACACCTTGTAATTTGACACTCGCGTGACACCTTGTAATTTGACACTCACGTGACACCTTGTAATTTGACACTCACGTGACACCTTGTAATTTGACACTCACGTGACACCTTGTAATTTGACACTCACGTGACACCTTGTAATTGGACACTCACGTGACACCTTGGAATTTGACACTCACGTGACACCTTGCAATTGGACGCTCACGTGACACCTTGTAATTGGACGCTCACGTGACACCTTGTAATTTGACGCTCACGTGACACCTTGTAATTGGACGCTCACGTTACACCTTGTAATTGGACGCTCACGTGACACCTTGTAATTGGACACTCACGTGACACCTTGTAATTGGACACTCACGTGACACCTTGTAATTGGACACTCACGTGACACCTTGTAATTTGACACTCACGTGACACCTTGTAATTTGACACTCGCGTTACACCTTGTAATTTGACACTCGCGTTACACCTTGTAATTTGACACTCACGTGACACCTTGTAATTTGACACTCACGTGACACCTTGTAATTTGACACTCACGTGACACCTTGTAATTTGACACTCACGTGACACCTTGTAATTTGACACTCACGTGACACCTTGTAATTGGACACTCACGTGACACCTTGGAATTTGACACTCACGTGACACCTTGCAATTGGACGCTCACGTGACACCTTGTAATTGGACGCTCACGTGACACCTTGTAATTTGACGCTCACGTGACACCTTGTAATTGGACGCTCACGTTACACCTTGTAATTGGACGCTCACGTGACACCTTGTAATTGGACACTCACGTGACACCTTGTAATTGGACACTCACGTGACACCTTGTAATTGGACACTCACGTGACACCTTGTAATTGGACACTCACGTGACACCTTGTAATTTGACACTCACGTGACACCTTGTAATTTGACACTCGCGTTACACCTTGTAATTTGACACTCACGTGACACCTTGTAATTGGACACTCACGTGACACCTTGGAATTTGACACTCACGTGACACCTTGCAATTGGACGCTCACGTGACACCTTGTAATTGGACGCTCACGTGACACCTTGTAATTTGGCGCTCACGTGACACCTTAATTGGCGCTCACGTTACACCTTGTAATTGGACGCTCACGTGACACCTTGTAATTGGACACTCACGTGACACCTTGTAATTGGACACTCACGTGACACCTTGTAATTGGACACTCACGTGACACCTTGTAATTGGACACTCACGTGACACCTTGTAATTTGACACTCACGTGACACCTTGTAATTTGACACTCGCGTTACACCTTGTAATTTGACACTCGCGTGACACCTTGTAATTTGACACTCACGTGACACCTTGTAATTTGACACTCACGTGACACCTTGTAATTTGACACTCACGTGACACCTTGTAATTTGACACTCACGTGACACCTTGTAATTTGACACTCACGTGACACCTTGTAATTGGACACTCACGTGACACCTTGGAATTTGACACTCACGTGACACCTTGCAATTGGACGCTCACGTGACACCTTGTAATTGGACGCTCACGTGACACCTTGTAATTTGACGCTCAGGTGACACCTTGTAATTGGACGCTCACGTTACACCTTGTAATTGGACGCTCACGTGACACCTTGTAATTGGACACTCACGTGACACCTTGTAATTGGACACTCACGTGACACCTTGTAATTGGACACTCACGTGACACCTTGTAATTGGACACTCACGTGACACCTTGTAATTTGACACTCACGTGACACCTTGTAATTTGACACTCACGTGACACCTTGTAATTTGACACTCACGTGACACCTTGTAATTTGACACTCACGTGACACCTTGTAATTTGACAGTCACGTGACACCTAGTTAATTTGACACTCACGTGACACCTTGTAATTTGACACTCACATGACACCTTGTAATTTGACACTCACGTGACACCTTGTAATTTGACACTCACGTGACACCTTGTAATTTGACACTCACGTGACACCGTGTAATTTGACACTCACATGACACCTTGTAATTTTACACTCACATGACACCTTGTAATTTGGTGAGTAACTATATGTGCTCCAATCTCTTTCTTACACAGGAAGATCTCAGTGGCAGTGCACAAACTCTGTAGACGGCAAGGTTCCCGATGTAATTTAGAAGATGGTGAAAATATTTTGTATCAATTTTATTTTTCATCTTTCTAACGAATGTTGTCCAGGCAGCGGCTTTCCAACCTGTGGTTCTCGTTTTTGAACTGCCAAGGGTTCATTTACATGCTCAATTTGAGCACTGGGTCTTTGTTTTATCATCTGTCTCCAATAGGACTTGAAACTTGATCTCACCTACACTGAGATCAGGGATCTCTGGAAAAATATCCTGATGGCTCCACAAGGGAGCGAATCAAGTACCTTTGAACAAGAGGCGAGCACCTAGCCTCAACACCATAGAGACCCCTAGTAGCTTAGCTTATAGTTGATAATAATGATGTCAGTAATAGTTGATAATAGTGATGTTGGTAATGATGTTGGTAATAGTTGATAATAATGATGTTGGTAATAGTTGATAATAATGATGTTGGTAATGATGTCAGTAATGATGTTGGTAATGATGTCGATAATAGTTGATAATAATGATGTAGGTAATGATGTCGGTAATAGTTGATAATAATGATGTCAGTAATAGTTGATAATAATGATGTCGGTAATAGTTGATAATAATGATGTCGGTAATGATGTCAGTAATAGTTGATAATAATGATGTCAGTAATGATGTCAGTAATAGTTGATAATAATGATGTTGATAATACTGTTAAGCTATATCATTTACTGGGAGGGGGGATGCTTATAGTTGATAATAATGATGTCGATAATACTGTTAAGCTATATCATTTACTGGGAGATGGAGAAGGGGGGATGCTTATAGTTGATAATAATGTCGATAATACTGTTAAGCTATATCATTTACTGGAGGGGATGCTTATAGTTGATAATAATGATCTCGATAATACTGTTAAGCTATATCATTTACTGAGGGGATGCTTATAGTTGATAATAATGATGTTGATAATACTGTTAAGCTATATCATTTACTGGGAGATGGAGAAGGGGGGATGTTTATAGTTGATAATAATGTCAATAATACTGTTAAGCTATATCATTTAATGGGAGGGGGGATGCTTATAGTTGATAATAATGATGTCAATAATACTGTTAAGCTATATCATTTACTGGGAGGGGGGATGCTTATAGTTGATAATAATGATGTCGGTAATACTGTTAAGCTATATCATTTACTGAAGGATGGGGGAGCTACTATATTGGAAAATCATAAAATATTTGCTATGTGCTTATTTATTGTCCATGACTTGCTGCCATATATCAGTATGGGATCTATATAGCACTGAATAATTGTCCATGACTTGCATGTGTTTTAATGTATTTTAAATTGTCGAACTTGTCTTAGATTTGTCCCATTATATATTCTAAATGATTATTAGATCTTCGCTGTCAATACCATTTATATTAGCAGTCTTTAGATAACTATATACATATAGCATTGCTAGTGCCCTGTCTTCAACAAACCTGCACTTAGTTCATATGTACGGTTCCAACTTCACTGCAACGGGTCACCCCATAATTGCTCCGCTCCTGTGCCAATGAAAATCACACGAAATGCTAACAACATGTTTCCTGTGTGAACTAATTCCAGAATGAAACAGCCGAATATCACCACAAAAAGCAACCTGCACCGCATAAATGCATATGGTCGTCGTTAAGGTGTCAACAGAAAACTGTTCATCACTTTAATTGCAATTCATGTCGAAGGAAACATCAATCACGACAAAATCCAGCTTTCTGCACACATATCACTGCATATGGCAGAATGAGTCGGTTTGTCATAACCGCTGTCCACCATTTTCTGAATACACACAACAAATGCACGGTTGACACAGCAAAAGCATTCCATGTAACATTCATAGCTTACAGCGTTGCTCAAGCACTTACTCGGTAGCTAGGCAAGAAACCGTGAAGCGAAACCACGAGACAGATCAACTGTAGACAGAGAAAGAGAAGAGGCAGGAAAGACCTGGAATGAACTAAGCTGGCTTGCTCAAGACAGATCTGGTTGTAGGAAATTTATTGATACCTTTTGCTTCATGGGGGACATGAGAAATTTATTGCTTCATGGGGGGAACATGAGAAATTTATTGCTTCATGGGGGGAACATGAGAAATTTATTGCTTCATGGGGGGAACATGAGAAATTTATTGCTTCATGGGGGGAACATGAGAAATTTATTGCTTCATGGGGGGACATGAGAAATTTATTGCTTCATGGGGGGACATGAGAAATTTATTGCTTCATGGGGGGACATGAGAAATTTATTGCTTCATGGGGGGACATGAGAAATTTATTGCTTCATGGGGGGACATGAGAAATTTATTGCTTCATGGGGGGAACATGAGAAATTTATTGCTTCATGGGGGGACATGAGAAATTTATTGCTTCATGGGGGAACATGAGAAATTTATTGCTTCATGGGGGACATGAAATTTATTGCTTCATGGGGGAACATGAGAAATTTATTGCTTCATGGGGGACATGAGAAATTTATTGCTTCATGGGGGAACATGAGAAATTTATTGCTTCATGGGGGACATGAGAAATTTATTGCTTCATGGGGGACATGAGAAATTTATTGCTTCATGGGGGACATGAGAAATTTATTGCTTCATGGGGGAACATGAGAAATTTATTGCTTCATGGGGGAACATGAGAAATTTATTGCTTCATGGTGTGACATCAAAATGTATTGCTTCATGGGGAACATGAGAAATTTATTGCTTCATGGGGACATGAGAAATTTATTGCTTCATGGGGGACATGAGAAATTTATTGCTTCATGGTGGGGACATGAGAAATTTATTGATGCCTTATGCTTCATGGGGGACATGAGAAATCTGATAGTTAATCACATCAAGCAGAAATATTATCTTGACATCTTTTATGCAGTTTTCTTTGTTTTGGGCCAGCAACACACACACAAACAAACTTGAAATGAAACAATAAAACGCAAAATGTTCAAATAATCATTTTATTTTTGTCTGTTTTAAAAAAAAATGTATTTTAGGAATTCATATCAGGAAGCATGCACAGACGTTAGCACACACAGATATTAATATGCACAGACGTTAGCACACAGAGGCATTAACATACACAGACATGCTAGTACACATAGACATTAGCACACATACAACACACACAGACGTTAGCACACAGACATTAACACGCACAGACATTAGCACAGAGACATTAACACACACAGACACATTAATATGCACAGACGCTAGCACACAGAGACATTAACATACACAGACGTTAGCACACATAGACATTAACATACACAGACGTTAGCACACATAGACATTAACATACACAGACATTAACATACACAAATGTTAGCACACAGAGACATTAACACGCACAGACGTTAGCACACAGAGACGTTAGCACACAGAGACATTAACACACAGACGTTAGCACACACGCTAGTACACATAGATGTTAGCATACACAGAAGATGATAATGATGGAAGTACTGAAGATGAGATCGATGCACTTATAGACTTGTTCTGTGTGCAATGACGATGATCTGATGACTAACTAACTGCACCCACCCACACAAGTGAATGATCTGATGACTAACTAACTGCACCCACCCACACAATTGAATGAAACTCATCAATTTGTCCTGCCACCATGTTTCAACATTGAATAAAATTTGATGTTTACATTCTGATTGAGAAAATGAATTCAATAATATATTTGTTGCTGATAGCTATTCAACATGTACATGTGTGTTTGGTGTCAATGGAACTTCGTACACCGACACACACACACGCATGCAACACATACACACACACCCAAGCAACACATGTACAACTAAGAATAATAAATGTGTGTTTATACTAGCACACTTGAAACTACACGTCAGAAATGAAACCAATAATTATTATTATTATTCATAAGTGGAGAAACGTGTTGCAGATAGGTAATGTTGTAGATAGGTAATGTTGCAGAAAGGTAATAATGTAGATAGGTAATGTTGCAGAAAGGTAATAATGTAGATAGGTAATGTTGTAAAAAGGTAATGTTGCAGATAAATAAATAATGTTGCAGATATGAAAAAGGGCACTCAACACTTTACGGTACTTGTTTACAATTTCACTGCAGAAAACCTCCTGATCTAAGTTAATGCGTCAGTCGCGATCAGTGTGTGCGGACGTGGAGGAGAACCGGGTTCAAAGGTCACGGGTGTGATGTTTATTGTGTATTTTGTATGTAAATAAGCAGTGTTTTAATTGAATTGGGAGCCCTGGAAAGGACTGTATGTGGGAATGTGAGGTGGAAGGAGGCAGGATGGGACTAGGAGTGTTACTGTGGGGCCAGAAACTTATGGTATCAGCAATAATAGCTATGAAGGGGTCTAAATTTCTGAATTTAGTCCGGCGACGCCACATAAACTCACACACTCGGGAATGACGGATTTTACGTCAATAACATAAATAATGGGGAACCTCTGCGCTATATTTAGAACAATGCTCGCAAACAGTCTATATTTAGAATGACCCAGTTTTTGCGGTGAAATTGTAGACAAGTACCCACTTTACATTCCTATGCTTCTTAGTACTTTCTCTTCTCATGCCTTGTAATCTATATGTTACATATATATATATCATATATCCACTTGATTTTGTTTCTCTTCTTCTCCGCTGCTCGTTTTTTTGTACTGCATTCATTTCGCTATTTGTTTTTATTCCCAGATTTTCATTAGATACGTTTGAATGTCTCCATATGTAGTGTTCTTGGAAATTCGTCACTCCTGTTGTATAGTTTGCTTGATAAAGGCCTTTTGGTTGAAAGTTGCTGTGTATTGTCACTGTTTCTGTATTTCGTAAAACTAAAGTACTTTGTTCTTCGGTGTTTTGCTGTTGCAGATATGTCATGTTGTAGATATGTTATGTTGCAGATAGGTAATGTTGTAGATATGTCATGTTGCAGATATGTTATGTTGCAGATGTTATGTTGTAGATATGTTATGTTGTAGATATGTTATAGATATGTCATGTTGTGGATAAGTCATGTTGCAGACATGTTATGTTGTGGATAAGTCATAACAGTGATTGTTGACATCAAACTGTTGTGACTTGAAGAGAGAGTCACTCGAGCAGATGTTCTACGCTGGTACAACTTGCAATATTTATTTATTGTCTTTTTCTTTTCTCCTTTCTCTTCTTGAATTGTTTCAACGAATGTTGTTTGTCTTCCTCCTCATCATCAGATTCATCACTGAATTCTTCTTCTTCTTCTCTCTCAATCTCTCTCATCTTCAAATACGTATTGTATTCTTCTAGGCTTATGTTTCCCAGATGTGTGGCAAAATAATTATTGGTTGTGTCGATAACATCGTGAAGAGCTGGGTTCGGATTCAGTTTAGGATCATCCTTTTCTTTGACATACACAAAAAGTCCAGCTCTAACCAAGAAAATATGTCTGTCTTGTGTATGATGGAGACTGTGTTGAAAAAGTTGAGTTTTCAATATATTTCTCTGTTTATAACCCATTGTAAAATAAGCATAATCAAATTTCTCATTAGTTTCTCTCCATGGATCTGATAAAACATTCGGACATTTCTTCAAAACATGTAGTGCATCTTCGGTTGTAAACAATCCTTTTAAGTTTGCGAAGACTAAAGTACGAGTGGCGGAATTCGTCAATAAAATTCTGGAGTCTGACGTTAGGAAAGTTGTCACGTCTCGTTCAGTGAATCCCATAATTCTCAAGTGTTGTAAAGATTCCTCAATTAATAATTGTACATTTGCAAATGAAATGTTATCATTGAAAGGTATATGATTTAAAATATCAATAACAACTTCATGTTTCAATCCATGCAAAAGTAAACTTTCTGTTAGTTGGCTCAGACTTTCAGGTTCATCTAGTAGATGTAACCGTTTAGCAAGAACTTCCATGCACTGATCTCGAAGGAAACCTTGACTGTGAAGTTTCTTCAGCTGCAGAAAATAACAAAACCATGAAATAATAAGTGACTAGAAATATATTGACAAACATCACAAAATATAAAACAAATTACAAGTCTCTTTGGCGTATTCTCAGAATAAGATACTATGACAGAGTTGCAAACATAGACCTGTGGCTAAGACCAGGGCAGAGGGAAGTTAGTTAGACTTGTAAGCAGTGGCGGATCGTGGTGATTTTTCTTGGTGGGACCAGGCCCCACTGGCCCTTAATGACGAGCCGCCCCTGCTTGTAAGTTTGATTTGAGAGGAAATAGTTTATCAGGTCGAGCAATTCTTCCTGAGAGAATTAGAGAAGTCTGTCTAGATTGTCTATCGTCAATGTTGCTGCTGAACATTGCAGAGAAAAATGATGCCATATTCAAAAAACACTGAATATCTAACATACAGAATTCTTTCATCCAACAACAAAAAAGTCATATCCGTTGACAAACTAGTGAGCGGACAAGTAGAATGGTTGCCACTTCTAATTAATTAGCTAGAGTTGTGTAAGTCATAATTAAATAAATTATGTCGAAAATGAGTTGTAAAATACTTGTAGTTATTGTAATTAGATATATATATATCTGCGAGTAGAAGTATGCAGACAGATAAATTACAAACTAGGCTCAAGTACAATTGTTCTCAAAATAAGTTGGATGAGAAAGAGTGTATTAGAATAAAATTAATAATATCACAGGTTGTTTTGGGTTACCTCAAGCACTACTGCTATCATCTAGTGGTAAAGTAGAAATGATGAACATCATGGTGCAAAGATTATTCTGACTTTTCATTGCTCTAAAAGATGAAACCATGCTTCATCTGTGACGGAGGTTAAATGCAAGGATGGAACATCAACTGAAGGAGGTTAAAACATTTCTGGATGGAACATCAACTGTCACATTCTGAGCCTTGTCCAATGTACATGTAGAAACCACATGTAGTTGCGTCAGACACACATTGGAGTAAGAATTCGTAATAGCAATATAATTATATATGTGAGCACTTACAAACATTGAAACATAAAGTTGAGAGTGCACACACTAGTATAAGATCAATTTCAGAGCAGTTGTGGAACAGCAGACATGATATTTGCTGCTCGCCAACTACAGGAGAAATGCCAAGAGCAGCACTGTAACCTCTACATGGTCTTTGTTGATCTGATGAAGGCTTTCGACACGGTCAACAGAGAGGGTCTATGGAAGATCATGGAAAATGTGGATGCCCAGTGAAACTCATTAAGATCGTTTCACGAGGGCATGATGGCACATGTACTTGATGAAGGGGAGCTGTCGGAGGCCTTCCATGTCACCAACGGTGTCAAACAGGGCTGTGTACTAGCTTGAAAATGATGTTTGCTGCCATGCTCATGGACATCTTTTGGGAAGGCGATGAACATGGGGTAAAGATTAGATACAGGACAGACATCTATTCAATCTTCGGAGGTTTAAATCCTCCACTAAGGTAAAAGTATCAACTATTTCAAACCTGTTGTTTGCTGATGACTGCGCCCTCGCTACCAACTCTTACATGGCAGACTTACATGGACAAGTTCTCATTGGCCTGTGATAATTTTGGCCTTACCATTAACACCAGTTCCATGGAGGAGATTGAGCGAGTTGCCCAGGATAGAGCGGTATGGAGAAATTACTTGCAGGCCCTATGTAACATATAACGGTATGAGAGGAATTATTATTTATTATTATTAACACCAAGAAAACAGAGGTCATGTTCCAGCCCGCCCCTAGCAAGCAGTACTACGATCCAGTCATCAACATTAAACACCAGCGTCTCATGTCAGCTGATAATAATGTCTATCTTGGCAGCCTCCTATCCAGATCGGCAAACATAGACTCTGAGGTCAACAATAGGATATCCAAAGCCAGTGCTGCGTTCGGAAGGGGATAGCATAGCCACAAAGCTGAAAGTTAACCAGGCCATAGTGCTAACTAGTAACTACGCTGCTGTACGCAAGTGAGACATGGACAGTGTATAGCAGACACCCAAGACACGTTGAGGCACAAAGAAAACGAGCTACGCGAAGAGACAGAACACACAACTGTTGACAACATGCACTTGTCTAACCTTGATCATGTATGCCCCACCTGTGGAAGGGGATTGTGTTCTAGTATTGGACTCTACAGTCATCTCCGCACACACCAGAGAGGTGCAGCAGCATAAGTCTGAGACTGTTATTATAAGATCAACTATAATAAAGTACTTACTAATGTTCCGACTTTTACCAAAGGCACTGATCCAGCCATGACATTATTTTTCTTAGCAGCTTCTACTACTATCTTTGCAATCGACTCAAAGTCTGGATTTTCATTTGTCTCTGTATGTGTACTGTGAAAACGACCATACTTTACTTGCAAACTATCGTTCCTATTTAAAACAGAGTGAACGTTAATATGAGGTGCGACCAACATCGCCCTGCTTGAACTTGAATATAGAGACGGCGGCGGAAAGTGTGGTTTCATTGAAATCGATGTCAACAGAGTATCAAAACTATTCCTGCAGTGCAACAGGTCGCTACCAATTCCACATATCATTCTGTAATTATTGACGCATTGTTTAATACAAATTGAGATATATCTCACAGGAACAATTAAACCACAGGGGATCATCTCTCGAACGCTCGTTGACTTTGTTGTTGATTTGGTAGTTCCACTGACACTCCGTCCAACAAAACTACAACAGTGCACAGTAGTACAGCGTAAACTAGATCCCACTTTTATGTACATCTTGATTTATATAGTTATCTTTTGTGATATATCTTGAAACAATTTAAACTACTAAATACGGGATAGATTAGCTATAACAATTCATTCTGATGTATTCTGTTGCATGCCGAGTGAACAATCGCCATACAATCTCAAACCAGATCAGTGCGAATAGTAACTATTCGTCACTCGAATACCTATTATTGCCTGATCTGAAGGCAAGAAGTGTTCGCTACTTTATCACTAGTATGTCACTAGCATGATCCGTTACCAAATAAAAAGTTGTTAGTTCAATGGATTTCCAGGCAAATTTTGTTCGTTGCCCTGAGGGTACCCACCTTTTACTCTGATGGTACACACCTCTTGATGTTCACGTCATAATCATGTTTTCGTTCCATCAGGTTAGTTCCTAATAGGTATTGAAAATCAATATTTTATTTTCAATAGTATTCGAAGCTAGGGATTTTGCTTTCGAGTTGTGATGCCTCAAAGGTCAGTTTACAACCAAATGCCAATTAACACAGAGGATGCAAGACAAATATTGTTCGCGCAAAGGTGGAGCACCTAAACAACTGTTAAAGACGCAAGGAACGAAGCGCACATAGAGACAGTTTTGAAAAAATATTCTTATCCGGACGCTGAGAGACAGAACATGATAAGAGAAGCAAAGAAGTCAACCCCTCAGAATTTCTCTCGTTCTCTCTCTCATATTCCAGATGTCCCGCCTCTGCAACCGTCATGCTTAACTTATCAATCAGACTCTGAATCCATTGCCACTGTGGTCTTACTCTTATCCTCTTTGCCGAGATGCGTCCTTCCGTAATGATCTTCTTCAACCATTCGTGTCGTATATGTAAGTATGTATGGCCTTTTTCCGTCTTTACAGACGGTCAATTGGCAAGTGTTTTACTGTGACAACTTCTAAGTTTTCGCTTGTCTCTCTTGTCTTTCAGCTCATCCCTAAGACTCTTAACCCTTTCGCTGCTACATACTTTCCGAAGGCTGAGCTAAACATAGCTACTCTTTGTTTCTAGGTCACAAACGTGAATGTACGCCAGTGACAGTAGCAATGTATAACGTGTTAACACGTCTTTAGCCCACAGAGGAGAGATAATAAAAGACATGTTCATGCGTCTTTAGAAGTTAATGGGAAAAACGTATATATACGTCCCTAGCAGCTAAAGGGTTAAAAACACTGCGCCTTTGTGCAATGTCCCTTTCCACACAACATGGGCATCAGCTAGTTTTTTCCCATTTGTTGGGACCTATAGAAAAGTTCATCATTGAGGCCTTGCAGACATTTTTGTATATGAACAGTGGTCTGCCTTGGTTCCTCTTTCCTCCGAAAGTTCACAGAACAACATTTGTTTTGGTATGTGATAAGTTTCCATTTTCTCACAAGCTCCAACCATCTTATTCTTCTACTGCTGAGCATGCCCATGATGGGAGACAGATTTGCACTTTGCAGTACTTCAGAGTTGGTTATCTTGTCGTACAACCTGGTGTTCATAATCTTGTGGAGACATCGATGGTGAAAGATGCCAAGTCTCCTCTCGTTCGTTTAGTAGGCTGTCCATGTTTCTGAGCCATATAGTAAACAAACTAATTAAACAGTATATTTGAACCTTCCACATCGAATGTGACCCTCAACAATATATCTGCTAGCTAGAAACATAGAAATAATCATCATCATGTGCCGTCTCCACATCGAATGTGACCTTCAACAATGTATCAGCTAGCTAGAAACATAGAAATCATCATCATCATGTGCCGTCTTCACATCGAATGTGACCTTCAAAAATATATCATCTCTTTTAATTTGTCCTAGTTGTCTAGCCGGAGTGCAATGACGTCAGTTTAGTAACCAATAACCACACAGATTGATTACGTTTCTTCCACTGATGATGTTATCATCCCTCCCTAATGATGTTATCATACCTTCCACTGATGATGTTATCCTCTCTTCCACTGATGTTAACATCTCTTCCACTGATGTTATCATCCCCTCCACTGATGTTATCATCCCCTCCACTGATGTTATCATCCCTTCCACTGATGATGTTATCATCCCTTCCACTGATGTTAACATACCTTCCACTGATGTTAGCATAACTTCCACTAATGATGTTATCATACCTTCCACTGATGTTATAATACCTTCCACTGATGATGTTATCATCCCTTCCACTGATGATGTTATCATACCTTCCACTGATGATGTTATCATACCTTCCACTGATGTTATCATACCTTTCACTGATGATGTTATACCTTCCACTGATGTTATCATACCTTTCACTGATGATGTTATCATCACTTCCACAGATGATGTTATCATACCTTCCACTGATGATGTTATCATCACTTCCACAGATGATGTTATCATACCTTCCACTGATGATGTTATCATACCTTCCACTGATGATGTTATCATCCCTTCCACTGATGATGTTATCATACCTTCCACTGATGATGTTATCATCCCTTCCACTGATGATGTTATCATCACTTCCACTGATGATGTTATCATACCTTCCACTGATGATGTTATCATACCTTCCACTGATGATGTTATCATCCCTTCCACTGATGATGTTATCATACCTTCCACTGATGATGTTATCATACCTTCCACTGATGATATCATACCTTCCACTGATGTTATCATACCTTCCACTGATGATGTTATCATACCTTTCACTGATGATGTTATCATCCCTTCCACTGATGTTATCATACCTTTCACTGATGATGTTATCATACCTTCCACTGATGTTATCATACCTTTCACTGATGATGTTATCATACCTTCCACTGATGATGTTATCATCCCTTCCACTGATGTTATCATACCTTCCACTGATGATGTTATCATACCTTCCACTGATGATGTTATCATACCTTTCACTGATGATGTTATCATACCTTTCACAGATGATGTTATCATACCTTTCACTGATGATGTTATCATACCTTCCACTGATGATGTTATCATACCTTTCACTGATGATGTTATCATACCTTTCACTGATGATGTTATCATACCTTCCACTGATGATGTTATCATACCTTCCAATGATGATGTTATCATACCTTCCACTGATGATGTTATCATACCTTCCACTGATGATATCATACCTTCCACTGATGATGTTATCATACCTTCCACTGATGATGTTATCATACCTTCCACTGATGATGTTATCATACCTTCCACTGATGATGTTATCATACCTTCCACTGATGATATCATACCTTCCACTGATGATGTTATCATACCTTCCACTGATGTTATCATACCTTCCACTGATGATGTTATCATACCTTCCACTGATGTTATCATACCTTCCACTGATGATGTTATCATACCTTCCACTGATGATGTTATCATACCTTCCACTGATGATGTTATCATACCTTTCACTGATGATGTTATCATCCCTTTCACTGATGATGTTATCATACCTTTCACTGATGTTATCATACCTTTCACTGATGTTATCATACCTTTCACTGATGTTATCATACCTTTCACTGATGTTATCATACCTTTCACTGATGTTATCATACCTTTCACTGATGATGTTATCATACCTTTCACTGATGTTATCATACCTTCCAATGATGTTATCATACCTTTCACTGATGATGTTATCATACCTTCCACTGATGATGTTATCATACCTTTCACTGATGATGTTATCATACCTTTCACTGATGATGTTATCATCCCTTTCACTGATGATGTTATCATCCCTTCCACTGATGATGTTATCATACCTTTCACTGATGATGTTATCATACCTTCCAATGATGTTATCATACCTTTCACTGATGATGTTATCATACCTTCCACTGATGATGTTATCATCCCTTTCACTGATGATGTTATCATACCTTCCACTGATGATGTTATCATACCTTTCACTGATGATGTTATCATCCCTTTCACAGATGATGTTATCATCCCTTCCACTGATGATGTTATCATACCTTTCACTGATGATGTTATCATCCCTTCCACTGATGATGTTATCATACCTTCCACTGATGTTGTTATCATACCTTCCAATGATGATGTTAGCATTATTTTCACTTGTTTAACATTGTGGTTTATACTATAGATAATCATCATCATCAAGGTACGTATCCTTTATAGGACGTAGCTCTCTTTGCAGCAAATCTGAAATTCACTCTGTCTCTTGCTAGTTCACCCACTTCGTCGATGGTCATGTTCATGGTTTCTTTAATATCTTGTAGCCATCTTCTTCTTGGTCTGCCTCTGCGTCCTGGGACCTTGCCCTCTAGTATTGTTCTTTCCAGGCCATCGTGACGCTTGATGTGACTAAAGTATGTAATTTTTCTGTATAGTATGTTGTTTATCAGCCAATTCTCTTTAACGTTTAGTTCTTTCCGGACATCAGTGTTCTGTCTTTTTTCTGTCCATGGTATTCCACTATATACTATAGATACATATATAATATATAGAAGATCAGAGCATGTGGTTATTCCCTGCAGTGCAATGATGGTAGCCCAATCAATCAATCAATCAATCAATCAATCAATCAATCAATCAATCAATCAATCAATCACACACATTACAACTTCAAGAATTTAATGTATAATAACAACATAATCACCACACAAACAACATCATAATCACCACACAAACAACAACAACATAATCACCACACAAACAACAACAACATAATCACCACACAAACAACATCATAATCACCACACAAACAACAACATAATCACCACACAAACAACAACATAATCACCACACAAACAACAACAACATAATTACCACACAAACAACAACAACATAATTACCACACAAACAACAACAACATAATCACCACACAAACAACAACATAATTACACACAAACAACAACATAATCACCACACAAACAACAACATAATTACCACACAAACAACAACATAATTATCACACAAACAACAACATAATTATCACACAAACAACACCATAATCACCACACAAACAACAACATAATCACCACACAAACAACAACATAATTACCACACAAACAACAACATAATCACCACACAAACAACAACATAATCACCACACAAACAACAACATAATTACCACACAAACAACAACATAATCACCACACAAACAACAACATAATTACCACACAAACAACAACATAATCACCACACAAACAACAACATAATCACCACACAAACAACAACATAATTACCACACAAACAACAACATAATTATCACACAAACAACACCATAATCACCACACAAACACCAACAACATAATCACCACACAAACAACAGCTGAAGTCAAAACATTTTTTTATTGAAATACATCTCGTGTGCACACATTAATGAGAGACAGAAAGTGTACAGAACTATCCAACACAAATATAAATCACTCACACACGTACACACACACACGCACAGACAGAAAGAGACACATGGACTATTGTTTGATATTATGACAAGAAAAGACAAAAATGTTCATATAATTATGTATATTAGTTTAAGAAAGAGCACATATATTTTACATAAGCTGTTTCCATGGCTTCAAGAGTTTTTAGAATGAAAGAGATAAATGAAACGTGTATGTGTGTGTGTGTGTGTGTGTGTGTGTGCTGTCGTCACGCACTGCGTAGTCTGATTGTCGGGGTTCAACTAGGAAAAATGTTACACTGAGAAATAAGTGAATTGTTTAATCAGGTCGGATGGTATGTCAGTAAAAAGAGTGTTAAGTTGTGTGTATCGGCAGTTGGGAATGTAACACTGACACGCGTGGAGAGTAGACACCACGTTGTACAAAGTGGGTTAAAATGTAATTAATAATAATAATAATAATTTCTCTCGTACCGTTATACGTTACATAGGGCCTGCAAGCAATTTCTCCATACCGCTCTATCATGGGTAACTCGCTCAATCTCCTCCATGAAATTGAGACCAATATTTCTTGCCTCTCTCAGCAAAGTTACGTTATAGCCTACACACTGTAACGTCATAGTCTACACACTGTAACGTCATAGTCTACACACTGAAACTCTGTGAATGAAAGATGGTCTGATGTCGTCGTGGCTTACAGCAACACTTTAATGCAAGGAACGTAATCTAGATTGTTTCTTTTCGAATGCAATGTTTACAACTTGAAAAATTAGATGTGTGATTCTAATAATAGTACCATGTCATGTGATGTGATTCTAATAATAGTACAATGTCATGTGATGTGATTCTAATAATAGTACCATGTCATGTGATATGCATTGTATACAAGCCATGTAATTATATATCAATATTTAATACAATTGTCAAGAAACACATCATATGTACAATATACAGTGAGTGTGTTAGTAATGTGTACGCAGTCTCCCACACACACACATACACGGGGTCAAGGTTATGTCAGTATGTACAGTATGCGCGGGTAATACATATAAACAAAATAAAACACACTCACTAGTGCGCACACACACACACACTCCATCATGCGCGCACTCCTCTACATATACAGCAAACATATTACATTTAGAGATCAGAACTCAACAGAATCTGGTTTGTCGTGTTGAGTTAGGGAGGGGATTAGTTAGGGAGAGAAGGAAAGTGACTACCGAACCTTCAACTAATAAGATCAGGCTCCATTTATGAAATCTTTGGTTGATTAAGGAACTGTTAACAAACTTCTTGCGGTCAGACATATCATCTTCAAGCACAATGTGATTACGTTTAATTAGTTCTCTCTTGTACAGGTAGAGCTGGATACATGATTACGTTTAATTAGTTCTCTCTTGTACAGGTAGAGCTGGATACCTGATTACGTTTAATTAGTTCTCTCTTGTACAGGTAGAGCTGGATACCTGATGGGCAGAGCGAGAAGTGTGTTCAATAAGTGAGCTACAGAAACATAGCAAGCTCAGTCTGCATACCCTTTGACATGCCCTAGGGGAAGACAACACCTACTTGTCTGCCAGCAGTGCACTGACGTCAGTTCAGTCTGCATACCCTTTGACCTGCACTAGGGGGAGACAACACCTACTTGTCTGCCAGAAGTGCACTGACGTCAGTTCAGTCTGCATACCCTTTGACCTGTCCTATGGGGAGACAACACCTACTTGTCTACCCGAAGTTCACTGACATCGGTTCAGTCTGCATACCCTTTGACCTGCATTAGGGGGAGACAACATCTAAATGTCTGCCAGAAGTGCACTGACGTCGGTTCATTAACCAATAGCGTCTTGAAGTGACGTAAACGGATGCACTAGTTACTTGTCATTAGAATAAATTGATGATGAAATCAATCAGAAAGTTATCAATATCAACATTAGTTAATGATCCAGATAGCAACAGATTAGAACAAGTTATTATTTTGTACACATCGGAACACAGAACGCAAAACACATAACACATTCAACTCAGCAAGTACTTGTATACACAACTCAGCAAGTACTTGTATACACAACTCAGCAAGTACTTGTATACACAACTCAGCAAGTACTTGTATACACAACTCAAACACTGACAATTCAGTCACGTGTGCATGTGGACAGATATCATAGACTGTAGAACACGGTGAATGTAGACATACATCATAGACTGTATAACACGGTGAATGTGGACATACATCATAGACTGTAGAACACGGTGAATGTGGACAGACATCATAGACTGTAGAACGCGGTGAATGTGAACAGGCATTATAGACTGTAGAACACGGTGAATGTGGACAGACATCATAGACTGTAGAACACGGTGAATGTGAACAGACATCATAGACTGTAGAACACGGTGAATGTGGACAGACATCATAGACTGTAGAACACGGTGAATGTGGACATACATCATAGACTGTAGAACACGGTGAATGTGAACAGACAACATAGACTGTAGACATACAACATAGACTGTAGAACACGGTGAATGTGGACAGACATCATAGACTGTAGAACGCGGTGAATGTGAACAGGCATTATAGACTGTAGAACACGGTGAATGTGGACATACATCATAGACTGTAGAACACGGTGAATGTGAACAGACAACATAGACTGTAGAATACGGTGAATGTGAACAAACATCATAGACTGTAGAACACGATGAATGTGGGCAGACATCATAGACTGTAGAACGCGGTGAATGTGGACAGACAACATATACTGTAGAACACGGTGAATGTGAACAAACATCATAGACTGTAGAACACGGTGAATGTGAACATACAGCATAGACTGTAGAACACGGTGAATGTGGACAGACATCATAGACTGTAGAACACGGTGAATGTGAACAGACATCATAGACTGTAGAACACGGTGAATGTAGACAGACATCATAGACTGTAGAACACAGTGAATGTGGACATACATCATAGACTGTAGAACACGGTGAATGTGAACAGACAACATAGACTGTAGACATACAACATAGACTGTAGAACACGGTGAATGTGGACAGACATCATAGACTGTAGAACGCGGTGAATGTGAACAGGCATTATAGACTGTAGAACACGGTGAATGTGGACAGACATCATAGACTGTAGAACACGGTGAATGTGAACAGACAACATAGACTGTAGAATACGGTGAATGTGAACAAACATCATAGACTGTAGAACACGATGAATGTGGGCAGACATCATAGACTGTAGAACGCGGTGAATGTGGACAGACAACATAGACTGTAGAACACGGTGAATGTGAACAATCATCATAGACTGTAGAACACGGTGAATGTGAACAGACAACATAGACTGTAGAACACGGTGAATGTGGACAGACATCATAGACTAGAACGCGGTGAATGTGAACAGACATCATAGACTGTAGAACACGGTGAATGTGAACAGACAACATAGACTGTAGACATACAACATAGACTGTAGAACACGGTGAATGTGAACAGACAACATAGACTGTAGACAGACATCATAGACTCTAGAACACGGTGAATGTGAACAGACAACATAGACTGTAGACATACAACATAGACTGTAGAACACGGTGAATGTGAACAGACATCACAGACTGTAGAACACGGTGAATGTAAACAGACATCATAGACTGTAGAACACGGTGAATGTGAACAGACATCATAGACTGTAGAACGCGGTGAATGTGAACAGGCATTATAGACTGTAGAACACGGTGAATGTGGACAGACATCATAGACTGTAGAACACGGTGAATGTGAACAGACAACATGGACTGTAGAATACGGTGAAGGTGAACACACATCATAGACTGTAGAACACGATGAATGTGGGCAGACATCATAGACTGTAGAACGCGGTGAATGTGGACAGACAACATAGACTGTAGAACACGGTGAATGTGAACAATCATCATAGACTGTAGAACACGGTGAATGTGAACAGACAACATAGACTGTAGAACACGGTGAATGTGGACAGACATCATAGACTAGAACGCGGTGAATGTGAACAGACATCATAGACTGTAGAACACGGTGAATGTGAACAGACAACATAGACTGTAGACATACAACATAGACTGTAGAACACGGTGAATGTGAACAGACAACATAGACTGTAGACAGACATCATAGACTCTAGAACACGGTGAATGTGAACAGACAACATAGACTGTAAACATACAACATAGACTGTAGAACACAGTGAATGTGAACAGACATCACAGACTGTAGAACACGGTGAATGTAAACAGACATCATAGACTGTAGAACACGGTGAATGTGAACAGACATCATAGACTGTAGAACACGGTGAATGTGAACAGACAACATAGACTGTAGAACACGGTGAATGTGAACAGACAACATAGACTGTAGACATACATCATAGACTGTAGAACACGGTGAATGTGAACAGACAACATAGACTGTAGAACACGGTGAATGTGAACAGACATCATAGACTGTAGACATACATCATAGACTGTAGAACACTGTGAATGTGAACAGACAACATAGACTGTAGAACACGTGAATGTGAACAGACATCATAGACTGTAGAACACTGTGAATGTGAACAGACAACATAGACTGTAGAACACGGTGAATGTGAACAGACATCATAGACTGTAGACATACATCATAGACTGTAGAACACGGTGAATGTGAACAGACAACATAGACTGTAGAACATGGTGAATGTGAACAGACAACATAGACTGTAGAACACGGTGAATGTGAACAGACAACATAGACTGTAGAACACGGTGAATGTGAACAGACAACATAGACTGTAGAACACGGTGAATGTGAACAGACAACATATACTGTAGAACACGGTGAATGTGAACAGACAACATAGACTGTAGAACACGGTGAATGTGAACAGACATCATAGACTGTAGAATGCGGTGAATGTGAACAGACAACATAGACTGTAGAACACGGTGAATGTGAACAGACAACATAGACTGTAGAACATGGTGAATGTGAACAGACAACATAGACTGTAGAACACGGTGAATGTGAACAGGCATCATAGACTGTAGAACACGGTGAATGTGAACAGACAACATAGACTGTAGAACACGGTGAATGTGAACAGTAAACAAATATTAAGGGTCTTCAGAAAAAAAACAGTTTACCAAACACAGGATTCGAACCACAATCCTGTATCTCTTACGGCACCCATTGCTTAACACTGCAGACAAGCGTTTTTTCATAGCACAACAAACTTATCGCATGTGTTTGTGCAAGCACAGTTAGATCGTATCTGACTTGAATTATCTGTCTTCTATAAACAACGCTGTTTGAACAAGACACGACTAAGTAAAGTTCTTTCATTAGAAGATCTAGCTGGTTACTTTCTTTTTATTTACCATATTGTATTTAGCTAACCCGAACCCTTCTACATTTTGTTTAGCTAACCCGAACCCTCCTACATTCTATTTAGCAAACCCGAACCCTCCTACATTCTATTTAGCAAACCCGAACCCTCTTATATTTTATTTAACTAACCCGAACCCTCCTATATTTTATTTAACTAACCCGAACCCTCCTATATTTTATTTAACTAACCCGAACCCTTCTATATTTTGTTTAGCAAACCCGAACCCTTCTATATTTTATTTAACTAACTGAACCCATCTATATTTTGTTTAGCAAACCGAACCCTCCTATATTTTATTTAACTAACTTGAACCCTTCTATATTTTATTTAACTAACCCGAACCCTTCTATATTTTGTTTAGCAAACCCGAACCCTTCTATATTTTATATTTAATTCTATGTTTCCGTGTTCCTCTGTTTCTTTTTAAAATTTCTAATTCATGAACATTACAGACAAATAATTGACAAGATAAAATGAACAACTTTCTTTCGTTTTCTTTCTTTCGTACTTAAGTTTTTTCTTTCTTTCATTCTTTCTCCATTTCTTTCTGTTTTAATATCTGTCTTGCCTTCTTTCACTCTAAGAATTATTAATGTTTGAAGTATCAGTCTGTGCCGATGATGAAAGCTGTTTTCCGAATGTCTGAAGAGCAGGTTGTTTTTCCTGTGTTATTTCCCCTAGATCATCGAATGGTTTGCTGTAGTGCATGCTGGCATCAGAATCGTATCCGGTGTCATCTTGAGAAACAAAGACACAAAGAGACAACAACATATTAGACATTTTGAAGGAAAATTTATCCGGAAAATACATCCGACATTTATAGACAAAACTAAAACATAAAAACGACATTTATAGACACAACTAAAACATGAAAACAACACTTATAGACAAAAACTAAAACATAAAAACGACATTTAAGGACAAAAGTCCAAACATATTGGACTGTCCTATCATATTGGACTGTCCTATCATATTGGACTGCCCTAACATATTGGACTGTCCTAACATATTGGGCTGTTCTATCATATTGGACTGTCCAGTCATATTGGACTGTTCTAACATATTGGACTGTCCTAGCATATTGGAATGTCCTAACATATTGGACTGTCCTAGCATATTGGACTGTCCTTTGTTTTGTTTTACACAATATTAAAACAATGACTAAGACTTGTCTGAAACAGAACCATCACTAATTTTGGCTGCGAGCCGCCACTGCTTACGACCGCCTTATGCTACATTAACATTCAAAGTGAAGATATCATCTGCATTATGCTACATTGATGATTATTACAAATCATAAATTAGATGTCGAACTACTTTATGCAATGTTAACGGTGTTGTAAGCAGTGGCAGCTCATAGCCAAAAGTTAGTGATGGTGCTGTTTCAGACAAGTTTTAGCCATTGTTTACCGGGTAGCTTCCTAGGCCCCTACCTTAGTCGTCTCTTAGACATGCCTGGTAGGTTGCAGTCTTACTATTCCCCCTCCCCGGCAACACACATGCAACATTGACATTCAAAGTGAAGATATCATCAGCCTTATGCTACATTGGGTGAAAAAAATCTGGTCAGCAATGGCGGAATGCGGGAGGGCTATTCAGAATCAGGACTGTTTGATTCTGGACACGACTTTGCTAGCGCATTTCCACCATGTTTGGTCAGGTATTTTTTCGGTTTCGTTTGCCTAGCTACCGATTTAGTGCTTGAGCAACGCTGTGAGCTATGAATGTTACATGGAATGTTTTTGCTGTGTCAACCGTGCGTTTATTGTGGGTACTCAGAAAATGGCGGACATTGGCTATGACGAGCCCACTCAATCTGCCGTATGTAGTGATATTGCGTGTGCAGAAAGTTGGATTTTGTCGTGATTGATGTTCCATTCGGCATGAATTGCAATTAAAGTGATGAACAGTTTGTGTTTACACTTTAGCGACGGCCATATGTATTTATGCGGTGCAGGTTGCATTTTGTGGCGGTACGGCTGTTTCATTCTGGAATTAGTTCACACAGGAGACAGTTGTTAGCATTTCGTGTGATTTTCGTTTGCACAGAAACGAAGCAATTATAAAAGTAAAAGTAAAGGAACCATTTCATTCCTTGCGGTATATAGGGCAATACAGTGTTAGGCCTGTATTTTCATTGACCGTCGGCACACGATGGGTGATGTGGCCAGCATCACGCCGGCCGCCTTTACTTTCCCAGAGCATGTCTGGTACCCAGTTGAGGCTGGGTCGACCTGAGAGCCGTCGCGGTCGGGAAAAATTCCACGCCCACTGCGGAGTTGAACCCGGACCACCAGCCTTGAGAAGCGAGTTCACTAGCAACTAAGCTACCGCGGTTCTCACGGAGCAATTATGGGGTGACCCATTTCAGTGAAGTTGGAACCGTACAACCTGCTGCCTTGCAGGTCGGCTGGGGATTGCCAAAGGCTGACGGAGAGCGAACCCAGTAAACGCTGGCTAAAACCGGACAGGTCGCCGAGGGATAAGCACCAGAGCTTGAAATGGCTCTAAAGATCTGACAAACCACACCAATGCTAAGGCTGCATGAATCATGGGGAAATCTGGTACACCAGTCTAATCGGTGATCGCGAGAGAGAGAGAGAGAGGGAATTGCACCTATGAACTATGAACTATTGGACTGTCCTAGCATTTTGGACTGTCCTAGCATATTGGACTGTCCTAGCATATTGGACTGCCCTAATATATTGGAATGTCCTAGCATATTGGACTGTCCTAGCATATTGGGCTGTCTTAGCATATTGAACTGCCCTAGCATATTAGAATCTACAAACATATTGGACTGCCCTAACATACGGGACTGTCCAAATATATTGATCTGTCCTAGCATATTGAACTATTCTACCATATTGGACTGTCCTAGCATATAAGAATGTCCTAGTATATTGGACTGTTGTAGCATGTTTTACTGTCCTAACATATTGGACTGTCCTAGTATATTGGACTGTCCTAGCATATTGGACTGTCCTAGCATATTGGACTGTCCTAGCATATTAGAATGTCCAAGCATATTGGACTGTCCTAACATATTGGGCTGTCCTCGCATATTGGACTGTCCTAGCAGATTGGACTGTCCTAACATATTGGACTGTCCTCGCATATTGAACTGTCCTAGCATATTGGGCTCTCCTAGTATATTGGGTTGTCCTCACATATTGGACTGTCCTAGCATATTGGGCTGTCCTAGTATATTGGACTGTCCTAGCATATTGGGCTGTCCTAATATATTTTGATGACGAGTGTTCACCCTAAGACTGATGCATGATACACCAGGAAAAGTAGGGTCTACTATGCACATTCCCTGTCGTATGATTGTCTACTGGTCATGTCGTAGTTATAGATAACATTACACATACTACTATTGCTGAAGATAACATTATAACAGCCTACTAACAGTCTCCTCTATATTGTGATTAACAGGCTACTATTGCTATATATAACATTATAACAGACTGCTTTTGTTATAGATAACATTATAACAGTTGAGGTTTGTAAGTGTGAGCAGAAGAAAAGGGGTATGTAACTCTTGTTTCCTGTGATTCAGAACAAAAATAGTGTGTAACTCTAGTCTCATGTTGAGAAGAAACAATCGTGTTTAGGATAAGACAGAACGAGATGGGTTAGACAAGAAGTTGTAAAGACAGAACAGTAGGAAAGAGATGGGTTAGACAAGAATGTGTAAAGACAGAACAGTAGGAAAGAGATGGGTTAGACAAGAAGTTGTAAAGACAGAACAGTAGGAAAGAGATGGGTTAGACAAGAAGTTGTAAAGAAAAAAATGATTACATGATAAGAAATAATTTTTGAAAAAATATTTAAAAATCAAGATTTTTCCCATCAGTCATTCAGAGTTGACCTATTTACTAAAGACATCAGCCATTCACAGTTGGCTTATTTACTAAAGACATCAGTCATTCACAGTTGACCTATTTATTAAAGACATCAGTCATTCACAGTTGACCTATTTACTAAAGACACCAGTCATTCACAGTTGACCTATTTACTAAAGACATCAGCTATTCACAGTTGATCTATTTACTAAAGACATCAGACATTCACAGTTGACCTATTTACTAAGTACACAGTTTAAAAATAGTTACATGACTAAGCAATCTTTTTGATTGATTTGATAAGAATAGAATTACCTAAGTGTGTACATGTGGACAAACATATCAGACTGCAGAGCACATACTTCAAGACTGTACCGAATATAACAGAGACAAACTCACTGGTCTAGTGAAACTTCACTGGAAAGAAAACTACACGGATCTCTGTGTGAGCTACAAATGACAGTGAAGTTTATACAAGTGACAACATTGAATATATAGACAATATTTAAAGTGAACGAAAGGAAGGAAGGATACAAAAGGCTATGTTGAATATATAGATAATATTTCAAGTGAACGAAAGGAAGGAAGGAAGGATACAAAAGACTACGTTGAATATATAGACAATATTTCAAGTGAACGAAAGGAAGGAAGGATACAAAAGACTACGTTGAATATATAGATAATATTTCAAGTGAACGAAAGGAAGGAAGGAAGGATACAAAAGACTATGTTGAATATATAGACAATATTTCAAGTGAACGAAAGGAAAAAATTCAATCAGTTTTTAAGTGCAAGAAATGGCTTTCACTGAGGTTCCTTTTGGTAGATTTGTTGGGCAGTTCTTTTCTCTCTTCTATAACAAGTTCCAACCACAGCATATTTACTGCAAAACCAATCAGAGATTTGTCTATCACAGGTGCTAAAAATGGTTTGGCCTATCTCAGGTGCTAAAAGTGGCTGTGTCTATCACAGGTACCAAAGGTGGCTTTGTCTATCACAGTTGCTAAATGTGGCTTTCTCTGTCACAGCTGCTAAAAGTGGCTTTATCTTTCACAGATGCCAAAGATGGCTTTGGCCGAGTTGTTGCTGGCGTCCCGCAGTTAGCACAATTTTGTTTCCGCATCTCCTGTTAGTGTGTTTTGATAACCGAGATTGCTGCAGAAAATGCAAAATGATTGCAACAATGCTGATTTTGTGGTGATGTCAATATTAATGCGTGAACATCATTTCCTCTTCGAATGGTGGAATGTTTTTAATTTTAGCCAAAATTTCTGCATATCAGAGACTGGTCAGTATCACAGTAACAGTTACAAGTGATTGGCACACTGTTGATGGAAGTTTGTCTCAGTAACTTAGTTACATTCTACTTATTGATGGAATATGTTTGCTATAATCACTGATCGATATATGTTTATAATCAAACTTTAGCCAACATTAGCATTATCTTTGTCAAGTTTGATAAAAGGACAACTTTCACACATGAGGTTGAACAAGTTCAACGTCATGTTTGATAAAAGGACAACATTCATACATGAAGTTAAACAAGTTCAGTTGAACGACACATGAGGTTAAACAAGTTCAGTTGAACGATACATGAGGTTATACAAGTTCAGTTGAACGACACATGAAGTTAAACAAGTTCAGTTGAACGATACATGAAGGTAAACAAGTTCAGTTGAACGACACATCAAGTTAAACAAGTTCAGTTGAACGACACATGAAGTTAAACAAGTTCAGTTGAACGATACATGAGGTTAAACAAATTCAGTTGAACGACACATGAAGTTAAACAAGTTCAGTTGAACGACACATGAAGGTAAACAAGTTCAGTTGAACGATACATGAGGTTAAACAAGTTCAGTTGAACGATACATGAGGTTAAACAAGTTCAGTTGAACAACACATGAAGGTAAACACGTTCAGTTGAACGACACATGGTTTTTGGCACTGAGATTACTGCTAGAAACTCAGAAGTGAAGCTGTGGATGACATAATGGAAGAAATGGATTACCGGACTGAAACGAGGATTTGAAAAGAAAGAAATATGAGAAGAAAGAGAAATATTAAGAAGGTGAGAATTATGCAGATCACGTTAGAATTTGTTTGAACGAACCAGTCTTCTCACGTGACCAGTCTTCTCATGTGACCAGTCTTCTCACGTGACTAGTTTTATCTTGAACTGTCGAGATCACAATTTCGTGATAAAAAAAACCAAAGTTATTCATCCAAGAAAGAATATGTTATGTTATGTTATGCGATCGACATCATGGCACATTGGGCATTCCTATTCGTGCTCTGTCCTCCACAGCAGCAGCCATCCCAAAGTCCATTTGCTCACAGTACCCATGAGAAGTTGATTACTATATCTTCTCTCTCTACCACGAAGACGACACTGTCTGGAATGTCCAAACTTAACGCTTAATTCTCGAACTCGTTCCAGTGTCTGAGACTTGACCATATCACATAAATGAGAGCGTACTACAGTGCTGATATCAATGCGGTACGCTCAAGAAAGACTATCAGATCTTAATGCCACAACCGTTAGCACATAACTTATCAAAGAAAACAACAACAGCTACGGTTTGTATTTAAAGACGTTTGTCAGAACTTTGGATGAGCTCAGAATCATTTTTGTGGATTATTTGTTTCTTTTTGTTTGAACATTTCCAACTTTTCATATTACCGCAGCAGAAGGATATCGAAAAATAAATTGTACAGCACTTGCTCAACATCGACATTTCCTGGCAAATATTTGTCTATGGGAAATCGACATTTCTTGGCAAATATTTGTCTATATTTTAGTTGTTATATATCACTGGAGATAGGGAACTGATAAGAAATATATCACTGGAGATAGGGAACTGATAAGATATATATCACTGGAGATAAGGAACTGATAAGAAATATATCACTGGAGATAAGGAACTGATAAGAAATATATATCACTGGAGATAAGGAACTGATAAGAAATATATCACTGGAGATAAGGAACTGATAAGATATATATCACTGGAGATAAGGAACTGATAAGAAATATATATCACTGGAGATAAGGAACTGATAAGATATATATCACTGGAGATAAGGAACTGATAAAAATATATATCACTGGAGATAAGGAACTGATAAGATATATATCACTGGAGATAAGGAACTGATAAGAAATATATATCACTGGAGATAAGGAACTGATAAGAAATATATCACTGGAGATAGGGAACTGATAAGATATATATCACTGGAGATAAGGAACTGATAAGAAATATATCACTGGAGATAAGGAACTTATAAGAAATATATATCACTGGAGATAAGGAACTGATAAGAAATATATCACTGGAGATAAGGAACTGATAAGATATATATCACTGGAGATAAGGAACTGATAAGAAATATATATCACTGGAGATAAGGAACTGATAAGATATATATCACTGGAGATAAGGAACTGATAAGAAATATATATCACTGGAGATAAGGAACTGATAAGATATATATCACTGGAGATAAGGAACTGATAAGAAATATATATCACTGGAGATAAGGAACTGATAAGATATATATATCACTGGAGATAAGGAACTGATAAGATATATATCACTGGAGATAAGGAACTGATAAGAAAAATATATCACTGGAGATAAGGAACTGATAAGATATATATCACTGGAGATAGGGGAAATGATAAGATATATATCACTGGAGATAAGGAACTGATAAGAAATATATCACTGGAGATAAGGAACTGATAAGATATATATCACTGAATAGGAAGATAAATATATCACTGAGATAAGACTGATAAGTATATATCACTGAATAGGAACTGATAATATATATCTGGAATAGATATAAGATATATATCACTGGAGATAAGGAACTGATAAGAAATATATATCACTGGAGATAAGGAACTGATAAGAAATATATCACTGGAGATAAGGAACTGATAAGATATATATCACTGGAGATAAGGAACTGATAAGAAATATATCACTGGAGATAAGGAACTGATAATAAATATATATCACTGGAGATAAGGAACTGATAAGAAATATATCACTGGAGATAAGGAACTGATAAGATATATATCACTGGAGATAAGGAACTGATAAGAAATATATATCACTGGAGATAAGGAACTGATAAGATATATATCACTGGAGATAAGGAACTGATAAGAAATATATATCACTGGAGATAAGGAACTGATAAGATATATATATCACTGGAGATAAGGAACTGATAAGAAATATATATCACTGGAGATAAGGAACTGATAAGATATATATCACTGGAGATAAGGAACTGATAAGATATATATCACTGGAGATAGAAACTGATAAGAATATATCACTGGAGATAAGGAACTGATAAAATATATATCACTGGAGATAAGGAACTGATAAGATATATATCACTGGAGATAAGGAACTGATAAGAAATATATCACTGGAGATAGGAAACTGATAAGAAATATATATCACTGGAGATAAGGAACTGATAAGAAATATATCACTGGAGATAAGGAACTGATAAGATATATATCACTGGAGATAAGGAACTGATAAGATATATATCACTGGAGATAAGGAACTGATAAGAAATATATCACTGGAGATAAGGAACTGATAAGATATATATCACTGGAGATAAGGAACTGATAAGAAATATATCACTGGAGATAAGGAACTGATAAGATATATATCACTGGAGATAAGGAACTGATAAGAAATATATATCACTGGAGATAAGGAACTGATAAGATATATATCACTGGAGATAAGGAACTGATAAGAAATATATATCACTGGAGATAAGGAACTGATAAGATATATATCACTGGAGATAAGGAACTGATAAGAAATATATCACTGGAGATAAGGAACTGATAAGATATATATCACTGGAGATAAGGAACTGATAAGAAATATATCACTGGAGATAAGGAACTGATAAGATATATATCACTGGAGATAAGGAACTGATAAGAAATATATATCACTGGAGATAAGGAACTGATAAGATATATATCACTGGAGATAAGGAACTGATAAGAAATATATATCACTGGAGATAAGGAACTGATAAGATATATATATCACTGGAGATAAGGAACTGATAAGATATATATCACTGGAGATAAGGAACTGATAAGAAATATATATCACTGGAGATAAGGAACTGATAAGATATATATCACTGGAGATAAGGAACTGATAAGATATATATCACTGGAGATAAGGAACTGATAAGAAATATATCACTGGAGATATGGAACTGATAAGATATATATCACTGGAGATAAGGAACTGATAAGAAATATATCACTGGAGATAAGGAACTGATAAGATATATATCACTGGAGATAAGGAACTGATAAGAAATATATATCACTGGAGATAAGGAACTGATAAGATATATATCACTGGAGATAAGGAACTGATAAGAAATATATATCACTGGAGATAAGGAACTGATAAGAAATATATCACTGGAGATAAGGAACTGATAAGATATATATCACTGGAGATAAGGAACTGATAAGAAATATATCACTGGAGATAAGGAACTGATAAGAAATATATATCACTGGAGATAAGGAACTGATAAGAAATATATCACTGGAGATAAGGAACTGATAAGATATATATCACTGGAGATAAGGAACTGATAAGAAATATATATCACTGGAGATAAGGAACTGATAAGATATATATCACTGGAGATAAGGAACTGATAAGAAATATATATCACTGGAGATAAGGAACTGATAAGATATATATCACTGGAGATAAGGAACTGATAAGAAATATATATCACTGGAGATAAGGAACTGATAAGATATATATCACTGGAGATAAGGAACTGATAAGATATATATCACTGGAGATAGGAAACTGATAAGAAATATATCACTGGAGATAAGGAACTGATAAGATATATATCACTGGAGATAAGGAACTGATAAGAAATATATCACTGGAGATAAGGAACTGATAAGAAATATATCACTGGAGATAAGGAACTGATAAGATATATATCACTGGAGATAAGGAACTGATAAGAAATATATCACTGGAGATAAGGAACTGATAAGATATATATCACTGGAGATAGGGAACTGATAAGATATATATCACTGGAGATAAGGAACTGATAAAATATATCACTGGAGATAAGGAACTGATAAGATATATATCACTGGAGATAAGGAACTGATAAGAAATATATCACTGGAGATAAGGAACTGATAAGATATATATCACTGGAGATAAGGAACTGATAAGAAATATATCACTGGAGATAAGGAACTGATAAGATATATATCACTGGAGATAAGGAACTGATAAGAAATATATATCACTGGAGATAAGGAACTGATAAGATATATATCACTGGAGATAAGGAACTGATAAGAAATATATATCACTGGAGATAAGACAAATACAACATTAATCATAATTAAATGATAAATATTTTAATTTACTGCACCCACCACCAGGTCCCATCACTCTAACCATCGTTTTAAGACAGGGATAATTTGATAATAAAAAGTAATAGAAGAATAGAAAACATCTAGAACAGTTAAGTTTAGGATTGACAGAAGGAACAGTTAAGTTTAGGGTTGACATAGGAACAGTTACGTTTAGGGTTGACATAGGAACAGTTAAGTTTAGGTTTGACATAGGAACAGTTAAGTTTAGGGTTGACAGAAGGAATAGTTAATTTTAGGGTTGACAGAAAGGACAGTTAAGTTTAGGGTTGACATAGGAACAGTTAAGTTTAGGGTTGACATAGGAGCAGTTAAGTTTAGGGTTGACATAGGAACAGTTAAGTTTAGGGTTGACATAGGAACAGTTAAGTTTAGGGTTGACAGAAGGAACAGCTAAGTTTAGGGCTGACATGGGACCAGTTAAGTTTAGGGTTTACATAGAAACAGTTAAGTTTAGGGTTGACAGAAGGAACAGCTAAGTTTAGGGCTGACATGGGACCAGTTAAGTTTAGGGTTTACATAGAAACAGTTAAGTTTAGGGTTGACATAGGAACAGTTAAGTTTAGGATTGACATAGGAACAGTTAAGTTTAGGGTTGACAGAAGGAACAGTTAAGTTTAGGGTTGACAGAAGGAACAGTTAAGTTTAGGGTTGACATAGGAACAGTTAAGTTTAGGGTTGACATAGGAACAGTTAAGTTTAGGTTTGACAGGAGGAACAGTTAAGTAAGATTATCTTTGACAGAGGCAGAGTTAAGATGAGGGTTGACAGAGGAAGAGTTAAAATGAGGGTTGACAAAGTAACATTTAGGTAAGATGAGAGTTGACAGAGGAACATTTAGGTAAGATGAGAGTTGACAGAGGAAGAATTAAGATGAGGGTTGTTAGAGGAACATTTAAGTAAGATGAGCGTTGACAGAGGAACAGTTAAGATGAGGTTGCAGAAGAGCAGTTAAGATGAGGGTTGACAGAGGAACAGTTAAGATGAGGGTTGACATAGCAACAGTTAAGTAAGATGAGGGTTGACAGAGGAACAGTTAGAATGAGGGTTGACATAGGAACAGTTAAGATGAGGGTTGACATAGGAACAGTTAGAATGAGGGTTGACAGAGGAACAGTTAGAATGTGGGTTGATAGAGGAACAGTTAAGATGAGGGTTGACAGAGGAACAGTTAAGTAAGATGAGGGTTGACATAGGAACAGTTAGAATGAGGGTTGACATAGGAACAGTTAAGATGAGGGTTGACGTAGGAACTGTTAAGATGAGGGTTGGCATAGGAACAGTTAAGATGAGGGTTGGCATAGGAACAGTTAAGTAAGATGAGGGTTGACAGAGGAACAATTAGAATGAGGGCTGGCAGAGGAACAGTTAGAATGAGGGTTGACAGAGGAACAGTTAAGATGAGGGTTGACAGAGGAACAGTTAAGTAAGATGAGGGTTGACAGAGAAACAGTTAAGTAAGATGAGGGTTGACAGAGGAACAGTTAAATAAGATGAGGGTTGGCAGAGGAACAGTTAAGATGAGGGTTGACAGAGGAACAATTAAGATGAGCGTTGACAGAAGAACAGTTAAGATGAGGGTTGACAGAGGAACAGTTGAGTAAGATGAGGGTTGACATAGGAACAGTTAGAATGAGGGTTAACAGAGGAACAGTTAGAATGAGGGTTGACAGAGGAACAGTTAAGTAAGATGAGGGTTGACATAGGAACAGTTAGGGTGAGGGTTGACAGAGGAACAGTTAGGGTGAGGGTTGATAGAGGAACAGTTAAGTAAGATGAGGGTTGACAGAGGAACAGTTAGGGTGAGGGTTGACAGAGGAACAGTTAGAATGAGGGTTGATAGAGGAACAGTTAAGATGAGGGTTGACATAGGAACAGTTAAGATGAGGGTTGACATAGGAACAGTTAAGATGACGGTTGACAGAGGAACAGTTAAGTAAGATGAGCGTTGACAGAGAAACAGTTAAGATGAGGGTTGACAGAAGAACAGTTAAGATGAGGGTTGACATAGCAACAGTTAAGATGAGCGTTGACAGAGGAAAGATATACATAAGAGAAACGATGACATCCACGTTGACAGAATCATATAGAAACACATACATGAAGGTAACATTATCGTGTGGATAGACTTGAAGATACGAGTGTGGGTAGACTTGAAGATACGAGTGTGGGTAGACTTGAAGATACGAGTGTGGATAGACTTGAAGACACGAGAGTAGGAAAGGGGCGGGTTTGTTTTTATATCAATTTGAGTGATTAATTAATGGATGTATTTGATTGGATTATTATTACGATGCCACACCCCTCAAATTTCTGCCAACACCCCCAAACCTCAGGCGATTGTAAGGGCTTCTAGGGGGAGGTGCTCCAATCACTTGCGGATAATTCCAAGATGGCGGCGATGGTAGAGGTCTGGGCTCTGTCTCTGCTTCCTTATCTTTAGTTCTTCCCTTCTTTCTTTCCAACTTACTCATCCGTCTTCTGTTTCTATAGTGATCTGAGAATAATAAGAGAGGAATAACAAAAATGAATAACAATTGAGAACATATCAATTTAATAAGATATATTTTACCGTATTAATGAGATATATATTACCGTATTAATGAGATATATATTACCACATTACTGAGATATATTACTAAATTAATGAGATATATATTACCGTATTAATGAGATATATATTACCACATTACTGAGATATATTACTAAATTAATGAGATATATATTACCGTATTAATGAGATATATATTACCACATTACTGAGATATATTACTAAATTAATGAGATATATTACTAAATTAATGAGATATATTACTAAATTAATGAGATATATTACTAAATTAATGAGATATATTACCACATTACTGAGATATATTACTAAATTAATGAGATATATTACTAAATTAGTGAGATATATTACTAAATTAATGAGATATATTACTAAATTAATGAGATATATTACTAAATTAATGAGATATATTACTAAATTAATGAGATATTTTACTAAATTAATGAGATGTACAGAGTGTTCAAGATAAAAGTAGCCCGATTGACACGTTTTCATTTGTCAATCGGGCAACTTTTATCTTAAACACCCTGTATTACAATACTGATCAGACTTGATTTATTTCACATTTATTACTTCATCTTCTTCTTCTTTGCGTTCGTTCTTTACGACCAATTTTAATCACTCTTTGTGATATGTTTGATCTTTGCCAAGAACGTGTATACGTTGCACATTGGTTTGGTAGGCCCCTAAACGCATAGACTTCTAGACGTTTAGGACACGTGCATCCGATTTCAGCCAAACCTCCTTAGTCACCTCTTACAACATGCGTGGCAGGTAACAGTGGTTCTATTCTTTACACCCCAAATTTGGGCCCCGGTAACCACTCGGGCGATTTATTACTTATTTAGGGGTGGGGTGAGGAGGAAGGTAAATAATTCCAGAAAGATGTGAAATCTGTATTTATGTATTTATCAGATTTGAAGTTTGTATTTATCGGATATGAAGTCTGTATTTATGTATTTATCAGATCTGAAGTCTGTATTTATCATATTTGAAGTCTGTATTTATGTATTTATCAGATCTGGAGTCTGTATTTATGTATTTATCAGATGTGAAGTCTGTATTTTTGTATTTATCAGATGTGAAGTCTGTATTTATCAGATGTGAGGTCTGTACTTGGTGCAGTTGACGGAACCGGTGTCTCGGACACTTACCATTCATCCATCCATCTATCCATCCATTTATTCATCAATCCATCTATTCATTCATTTATCCATCCATCCATCTATTCATCCATCTTTTCATCCATCGATCTATTGATCCATTCATCCATTCATCCATTCATCCATCCATTTGTCTATCCATCCATCTGTCTGTCTGTCCATTTATATCTGTACCTATTTATCTATTTATCCATCTGCATGTCTGCCTGTCTGTATGCCTGCCTGTCTGACTGAATGTCTGTTTGTCTTTCTATCTACCTCTATGTCTGCCTGTCTGGGTATCATAGCTTTTAATAAATCTGTCTTCCTCCATCGTCAGTTTATCTCTCTATCAGTTTATCTCTCCATTAGTTTATCTCTCCATCATCACTTTATTTCACCATCAGTTTATCTCTCCGTCAGTTTATCTCTCCATCAGTTTATCTCTTCATCAATTTATCTCTCCATCAGTTTATCTCTTCATCAGTTTATCTTTCCGTCAGTTTATCTCTCCATCAGTTTATCTCTCTGTTAGTTTATTTCTCCGTCAGTTTATCTCTCCATTAGTTTATCTCTCCATCAGTTTATCTCTCCATCAGTTTATCTCTCCGTCAGTTTATTTCCCCGTCAGTTTATCTCTCCGTCAGTTTATCTCTCGTTAGTTTATCTCGACATTAGTTTATCTCTCCATCAGTTTATCTCTCCATCAGTTTATCTCTCCATCAGTTTATTTCTACATCACTCTATCTCTACATCATTCTATCTCTCAGTCAGTTTATCTCTCGGTTATCAATTTATCTCTCTATCAGTTTATCTCTCCATCAGTTTATCTCTCCATCAATTTATATCTCCATCAGTTTATCTCTCCATCAGTTTATCTCTCCATCATCAATTTATCTCTCCATCATCAATTTATCTCTCCATCATCAGTTTATCTCTTCATCGATTTATCTCTCCATCTTCAGTTTATCTCTTCATAAGTTTATCTCTCCATCAGTTTATCTGTCTATCAGATCTGTCTGCCTGTTTGTCTATCTATCTGTCTATCTGTCCCCTTCCATCTGACAATTCTAGCATTAAGATAGAATAGTTGAACAGACTCATCTCACTAATTTCTCTTTTATCTGCATGACCTTAATTCGAGCCTGAGCCGGAACCTGATATAGATATTTCTTTTCATGACCGTGTATGGAAGAGTTTATTTTAATATCCGATGCTTCCTATATTCTCCCGGAAATTATCAACAACAGAAAGTAGATTGTCCGGAACAGACAGACTGGCAGACACACATGACAAAAATATATAGCTATAATAAAGGATGCGAACAGAACGGCAGACAAATATGACAAATATATACAGCGCTACAATATAGACTTCGAACATAGGCGGCACATATTAAGTTACAATATAGGCTACCAACATAGGCGGCACATATTAAGTTACAATATAGGCTACCAACATAGGCGGCACATATTAAGTTAAATATAACAATTTAAGCTAAAGAATGTCCAATTAATTATGAAGAGATTTCTCTGTGGTCAAGTGGTCAAGCCATGAGCTGTGTGTTCTGAAAGACGTGGGCTGGAATCCGGTCGTTAGGTCCAGGTGTCCATGTTTTTTCTGGAGATCTTTACGATTGTAGTTGGAGCTACAGAGTTTGTGCTTTGTGCAATATCTTCTATCTATATCTATCTATTTCTATCTATCTATTTCTATCTATTTCTGTCTATCTATTTCTATCTATCTATATGTATATTCTCCACGTGTCCATATTAACATATACAAACCAGATAAACATATACAAACCAGATAAACATATACAAACCAGATAAACATATACAAACTAGATAAACATATACAAACTAGATAAACATATACAAACTAGATAAACATATACAAACCAGATAAACATATACAAACTAGATAAACATATACAAACTAGATAAACATATACAAACTAGATAAACATATACAAACCAGATAAACATATACAAACCAGATAAACATATACAAACCAGATAAACATATACAAACCAGATAAACATATACACACTAGATTAACATATACAAAACAGATTAACATATACAAACCAGATAAACATATACAAACCAGATTAACATATACAAATTTCACAAAAGAGATTTCTATTGCCGCCATTCGGCCACATTTCTTTTAATTGTTTCACACGTCAGGTCACAATATTTGAACTCTCTTTTCATCGTTCTTCTCCATGTTTCATTTGAACATCCAGACTTTCGTTACTCGTGCGTTGTCCATGGGAGAACTGTCCATGTGAGAGCTGTCAATGGGAGAGATGTCCTTGGAAGAACTGTCCATGCGAGAACTGTCCATGGGAGAACTGTCCATGGGAGAAATGTCCACGGGAGAACTGTCCATGGGAAAGCTGTCCATGTGAGAACTGTCCATGGGAGAACTGTCCATGTGAGAAATGTCCACGGGAGAACTGTCCATGTGAGAACTGTCCATGTGAGAACTGTCCATGGGGAGCTGTTCATGGGAGAGCTGTCCATGAAAGAGCTGTCCATGTGAGTGCTGTCCATGGGATAACTGTCTAGCCAATGCCCTACTGGTATACGACACACATGTCGAATCCACCACCATCTTCGTTCTCTTACTAATGATGTTCGATAATGTGCAGTTCAACGATGTACAGTTCAATGATGTACAGTTCAACGATGTACTAATGATGTTCAACGATGTACAGTTCAACGATGTACAGTTCAACGATGTACTAATGATGTTCAACGATGTACAGTTCAACGATGTACTAATGATGTTCAATGATGTACAGTTCAACGATGTACTAATTATGTTCAACAATGTACAGTTCAACGATGTACTAATGATGTTCAACGATGTACAGTTCAACGATGTACAGTTCAACGATGTACAGTTCAATGATGTACAGTTCAATGATGTACAGTTCAATGATGTACAGTTCAATGATGTACAGTTCAATGATGTACAGTTCAATGATGTACAGTTCAACGATGTACAGTTCAATGATGTACAGTTCAACGATGTACTAATGATGTTCAATGATGTACAGTTCAACGATGTACTAATTATGTTCAACGATGTACAGTTCAACGATGTACTAATGATGTTAAACGATGTACAGTTCAACGATGTACTAATGATGTTCAACGATGTACAGTTCAACGATGTACTAATGATGTTCAATGATGTACAGTTCAACGATGGAATAATGATGTACAACGATGTACAGTTCAATGATGTACAGTTCAACGATGTACTAATGATGTTAAACGATGTACAGCTCAATGATGTACTAATGATGTTCAACGATGTACAGTTCAACGATGTACTAATGATGTTCAACGATGTACAGTTTACTCAAATATAAATAACAACACTCTACAAGAATATACATCAGTAGTGTCAATAACAACTAATCTGTGAAATATATTTTCTTGACTTCTCATCTTACATAGAATTTTGTTTTATTTGCTTTTCGTTCATCACTTTTTTTGTCTGTCTCTATTGATTCTGATTTGAATTTAATAATTTCAAATGTTTTTTTAAAATATTTTTCTTTACAATTCCAATTTATTGTTATTTTTTTAGTTCTGGCATCTCAGCATTTCATCTGGGTCAATTATTTCTTCATTTTTTCTTTCAGAGTTCATCATTATTTAAGACTTTTCATATTTTTCTTAAGGGAATAAGGGGAGGACGCGGGGGAGAGGCAAGCATCGCTTTCATTTGGACGTTATCATGAACGTATTAGAAATCACAAAAATGTGCTCACATCCGATCCATATTTTTAAAATTTATTTGTCATTCTTTGAAATAAAAGTTGATGAGGAGAGAGTTCACTTTACATAAACAACATACAGTCTGTTTGGTTATATTATGACGCTGACTATATTCAGCACAAACAACATACAACATACAGATTTGAAAATGGGTCTATGCCCGTATGTTTGCGGGGTCAGCAAGGAGAGCAAAGAATAGTAACACTGCGGCATACAACGCATGTCGTAAGAGGCGACCGCGGTAGGGGCCTAGGGAAACTACCCTAGTAAATAAAAAACATAATATAAAACGGATGTGCTGGTCTACTTGTAGGCGTATAACTGGTACAACGTACAATCGCTCTTAAACTCAGATCACATATAAATCACAAGGAGTGGTTTAAAAAGTGGTCTATGTGGAACGCTCGAAGATGAAGAAAGAAACAGGTTTAACCAGCTAGTATAGAGCTAAATAGACCAGCTAGTATAGAGCTAAATAGACCAGCTAGTATAGAGCTAAATAGACCAGCTGGTATAGAGCTAAATAGACCAGCTAGTATAGAGCTAAATAGACCAGCTAGTATAGAGCTAAATAGACCAGCTAGTATAGAGCTAAATAGACCAGCTAGTATAGAGCTAAATAGACCAGCTAGTTAGAGCTAAATAGACCAGCTAGTATAGAGCTAAATAGACCAGCTAGTATAGAGCTAAATAGACCAGCTAGTATAGAGCTAAATAGACGGGCTAGTATAGAACTAAATATACCAGCTAGTATAGAACTAAATAGACCAGCTAGTATAGAGCTAAATACCACATCTAGTTTAGAGCTAAATAGACCAGCTAGTATAGAGCTAAATAGACCAGCTAGTATAGAGCTAAATAGACCAGCTAGTATAGAGCTAAATAGACCAGCTAGCATAGAGCTAAATAGACCAGCTAGTATAGAGCTAAATAGACCAGCTAGTATAGAGCTAAATACCACATCTAGTTTAGAGCTAAATAGACCAGGTAGTATAGAGCTAAATAGACCAGCTAGTATAGAACTAAATAGACCAGCTAGTATAGAACTAAAAACCACATCTAGTTTAAAGCTAAATAGACCAGCTAGTATAGAGCTAAATAGACCAGCTAGTATAGAGCTAAATACCACATCTAGTTTAGAGCTAAATAGACCAGCTAGTATAGAGCTAAATAGACCAGCTAGTATAGAGCTAAATACCACATCTAGTTTAGAGCTAAATAGACCAGCTAGTATAGAGCTAAATAGACCAGCTAGTATAGAGCTAAATACCACATCTAGTTTAGAGCTAAATAGACTAGCTTATATAGAACTAAATAGACTAGCTAGTATAGAGCTAAATAGACCAGCTAGTATAGAGCTAAATAGACCAGCTAGTATAGAGCTAAATAGACCAGCTAGTATAGAGCTAAATACCACATCTAGTATAGAGCTAAATAGACTAGCTTATATAGAGCTAAATAGACCAGCTAGTATAGAGCTAAATAGACCAGCTAGTATAGAGCTAAATAGACCAGCTGGTATAGAGAAATCTAGCAGATGAACTAAGGAAATACACAAATCTATTTACAGCAAACAATCATTTCAATGAAACCAATCGAATGCTTGTTAAGAATAACTTACAAAATCAATAAAAGAAAGATCTGTTTCATCGTCGATGGCGTCGTTTCTGTTTTGTCGTCGATGGAGTCGTCTCTTTCTTTAGCTAGCATTTATAGTCAATGTTAAGTAGCTAATGGATAGACACCTTATTTCCGGTTTGAAATAACCACGTCGGCAAAGTCAATAGTTCTAGCAATCATCTCGGAAGACACGATTTCATGTCAAAAGAAATTTCCATATAAAATCACCAAGGTTTCACGTTCGATACGTCTGCCCAGAAATGAGTTATACACAAGAAAGCTTACACAAGATAAGAAACAAAACTGAGTCGGTTACTACGGCAACCGGCGACTCATCTTTCTAATATTTCTTTTAGTCTTGCGGAACAATTTAAATAATATTTACATCTCAAGGTCCAATAATATAAATACTAGGATATTTGTTTCTAAGTAGTAGAACATGTTGAAGAGTTTAATATAAAACTGGAGTTTAATATAATACTGGAGTTTAATACTAGAGTTTAATATAATACTAGAGTTTAATATAATACTAGAGTTTAATATAATACTAGAGTTTAATATAATACTAGAGTTTAATATAATACTAGAGTTTAATATAATACTAGAGTTTAATACTAGAGTTTAATATAATACTAGAGTTTAATATAATACTAGAGTTTAATATAATACTAGAGTTTAATATAATACTAGAGTTTAATATAATACTGGAGTTTAATACTAGAGTTTAATATAATACTAGAGTTTAATATAATACTGGAGTTTAATATAATACTAGAGTTTAATATAATACTAGAGTTTAATATAATACTAGAGTTTAATATAATACTAGAGTTTAATATAATACTGGAGTTTAATATAATACTAGAGTTTAATATAATAGTGGAGTTTAATATAATACTGGAGTTTAATATAATACTAGAGTTTAATATAATACTGGAGTTTAATATAATACTGGAGTTTAATACTGGAGTTTAATATAATACTGAAGTTTAATATAATACTGGAGTTTAATATAATACTAGAGTTTAATATAATACTGGAGTTTAATATAATACTGGAGTTTAATATAATACTGGAGTTTAATATAATACTGGAGTTTAATACTGGAGTTTAATATAATACTGGAGTTTAATACTGAAGTTTAATATAATACTAGAGTTTAATATAATACTGGAGTTCAATACTGAAGTTTAATATAATACTAGAGTTTAATATAATACTAGAGTTTAATATAATACTGGAGTTTAATATAATACTGAGTTTAATATAATACTGAGTATAATTTTGGGAGTTTAATATAATACTAGAATTTAATATAATACTAGAATTTAATATAATACTAGAGTTTAATATAATACTAGAGTTTAATATAATACTAGAGTTTAATATAATACTAGAGTTTAATATAATACTAGAGTTTAATATAATACTAGAGTTTAATATAATACTGAAGTGTAATTCTATAGACGAGAGAAATTACAAATGAGACATGAGACAAATGAAGTATTTTGATCACAGTAAAAGACACATCTTTCTTTCTGTTCTCGATTTCTGTTGTGCCTTTCAGCGCTCAGGGCAGATGAAGCGTAGGCAAATGCCCTCCAGTGCGTCTCGTTTAGAGTGTGCGAACAGTTCTGACAAGTTACTTAGAGTACGTCTCGTGTGTGGTGTTTCCTGTTTCCTCCGATATTTCTTAGATCCATCGTTTGTGTGGGCGACCTTTGGCCTTGAAATCATTGTATCTGAATATTAATGCTTGTTGTGGTGTACTGTTGGATGGTAATCCAGTTACATGGCCGAACCATTTATTGAGCTTTTTCTTAATATGCTCTAGCACTGATGCTGTTCCTTAATATGTTCTAACCCTAGAGTTATTCCTACCTAGTTTCTTAATATGTTCTAGTACTGGAGTTATTGCTACCAAGTTTCTTAATATGTTCTAGCCCTAGAGTTATTCCTACCAAGTTTCTTAATATGTTCTAGTACTGGAGTTATTTCTACCAAGTTTCTTAATATGTTCTAGTACTGGAGTTATTTCTACCAAGTTTCTTAATATGTTCTAGTACTGGAGTTATTCCTGCCTAGTTTCTTAATATGTTCTAGTACTGGAGTTATTCCTGCCTAGTTTCTTAATATGTTCTAGTACTGGAGTTATTTCTACCAAGTTTCTTAATATGTTCTAGTACTGGAGTTAATTCTACCAAGTTTCTTAATATGTTCTAGTACTGGAGTTATTCCTGCCTAGTTTCTTAATATGTTCTAGTACTGGAGTTATTCCTACCAAGTTTCTTAATATGTTCTAGTACTGGAGTTATTTCTACCAAGTTTCTTAATATGTTCTAGTACTGGAGTTATTCCTACCTAGTTTCTTAATATGTTCTAGTACTGGAGTTATTCCTACCAAGTTTCTTAATATGTTCTAGCCCTAGAGTTATTTCTACCAAGTTTCTTAATATGTTCTAGTACTGGAGTTATTAACTACAAGATCAAACTAACAAGACCCAAAAACATGACCTGTTAGTAGTAATGGGGGACTTTAATTCCAAGGTTGGAAGTGATAATGTAGGGATAAAGAGAGCTATAGGAAAACAAGGAATAAACACAATAAATGAGAATGGAGAAAGACTGGCGGAGTTATGTATGCTGTCAAACTTAGTAATTGGAGGTACCATCTTTGCACATAAGGAAATTCATAAACTTACTTGGCACTCACCAGATGGAGTGACCAGGAATCAAATTGACCATATGTGCATAAATACACAATTTAGAACATCATTGCTGGATGTCCGTGCATACAGAAGGGCAGATGTAGGAAGTGATCATAATTTATACATAGGTAAATTGAAACTGAAATTGAAAATTCACCATACTAAAAAGAACAACTGCGAATAGACAGTCAAAGACTACAAAATAATGAGGTAAAAGAGGAATATCAGCTCGAACTTAAGAATAGGTTCGAGTTACTCAATGGTGAAAATGAACAGAACATTGAAGACAAATGGACTAAGATAAAGGACACACTATTGGGGGCAGCAAATAGTAGCGCAGGATTAAAGACGAAAGACAGAAAACCCTGGATAAGCGATGACATCTGGAAATGTATTCAAGAAAGAAGAAAGATGAAACTAGCAATATTTAATACTAAGGATGCAACAGATGAAATCCAAGCTAAAGAGGAATATAGACTAAAAGACAAGGAAGTGAAAAGAGCGGCTAGAAGAGATAAAAGAGTGTCAATCGACTGGCTGAAGAAAGGGAAAAGGCAGCTAAGACTAGAAACAGTAAAATGCTATACAACACACTAAAACAACTTACTGGAACTTTTGTTTCAAAGGGTGGTCCAATCAAGAGTAAAGATGGTAAAGTTCTAACATCAGATACCGAGCAGAAGAAAAGATGGGCAGAACATTTTGAAGAAATATTAAATAGACGTGATCCACCAGTACTACTCAAGTTTGACGAAGAGGCAAGAAACAGCTCCCTACCAATTAACGAAGAAATGATAAGTGTAACTGAGGTCAAGGAGTCAATCCATTCCTTGATAAACAATAAGGCAACGGGTGATGACAACATTACTGCAGAAATGCTCAAAGCGGATGATGATACAACTATTAGCCAGGTGCAAGAACTATTTAATAAAGTATGGGAAGAAGAAACTGTCCCAGATCAATGGAAGAAGGAATAATTGTTAAGATCCCCAAAAAGGTGATCTCAAAGATTGCAACAACTGGAGAGGGATCACCCTATTATCAGTAATGACCAAGACTTTCTGCAACATCATTCTTAATAGAATCAAAGGAGCAGTGGACACAACCCTGAGAGAAGAACAAGCTGGTTTTAGACCTGGGAGAAGCTGCTTAGACCAAATAATTATCCTACGACTAATTTTGGAGGAACATATTGAGAAGCAACAACCACTCATACTAAATTTCATCGATTTTAAAAACATCTTTGATAGTCTACACCGAATCTCTCTGTGGAATATTCTGAGATGCTATGGAATACCAGACAAAATAATAAACATTATTAAGAGCCGCTATTGTTTGGAGTGGCATTGACTGGGTGATGCGAAAATGTTGCAGGGGCGAAACTGGCATCAATTGGGTAGAAAATAGTCAACTAGAAGATTTGGATTTTGCAGATCATATTGCCTTGTTAAGTAGAAACAATCAAGATATGCAAAGAAAAACAGACAACTTGTCATCTATAGCATCAAAAGGTGGACTGCAGATAAGCTATGAAAAAAACAAATATAATAAAGACACCTATGGCAAATAATGTAGATATCACACTGGAATCTAAAATGATAAAAATAACAGAGCAGTTCACCTATTTGGGTAGCAATTTTGATTGCACAGGAAATGTTAAAAATAAATTATGATACGAATTGGCAAAGCAACATCAGCTTTTAAAAGTCTAAATAAAATATGGAACTGCAAGTTATATAGTATTAAAACTAAATTACGAATTTTCAATTCAAATGTTGTATCAATCCTAACATATGCCAGCGAGAGTTGGAAAATGACTAAAGATATAGAAAGCAAGTTGAATGCATTTGAAAATAGATGTCTGTGAAAAATAATGAATATAAAATGGAACAAATTCAGAAGAAGTGAGGAAATCAGAGACATGTCTGGTCAACCACTAGTGACAACTGTTATAAGAAAGAGAAGATGGAGATATGTTGGGCACACCTTGAGGAGAAATGATCAACGAATATCAAAGCAGGCATTGAAGTGGGATGCAAGGGTTCAAGAAAGAGAGGTCGACCTAAAGAGACCCTGAAACGAACTTTGCTGAGAGAGGCAGAAAATATAGGTCTCAGTTCCATGGAGGAGATTGAGCGAGTTGCCCAGGATAGAGCGGTATGGAGAAATTACTTGCAGGCCCTATGTAACGTATAGCGGTACGAGAGGAATTATTATTATTATTATTACTGGAGTTATTCCTACCAAGTTTCTTAATATGTTCTAGTACTGGAGTTATTCCTACGCAAGCATTTCATCTCTATTTTTTGTAAACAAATTATTTCATTTGCTGTGTCTACAAATGTGACATGTTGATATTGGTCTACAAATGTGACATGTTGATATTTGTCTACAAATGTGACATTTAGATCTTTGTCTGCCACATGCACAGAATAAAGCCTGCTCAGACTGCACAGTGTGCATGCCAGACAGAAACACAGACTCCAGAGCACATCCTGCAGTCATGTCCATCATACATACACCAACGAAATGAAACATGGCCTCATGAACAAAGCTTACAGACCAAGCTATGGGGAACTCTCGAAGAACTCCAACTGACATGCAGCTTCATAGAGGCAACCCATCTCATGATTTAGACGAGCATACGAAACCGAACGCAAAGAAGAAGAAGAAGAAGAAGATCTTTGTCTACAAATGTGACATCTAGATCTTGGTCTACAAATGTGACATCTAGAACTTGGTTTGCAAATGTGACATCTAGATCTTGGTCTACAAATGTGACATCTAGAACTTGGTCTACAAATGTGACATCTAGAACTTGGTCTACAAATGTGACATGTAGATCTTGGTTGTATTCTCTTGTCTTTTCTATTGTCTGTCTGACTGCAAATATTGCATCGCTACAACTTCTGTTCTTTCTGAAGCTCATATATGTTTGATGAAACTGTAACTCTAGAATTTATCTTAATATTGTTTCAAAGACACAACATTTTGTTGAGCATCATATCAGAAGATACGTTTGGGGAAGATAGAAAACAATTGAGAGGGATATATCAAGAAGGGAATGTAGAAGATAGGATAGCATGGGGAAGACAGGATAGCAAGGGAAAGATGAGACACAATTGACAGGAAAAGTAGAAGATAGAATAGTATGGGGAAGACAGGATAGTATGGGAAAAATATGATAGCATGGGCAAGATAGAGATACAATTGAGAGGGAAAGATCATAAAATAGAGAGACAATAGTCTAACAGAGTTTACTGCTAGAACAAGAGATTATTGAAATTTACTGACTACAGTCAACCTTTGATGCGGAGATGGTACATGGTTGGTTTGACGACAGTTTACCAAATATGATACATAAATATTCAACAAAACTGATACTGTAAAATCCTCATAGGAAATATTTGAATATTGCTTGAGAATGCTAAACATTTCTCACAGCTACAGTACAGGCAGTACAGACTGTAAATGAAACATTGAAGAAATGTATGATAATTCGAACAACGTAAGAAAATGTTGCAAGTGATATGTGCAAATAATGGATATAGGAATATCAGGTTGCAGAGTTGGAAATCTTCATTGTAAAAATGGGGGCTGGTAAACAAGTCCATGTTTCGACTGTATCGATCGAGAGAACATTGGTTCCAACACAGGCAGCGGCGTATTTAGCATAACAGAATGGTTAAACTGACTTGAAATCGTTGAATGGTTGGAATGAAATATTTCAGTATCGATACAACCTAGAATATATATATATATATATATATATATATATATATATATATATATATATATATATATATATATATATATATATATTTGCAAGACTTGGTAGTTGTAGCTGTAGGAAGTGGTAGCTGTAAATATCGATACTATAATAATAATGGAATAATACGATATGATTTTATCCACGAAGAAAACATACACTATTGTCATGTTCATTGAAATGATGGCGAAACAGGGCCTTTTTTACAAGATCTCTTTAAAAAAAAAAACTAGGGTTGAAGGACGTGAAATGCCAGGGAAGAAAATATCTAGTTGATTATTAAAAGTAATGCTTGAGTGAAAGTGCTAGAGAAACGTTAGTTACACTGTTAATTGAATAAGGCAAGAGTCTGCGATGTTGTCAATATGTGCCAGTATTTGCTTGCAGTTAACACGCAAGTCTGGATAACGTTATCAGTATATGATAACTTCTTACGTACATCAAACTAAAGCCTTTTATAATGACAAGTTTTGGAATTTAGTGTTCATCCCGGCTACCTGGACAAGACACAACCAGTTTCTTCATTTGAATACAATATTGAACATGTTTTGCTAAATTAAAAAAAAAAAAAAAAAATAAAGAACGCTTGATAATCTCAACTCATACAAGTCCACATATTTGTGTGTTTGTTTGTTGTGTTGTGTGTAGTTACCTCTATATCTATACACAATCTGTGTGTGTATGTGTATGTGTTGTGCTTGTGTGTTGTGCATGTATGTGTGTGTGATGCATGTGTGTGTTGTGTGTACCTACCTCTATATCTATCCACAATGTGTTGTGTGTGTGTTGTGTGTGTTTGTGTGTGTTGTGCATGTGTGGTGTGTGTGTATGTCTATGTGTGTGCTATATGTGTGTGTAGTGTGTACCTACCTCTATATCTGTCCGCAATGAGTAGGACACAAACTACAAACAATGCAAACAGTAGAACAGCCATTGTCATCAGCAGTATCATAGGCGTACCCCAAACTGTGGACATACAAGACACAAGATAATATTCATAGACGTACACCAAACTGTGGACATACAAGACACAAGATAATATTCATAGGCGTACCCCAAACTGTGGACATACAAGACACAAGATAATATTCATAGGCGTACCCCAAACTGTGGACATACAAGACACAAGATAATATTCATAGGCGTACCCCAAACTGTGGACATACAAGACACAAGATAATATTCATAGACGTACACCAAACTGTGGACATACAAGACATAAGATAATATTCATGGACGTACGACCAAACTGTGGACATACAAGACACAAGATAATATTCATGGACGTACGACCAAACTGTGGACATACAAGACACAGGTTATTTTCAAATGTGTAAGATTGAATAGATGGCTAGAGAAGATATGTCTCCAATATATGAGGTCCAAATATAATAATAATAATACTAATAATGAAAGTGTTTAGCGAGAGAAAGATGAATTTATTTGAAAAAAATATTCAATAACATGGAGATTGATTGATTGAATGAAGGATAGAACCATCATCATTGCACTTCGGTGGGTAACCATGTGTGCTCCATCTCTTTCTTACACAGGAAAAGTGCAGTGGCAGTGCACGAACTCTGTAGCACCGGCGAGGGTTCCCATATATATTTTTTGAAGATGGTGACAATATATTTTAGGAATTTATTATTTTTTATTATTTTTTTCTAATGCATTTTGCACGGGTAGCGGATTTCCAGTCTGTTATCTCGACTTTGAAATGCCAAGGGTTCTTTTACGGGCTCAACTTGAAGACAGAACCGAAGTTTTATCGTCCGTCTCCGACAGGACTAGGAACTCGATCTCACCTACACAGAGATAAGGGATCTCTGGAAAAATATTCCGATGTCTCCACGAGGGAGCGAACCGAGCAGATATGAAACAAGAGACAATCACCTAATCTCTACGCCACAGAGAGACAATCACCTAATCTCTACGCAACAGAAACCCCAACATTCATATACATAGATTTTACTGATCAGTTTTTACAAACATAGATCGATTTTACTGATCAGTTTTTACAAACATAAAACGCCCACTCTTTTGGTATCATAAAACGCCCACTGTATGGTATCATAAAACGCCCACTGTATGGTATCATAAAACGTCCACTGTATGGTATCATAAAACGCCCACTGTATGGTATCATAAAACGCCCACTGTATGGTATCATAAAACGCCATGATGACATATATGGTAGTACACTCTCTTATAAAGCATATGCAAAATCCGTAGCATCTATGGACTACTGGTTAGCTTTATTTTAGCGTAATGGATATTCTAAGGCTGCATGCAAAAATCACTGAGATCCAACAGGTAGTTTTCGAGAAAATCAATTTCAAACGTGCTCACGAATTAATGGACAGACTATAGTAGGCGTATAGTATACTCTATTCTCTGTAGTAACATCTGTTTTGTCCTAGTTTGTTCTATACGCTATTCTCTGTACTAACATCTAACATCTGTTTTGTCCTAGATTGTTCTATACGCTATTCTCTGTACTAACATCTAACATCTAATGTCATCAAAGTTACAAAATGTTGACAGTGACGTCACATATGAAGCTTGACGTCATGTAATATCAGAGAAATGTAGATCTGTCAGATGTGATGATGATGCCATCAAGAGATAGATAGATAGATAGTTATATATATATTTATAGATAGATAGCTAGATTTAAGGATAGATAGATGTATAAATAGTTAGACAGACATATATGTAGTTGATAGATAGATAGATAAATAGATAGATAGATAGATACAGTGACGGCTCGTCATTAAGGGCCAGTGGGACCGGGCCCCACAAAAAAATAAGGTGAACGTGTATTTATTATTTTATACAATAAAATATAACCTAACCGAGACCAAGGTTTTTCCGAAAATCTCTGTCTGACCCCACCAACAAAAATGGTCACGATCCGCCACTGGATAGATAGACAGATGAAAGATAGATGATAGAAAGATAGATGTATAGATAGACAGATAACTAGATAGACAGATACATAGATAGATAGAATAATAATCTGTTACCTTCTTTAGTTTCCTTTAACTTAGAATGGGCAAGATGTTGTTGTAACTGAGCATTCTTAGAATCTCCAGTCTGTACCTGGTAGACGCCTTGTAAATCTAGGATATATTTAACACTTAACTAAGTAATCTTAGAATCTCCAGTCTGTACCTGGTAGAAGAAACTTTGTAAATCTAGGATATATTCAACACATAACTAAGTAATCTTAGAATCTCTAGTCTGTACCTGGTAGAAGAAACTTTGTAAATCTAGGATATATTCAACACTTAACTAAGTAATCTTAGAATCTCTAGTCTGTACCTGGTAGAAGAAACTTTGTAAATCTAGAATATATTCAACACTTAACTAAGTAATCTTATAATCTCTAGTCTGTACCTGGTAGAAGAAACTTTGTAAATCTAGGATATATTCAACACTTAACTAAGTAATCTTAGAATCTCTAGTCTGTACCTGGTAGAAGAAACTTTGTAAATCTAGGATATATTCAACACTTAACTAAGTAATCTTAGAATCTCTAGTCTGTACCTGGTAGAAGAAACTTTGTAAATCTAGAATATATTCAACACTTAACTAAGTAATCTTAGAATCTCTAGTCTGTACCTGGAAGAAGAAACTTTGTAAATCTAGAATATATTCAACACTTAACTAAGTAATCTTAGAATCTCTAGTCTGTACCTGGTAGAAGAAACTTTGTAAATCTAGGATATATTCAACACTTAACTAAGTAATCTTAGAATCTCTAGTCTGTACCTGGTAGAAGAAACTTTGTAAATCTAGAATATATTCAACACTTAACTAAGTAATCTTATAATCTCTAGTCTGTACCTGGTAGAAGAAACTTTGTAAATCTAGGATATATTCAACACTTAACTAAGTAATCTTAGAATCTCTAGTCTGTACCTGGTAGAAGAAACTTTGTAAATCTAGGATATATTCAACACTTAACTAAGTAATCTTATAATCTCTAGTCTGTACCTGGTAGAAGAAACTTTGTAAATCTAGAATATATTCAACACTTAACTAAGTAATCTTAGAATCTCTAGTCTGTACCTGGAAGAAGAAACTTTGTAAATCTAGAATATATTCAACACTTAACTAAGTAATCTTAGAATCTCTAGTCTGTACCTGGTAGAAGAAACTTTGTAAATCTAGGATATATTCAACACTTAACTAAGTAATCTTAGAATCTCTAGTCTGTACCTGGTAGAAGAAACTTTGTAAATCTAGAATATATTCAACACTTAACTAAGTAATCTTAGAATCTCTAGTCTGTACCTGGTAGAAGAAACTTTGTAAATCTAGGATATATTCAACACTTAACTAAGTAATCTTAGAATCTCTAGTCTGTACCTGGAAGAAGAAACTTTGTAAATCTAGGATATATTCAACACTTAACTAAGTAATCTTAGAATCTCTAGTCTGTACCTGGTAGAAGAAACTTTGTAAATCTAGAATATATTCAACACTTAACTAAGTAATCTTAGAATCTCTAGTCTGTACCTGGAAGAAGAAACTTTGTAAATCTAGAATATATTCAACACTTAACTAAGTAATCTTAGAATCTCTAGTCTGTACCTGGTAGAAGAAACTTTGTAAATCTAGAATATATTCAACACTTAACTAAGTAATCTTAGAATCTCTAGTCTGTACCTGGAAGAAGAAACCTTGTAAATCTAGGATATATTCAACACATAACTAAGTAATCTTAGAATCTCTAGTCTGTACCTGGTAGAAGAAACTTTGTAAATCTAGGATATATTCAACACTTAACTAAGTAATCTTAGAATCTCTAGTCTGTACCTGGTAGAAGAAACTTTGTAAATCTAGAATATATTCAACACTTAACTAAGTAATCTTAGAATCTCTAGTCTGTACCTGGTAGAAGAAACTTTGTAAATCTAGAATATATTCAACACTTAACTAAGTAATCTTATAATCTCTAGTCTGTACCTGGTAGAAGAAACTTTGTAAATCTAGAATATATTCAACACTTAACTAAGTAATCTTAGAATCTCTAGTCTGTACCTGGAAGAAGAAACTTTGTAAATCTAGAATATATTCAACACTTAACTAAGTAATCTTATAATCTCTAGTCTGTACCTGGTAGAAGAAACTTTGTAAATCTAGAATATATTCAACACTTAACTAAGTAATCTTAGAATCTCTAGTCTGTACCTGGAAGAAGAAACTTTGTAAAACCAAAAATATATTCAACATTTAACTAAGTAATCTTAGAATCTCTAGTCTGTACCTGGTAGAAGAAACTTTGTAAATCTAGGATATATTCAACACTTAACTAAGTAATCTTAGAATCTCTAGTCTGTACCTGGTAGAAGAAACTTTGTAAATCTAGGATATATTCAACACATAGCAACAAAATCATGAATAAGAAAATTAATTAATTTCTGCAATAAATGACCAGAAGAAGTTCATTTATTTTAATCTGTCTTTATATGACGTTGTGTCTCGAAATTTATTAATCTGTCTTTATATGACGTTGTGTCTCGAGATTTATTAATCTGTCTTTATATGACGTTGTGTCTCGAAATTTAGAGAATTTCCTTATATAGATATCCACAAACGTTATCCAGATATCCAGAAACGTTATCCAGATGTCCACACAAGTTATCCAGATGTCCACGAACGTTATCCAGATATCCACAAACGTTATCCAGATATCCACAAACGTTATCCATATATCCACAAACTTTATCCAGATATCCACGCACTTTATCCAGATACTCACATACGTTATCCAGAAACACATATACGTTATCCAGATACCCACACACGTCATCCAGATATCCACATATGTTATCCAGATATCCACAAACGTTATCCAGATATCCACATATGTTATCCAGATATCCACAAACGTTATCCAGATATCCACATATGTTATCCAGATATCCACAAACGTTATCCACATATCCACACACTTTATCCAGATATCCACTAACTTTATCCATATATCCCCACACGTTATCCACATATCCACATACGTTATCCTGATGTCCACGAACGTTATCCAGATATCCACACTTTATCAGATATCCACAAACGTTATCCTGATGTCCACAAACGTTATCCTGATGTCCACAAACGTTATCCAGATATCCACAAACGTTATCCAGATATCCACACACTTTATCCAGATATCCACTAACTTTATCCAGATATCCATGAACGTTATTCAGATGTCCACAAATGTTATTCAGATATCCACAAACGTTATCCATATATCTACAAACGTTATCCATATATCCACAAACGTTATCCATATATCCACAAACGTTATCCATATATCCACAAACGTTATCCATATATCCACACACTTTATCCATATATCCACACACTGTATCCATATATCCACACACGTTATCCAGATATCCACAGTTTCAGCAAAGAGACAATCATAGAAATATAGATTAAGAAATCATCTCCCAAATCTGTCCCAAGTTTCTACACAAAATGATTGTCAGCTAGAAGATTGTAAAATCTATTAAGAAAGAAAAAAAACTGAAATCTAACTTGATTGATTGTTCAATCATCATCATCTAGATGAGATAAGAGAATTATAGGACTGTAAATTTTCTATCTATACATTTCTTTATCTTGCTGCGGCGGAGACAGACGAGACACATTTCTTCATCTTGCTGCGGCGGAACAGACAGACACATTTCTTCATCTTGCTGCGGCGGAGACAGACAGACACATTTCTTCATCTTGCTGCGGCGGAGACAGACAGACACATTTCTTCATCTTGCTGCGCGGAGACAGACGAGACACATTTCTTCATCTGCTGCGGCGAGACAGACAGACACATTTCTTCATCTTGCTGCGCGAGACAGACGAACACATTTCTTCATCTTGCTGCAGCGGAGAAGACGGACACATTTCTTCATCTTGCTGCGGCGGAGACAGACGAACATTTCTTCATCTTGCTGCGGCGGAGACAGACAACATTTCTTCATCTTGCTGCGGCGGAGACAGCAGACACATTTCTTCATCTTGCTGCGGCGAGAACAGACAGACACATTCTTCATCTTGCTGCAGCGAGACAGATGAGACACATTTCTTCATCTTGCTGCGCGGGACACGACGACACATTCTTCATCTTGCTGCGGCGGAGACAGACGAGACACATTTCTTCATCTTGCTGCGGCGGAGACAGACGAGATACATTTCTTCATCTTGCTGCGGCGGAGACAGACGAGACACATTTCTTCATCTTGCTGCGGCGGAGACAGACGAGACACATTTCTTCATCTTGCTGCGGCGGAGACAGACGAGACACATTTCTTCATCTTGCTGCGGCGGAGACAGACGAGACACATTTCTTCATCTTGCTGCGGCGGAGACAGACGAGACACATTTCTTCATCTTGCTGCGGCGGAGACAGACGAGACACATTTCTTCATCTTGCTGCGGCGGAGACAGACGAGACACATTTCTTCATCTTGCTGCGGCGGAGACAGACGAGACACATTTCTTCATCTTGCTGCGGCGGAGACAGACGAGACACATTTCTTCATCTTGCTGCGGCGGAGACAGACGAGACACATTTCTTCATCTTGCTGCGGCGGAGACAGACGAGACACATTTCTTCATCTTGCTGCGGCGGAGACAGACGAGACACATTTCTTCATCTTGCTGCGGCGGAGACAGACGAGACACATTTCTTCATCTTGCTGCGGCGGAGACAGACGAGACACATTTCTTCATCTTGCTGCGGCGGAGACAGACGAGACACATTTCTTCATCTTGCTGCGGCGGAGACAGACGAGACACATTTCTTCATCTTGCTGCGGCGGAGACAGACGAGACACATTTCTTCATCTTGCTGCGGCGGAGACAGACGAGACACATTTCTTCATCTTGCTGCGGCGGAGACAGACGAGACACATTTCTTCATCTTGCTGCGGCGGAGACAGACGAGATACATTTCTTCATCTTGCTGCGGCGGAGACAGACGAGACACATTTCTTCATCTTGCTGCGGCGGAGACAGACGAGACACATTTCTTCATCTTGCTGCGGCGGAGAAGACGAGACACATTTCTTCATCTTGCTGCGGCGAGACAGACGACACATTTCTTCATCTTGCTGCGGCGGAGACAGACGAGATACATTTCTTCATCTTGCTGCGGCGGAGACAGACGAGACACATTTCTTCATCTTGCTGCGGCGGAGACAGACGAGACACATTTCTTCATCTTGCTGCGACGGAGACAGACGAGACACATTTCTTCATCTTGCTGCGGCGGAGACAGACGAGACACATTTCTTCATCTTGCTGCGGCGGAGACAGACGAGACACATTTCTTCATCTTGCTGCGGCGGAGACAGACGAGACACATTTCTTCATCTTGCTGCGGCGGAGACAGACGAGACACATTTCTTCATCTTGCTGCGGCGGAGACAGACGAGACACATTTCTTCATCTTGCTGCGGCGGAGACAGACGAGACACATTTCTTCATCTTGCTGCGGCGGAGACAGACGAGACACATTTCTTCATCTTGCTGCGGCGGAGACAGACGAGACACATTTCTTCATCTTGCTGCGGCGGAGACAGACGAGATACATTTCTTCATCTTGCTGCGGCGGAGACAGACGAGACACATTTCTTCATCTTGCTGCGGCGGAGACAGACGAGACACATTTCTTCATCTTGCTGCGGCGGAGACAGACGAGACACATTTCTTCATCTTGCTGCGGCGGAGACAGACGAGACACATTTCTTCATCTTGCTGCGGCGGAGACAGACGAGATACATTTCTTCATCTTGCTGCGGCGGAGACAGACGAGACACATTTCTTCATCTTGCTGCGGCGGAGACAGACGAGACACATTTCTTCATCTTGCTGCGGCGGAGACAGACGAGACACATTTCTTCATCTTGCTGCGGCGGAGACAGACGAGACACATTTCTTCATCTTGCTGCGGCGGAGACAGACGAGACACATTTCTTCATCTTGCTGCGGCGGAGACAGACGAGACACATTTCTTCATCTTGCTGCGCGGAGACAGACGACACATTTCTCATCTTGCTGCGGCGAGACAGACAGACACATTTCTTCATCTTGCTGCGGCGGAGACAGACGAGACACATTTCTTCAGAAAATCTGTCATATAATATCATAAAATGATTCTCATCTTCGCCAGGAGCCATTTGTCTTCTCTCATGGACAGTCACACAGACAGTCTCAAAGACAGTCTCAGGGACAGTCACATGGACAGTCTCACGGACAGTTTCCCGGACAGTCCAACAGACAGTCTCACGGATATTCTCACGAACAGTCACACGAGTAGTCTCAGGGACAATATAACGGACAGTCACATAGACAATCTCATGGACAGTCACGTGGACAGTCTCACGGACAGTCACAGTGACAGTCTCACGGACAGTCACACTGTCAGTCTCACGGACAGTCTCACGAACAGTCTCACGGACAGTCTCACGGACAGTCTCACGAACAGTCTCACAGACAGTTTCACGGACAATTTCCCGGACAGTCCAACAGACAGTCTCACGGATATTTTCACAAATAGTTTCACGGACAGTCACATTTACAGTCACACGGACAATCTCACGGACAGTTTCAAGGACAGTCACACGAACAGTCTAACGAACAGTCTCACGGACAGTCTCACGAACAGTTTCACGGACAATCATAAGGACAGTCTCACGAACAGTCTCACGGACAGTTTCCCGGACAGTCTAACAGACAGTTTCACGGGTAGTCTCACGGAAAGTCACAAGGACAATCTCATGCACAATCTCATAGACAGTCTCACGGCCAGTCTCAGGGACAGTCTCAGGAACAGTTTCACGGACAGTCGTCTCATTGATATTCTTATATTCTCTGCATATTCTCCATATAATCTCCATATATTCTCCATATATTCTCCATATATTCTCCATATATTCTCCATATATTCTCCATATATTCTCCGTATAATCTCCGTATAATCTCCATATAATCTCCATATATTCTCTGTATAATCTCCAATTATTCTCTGTATAATCTCCATATATTCTCTGTATAATCTTCATACATTCTCCATATATTCTCTGTATAATCTTCATATATTCTCTGTATAATCTCCATATATTCTCTGTATAATCTTCATATATTCTCTGTATAATCTCCATATATTCTCTGTATAATCTCCATACATTCTCCATATATTCTCTGTATAATCTTCATATATTCTCTGTATAATTTGCATATAATCTCCACATAATCTCCATCTATTCTCTGTATAATCTCCAATTATTCTCTGTATAATCTCCATATATTCTCTGTATAATCTTCATACATTCTCCATATATTCTCTGTATAATCTTCATATATTCTCTGTATAATCTCCAATTATTCTCTGTATAATCTCCATATATTCTCTGTATAATCTTCATACATTCTCCATATATTCTCTGTATAATCTTCATATATTCTCCATATTTTCTCTGTATAATCTACATATATTCTCCATATATTCTCCATATATTCTCTGTTTAATCTCCATATAATCTCCATATATTCTCCATATATTCTCTGTATAATCTCCATATAATCTCCATATGTTCTCAATATATTCTCCATATATTCTCTGTATAATCTCCATATAATCTCTGTATAATCTCCATATATTCTCCTTATATTCTCCATATATTCTCCATATATTCTCAGTATCTATGTCCATTATAAACTCAGAACTAAAGACAACTGTCAGATGAGAAACATAACAAAAAAATGATTTGATGAAAGTAAAGTAATTAGAACACATAAAAGGAAGGTGAACGTTTGGCAATGACAATGCTAGAGAGAGACATTCTGTTAAAGGAGACAAAGATTAAGACCAAGATAGACACAAGATATGATAGATGATATAAATAGCAACAGAGATAGGTCATTGGTTTTGTTTTGACCTATTTATCTATCTCTAACCACATATAGATATTCACATAGAAAAGACATTGCTTTTCTATCTATCTATTTATCTATCTCTAACCACATATAGATATAGATATTCACATAGAAAAGAAATAAATATCATTCTTACTGGTGAAACTAACGTTCAAAAGTCTCTCGGTAATTTTCAGGCTCCCTCCTCGTTGAATGTAGCTTATCTTACATCCATACGTCACATCCACATCCAGCATGACGTCACCCAGTAGGACAGTCAAGGACGTTGCTTGTATGTTGTCGACGTCAAACTTGCCGCTGACGTAAACATTGGCGTTGCCATGGCTATTCTCTAACCGGACGCCATCTGGTGCAGAATGCGAAAAATGTTATCTATCTATCTGTATGTCTGTATGTCTGTTTGTCTACCTGTCTGTCTGTTTGTCTGCCTGTCTGTGGTAGTCGCCATGGTAAACAAACCAAGTCGCTTTTCACTGCTTACAATATTAACTGAAAATGAATGAAAATCGTGGCATATCTTAAAGGACGTAGCCATCAACTACAGTCGTTGATTTTCTAGGCACCACTTATATGTTCAGTAGTTTGCCATTGCTTTCTGAACGGGTGGCGTCATCGTCCTTTTGTTAAAATCAACGGAAACAATCCGCAACGTGATTCGAACTCAGAACGTCGGGGTTAATAGACCGAGTTACTAACTCCTAGGCCACATGCAGGTCGAAACGTTTAGAAAGATGCTGTTGTCTACACTGGTAGTTCCAGGTTCCATGTCACAGTCGGAGTGCATTGGCTTTTACGGCTAGGACTAAAGGAAAGGTCATCAAAGAAGCAAGTGACGAATATGCGACAACTACCAGGAGCATGACTAAGCAGGTGATGGCTCAGACCAAATCCCTGGAGTTGCTGCAGACGCATACATTTACTCATGCTTGCATGCTCAACAACTCTATAAGCCTGATACAGAAGATCAAGACCGGTTATGTATGAAGGCAGTGGATGCAATTAATATCAGCGACTCTATAAGCCTGATACAGAAGATCAAGACCGGTTATGTATGAAGGCAGTGGATGCAATTAACACAAAACGCGACAATCCAAAAACTTACCTTCATCTTTGTCCCAGATCATTGTGGGCTGAAGGGCAATGAGAGAGCGGGTGCACTGGTAAGCAATGCTGCGGTCGAGAATGAGTCTTCTATGAACAAAAGCGACATCATCAACGCTCTAAGAGAAAACATACAATCTGAAGATGTCAACGAAGAAGATAAAGGGTATTCTCTATCTCGGTTGCGCAAGTTTTGCATACCGATAGGTGCGGCAAGACGGGAAAACAAGGAGGGAAACCCCAGTAGATACATCAATCAGCACAGAACGGGAGTTGTTAGCCTAAACATACTGAGATACATGCTTGGGAGGAGATCGGAGCATATATGGACGTGTTCGATGTGCGATGAAGATATTCATATGAACAATGAAGAAACGATGGCAGAATTACCAGCATATTAACTGTTAAATTCTGTTAGTGTCTTGCTGTATCTGTTCATATTTCTAGCGAATGTCATCAATTCGGTTTTGTCGATGTTTATTCTCATATTGTATTCATTGTTTGTTAACTGGAGTGTGTTAATGTATTGCTGCAGCTGTTCCTCTGTTGCTGATATGATTGTCTGATGGTCGGCAAAAAGCAATTCGTTTGAGTTCCGCAAGGTTATTCCTTTCGCTGGTGTTAGCTGTTTCACAGATTTAGTCGATATGTGTGATGAACAGCAGCAGCGGTGATAGTACGCATCCTTGTCCAAGTCCTGACCCAGTGTCCAACGTTGAATTTTTCTGAGAGACCTGTGTTTGTTCTAACCGTACACTGGCTGTTTATATAGATACTCTTGCATACATTAATTTGCTGGTCATTAACCTGATATTGTTCTTTCTTATTAACTACTACTGTTCCATGCATCAGCTATTTGTTGAGTCATAGAGATCTATCAAATGCTAGTAGTAGTAGTAGTAGTAGTAGTAGTAGTAGCAGTAGTACATTTGTTGAGTCATAGAGATCTAACAAATGCTAGTAGTAGTAGTTGTAGTAGTAGTAGTAGTAGTAGTAGCAGTGCAGCAGAGCAGTAGTAGCAGTAGTAGTAGTAGTAGCAGAGTAGTGCAGTAGCAGGCAGTAGTAGCAGCAGTAGCAACAGTAGTAGTAGTAGAGCAGAGTGGCAGTAGAGCAGTAGTAGTAAAGTAGCAGTAGTGGCAGTAGTAGCAGTGCAGCGTGCAGTGCAGTAGAGCAGTAGTAGCAGCAGTAGCTAGTAGTAGTAGTAGCTAGCAGTGTAGCAGAGTAGCAGTAGCAGCAGCGCAGTGCAGTGCAGCAGCAGTAGAGCAGCAGTAGCAGCAGCAGCTAGAGCAGCAGCAGCAGTGCAGCAGCAGCAGCAGAGCAGCAGCAGCAGCAGCTAGCAGCAGAGCAGTAGCAGCAGCAGGCAGCAGTAGCAGTGCAGCAGTGAGCAGCGCAGCAGGCAGTGCGTAGCAGGTAGCAGCAGTAGCAGTAGCAGTGGCAGTAGAGCAGTAGCAGTAGCAGCAGCAGCAGCAGCTAGTAGCAGCAGTAGAGTAGCAGCAGTCAGAGTAGCAGCAGTAGCAGCAGTAGCAGAGTAGCAGTAGTAGAGTAGCAGTAACAGTAGTAGTAGTAGCAGTAGCAGTAGTAGCAGTAGTAGTAGCAGTAGTAGTAGTAGTAGTAGTACATTAGTTGAGTCAAAGAGATCTAATAAATGGTAGTAGTAGTAGTAGTAATAGTAGTAGCAGTAGTAGTAGTAGTAGTAGTAGTAGTAATAGTAATAGTAGTAGTAGTAGTAGTAATAGTAGTAGTAGTAGTAATAGTAATAGTGAGTAGTAGAGTAGTAGCAGTAGTAGTGGTAGTAGTAGCAGCAGCAGTAGACAGTGAGTAGCAGTGGCAGCAGCAGTAGTAGCAGTAGTAGCAGCAGCAGTAGCAGTAGAGAGTGGCAGCAGAGCAGTGCAGTAGTAGTAGTGAGCAGCAGCAGTAGAGCGAGTGTAGTCAGTAGCAGCAGTAGTGCAGCAGTGAGCAGTAGTAGCAGCAGTAGCAGTAGCAGTAGCAGAGTAGTAGTACAGTAGTAGTGAGCAGTAGTAGCAGTAGTAGTAGTAGCAGTAGTAGTAGAGTAGTAGTAGTAGATGCAGTAGCAGTACAGTAGTAGTAGTAGCAGTAGCAGTGTAGCAGTAGTAGTAGCAGTAGTAGTAGTAGTAGTAGTACATTAGTTGAGTCAAAGAGATCTAATAAATGGTAGTAGTAGTAGTAGTAATAGTAGTAGCAGTAGTAGTAGTAGTAGTAGTAGTAGTAGTAGTAGTAATGAGTAATAGTAGGTAGTGTAGCAGTAGCAGTGAGAGTAGCAGTAGCAGTAGTAGCAGTAGAGCAGAGAGTAGCAGTAGCAGCAGAGTAGAGCAGTGTGCAGCAGTGCAGTAGCAGTAGTAGCAGTAGCAGTAGCAGAGTAGAGTAGCAGTGCAGCAGTAGCAGAGAGCAGCAGAGAGCAGCAGCAGTAGAGCAGTAGCAGCAGCAGCAGTAGCAGCAGCAGAGCAGAGCAGTAGGCAGTAGCAGAGCAGGCAGTGAGGCAGTAGTGGATGTAGCAGGCTAATGTAGCAGTAGCAGTAGAGCAGTGCAGAGTAGTAGAGTAGTAGTAGCAGTAGTGTAGCAGTAGAGTAGCAGTAGAGGTAGCTAGTAGTAGTGCAGTAACAGTATAGTAGCAGACAGTAGTAGCAGTAGAGTAGCAGTAGCAGTAGTAGTAGCACTTAGTGAGTCAAGAGTCATAATCAGTAGTAGAGTAGATAGAGTAGCAGTAGATAGTAGTAGCAGTAGCTAGTAGTAGATAGCAAGTAGCAGTAGCAGTAGTAATGTAGTAGTAGTAGTAGTAGTAGAGTAGTAGTAGTAGTGGCAGTAGTGGTAGTAGAGCATGCAGTGATCAGTAGAGTAGCAGTGAGTAGTAGCAGTGTAGTGGTAGTAGTAGGCAGTAGTAGTAGTGTAGCAGTAGAGCAGTAGTAGTGAGGGTAGCGAGTAGTGGAGCTAGTGGAGTAGTGAGATGGTACATGTGAGTGAGCAGAGCAGTATGTACGTGTGTGGTGTGTGGTGTGTAGTGTGTGTTTGTGAGGTGGTTTTGTATGTGTGTGTGTGTGTGTGTGTGTGTGTGTGTGTGTGTGTGTGTTAGATGATATAAGAACTGATTTTCTTCATTTATAATCCATTTCATTTTTATCTATTTATCTATAAACTGTACTTATCTATATACTTATCTATTTACTTATCTATATACTTATCTATTTACTCATATATTTACTCATCTATATGCTCTACTTATCTATTTACCTATTTACTATACTTCTCTATTTACTGGTGGCGTCTGTGGCTTAGGGGATAGTGACTCGGTCTATTAACCCCGAAGTTCTGAGTTCGAATGACGCTGCGGACAATTTGGTTACAAATTGTTTCGCGTGGATTTTTACAAAAGGACGATGGCACCACCTGTTCAGAAAGCAATGGCAAACTACTGAACGTAATAATGCCTAGAAAAATCACAAACAGCATTAAAAAGCTGGGGTTGATTCGCACAGTACTGTAAAGGAAATACAGTTAACTTTAACTTTTATCTATTTACTATACTTATCTATTTACTTATCTATTGGAATGCACTCACCGAGAGATGAAAGCGAGGCTATAATATAAGATGGAACATCCGGTTTGTCTGAGCGACGTTCCAAACTAATATGTTGTACACTTCTGACGTCACTGGGTAGATGCGAACCATTGCACTGAAGTGCAAACAGGTTTAAACCTGGGAACCTGCTGGCTGTAAAACCTGTATAAAGAAATAACAAAAATGTCAAATCTATCTAACTGTCTGTCTGTCTGTTCGTCTATCTGTCTATCGATATATCCGTCAATATATATATATCCATCTATCCATCTATCCGTCAGTCTATCTGTCTATCCGTCAGTCTATCTGTCTATCCGTCAGTCTATCTGTCTATCCGTCAGTCTATCTGTCTATACGTCAGTCTATCTGTCTATCCGTCAGTCTATCCTTTCATCAACACGCTCAGCGATCATCCTATCTGTCTATCATTTCACCAACACGCTAGGCCATCCTCTATCTGTCTATCCTTTCATCAACACACGCAGTGATCATCTATCTGTCTATCCTTTCATCAACACACGCAGTGATCATCTATCTGTCTATCCTTTCATCAACACACGCAGTGATCATCCTATCTGTTTATCCTCTCATCAACACGCGCAGCGATCATCTATCTGTCTATCCTTTCATCAACACACTAGACGATCATCCTATTCATCTACTCATTCACACAAGCATTCTTCTATCATTTCCTTCTTCTGCTAACCATTCATTTCTATATCCATCCATCCAGTCATCCATCCATCCAGTCATCCATCCATCCAGTCATCCTTCCATAAATCTTCCTACATCCATCCATTCAGTCATCCATCCATCCAGTCATCCTTCCATAAATCTTCCTACATCCATCCATTCAGTCATCCATCCATCCAGTCATCCATCCGTGAAGTCATCCTACATCCATCCATTCAGTCATCCATCCATCCAGTCATCCTTCCATAAATCTTCCTACATCCATCCATTCAGTCATCCATCCATCCAGTCATCCTTCCATAAATCTTCCTACATCCATCCATCCAGTCATCATCCATCCAGTCATCAAGTCGCTCATGCACAAAATCTTCCTACATCCATCCATCCAGTCATCCTTCCATAAAATCATCTTCCTACATCCATCCATTCAGTCATCCTTCCATAAAATATTCCTACATCTATCCATCCAATCATCAAGTCGCTCATGCACTAAATCATACAATATCCGCCAAGTCATCCAGCCATTCAGTAATCCATTTATCCAGTCATCCACCAACCCTAGTAAAAAGTAAGTTGATTCTTCCATCCAGTTACACTCTCCAGCTACAGCCATCACTTTATTTCTCATTGCCATTGACAACCGCATAGTACCAGTCAAACTAGGAGATATAATCCTTCCAAGTACAAATGCTCTCACATTTCTTAGAAATATTCTCAGCAGCCAAAGAGAAGTTGGATCTAACATTAAAAGTAGACTGAGTAAGGAAAACAGTGCATTCATGACCTTTCAGAGGGGCTCTAAACCAGCAGCCAATTCAGCGTCAGAACCAAGATTAATATATACCGCAGCTGTGTGCTATCAACTAATATATACCGCAGCTGTGTGCTATCAACTAATATATACCGCAGCTGTGTGCTATCAACTAATATATACCGTAGCTGTGTGCTATCAACTTTACTATATGGAACAGAATGCTGGAGAATGATAAAACAAAATATGTAAAAACTCTCCACCTTTCATACAAATTGTCTGAAAAATCTTACGCGTGTTCTGGTCAAATACTATCTCTAACCAAGAACTGTTTACACAGTGTCAACAAGAGAATATGAACACCATCATACAAATACTATCTAACCAAGAACTGAGTGTACGGTGTCAACAAGAGAATATGAACACCATCATACACATACTATCTCTAACCAAGAACTGTTTACACAGTGTCAGCAAGAGAATATGAACATCATCATACAAATACTATCTCTAACCAAGAACTGTTTACACAGTGTCAACAAGAGAATATGAACACCATCATACAAACAAGACGCTAGAGATAGATCGGTCACGTGATACACATGGAGACTAACTGTCACGTGACGCTAGAGATAGATCGGACATGTGATACACATGGAGACTAACTGTCACGAGACGCTAGCGATAGATCGGTCACGTGATACACACGGAGACTAACTGTCACGAGACATGCACTGAGATAGACACCGGAGGGTAAACGAAAACGGGAAAGACCAAAACAACATGGAGGATAACAGTAGAACAAGAACTGAAAGAAATGACTCGCAGCTGAAATACTAGTCACAGAGAAGGGCCAAGAACAGAGAACTATGATGTGTATTTGTTGATGCTATAAGCGCTAATGACGTCACAGGGTAGAGAGAGAAAGGGAGAGAGAGAGAGAGAGAGAGAGAGAGAGAGAGAGGGATACAAGTGAGAGAGAGAGAAAAAAGAGAGAGAATGATAATCTAAGCTGCTGTTGTATTTACCACTATCATCATCATCATCATCATCATCAGCATCATCATCATCATCAGCATCATCATCATCATCATCATCATCATCATCATCATCATCATCATCATGTAGTTTGTCTGGCGCACAAATTGAATTTGTCAACCTTCGGAATCTCGACCTCTCATAGACCAGATGTCCCGTCTCTGATGCCGTCATACTCAAATCATGAGTGACATTCTGGGTTCATCTTCTCCGGGGTGGGGGTCTCTATGGTTGAGTGGTTAAGCCTTGCCTTGTGAGTCGAAGGTTGTGGGACCACGCTGTTCTGTTCACGAGTCCCGAGACCTCTAGGATTGTTGCCGGAGCTACGGAATTCGTGCTTTGTGCAATACTCTCGACAGATGGCGTGCTATTTCAGCGGAGAGGGACCGAGTCATATGGGGTAAAACCCGGTGTAATGAAGTCAATCTTTCGGCTTTTAAACCCTTTTTTAGAAACCTTCTCGGGTTTTTTTATATCTTGTCTTTGCCGGGATGCCTTCTTCCACATATTAGTTTACTCTTTTTCTTCCATATATTAGTTTACTCTATTTCTTCCACATATTAGTTTACTCTATTTCTTCCATATATTAGTTTACTCTTTTTCTTCCATATATTAGTTTACTCTATTTCTTCCATATATTAGGTTTCTCTATTTCTTCCATATATTAGTTTACTCTATTTCTTCCATATATTAGGTTTCTCTTTCTTCCATATATTAGTTTACTCTTTTTCTTCCATATATTAGTTTACTCTATTTCTTCCATATATTAGTTTACTCTATTTCTTCCATATATTAGTTTACTCTATTTCTTCCATATATTTGGTTTCTCTATTTCTTCCATATATTAGTTTACTCTATTTCTTCCATATATTAGTTTACTCTTTTTCTTCCATATATTAGTTTACTCTATTTCTTCCATATATTAGTTTATTCTTTTTCTTCCATATATTAGTTTTATTTCTTCCACATATTAGTTTACTCTATTTCTTCCATATATTAGTTTACTCTTTTTCTTCCATATATTAGTTTACTCTTTTTCTTCCATATATTAGTTTACTCTATTTCTTCCAAATATTAGTTTACTCTATTTCTTCCATATATTAGTTTACTCTATTTCTTCCATATATTAGTTTACTCTTTTTCTTCCATATATTAGTTTACTCTATTTCTTCCATATATTAGTTTACTCTATTTCTTCCATATATTAGGTTTCTATATTTCTTCCATATTAGTTTTCTCTATTTCTTCCATATTAGTTTTCGCTATTTCTTCCATATTAGTTTTCTCTATTTCTTCCATATTAGTTTTCTCTATTTCTTCCATATATTAGTTTACTCTATTTCTTCCATATATTAGTTTACTCTATTTCTTCCATATATTAGTTTTCTCTATTTCTTCCATATTGGGTTTCTCTATTTCTTCCATATATTAGTTTTCTCTATTTCTTCCATATATTAGTTTTCTCAATTTCTTCGATATATTAGTTTACTCTATTTCTTCCATATATTAGTTTATTTCTTCCATATATTGGGTTTCTCTATTTCTTCGTATCTTTTCGTAAATGCTAAAAATATTTCAAATTTCATATTCTTTTTTGTAGCATCAGTCAATTATCTATGATTTTGTAATCCTTCTGGGTAGATCTATTTATTATCTTCAGTGTCTTTGGTAAACGGAGAACTCTTCTCTGTCCATGATATACGGAGAACTCGTCTCTGTCCATGATATACGGATGACTCTTCTCTGTCCATGACATACGGATGACTCTTTCCTGTCCATGACATACGGAGAACTCTTCTGGGACAAGCCTATTCAATAGCAATTACATGCTTTTCTACTGCCTCGTTAAATGTCCATGTTCTCCCCCAAACCCTTACTTTGCCACTTGGAATATGCACGTTTATATTATTGTGATCTTTGGTTTCTAGTTTCTCAAGTTTTTGTATAGCCATGTTTGTTTTTAGTTTCTCAAGTTTTTGTATAGCCATGTTTGTTTTTAGTTTCTAAGTTTTTGTATAGCCATGTTTGTTTTTAGTTTCTAAGTTTTGTATAGCCATGTTTGTTTTTAGTTTCTTCAGTTTTTGTAAAGCCATGTTTGTTTTTAGTTTCTCAAGTTTTTGTATAGCCATGTTTGTTTTTAGTTTCTCACGTTTTTGTATAGCCATGTTTGTTTTTAGTTTCTTCAGTTTTTGTATAGCCATGTTTGTTTTTAGTTTCTCACGTTTTTGTATAGCCATGTTTGTTTTTAGTTTCTCAAGTTTTTGTATAGCCATGTTTGTTTTTAGTTTCTCAAGTTTTTGTATAGCCATGTTTGTTTTTAGTTTCTCAAGTTTTTGTATAGCCATGTTTGTTTTTAGTTTCTCAAGTTTTTGTATAGTCATGTTTGTTTTTAGTTTCTCAAGTTTTTGTATAGCCATGTTTGTTTTAGTTTCTTCAGTTTTGTAAAGCCATGTTTGTTTTTAGTTTCTAAGTTTTGTATAGCCATGTTTGTTTTTAGTTTCTCAAGTTTTTGTATAGCCATGTTTGTTTTTAGTTTCTTCAGTTTTTGTAAAGTCATGTTTGTTTTTAGTTTCTTCAGTTTTTGTAAAGTCATGTTTGTTTTTAGTTTCTCAAGTTTTTGTATAGCCATGTTTGTTTTTAGTTTCTCAAGTTTTTGTATAGCCATGTTTGTTTTTAGTTTCTCAAGTTTTTGTATAGCCATGTTTGTTTTTAGTTTCTTCAGTTTTTGTATAGCCATGTTTGTTTTTAGTTTCTCAAGTTTTTGTATAGCCATGTTTGTTTTTAGTTTCTCAAGTTTTTGTAAAGTCATGTTTGTTTTTAGTTTCTTCGGTTTTTGTAAAGTCATGTTTGTTTTTAGTTTCTTCAGTTTTTGTAAAGTCATGTTTGTTTTTAGTTTCTCAAGTTTTTGTAAAGTCATGTTTGTTTTTAGTTTCTCAAGTTTTTGTATAGTCATGTTTGTTTTTAGTTTCTCAAGTTTTTGTATAGCCATGTTTGTTTTTAGTTTCTTCAGTTTTTGTAAAGTCATGTTTGTTTTTAGTTTCTTCAGTTTTTGTAAAGTCATGTTTGTTTTTAGTTTCTCAAGTTTTTGTATAGCCATGTTTGTTTTTAGTTTCTTCAGTTTTTGTAAAGTCATGTTTGTTTTTAGTTTCTTCGGTTTTTGTAAAGTCATGTTTGTTCTTCTTTTAATTTCCTTCATCCCATTTCTATATTTTGCTAGCAGTGAACCAAGATATTCAAAACTGTTGACATTTGCTATTTTCTCTCTCCCAAGTCTAGCACTTTACCTGATTACATACACTTAACGAAGGCGATTCTCTTGTTAAGCACTCGGCGGCAGACTACCATGTACTTAGAATTAAGTTCTATTGACATTCGACGACCAGGTTGTATCTCTAATTGTATTACTTTAAGCGCTGTTAGTTAGTCATGACAAGCCGGCCAATCAGACTCATAGAGGTTTCATCTCTCATGTCTTCTTACAACTTGGCCATGTTCATCGTAAATCAGAAGACACATGTGTTTGATAAATATTTATCGTTAACCGGAAGAAATATGTTTGATAGATATTTATCGTTAATCAGAAGAAATATATGTTAGATAAGTATTTATCGTTAATCAGAGGAAATATATGTGTGATAAATATTTATAGTTAATCAGAAGAAATATATGTTAGATAAGTATTTATCGTTAATCAGAAGAAATATATGTTAGATAAGTATTTATCGTTAATCAGAGGAAATATATGTTTGATAAATATTTATAGTTAATCAGAAGAAATATATGTTAGATAAGTATTTATCGTTAATCAGAAGAAATATATGTTTGATAAATATTTATAGTTAATCAGAAGAAATATATGTTTGATAAATATTTATAGTTAATCAGAAGAAATATATGTTAGATAAGTATTTATCGTTAATCAGAAGAAATATATGTTTGATAAATATTTATAGTTAATCAGAAGAAATATATGTTTGATAAATATTTATAGTTAATCAGAAGAAATATATGTTAGATAAGTATTTATCGTTAATCAGAAGAAATATATGTTTGATAAATATTTATAGTTAATCAGAAGAAATATATGTTTGATAAATATTTATAGTTAATCAGAAGAAATATATGTTAGATAAGTATTTATCGTTAATCAGAAGAAATATATGTTAGATAAGTATTTATCGTTAATCAGAAGAAATATATGTTAGATAAGTATTTATCGTTAATCAGAAGAAATATATGTTAGATAAGTATTTATCGTTAATCAGAAGAAATATATGTTAGATAAGTATTTATCGTTAATCAGAAGAAATATATGTTAGATAAGTATTTATCGTTAATCAGAAGAAATATATGTTAGATAAGTATTTATCGTTAATCAGAAGAAATATATGTTAGATAAGTATTTATCGTTAATCAGAAGAAATATATGTTAGATAAGTATTTATCGTTAATCAGAAGAAATATATGTTAGATAAGTATTTATCGTTAATCAGAAGAAATATATGTTAGATAAGTATTTATCGTTAATCAGAAGAAATATATGTTAGATAAGTATTTATCGTTAATCAGAAGAAATATATGTTAGATAAGTATTTATCGTTAATCAGAAGAAATATATGTTAGATAAGTATTTATCGTTAATCAGAAGAAATATATGTTAGATAAGTATTTATCGTTAATCAGAAGAAATATATGTTAGATAAGTATTTATCGTTAATCAGAAGAAATATATGTTAGATAAGTATTTATCGTTAATCAGAAGAAATATATGTTAGATAAGTATTTATCGTTAATCAGAAGAAATATATGTTAGATAAGTATTTATCGTTAATCAGAAGAAATATATGTTAGATAAGTATTTATCGTTAATCAGAAGAAATATATGTTAGATAAGTATTTATCGTTAATCAGAAGAAATATATGTTAGATAAGTATTTATCGTTAATCAGAAGAAATATATGTTAGATAAGTATTTATCGTTAATCAGAAGAAATATATGTTAGATAAGTATTTATCGTTAATCAGAAGAAATATATGTTAGATAAGTATTTATCGTTAATCAGAAGAAATATATGTTAGATAAGTATTTATCGTTAATCAGAAGAAATATATGTTAGATAAGTATTTATCGTTAATCAGAAGAAATATATGTTAGATAAGTATTTATCGTTAATCAGAAGAAATATATGTTAGATAAGTATTTATCGTTAATCAGAAGAAATATATGTTAGATAAGTATTTATCGTTAATCAGAAGAAATATATGTTAGATAAGTATTTATCGTTAATCAGAAGAAATATATGTTAGATAAGTATTTATCGTTAATCAGAAGAAATATATGTTAGATAAGTATTTATCGTTAATCAGAAGAAATATATGTTAGATAAGTATTTATCGTTAATCAGAAGAAATATATGTTAGATAAGTATTTATCGTTAATCAGAAGAAATATATGTTAGATAAGTATTTATCGTTAATCAGAAGAAATATATGTTAGATAAGTATTTATCGTTAATCAGAAGAAATATATGTTAGATAAGTATTTATCGTTAATCAGAAGAAATAAATGTGAAAGAAAGCGAAGAAAAACATGAACAAGGAACAATAGTGAATTCTCTACAACTGTCAGCTACAGTAGATAAGTTGATAACTGATAACTGTCAGCTACAGTAGATAAGTTGATAACTGATAACTGTCAGCTACAGTAGACAAGTTGATAACTGATAACCGTCAGCTACAGTAGATAAGTTGATAACTGATAACCGTCAGCTACAGTAGATAAGTTGATAACTGATAACCGTCAGCACAGTAGATAAGTTGATAACTGATAACGTCAGCTACAGTAGATAAGTTGATAACCGATAACCGTCAGCTACAGTAGACAAGTTGATAACTGATAACCGTCAGCACAGAGACAAGTTGATAACTGATAACTGTCAGGTACAGTAGACAAGTTGATAAAAGATAACTATTATTTCCACATGTGATGTTGTTTTTCTTCTTTTCTTTTTGAGCCGCCCTCACTGCCGCTCGCCATGCTTGCCTGTCTTTGGTCAGCCGCTCCCAGTGTTCTTTGTCTATGCCGCATGAAGTTAGATCACGCTTGCAGGTGTCAATGAAGAGTAATAATCGGATTCAATAGAATATGATTGTTGTATATGTTACATTTATAGACGTGCCACTCATTGCTTTATTGTTGTAGTTGCTACATTTATAGTCGTGCCACTCATTGCTTTATTGTGTTATATATTACATTTATAGACGTGCCATTCATTGCTTTATTGGAAGATATATTACATTTATAGACGTGCCACTCATTGCTTTATTGGAAGATATATATTACATTTATAGGCGTGCCACTCATGGCTTTATTGGAATATATATTACATTTATAGACGTGCCACCCATTGCTTTATTGAAAGATATATTACATTTATAGATGTCACTCATTGCTTTATTGATGTGACATATCGTCCAATAAAGCAATGAGTGCCTGTCTATAAATGACATGAAGTGTAGAAGATCAGTTGCTGTCGACCGTGTCTGTGTCAATGTTAAACATATATGTAATGTTGATAGACACAGTTATATATATATTTTTATTTTATTTTTACCAATCCAGAAGCACTTGAGTTTTCGGCTCGGTGCCGTGGACGTCGTAACCTTTCGGTTCGGTGCCACGAACACCGTGAATCTGGTGAACCTGTGGCTTTTCTGCCAGCCCGCTGAATTGAACCCGCACTCACAGGGAGCTGATCACCCGTAGTCCAACGCGCTACGAACACGCTGGACAGAAGGGCATATATATTATTTGGCAATACATTCTCATCTGTAGTCTACCGGTTGACCTGTAACCTGACGGAGTGAACAACGCTTCCAGAGTCTGACTACATTTTTCATAAACCATTCTGTACTTGAACAAATCACGGGAAGCCACATATAGCACACAGCGATGTAGTAATGTGTAGTAGTTAAGACCTCACAGTACTAGCTAGCTCTTAGTGTTTCAGTTTAGATAGTTATTTATTTCTAATTTTCTGCGAACTTTTTCTGGGAGGAAGGTACAATATCCCTACAAATGGTGGACAGCGTGAAGTGGTCGCTATATCCCTACAAATGGTAGACAGCGTGAAGTGGTCGCTATATCCCTACAAATGGTGGACAGCGTGAAGTGGTCGCTATATCCCTACAAATGGTGGACAGCGTGAAGTGATCGCTATATCCCTACAAATGGTGGACAGCGTGAAGTGGTCGCTATATCCCTACAAATGGTGGACAGCGTGAAGTGGTCGCTATATCCCTACAAATGGTGGACAGCGTGAAGTGGTCGCAATCTCCTAACAAATGGTAGACAGCGTGAAGTGGTCTCTATATCCCTATAAATGGTAGACAGCGTGAAGTGGTCGCAATATCCCTACAAATGGTAGACAGCGTGAAGTGGTCGCTATATCCCTACAAATGGTAGACAGCGTGAAGTGGTCGCTATATCCCTACAAATGGTAGACAGCGTGAAGTGGTCGCTATATCCCTACAAATGGTAGACAGCGTGAAGTGGTCGCAATATCCCTACAAATGGTAGACAGCGTGAAGTGGTCGCTATATCCCTACAAATGGTAGACAGCGTGAAGTGGTCGCTATATCCCTACAAATGGTAGACAGCGTGAAGTGGTCGCAATATCCCTACAAATGGTAGACAGCGTGAAGTGGTCGCTATATCCCTACAAATGGTAGACAGCGTGAAGTGGTCGCTATATCCCTACAAATGGTGGACAGCGTGAAGTGGTCGCTATATCCCTACAAATGGTAGACAGCGTGAAGTGGTCGCAATATCCCTACAAATGGTAGACAGCGTGAAGTGGTCGCTATATCCCTACAAATGGTAGACAGCGTGAAGTGGTCGCTATATCCCTACAAATGGTAGACAGCGTGAAGTGGTCGCAATATCCCTACAAATGGTAGACAGCGTGAAGTGGTCGCTATATCCCTACAAATGGTAGACAGCGTGAAGTGGTCGCTATATCCCTACAAATGGTGGACAGCGTGAAGTGGTCGCTATATCCCTACAAATGGTGGACAGCGTGAAGTGGTCGCTATATCCCTACAAATGGTGGACAGCGTGAAGTGGTCGCTATATCCCTACAAATGGTAGACAGCGTGAAGTGGTCGCTATATCCCTACAAATGGTAGACAGCGTGAAGTGGTCGCTATATCCCTACAAATGGTAGACAGCGTGAAGTGGTCGCTATATCCCTACAAATGGTAGACAGCGTGAAGTGGTCGCTATATCCCTACAAATGGTAGACAGCGTGAAGTGGTCGCTATATCCCTACAAATGGTGGACAGCGTGAAGTGGTCGCTATATCCCTACAAATGGTGGACAGCGTGAAGTGGTCGCTATATCCCTACAAATGGTGGACAGAAAATCACACATAATCGTCTGAAAGGATTCGAACCATATATTTAGGGTGCAGTGCGCGCTAGACGGTCTCACAGAATCGATACATCATCTTGAATTATCTGTCATACTGCTACCGGAAGATCATCCTTGCAGACGGAAGACAAGAGAAAAACAGGCGGATCTAGCGAGCAACCGTTGGTTAGTAGACGCCTATAATGTCATGATAGAAGAAATCTATTGCAATTACGAATTAGGTCTCAGCTTTCAGTGCTAGCGGATAGCTTTCTCAGACGATGGAATTAGACAGTATGCATTATCTCCCGTTCTTTCTAAGCTCTCTCTGACATCAGATCAGATCAAGTACCGTCTCCGACTTGAAACTTATCTTTCTAAGCTCTCTCTAACATCAGATCAAGTACCGTCTCCGACTTGAAACTTATCTTTCTAAGCTTTCTGACATCAGATCAGATCAAGTACCGCCTCCGACTCGAAACTTATCTGTAATGAGTCTCGAACAGAATCCATTTCTTGCGATGGTTGAATGCTCAAACGATTTGTTATGTTTCGTCCCTACTTTCTGTTTTTCTCTCTTCGTTGCTTTTTGTTTGACCAACTTGTTCTCAATATTTATTTTGTCATTTATCACTCCACATTGTACCATATATCACTCCACATTGTACCATATATCACTCCACATTGTACCATATATCACTCCACATTGTTCCATATATCACTCCACATTGTACCATATATCACTCCACATTGTACCATATATCACTCCACATTGTACCATATATCACTCCACATTGCTCCATATTACTCCACATTGTGTCATATATTACTCCACATTGTGCCATATATTACTCCACATTGTGCCATATATTACTTCACTTGGCGCCATATTTTACTTCACATGGCGCCATATATTTCCCCACATGGCGCCATATATTTCCCCACATGGCGCCCTATATTTCCCCACATGGCGCCATATATTTCCCCACATGGCGCCATATATTTCTCCACATGGCGCCATATATTTCCTCAGATGGCGCCATATATTTCCCCACATGGCGCCATATATTTCCCCACATGGCGTCTTCTACATGGTTTACTCTGTACTTTATATTTTAATATTTGATTTATTTCCACAAAGAAACTGTGACTGATCTTATCGCAAATTGATTGATTGATTTATTGATTGATTGATTGATTTATTGCATCTTTTTTTCTCCAATCTTGTTTACCTCATAGCGTCAGGTCAAGAAGAGATTTCTAAAACGAGCCCTTGTGTGCGATTCGTAGATAGTGTCTTTCGTCGCCTCTGTTATCTCTGAGGTCCATCTTTTGTGTGGCTGACCTTTTGTTTTGTATCCATTGTATCGGAGTAGCATTGCTCCTTGAGGTGCACTGTCTGTTGGTAATCTGCTTATGTAGCCGGGGAGATTTATTGCACGACCGAATTATACTATACTCTTGTATACGTTCACATTTCTTTGACCAAATTATACTATACTCTTGTATACGTTCACATTTCTTTGACCAAATTATACTATACTCTTGTATACGTTCACATTTCTTTGACCAAATTATACTATACTCTTGTATACGTTCACATTTCTTTGACCAAATTATACTATACTCTTGTATACGTTCACATTTCTTTGACCAAATTATACTATACTCTTGTATACGTTCACACATTTCTTTGACTTTACTTCAATCTTGTCTTCTATCTGTTTGTCTGTGTGATTGCTAATGTAACTTGTCTTCTATCTGTTTGTCTGTGTGATTGCTAATGTTTCTTGTCTTCTATCTGTTTGTCTGTGTGATTGCTAATGTAACTTGTCTTCTATCTGTTTGTCTGTGTGATTGCTAATGTGTCTTGTCTTCTATCTGTTTGTCTGTGTGATTGCTAATGTAACTTGTCTTCTATCTGTTTGTCTGTGTGATTGCTAATGTTTCTTGTCTTCTATCTGTTTGTCTGTGTGATTGCTAATGTTTCTTGTCTTCTATCTGTTTGTGTGATTGATTGCTAATGTAACTTGTCTTCTATCTGTTTGTCTGTGTGATTGCTAATGTAACTTGTCTTCTATCTGTTTGTCTGTGTGATTGATTGCTAATGTAACTTGCCTTCTATCTGTTTGTCTGTGTGATTGCTAATGTAACTTGCCTTCTATCTGTTTGTCTGTGTGATTGCTAATGTAACTTGTCTTCTATCTGTTTGTGTGATTGATTGCTAATGTTTCTTGGTCTGTAGAATGACCAAGAAAAAATACAAGAAATGATAACTTGTTGAATTGATGGATGATTTCTTGAGAAAGTAATATTTGTTTCAGTTCCGTCCTCAAATTCATTTGGTGATTACTTCTGCTAGGACGACGGCCATGTTGGTGTCACGTGTCTAGTGGTTATTAACATTTGTGTGTGTCAGGTTTGATTCGTGAATGTTTTAGTCAACATTTATATATACACACACACACTTAGACACACACACACACACACACACTTAGACACACACACACTTAGACACACACACTTAGACACACACACACATACACACATACACACACATACACACTTAGACACACACACACACACATACATACACACATACACCTAGACACACACACACACATACACACTTAGACACACACACACACATACACACACATACACACATACACCTAGACACACACACACACACACACACACACACACACACCAAGACACACACATACATACATACATACATGATGCTCGTCCATCACAGGTGATGATGACCACACAAATTTTCATCCAAGGGAATGTAGTTGCGTTATGTTTGTTTGTGTGTGCGTAGATGACTAGTGAGCCCGATACGGGCTTGAAATGTTCGTGTACAGTGTGGGCAAGGTATACTTGCACTTGTGGGAAGTTTTACTGCCTTTCTGTTTTAACGTCTTTGCTCCATCCGTGCTGTTCTATCTGCCTCGCAGGCCGAGGAACCGTGTCGAAGAAGTGTGCGCCAGGCTGATCTGTCTTGAGCAGCATTCTCCCAGTTGTTGACATCTATGCCTAGGATTTCATCGAGTTCTTGAGTGTATCTTTGAATCGCTTTTTCTGGCCCCCCTGTGAACGTTTACCGCTATGAAGCTCACCATAAAAGAGTTGCTTGGGTATTCTGCAATCTGCCACTCGAGCCACATGTTCTGCCCATCTTGTCTGGGACTGCATAAAGATTGTGTAGATGCTGGGAAGAGCAGCTCTTTTAGGACCTCTGTATCTGGGATCATATCCTGCCATTTTATGTTCATTATTTTCCTAAGGTGTGAAAGTGGTTTAGCTTCCTTGCGTGTCTCTGATATACAGTCCAAGTTTCGCATGCGTGAAGAAGGACTGGGAGCACGACAGCTCCATATACCTTCAGTTTTGTGGCTTGGCCAATACCACATCGGTGCCAGACATTTCTATATAGTCTGCCAAAGGTGCTGCTAGCTTTAGAGATTCTGGTATTTATTTCATCATCTATGGTGAAATTTTGTGACAGTGTGCTTCCAAGATGAGTAAATCTGTCCACTACTTTCAGTTTCCTGCCGCTTGTTGTAATATTTGGTTCGACATATACTTTTCCAGGAGCTGGTTGGTACATGACTTCAGATTTCTCGGTATTGATGGTAAGACCAAAGTTGGAGCAGGCTTGTGAGAATCTGTTCATGCTAGTCTGGAGATCTGTCTCAGTGTCGACAGTGAGGGCGCAGTCGTCAGCAAATAAGAGATCTCTGATGGTATCCGACTTTACTTTTGTTTTTGCTTCAAGTCTCCTTGGATTGAAGAGTTTTCCATCTGTACGATACTTGATGTCGACACCTATGTTACCATCTCTGAATGCATCTGTCAGCATGGCAGAAAACATAATGCTAAACAGAGTTGGTGCAATCACACAGCCTTGTTTGACTCCATTCAGGACCGGAAAAGGCTCTGATAGCTCGCCTTGGTCCTGCACTCTGGCATGCATTCCCTCATGCAGTTGCTGCACAATCTTGATGAATTTCTCAGTACACATACACACATACATACACACATACACCTAGACACACTCACACACATACATACACACATACACCTAGACACACACACACCTAGACACACACACATACATACATACATACATACACCTAGACACACACACATATATACACACACATACATACACACACATACACCTAGACACACACACATACATACATACACACATACACCTAGACACACACACACTTATACATACATACACATACACACATACATACATACATACACACACATACATACATAAACACACACATACATACACACACATACATACATACACACACACATACATACACACACACACACATACATACATACACACACACATACATACATACATACACCTAGACACACACACACGCATACATACATACATACATATATACACACATACACCTATACACACATACACACACCTAGACACACACACATACATACACACACATACACCTAGACACACACACACACACATACATACATACATACACACATCCACCTAGACACACACACATACATACATACATACACACATACACCTAGACACACACACACACATACATACATACACACATACACCTAGAGACACACACATCAAGACAAAGGTTTAGTCAGCATTGTATACATACACTCCACGCCCACTTAGAGACACACCCACCAACACAGTTTTAGTCAACATTTGATACATACACTTACACACACATACACACACACCTATACACACACACGTTCACACAGAGACATCTAAACACACACACACATTCACACACAGACATCTAGACACACATACACATTCACACAGAAACATCTAGACACACACACATTCACACAGAGACATCTAGACACACACACACATTCACATACAGATACCTAGACACAAACAAACACACACACACATACACAGTTTTGAATATATCGCAGTGTCAAAGGCGCAGTTCTAAGGGCAACGTCGCGCCAGGTTTAGTGAGCTGGTATTATTCAAGATCCTACCCACCTCCACGCGGTGACCCTGGAAACAGATAGTGGATCCTGTCTGGCTAAGAGGTAGGGATCGAGGGAGAGCTACAGGTAGTGGTAAAAGTACAAGCACGAAAAAATAATGCAGGTCCAAAAACCCTGAACAAAATGCACCCATCTCCTGTGTCCGAAGTCCGATGAAAAATTACCAAAATAGTTGCTGAAACGTAAGAAATAGAAGCATACGAGTTGTCTGTGAACGAATACCAACGCCACCGGAGTAAATGGCAGAACCAAAGTTGCTAGATGGGGACAAAAATCAATGAGAACGATGCATAACAAATCAACAGTCTCGGCAAGTGTCTCTGAAAACACGTTAACGTATCGTGACGACACATGGGAAGATTGCGGCAAAACTCTGTAGCAAAGGCCTGGCGCAGATACAATAACTGGGTAAGGTTGGCCAAGCGCAAATCCTAAAGTTACGTTTTAGTGTCTAACGATATTGCCCTCACTGGGTCAACCGGGCAAGGTACTGTTGTATTAACAACTAACATCCCCCGGAAGAAATGAGATGGGTAATGTTGGCGAGCGCCGATTTCAGTTGCGTTGCTGGCGCCGATTTAAACGACCCTCTAGAATATCTGTGCGCACCCCCAGTCCAGTGTTTCCCGGGGACAGGAAAAATGCAGAGTAGACATTCCAAATTGCCAAGTGCCTACACGTGCTCCGAAACGGCTGAGAATACTCCTACTCAGGAACAAAGTCACCGTGGATAGAAAAGTAAGGCCGATAATACAAAGGGTTGACTGGTACAAACCCAAGCATTGGCTAAGAGGTGATACTTTTCGGTCGTTGATCATCCTAAACAGAGTAAGATGACGTCCAAACACCATGGCTCAGATCATATAAAACCCAATTAAAAAGCCAAAAATGATCGTTTGCGTGACAAGCACATGTATCTCCAATAACTGAGAATATCCCTAATCCGGAACGACCTCATATAGTCAGAGACAGCGCTGTAGAGCAAGCTATCCAGTAAATAAAATGCTGTCACTAAATCGGATGGGCTGACCTAGTCACCATAGGTGCATAACTTGACATAACTTGACATAACTTGACATAACTTGACATAACTTTCAATCGCTGTTAGGTTCAGATCACATACAAACCACAAAGATCGATTTAATAAGTGGTCGTTGGGGAGCGTCCGCGGAAGAAGAAGAAGAAGAATATATTGCTAACGTCATTAACAAAATTGTAGATTACACAAGAAATCAGAGGGAGACTAGACAATGTATTTCAGAGAGAGGAGGAGGGGAAGGCGGTAGGTAGTCTGAAGAAATTCTGGTATCACACAAACCATGCAATTAACGTCAAGTTCTACTGATATACATTTCTTCTGTGCCATTTTCTTCTGTGACATTTTCTTCTGTGACATTTTCTTCTGTGATATTTTCTTCTGTGACATTTTCTTCTGTGACATTTTCTTTTGTGACATTTTCTTGTGTGACATTTTCTTCTGTGACATTTTCTTTTGTGACATTTTCTTCTGTGACATTTTCTTTTGTGACATTTTCTTCTGTGACATTTTCTTCTGTGACATTTTCTTCTGTGACATTTTCTTTTGTGACATTTTCTTCTGTGACATTTTCTTTTGTGACATTTTCTTCTGTGACATTTTCTTTTGTGACATTTTCTTCTGTGGCATTTTCTTCTGTGACATTTTCTTCTGTGACATTTTCTTCTGTGACATTTTCTTCTGTGACATTTTCTTCTACTGGTAACATTTCTTCTGTGACATTTTCTTTTGTGACATTTTCTTCTGTGACATTTTCTTCTGTGGCATTTTCTTCTGTGACATTTTCTTCTGTGACATTTTCTTCTGTGACATTTTCTTTTGTGACATTTTCTTCTGTGACATTTTCTTCTGTGACATTTTCTTCTGTGACATTTTCTTCTGTGACATTTTCTTTTGTGACATTTTCTTCTGTGACATTTTCTTCTGTGACATTTTATTTTGTGACATTTTCTTCTGTGACATTTTCTTTTGGGACATTTTCTTCTGTGACATTTTCTTCTGTGACATTTTCTTCTGTGACATTTTCTTCTGTGACATTTTCTTCTGTGACATTTTCTTCTACTGATAACATTTCTTCTGTGACATTTTCTTATGTGGCATTTTCTTTTGTGACATTTTCTTCTACTGATATACATTTCTTCTGTGACATTTTCTTCTGTGACATTTTCTTTTGTGACATTTTCTTCTGTGACATTTTCTTCTGTGACATTATCTTCTGTGACATTTTCTTCTGTGACATTTTCTTCTACTGATAAACATTTCTTCTGTGACATTTTCTTTTGTGACATTTTCTTCTGTGACATTTTCTTTTGGGACATTTTCTTCTCTGACATTTTCTTCTGTGACATTTTCTTCTGTGACATTTTCTTCTGTGACATTTTCTTCTGTGACATTTTCTTCTGTGACATTTTCTTCTGTGACATTTTCTTCTACTGATAACATTTCTTCTGTGACATTTTCTTATGTGGCATTTTCTTTTGTGACATTTTCTTCTACTGATATACATTTCTTCCGTGACATTTTCTTCTGTGACATTTTCTTCTGTGACATTTTCTTCTGTGACATTTTCTTCTGTGACATTTTCTTCTGTGACATTTTCTTCTACTGATAAACATTTCTTCTGTGACATTTTCTTTTGTGACATTTTCTTTTGTGACATTTTCTTCTGTGACATTTTCTTTTGGGACATTTTCTTCTCTGACATTTTCTTCTGTGACATTTTCTTCTGTGACATTTTCTTCTGTGACATTTTCTTCTGTGACATTTTCTTCTACTGATAACATTTCTTCTGTGACATTTTCTTATGTGGCATTTTCTTTTGTGACATTTTCTTCTACTGATATACATTTCTTCTGTGACATTTTCTTCTGTGACATTTTCTTCTGTGACATTTCTTCTGTGACATTTTCTTCTGTGACATTTTCTTCTGTGACATTTTCTTCTGTGACATTTTCTTCTACTGATAAACATTTCTTCTGTGACATTTTCTTGTGTGACATTTTCTTCTGTGACAAGTTATCGATGTTGAAGATTAAATAATAAAATTGTATTTTTAATAACAAAGTGCAGCCGTAAAGGTATTCGAATGAGCTGGACACGAGATAAGACAACATATGAACATCCTACAAGACCTGCACATCGAGGAAAATTGACACACACATCCTACAAGACGTGCACATCGAGGAACATTGACACACACATCCTACAAGACTTGCACATTGAGGAACATTGACACACAGATGCTACAAGACCTGCACATCGAGGAAAATTGACACACACATCCTACAAGACCCGCACATCGAGGAACATTGACACACACATCCTACAAGACTTGCACATTGAGGAACATTGACACACAGATCCTACTAGACCTGCACATCGAGGAAAATTGACACACACATCCTACAAGACTCGCACATCGAGGAAAATTGACACACACATCCTACAAGACCTGCACATCGAGGAACATTGACACACCCATCCTACTAGACCTGCACATCGAGGAAAATTGACACACACATCCTACAAGACTCGCACATCGAGGAAAATTGACACACACATCCTACAAGACCTGCACATCGAGGAACATTGACACACCCATCCTACTAGACCTGCACATCGAGGAAAATTGACACACACATCCTACAAGACCTGCACATCGAGGAACATTGACACACACATCCTACAAGACGTGCACATCGAGGAACATTGACACACAGATCCTACAAGACCTGCAGATCGAGGAACATTGACACACACATCCTACAAGACCTGCACATCGAGGAACATTGACACACAGATTCTACACGACCTGCACATCGAGGAAAATCTTTTCTCTTCTTCTCTCGTACTCCCTCTGTTAATTCAGGCGAGAGTCATGGCGTCTGGTATTGCGCTTCTGACTGATTTTTGCGTGAGATATAAATTGCCCTTTTACTGGTGCCCCTCAACCATACGGACAACTTCGCCAACTTCAGAGGTATTTGGAGCTTAGATTCTCCAAGAATGATCGTTGCAGGAAACCTATTGTCCGTGTAACTCTTGCCTTGAGTCCTCATACCATTGGTACTTTTAAGGTCAGAGTTAGTTAGTGAAGTGCAACTTCTTTATAGGATTTCCTGCCTTTGGTGAGGTCGTTCCGTACGCATCGTATGATCAACACTCTTTAATAATCTTTTAGTGTCGTATATTTGGGCTTGGATCTACACCAGAGAGCATTAGCTACTTTGCGCTGACTGGGTGAGGTCGCTTCGGTTTAGGAGCACTCTCGACTCTTCTAGGGCTAGTCACTGGAACTGTCACATTTCTTGTATTCATTGCTCTTTTATGATCATTTTTCGCCGTATATTTGGGTTTTATGATCTTTTCCAAAGAGTATGTCTACGATATGTTCTCTTTCTGACTATATGAGGTCGTTCCGGATTAGGAACATTCTCAGTCATTGGAGACGCATGTGCTTATTATACAAACGATCCAATTTTGGCGGTATGCTTAGCCTTTATATGATCTAAGCCATTCTGTTTGGACGTCATCTTACTCTGTGTAGGATGATCGGCGTCCGAAAAGTATTGCCCTTAGCCAATGTTTGGGCTTGCACCAGTCAAGCCTATGTATTATTGGCCTTACTTTTCTATTCACGGTGAGTTTGTTCCTGAGTAGGAGAATTCTCAGCCGATTCGGGGCGCATGTCGGCACTTGGCAATTTGTAAGGTTTTCCTCTGCATTTTCCCTGTACCCGGGAAACACTGGACTGGGACTGCGTGCAGATATTTTAGAGAGTTATTTCAATCGGCGCTGGCAACGCAATTTAAAGTTTTGCGCTCGCTATCATCACCCACCTTAGTTCTTCCGGGGGATGTTAGTAGTTAATACAACAGTACCTTTCCCGGTTGTCCTAAGAAGGGCAGTCCCGTTAGGCATCACCCACCTCAATTCTTCAGATGATGTTAGTTGTTAATGGCAACAGAACCTTGCCCGGTTGTCCCATGGAGGGCAGTTTCGTTAGTCACTAAAACGCAACTTTAGAATTTGCTCTTGGCCAACCTTTCCCAGCAAATGTATCTGAGCTAAACCTTTGATACTGAGTTTACTGCAATCTTCCCGTGTGTCGACAGGATACGTTACAGTATTTTCAGAGACACTTGCCAAGACTTTGATTCGTTACGGGGTCAAAGTCGCAAGGAAGCGGCGCGCCAGGATTAGGAAGATGGCTCTAATCCCCTGCTCTCACCTCCAAGTGGTGACCCTGGTAGCAGATGGTAGTTCCGGTCTGGCTAAGAGGGCAGGTGCCGTGGGAGAGCTACTCTCGGGCAAGTAGAGATGCAAAGGTAGTCTTGCTTGATTGGATCTGCTCGCAACATAGACTATCGAACTCCCAGAATGACTATTAATGCTCGCCTCTCCCGGCCGATGGGAAAAGCTAGAAGGATACATGTGAAATCTCGCGAAGCGGAACTCGGAGCCCACGAATTCTCTCTCTTAAGTCTCCTCTCTTGAGCCGATAAGTATGCTGGGTGATGAGTTGGGCCGCACGTTGGTCCACATAGGTCAAAGTCTAGCCCCCATCACAGAGATGGGGGCACGAATCAAAACCATCGAAGTGACGTTGACCCGCGCATGCGCTCTCTTGGGCCGCCTTCCTAGAGCCTATGAGTATGCTGGGAATCGAGTTGAATTTCACGTGGACATCATGGGGCGAAACTCGGTTTTTGGCCCCTCGAAGTCGGACAGCCAAGTGGGAATTGACGGAAATGGTGAGGTAGGCACCAGCGCAGAGCGAGAACGCATACAGACTTTACAAGGGGGCACCACATGGGGTCAAACCCGTGACCTCATCTCATTGGTGGGGACCGGGTTGAGTCACAGACGGTGACAGCCCAGGCAAATGTGTGCACGACATGGAAGGCACGAAACATGTGAGCACAGAAAAAGCCGATGGTGACCAGGCATCAGGGCAGAGCTAGCACGCACGCTGGCAAAGCCATATCAGGCCCCACCGAGGAGCAGGCCGGCACGACAAGCGCGGATAGCGAGGCAAGCACTGCAGAGGCGAACATGGCAGGCAAGAGGGTGTGCGTCCCACCCACATGAACAGAACAACTGGAAAGCCCAGCAGAGGCAAAATCAGTGCAAGTACAGCAAGCGCGGCAAGTACAGCAAGTGCGGCAGCGGCAAGCATGGCAGGCAAGACTGTGTGCGTCCCACCTACCCAGCAAGGTAAAGCCAGAGCGTTTCCGTTTCAGTTTCAGCTTGGAATATCTTCATTGCACTCCGGACATGTCCATAGGTGCTCCGATCTCCTTCGTAATATCTCCAACAGCGTCCAGCGACTGACCGTACCAGTTCTATTTTGATTAATGAGCCTACTCGTATACCTGTTGTACCGTTCTTTTCTTGCCACACCAATCTTCAAACCCAGTTCTCGCAATCTAGTAGTTGACGTGGATTGGTTTAGACGAAGGTCTTCTCTGCGGCCACGCTCTATGAGGGCGTTCGCGATGTCAGCTCTGTCCATGGGCTGGCCCTCTGATATAGCGACAGAGCCAGCCAGTCTGTCTGCTCTCTCATTGCCAACGACACCCATGTGCCCCGGAACAAAGACAAGTGTAATTCTGCAAATTGTTGACGCCTGCAGTGATTCAGTCCATTGCCTGCGTACCGAACCGGCCTCCACCTTTCGGATCATACTCAATGAGTCACTCAAAATGCACGCATGAGTGTAGTTTTGTGACTCTAGCCAGAGTAGTGCATTGGTCACCGCCAGTAGCTCCATTGTTATGCTGCTTGTTGTCATACTAAATGCACCACTGGTTTCCTTGACCATTCTGCCACATGAGCTTGCAGAGAAGGCCCATGCAGATTTTTCGTGACGAACTACCGATCCATCCGTGTAAATCACAACGTCGTCTGCATTTCAGTTTTCATCGATAATGGCTTTGACGTCTGCATTCAACGCCACGGGATTTCCTTCTCTGCAACCTTTGTCAAATTTAATAATGGTTGAAAAAGTGTTCCAGTATATTGGAGGCATCGGTATCCATTCTTCCCCATAGTCAATATTATTGAGCATCATACCAGTTGAACAGTATCTGCGGCACGGCCAACCCATGGCTTGCCCGCTTTAGCCGATTTCCACCACTGGTGCTGAGCTGTTCATGCAATGGGGGATCCTTTTTGGCACTTATTTTGAAATAGGTACGTGCTCTAGCTATATTGAGTCTATACTCCATGGTCGGAAAATCCAGGAGAAACCTCATCGCCACACAGGGTGTATCCCTTGTGCAACCGAGGATGATGCGCATAGCTTCGTTCTGTATTCTCTCGTCTTTCGATTTGCGTTTTGCTGACAGTGAGGGTGGCATATTCAATGGTGGAGAGGATCAGTGTCTGATACAGGATGACAAGCAGTCGTTGCTCGATGTTAACAGCCGCCATGACTCCATTGCCGCCAAACCTTTGCGTGTCTTGACAATGACACACTCAACATGTTCCCGGAAACACAGGTCAAATGTCACACCCAAATATTTCATCGATTTACCTATGGGCAAAACAATACCGCGAAGTTTTACACTAGGCGTACATGCGTTAACGGTGTGATTATTGAGTGAGAACCATGTCACTGCTGCTTTGGTAGGGTTGACTAGTGCACCTGAGACATCACACCAGTCTGTGATGAGGTCGAGTTCCCTCTGTATCTCACCGGCAATTGCATCCCTGTCTTTCCCTTGTCTATACACTAGGATGTCATCAGCGAATGACAGAGTTCTACCTCTGCCATCGAGTTGTTGTTCTGTGATTGACACCGTGTATATATTGAATAAGACAGGGGAGAGAGGAGAGCCATGTGGCAATCCAGAATGTACAGTCACCGGTTCAGAAAACCAACCACCACATCGCAGTACAACCTTCCTTTTGAACAGTGCAGCAGCTATCCATCTTATGTATAGAGGATGCACCTGGAGTTTGATGAGCTGGTGCATAAGATAATCATAGGGCACTCTGTTGTATGCGTCTTCCAAGTCCACCATTGCTGCACATGTTTCAATACCTGCACGGAAACCCTCGAAGACATCATAGGCGAAGACCGCAGCGTTGCACCATGTTTCTTTCCCAGATCTGTAACCTCCAAGAGTGGGTGGGAAGATATGACGACTATCGAGGTCCCATGCCAGTCGACGTGCCACGATTTTCTCAAGAAGCTTGCCTGTCGTGTTTTGCAATGCAATGATTCTGTAGCCGACTGAGAGTGATCTTTGTTGGGCTTCGGCAATGGTAGTAGGTAGCTATGAAGCCACTCCTCCCTGATCTCACCGTCCTGGATGCTGACGTTGAATTCGTTTACCAGCTTCTCGATGTCGTCTTATGATAAATCAGTAATATCCTTGTATCGAATGCCATCAGAACCTGGCGCAGTGCTTCCAGAGATTTTTTAGTGTTGTCCTGATGACCTCCGTAGTTATACACAGCTCTTCATCCAACACAACAGCGCCGCAAAGCTCTTCTATGGCCCCCTGAGTCATGAGTCTTTCTGCCTCGTCATTGTGGTCTGTCTGCTGTATGTAGCGTTGGAGGAGAGCTGTACCCTTATTTTCGTCTGATTCTGCCAGGTCGAGTCAGTGCTTTGGAAATCCTGGATGCATTACGTCTTGTAGTACCATTCATGCGCTAGTGAAATCTCCAGAACGTTGACAGGGACTTCTCAGCGCACAGCCCACTGCAGAATTCATCCCATGCGACACTCTTAGCCAGATTTGCACACGCTTTAAAGGACACAGTTTTCTCTTCCATGTCTTTTTTCAGACCATTGGTATGTGCAGGTGGTGTGCTAGTGACCCTTCTGGCCTTCTGCCACAATTTAACCGCTTGCCTCTTGATCCGCCAGGTTTCATCGACCATGTCATTCCACCATGGTGGCTGTGTCAGCTTCCTTTGTTTATTGCGATGTGGTCTGATTTTACTGCGCCTGATCTTGCTGATAGTATCACACCCTTCGTCCTGGTTAACGTGTATACGTGCAATGGCAAGGTCGATACACTGCAGTGGCAAAGTTTATTCGACCAGGACGAGAAAAACATCATCTTCTGTGGTGATTTTAACTCCAGGGGTAGACAGTAAGGAAACAACCCTACCAACAAGCAGGATGAAAAGTTGAAAGACGCGCTCGTAACATCAGATCTGGTCTGTATTAATGATGGTAGAGCAACCAGACTATCGAGTTGACCAGGGGACTCTGACAGTGTCATTGATTTGGCATTAGTGTCTCCCACTCTGTTTCCCTTGTGTAAATGGAGCGTGCTTGGATATCACGATAGTGATCACTGTCCATGCTTGATCCTGGTCGAAAAACGCAGAACATGGGAGCACAAAATACGTGCGCACAGTTTACAGAGCGTTTCCGCTAGCAGGGATTACTGCTGCCTGGTAGTTTGCTTGGGAACAATCAAAGGCTAGCTGAGCAAACCGTAAACAAACCTTAACGGGGGGCAAACCAAGGTGTTCATTAAAACGTCCGGTTTTGCTGGGCAGATGGCGCTCATAAGCCCGGGAGAGCAGGCTGTCTAAGGGTCGCTTCGATAAAAGATAATGGCAACCCGCTGACTTGTGGGTTTCGACTGGGGACAGCCAAAGGTTAGCGGAGAGCGAACCGCACACAATAGCTGGCTGAAATCGAACACATCACCAAAGGATAAGTAACTGTGCTCCAATAGGTGCTGAAGGCTTGTGCACGTACATTACTTTCTGATGTTTGGGCTGTTTATATATCACAATAGAATGATAAAAATAACTTAAGAACGATCGTGAGAGAGAGATTCGTTACGCATAGTTTATAGTTTTTATTGATTCTTGCCCCACACCTGGCAATTTGCTTGCGCCCTTACTCCGGGGAGTTGGGGTTCGTACACTGACGACTCGTTCACTACTGCTTTTTACGTTTCTGTTGATTCTCACCGTGAACACACTCACACTACCTCCAGCTTGTTCTCACCGTGAACACACTCACACTACATCCAGCTTGTTCTCAACGTGAACACACTCACAATACCTCCAGCTTGGTGGTACCGTGAACACACTCACAATACCTCCAGCTTGTTCTCACCGTGAACACACTCACAATACCTCCAGCTTGTTGATTCTCACCGTGAACACACTCACACTACCTCCAGCTTGTTGGTACCGTGAACACACTTACAATACCTCCAGCTTGTTGGTACTGTGAACACACTTACAATACCTCCAGCTTGTTGGTACTGTGAACACACTCACAATACCTCCAGCTTGTTGGTACCGTGAACACACTCACACTACCTCCAGCTTGTTGGTACTGTGAACACACTTACAATACCTCCAGCTTGTTGGTACTGTGAACACACTCACAATACCTCCAGCTTGTTGGTACCGTGAACACACTCACACTACCTCCAGCTTGTTGGTACCGTGAACACACTCACAATACCTCCAGCTTGTTGGTTCTCACCGTGAACACACTCACAATACCTCCAGCTTGTTGGCTCTCACCGTGAACACACTCACAATACCTCCAGCTTGTTGGCTCTCACCGTGAACACACTCACAATACCTCCAGCTTGTCTGGACACAGAGCTCAACTCGGGATAAATCCTCAAAGCTCTGAGTTTCGCCCTATGTGGGCCACGTGCAATTCATCTCGGTCCCAGGTTTTGCTCGACGCGGGTCCACGTCTCTTCTCTGGATGCACCCCTCATCCATTCATATTTATCCGTTCAGCTTTTCCCTTCGGCCAGGAGAGACGTGCATTAATAGTCACTCTGGGATTCCGCTCGTCTGCGCTGCGAGCAGATCTCATCCAACAATACTTATACTAGAGTAGCCCTCCCTCGAACCCTACCCACTTATCCAGATAATATCGATTGTTTGTTACCAGGGTCACCACGTGGAGGTGGTGTAGGATCTTGATTAGTGCCAGCTCACTAGTCCTGGCGCAGCCTTGTCTCTATGCACCTTTGACCCCACACACATATCCTACAAGACCTGCGTTTCGGGAACATTGCACACACATTCTACCAGAACTGCACATCGAGGAACATTGGCTCATACACATCCCACAAGAATTGAACATCGAGGAACATGGAACATTGAGGACTCTGCTCACCACATGGGAAATTAAAGGCTTGAGGAAGGCAGCGAGGTCACCAGGAAAGACAGACTACGAAATGAGGACATCAGAATCAGAGTGGACATATCTTCATGCATCGATTACATTGAAGGACAACAAATGCAGTGGTTTAGAAAATGAAATACAACCAACCACCAATAATAGCATACAATAAAAAAAAGATAAATTACTAGAGCTAAGGGAAGACCAAGAAAAAGATGGATAGACAATATCAAGACCACACTATAATAGCCGTCCATCGCAAGCGATGTTGACAACAATCTCAGACGTGTACTGTTGCACCTCTCTGGTGTGTGCGGAGGTGACTGTAGAGCCCAATCCTAGAACAGAATCCCCGACCACAGGTGGGGCATACATAATCAAGGTTAGACATGTGCGTGTTGTGTGCTCTGTCTTTCGCGCTGCTCGTTTTCTCTGTGACTCAACAATACGATGATTCTCAGCTATTTGGGTTCCTCTTTTGTTGTTACAGCGCCACATTTGGCGATCTTGCGCAAGGATTCCCAGCACGTATTGTCTATATCGAAGCATTTCAGAGACACTTTAAGAGTGTCTTTAAAGCGTTTTCTGTCCACCAGCTAAACGTCTGCCCCTTCAAGCTCGCCATACATCAACTGTTTTGGGATGCGTTTATCAGGCATTCGAGCAACGTGACCGACCCATCTCAGTTGGGCCTTCTGCAACAGGGTGTTGACGCTTGGGATCTTTGCTCTTGTGAGGACTTCGCTGTCTGGAATTTTGTCCTGCCAGTTTATTTTTAGTATTCTGCGTAGACAGCTTGTGTGGAAATGGTTTAATTTTCTTGCGTGTCTGCTATACACTGTCCATGTCTCGCTTGCGTACAGCAGCGTTGTTAGCACTATGGCCTGGTAAACTTTCAGCTTTGTGACTATGCTTATCCCCTTCCGTTCCCACACAGTGACACGTAACCTTCCGAACGCAGCACTGGCTTTGGATATCCTATTGTGGACCTCAGAATCTATGTTTGCCGATCTGGATAGGAGGCTGCCAAGATAAGCAAAGTTGTCCGTTGACTGGAGACGCTGGTGTTTAATGTTGATGACTGGATCGTAATACTGTTCTCTAGGGGCGGGCTGGAACATGACCTCTGTTTTTGGTGTTAATGGTGAGGCCAAACCTATCACAGGCCATTGAGAACTTGTCCATGTAAGTCTGCATTTCTTCCTCAGAGTTGGTAGCGAAGGCACAGTCATCAGCAAACAACAGGTTTGAGATAGTTGATTCTTTTACCTTGGTGGAGGATTTTAACCTCCGAAGATTGAATAGGTTATCGTCTGTCCTGTATCTAATCTTTACCCCATGTTCGTCGCCTTCCCAAAAGACATCCGTGAGCATGGCAGCAAACATCATGCTGAAGAGTGTTGGGGCCAGTACACAGCCCTGTTTGACGCCGTTGGTGACATGGAAGGCTTCCGACAGCTCCCCTTCATCAAGTACACGTGCCATCATGCCCTCGGGAAACTGTTGAACGATCTTGATGAATTTCCTTAGGCATCCAAATTTTTCCATGATCTTCCATAGACCCTCCCCGTTAACCGTGTCGAAAGCCTTTGTCAGATCGACAAAGACCATATAGAGGTTACGGTGCTGCTCTTGGCATTTCTCCTGTAGTTGGCGAGCAGCAAATATCATGTCTGCTGTTCCACGACCTGCTCTGAAGCCACATTGGGTCTCAGGAAGTAAGTCCTGTTCCAGACTGCTGCTGTTCCAAGTCCACACTAAATAAACACGGATATAACACAACAAGGGCGATTCATCTGATCCTGAAACGCAAATTAAAGCTCCCATCAGCCCGAGTGGTTACCGGGGCTCAAATATGGGGTATAAAGAATATAACCACTGTTACCTGCCACGCATGTCGTAAGAGGCGACTAAGGAGGTTTGGCAGAAATCGGATGCACGTGTTCTAAACATGTAGAAGTCTATGCGTTTAGGGTCCTACCAAACCAATGTGCAACGTATACACGTTCTTGGCAAAGATCAAACATATCACAAAGAGTGATTAAAATTGGACGTAAAGAACGAACGCGAAGAAGAAAGCTCCCACCCCTACGCTCAACAGCAAGAGTGGACAACCAATTCCATCGTCAACATGAGAAAACACAATAGACAATATATAATAGTCACGTTTACATAATGTGATAGTAGCCACGTTTACATAATGTGATTGTAGTCAGATTTACATGATGTAATAGCGCACGACATATATATTCAGAAAATCAAGGTAATGGAAGGGAATGACAGAGCAGACACAATGACAGAGCAGACACAATAACAGAGCAGACACAATGACAGAGCAGACACAATGACAGAGCAGACACAATGACAGAGCAGACACAATAGCAGAGCAGACACAATAACAGAGCAGACACAATAACAGAGCAGACACAATAACAGCAATAACAGAGTAGACACAATGACAGAGCAGACACAATAACAGAGTAGACACAATGACAGAGCAGACACAATGACAGAGCAGACACAATGACAGAGCAGACACAATAACAGAGTAGACACAATAACGGAACATACACAATAACAGAGCAGACACAATAACAGAGTAGACACAATAACGGAGCAGACCCAATAACAGAGTAGACACAATGACAGAGCAGACACAATGACAGAGCAGACACAATAACAGAGTAGACACAATAACGGAACATACACAATAACAGAGTAGACATAATAACAGAGTAGACACAGTAACAGAGCAGACACAATAACAGAGCAGACACAATAACAGCAATAACAGAGTAGACACAATGACAGAGCAGACACAATAACAGAGTAGACACAATGACAGAGCAGACACAATGAGAGAGCAGACACAATGACAGAGCAGACACAATAACAGAGTAGACACAATAACGGAACATACACAATAACAGAGCAGACACAATAACAGAGTAGACACAATAACGGAGCAGACCCAATAACAGAGTAGACACAATAACGGAGCAGACCCAATAACAGAGTAGACACAATGACAGAGCAGACACAATAACAGAGTAGACACAATAACGGAACATACACAATAACAGAGTAGACATAATAACAGAGTAGACACAATGACAGAGCAGACCCAATAACAGAGCAGACACAATGACAGAGCAGACACAATAACAGAGTAGACACAATAACGGAACATACACAATAACAGAGTAGACATAATAACAGAGTAGACACAATGACAGAGCAGACACAATGACAGAGCAGACACAATAACAGAGCAGACACAATAACAGAGCAGACACAATAACAGAGCAGACACAATAACAGCGCAGATACAATAACAGAGCAGACACAATAACAGAGTAGAACTGGAAGTAACGAAATAAATGAACAATTCAAACAGAAACAACAAAATACAAATTGCAAAAAAAAAATGCAAAATATCAATGTACAGGAAAAAGAGATTGAGACGAACAGAAGGAAAGAATCTCTAGTTAGAGCAGACCTTGCGGTGCCTACCAAGGAGGGAAATACAAGACTGGAATTCAACGACATGGAAATATGAAGATTGAAAGCAACGTTGTAAGAAGGCAGAATGAATTATTGATGTTTTCACTAGATCCAACAACAGGCAGACCGCTACAAATTTGACGTGAGAAAGATCATAGACACACGTAGACCGAGAAATGTGATTACGTAGACATGGAGGAAAACCATGGACACGCTAATGAACTGGGATGGTTTAGATGTAACACCAACACGATAAATAGATATAGACTGAACAAAATAGAATAGAGACGATAGAATTTGTTAGAAGTAATTGAATAACTCAGTCAGGAGCCAGCGGTTTCTTGGGAGTGAGAGAGTGAGATGTTGCTTCAGTGAGAGAGTGAGATGTTGCTTCAGTGAGAGAGGGAGATGTTGCTTCAGTGAGAGAGTGAGATGTTGCTTCAGTGAGAGAGTGAGATGTTGCTTCAGTGAGAGAGTGAGATGTTGTTTCAGTGAGAGAGTGAGATGTTGCTTCAGTGAGAGAGTGAGATGTTGTTTGTGTGAGAGAGAGACGTTGTTTGTGAGAGAGAGATATGTTGTTTGTGTGAGAGAGAGATGTTGCTTCAGTGAGAGAGAGAGATATTGCTTCAGTGAGAGAGGGAGATGTTGTTTGTGTGAGAGAAGGATATGTGGTTTGTGTGAGAGAGGGAGATGTTGCTTCAGTGAGAGAGGAGATGTTGTTTGTGTGAGAGAGGATATGTGGTTTTGTGAGAGAGGAGATGTTGCTTCAGTGAGAGAGGGAGATGTTGTTTGTGTGAGAGGATATGTGGTTTGTGTGAAGAGGAGATGTTGCTTCAGTGAGAGGGAGATGTTGCTTCAGTGAGAGAGTGAGATGTTGCTTCAGTGAGAGAGGGAGATGTTGCTTCAGTGAGAGAGTGAGATGTTGCTTCAGTGAGAGAGTGAGATGTTGCTTCAGTGAGAGAGTGAGATGTTGTTTGTGGAAGAGAGATGTTGTTTGTGTGAGAGGACGTTGTTTGTGTAGAGAGAGATGTTGTTTGTGTGAGAGAGAGATGTTGTTTGTGTGAGAGAGACGTTGTTTGTGTGTGTGAGAGATGTTGTTTGTGTGAGAGAGAGATGTTGCTTCAGTGAGAGAGAGAGATGTTGCTTCAGTGAGAGAGGGAGATGTTGTTTGTGTGAGAGAAGGATATGTGGTTTGTGTGAGAGAGGGAGATGTTGCTTCAGTGAGAGAGGGAGATGTTGTTTGTGTGAGAGAAGGATATGTGGTTTGTGTGAGAGAGGGAGATGTTGCTTCAGTGAGAGAGGGAGATGTTGCTTCAGTGAGAGAGGGAGATGTTGCTTCAGTGAGAGAGTGAGATGTTGCTTCAGTGAGAGAGTGAGATGTTGTTTGTGTGAGAGAGAGATGTTGTTTGTGTGAGAGAGACGTTGTTTGTGTGAGAGAGAGATGTTGTTTGTGTAGAGAGAGATGTTGTTTGTGTGAGAGAGAGATGTTGTTTGTGTGTGAGAGAGATGTTGTTTGTGTGATAGAAAATGTTGCTTCAGTGAGAGAGAGAGAGAGATGTTGCTTCAGTGAGAGAGGGAGATGTTGTTTGTGTGAGAGAGGGATATGTGGTTTGTGTGAGAGAGGGAGATGTTGCTTCAGTGAGAGAGGGAGATGTTGTTTGTGTGAGAGAGGGATATGTGGTTTGTGTGAGAGAGGAAGATGTTGCTTCAGTGAGAGAGGGAGATGTTGCTTCAGTGAGAGGGAGATGTTGCTTCAGTGAGAGAGTGAGATGTTGCTTCAGTGAGAGAGTGGGATGTTGCTTCAGTGAGAGAGGGAGATGTTGCTTCAGTGAGAGAGTGAGATGTTGCTTCAGTGAGAGAGTGAGATGTTACTTCAGTGAGAGAGTGATATGTTGCTTCAGTGAGAGAGAGATATTGCTTCAGTAGAGAGAGGAGATGTTGTTTGTGTGAGAGAAGGATATGTGGTTTGTGTGAGAGAGGGAGATGTTGCTTCAGTGAGAGAGGGAGATGTTGCTTCAGTGAGAGAGTGAGATGTTGGTTCAGTGAGAGAGGGATATGTGGTTTGTGTGAGAGAGGGAGATGTTGGTTCAGTGAGAGAGGGAGATGTTGTTTGTGTGAGAGAAAGAGAGATGTTGCTTTAGTGAGAGAGGGAGATATTGTTTGTGTGAGAGAGAGATGTTGCTTCAGTGAGAGAGGGAGATATTGTTTGTGTGAGAGAGGGAGATATTGTTTGTGTGAGAGAGAGGGAGATGTTGGTTGTGTGTGGAAGGGAGAGATTGTTTGTGTGAGAGAGGAAGATATTGTTTGTGTGAGAAAGAAAATATAGGTAGTGTGAGAGAGAAAGAGAGAGATGTTCTTTGTGAGAGAGAGGGATGTTGTGAGAGAGAGAGAAAGAGAGAGATGTTTGTGAGAGAGAGATTGTTGTTAGAGAGAGAGATGTTGCTGTGAGAGAGAGAGAAATGTTGTTGTGAGAGAGAGATGTTGTTGTGTGAGAGAGATGTTGTTGTGTGAGAGAGATGTTGTTGTGTGAGAGAGATGTTGTTTGTGAGAGAAATGTTGTTTGTGAGAGAGATGTTGTTGTGTGAGAGAGATGTTGTTTGGGAGAGAGATGTTGTTGTGTGAGAGAGATGCTGTTTTTCAGAAAGATGTTGTTATTCAGAGAGATGTTGTTGTGTGAGAGAGATGTTTGTGAGAGAGATGTTGTTTGTGAGAGAGATGTTGTTGTGTGAGACAGATGTTGTTGTGTGAGAAAGATGTTGTGTGAGAGAGATGTTTGTGTGAGAGAGATGTTGTTGTGAGAGAGAGATGTTGCTGTGAGAGAGAATGTTGTTGTGTGAAAGAGAGTGTTGTTTGTGAGAGAGAGATGTTGTGTGAAAGAGAGATGTTGTTGTGTGAAAGAGAGATGTTGTTTGTAGAGAGAGATGTTGTTGTGAAAGAGAGAGATGTTGTTGTGAGAGAGAGATGTTGTTGTGAGAGAGAGATGTTGTTGTGAGATAGAGAGATGGTGTTTGTGAGAGAGAGAGATGTTGTTGTGTGGGAGAGATGTTGCTTGTGAGAGAGAGATGTTGTTTGTGAGAAAGAGATGTTGTTGTGAGAGAGATGTTGTTGTGTGAGAGAGATATATTCTTTGTGAGAGAGAGGGATGTTGTTTGTGAGAGAGAGATGTTGTTGTGAGAGAGAGATGTTGTTTGTGAGAGAGATGTTGTTTGTGAGAGAGAGATGTTGTTGTGAGAGAGGAATGTTGTTTGTGAGAGAGAGATGTTGTTGTAGAGAGAATGTTGTTGTAGAGAGAGAGATGTTGTTTGTGAGAGAGATGTTGTTGTGTGAGAGAGATGTTGTTTGTGAGAGAGATGTTGTTTGTAGAGAGATGTTTTTGTGTGAGAGAGATGTTGTTATGTGAGAGAGATGTTGTGACAGAAAGAGAGATGTTGTTGTGTGAGAGAGATGTTGTTGTGTGAGAGAGATGTTGTCTGTAAGAGAGATGTTGTTGTGAGAGTGAGAGAGAGATATGTTGTTGTGAGAGAGAAAGATGATGTTATGAGAGAGAGATGTTTTTGTGCGAGAGAGAGATGTTGTTGTGTGGGAGAGATGTTGTTTGTGAGAGAGATGTTGTTGTGAGAGAGAGAGATATGTTGTTGTGTGAGAGAAAGATGATGTTGTGAGAGAGATTTTTGTGCAGAGAGATGTTGTTGTGTGGGAGAGATGTTGTTTGTGAGAGAGATGTTGTTTGTGAGAGAGATGGTGTTGTATGAGAAAATATTGTTGTGAGAGAGAGATGCTGTCTGTAAAGAGAGATGTTTTGTGAAGAGAGAGAGATGATGCTGTGAGAGAGAAAGATAATGGTGTGAGAGAGATATATATTTATGTTGTTTGTGAGAGAAAGAGAGAGAGAAATGTTGTTTGTGAGAGAGATGTTGTTGTGAGAGAGAGAGAGAGAAAGAGAGAGATGTTGTTTGTGTGAGATAGAGATGTTGTTTGTGTGAGAGAGATGTTGTTGAGTGGGATAGAGAGAGAGAGATGTTGTTTGTGAGAGAGAGATGTTGTGAGAGAGAGAGATGTTGTTGTGAGAGAGAGATGTTGTTTGTGACAGAGAGATGTTGTGAGAGAGAGATGTTGTTTTTGAAAGAGAGATGTTGTTTGTGAGAGAGAGATGTTGTTTGTGAGAGAGATGTTGTTGAGTGGGATAGAGAGAGATGTTGTTTGTGAGAGAGAGATGTTGTAGAGAGAGATGTTGTTGTGAGAGAGAGATGTTGTTTGTGACAGAGAGATGTTGTGAGAGAGAGATGTTGTTTGTGAGAGAGAGATGTTGTTTGTGAGAGAGAGATGTTGTTTGTGAGAGAGAGATGTTGTGAGAGAGAGAGAGATGTTGTTTGTGAGAGAGAGAGATCTTATTGTGTGTGTCAGAGAGAGAGAAAGAGAGATGTGGTTGTGAGAGAGAGAGAAATGTTGTTTTGTGGGAGAGAGATATGTTGTGTGTGAGAGAGAAAGAGATGTTATTTGTGAGTGAGAGAGATGTTATCGTGTGAGAGAAAGAGAGAGAGATGTTGTGAGAGAGTGAGAGATATGTTGTTTGTATGAGAGAGAAAGATATGTTGTTGTGTATGAGAGAGAGATAAAGAAAACGAGAGAGATGTTGTTTGTGGGTGAGAGAGATGTTGTTGTGTGTGAGAGAGAGATATAGATGTTGTGTTAGAGAGAGAAAGACAGAGATGTTGTTTGTGAGAGAGAGATGCTGTTGTCTGAGAGAGAGAAATGTTATTTGTGAGAGAGAGATGTTGTTTGTGAGAGAGAGATGTTGTTTGTGTGAGAGAGAGATGTTGTTGTCTTAGAGATGTTATTTGTGAGAAAGAGAATGTTGTTGTCTGAGAGAGAGAAATGTTGTTTGTGTGAGAGAGAGAGATGTTGTTTGTGTGTGAGAGACGTTGTTTATGTGAAAGAGAGAGACGTTGTTTGTGTGAAAGAGAGAGAAGTTGTTTGTGTGAGAGAGATGTTGTTTGTGTGTGTTAGAGAGAAAGAGATGTTGTTGTGTTAGAGAGAGAGAGAGAGAGAAAGAGAGAGAAAGAGAGAGATGTTGTTTGTGAGAGAGAGAGTTGTTATTTGTGAGAGAGAGACTTTGTTTGTGTGTGAGAGAGAGAGACGTTGTGTGTGTGTGAGAGAGATGTTGTTTGTGTGAGAGAGAGATGTTGTTTGTATGAGAGAGAGAGACGTTGTTTGTGTGAGAGAGAGATGTTGTTTGTGTGTGAGAGAGAGAGACGTTGTTTGTGTGTGAGAGAGAGATGTTGTTTTGTGTGAGAGAGAGACGTTGTTTGTGTGTGTAGAGAGAGATGTGTGTGAGAGAGAAAGACGTTGTTTGTGTGAGAGAGAGAGACGTTGTTTGTGTGAGAGAGACGTTGTTTGTGTGTGAGAGAGAGATGTTGTTTGTGGAGAGAGAGAGATGTTGTTTATGTGTGAGAGAGAGATGTTGTGTGTGAGAGAGAGAGATGTTGTTTGTGTGTGAGAGAGAGACGTTGATTATGTGAGAGAGAGAGACGTTGTTTGTGTATGTGAGAGAGAAGACGTTGTTTGTGTGAGAGAGATGTTTTTGTTTGACAGAGAGACGTTGTATGTGTTTGAGAGAGAGAGACGTTGTTTGTGTGTGAAAGAGAGAGAGACATTGTTTGTGTGTGAAAGAGAGAGAGACGTTATTTGTGTGAGAGAGAGAGACATTGTTTGTGTGTGAGAGAGAGAGATATGTTGTTTGTGTGAGAGAGAGAGATGTTTTTTTTGTGTGAGAGAGTTACGTTGTATGTGTTTGAGAGAGAGGTGTTGTTTGTGTGTGAAAGAGAGAGAGACGTTGTTTGTGAAGAGAGAGAGACGTTGTTTGTATGAGAGAGAGAGACGTTGTTTATGTGAGAGAGAGAGACGTTGTTTGTGTGTGTGTGAGAGAGATGTTGTTTGTGTTAGAGAGAGAGACGTTGTTTGTGTGTGAGAGAGATGTGTGTGAGAGAGAGAGACGTTGTTTGTGTGAGAGAGAGACGTTGTTTGTGTGAGAGAGACGTTGTTTTTGTGTGAGAGAGAGAGATGTTGTTTGTGTGTGAGAGAGAGATGTTGTGTGTGAGAGAGAGATGTTGTTTGTGTGAGAGAGAGACGTTGATTATGTGAGAGAGAGAGACGTTGTTTGTGTGTGAGAGAGAGACGTTGTTTGTGTGTGAGAGAGAGAGATGTTGTTTGTGTGAGAGAGAGATGTTTTTTGTTTGAGAGAGAGACGTTGTATGTGTTTGAGAGAGAGAAAGACGTTATTTGTGTGAGAGAGAGAGACGTTGTTTGTGTGTGAGAGAGAGAAACGTTGCTTGTGTGAGAGAGAGATGTTGTTGTGTGAGATAGAGATATGTTGTGTGTGAGAGAGAAAGAGATGTTGTTGTGTGAGAGAGAGGAGAGAGAAAGAGAAGAAAGAGAGAGATGTTGTTTGTGAGTGAGAGAGATGTTATTGTGTGAGAGATAGAGAGAGATATTGTGAGAGAGAGAGAGAGATGTTGTTTGTGTGAGAGAGAATGAGAGATAGATAGATGTTGTGTGAGAGAGAGAAAGAGAGAGATTCTGTTTGTGAGTGAGAGAGAGATGTTGTTTGTGTGAGAGAGATGTTGTTTGTGTGAGAGAGAGACGTTATTTGTGTGAGAGAGAGAGACGTTGTTTGTGTGAGAGAGAGATGTTGTTTGTGTGAGAGAGAGACGTTGTTTGTGTGAGAGAGAGATGTTGTTTGTGTGAGAGAGAGAGATGTTGTTTGTGTGAGAGAGAGAGAGATGTTGTTTGTGTGAAAGAGAGAGATGTTGTTTGAGAGAGAGAGGTGTTGTTTGTGGAGAGAGAAGATGTTTGTGTGAGAGAGAGATAGATGTTGTTTGTGTGAAAGACAGAGATGTTGTTTGTGTGAGAGTCAGATGTTGTTTTTGTGAGAGAGAGAGACGTTGTTTGTGTGAGAGAGAGATGTTGTTTGTGTGAGAGAGATGTTGTTTGTATGAGAGAGAGATGTTATTTGTGTGAGAGAGAGACGTTATTTGTGTGAGAGAGAGGGACGTTGTTTATGTGAGAGAGAGATGTTGTTTGTGTGTGAGAGAGATGTTGTTTTGTGTGAGAGAGATGTTGTTTGTATGAGAGAGAGATGTTATTTGTGTGAGAGAGAGACGTTATTTGTGTGAGAGAGAGGGACGTTGTTTGTGTGAGAGAGAGATGTTGTTTGTGTGAGAGAGAGAGACGTTGTTTCTGTGAGAGATAGATGTTGTTTGTGTGAGAGAGACGTTGTTTATGTGAGAGAGACGTTGTGTGTGAGAGAGAGAGAGAGATGTTGTTTGTGTGAGAGAGAGATGTTGTTTGTGTGAGAGAGATGTTGTTTGTGAGAGAGAGGATGTTGTTTGTGTGAGAGAGATGTTGTTGTAGAGAGAGAGATGTTGTTGTGAGAGAGATGTTGTTTGTGTGTGAGAGAGAGACGTTGTTTGTGTGTGAGAGAGAGACGTTGTTTGTGTGTGAGAGAGATGTTGTTTGTGTGAGAGAGAGACGTTGTTTGTGTGTGAGAGAGATGTTGTTTGTGTGTGAGAGAGAGACGTTGTTTGTGTGAGAGAGAAAGAGATATTGTTTGTGTTAGAGAGAGAGAGAGACGTTGTTTGTGTGTGAGAGAGAGAGAGATGTTGTTTGTGTGAGAGAGAGAGACGTTTTTTTGTGTGTGAGAGAGATACGTTGTTTGTGTGAGAGAGAGAGACGTTGTTTGTGTGTGAGAGAGAGACGTTGTTTGTGTGTGAGAGAGAGAGATGTTGTTTGTGTGTGAGAGAGAGACGTTGTTTGTGTGTGAGAGAGAGATGTTGTTTGTGTGAGAGAGAGACGTTTTTTGTGTGAGAGAGAAAGAGATATTGTTTGTGTTAGAGAGAGAGAGACGTTGTTTGTGTGTGAGAGAAAAGAGATGTTGTTTGTGTGAGAGAGAAGACGTTTTTGTGTGTGAGAGAGAGACGTTGTTTGTGTGAGAGAGAGACGTTGTTTGTGTGTGAGAGAGAGATGTTTTTTGTGTGAGAGAGAGATGTTGTTTGTGTGAGAGAGAGAGATGCTGTTTGTGTGAGAGAGAGACGTTGTTTGTGTGTGAGAAAGAGAGAGACGTTGTTTGTGTGTGAGAGAGAGAGACGTATTTTGTGTGAGAGAGAGAGATGTTATTTGTGTGAGAGAGAGAGACGTTATTTGTGTGTAGAGAGAAAACGTTGTTTGTGTGAGAGAGAGATGTTGTTTGTGTGAGAGAGATGTTGTTTGTGTGAGAGAGAGACGTTGTTTG